>CM076238.1:15427841-17871341 GCA_038380155.1 Pseudococcus jackbeardsleyi
GAGAGGAGAAAAATATCTCCCCCCCAGGAAGCTCAAACTCCTAATTCGAAAGACGATAAAGATAATGTTGGCCTTGCAGATCATTAGGCCATCAAAATCGAAATATATAAATACGCTCGCTCCAGTTGTTAAGAAAAACGGCGAGTTAAGATTATGCTTAAACGCCGACGAGTTGAATAAATGGCTGGAGCGTACGCTGACCGAACCGCGCAGTATCGAAAACATTCTTCACGATGCAAAAGGAGAATGGTTCTGCACATTGGATTTTGTTGCAGGATTTTGGCAACTGATACTCAGCGCGCGTTCTCGACAATTTACCGCCTTCCAGGTCGAGGGGCAGGTATTCGAATTCAATCGAATGCCGTACGGAATTAAAATCGCGTCAGCCGAGTTCATCGAGGTCATGAACGATGTAATTCCGCTCGACATGGAAGGGGTCCAAACGTTCGTTGACGATATTCTTATCGCCGGCAAGACGTTCAAGGAGGTAAAAGAACGCTTGAAGCGTGTCTTAGACCTACTACGAGAATTCGGTCTCAAACTAAATCCAACCAAAACCGATCTTTTCAAACGTGAGACAAATCATCTTGGTTTCAAACTCGCGAATGAAATGATCGGAAAACAAAGCGAAAAAATCAAAAAGTTCAACGACTTCAAAATGAAGCACACGAACAAAAAAGGTGAATTCGCTTTAACGAAAGTTAAACACGTACAGACCCTGGTAGGACTTACCGGACTGTACCAAAGATTTATACCGAATTATCAGCAAATCCTTGCTCGGATCCATAAATTGGTCACTCCTGGCAAGGACACCTGTGTATGGGGCCCTGAGCAACAGGAAGCGTTTCGCCAATTGGAGGAGGAGTATATCAAGGATTTTAAGCTTAAACCGATCGACCCCGCTCTCGATTTGTACCTAGATACTCTAGTTACGGACGATGCGATGAATTCGGTATTATTCCAAGTAGTCGACGGCCAGGAATGTGTCGTGATGTTCACGAGTTACACATTCCGCCCTCACCAAAAGAACTACACGATCCTGGACCGTGAAATGCAGACACTTGCGACGACCGTGCACAAGATGCAGTCATGGCTCCACGGATCAAAGATACACGTACGATCCGATTTAAAACCGATAGTCAAGAAGTTCGAATCCATAGTTCAGACCCACCGCAAAGCGGCGGGCTGGATTACGGAATTGAACAGTTACGATCTTGAGTATGATATCAAACCCCCGAAAAAGTATTTACATAAGATCAACGCACCAGAGATCACATTATGTTCGATCGAACTTGCGTTAAGATCTCTCGATTGGACCAGTATTGAACCCTACAGTGTCGAATTCGTAGGTTCAATGGTCGGAGACTTGATGTCGAATTTAGACGACATCGCTCTGTTCCAAGAAGATGACGTTGCCTGTAAACGAATTCGAGAAAATCTTACGGTATCATGCCCCGAGAACTCGAAAGCAAAACAGGAACGTCACAAGAAAAAGTTCGCTCTGATACCAGATGATCTGGGCAGAGAAGTCCTGATGCGAACTTACGAAAATGGAACGACGGTGCCGGTGCTCCCTCGTGAATTATTCTTCGATACAGTCGACTATCTTCACGATGTGTACGGTCACGCTGGTGCGGGGAAGCTGGAGTTAATATTTAAGCGCTTGTATTTCTATACAAACGCTATGAAATATATCCGGTCTATCTGCAACCAGTGTATTGTGTGCAAAGTGAACAAGAGCTACTCCCCCAGAAAGATTCTGGAGTATGCGCAAGTAGAAGCGTATAGTATGGGAGATGTACTCTCTGTCGATCTGTTCGGTCCTGTCGGCCCGAAATCCGGTGTACGGTTTTTGTTGGTCGTAAAGGACGTGTTCACTGGGAAGTGTTGGCTCCGTCCAATACCGAATATCAACAAGAAAACCGTGACCAATTCGATGGAGGCTATAGTAAAGGATATACTAAGCCATCAGGTCAAAATAAATAAAGTTTTGACCGATAACGGGTCACAATTTACGAGTGACACGTGGAATCATATGTTGAATTCGTATGGCGCCGAAGTACGTCACACGACAACATATAATCCACAATCGTCGCTCGTAGAACGAACGATGCGAATAATCGGAGACAAGCTCCGAGTAAAAGTGAATGAACGATACAATCCGAGCCAGAGCCATTATGGCTGGCATCAGTACATTCACGAGATCGAGCTAGAAATAAATAATACTCCGACGCCATTTAACTTCACACCGAACGAGGCCTGGGGCATTTCGAACGAAATTTCGAAAAATATCCCGGCCAAAACGAACTCGTTCAATTTTCGTCATGAGCTGAAAGCGATGCTGGAAACTCTGATGAAAAACGAGCCAGATTCGGTGACGTCGGAGTTCCTGATGAAGAATAAATTGAAATGGGATCCGGATGATCCGGACAACCCTGACGATTTTCTTCACGACGATGACGGTTACATAAGAGTAACCGCAGATGGCGCCTGCTCGCGAAATGGCGATACGAAGGCCATCGCGGGAATCGGTATATGTTTTTCGCCGGAGACTGCGAAAAATGTTTCAGAGAGAATTTCGGTGAAGGGATACCCTGCATCGAATAATCTCGCCGAAATTGTCGCCATCCAAAAAGCATTGGAAATTCTCGACTTCAACGAAATCAAAAAAGTTAAACTTTTCACTGATTCGTTGTATGTCGCGAACGCAATGAATGAACACATCGAGAATTGGAAATCCAATAATTGGAAAAACGCCAAAAAACAAGACGTCTTTCACAAGGAATTATTCCTTGAGCTTGAAACATGGATTAAAAAGTTCGAATCATTCAAACTCTACCATGTGAAGGCCCACGGCGATGACTACGCGAATGCATACGCAGATAGACTGGCAAAGAAGTGCGTATACACCTCTGAGCTGAGAAATCTCAAAATCGACGAAATGCATGAGCGTGAGGTCATCGAGACGTTTATTAGAGAAAAACGTCAACAGCAACGTATTCATAATGAATACTTGCATAATAAGACGTACCCCGACCCCCCACTACTTCGTAGAGGGGATATGATTTTGTTAACGGAACATAAAAAATCGGAAGCGCCTTTCGGAATATCCGAAAAATTGCTACCGAAGAAAATGGGTCCGTACTTCATCTTGAAGAAAATGACTCACAACTGTTACAAAATAGCTGAGTCTCTAGACGACACAGTCGGTAAGACTGTGAATATTCGTCAGATCTCACTATTTTTGACAGTTGCGCAACAGGAAGAACTTAAACAGGAAGCCTGTTTACAGTCCCTGTTGGACAATAAACAACTGGAGGATCGTATATACGAGTACCTTCACGCCCATGAAAAAATTGGAAAGGAGGTATCTCCTGCCCAATTTAGGCGTCCAGTCAAGGTCACCGCTGAGCATATTGCCAGCGAAGCGGCGAAAAAATTGCATGACGAGCGTGTAGCCCGCCGTGCAAAGAAACTTGCTGAACAGGAGAAGAAAAAATCGGAAAATCCGACAAACACTTCTCCAATGCAACTCAGGCCGCGAGTGAAAAAATTTACTCAAACTTCTAAGAAGTTAAGTAAATTAAAAACACCCGCTGAGCTTGAACAACTCGCCGATAACATCAAAAAAGCGGTGGTGAAACCAAGTCGCTACCAAAAGGTTGAAAGTGCCGCGAAAACCTACCTTGAAACAAGGAAAAGGCGAGTTCCGCGTGCAAATTCACCTTACGACAAGAAAATCACAACACCGCCACCAACTGATGACGTCGAAGTGCGAAAATCGCCCAATGACGTCAAGAAAAATGAAAAATCTCCAACCGCTGACGTCACGTGCAGCAAAACGGAGAAAAACATCACCAAAGGTACACAAAGTGTACCCAAACCAGCACCGAACGTCACCGGAGGTACACAGAGTGTACCCGGTCCGTCAACTGACGTAAATCGTCAGCCAACGGGTGACGTAGATAATGCCGGTACTCAACCCAGACGAAGTACCAGGAAAAAGAAAAAACCATTGCAAATTGCAATGGTGAATTTTCTTTCACACGATGAAAAACAACATCTAATTAAATTGTATGAAAGCGAAAACGAAAGCGATGATGAATTTTGAAATTATTAAATTATAATAACTTGATAATTTTCAAAGTTCAATTCGCAACGTTTAGCGCGACACAAGCGGTAACACTGATTATCAACTACGCGCATCATGCGTTCGTTGGAGAATCGGTTACGTTGCTTTGTGTTTCTATCATCGTGCTACTATAAGGTTCGTTTTTCGCACTTGTGCTATGTTCTGCAATGTTTAATTGCTCCGGCAATTTCGAGTTTTCGTGCAAAAACTGCGATTTGTTTTTTCCGCGCTTGGTTATAATTTTCGCGGCGTTTCTTTTGTTAATGTTATATTTGACTTTCATATTTAAAGAAAGTCGCCGAATCGTAGATCGAGTCGGAGCTAATCATTTCGGTTCCAACCACAACGGTTCAACAAACCGTCGATAAAGAATAATCGATAAAATATCTTAGCTCGTCGAGAATTGTAAGTTTTTACTGATTTATACTAATTATAAATATTCAGTGTTTAAATTTACAAGGCGATTTCAACGAAAAAACGGTTAAAATAGTTCCGGTGCCATGTGATGCATATTGCATCACATGTGCTCAGAAACGCTAAATTATCATAATTTAACCAAGTAGGGAACAGTTTCATATTTCTCTGTGTAATTATTACTCAGAGAATATGAAATTCAGTAATTCCGGTGAAGAATCTACTCAGCGGCGTGCTCCGGCGTCATGCTTTGTTCACGCACCGCATGGCGCCCAGAACCTCGCTGCGTAGATAATTCGCTTGTCAAAACAAAGTTGATTAATTTTCGATATTCTTGTTACATTTACAACCACCGAGTATGATACTCAGTGAAGGTGGAGAATAATTTTGATTAAATTACCCGTCTGAGGTAATTAGATCGATCAAAACTAACGTACGTTGAAATCGCCACCCCGATATTGTGTTTTTGCATGCATATTTTTACCTGCTTTGCATCGCTGTATTTTAATATATCGTGTACATACTAGAAAACGTGATAATCGTATAATAATAATTATTATTACGATCGATCACATTTTCGGCTATTACTTACCCTATTGTGTAATTCCAACGAATTCCATTATCAATACTCGAAATTATTTCGAGCAAAACTACCTGATTTGTAAAAATTTCAATCGAAATGAATAATTCATTAACGATTAAAACGATCGGAAACGATCGCAAAATTCCATTATGATAATGAAATTCATCAAAACAATTACACTGTACGAAATCTCTGTGTACTGGAAACAGTATCATATTATTTTCTAAGCAACATGCTTTGAGAATTTTATGAAATTTTCTTGCATCGATGTACTTTTCGAAGTACATGGGGCAAGAAAATACATAGATAAGTACAACGCAATTAATTTTCGTGCACCTCAGTACAGAAATAATTTTCAAACCTGAACGTGTACGAAAATGATTACGTCCAAAACGTATCCCTTGTCTCCAGCATTCTGCTGTATGATATCGTATACAACCAACCCGGTGTAGATTCGTACGAATTATTTAATATAGATAATTTTAACTTCAAACGCTTGCCCAGTATGAATTTACACAGGTATCAATATTATAAACACGTACTCGAATTATTCATAATGAATAATTCCTCAAATCCAAACCGAATCAAAACAAGAATTCAACATTACGAATCGTAAGGTTGGCAATCCTGGCGGTTTCGCTCAGCCGAAGTTGCAGACGGGCGCCAAACGTACCACGTTGCCGTGTATTATACACGGACGCACGTAACGAACACGATTCGGTACAAAAGCAGCTGCGTTCTAGCACGAACCGGCAACCCGGTTACAACGCAAAATTTTCGCTACGTATTATACGTAGCGTAGTGTACTATTTTATCTGCTTATCGCTTTATCCGCTTTAATATTTTTACCCTGCTATTGACGGCGTATTATACGCATCAAAATTTAGACATCGGATAAATACCACGTCGTGCTGATTCCATTCTGGAATTTTTCTTTTCATTTCAGCACGACAGAAAAATGTCTGACCACAAAGAAGACATCAACGAAATAATAAACGATATTCTGCATGATCAGAATAATATAGAATTCGAAGAGATCGATTCAAGCACCTTACCTCCGTCGGATGATGAAAGTCGACCAAGAACCCCCGATCATTGGGGGGAATTGGTCGACAGAATTATCACGCCGGATCCGGCATCATCGCCGGATCCAATAAAACAGAATACGAAAATAGAAACGACGTTCACGGATGAACGAATTTTATCTGCATTTTGCACGATAAATAATAAGGTAACCAAATTGACGGTTACCAAATTAGCCGACGACACCCCCGACGACGACCGGTTCATGTGGGCTCCAATTGGAAAAGATGAAGAGCTGCATGTAACCGGACCTCACTCGGAAAATTTTATCATAAAATACTCAGCCAAGGAGGTATCGGAGGCAGATACGATAATTCTCGAAAATTCCAACGCACTCCGAATCGATGTACATTCGGAACCCGATATCGACGAAAATCGTCAATAAAAATAACAACCTACTAAAATTCGATTCATTTTCGGTATTCTGATCATCAGAATACTAATTATTATCGATCATGTCAATAGCAGGTTACTAACCAACTAACAATGTAACATACATGTGTAATATTCTAACCCATTTCGTATTTGTGCTTGTTCTTTTCCTTAGGAAATGGCATACGTTCCTGTATCTCTGTGTTGTAGGTGTTATCAAAACGTGGCGATGGGGATGGAGAGGGATCGACAATATGCCGACCCCCCTCCCCCCATCTTCATTACACCTCAATGTGGACATGTGTACCATTTGGTATGCGCCGAAAGAGCATACAACGCCGAAAGTGAAGAGAGCCAGCGCCCACCAGTGGGCAGGCCGCTCTCCTTTTATCGTTCCGGACACTTCCACTGCGTGGCACAACAATGTGGCCAACTGATACATTTTCAATCCATGCGACGAATCACGCCAGCGACCGGGTATATCCGACTAATGATGGATCAACCGACGGCACCTGTACCGCAAAATGCGGTACAACTGCTGGCGGAGAAAAATCAAGAGGTCGAGCGTCTTAAAGACGACATCGCCCAACAGACACGGCATATCAACCAATTGCAAGACAAGTTAGACCGCGAATTAGAATATTCGGGCAAAACTTGGCATCGCGGGCTCGATCTGACAGATGTACTTACCCTCTCGAACCCTCGTTTTTCCTCAGCAGATTTCGAGAAAGTTCGAGAAAGAGGCGAGGAAGAGATTCACCGCTATGCTCGATACTTGGCCGGCGACGATATAGTCCCCTCTACGTCGAGACAATCGCGATCGAGAACCCGAACACCGCCTTACCAAGTTCCGTACAAAGGCCCGATCACCGAAGACTACCTGCATGATGCAGCAAAGAAAGCGAGAGAAAGTCTTCGGAAACATTCATCCTCGGAAGTTAAACAGATTCAATGGAAAACACCGCATAATGCGGGAGTTTCTCCATTGAACCGTGATAGTACCATTCCAGACCCAATTCCGCATGATGCGGAATTCAATCAAGACCGACCGTCGTACTCGAAAAAACAGGCACCACCGAAACAGCGACCGGAAGATCCGGCCACCGTCAGACCAGCGATGCCTGTTCCGTCAGTCGAAAACGAACCGATAGGATCCGGTCCGCCGCCGATTGACCCTTTTCCCGTCCGTGACCCCGTGCCGCCACCTCCGCCGACGTTACGCCGCCACGGATTGCCGGTACCGATCACCGTCGAATTGCCGCCGCCAGAATATTACGGGCCGATGCGGCTCACGAACCAGACTCTCGCGCAATTTAGAATTGCGGAATGGAACGGCGAAGCCATAATCAGATCCGAACAATGGATATTGTTCGGGGATGGGTACGTATGGGCCGGTATTCTACCGTTACTCAAGTACCACATGATGGAATTTTATTCCCATCCCCACTACCTGCCTCAGATGTCGATGGAAATGCTGCTCACCAGAGTGCATAATGCACGATGGTGCCCGCAGCAATTATTTTTATCTCTCGGCGGCGTCGAGACAAGAGAAACTGGCGAGATAGACGTCATCATGACGTCTATCACCAGTAAATTCATCGAACTCATCACGACGCTGCGGATATATGGGCTGCTAGAGTTGGTCATTGTGACCCAGCCAACATTACCCGGACTGCCCGAAAGTCGTCAACGATTCAACGCGTTCATTCGGGCAAGACAGCATTTTGAACCGAACTGGTCGTACTCGGTTTTAGACCTAAATTTATTTCCCGGGCTCTCAAATGGAACGATTGCGGAGAATCACGTTACTTTCAGTTTGGGTACGTGTAGGAAGATATACAAGGAAATTGTGAACATCACAACAACCGGTTATCGTCCTGAGTATTTCTACACCGATCGACCAATCTTCGCGGTACGTGTTCCTGATAATCAGGTACAAGTACAAAACGAAGAAAATGCCGAACAACTGGCGAACCGCGCCGACGTAGAAATACACGAGCCAAACGAGATCGAAATGGCTGATGAGAAATCTTCATCCTCGAAGCCCGAACCTGCTGCGGAAATGGTCACCGACGTCGAACCATCTCCTGCGAAGACTGAATCGACTACGACGGAAACAGTCGAAATTGCGAACATCGCAACAAACGACACCGCAATGAATACCGCCGGCGAAACCATCGCTACGAACGAAGCCGCGATGGACAACGAAAACATCGAATCGAGCGACGCCGCGGTGCTTGACAACCAATCGGAAAATCCGATCGACGTCGATCAGCCCGACGACGTGGCAATCCTCGATCCTCAGCCGCCAATAATACCGCCTCCGCCGGTACTCGAATCGGTCCCCGGCGACCAAAATACGTCGACAGATTGTGATACGAAAGGTCAATGACCGGATCATCCGGTCAACGATCTCCGTCCACAATCCTGAAATCATTCTCGTTCACGCTACGTCATCGATAAAAAGGGTAAGTGATACCTTGGATAATCCTTGGTATTTTTCTTTACTTATTCCTATTACGTACATATCGAATGTGTCAAATAATAAATTCTCGAAAATCGAGAATCTATCATCGTTTACCTTATTACCGTACTTCGTGCATTATGCATGAATCTTTAACCTGTACTAATCGAATTTTCTTCCTACAGCTCATTAGTATTCGTAGCTCAAAAAAATATATAAAATATACTACGAATTATTCATAGTATTAAAAAAAAAAATGAATGAAAAATGAGCTACGGATTCAGAAGAACGTACTTCGAATTTTTCGCAGTACAAATATTTTTTCTAATTGAGTACTCATCGTAAAGATTACGAATCATTCGTAATATAATCATCTTTTCTATTTTTGTACTCCATATTTAAAAAAAAAGAAAAGAGTTCAAATTTTAAAAAAAAAATTTTTTTTTTCTCATTTTTGAAAATTCGATTAAAAATTACGAATTATTCGTAATTATTTTCTAAAAATCAACATTCATTCGTATTTTTCAATACGCAAGTCGTATTTCTTAATACGCCCCGATTACGTCTATTTTATGTACAATTGTAATATTTACCATTCTGTATATTGTAAATCTCGATTATGTCAACGAATTATACGTCGTCATTTGTCGTCGATCTTCGTATTTCCCCGGATGTGACATAAAAAGTCGTCGTCGTCGTCATCATAATGATATTGCGTCGTCGTCAATTTTATTTTTAAGTTCGTTTTGGGACGTGTCGCGTATTATTTTAAGACAAATTTTTTTTATTTTTTACTATGCATCATCTCATTTCATGCGTAAAAGGATGCAATTTTTTTTTGTTTTGTTTGTTTTATATGTACATGTAATCTTTTTATTATTATCTTTCATTTTTTTTATTTTTTTTTACGACACGTTCCCACAAAATAACTAGTAAATAAGATTACAATATCAAGATAAGTCCTTATTTTCTGGAGCAAACATTGCATATGTTTGCATTTTAATTTTTTTTTTTTTCTTCTTTTTATATATTATTTTTCCTTTTCATTCTCATTAATCATTGGCACATATTTTTTTTTTTGTATTTTTATTCCATTCTGTGTTGACATGCATTTATTTTCTTTTCATACGTTTATCATGTCTAGTATGCATTTTTCCTTTATTTTTTTGATGTTTTGCATACGATGCAATTATTCTTTGCATTTTCGAATTTTGGGTGCATTTTTATTTTGTTGCATCAATTTTGGTATGCAGAATAACCACTTTAACCGAAATTTTCTTTCTTTTTCTTGTCTTCCACCGTGCATAGTGAATTAGTATCATACTAATTCCTATGTACGTGGCTCAAAATTTCGCTCAAAACCTTCCTTAAGAAGAAACCCGTGTGCGTTGAGATGATCTCCGCCGAGCACATGCGTGACTGCTTCGTGGCTTCGATCCATACAACTACGTACCAACAGGTGCTTGGGAGTCTATTCGTTTACGAATAGAAGTTCGATCTCCCAGTAGTTGTAACGGATGGTAGCCAAAGGCAGTCCATCTTTTTACCAGTTAGGGACCTCGGGTGATGGTATTATACCATCACCCACAAAAAGTTCGATTTTGAGGTCAAAATTTTCTAACTTTCTAACTTGGTAATACCAAAAGGTAATGGGTGAGGAAAGGTATAATACCTTTCCAATATTCCTCAAATTTGGGTAAAGCAGCACCTAGCTTGGAACTACGTGACATGCATCATGCAGTGCCAACCACTGCCCTGAGTCAAGAACGAAGGGGCAGGGGGAGAGGGGGGTGGTTCACGTTTGCTTATAACGCTCGTCCTTCCCTTCTGCCAGCAGTTGGCTTACCAGCTGTGAAGCATGAGGGGGCAAGTGTTATGGGTAAACTTGGCCATCCTCGCCTTTCCCTCAGTGCATGTGGTAACACTGTATGCTGCGCCGTAAAACGTAGTTCCGAGCCGGTACCCGTATGATACGGGTACCGAGTTCGGCACAGTTAGTAAGTCGGATCGCTGCCACGAACATCTCTTAAGGTGTTCGAACGGGAGAGCTAAATAGACCATTCGGTTAAAGTGGTTATTCAGTGTGTAATTGTGTCATTTTTCTTATCAAAGTGTGTTATATTTCGTGCCAATACAACATTATTCACGTTTCAATTGTGTTTTCGTGTAAGTTTAGTTAAGGATTAGTCCTGACGAGGTACCTAATCTTTACAAGGGGTATTTTTAACTGTGGTATGGTCCTTGAATTTGATCGAGAAATTTCTTCATCTATTTTTGAAAATTTGAAATGAAAAAAATACTGGATTGTGATTTAGTTTTCTGCGATGCCTAGGTATCTACATATGTGTTTTTTTCTTTTTTCTGCATTAAAAATAATTTTGTGATCAGATTAAATCAAATGAATTGTAAAATTTTCAATTTAGGTACTGGTGATCTTTTATTTATTATGGGTACCAGATGAACAAATCCCCCTCCCCCCTTTACATTATTCGTCTCAAAAAACAAATTTTTACGTTTAAGCCGTGAGAGGCTAAATTTTCCTCATTTTTTGTTTCAAGTTTTCATAAAAATTAAACAATTTTCTAAAAAAAAAATAATTATATAAAAGTTTTCACAAATTAAACAATTTTTCGAAAATCTGATGAATTTTCCAAAATTGGGTCAAGTTTTTTTTTATTGAATTGGCCAATTATTCTTTGAATCGAATCAGTTTTCTTCAAATTGTTCAATTTTTTCAAAAAAGAGACGGTTGAATTAAATTTTAGAAGAAAAAATAAGCAATATTTCGAGAACAAAAATTAAACTTCGAAAATTGACACCAGATTTGGAATCAACGACTCCAAATTTGCCTTATTCGACTCCTCTTTTGAGTATTTCGCTTCAAAAATGGCTTTAAAAAATACTAGGTACCTACTACCTACCTACCTGGGTAGAAAAAGGCTGGCTGTGTTTGGAAGAGAAAGGGTACTTATTGGGGGAAAATGATTTTTTTTTGTATCTACTTGCTTTAGTTGAAAAAAGCCAGCAAGTTGGTCCACCATCACGGTTATACGAAACAAGAAAATTTTTTCAGTAAAAGTGGAAGACCAGGCAAAAAAAGACCGAATCGAGATGGAATTAGGTATTCATATTGCTAATTTAATTGCCTGTACGTTAATTTTTCTGCTCATTAACGTCAATGGTTTCTTCAAAATGATAGATAAGATAAACAAAAAATTTTCCACTCTTTGCTTCTCATAACAGAAAAATCCATTTTTTGAACCAATAGATCAGGTACCTCTACGAATACCTACGAATAATCAAAAATACACGATTTATATTCTTAGACACATAAAACCAGAAAAATGATGATTACCGAGAATTACATTTTACTTTGGAAGTTGGAATATAAAACTTTCAAGATATTTGTTTTTACGTAACAATTTTTCTATCTTATCATCCAGTTAAACATTAAGTAGGAACACTTGAACAAATAATTTTCCATTAAAGGTTATCTAAACAGGTACAAACTGCTAAATGATAAACGTAATATCAAACAATATACTTATAATAAACAATATTCAATTCACCGAATGACGTTTTATTTCCATTCATTTTTAGTAAGTATCCCAAGCCTATCCAATGATGGCGAATTTATTGCATGGAACAAACATCCAATAGCACCCATAGGTATTCGGAAAAGAAAATAACTACGCTGACTCAATAGGAACTTAAAATACGAAATTTTGAAAACATTAGAAAAACACGAATGAAAAAAATTCTTAAACAATAATTTGCATAACATATGTACAAAAAAACATCACGGTAACAACATTAGAACATGACAAAATCACTACCTACAAAATAACTGAAGAAAAAAACACAGAAATTTGCAAAATATACGAAAAAAAAAATCACGTCGGTAACTTAATTAAACCGGAATCGAGTAATCACGTTCGTTTACCTGCATACTCATCTTTAATGCATACGACATTTGCTCGTCTCCAGACATAGCACTGAAATTTGGTACTTCAGGATGAAAATCGAAAAAAGAAGCAGCTGGAACGGAATCTTTGAGAGACATCTCCAGAGCTCTTTGTAACCTCGATTCGTCGCTGGAAACTATTCAAAATTTTGTAACGAATTGATCAAGATGAAAATGAATAAAAAATTGAGAATTTACTTTCAAGACTAGCTGGAGGAGAAGAAACGGAATTGGTGTTGATTGTTCGTAACTGAGGACTCCTTACTGGTACTGGATTTGGCTGACTAAGACTTTGATCTTGCGTTACAACCAAAGTTTCGTTGATGTTGTTGGTAGAGGTAATATTAGGATTCGTGTTGAATGCCGTTCGCGAAGTATTTCCAGTAACCATTTTCGTCACCGTACGTCGATTCGTTCGTTTTTTCATTGGAGTCTTCTTCAAAAGACGTTGAGGGAATTTCACTGGAAATGTATAGAATTCGTTGATGAGTGTATTATTACGAAAGGAATTCGGCGTAGAAAATTTATAACGAAAAAGTCCACAATTCAAGCACTTACTTCCTCGTATGAATTCCGTTAGATTAATTTCAGGGCCGTTTTGTACTTTTTGAACGTTTGTGAGGGGATCTACGCTGGAAATTGTTCCGATAATAAAGAAATCGCCTGGAACTTCAGCCATACCGTACTATGATTCAATAATCGAGAAATAATCTATAGGGGCACGAATATCACTTAAATTCGAATTTACGATGATAATAATTTAATCGAAATCAAATAGAAACAATAAGTTGAAGAAAATGCGCGCAGAAACATGAAATTTTATTTATTTTTTGGCGAAATTTGGAAAAATGTGATAAACAAATGAATACGCGTTAGCGATCCAAGCGGTCAAAATATGAACAATATCACTAAAAAGCTGGCTCATATAATTTACTCAAAGCTAATAAAGTTTTTTTTTTTGCAAATTTTTCTGTAAAATTTTTTTTCAATTTTTTACAAGTTTTTTTTACTAAATTTTACGGAATTCTTTTATCGTTTTGTATATTTTTGTGTAATTTATTCTCGTTTGAAGTTCTCATTTATTGTATTTTATCCCGGGTTTTAGATTACTTCGTTTTGTTTCGTTATTTCTTCGCAGCATTATGACTGCTGAAGCTGAAGATTTGAGTAAGTTTATGCTATTAAATTTAATTTCTTATGCAGAAAATGAATACTAATGGTAAATTTTCAGTGCTACTCGAGCGAGCTTTCTTGAGAATTGGATCCACTGAAAATGACAAACAATTCGAAACGTTGATCGATAAGTTACTGGGACCGATTATTTTCAAAGTTCCTTCGAATCATGATAGCGTTCGAAAAAAAGTAAATATTGAATAATTTTACATATTTACGTTCGATTCAGCTTACAAGAGGTATTTTTCAAGGCTATCGAACTGCTCACACATATTAGCAAACGTATAAAATGCCGACCCGAAGTACAAGTTCCGGTTGAAACACTTCTGAAATATTACATCGAAGTTTCAAAGGATCAATTCGTCAAGGTAATTTTTCTCAGTACCGGTTTTTTAATCAATATCGATTACTTTACAATGGATTTTTGTTACTAGAACTTCCTCGTCGTGTACATAAAATTGGGTTATCATCGCTTGTCGTCGGAGAAACAAGTGGAAAATGTTCCAGTGTTATTGAAATGTATCGAAGATCCAAAAACCACCGAACAGTTGAGAAATACGTTAGTTTATTCGATTACTTAATTATTCAACAACGGAATTCAATAGAAAGATTAAACGTTAATTTTTATTGTTTATTTCAGGTTACTGAATTTAGTGGTCAGATCTTGTAAATATTTTGTAAATTCTGATACAACGAGTCAGTTTGTTGCTACAAATGATGTAAAAACATGGAAAAGTTTATCCATAATTTTGGAGATTTTTTCCGATGTTTTAATCCTACCGTACTCGTGAGTATTTTCCAATCATCATTCGATCTTAATTTTTTATCATTAATGAGTCATCAATTGATTCGCAGTTTGGATATTTTCTCCACTAACAACGCTCTTCCACCTTGTATGAGCTGTTATTCATTTAAACGAATTACTCAGGATGGAAAAATTGAAGATCTAGCTCAAGTGATTACTGAATGATTCATTTTTGAAACCTTTTTTTTAATCGCTTTAACATCTGTTTTGATATTTTACAGATCAAATTAGGAATCTTGCAATTGCTCGATTCTAGTAACTTGAAACCTGAAGACATCTATTTGTTGTACGTCATCGCATCTATTGATTTACACGATGAAGTATCTTCGGTGGGTAAACTGCATCTAAAAAGAATTGAAGGGTATGTTTTTACATGAATAAAAATTTATATAATTAGTTATCTTTCATCCAAGTAATTTCTGTATTTTGGTTTTTTCAGAACGTTTGAATGGACGGATGCAGTTTTGCGACCTCTTTATAAATTATTTGTCGGTGATAATGATAAAGTAGTGGATGAGAAACGAAAACGCCCGGCGGATTTGCGAATTAAATTGAAATTACTGCCGTATCTGCAACGAATTAATAATTTTTGTTGGCCGGAATGTATACAGGTTGGTTTTGCAGAATATATTACCCATTTCATTATATTCTGATCAGACAATTGATTCGTTAATTTTTTTTTCAGGTCGTCGTTTCTTGTATCGAAGAAGATACTAATCCTGGTATAAAATTGTCTGGATTGAATTTTGGTCTGACTGCTTTGCAGAAGTAATATGTTTTTCAAAATTAAACTCTGCTCAACTTGTTCAGTTCAATAATTCAGCGGTCCTTATTTACTTTTACAGAACAGAATTACATAGTTTTAAGGAAGTAGCTCCAAATTTCTTGAATATTTTAACTGAAATGTTATGGAAGAAAGAGAAAGATACGGCGACTCGAAACACGATTTATAAATTAGCCGGCAACGTGATCTCGCTGAATCCAGAATTAGTGAAATATCATAAAGAAATATTTCCTAAATTTATCGAAGATCTCACCGAGGTAATATTTCATTGATGTCAAACTTTCCTCCAGATATTTCTCATATTTTGTTCTATTTTAGGAAACATCTTCTGAGATGAGAAATACAATAAAAGACTCTCTATTAAAAATGGCGTACGCTTTTAAAGAAACCGAAGAACCAGACTCATTGATGCATTTTCTCGCAAACAGAATCACTTCGCCGGAACCTTTAGTCAAGCATGTCGTAATGCATTATTTACACAAAGTCTTTCCTCCTGATCACGTAAAATCCAGATTTTTACTGATGTGGTTATCAGCGGACTGGTAAATGCGAATTATTTCTACGTTTTTGGTTTTCATCATTTCACAACGAATTTATCTTTATAGTGACGTCAAGATGCGCGAAGAAGCGGATAGTTTATTGTACGAACATTTGAAATCGTTGAAGGAAAATCGACCCGATAAAATCACCTCGCGTCAGATGCCTGAATTTTCTGAGATGTTGAATTACGTATATAAAGGATGCTGTCCTGGTGAAGGTGGATTACAGACAAAATTTAGCTTTGGTGATCAGAATTTGGTTCTTCATCAGTTCAGTTATGTCAAGGTATTCTATAAAAAAAAATGGGGAATAATTTTCTGAAATATGAATCATTTGAAAAATTATATTTATTTTTAGATTTTGACGCACTTGAGAGCGTGCTTACTGTATGAATGTTATTGGCCACTTTGTATTACGAAATTCGACCATCCATGCTCTTATTCTCCCAGAATTGGCCAGTATCTTCGTAATTTATATGCCACCGAGAAAAAAACAATGGATTGTTATATGGAATTAATAACTAGAGTGATGGTGTATGCCAATTGTAAGTTGAATTGATTTGAAATTAAGTTTAATGTTTTAGATTTACAAAATTTACCAGATTTTCTGTTTAATTACCATATTTACAGGAAATTGTGGTATTTACGGATAAATTACCACGTTTTTTGGTAAATTGCGTTATTTAGGTACAGCAGAATTACCACAATTACGAGTAAATTTGGGTATTTACGGTAAAATTACCATGTTAATTGGTAAATTGCGGTATTTACGGCACAATTACCATATTTAGAGGTAAATTACGGTAATTATGAGTAAATCGTGGTAATTTCAGGTAAATCATGATATTTACGTTGATTACTGAATAATTTAATGATCTATTTATTTTTTGTAGATGTCGAACCTTTAAAATGCTTGTTGGAAATCGTCGGCACTGGACCAGATTTATTTTCCATTGTTTTCTCAAAACATTCGCAAACTCTTCAGGTGAATATCAAGCTTATTCCAAATTCATCCTCTACTATCAATTCAATTGTTCTTAATGTGGTAATTTTATTTCCTTAGAATTATATGTTCGACAAAAACGAAGAACTGAGCACCGTTGCGTCCGAAATCTACGGTATCGTTTTCGCTTACACATCGACAGCACCGGAAATCAAATCCAAAATCGACGAATTTCGAAAGTACATCGAATCTCCTCAACTTGAAAAACAGTGCTGTGCTTCTTTGCGTGTGATCGGTTGCTTGGCCGAACGTGGCTTGTTCGAGAAAACGAAAAGTGTACCTTTGAATTTAGTCGAACTTATAGGTACATGAATTGAGCTGCGAAGGTTGAAAAAATAACCCTCTCTTTACATAATTTGATGGTTTATTAATTTTTTTTTGTCATTTTATCTGTGCAGCTGAACGAATCAGTTCGAATAATAACACGATAGCTTTCACAGCTTGTGAAAGTATTGGTCGACTCGGTCGTGTGCATGATTTGCCTTTGCCCAATCGTAATCTCAAGGATCCTGTGAAGTATGGAGATTTTGACGGATTAAGTGTTAACAACGAAAATGAGAAAACAAATAAACAAGATGATATTTCGGGCGAATCTACTGCTCAAATGACCAAGCTCAAATTGGTCGAGAAATTACTCGATCTAGCTACCGAAAAAGATGTATTTTATAAGGTTTGTATCTTTTAAGACGATTTTCTGAACATTGAAGATTTTTATCATTTTTCTAATTGATGTTTGAAAATTGTTTCAGCTTAAAATGAAAGCTGCTCAAACGTTAGGACTACTATGCGTCGGCGAAGAAGACTTCCCATATCGTAAACTTATCATTATAACGATTTTGAACAAACAACGTGATGTACGTTAAATCTGGAACAGTTTCATCTCGAAATGGATCTCGAATTTAAAATTAATAATTTTATTCGTTCTTACGCAGGATAAAATTATCGGAAGCTTATTAGATTTCGGCGATGTGTTATCCGATTGTATCATGGGATCGTATTCGATTCGTTCGTTGGATCTATGGACTCATAAAGAATCCGAATTCAAGTTACCGAGAAACTGGAATCACGTTAAAGCTAAAGAATTATTTTTATTCACCGTTAGAAAAATTAAAACCGATATAGTCGAAGATACGAAGTGCAAATCCAAGACAGTCAGTTCATTTTGAAATTTTATCGCAATTTTTCCATTTATTGCATTTACTGATTTTTTTCCCCCCAATGGTTCTAGGCTGGAGCTGTTTGGATGTTGATTTTAATGAAAAAATGTATCAAGTTACCATTAGATTTAAACGAATTGACCGAAATTCAGAGCATATTTTTAGATTTAATCTCTTTGAATGATGGTAAGTTGTTGAATGATTCGAGGAAATCCTTCCAATTTCTTCGGTAAAATTGATTTGAATATTTTTGCGTATCTTTTTTCTCAGAAACTGTCCACGATGCAGCTACCAGAGGATTATCGTTTATTCCACGGTTTGCTGATGAAGAATCTACAAATATTCTGGCGAAGCAGTTAATCGATAAGATTTATAATGTGAATAAATCTTCATCGGAGATTGGGTCAGTTGAAAAATCTTACAAATTTCTTGGTCATTTGAATATTTCATCCAATAACTTGGTATTTTTTTTTTTTAGAAATGTATTGGGAATGTATAAAGAATTTTGCTATTTGGTCACATCGTTGAAAAATTCTGGAATTATTTACCATTTTTTGAATTTATTGAATCACGATAATCAAAAATCTGATGAAGTGAGTTTTATTTTCTTCAAAAATATTGATCAAATTTTTTTTAAACAAGAATGAACTCGAACTATTTTTTTTTTTTACAGAAATACACTTCTCAGTTCAAAGATCACGAAGAAGCATCAGTTGGCGAACTGAGGCCATATTTCCCTCAAATAGTATCGTCCTTGTATTTCTACCGATTTCATCCATCACCTAAAATAAAACAAGCCATGAGCGTTATATGGACCACCTTATTTCCTGAAAATGTTAAAACAGTAAGTGGAAATTTTTTTCCAAGCTGAAAAAAATCACGACCACGCGAATATCATATTTTTACTATAATTTTGGATCAATTTTTTTCATCAGGTTCAAGCTCATAGTAAATCAATCCTTCAGAAAGCCATTCCCGAGCTTACTCGTCCAGTTTTAGAATTGAGAATTGCGTATTGTTTGGCTTTAGAGGATGTTCTTAGAATCGAAGGAAATAAATTCGTATTGGTGAGTCAATTTTTAACATTTATATTATTTCAAAAAACTCCCAACGATTAATTTTTTTTTCGAAATCAGGAAAATAAAGAAGTCATGCCTGAGTTGCTGACGAATTTGTATAAATTAATGGACGATATTTACGATTCGGTGAAACGAACCGCTTATGGGACCACTAAAGCTTATTTACAAGTGAGTCGAATTTTTATTTTTATTTTAATCCAAATTTGAATAGATTATTAACCCTTTTTGATTTTTTCAGGCTTTCGTACAAAATATATTGTACAATAAAAAATCCACCGATTCGGAAAACGAACTGCTCAATTTAATATTCCCAGTTCTGCTAAATAATGGAGTATCGAGCAACGTGGCCGAGGTACAAGCCATTAGGTGAGCGTCTAAAAGATAACACGTCATGAATCATCGTATCCGGTGTACTTGTGATAACCTTGTTTCAAATTTCAGCGTAAAGGCGCTTCAAGATATTATCGATCATGTGGGCACATTGATTAAAAGCCATCTGCATTACCTGATTCCTAAAATATTGGAAAATGCATCTGAAATAGACGTCTCTGAAATTAATAAATACTCGGTGAGGTTTGCCGAAGATGCCCAGACGACCGAAAAATTAGAAAATATTAAGGAGCAAGTCGTATCGCTGCATTTTTCTACTACTACGATCAGAGGGGTAGGAAAATTTAAGAAGAGAAATTGAAAAAAAAAATCAAATTATTTATTTATTTATTTATTTTTTAGTGTATTCGATATATCGATGAAGATGTGATTGAGAAACTTTTGCCCAGATTGCTGGAATTATTGAAAGATAATATTAGCTACAGTACGAGAATGGCAGCCATTAATTTCGTAGTCACTTTAGCCAATACAATGGATAATCAGAAATTGCAGCCTTTTGTTGGTTGGTACAGCAAAATATTCGTGATTTGGAATTTTCTTTGACTCATAGAGTTTTTTTTTTTAGGTAAATTGCTGGGAGCGTTGCTGACAGGATTGTCTAATAACCACAAAACCGTGCGTAAAAATTCGGCCACAGCTATCGGATGTTTATGCAAAGCTGCCAAAGACTCGAGTTTAGATAATTTGCTGAATAAACTAGTCAATATTTATACGAAAAATGCTCGTGAGTGTTCCAATTTTTGAAAAAAATTTACTCGAGTCGATTAAATTTACGAGAATTTTGTTTTACAGAGGATGAAAATATTAAAAGTGCTGTTGGGCAAACGTTATTGGCCATATCAGCCCAGAATCAGGAGGCCATCCAGATTAGAGCTGAAAAAATAGTCCCTATTATATTTTTCGCTATGCATCTCAAAAAACTTCGTAAGTATCTCTTGAAATAATGTAAAAATGAGCCAATTTTCGTTAAAATTTTCAAATTGAAAAATTTGCTGAATTTATGTGAAATGAGTAATTTTTTGATGAATTTTTTTCAGCCGATGGTACTAACGATGCTTTCATAGAATTATGGAATGAAGTCTGGAATGACGTAATTGGTTCGATGGAAGTGACTTTAATGAAGTATAAAACCCCTGTACTGAAACTTCTCATAGAATCGTTCAATTCTCCGGCCTGGAGTACGAAAACTCAGGTAAATTGGCATTTGTTTCACTTGCATTGTGTTTACCTGGCTAAAGCAAATTGATTTTTGTTTTAGGTCGCTAGATCGTTATCGACGTTCGTTAATAAATACCCAGACAGTCTACAAGATTGTGAAGAATTGAAGATCATAACGAAAGAGATCATAGCCACTTTGCAGGCTAAATTTTGGCACGGTAAAGAAGACCTTCTAGAAACCGCTGCAGCATTATGTTCTAAAGAAAGGTTAGCCAAGGGCTCGTGGACATTTGCAGCTCGAAAAATAACCGAGTATTTGTATTTAAACGATAACTTATCCGAAAATTAAACGTGTCATTTTTCGTAGAATTCTAGACGAAGCTGTACAAATCGAACTCATCGAGACCGTGTTGAAAGAATGTAGTCGAGGCAACATCGCTTATAAAACAATCGCATTGGAATCATTGGGGAAAATTTTAATGGCATCGAATCATGATTATTTTGCCCAAGTGTACGAAAACGTCAAAAATATCATATCCGATGTACGAATCAAGTTATCTTCTCAGTTGCTCTCAATTTTCTCTATTTATTCAATCGATTAAATTCTCTGTTTAGAATTTCCAAGAGACAGCTACTGCAAATTTAGATAAAGAAGAAAGCGCATCTGTATCGAATCAATGCCTCAAATTGAAAGAAACTGCGTATTTTGTTTTAGGCAAAGCTTGGCCCAATGATGCCCAAACTCAAAGTAATTTCCTATTAATTTGTGTTTTGATTTTTTGTAAAAAAAAATTATCCAACTGGTGTTTTTTGCCCCTCACAGGTACCTACCAAGAAGAAATAGTCCAATTATTAACCGATTGTTTGGTAAAAAATACGAGAATTACCCAGGTCTCTGTTATGGTCGCGTTGAGGAATCTTATTAGCAAATTAAACATAATCAAAAAATCATCGCTGACTCCTCAAGAAGAAATTACCCTCAATAGCGTAATGGTGAATATTGAGAAAGCTATTCAATACGCAATCGGTGAGTCGCCCGGTGGCGTTTTTTCTTTCGTAGTTTTTTAAAACGATAAAAACAGACGATAAAAGAAAAACAATGAATTTATCCGTAGTTAATTTAGAGGTCGTCATTTTTAAAACAAAACAGCGACGTTTGTTGAGTCATTTTTCCTGTATTGAAAATGTTTTTCTGTGATAATTGAAAATACGAATAGGTGACGACAATTTTAGGTGAACTTGACTGCGACGTGTGTTTTAGAAAATGGATTTTATAGTGAATGAGAAGTCAGATTTTTTCTCCTTTCATGAATGGATTTGTAGATTTTTCAAATACGAGAATAACGATGGAAAGGACATTTTCATATCTTTCAAACTTACCTATTTCTTTTCGATCCTATTTATTGAATTGATTAGAAAAGGAACGACGAGAAAAAAACATTTCTGTTATGAAAATAAGAAAGAGAGTAGGTCGAGTTCTGGAAAATTCTTGGTGCGAAGTTCTTCGCTGGGAAAAAATATTCTTTCCTGAAAGAATCATGCTCTGCAGAATTTCGCCTTATAATCAGGGTTTAAAACCGCTTCAGTTTCAATTGGTGGTGGTTGTAGTGGTTTTTGAAAATTGGAAATCAAATGGTTGTTGGTTATGGTTTTTGGTGGTTTTCTATAGAATATTTCAAGCGGTTCCAATTGGTTGTGATAACCACTTGAAATTTTCGAAAAATCTGGTTGTGGTGGTTTTTACTGGTGGTGGTTTTTCAGAAATTCACCATAATTTGGGAAAAATTAGCATTTTGGCATTTGGAAGTATGAATACTTGTCTTACAAGTTACAAAATGATTCAAAATTGAAAATTAAATAAGAAACAGAAAGTAATTTTATCATTGAAAAAATTGAAAAATTTGATTCAATTGGTGGTTGTTGTGGTGGTTTTTGTGAGTTAAAAATCAATTGGTTGTTGGTTGTGGTTTTTAGTGGTTTTCTACAAAATATTTGAAATGGTTCCAATTGGTTGTGATAACCACTTGAAATTTTCAAAAAATCTGGTTGTGGTGGTTTTTAATGGTTGTGGTTTCAAGCGGTTTTAAACCCTGCTTATAATGCATGTCACCTCTTTAGACCATTTTTTTTGCATTTTGTGGCGTAAAAAACAAACTTGCGAAATTTAAAAAAAAAAATTTTTGATTCTTTACTTAAAACTCTGAAAAATTTTTAATTTTGAATTATCTACTCGTTCAACTTGTCGGATCTCTTGTGGCTTCACAGAGAAACCAATCTAATATTCGCCTTAGAATTTCACGAGAGTGAGATTTTTGGAAAGAGAGTGTCCCAAAATCACCTCAGGCAAGATTTCACCTTCCCAAGTTGATTTTTTGATTTTTGGCAAATTTTTGATCCATTTTTTGTTTTTTTTAGCAAAAGTACAATATTTTTGGAAATGATAATTTTTTATCGAACTTGATGAAAATGAAGTTTCAACTAAATCTCGACCTCCCAAACTTAAAGTTGACAATTTTCTGCCATTCTGGAATTTTTATAGGGTGGCCGAGAAATGTCGAAGAATTTTGAAATTTTCTGTGTAATTTTTCAAAATCCTCCCCTTCCCCAAAATAGAAGATAAATCATCTAGAAAAGTGGTTCTCTGCTTATTTTATGAAATTTTTCAAGAAATTTCACTCTCACTCCACTTGAATCTAAATTATTTACTTATATCTCTTTACTGATTTTTTGTATTCGTCATTTTTTATTAGTTTTATTGACCGTAATGTGCAAAAATTGAAATTTAAGTGCTAGGCTTTGTTTATTAAAATTATGAGTTTTTCAAAAAAATCTACTTTTCAATAAGCTGCGATAAGAAAGTAGTCACGAAGTTGAGAAAAAATACGAGGGAATGGAACAGAATTCGATATTATTGGTCACATTTTGAGAAATCTTTATGAAGAAAAAGTGATGATTTTTCAACTCATGAAAATTTTTCTTCACAAAAATATTCGTCCTCGCTTCAAAATGATTGATATTTTAACCCCTCATCAATTTTTCAGGGGCTAACCTGAAAATGTTCAAGAGATTGTATGGAATTCATAAATTTTAAGCTTACGTGTTTTTTGAAAAGGAAAAGGAAAGGAACCATAAATTGATAAATTATGATTTTTTTTCAAATTTTAAGTCCGAAAAAATCTGAATTTTTATTCGCATGATTTGGTAGACACCCTGACATCATTTTTGTTTCTTTTTCAAAGTTATAATATTTTACTTTAAAGTAGAGTTTTCCTTCTTATTTGAAATTTATTCTGTAATGAGTTCTGATTTTCAAGTTTGTTTTTTTTTGGGGGGGGGGGGGTGAAAACTTTCAGAATTCAATTAATTTTTGTTGTCGAAAAAACGCCTAAAAATCTCGTTAAAGGGGGTGGTTTTTGAAAAAAAAATTGTTTGGACACCCATTTTTCACTTGAGATGTGTTTCTGCACAAGTTTTGGTTGAAAGTGTATCATGCGAAAAAAATCTCCTATTACTCATCCATACCTACTTCATAAAGAGGCGTGTAAGTACATAGAATCAAAAGTGGCTTAATATCTGAAAATCTCGAAATAATTGATCTGGGAAAATTGCACTGTTCGATTTTTTCCAGTACTCTAAAAAGAGTTTAAAATTAACTTGGTAGTTGAAAATTGAGTTATTGCCCCATTTCGAGTATCTATGTAACTCTTCTTATAGCGATTTTTTTAAACACTTCTAATTATCGTTAAATGATGAAGTTCCGATCAGAAAACACGATAGAGATTTTCGCCTTTAAAATCTTGTGAAAAGTGCATTTTCTTGTTACGAGTATTATTTTAAAAAAGAAAGCTAAAACTTGGCTCTTAATTGCCCAAATGAATTGGAACGTCTTGTGGAAAAATTCGAAATCACAGGAGAAAGTCAAAGTGACACAGGAAGCTTGGGGACTTTGAGAAATGGTGAAATTGGGCGTCGACCTTAATCATAGATTTTTTTCCAAAAGTACAAAAATTATATTTTTAAATGCTGAAAATTGTCAATATTCGAAAAATTAATTTTGGTTGCTAAAATTTTGGCCTTTGAAGATTTTGGAAATTTTTTTTCTAAAAATTCAGTGGATCTAATGAAATGAGATTATTTTGATTAAATACTCGGAATGTTCAGTATTTTGCCCTTCCCCTCTTTTTCCATCTTATACATTTAATAATTTACTTCCTTCAACTAAGCAATCTATTCGTATTTATTTTTCAACAGAATTGAAAAAACATACGTTACTAAAAAAGGAAGCCTTGCACGTGATGATAAATTTAATGGAACAGTTCAGCGGTAAGAAAGTTTCAGTATTTCTTCATCGTACTACCTCTCTCCCTCTCTGCCTAGATAAAAATTTACTTTAAAAAACGCGACATCAGTTTTCTCGCGATAGAAAATTTTTATACAACTAAATACAAAAGATTGAGATTTTTTCAAAGCAATTCATTCGAAAAGTTCGTCGAGGTTATTAAAAGTTATTCGAGTGACTTTCCCTGTTTTTTTTTTTACCACGATAATCACACGGTTGAATTTATCCCTCTAAATGAATAATTTTCAATGACGAACTTTTTCCAACTAAACTTGGTAAAGTTCAAAAAAATCGTTTGATTTCCTCCCCCTCCCAGGAATTTTCTTCTATAGCGGAACATCTCAAAGTAATTTGCTTTTTCATGCGATTTTAGAATCTGGAAATAGAGCGTGCTTGAAACGTATCATTGATTTGTTCACGGATCATGTGAATGACTTATCCAAAGATCCCGATCCTATTATTTCGCTTCAAACGAGCCAGCTGAAAGAATTACTCAAACGAATATCCCAAAATTAAAGCGGCTCGAAGTGATCAATCTACGTAGTATAAGGAGGTGCCTGAAGACTAACAGTTCTTTTTCTAACTCGCATTTGTACTATAAATGAATCCTGAAAGGATGATTTTTTAAAATATTTTATATTCTGTGTATTGTGTTGTTTTAATGTCGTATTATCATCTAATATCGTAAAATGTAATGTGATTGGATGGATTAAATATGGATCCCAACGTGTTCGGATATTTTTTCCAACGATGGAAACTACAATGCGGAGGAAAATTTTGAAAAAATTGTTGGCTTTGGTTGCGCAAATTCTAAGAAAATCGATGTGTTATTTTAGTGCTTGGTTGTGAAAAATAATTTTCTTCGGGTGATAAGCAAAGCGAAGTTTGATAATATTATCGTCAAAGTATTTTTCAAAGTTGAATTTCAACTTATTGAAAATTTTAACACGACTTTGTATTTTTCTGATCGTCGATTTACCAATTTTTTTGGTCGTATTAGAGATTAAGTTAGTGGAAATGCGAGGTTTTCAATATTACGAGTCGTCCAAGAAGATAAGTGAAATGTTGTAGGGCACCTTGAAAATTTACGTGTGTGGAACCTTGAAAGATAAGGGTAAATTTTAGACCAATTTTCTTAAAATTTTCTAGTAAGCAATAGAATTTTTTGAAAAATAGGAGAGCAAAGTGAGGAATTTGGGGGCAAGTTTTCGAGATGAGTTGGTGAAATTTTTATCAGTATGGTGTGTTCATCAGAGATGGAAAATTATACCAATTTAATAATCAAATTCCAGGTCTGGAACTTGGTCAATTTACAATAGCTTTAAATTTAAATTTTCAACAATGAAATTGATTTTCTATTGGTTGAGAAATCTGATTTTTTGAAATCGTTACTCAAATTTGAAGCAGAATGGAAAACTTGGGAAGCAAATTGAGGGGTCCTATAAAATTGGAAATCCATTTTTTATTGGAAAAAATTTTCAGCAATTGAACGCGAAATGTAGGAAATTAATTCTAACGACGTGTTCTTATTTTAAAGAGAAAAATATCGGCCAAACGATGTTGATAAAAATTACAATCCAATAACTGGAAAAAACATTTAAAAATGCAAAAAAGGAGTATGTAGCTCTTCGCAAATTGCAAAAATTTCAAAAAAGTTCTGTCAGCAGTTATAAAAAATTGGAACTTTCTCCGAAAATTCAAAATTTTTATTTGATTTATTTTATTACTTGAAAAATATTTTTGTCTATGCATAAAACACGCTCGAGCATTAATCGAAAATGTTTCATGTTTTGTCCTCTCCCCCCCCCCTCCCACCAAAAAGTTCGTTTCATTTATTCCTTATTCACTGAAATGGATCGTTTTGATGTTTCTTTTTCCTAAAATTGATGAAGAGGGGAAATGCTGTGTGTAGATCTCGAAACAACTAGGTGACCGCTTCTCCTCCCCGCCACAACCTCTATTCTGCTCAGTCGCACGTAAAAATTCAATTGGATTAAAAAATGCAGGAAAAAATTTTTTTGAATAATTTGGTCTTGAATCCATTTAAACCTTACTTTTTATCTTGATTTAATTTTCTGAGAACTGGTACTTTTGAAAAATCGATTATTTCTTCATGTTCTCAAACATATTTTATGCGAAAAATCGAAAACTAAATTGTATTCGAATTTTTTTCCTTAGCATGGATACTTACCTACCTAACAAAATCAGTGTCGGCGATTCCCACCATTTATTTAATTTAAAAACATACAGATAGATACCTACTTGATTCAATTTTCTTTTTTGGAAATAATTGAGGTGGAGGGTAACAGTGGAAAATTACCACCTATGATTTTTATTTCCATAAAAAACACAAAAATAGTTTTTTCGATTTTTAAAAAACTCAGAGAAAGTTATTTCTTCAAGAATTTCTGAAAAATGAAGACGCCAAGGGAGGTATTCCTATTCGAAGTAAAATCTTAATTGCACTCTATGGAAATAGAATGTTATCTTTACACTTCATATTCTGTTCTCTTTTTTTGTTGTTAAATTCTTCCTTCGCTCAGAAATTTGACTTGGAAGCTGTCAAAAGCCATCAAAATGTGAACCGAAATAAAAATAAATCGAAAGTACTTACTTTATAGAAGAACCTATCCTCAAAATTTTTGGTGCTAGAATTCATTTATCAAATTTTAACAAATTAAATTTTCAAAATTTCTAATTCATCTCATCACCCTATAAAATGTAAAAATTTGATCTGGTCAATGAAAAAATGCTGAAATTTAATATTTACTGTATTTTTGTTCTCCCGAATAAATTTTAAGCGGTTTTGAAACGTTTCGAAGCCTTTTTTTTTTTCAGTGCCATCGATTTACCTTAGAATCTTTTTATTAAAAACAGATAGGTACCAATTTACATTACCAGAAAATTTTGGCAAAATCAATCAGCTATGAAATGAAGTATAACTTTTAAGGTACCTATCTATCAAGTAAAATAAGTTTAAAAAATAAAGTGAAAGTGTTCGGCTCTTGTCTTGACGCCATTACTTATGAACAATCATTTCGAAAAAAAATTTCATACTTAATTTATGTCGATATAAGTTTTTTTATTGTGAATCACGATTCCTACCTGATGCCAACAAGTTCAAAAATTTTATGATGATTAGATATAATTTTGATTTTTTTTTTATTGGAAGAAAGACGAGATAATTTATGATTTTAACCCTATTTTTTTGTAGTACTCGCGTCCGCAATCGAAAATTTTTGCTCTTGAAATTTTATGGAAGAGATAATTTCAATTATTGTGATGTACAATTTCAATGTTATTATTTCAAACTTGAGTTCTATGAAAATTCATTTTAAGGTCTTATAATTTATTTAATTTATGTTGTAAATATAAAATCGTGGTAACGTATTAGTTATAAATTTAGATTACGATTTAAATTTTAATCGATAGAAATTAATCTTAGAAGTAGAATAAGTAGATAGGTAGGTAGGTATTAGGTAACTCTAAATTTTTTTATTTCTAATTCTTATACTGGTATTCAATACGAATAGATACTTTTATAATTGTTGGATACTAATCCTTTTTTCAAAAAAGAAATGCAGATAAGAGATTGGAGACCGCTGGAATCAGTAACGATTGAAATAGGGCATATGAAAAATTATGTAATAATTCAAATTTTCTCGTGTCTTGATCTAAAAATGATCACTGTGGGTAATTGTTTTAAAAGTTGATGGATTGTGAATGTATCTATTTAGATTGCATTATGATTGGAGGAACAGCCGCTGAAGAAGATGGAGCTGAAGAGGTAGTGTTTGCTGGAGCTGAGGTAGATGGGGCCGAGCTGGATGGGGTGGAGGTTGATGAAGCCGAGGTTGATGGGGCGGAGGTTGATGGAGCCGAGGTAGATATGGCACCTCCAGAAGAACTTGTACCAGATGTGCTGCCTGAACTAGATCCACTTCCCGAGCCAGATCCACTTCCAGAGCCAGATCCGCTTCCCGAGCCAGATCCGCTTCCCGAGCCCGATCCACTTCCCGAGCCAGATCCGCTTCCCGAACCAGATCCACTTCCTGAGCCAGATTCGCTTCCCGAAGCAGAACCGTATTCTACACCTGATGCGCTCTCGGAGCTAGAGCCGGAGTTAGAAATACTGCTTGGACTAGATGAACTTCCCCAATTAGATGTTGAACTGCTTGGGCTAGATATGTTTGAAGGAGCACTGGATGCCGAAGTATTGGTAGCCGGAGTCGATGGAGCAGAAATATTCAGAGGAGGGAATAATATCGACGGTAATCCTAATCCACTGGATGATGGAAAACTCGGTAGTGGCGGCAATGATGGCCAGGAAGCATTATATTCTCCTCCGCTTGCAGATTCATTATCGGGATAGACGTAATCGTAACCGGACAATGAAGGATAGCTAGCACCAGAGTAAGAGCCACTGGAACTCAACGGTATAATAATAATTTCTTCTTCGACTGGGCCACTGTTGTAATAGTAATCTTCAGGACCGGATCCGTTTCCATAATCGTAATAATAGTAGTCTGTGTCGTTATAGTCATCATCGGAGAAAGGTGAAGTGATGAAGCTCAAAATTTCACTCAAAACGCAAGAAATACCGCAATCTTCGTCGGTACTATTAGCTCCTAAAATAGAGCTGATGTTTGCGGGTAAGCTGTTGTTAACACTAACAACATCTTGACAGAAAATCGGCACAAATTGCTGAACTCCGCAAAACAGAGTAACAAGGATCACCGAAGAGACGAACTTCATTTTGACGTTACTTTCACAACTTACTAAATCGAACTGTAGCACGGTCAAGTTTAACACTGCTGTGAGTGCTGTGACACAGGCATCGTGAAATTTTCACTAACAAAATGTCTTATCAGCGTTTTACTTTTTAACACCAATTTTCCCCCCGATCTTTGTGAAATCAGCGTACAAAAAAGTTGTAAAACTGTGAAGTACAAGAAATCGCTTGACGTCACCGAACCAGTATCGTATTAGGTTTGACGTTTTGAAAAACCTCCAAGTAATTTATGCTCGAAATGATTTCGTACACTTCGAAAAATAAAGTTCACGAACGTCGTTCGTACTGATATTGAATAAAGCTTTAGCTAGGTACCTTTCTACAGTCAGGTATAGGTATTATTTTTACGAGCTTTTCGTACAACGACGACAAAGCTTCGATTTATTCGTATCTAATTTTTACCGAATGAATCATCATTCGTTTCAGATATCTTTTATAGGCAGGAAAAATCGATTATTTCTTTTAAAAAAATACGACGAATAGATTAATCCATCACAAATCTAACGCCAATTTGGGATGACAGATATAGATATTTAATGTGCAAATTTAAACATATTGGGTAAAAATTACGAAATAAAATGGTAAAAAAAAAAAACTAAAACAACAACAACTTATAAGTAATTATATAACTAGCTCACTTATTTACAGAAGGTGACATAAAAATTAGAAATTCAAAATTATCACGAATTCTGAACGATTTTTAAGTAAACCACGGTCAGAAAATTCTTTAATGAACATAATAATGACTTTTTTTATGGGTACAATTTGAACTTGATTCAAGTTGTACTCGTAATCTGGGTATCAAAAATACCTCGCCGACGGAAACATATAAGCTAAAGAGATCAACTTATTTTCGAAGCTATTCTATTTTTATCTTTTTCCATTCTTTTTTTCATATTCTCAGCTAATCGTCTTTCTCGTTCAATTCGTCTTTTTTCTTTCAACAATTCGTTGGTGTTTTCGGTTTCGATGTCCCAAGCACCAGTGTTTTCCATTTCTTCCCAAGATGTCAATTCATTGCCCTAGAAATAAATGTTATAGATGCGTATGATCGTTGATTATCAATTAATAACAGTTTCTACTTTGATTTGTACTTTTTGCAGAGAAGGTCCGGCTGAAAACGCTAATCTGGAATTGATCTGTTGATTTTCTTGTTCTTCGTCGTGTCTAATCAAAAGTTTCTTTTGTTTCATTATCTTAGGTTCCATATCCTGAAGTGATAATGAAAGTAGAAATAATCAGCTCGTTTGAGATCAGCGAATGGGCAAGTATTACGAAAACTGTTCACGTACTTGAAAGAAATCAGTAGAAACTTCTTCGGTAGGTGTGTTCAGTATTTGAGATTGTTTTTGTTGACGATATTGGGTAATGTAATCTTGAACGCTTTTAGGATTTGAAATCGCATTGTTGACCGGATAAGGTTCTTGAATCCATTGACCATTATCTGGATTGATCTACGTAGAAAATCGAGCACATATTTAGCTATAAGTAAGTGTAATTATGGAATTCTTTTATCGTATCGATTTACTAACCATAACACTGTCGTTTGGAACTACTCCGACAGATGATAAAGGTACAAAATCTGTCGACAGTTTCCTCCTTTGTTTCCGACTACAGCACAGGTATTTTATAGTATCGGTGAGTGCTATCACGAAGAACTTTATCTTGTTCAGTATCGTTCTTAACCAAACCATGGCGATGAGTTGGGAGTGTTATTCGATGTGTTGATTAAATGCAACCGGTCGAAATGATCATCACTCTTGATGAAAGAAAACACGTATCTGTAAGAAAAATCACTCAAGTAAATAGTCATATACTTGAAAAAAGAAAATGATATTTTACGACACCGGAATCGTACACAGTTGAGAAAATACGGTTCGTACTTTGTTGATGAGTAGAAGAGTACACAATGTATGCTTCATGAGTTTCGGTTTTTGAGATTCTGGCAACTTTTTAGTTTTTTTCCAGCAATTTGGATGAGAATCCTTCGTAAACTTGCAAAAACGAAGTAACCGAATCAAAAAGAGCGAGACTGACCTGAAAATTGAAAAATATTCCTACACGAATATGGTTTTTTAGTCGATCTATGATGGTAGTCAATACACCTTTGAGATTGAGAACGTCGAATTCAACTTATTAGCTGCGATCGTTTCAATTTTTGGGCAGTAAGAACGTGAAATTTGAAATTTTTTTTTGAAATCTAAAATCCAAATTTTGCGAATGATTTGATAATATTTTATCAGAGTGTGCGACGACACCGGATGCTTTTTTATTTCAGCCCGGTGAAAAAATTTAGTTATTTTTAAAATTTGTAGAATGCGCTAGTTGAAAATTCCAATTTCAATCAGGATAATTTTTCAGTTTTCCAGTTTTTTGTGTATGAAGATGAACAACAATGCTCGATTGCGTCATTAATGACTCATTTGACTTTGACTAATGACTTTCAACTTTTTGATCGCCATGCGGTTTATATTCAACTTGCTCATCTTTGTCTTTCGCGTTAATTATTGTGTTTTATAATTTATTTTCAAGTATCGAGTAATTATTGAAGCCTCTGTCTGAGACTCTGAGATTCCACCAGTCCATGCTCCATGAAATGATATTATGCTCAAATTACGTGGTAAGTAAATTGTTTAGTTGGATACATGAATGCCGAATAACTTACGAAGTACTTAGTTTCGTTTTGGTTTGAATTTGACAATGAGTCTAGTGTAAAAGTATTTTTCGACTTCGGGTTCTTTTTCAACATACCTAATATGCGCAGTTTTCGTAATCTGAGAATTGGTTATGATTATGAAGCTTACTGCATAGTGAATTGGAATGTTGTTTTGTTAGCTCTTGTTGACAAATCAACATACTGTGGTGATTGTAGAAATGTAGAATGCACTGTCAAAGGTGAGAACGTATGTTTCATAATTTGTTTTTCAAATTTTCAAATAGAAAAAATGTGTTTGTTGAGTGAATGTGAATCAATTGTGTAGGTAAATCCTCCGTTCAATTATCCTACCGCGTTATTATTTTTAAGTAATCTTTGTCCACGTTGTCTCGATTTACTTCTGCGATTTCTTCTTGTTGTGTATTGAAGATCGCTGTATATGTTTGCATCACTATGCTGAATAGAAATTCGTTTTAGTTACATAAATCGTTTTAATTTTCAGATGATTACCTCGTTGCTGTATACTCGATCCTTGGAGCCTTGAAGGTCTTGAAGAAGGATGATCGTCCTGCGTTGGTATTTTTTCTCTGAAGCTAAAACAGCGAAGCGAAATGTGAGTATACCATGATTCAGCGGGAGAATCGTATTTCAAAAGATCTGTTTGCATTTTGTTGACTAAAATTCACCAAGTATATATGTTTTCGCTGTAAGAAGTTGCAAAAATCAGCTAATTGATCGTTCGTTTAGATTTTCGAGTGTGTAGTAATGATTATTTCAATTTTGCGCATGATGATAGGTAGTGAAGAAATCTAGTGAAATACGATACCTATTATTTTCTTTTTCATTTCCAGCAAGAAAGATGAACTTATCGATTTTGTAAATGATATATACGTCAGCCGAGCTTCGTGATGGTATCAATATCCAAATAGATGCTGAATTCTTTGAGAGATACTCATACCAGTGGACCAGTGCTGAAATTTGTTCTGTATTTTACGCCGGAGAAACTATGCCTTGTGAGTAAGTTTTACATCGGAGATTTTTTTCGTTTTTTGAAATCGGATTTTTTGTAATGAAAAAATCAGTCCAATCCCTCTGTTTTAATCTTCGTGAGATCCGAGATGGATTTAACCATGCGGGTGGTTATAAATATTACGATTTGCTTCAGCCATCATTAGAAGACGTACTCTTCGATTAGTTAGATCCGAAATACTTTATTCAGATGAGTGATTACGAATTTTACTGGAGAAAACTCGATAAATTCGTGCACACTGCATATAATTTATTTACTTGGTAGCGCTGGTATCTTCTATCTCGTACGTGTACATTTATAAAATAAAACGTGTGAGCTATTTTGGAATTCGAAAAAATTTCTATTATTGATTCTCGAAGTATGTACGTAATGTACCTAGTACCTACATTCAGCAATTTTTCGTTGAAATCCAATCAAGTGTTGATTTTCAACATGAATTTACATGCATCCAAAGTTGAAAATAAATCATTTTTCTTCATAATTAAAGTTAAACTGCGCATTGTAATTAGTAATTACTTATTTCAAAAACAATTACACAATTAGAACAAACAAAGGAATAAACCAGAAACATGAGCATTAACGTTGTTTTGTGATAATTCTGTTTGGACCAATCAGAAACGAGAACGTTTCTCGTTAATTTTTGAAAGTTTGTTTATACGTTTGTGTTTTCGTCAGCCATTTTGAATTGTATAAAATTGCTCGTGAATTTTACTGTGTAGCTGTAGCGTCCGTTAGTTGTGCGTCGCGTCGTTGTTTTGTGTTTGTATTTTGGTTTTCAATGTTTTGGTAATTTTGAATTATGTATTTTCGTGAATTTTCAACGAGGTATTAGTTCAAATTAGGTATTTGGAAACTCGTTCGTTGTGCTATTTCTCTTACGTGTGTATTTGTTTGAGTTTGAAATTTCAAATTTCGTCTTAATTCAAATTTAAAAGCAACGATGCTTAAATCTTACGTAATTCTGTAATTTAGGGATTCGATTAACTGGATTGAGTACCTAGCCCAGGTAATAGCTGTCGTGTTTTACGCGATTGAATTCAATTGTCACTAAGAATGTATTCGGTGACGTTTCTTAAATTTCTGTACTGAATCAGTTGATTTTTTCAAATTGGTAGTTCTAGTTATTTCGTTACGGAAGTGTACGAATTCGCGTTTTTTTTTCAACCCACGAACGCTTCGGCGTTGTGGAATAATGAAGAATATTCGGAGCTAGTCGTAACTTGTCGTTTGTTCTAATGAATTCGATTTTTTTTTCATTTTTCCTTTCGACGTAAGGTACCTAGTGCGTAATTAATTGTTTCATTTGATTTGTAATTTTCTACTGGAATTTTATTATGATTTACTTTCGATAGTCGCTTGTTGTAGGTATGTGAATTCGATTTTTGTTTTCATTTTTCCTTTCGACGTAAGGTAGTGCGTAATTAATTGTTTCATTTGTTTTGTACTTTTTTACTGAAATTTTGTGATTTACTTTCGGTGACAGAAATGATTTTATGGAGAGAAATCGCGATCGCGCGACTTTGAAAATAATTGAAATTAGTGTGAGTGTTGATAAGTTCAATCTTTCGTGGTTTTTTCGAATATTTTTTTGGCCACGTACCACGTACCTACGTAATGCGCTGTCAGTTGACCATTTTGAGACGTCTACTCACTGAGAAACTTGACAAGTCTAGGAATTCTAAAAATCTGGAAGTTGTGATATTTCTTGCCCATTTTTAAAAATTATTTGAGGAAAGAAAGATGAATCATATTAAAGTCAGCTTGCTTTTTTCGGATTCGGAATTTTTGCCGAAAAAAGATATGGAAACGATTATAAATTATTACGTTTTGAATTTTGTTTGTAGAAAGAAAATTGAATGTATTTGCTGAATGGTAAATATTTTTCAATGAAACTAAATACGTACGTTTGTTGAATTTTTTGGTGTATTGTAATTGTTTGAATAATTATTGTCAAATTATCTAATACCTACATAAGAGTAGGTATGTATAATGCTTTTTGGAAAATATATTCTAACTTTCTTTTTACAGGTACATTTAGTTCTTTTATTTCACGAGTTCGTCGAAATTATTTGAAAAAGATTGGATCCGAAGTCAATATCAGCCCATCAGAACGTTTCTTGAAAAGATTGATCGAAGCAGCTACGGCATGGACAGCTTAGAAGGTATTAAAGTGAAAAATTAGACTCAATTTTTATGTTAATTTTTTTTGAATTTGAAATTGAATTTGTTCGATGATTTTTTCGACTTGAAAATGAAAGTTTCCACGTTCTGGAGGAATAGTCAGGGAAATTTGATTACATTGGAAAGAATGTTTTACCTCCTGATCAATTTTATATAATTTTGAGAACGGAAATATGTATTTTAAAAAAATGAGTAATTCGTGTGACAAATTAACTTCGATCGATTGTCATATCATGATTTCGTTCTCAAGTCACGAAGTCAGAACGGAAAATGATAGTTTAGAATTTAAAATGAATGATAGGTAATGAATTTAGAATGCTGAATTGCCTAAAAGTTTAGTACGACTAGACATAATATCAATTTACTTGAAAAATTCAAGTCTTGAATACGATCAAATGAAACATTACATATTTATTTTTTTATTTTTCAATACATCTCAATTTGTTGACTTTTCGATCACCTACTTGAATGTATTGAATTAATATATGTAAGTATTTGTGATCAGATCGTACAAATGTTGATAAAAGTGAACGTAAAAAATCGCACAAAATGACATTTTCAATTTTGTACGTGCTTAATATTCTGAATTCGGGTGATTCCGTAGATCGTAGATCGCTACCCCGTAACCTTCAACATGCCTTCAACTTCAATACAAATATTAAGAAATAATGCGCGCGTGCGCATATGTACATTGGCGAGTGACTAGCAACTAGCATAACAATGTTGTGGTTGTGACTGAGAGGGGTGGAATCATTCGTGGTGGTCTGGTGGACTCGTCCGCCTAGTCCGGGTTCGTCGTTCGATAGCCTTGAACATTACATTGAACAAAAGCGCGTCGGACTTTGAATGCAGGTAGTTTCAGTCTTTCAGTGTGTTCAGATTTTTTCCCCTTTTCTACATTGTCGTGTTTCTTTATTGTGCAATGACTAATCGAATGATGAACGTGAGTCAATGCGACGCCATTTTTTAATTCCTTGAATGTTACTCGTTCTCGTTATTTCGTGCGGAAAATTTCTTAAAGTGTATGAAAGTTTAGTAGTACTCGTTCTCGTTATTTCGTGCGGAATATTTCTTGAAGTGTATGAAAGTTTAGTAGTGTTATCTTCTCGTCTTAGTTTGGATTAGATTTTAAATTTTCAATTAATTCGCCATTATTATGGTTTGTGTTTCTCCAATTCTCGTAATACCAGCAACAGCAAATAAAGGTAGTGTATTATTTTTTATGTTATAAATCTCTCAAGTTTGAATACTTTTTTATTATTCGATTTTTGTTCGTGATTCAGTGTTATTCGTATTTTATTAGAAAATTCATTCGAAATGTGTCGTTGGATTTCGACTATTTTAGTTCAACATTTTGAATTTTCAATTCTAAATTTTTCGTGTAGGTACTGTAGGTAGTGTTAAATGTATGGTATTGTAGTGATGTTAGCGTTAGTTGGAATGGGGTCATGGGGTAAGTTTGAGTTCCCATTTTCTCGCGATTTTTTTTTCCGAAGCTCGATTTATTCGGTTCTCGATTCGTCAATCGTCGTTGTCTGTGGTATTGGGTTTTGATTGTGGAATGTAGAAAATAATGATGTTTACGAGGTATTATTTGGCGCTATTTTCTGCATCGATTAGTAAGCTGGAAAATAATTTTTTGGTAATCAGCCCTGATTCCCTGTCTGCGATTAGAAATAGACTGCTTAATTAAAATCGAATTATGAAATCTTGAATTTTTACTGTTGGAAAATATGATTAGTTTCTTGTAACGATGACTCATTACGTTTTGTTCAATTTTCAGATTTCCAGAAGCCTTCAAATGAGAATCGTACGATCGTTCATAAGTTTTGTGCCTTGTAAAGGTAGATATTTTTTCTCAAGAACTGAAATACCGTAGCTAAAATGGTGAGTTGATGTGTACTTGAACTTGTAAAACGTAGTTGTTTAATGTGTGCTGTTAATAATTTTGTACAGACAGATCTCTCCTCCTTCCAACTAGAAAAAAATTGACAAGATTTTTGAAGCAGGGTATCCATATTTGAATTAATTTAGTGAAATCTTTTCTAAAATATGACACTGAAAAATTTTCTCACCAATGAGTTCATGATGAATTTTCTGAAGTTGGTTAATATTACGTATTATTTTCTTTGAAAATTGCCGAGTTTTTAAAATTATTGGTCTTAAGCTGTGTCTTGTGTAGATGCTTCATTTTATTTTTTGAAAAAATGAGGCATAATAGAGAAATTTGTGTTTTTTTAAAAAGAAAATATTGTGATGGAAAATAGTGATGATTGAATTTTAATATTTAGCTCTATTTTCAGGTACACATCTTGATACCTACATCACTTTCGAGTTTCGAGATTTACGCAAATGCCTTCGAGTAATGATGTGTGGTCGTTAAGCAGCATTCGTGACGTGAATAATTTTTTCTCAAGAGCTGGATTGCTACTGTGAAATAGTGAGTAGATATAATTAATGGGCATGTATATTGAATGTGTATTTGTGATCATGATCACAATTTTTGCACAAGCTTATATTAAAAATTGAAAAAAATTGAAATTTGATGGAAAGAGATCGAGCTCGGTCAAATTAACATCAGTCCCTTATGACGAATTTGAGTATCGATTCCAAAAATTAAGGTGATATTCGAACTTGGTGCCTAAAATAAAAAAAGTGTTATGTAATGATATCGATATTAAACACGTTATGTTTCGTTTTCTCATTGATGAAAATATAAAGGCATTTGCAAAAATGAAGGATTATAGTTATTGAAAATTAGTTCTCTTCAATAACGTTTCTATTATCTAATTATATTCAATATTTCTAGTTACCAATTATAACGATATGATTTATTTGTTTTTCAGAAACCGACGACGAAGATGAAGTTCAACTACCGTAATCATCAGCTTATTTTCGAAAAGCTTCGAATCGACGAAGAACTACATACCTTATTGAATAATTAGCGATGCCGAGCAAAGAATAAAATACGACCGAACTGGGTAATTAGTGTTGATGTTTTTAAGACTCGCGATGTATTCAATTTTTTCATGTTTTTTTTTCGTATAATTTTTGGTTGCATTTGGACGTCTAAAATTCGCTGTTTGTCGGCCTTTTTTAGGACGTTTGCTTTCTGAAAAATCTGAAAGATCAAAGAATTCTATTATAGTACTAAATATCTGATGAAATCTGTTGAATTTTTAGTTTTGGAAAAAAGAGGTAAATCATAGGAAAGTTACTTTGCTTGATTTGTTTGTCATGAATTTTTTCAAAAAAGAGAATCAATGAATTATGTTTTGATATTTTATTTAAGAAAAAAGTATGTGGGTGATATTTTGTAAAGTCATTTTAGGGTTTTTCCAAAATGAAAAAAATGCTCCAAATTCTCTGGAATCTGCGAATTTTGTCCTCTTTGGTTCGACAATTGTCGGTGTCTTTGGTATTGGGTTTTCATTGCGGAATGTGAAATTGATGCTTACGATAAAACTATCTTTATTTATATTTTTTTAATTTTGTATTGTTTTTCTTTTTACAGTGAAATATGGAGATGAATGAAGCAGAAATCATCACAATAAAGTATTCGGAAATGAACACCGCGGTGAGTGTCCAGAATATTCATTTCTAGCGTCATTTTTCATTGGATTTTACGAAATGAATTTCGCTATCCTAATTCCGTCGTATGAATATTAATTACTTTAAAGATCAAAGAAACCATTTTAATATGTTGAGAAATACGTACCTACCGGAACTTCCGAGTAAGAATCTGTGGCGGAAAAATATTCTCAGATCAAATTGCAACCATTGAAAACATTTTCGAATTCATCTACGCTAAAAAAAAAAAAAGCTCATTACATATTATGCGAATTTATTTTACCAAGAGAGCGATTTCAATTATTTTATCTAAACTTTTAGTATGTTGAAATTTGAAAATTTTTGCCCATTTTATTCGTAGATTTTTGTTGATTTCGTTATTCTTTTGTCATCCAGTGCTGAGCTCGAACTGCGTATTGAATTTTTTTTCATTGTATTTAACGAATCAGTCTGAATTTTTTCTACATGACTTGTTTTTTTTCTTTTTTTTTTCGTGATAAAAATTTTGCCCAATTTATTTATTTTTGTGTACGAAAATCGCATATTATTTTCTCTCTGTGTTGACCTATGAAACACCTTCAATTAGCGTTTTTGGAAAATCAAAGAGAATAAAATGCTTGAATGTGAAATAATTTTTTTATAAATTTACTCGAGGTCATTTCCTTTCTCTTGTATCCTTCTTTCTGATATTTGATGTTAGAAATGCGAATGAATTTGACATTCCAGTATGTCATGAAAATGGTAAAGACTCGAAAAATTATATACTTGTGTGGTAGGATTCGACAGTTTAAAGCACAATTGAAATTTTTAATCCAACTTTGCCTCCCTTGATAAATTTGTATGAGTTTTTGAAATGCGAAAGTATAATGGAATAAACTAAGGTGCTCGAGATGGGGGGGGGGAGGGGGGAATGAACTTAGATACGCTCAGTAAACTTGAAAATCGTCGATTTTTTTAACACAAATCATTGAATGGAATCGAATTTTAGAAACTCGAATTTAAATTGTTTTCGTTGAAATCACGTATCTTTAATTTTTTTTTATTGAATGGATGAAAATCAATCTGATGCAAATTGAGTACAATTTGAATTCCTGGCTTTTCATTTCTACAAGGTTTTTTTTCTTCTGCGAGATGCCTTCCATTATCTCAATTTAATCTGTTTATTTTCCCCACTCAGACTAAATGACTTCAAAAAATTTATGAACGTGCGTTTTCTTTTCGTTGATTGCTCCTTGATATAAAATTTCTCCGAGGGTCCTCGATGCACGAGCAATTATGTGGTCACAATTATCGTTTTTTATTTTAAAAAGGTGCTGCATTTGTTTATGTCATCGATCATTATTCTTCCATAAAATATTGAATATATTTTCACGAAATCCCTCGTTTTTTTTTTCATCATTTACAGCTCTTGATGTCTAGTTTCTTGTAAAAATTCGTCGAATTATCATCCTACATTTTATTTCTACCCCTTTGTTTTCCACTACATAATTTAAAGTACACGGTGTAATGGAATTTTGCACTTTCCTGTATTTATGAAGGATACGAGACGAAGGTTTATTTGTGAATATATGCTCCCCCTATTCTTTGAAAAAATATTTTTCTGCATAATTTCAGGTTGTAAACACATCACCCGAGAAAATTACTCCTCCTCCATAATTCATAAATATCATACGTAAAATATCTGAAAATTTTGAAAAATTGATTTGGGAAAGTTAGAAATGTCGGAGCATATCAATTCTAGAAAAAACTGATACTTCAGTTGAAATTTTTTATATTTTTCTTCTGAAGTAGTAATAATTAGGTAAATCGTATTTTTTTCATATGTCCAAAGAAGAATGAAAATTGTGATCAAAAATTAAAAAAATGTTTTCAGCATTTTATACGTTTTTTTTAAAAATCTCTTAATTTTTATTTGCCTAAAATGGATTCTTCAACTTCAACTAAATGTGTAGATTTTTATTTGACTGTTGACTCTTATTATAAATTTATTTTTCTAATCGTACATTGCATTGTTATTTTTTCTGTTAACAGATTCGAGATGACCTCTGATGAAAAATGCTACCTCGGCAGGGTACCAGCGATCATAATTTTTTTCTTATTATCCAAATGGAGCGCAGTGGAACTCGATCGGTCATTGGAACACCTCAGATGCACCCTTCCAGTCTTCAGTCTTTTGGTTGATTTGTATTTGCTACCTATCGAGTAAATGGTAAGTATATTAATATTTCACTTCCTCTCCTCTTTTGACCTATATTTCATTTTTACTTCATGAATGTCAATTCTCGGTAATTGCTTATCAATGGTTAAGAATTATCTGCTGTTTAACGATCATCCGACTGCTTTATACACAATTTTGGCCACCTTTATTGCCTTTTTGAGCCAAAAATTTAATATGTAAATCGTATTTTGTGGCGCAATAAAGGAAACCGCGAGTAATATATAAATAAAAATAAGACCATAGCAAAATTTATTCATACAAAATTATGCATAAATGAAAAAATTGAAAAATATAACAATAAAAATGTACCAAGTTATCGCAGATTTGGAAAACACGTCATTAATTTAATTAAAAGTGGGAAATTAAATTATTTCTATACTAAATAGAAATACATTAATGACCCTATTTCAAGCGCATTCCGGCAATGAAAATTTTCCGTTTCAATTTTCCGCTCAGAATGACCCAACCCTTTCGACACGAAAATTTATATTGCTATTACTAAAAAGCACTTGGATTGGGTTTTGAGGTAGATTTTTGATCGCTGAATACGAATTCGGCATCCGATGATTTCAGCCTGGAAGAAACGTTTTCTGAATATTTGTCTCAAAAAATTGAAAAACTGCAAAATAAATTTGCGAATTTTAGCAAAAAGAGTGGCCAGATTGAAAATCCGACGCCGGATTCGTGTTCAGCGACCCAAAGTCTAGCTATAGACCAACTCCAAGCTCATTTGGTGAATAAAAATTTTCCATGTCACTGGGTCATGAAAATTTTCCGACTTTTCCGGGCGAATATTTCGATAACGCAATCTGCGAATCGAAAACCGACGCCGGATTCCTGTTCAGGGACACAAAATCTAGCTGCAGACCAAATCCAAGCTAATTTGGTGGATGAAAATTTTCCATCACTGGGTTATAAAAATTTTCCGAGCAAATATCTCGAAATATGGGAAATTTTCACCAAACTCTCTTGGATTAGTTCTATAGGTGGAACCAGAGTCGCTGAACATGAATCCGAGGTCTATTTTCAGTTTAGAAGTCGTGTTTTCGAGTTATTCGCCCGGAAAGCCGGAAAATTTTTATGACCCAGCCACATGAAAAATTTTTATTCACCAAATGCGCTTGAATTTGGACCACAGGTAGATTTCAGGTCGCTGAACACGAATCCGGCGCGGCGTCGGATTTTCAATTCGACTATTTTTTTGACCGTTTTTTTGCAATTTAAATTTCGAATTTTGCGGACTTTTCCGGGAGAATATCTCGAAAAGGCAACCACCAAACCGAAAACCGACACCGACGGAATCTATCTATGGACCAAAACCAAGCGCATTTGATGAATAAAAATTTTCAAGGACGCGTTTTTGTTATTATATTTTCGCTCGGAAAATTCGGAAAATTTTCATTGATCAAATGTGCTTGGATTTGACCCGTAGGTAGATTTCGGGTCGCTGAATAGGAATCTGACATCGTTTTTCCGTTCGGAGGAGCCGTTTTCAAGGTATTCACCCGACAAAGTTCGAAAAATGTGAAATTGAATTGCAAAAAAAAAACGGTCAAAAAAGTAGTCGAATTGAAAATCCGACGCTGGATTCGTGTTCAGCGACCTGAAATCTACTTGTGGTCCAAATCTAAGCGCATTTGGTGAATAAAAATTTTTCGTGTCAGTGGGTCATGAAAATTTTCCGACATCCCCAAGTAAATATCTCGAGAACGACACTTCGGACGCCGAGTTCGTGTTCAGCGAACAAAATTCAAGCTCATTCGATGAATAAAAATTTTCAAGGTCGCGTTTTCAAGATATTCGCTCCGAAAATTCGGAAAATTTTCAAGAAGCAATGACGTGGAAAATTCTTATTCTTCGAATGCGCCTGGATGTGGTCAATTAGTAGATTTTGGGTCGCTGAACATGAATCCGGCGTGATTTCGGTTTGGAAGCCATGTTTTTGAGATATTCACTCGGAAAAGTCGGAAAATTTTTAGGAGCCAGTGACACGAAAAATTTTTTGTACATGAAATGCGCTTAGATTTGGTCTACGGCTAGATTTTGGTCGCTGAACACGAATCCGTCGTCAGTTTTCGGTTTAGAAGTCGTGTTTCAGACATATTCACCCGCAAAAGGCCGGAAAATTCGAAATTAAATTGCAAAAAACGGTCGAACGAATAGTCGAATTGAAAATCCGACGCCGGATTGTGTTCGGCGACGCAAAATCTACCTTTTAAACTCAATCCAAGCGTGTTTGGTAAATGAAAATTTTCCGGCCCCAAAAATCAACTCATTTTCTTCCAAAAAAGGCTGGAAATTTTTCATCAATTTATACGCTCTTGGATTGGGTTTATAGGTAGATTTTGGGTCGCTGACTACGAATTCGGGTATTTGACTGAGAACGTTGAAAAAATTCAAAAGATGATTGAAAAAATGTAAAAGAAAATTGCGAATTTTAGCAAAAGGATTTATTCGAGAAATGTTTCTGACCCTGACTATACTTGCATAAATACAATTTCACATGATATTGTTGCCATCTGCGTTATTTTTTTTCATTGGGGGGAATTGTAAAAATTTTGGCACAGTGACGAAGGAAGAAGAAAATTTTTTAATTCTAAGAAAATTACAAAACAAGTGTGAAAATTTTGATGCGGAGAAAAATATAAGTGGCAATTTCGAAAGTGAAACTTTCAGAATCATCACAAAAAAATATTTGATTCAGTGGCGTGTTTCGATTTATCGTAATTTTTTCCATCTGTTTATTCTTCATGACTTAAAAAAAAATGAATTAATAATATTAATATCTTTTTCTAAAATTTAAATACCTAAATTAATTACTAATGTTGAAATTTATTTTGAAAAAATTAAATGAAAAAAATAAGTAGGTAATGAAAATAGGCAACTTAAGTCTAATTTGTTTTTCAATAAAATTCCCCTCGATGAATTCGCAGTTAATGAATGTATTATCCAGGCATTCGGTTGTGTTATTTTTCAAAATTTCTAACGTCATATTTTAAAGACAAAAATGAGCTATTTTATGAAATTGAACTGCTGAGCGTTGAATTTTCTCCATCGTACGTAGCCTGACTGCGAGAGATTTTTTGGGCGTTCTGCTGGTTAAAATTCGACCATATACGGTATCAAAAACTTGATTGCTTTGATTGAAAATGAAATATGAGAAAATTTATAGTATTTTATTTTCTTGGAAATTGACAGGAGAATATTTCGAAGGCAGAGATGTAGACATTTCAAGTTCCTTCCAGCGATTCGGCAGGAAAAATTGTTCAAATTTTAAATTTTAGTGGTTTGATTTAAAATTTTCGTCCAAAATTCTCATTGGTGATAAGAGAGAACACAATTTAAATTGATTGATGAAATTACAAAAAAAGATGATTTTTGTTATTTTTAGATTCCAATAGATGAATAACCTGGTCGTTATTTTATGTATTTTATCATTTATGTAATGCATTTTATAATTACAATTTTCTACTGAACTTTTATAGATGATTCCGGTGTTTGAAGAATGACTTCCGATAAATTTGACTTGTAGAATCGTAAATATGGCGGAAAACGTGTAGAATGATCAATATTTCATTGGATACGGAAAAGCCTGCGTAACCCTTGGCGCTGGACTTTCATATTTTTCATTCGTGCTGTGTAAGTAGGTTTTTTTTGATTTTCAACAATTTTGAAATTGATTACCAATTGGATGTGTTTTTTCAGTCGATTTTAGTTCGTACGTGTTGATTTTTGAATAAAATGTTAGATTTTAACGTGAAAATGTGTTTTGATTTGCAGATGCTTTGACTGGAACCAGAAATATCTCCAGGATACGCCATCGAGTATGCTATTTTCGAGCTGCCTCGCGAGTTTCAACCCATTCCATACAATGACTTGAGGATACTTCGATCGGAACCAGCAATGTTTCAACGATGTACCGATTATGCAGTTTTCAAGCTATCTCCCAGAATTCAACGTATTCTAGAATAATTCTAAGTATCAAGTAGCGTTTAAGTTTCGGTTTTTAAATTGTGTGTTACGTGTTACCTTGTTCGCCTGTTGGGAAGATTAGGTTCGGATTTAGGAATTTGTTGGATTCGTTTAAGGGGTTACTTTTTGATAGAGTTTCGAGGGCTGTAGGAATTTGTTTGATTCGTTTAAGGGGTTACTTTTTGATAGAGTTTCGAGGGCTGTAGGAATTTGTTTGATTCGTTTAAGGGGTTACTTTTTGATAGTTTCGAGGGCTGTTTTATGACCGAAAATATTACATAGGCGTGGTTTTTTTTTTCAAAATTTTATCACTCATCTGGTGCATAATCAATCGTATTCATTAATTAAAATCCGCGATTTTTTTCTTTTTGCGAGTTTTGAGCATAGAGTAGGAAACAATTTTGGCAAACATGGGGTTAAATTAGTTAGAGAATATCGATGTCGAATGGCATCGGTGAAACCCTCAGGTTCTGATGGAGTTGCAAGTCAGCTCCAAACACGAATCGGGGGTGGCTGCGGTCTCTTGATCTCCGGGCACCAGCCGGCCCGGTTGATCGCGAAAGAGACCTCAGATATTCTTCCACGGCAGGCTTGGTGCTGCGGAAAGAAGAGTCTGCTGTTGAAATTTCGTCGCGCCGATGTCGGTATCTGTGTGAACCTGGAAACCTCACGGCATCGGAAGAGACCCGGAGTTTTATACTGATGCCTGGTGCGATAGTACCGAGAATACTGAGAATATTGCAGTTTCGTTCTTGGCTCGGGTAGCGCTACACGCCAGGGTCGTATTTAACGAAGGGTAGGAGGGGCGGTCAGCATCGCATGTATTAATTACAATCGAAGGTCGTTTGAATCGCTGGTCAAATGTTCAACTGTGTGAGTGTAGGGCCCGTTTGGTTTTTTCAATTGGTTAGGTCTGTCCAACTTTACCAGTTCGGTGTTTGTGGCCATCACCGCAGCACCGCAAAGAACTGATAATGCAAAATTTACTCATTTTCATCTCTTGGCCTGAGCTTGGCTCCCAAAAGATCGCAGCTTTCACAGGAAAGTTGCGCGGTTCTCTTTTTCGGTCTGACCGGGTACGCCGATAAAGTTGAACTAAAATCCCTTACGATTTTGATCAGTTTCCAATGTCTACGAAAAATGGTGTTTGAGCGGCTGGTGAGAGTGGATAGGCGTCTACCCTTTTAGGTAGCTTAGCTAGGAAGCCTGTGTTCGAGTTTGTAGTAGCGGTCTTCGATTAAGTGCCGTAATAGGGCGTCCGTGCGGGGGTGCCGGGCCGAATCCTCCAGTCTGCGGATTTAGGATCAGACATTCGATGGTAAGGAACATATTGTTTTTGATTTTTTTTTGTTACCGGACTGTTTGCGAGGATCCTGGTGGAAGGTTTATGTGGGTGCTTGGCAGTTGGTTGAGACTCTGGCTTGATCAGCGGCGGCACTGTGCAAGGAACTAAAATTTCTTCCAGACCTTTATGATTACAGGCCAACGAAATGTCTGTTCTTTTGTATACCTTTTTTTATTTGTATTTTTGTGAATAGTATGTTGCTTCTTAGTTTTGTAGGTAAGGATTGTTTTTTTTTTCGCAACATAACCCGTGGCGAGTGAACTGACACCATTTTGATGTATGCAAGTGAGCTGGTTTGAAGTGACCTCATTGTTGAATTCGTCAACATCCCAGGTAAATGATGCGAGCAAGTGGGTGTGTTGATCTGGGTTCCTTAACGACCTTTGTTGTAATTAAAGGTGCGGTGTTGGCCGCTGCAACGGAACGTCTGTATTTTAAATTTTTCAAAAAAATTTTTGGTTATCATATGGAAAAAATTTGGGGTATTCTGGTGGAAAATTTGTTACGAAAAAATCATTAAGGTTTAAAATTGGAAGTTATTTATCCGTTTGGATTTTGGAAATCGCCTATTATTGGTAACGTAGCAATCTTTCGATTCATTTTTCATTTTCAATAGATATTAGATTGAGGTCTGACAAAATTTTTTGCAAGTGGTTTTTTTTTTTACTATTTCGAGAGTTTTTTTTTAAATGTTTACGAGAGATGTATGTACCCAGGCTAAATTTTTTTTTTGTAAAAATTCGGGAAATTGTAGGACTCTAGTATTCATATTCATCATTTCTATGTAATTGTTTTTAAATGTAGCGTTAAATTTTTAAGATGTGATAACCGATCACGGTTTTTTTCATTGTCGAGCGGCCGACAGTGTTTTTTTTAACCCAGATCGGTTAAAACCTAGATATTAGATTGTTCTTTTTTTTTGCCGCTGAGTCAAGAGAATAAAATGAAGATTTGGTTTTGGTTTGTGTTGTTTTATTCATTGAAATGAGGTTTTACTTATAATTGTAAGGATACGATGAGAATTTGAGAATTTTGAAATGAAATTACGCAGAAGAAAAGTTTAAGAATGTCTTTTATTATACAAGTTAGGTAACTTACAATGTGGCGCTATCTATAAAAAGTAGCTTGAACTAATATTATGATGATGGTTACAGTAAGTTAAAATGATACTAGTGGCGCTATCTATATGAATTTATTTGAACTTATAGTACATTATATGAAAGTAACACTGTGTACAATCTGAAAGAATCTTCAAAGTATCTGTCTTTCCCAAAGGAACAGTTTTTCCCCAAGGGATCCTCTTCCCCAAACAATTCTGTTTTCACATTTACTAAAATTGACAGGGAAGAGGGGAAGCAAGTCGTTAAAATCGTGAGGGGGTGGGGTACTGGACAAGCATAGTCTCCCACCATCCGGTCCCCCAGCCACCCGCCCTGGGCGCGTCGGCCTTATATAAATTCTGCCCCATACTTCCTTAGCGAGAAGTAAAGTACTCCGTTTAGATTCCCTCTGGTAAAAAGGCTTGGACAAAACAAATTGCAATACAGAGAGCCCTTAACCGAGGGAATCTTTTGGTCGGCCATCTTTGCTAAACAAAAATGGCCGACCTTTCCCAGGAGTACTTCACCTCCCTGAAGTGGAAGACCACCCGCACTCCCAGCTGCCAATAAAAAATTGGACTTAGGCCAACGGGAGTGCAGGGAAAAGATGGCAGCTGACTTCCGATTTCATCTGGCGGATCGGTGCCTCTGGGAAGGCTTCAGACATCTGACCAGAACCGGTGTCGGCCACCAACTGAGAGTTTAGTAGTGCGCCACTTCCTTATATCAATTTTGCGACATACTTTACCTACGAGAAGTAAAGTATACCATTTTGAATTGGCCAATCAGGAATCATTATGTAGTGATTCAACTCTAGCCGCTTTACCAAATGCCGAAATGAATCATCTGACTGAGCAATGTATTTCTATTTTATCTGATTGGATTACAATGTGTTGTGACTGTATACCTGACATGAGTCATCACTGTGCTGACTGCCGGTGTTGTAATGATAATGAACCACGAACAACGTAATCAACAGACTGACTCATCATCACATTGCAATCAGTCAGCCGACAGGTCACAGGTCAGTGGCGCACTCAAGTTTAGACAAGTGCCTTTTTGGCTGCTATGACATTTACGCAATACTGTCCTTATGAGAATTAAACGTTGCTATTTCCTTGAAAGATAATTCCCAATGCATACGTATTCAACAGCTGACAATCTTAATATCAATACTAGGGTTGTTCGATGAGCTGTACATCGAATTTTTCGCAGGCGAACAACATTTCGTAAGTTAAATTATCGTAACTAGAAATACAATGTTAAGAACAAATTTTAAAATACTCAATTAGCTGGATATTTCGAAAATTTAGAAAAAATAATGAATTTTATTTTCAAATACTCAATGGTTTTCAAGTGCCTTTCATTATCATATTTGCATAAAATTTCAATGAAAATTATTGTAATTGACATAATTCTTCAAAAATTACAAATTCTATTCTGAAATTCTTGGCGATTCATTGGAGCATTACGATAATGAGTACAGAAATAAATTGCTTTTCTCTATCATGTGATGTTACCTACTGCAATATTGCCTGAAACAACGATAAACATGTGACTAAGAAAATTCAGTCTACTACATGAGATTTCAATTTTTTCCCTCACGTAGAATAAAACACCAACACACACCTTTCTTTATTTGAGCTAAGATAAAGGGACGGATATTACGTAACTCTTGAAAATAAATGAAAAATTATTCAACATTAATATCAAAGAATTACTACCTACATGGAACATCGGCGAGTATGGTATGAAATACAAACAGAAGTTTTGATGGCCGGACTCGAAATAATCAATTTGCAAGTATTTCAATACGTACTTATTCATAAATACCTACTACGTAGGTAAATAGCTGTATGTATAGGTAGTCAAAAATAAATATCTACTTATTCGTACAATGTTACCTACAATTTTTTTAAATAGAATTTCAGTTACTTAAAATTTATTACATTATTAGGAGTAAAATTTTCAAAACAATATAAATACAAGTCGAGCAATTTAAATAATTTTGGCGAAAAATTCGAATCTCATTTATCACTCATTACCTACTGTATTGCATAAACTCATCAGGGACGTCTTTGAACAATAAATAGCTAGTTAGCTTGTTCCAGATAAATGCAAAATTGTTAAAAATCCCTTCATTAAAATCAATATTATCGTAAACTTGTAACAAATACGATGCAATAGCAGCCCAAAATTAAGAACTAGAAATAGTAGAAATAATCAAAAACCTGATAAATATTTGAGATCGTTTCAAATTTTGAAATTTGGTTGGTAACTATAACTGGTTGCCAAAATACAAACACGATTACAAAATAACAACTCGGTAGGAGCTGTTCGGAGCCAAAAGGGGTAACTTCATAAAATACAGATGACGACCTGACACAGCAATTCGCTATGACACTTTCAATACACAACTAAAAATACATTAAACATACCCTAGATGATGTAAGAACAATGCATATTTTTGGAGGCTTGCATGTCATTATTTCAATCAATTACTATTCCATGAGTAATTGATTCCTGCAAAAAATAGTAAAAATCCTATCTTTTCCCTCCCAGACAGCTACACCTCTGCCGATATCTCATCCCTCATTGTTAAATTGAATCCCATCTTCCCCCCACCTCTTTACATTCGAATACAGACTGCGACGAAATAAAACTAACGTAGCTTTACAAACTTAAATCTAAATTCTAACAATACAAAATTTTAACACACAATACACGAATAAAATTGAAAAAATAAATATTAAACATAATTGATGGCATCGTTAAACCCAAGCATTTTGAATGAACATATAACTAATTGCTGAAATTTAAAAAATGCAAAGTAATTTGAAAATGCAGTATAAAAAGTACTGAGAAAATAAAATTACATCAATTAATGAGTACCAGGAAAACTAATTTGGAAAATGGGACAGCTCGATAAAACTGAATTATCAATGTTAAGAACTCATTACATTTCAATTTTTAAAAACACATGCATTGGTGAATCCAAAAAAAAAGAGGTTCATACAAATACTCGGGATTTTATGAATTGAAATTAATCGTCTGATAACTTGGAAAAAATTATCACGTCGTGAGATCAGTACACAAAGCACACATTAAAACATCGATCATGGCATTCTTCAACAATGAGCTTAAAATATTGATGACAAATTGAAGGACTGCTTTTTAAATTCATTTAAATCATTTCGCCATAATGTTCTTCGACGATCAGGATCATTTTCTCCGATGTAGTTTCAACTTCCAAGTCTTGCTTCGAATAGGTGGCGAGCTGTAGACATCATGGTACCAATTTTCAATTCAGTTCGCAGAATTTGATTTTACATGAAACAAAAACAAAATACAATTAAAAATAATAATAAAAATAGTATTATAGTATAAAAATAGGTTTAACACAACAAATAAAACTATTTCATAAAATTGACTGAATGGAGGCTAACATTTTTCAAGTTGTGCATGATTTACCAACCTACATCACAAAAATTGAAGAAGAGAGGGGGGAAAAGTACATAAAAAGGTCGATGTGCCATAAACATGAGATCCCCCACTTGGTTGATGTTGATCCCAAAAGAATTGGACTCTTTATATTTTTGAGCATACGAGTTTATACATCAAATATTCACTTCTATTTTTTGCGAAAAAAAAATCAAGCCAAAATAGGCTCTAAATACCAATAACAATAATTATCAATTTTTTCTCTCACATTTAGAATTTATATGAAACGAATAATTCCACCTATGAAATGTTTCTTTCAATTTTCAACGGCCAAAAATTCAAACACATTTCAATTTGAAAATATTCAAGATCAGAAAACATTCTATTCTCCACCCAAACATCCAAAATTCACCCTTAATTTTGTACAGTTCGCATCAAAGACCAACAAATTTTTCAAATTTTGCAGTAAATCTTTACAGAACCAAAGATATAGAAGCTATTTTCACATTTGACCACAAAGACATTCTGTTGCAGCAGACAACATGTACACCTTTAATTACAACGAAGGTCGTTTTCAGAACCCCCGATCAACACACCCACTAACTCGATTCGTTTGCCTGGGATGTTGAAGAATTCAACAATGAGGCCACTTCACATTCTGGTGTTGAAATTCCACTCACTCTCACTCACCACTGGTAATGTTGCACCCAAAAAAAAAGCAACATTACACAATATTATATAAGACCAGACATATCATATCATGTCAGACACCTACCCCTTCCAACAAAAAAAAAAGCCACAGACAAGACACTATTAGGGAACTATCATAGCCATGCCACCCCAGCCATTATGGTTACGGTTAGGCGTTATGACACTCCGATTATAGTAAATTCAATCACGAATACCGCACATGCCATACCATGTACGTCAAACGAGCTAGAATCCTACTATAATAAGAAAGGGCATCACTAAACCGGCCAGGGGTGCCGTCGAGATTGGCGCGTTCTCGGGCTTTCTTCGGATTTCGGTTACCCTAAAAAACCGAACGTCTAACCAGACGCTTACGTACCCTTACCAGATGCTCAAACAAACACCATATTCGTTGAAATTAGAAACTGATTAACAACACCTACGCATGGACCAGTTCAACTTCATCGGCATACCCAGTCAGACCGAAGAAGAGAACGGCACAACTTTCCTTTGAAAGTTGTGACCATTTGGGAGCCAAGCTCAGGTCGAGAGATAGAAAAAAAATATCAAATTTTGCATTACCAGTTTTTTGCGGCGATGCAGTGACTGCTACAAGCACCAAAACTGATAAAGTTGGACAAGGACGGGCAGACTGAAGAATTCTACGCGTACGTAGTACCTATTGGGACAGACTAGACAGACCTAACAATTGAAAAAAACCAAACGGGCCCTACACTGTACATTCACACAATACTTCTGAACAATTTGATCAGCGATTCAAACGACCTTCGATTGTAATTAATACATGCCATGCCGACCGCCCCTCCTACCCTTCGTTAAGTACGACCCTGGGATTTCGCGCAACCCGAGCCAAGAAATACCGCCATTCTCAGTGATCTCGGTACGATTGGCAGGCATCGGTACAAAACTAGGGGTCTCTTCCGATGTCGTGAGGTTTCCAGGTTCACACAGATACCGACATCGGCGCCTAAGAAATTTCAACCCGCAGCAGACGCTCCTTTCCACAGTACCGAGCCTACTGTGAAAGAATATCGGCTGACTCTCTTGTGATCAATAAAGCAGGGCTGGTGCTTCAAGATCAAGAGACCACAGCCACCTCCGATCCATGTTTGGAGCTGAACGCCGAAATCCCAGATTGCTGAGCACGATCACATCAGGCATCCAACAGAATCCGAAGGTTTCACCAATGCCACACGACACTGATATTCTCTGACTGTACCACCAGCCTTCCAACACTGGTTCGCCAAAGTCATAACCTATTCTGACTCAAGGAGAAAATACTTCCTTAATATTTCTTTTTAAAAAAATACAAAAATTTAGATATCTGAACAAAAACGCGAAAATTTTAAAATGTGAGGAAGAAAAATTTGAAAAAAAATTAGAGGTCACAGAGCCTTCAAACATGGCCACCAATTATACCCAAATACCACACAAAAAATTCGCCAAAAATTATCTCCTTTTTCAAACGAGAATCTTGGAATTGGGGAAGGGGAGAATTTGAAATGAAATATCACCAAATGCATTACGCAGTTATGAAAAATTGGCCAAATCATTACAGTTACAATTTCGCTCAATACAAAAACAATTTAAACTGAATATCAACATCATCCGAATATCAAATTTTAAATAACAGGCAATAATTTGCCAACAATACTTCGTTTACATAACATGATAAAATTTCATCTTTGGTTTTTACTCTAATTTAAGTAGATGTAATGAGCAATACAATCTCCATCAGTCATTATACTAAATAAAAACTACCTATCAGACAGAAGTCTGTCAAAAACAAAGCTAAATATACACTTCTTATAAATAACCAGACATAATCCACGTATCAATAACTTAAATGTAGAACTCGATAGCAAATAAATTCGGAAAATGAAAAAAAAAATTGTCACTATCGAAAAGAATGACTACCAATCTACATAGATATTGTTTTTTTCTGATATTTTCAAAACGAGCTCCGGGTAGCAAAATTATTCCCGTTAAAATAAAAATAATTCAACATCGAATGGAAAATTATACCTATTAAAAATACTTATACGTACATTAAACACTCACCGTGAAATTTATCGCTGTGTGGTAGATCAGGTACTCGTCATTACGATTTCTACTCGATTTTTCGCAGCAATTCACTGTAAAACAAACCAATAAAAATTAATTAAAGATGCGGATACAAAATTACTAGTTTATCAGAAACTAAAAAATTACTTTGAAAGAATATTCAATACAATTTGGCGAAAATTCAAACAATGCGTTCCCTTCATTATAAAATTCAAAAGCAATATTTCAATAGTAAGAAAAAATTTTCAATTAGAAATGAATTTTCAAAAATCTTATTTGAACTTGCTTCATTTTTCAAACGAAATAAAATGAGCATCCAGTGCAATGAACTTGTACCATTACATATCAACGAGCATCCCACCAAAGTCAAATTTAAAAAATATATACCAACTTTGATGACATCTTACACGAAAAAAAAAAAGGGAACAAAAATTATAAATTTCAACTTTCACAAAAGCAGGCCTTCATTTTCTGAAATTCGTAATTCTTCATACATCAAAATTTTTAGCTTATCGGAATAAATTCGAATACTGACACTACATAATCATATTTTTATTTTTGTACCTTTCTCAGATTCGAACTTGTACAAAAATTCAATCATATTGTACACTTCTGTTTCAATTTTCATCAAAACTGTAAGCATGGTACAACGTCGATGAAAAATCACACGATGTCCTCCGAATTGAAAAAATTAGCAAATCTGAAAATTGAACAAAATATTAGAATTTATAAATCACCATTATTCATCACAAAAATCACAGTTTTTTTTTCGTAAATAAACAATCATAACGTAATACGCACTGAATCAACATTTCACAAAATTTCGAAAACATCAATCATGGTTTTTTGAAGAATTTCAAAAAATGTGTTTTTTTTGGTATTGTTCAATTTGTCGAACACAGTCTTCCCCACCTTCATTAATACATAAAGAAAAGGAGATGGGCACAAAAATCTAATACTTCAATGATTTTGCGATTTTGTTAAAAATCGTAATTTTCAAATCTCAACCGAGAAAATAAGCGACAAAAATGCCAACCCCACCATGAAAAAACATCTTTTTCGAACCATTGAAACCTCACCACACGCACACTCACCACCATAAAGGCACTACCCACCTGCATTACGTACTTTATACACAGTTTTCAAAAAAAAACCCACAACAGACATAAAAAATTGGATTCGTAAATTGTTATCTAGATATTTGCCCGGAAAATTCGGGAAATTTTCCAGAGACAGTGACACGGAAAATTTTTTATCGTCAAATGTGCCTTGATTTGGTCTATAGGGAGATTTTGAGGTGCTGAACACGAATCTGGCGTCAGATTTTTGTTTCAAAGCCGCGTCATCGAGATATCTGCCTGGAAAATTCGGGACATTTTTCAGAGACAGTGACACGGAAAATTTTTATTCGCCAAATGTGCCTGGATTTGGTCAAAAGGTAGATCTTGGGTCGCTGAACATGAATCCGGCGTCGGTTTTCCGTTTAGACGTCGCGTTTTCAAGATATTTGCCCGGAAAAGTCGGAAATATTTATGACACAGTGACACGGAAAATTTTTATTCACCTAATGTGCCTGGATTTGGTCAAATGATTCAAAAACAGACATTTTTATTCAACGTTTCAGTATTCAACCAAAATTCTTATTTTCAAAATAACATCTGGTCCAATGAATTTTTACGTTGAAAATCATCGAGAACATTTGAATTTTTCAAAAAAAGTACCTACCAGCTGCAAAAATTGCAAGTATTCGATCAAAAAAATGAAAAATTTCGATTATGATCTTTAAAAATGAGCCAATTTCATCAAAAAATTCCTGCTTCATCAAAGGTCATCTCAAATAACAACTCCTTTTATAATTTTAAATCTAACAGGTTTCCACAGAATTATCGTGATCATCAGCACACATCAAGTATTCCTGTTAATTTTAATTATAAATCTACTCACTGTTTCGTTGAAGGGCTGCAATTCTTGAGAAAAACATTTGTACGTCACGAAGCTTATGAACAGGCACCAATCAATCGTGGGTATTGCCATTTCCATAGTAAGGCTCCGGGAAATCTAAAAATTAAACAAAACATTAGAATTCATCGATTAGCATTATTTAAAACTATATCGCAATCTTTGACACCAGCATAAATAAGATATTTGGTTTTTTTTTGAACTATTGATATACTCACAATTTCGCTGTAATGCTCCAGCTCTTGAGAAAAAAACATTCGTACGTTACGATCACGAAGCTTATGAAAAAGTACACATCATTACTCGTAGGTATTGACATCTCCGAAGTAAGGTATCTGGAAATCTAAAAATTACACAAAACATTAGAATTCATCGATCGCCATTATCCAACACCCCTTTTTTCGTAAAAATTTTTTAAACAAATTGAGTAAAATTTCAAAAACATCATTTTTTAAATAAAATCTTTTAAAAAAATCATCATTTCTTCACCAACTTTTATTCACACCTACTCGCAAATTCGAAAAAATTCTTTTTTATTCAGAAAAATAACTTTCTTTCCATTGAATTGTCACGATGTTACAAATCATCGTCCATATTCGAAATTGTCAACAAAAACTAAAAAAAGTATATTAATTTATGTTCACTTTAATTTAAAATCTATTCACCTATTTCGTGACGAAGGTTCTTTCTTGAAAAAAATTGGCTGTCAGTCTTACGGAACTTTTAATCGAGCCGGTGCCATTTTCCGCATTTTCAAACATCAGGAAATCTGAAAACCAAACAGAACAATAAGTCATCAACTCATCATAATTAACTGTCGTAATAATTTTTCACATGAGGAATTCAAAACGCGATTATTCATAATCTTTTTTTTGATTTCTTTTAGCATAGCCAATTATCGATCTCAGACAAAATATCCTGTAATTGGATGCAGGTTACATAGATGTAAATTCTCTGAGAATTGAGCAGTAAGAAAACCAATTCTGATGCACACCAAAAAGAGAGGTATTTTTGGAGAGAGAGAAAGAATATTTCAACTTCAACGATATTCTAATAAAAATTACATGTAATGAAGATTTCAATTAACTACATGATCAACCATTTAACCATCTTTTCGTACGAACAGGGTTTCCATGTACCAAAAATAAAACCATAAATTCGTTTTCACTAATCCTACATTCAAAACATCGAACCCTCTCCCCAATTTCCTTTTTTGACATATTCTTGGATTCAACAAACATGCACAAAAGTATCGTGATCTAACGCACACTTAAAGCGTTTGTGTTAATTTTAATTAATAATTATCAATTTATTCACTGTTTCGTTGAAGGGCTGCAACTCTTGAGAAAAGCATTCGTACGCCATGAAAGCTTATGAACAGGCATACATAATTATACGCAGGTAATGCCATCTGGAAAGTAAGGTAGGTATCTGGAATCTGAAAATTATACAAAACATTAGAGTTCATCGATCACCATTATCTAATACAATTTTCTTCGTAAAAAATTCAAACAAATTTTATCAAATTTGAAAAATATCATTTTTCGGTAAAATCTTTTAAAAAAATTATTTTTCCTCAACAACTTTTATTCACAATCTACTTGCAAATCCGAAAAAATTTGCTTTTATCTAGAAAATAAACTGTCAGCCCATTGATTTGCCGTGTTGAAAGCTCATATACCCAAAATTCTCAACAACAACAAAAAGTATCCACTTTTCAAATACCATGGAGAAAATCGACTAAAAATTTTCATTTTCTAAAAGAAATTACTGTTTCATCGTATAATAATTTTTCAAGCTCATCATTCCGAATGAATTCCAACATCTACACACCCTCGACTCTCCTTTAAAGAATGTTTTTTGTGCATTTTTTTTGGATTAAAGTGGATCAAAGCTTACACAGCATTACCGTAATCACCGATACCTACCAGCATACATTCAACATTCATAATTCAATTTAAACATATGTCCACTCGCCTATTTCGCTGTGACGTTGCAGTTCTAGAAAGAAAATATCCATCGTAAAACTGTTCTCGATGGTTTCAATCTAAAGTAGCCAAAATTTCTAATTTTCACGACCAAACACACACGCTCGTCAATATAATTAATCTACAGAGTAACACTAAGATACCATAGATACATTGGCTTCGATCGTAAAAAAGGCTGGAAATGGAAAATCCCTTCTTCCCCAGCCCAAATGGAATTGCGTTCAAATTATCGAATAGGTCAATTTTTCTTGAAATTAGCAACGTACATTTGCGATTGTAACCAGAAAAAAACAAGTCTAAAAATGGAAATTCGCCACTTTCTCGGTCCATCTAGAATTATGTGCAAATATTGGGCGAGATTATTTCTTGAAATAAGCAATTCGATGCGAGCACTTTTGCCATCTTCTTGGCAGATGATCATTCCTCCAAATTAGGTACATATGAACTACCTACGTGAGTATAATATCCATAAATCAACTTTGAAAAACGTTACCTACCTATTCTGTGGAAGAAGAAAGAGAGGAAGTTGCTCTAGTTTGTGTTTCAAAAAATCTCAGCAACCGGCGCATTTTTTCAGTCGTTCGACGACTCCATACGTCATCAATCCACCTCGGACAAATTGTAGCAGTGAGTATTCAGCGGTGAACGAGAAAAGCAAAAAAACAAACAAACAAACCATGATTAGTAAAAGAAAAAAAAAATTTAAGGTTGAAGCGGAGGTGAATCTAAACAATAATAATAAATTAGGTAATCGAAATTGGTAATCGTTGGTAAAGGGCCAACCGAAACACACAACATTTCCTATGTAACATTCACTGCATTCAAAGAAAACTCTGGTTTGCCTTGGTCAGTCAAATGGTATCTTTGAACGCTAAAATTTCCAAAATCAAACCTTACTACTCATCCCGTAGCATCAACTGAGAAGCACATGCTATCAAAACACAGTAGGTATGCCTAGCTGAAATTGCAAATGTTGAACGGAGGATGCCGAGGATTGCTAGATTGGACCAGCCAGTCCATGAGTTTGCCGCCGCTGTATTCAGGCCACCCAGGGTCTGCCAGGCATGACGTTCAAAACGTTGTACAGGTCGTCTGTTTGACTATACACGTTCGCTCTTTACCAGTGCTCCGATTATGAGCATTCTATCGCATGTACCGCGCATACCATGTAATGTACAATAAACGAGATAGAATCCTGAAATAATCGAAAAGTGCCCCAGAGAAACCGACCAGCAGCGACACCTTGATTTCCCAAACAGGCGAGAACGGCAGGGGGCGACGATACGCTGTTTTTCAATCTTGATCAATGCGGATACCAAGAAATGGGAAAATGCTAGCATCGCTGACCTACCTCCGCCCAACTGCTGTCCACACAGCGCAGCCGCTGCAAACTATCACCGCTGACAAGATTAGTCAAAGGGTCTTCCGACTCCCGTTAGGGGAGGGGGTGGCATGCGGAATTACAAAGGCTACCGAGCGAGCCCCTCGGATCCCACTCGCGGTTGCCGGAATAACCTTCTATAACCAAGCCAACGGATCAGTCATACACCGGGTGCAGTGTGAACAACGACCCTACACAGAACTTGCGCGATGACTGCAGCCTCAGCACAGACGATTGCGCCATTAGCCTTTGAGAAAAGCGATCCGTTTTTTACATGCTTTCGATTTCAATGATGTTCACACAAAATCGCCGAAATATCGCACCTTGTGATGAGAAAGAATTATACTTATCGCCCAAACCAACAACCGCCACGATTGTTGCCCCAAAAAAAAGTCTGAAAATGGAAAATCCTCCCTCCCCTAGCCCAACTAGAATTCAATTGGGTACAAATCGTCATCTTCTTCTTCTCCCACCAATTTTTTTTTCCAATGTGAACATTTCACCATCTTCCGTGGCTGATGATCATCTCGTCATTTTAGGTACTAATACATTGGTATACTCGGGTAAAATAAAAAAACTAAAAACTTTGAAATACGTTACTCACCGTTTCTTCTGAAAAAAATGTGGAAACTGCCTCGGCTTGTAATCCAAAAACTGCTAGCGAAAAATGGATTCGTACAAAATCATTCAATCATATTGTACATTTACTGTTCCAGTTTCCATCAAAACTGTATGAATGGTACAACGTCGATGAATAATCACACGGTGTCCTCCGAATTGAAAAAATTGGCAAATCTGAAAATTGAACAAAATATTAGAATTTATAAATCACCATTATTCATCACAAAAATCAGCTTTTTTCGTAAATAAACAAATCATAACGTAACACACACTGAATAAACATTTCACAAAATTTCGAAAAGATTAAGCATGGTTTTCTAAAATTTCAAAAAATGATTTTTCTCAAGTATTTTGTCAATTGGTCGAACACAGTCTTCCCCACCTTCATCAATACATGAACGAACGAACGAACGAACGAATTTATTGAAAAGAAGATAGGTACAAAAATCTAATATGTACTTCCAATAATTTTGCGATTTTGTTAACAAAATCGTAATTTTCAAATCTCCAAATCTCGACCGAGAAAATAAGCGACAAAAATACCAACCTTGCCATGAAAAAACATCTTTCTCGAATGTTTGAAATCTCACCACACACTCGCAACTATAAAGACACTAGCTATTATTACGTACTTTATACACAGTTTTCAAAAAAAAACCAACACAAACACAAAAAATTGGAATCGTAAATTGTTATGCACTTCGCGTTTTTTACAAATAACATGGGTGTATTTTCTTCTTAACCGATTCGGTACGCAATGGGTAAAACTAGATCGAATTATAAGTTCTTCAAAAAAAAAAAAAAGAAAAAAAAATAGTAAAATCAACGCTCAGAACCAGAAGGCACCACGGAAGGTGTAGGTACATGACCTTGAAAAATTTCGAGACTGTTTAAACTAATTTTCAACCATCCGTCTACAAAATGCGACGATTTGGCATCGGCAAGTAGGATGAATCTTCAAAACTTGATGACCAAAAATTGCATGCTATATAACTCGAAATCAAAGGAAACTATATCCGTATGATGAGATGAAGCTAGCTGGAGAGAAAAGAAATGTGTTACAACTCATTTTACACATGTAGATGTACTGTTGGTATAAATTACCAAAAATACACACCAAAATCAACATCGTCGAATTATTCGCCAAAACACAATCACGTTACAAATACGCTCATAAGTTCGGCATCGAGTACTTCTCAATATATCAAAAAGAACAATAATGTTACAATATCTCCACAAAGAACCATTACAATTTGGTAAACCACACATCATCAGCCAAAGTTTGCTTCGAGGCTAAAAATGTTTTTTCAGAGACTAAATTCCATTCGTAATTATCAACGAGAAAAATTTTCTTCAATAGCGAATTCGTACTTCGTTCCCAAGTACATACGTAAATCGATTACGTCATTTTCACAATCAAGTTTACGAATGGCATGAATAATATATACCAAGCAGTAATTATACGATGGACACTCACCGATTCGTTTTGTAGCATTCTCGATCAAAATTCTACTCGATATTCTTCGCGTTTCACTGAAAAAAAAAAAGTACGAAACAAAATTAATCACTGATATCAATAAATTCACTAAATAACATGAACATGTCTTATATGAAAATGGGGAAAAATCACGACTTGCCAACTTTACAACAAACAGTTTCACATCTATTCAGCTTCTCCAGAATTTAGTTAGGGTGTCCAACAAAATTTGCTGGGCAAAAATACTGACTTTACATCAAGTAAAAGCAAAAATTTTTGGGAGAAATTCGAAAAAAAAATGAAATATTGGGTTCAATAGGTGAATTTTCTGCCAAAAACGTATTAAAAAAATATAAAAATCAAAGTAAAAAAAAAATGAAATATTGCGTATGCGTATAGCACGGTATGCGATGGACAAAAAAATTCTTGAATTGGTAATAAAATGCAACAATTTCATATCATTAAATTTATACCTCTGAAAGAATCGAACAAAACGAGCAAAAAAGCCAAGTTTCGTTCAATGTAATGTCGAATCATCTCTAGGATGAAAAAATTAAGATATTACGAGCAAAAACCAAGTTTTGCTCAGCATCACGATGAATATAAAATTTCAAAAATGAAAAATCAACACGTAAGTATGTTTGTTTGGAGAATTAATTCCAAAATCAAAATGATCTGAAGAAAGTATGACAGCATCAGCATCTTCCAATGGACAGTGAATACTAAATTGAAAATACCTACGTACTTATTTCCGAACATTTCCAAATCAAAATCATTACAATTAATGCATATACTTATTTCAAAATTCGTAGACATTTTACCTTCAAATCAAGCAAATAATATTCGTCGATTTCTCAGCGGTGAATCGGAAGTCTGCTGTACGTTAATCGTTCATTTCAAAGCTGGAATAAGTTGATACACATTATAGGAGGAAACTATCTTCATGATTGTACTATGCTGTGATTTCTGAATGATTCTTCCGCCGTTTCACTGTAAACAAATTTTTAAAAAGGACCAAATTAATCACAGATATAGTTAGGTACATGAATTATCATCATCATTGCACAAGAAAAATATTTGAAAAAAAAATCCGATTGAAATTCAATCCTTTTCAGAGATTATTAATTGCTTCAACTTTCCCACCTTTTCTAAACCAATTAGGTATTTAAAGTTGTTCAGATATTCTTTATATGATAATAATAGAGCAAAGAGAAGTGAGTAGTTTTTTTTAGTACGATCAATTTGAAATTACGCAGAAGAATGATTACAAATGCATGTTGTTTTAATACAGAATTCTTGATTGTTCGAAATTAAAAATCACCAAGTACATTTCAAGAGATTTTCAAGTACTTATACTATACACAAAACACGCGATTCGGTGTAAAAATTGACAAAATTGTACAACTTTAGCGTAAAACACATGCATTTCAATGTAAAAATTGACAAAATTGTCGGAAAAATTGCGTAAAAAACGCGAAATCCTGTGTAAAAATTCGACAAAACTGCGAAAGTGCAAAGGAGACGTACCTCTTTCCCGGTCACAAAAAAAGACCTCAAGTAATTCAATTTTGAAAATTCCTGGATCTTCTCGACTCTATGATTTTTTATGAAAGTGGCAGATATTTAATTCGTTTTAGCATTATCGAAACTTTAACAAAAATGATTTATCCACATCATTCAAACCAACAAGAAGTTTATAATGGGTCACGGATTTCTCCATCATTTTCAAACTTCAATCGAGCTCGGAATCCGGATTGATAAAAATTTAGAATTACCTAATGGAGAACAAATTTTCGACAAATCGCGACTCGACTACCATAAATGGAATTTAAAAATTTGTAATACGGGAACATATTTTTAGAATAAGTAAATAAGAAGAACCAGTCAGAAAAAGCACACGAAAATTAAACTTCGAATCGCCTACCATCACACACAAACACACGCCATCTTCGCAACATAATTTATTCAACGTATGTACGAGCACGAAACAATAAAAATACGAAAATCACCACATTAATTATATGTACATACATCACGTAATTCGAACACTCGCATTTCAAAAAAAAAAACACACTTGAAAAATGGATTGCCTTTTGAAGCTCTAATGTACTTACAGCAAGAGATATTAACTACTTTCGCATTTCCGTTGAATTTGAGCACGAAAAAAGATCACTGATCATCTACGATCTGCATAGAATACCCACAACGACAAAAAGAAAAACCATGATATTGAAACATTCAAAATACCGACGCGAATTCAAAATCAACCACAACAAGATTCTTCACAATATAAGAAAGAACACGCAACACGTAAACATAGCAAAATGGCGTCGCGTCAATGCGTCATGTACTGGAAATTCAAACGTTAACCAATTTTTGTCCTTTTACCGCACGACCACAACATAAATACACTGCCGAGATAAGATCATTGAACCGACATACCGACAAGAACACAGTGACTCGAATTCAAATGACAAGCGAGTAAAGGAGTAAACCGAAAAGGAGAAAACAAAGAACTGACTCAACTGACGCGTCGTCGCCATCGCCGCGTCTCCCAACTGCCCCAACTCTAGTCGGAACTTGTTCAGGTGTATTTGCGCTCGCGCGACAATGTTGCCATACGTAACACAATTAACGTAAGGGTATAGCATTTTTTTGAAATTCGCGTACATAATTAGGCAAATAAATAAAGTATGGTAGCTTGTGGATAAATTGTGAATACGGTATTCGTATTATTTTGGTATGGTACTTTCATAACAATTGTGAATATAAATCAAATTTTATATTTTCAATGCGAGTTCGAGAGCAATAATTTTGACTCGAGAGAAGGGCAAAAATTTTATAAATCCTTAAATTCAAGGTAAATTTAACACCGTTTTGGGTTACTAAACCCGTATGAAACATGGCAAAACCGAGTACAGCGAGGTCAAAGTATTTAAAAACATCGAAAATGATTTTCCAGGAAAAGAAACAGAAACAATTACGTATAGTTGAAAGTTGAAATAATTTGTAGGAAAAATATTAAGAAAGGTTAAAACTTTTGAAGAATTCTGCCGGGGAGGAGGATGGAATTTATAAGTGTAGAAAAATCGAACAAAATGAGAAAAAACGAAGCTAATATACACTTCTTTTAAATAAACAGATACAATCCGCTAATAAATAACTTGAATAAAGAGCTCGCTAGCAAATGAATTCAGAAAATGAGAAAAAATTGCCATTATCGAAAGAAAAAATTTCAAATACTGGTAGCACAATGTATACTACACAATGGGTACAAAAATCAGAATTTTACAGTTTTGCAAGCACATTGAAAAAATCAATCTGTAACTAAGCTTAACATTGAATAGCAAAAATGAAAAGTCAAAACGATAAAATTAGACTACCAATCTACGTAGGTAGGTATTGTTTTTCTTCTGATATTTTCGCAAAAGTTGATATTTTCAAGACGAGCTCAGACGGCTCAGAGTAGCAAACTTGACCCCGTTAAAATAAAAATAATTTAATATTGAATGGAAAACTATATACCTATTAGAAATATACATTAAACACTATTGAATTTGAAACACGAAAAGCCCTCATTCAATTACTCAATACTTAATTTCCTATCACAATTGTCAAAAAAGAAATCTCGAAAAAAAAAAACAGGAAATTTTCATATTGCATTTACTTACAGTAACAATATTATACCGCTGCTGAAAGTTGAACGTTGAAGTTTGAATTCGACTTCGATATACGAAACACTGCGTTTCGCTATTGCAATACGATACAAATAAACGATGAACGTATTCAAGTGTGGTAAATGGAATTAACCACATACTAACACTACGCGAAACCGAAATCGAATGTAATTCGACAATTTATTTTCTATTTTATTTGAAAGATCCGATTTCCAAAATAAGATCACGATCACGTAATAACTTAACGGCACATTACAAAATGGCGTCGCGTCGTAAAAACTCGAACACTCCAATTTCCAATCCTTAAACATAAACGGCTTAAATCGCACGTACACAATGTCTAACACACCACGAATGTAAAAAAATGAAGCAATGCGAGCTAGGGAGCTAATAAACGGAAAAAATGAAAGACTTACAGACTTACTCGACTTTCAAACATTCAACGTCGACTCAGCGACAGACGAAGTGACGAACGACGAACAAGAATAAAACAAACGCGAAACGAAACGAACAATACTAGAGACGGAAATGAAATAAGAAATAACTATACGAGATCGGCACAAAACTAACAATGTAACAAAAAAAAAAAGAATGCAGATTGCAGAACTAAATCATCCCTCTCGTATACCGACGACGACACCAACATACCAACATACCATTTTACGCTATGTTAACGCTACACGAGTCACGACTTGATCATGTACCTTTGCGCATGCCTGACATTGTTGCCATTCACATAAAATGGTTGAAGCTTGAAGGTAATGATTATTTTTTTACGCACATTATTTTATTTATTTCGGCTCTCGCAGATTAAATTAGGTATCGATTATTATTTTTTATTTTATTCCAAGGCAGGATCGAAATGATCGAAAATTGATATTTACAATATTGTTTTTCTTTTACTCCTCGGATTTTCTCAAGGAAATGTTATTTCGGAATCGAATAGAAATTTTAACCCTAGGTAGACTACCAAAAAAAAACCACCTGGTGCCGAAAACGGCACTACAATGCTTTTTTAAGAAAAAAAACCACCTGGTGCCAAAAAAGGCACGACAATGTTAAGGAAATACATTTAGTGCCGTTTTTGGCACCAGGTGGTTTTTTTTTCGAAAAATGCATTGTAGTGCCGTTTTTGGCACTGGTGGTCTATTTAGGGTTAATAATTTCAAAAATCAGAATTTAAAAAAGTAGTAAGTAAAAGTAACATAAGCAAATTTATGTACTTTCTCAGTAGACTGAACATAATAAAGAAATCTTAGGAAAAGCTTACTATTTGTACCTATAATATTGGAAAATTGAACATCTTCCGTATTTATTTCATGGTTTCATGAATAAAAGAGGCAAAATTATAATTTTTCAGGTGAAAATTTTATAATTTTTGTATCAATATTTTTTATGTAAGTTGACCAGGGCGTAAATACGTAAACACGGGATAGGATATCGCCACCTCCTCAGAAACCTTTCAAGAATGAATTTTTCATTTGGAAGATGTTTGTGATCTTAAACTTGAATGCGTATATTTTCGACTACCATGACGTATGTACATGAATTTTACAAAAATTTTTGCTCGAACGAAACGAGGTGCCGAGGTCTGACTTTGTTGCTTTTCCATTTTTCAAAAATGAATTGATTTTTGGATTAGATTCGCTTTTCCTCTATAAGGGCTCAGAAAATTGGAAAAACCAAGGTATTGCAGTTTTTGATAAGAAGCCGCAGTGAAAGTGTAAATCTATTTTGTAGATATTAAAATTCAGCGAATCAAAAAAACAAATGTGGTAATGGTGAGGTAATAATAGGTCACAATTTTTAAAAAAATCATAATTTTCGAATTCAACATAATATACGAGTAAAAACACAACAAACTACATGCCAGTTAATTTTTCCAGTTTTCAGATCAAATTTAGACACTCACAGAGTAGAATGATTGTGCCTTCAATATTCTTTTTTTTTTCAATTTTTCCCAAAATAGAGTTGAAATTCTATCACGAAAATTACCATAAGCGAATATTATTGTAGAATCCCATTTACACGATTTTTCTCTGTAGATTTTCAAATTACATAATATAGGTAAATCAATTTGGTATCGCTCATGTTATCATACTTATTCCTATACGGTTATTCTTGCTCTATAGGGTAAATTCCACCAAAAATTTCAATTTCAGAACTAGATAGGTATTTTTTTTTTTTAAAAAAGGGTCGTAAGTAGACGTATTTTGATCACAACGTCAGACAAGCTGATAAGATATTCGAGACACCAATGAAATTTTACACAAGAAAAAATCACAAATACTAAAAAATTTAAAATACATGTCTTTTTTCGAAATTTAAAAAAATAAATATTCAATAATTTCGATTTTTTCATAATTTCTTACTGTTTACGTCTTCAATTAGTTATACCTAACTGATTACTTCTTTTTTTTTTTCAAAATTGGTGAATCAAAAATTTCATCACGATCTTATCGAGACAAAGATTTCATAAACTTGAGATTTTTGGAGGTTGGAGAAGTATCTGGCTAGGTACTTCTATATTTTCAACGAATATAATTCAAAAACAGACATTTTATTTCGGGTCCAATGAATTTTCACGTAAAAATCATTGAACACACTTGAATTTTTCATAAAAAGTACCTATCACCTGCAAAAATTGCAAGTACCTATTATTCGAGCAGAAAAATAAAAAAAATTGGATTATGATCTTTGAAAATGAACCAATTTCGTCAATAAATTCCTGCTTCGTCGAAGGTCATCTTAAATATCTACCCCTTCCCAATTTTTAATCCAACGGGCTTGCACAGAATTTTCGTGATCACCAGTACACTTAGGTATAGTATTCATCTTTAATTATTAATCTACTCACTGTTATGTTGTGGTACTCCAGCTCTTTAAAAATAAAACATTCGTAGGTCACGATCACGAAATTCATTTGAAGTCATACATTATTATTCGCGGATATTGCCATCTCAAAAGTAAGGCATCTGGAAATCTGAAAAATAAAACATTAAAATTCTTTAATCATCATTATCTAATACAATTTTCTTCGTAAAAAATTCAAACAAATTTCAATTCACAAAATTTTGTACCTAAACATCATTTTTTCTCGTAGAAGGTTCCGAAAAATCATTTTTTCTAACCAATTTCTCATCTTGCTTGAATATCTATCATCTACCTACCAACCTACTCTAATAATCCTTAATTTACCTACTACTACATAATAAGCCAAAAAAGAGAGCTACAAAAAAAACAAAAACTAAAAACCTTCAACTATCATCCGAATCCTTATTCAAAAATTAATAAAATCGACAAAATTTAAACAAAGCTATGAAGAAACTTGTACACAATGCACAAAACAAGAAATATCGGCCACCCTTCATTTCAAAAAAGTAAAATCACGAATCTATGACTAAGCTTAGCATGGTTAATTTTGAATACTATAGATTTTAAACCGTCATAAATACGTACCGTTGATTAAATCGAAACATAACCTGGGATTTTCAAGATAAAATTTCGTAGGTAAATTTTAAAAAATTCCCTACAATTTATTCCTTTTCATTTAGAAAATGAACTTTCTTTTCTTTGATTTGCCACTATGTATTACAAAACATTGTCCATACTCGAAATCTTCAACTGAAACTACAAAAAGTATATACGAACTTTAAAAATTGAATAATCTATGTTCAAATCAATTACATGTCTATTCACCTATTTCGCTGTGAGGTTTCTTCCTTGAAAAAATAATCCGCAGCCAGTCTTACAGAACTTTGGAACGGTCCGATGTCATTTTTCACATTTTCAAACTTCGGGAAATCTGAAAACCGAACAAAACAACATATGAGAAATTCAAAACGCGATTATTCATGAAATTTTTTTCGATTTCTCTTAGCATAGTCAATTATCGATCTCAGACAAAAAATTCAGATGTTAGATGCAGAGATTACATAAATGTAATTCTCCGCAAATTGAGCATATCTACACTAAAAACAGAAGTATTTGAAGAGAAGGAGAATTATATTTCTACTTCAATGATATTCTAAGAAAAATTATCCCCGACGAAGAGTTCAATCACATGAACATAATTATCACCTAACAGGGTTTGCAATTGCAAGTACCGAAACTAAAAACCAACAATTCGTATTCACTATTTTACAGTTACATATATTCAAAATTTTAATCTTCTCTCCAATTTTCTTTCTTGTCATTTTTTTTATCTAACAAACATGCATAGAATTATCGTAATCATCAGCACACATCAAGTATTTGAAATAAATTTAAGTACCTATTAATCTGCTCACCGTTTCGTTGAAGAATTGCAACTTTCGAGAAAAACATTTGTACGTCACGATGTCACGAAGCTTATGAACAGGCACAAATCATTATTCGAGGGTATTGCTATCTCCAAAGTAAGGCTTCTGGAAATCTGAAAAATTAAACAAAACATTAGAATTCATCGATCAGGTTCACACATTATATACCCTCCTTCTCCCAAAAATATTTTCGATCCATTTTTACAGAACTAAGCTTGCACAGAATTATCGTCATCTTTGACACCAGCTTAGAGCTTACACATAGGATATTTAAGTTGAATTTAATTGCATATCTGCTCACCTATTTTGCTGAGATGTTTCAGTTTTTGAAAATATCCACAAGTGTCCCAAAACTTTGAAACAATCCGACGTCATTTTTCGCATTTCAAGGCTTCAGGAAATCTAAAAAACGAACAAAACATGTCGGACATCATTATTATTTAATCATAAAATCTCACTAGCGAAAAAAAATTGTGAACTTGAAACTTGGCTTGAACGAGACCAAAGAAACGAAGCAACAAAAAAAATGAAAGAATCCGAATTCAAGAACATAGGCGCCATGGAGACGGTTATTATTTATTTAGGCAGTCGAGATTTCTAGACACCTTATTTTCGTTAGGTAAAAAACGAAAAAACTCACTAGTCACATTTAAAGATTACGAATATAATAATGAATAATGAAAATTCCTCTCAAAGGTACCTACAGGTAAGTATTTATGTAATGAAAAAAATTTTCAACAATTCGAAATGTATTTAACCGAAGTGACAACGAAAAACACTTGAATACACAGAAAACAATTAATTGTTGAAAAATTGCGCCAAATGATCATTTTTCTGTAACAAAATTACTTCCACAATACATTGACATATAATTAACCCTAGGTAGACCACCAAAAAAAAACCACCTGGTGCCAAAAACGGCACTACAATGCTTTTTTAAGAAAAAAAACCACCTGGTGCCAAAAACGGCACTACAATGTTAAGGAAATACATTTAGTGCCGTTTTTGGCACCAGGTGGTTTTTTTTTCGAAAAATGCATTGTAGTGCCGTTTTTGGCACTGGTGGTCTATATAGGGTTAAACTAGAGAAAAAACGCGGATTCGTACACTTACAACGTGAAAATGAGAAGATGAACTACGAAAATGAGTAATGAGAATCACACGCGAAAGCACTTTTCAGTCAAGCCAGTCACAAATTCGGGATCTAAATGAATTTCGAAACGATTTTACACTAATATCAACTTGAAAAAAAAAATCAAAATAGTATACAATTAATTACGTACCTGGACAATCTCTGAATCTCACACATATCTGATATCATACAAATACCCGACGCGACGGAAGTGTTATAACTTGCTCAGCGCTCACACAAAAGTAAGACGAATTGAGAATAATATCAAAATTAAAACACTGAAATCAAATAAAAAGAACTATTCCGAATAATTCTTAGTATTTTTTAGCCTTATTTGAAAGTAAAAGAGGTTGCCGGTTGGTTGAAGTTTCAAAGCTTGCAATCACGTTACACAAACAATTATTAGTTTATTACAACATGGCGTCGCATCACTTACTCGCATTTCAAAACAAGACACGTCGTACTGTACAAATGCGATTAAATTACTAAATTACTATTAAAAAACCAACAATTCCAACTAAAAACGGGAAAAAGAAAAAAACGCGAGACGCGAGCGCGACCGTTGGAAAAAAATCTCGTTCATTCCTCCAGCGGCTCGGCGGATCCAGCGTGGAGCGTACATGGCGAGTCATGACTTGCTACGTGTTTCTGCGCATGAGCGAAAAGTGAGGAACGCAGTGTTGGTAATTTACGTACTTCACACGAACTTTTTTGTAATGAAAAACCAATTACATGTAACGTAATTCTTATAAAATTTTTCATTTTTTTACTTTTCTAAAATCGAATAAGTACTTGATTATTTTCAGTTATTATCTTTCTATTGTTCTAATTCAAATAATACATTATTGTGGTGTAAATCAATACTACAATTAGAATTAGATAACCCACATTACGTGATTTAAATAGATCGACTTTCTAAATAAAATTTAAACTTCTCCAAGAAATATCGTCACCATTACCATTGGCAATGAAAAATTGAGAATATAGCCATCAATATTCGGTTGAAAATTCGGCACAGGAATTTGCTAACTCATGTATGTATTTGTCAACAGAGAAATATGTACAATGTACAAACAGATCAAAATGAGCGAAAATAAAACACAAAATTCGGTACCTACGTTTTCATCACAAAATTCCTAATTATTCTACAATTTTCAGAAAATTCCCTCACTACATATTCTACATATTCATAGCTCGATAAAATTGCAAGTTCGCACAAAAAAGACAAAAATGAAACAGAAAACCACGCGCTTACCAGCTCGATTGCAAAACATTCGTTCTTGTCTTGGTTTCCAAATTCTCGAAACTTGAATTAGAAATAGCACGAAATATTGGTCAATTTAAACAGAAAAATAGATACCTAATGAAACTAACGAATTTCAGATTTTCAAAAACGGTGAATAAAAGTACGATTTTTCACGACCGATCATACGTACGTTAAAACTTCGACGGAAATGAAATGAAGCAGAGAATTCATAGCAACTGTCGAAACCGAACCACACGTACTCCTTAAAATTATTCAGTCTCAAAATGAAAAATTACCTAAAATGATAGAATGTCTACTGAATTGAATAGTTTCCGATAAAGATAGGAATACCGAACACTTGAATTCGTCACCATGCCACGTCATGCCACAATGCGAAATGAAATACAATTAATAGGTACAATGCAAATGCGAATGCCGAATAGAATGCGACTATACAGACTACAGTAGATACTTAGTACTTAACTACTTACGTACTTACTATGTGGAAGTGTGGAATGTTACAACTGACGACAAACACATCACGTAACACAAGACACAAGATAAAAATATGATGATGAGATTCTCATAAACTCAAACTTTAGGTTCAACGTCCAACTTCAATTTAAAGAGACACGTTTCAAACTTCATATTCATAACTTCAAAGCAGTTCAAACTCAAACCGTTGGACCTGGGATTGAATGTTGTTTATGGGTTGTTAGGTTCCAGTGCTACCATTTTTGCAGAAATCATCAAAAATATAAAAATAATCGGGGATTAAAAAAACCCAAGTAAATTATTTTAAGAAAACTCAGTAAAAATTGGACACAAACACAACCTTGAAAAAATAGAAATTAAAAAATTTAGGTTAAAAAAAATTCAATTTAAAATAGGTAAATCTGGACTTCGGTCGTCGAAATTTTAAATTCGACAGACAAAAGTAATTTGGAGCTCGTACCTAAATATCACAATATATTATTTTCAGCGGAAAATTACTCAGTCATCATCAGCAATGTAGAATTGTAATGGACGTTTTAAAATTTTTTGCCACCCGGCTCCCCATCAACATTCCCCTCCCCCCAATGAAAATATGAAATCCAATTTCAACTTTCTGTTTGACTGAAAGTCTTCGATAATAATCATTACATAAAAATGGCAAGGGTAAAAATCAGGTACGAAACTTGGGCAAAAAACTTGGAGGGGGTGGGGGAATTCGCTGATTGATATTAAATGAAAATTTGTGGACCAGTCCAACCAGTCGTACTGAAAAAATCGTGCTTTCTCAAGTTATTTTTCTGAACTAAAAAAAAACAATTTTTCTCTTCGAAAAAATCGATCAATTTTTGAAAATTCCATTCACAACCACCAATTTTCAGAAAAAAACATTCAAAAAGCTGAACTTCATTCATTTCAACAATATTTTAGAACTAGAAACTAAATGGGTCTGCCCAACAAATTCTAGGAGCAACCCGAACAAAGCCTACAAACCACTTTCGAATACCCACTGATCATCAGCATCAGCAAACGAGAAAACAACACATTCTGTTCTGTATTAAAAATTATTTTATTATACGTTGAATTTTTGAATTTCATTTTCAAAATTTATATAAACATAGAACGTAAACACTGCATTATCACAAAGCAAACATTTCGTTAATTCGCATTTTTTTTTTTCTTTAATAATATACTTGTTAATCATTAATTATACTGGCTTATTTAAAATAAAATAGATACTTGGAAAAAAAAGGAGAAAAAAGAGGAGAAAAAAATAAAAAAATAAATAACCGGTCTGGAATTCAAAATAAATAATATGTACATGATCATACATTAAGAGAAAAAATAATCGCATTCAAAAAGCTACATTACTTTAAGGGAATCTTTGAAAATATTATAATAAAAATCACAAACATTTTAAATACAAACAGAAAAACATTTCCCACAGATTTTGGTTTTACTTCATTTTTTTATCATTTTGAATTTTTTTTTTACAAAAAATAAAATAAAATAATACATAATGTGACGATACTTGCAATTGGTGTAAACTCTCATACGCAAAAAATTATTACTTTCCGGTGCTTTTTCATTGTATATGTAACGTGAGCAAATATCAAAACCGATTCGAATAAAATTTAGAATTGTGGGCAGGGCTAAGGGAAAATAATCTAAAAACGGTGCAGTATAAGATACTTCTTCATCTTAAACTTTTAAAACGAAATGAACACACAACCCAAGAATCACTTACGAAAAATTCCTCAAGCCTTGGAAATTTTTCCAATTCGATGCGAAGAGTGATAGGAAAAGGGATAGGGAAATAGAATAAAGGTAATAAATTCGAATTATGATTTCCAATTGTAACAACTTCCTATAATCAATCAGGTACTTCAAATAAAATTTTTCCTTCACTATCGATCCTAATGGGTAATGGGTGATGAGGAGAGGGGATAAGAGAATGGGAGCTAATATACAAATATATACGTAACATAGTATATAATTATAAACTATTTTTAGGAAAAAATCATTTTGATTATAGCAATAGTATCTTCACCACGTGCGCTACCTCGGCGCCGAATGTGTTTAAAAAAAAACTAAAGGTAGCTTTAAACTTATTACGATCGATACTTTTAGAGCGATCGATAAAAATTCACTATTTAAAAATTCGTTAACTATAAAGACGATACGTCGCAATGTACAATCGTACAACTACATTTACAAAGAGAAAAAAATAAGGGAGAAAAACTTAAAAAATAAACGTAATAAAATACAAACAGCGAAATGGACAAAGAAAAAAATATACATAAAAGAAAAAAAAAATCATATTGAAATTAAACTCACAACGCTCGTGTTTTTTTGCATTTCATACCAACATATTTTCGAATCATTTTGGATATCGCTATCGATCGTATTTCTAAAAAGAAAGTCTTCACTTTTTTCTCAATTCACGCCGACATCCACACATCCACACTAACACAAGTACATATAATCTAATAAAAATTAAAATAAACAAAAAAATGGTAACGTAATCAAGATGAATGCGCGTTCGATCTTATTACTCGCGACGACGCGAAGACCAAGATGCCCCAGGGTCGGAAAAAATTCACAAAAACTCGACCAATTCGTTCGTCGTCAAAACCATCAATTTTTTTTCAAACTTTCACAGTAAAAAGAATCGTACGCGCGCAAACGAAAAAGAAAAGAGAAACAAGAGAAACAAAAGTAATACTGAAACTGAATTTCATCATACAGAGAATCACACCTCGCGACCCATTTTTCTGCTCCAGAGCAAAATATCGATTGGCCATCAGAGGACATGATCGAAACCTTTGGAAATAAAACCGTCTCTCCCTATACATAAATCTAAATATGTACAAACTTAAAAAAAGAAAAAAAAATTGAGAAAAAAATACAAGAAACCATGATAAGAGGCGTTCACGAAGAATAGAGACGAAAGAAAATGCTCACTAGAAAAAAATTGAATTCTAAAAATATTTTTTTTTAAAAAAAAAGAGATAACCTTACTATACAAATAAATTTTCGTATGACGAATTTGCATATTTTTTTTCTTGTTTTGGCAATTATTTTGAACGATACGACCTTACAAAACTCTCGATACACGAGAGCTCCCGGTAGAATGGACTTTTCAGCTCCTCTTTGGTTGGTTTTTATCCTAGGGAAAAGGTACAAGGGGATCGGGAGGGACCAGGGATCATGGTAAAGACGAGACTGCTCGTCTGTATGTAGGCCTCCCTTTTTCGATCCAGGTGGTTGAAAGAATGACGGTACTTTATGAAGATCGCGTCGAGGGTTAGATTAGTTCACCATTAGCGTGTGCGACTCCATTGGAGCAGCGGAGTCGTACAGGGTGTCCGTGTCCTGCGTAGGTTCGCCTTGTAGTTGACATTGGTTGTTTAACGTGCCAGCGCCGCAGTCGCAGAAAAATCTGTAAGAGAAAACCAAGCGAATTATGGATGAGTTCGTCGATGGACGAAAAACTAAGATCAAATATCTCATGTGTCTAGTGTCTACTGAATTTGAAAAATTACGATTCCCGATATTTTCTGGATTTTTTTTGCCATTTTCATTTAATTTTTCGCGACGAAATGCCACCCTCTCCCCCCACAAAAACGTTCATTATTCCATTGAAAAATTCAAGAAAATAATCATTATAAAAATGTTGAAATTTTGGCTATTTTTTGATTTTCTTGCTACTAGTTGAAATTCTATTTTTCTGAATTTTTCTATTCTTTTCTCCAGTAGACACCATGAAATGAGACGTACCGATCGTGTCTGATGAATTCGACGTCATGACCCGAATGACAGGTTTTTATGCAATTTACACAAATGGCATTTCTATCGGTAGTATTGCACGTTTGGCATCGATAAAAGTCGTGCATCGGGAAAGACGTGTACGACGAGATTTTGTACAGACATTGTCCGTTGCTGACGGCTTTTTCAACCGCGTCTTGGTTGTTGTAGATTTCATTGTCTGCGAAAAAAAGAGAAAGAAATAATAGATAGAGAATTAGTCTCGGTTATTCGAAAACGAAAGAGGTTTAAACATGTGAAATAAATTCTACGATTTTTTTTTCGAATGTAATTCATTTTTAAAAAATGAACTAAATACAGAGGAAATCGTTTGATTCATCGATGATTTTAAAAAATTTGTTCATTTCTTCACCAAAACTCATCGATTCTCCATCTCGATCTCGCTAGCTTCATAGAGCAATAGCAATAGAACTCCAACAGTATTTCCCATATTTTTTAAATAGAAAAATAACCAAAAAAATTCATTCAAAAAATGGTAAGCACTTGAACAGTTAATAGGTCAATTTGTTACAATTTTTGGAAAATTCCTCAAAAACATGTCACACAACTAATTTGAGACTGCTGGATACGGATTCGGCATTTGGTAGATTTTTATTTCATAAAAACTCAAAAAAGATGGTAATAGTTGGATCGCAGAATAGTCCCATTTTTTTTTTTTTGAAAAATCTTCCCTTTTCTTTCATTTCTTTACTACTTGTCACTCCTCCATGTAAAAAAAAGGTGGAGGGGTGAAATTTGAATGGGAAGCAAAAAATATACAATATATTTTTGATGAAATGAGTAAAATGTCACATTCAAAAATTTCCCACCCTCCTGCCTTTTCTCTCTCACCTTTCTCCTGAAAAACTCTCCTACTGATGGAGGGGATAAAAAATGATGAAATTCCAAAAAATCATTAAGTAATATGACAAAAAGCATACAAAATTTCAAATTTTCGAAAATAATTATCTTTTTGGAATCAAAGATCTGGTTGAATAAGAGGTGAAACCCGACCTAGATCCGATTTCCATTCTAACCCCCTCAGATGGTGCCCCTTGATGTAAAAATTTTGGAAAGCATTTATTTTCAATTTCAAAGAAAATGAAAAAATTTCATGTTTTTTAGTACAAAGTTACAATCCATAGGGGCGTATTTACGATACTTTTTTCATAAATTTTAGTACACTCCGTCACGTTTTTTCAGTCATTTGAATTTTTTGAACCCGAAAAACAGCATAAAAGCAAAAAACGATTACCATGGAAAAATTATTTAAAAATTCGCACTGCCTGATAAAGACTCGAACAAAAATTTCTTGATTTTTTTCACAAGAATCAAAATTTCAGATCGATTGAATTTAAACTAATTTTTAATGATGTAATTTCTACTCTAACACTCGCTGTTTGACTCTACAAAATTAATTTATCACTGATTTTCTTCGAAGGAAAGGGAAAAGAGAAAATAATGGTCAAAAGTGTTTTTTTTTCGAAAATGAAATATTGAATCACATTGAATACCAATAACTTCACTATCAATAGTTCCAGTAAGTTTGCCCAAGGACAGAAAATTTACTTCATTTTTGTTGAAATTGATACATTTTTGGTAATATGGGGGGGGGGGTAATTTTTTTCTACAACAAAGAACTCTATTTTAGGGGCTTGAAAAAAATCGAAGCTGAGGTCGATTTTACTTCTTATTTGGCCAGAACTAATTTTTAGGTTTTTTAATTCAACCAAAAAAAATCAAAATTTGACTGGGAAACTACTACCAAAAAAAGGACATCGTTCTTGAAAAAAGGGGCCCACTCGGGATACCTGAATCAATTACTTCGCGAATTTTCACACTGGCACCGTAATCGTCAAGGTTCGACACTCCATTCATTCAAGACGCCTGATCATGTAAAATAACGTATAACCAACCAACGTGTCGCGACCGTTTCAACGTTGATAATACGGAAACAGACACAGACGTGGTCGCAACGACGCGACGCAACGCTTTCACTCGTCAAGAACACCGCCGTCATTTCCAAGACTTCTGACACTGACCGATCAACGATCAAGGTTTACCTGCGCCTACTATCAATGACGAAGCAGCACAACCGTTAGCAGCTCGACTTCAGGCGAATAAAACCCTACCTACGGGCCTCAGCAATGATTTCGACACATATACTCACTTTTAACAGTAGGATGAACACCGCTGGCTAAGCACAATCCACCGAAACGATTATTGAAAATTTTATTACTCTCCAGAGTAGCTGTAGCGTTGTTGGTAATCTCTACACCGGCGGCTAGGCCGTCGAATATTCGGTTATTTTTGAGAAGCGGATGACTCTGAGTCGATATCAGTACGCCAGCTTGGGCATTACGGAATATTTCGTTTTCTTCGAGGATACCTGATGAAAAAAGACATGAATTAAAAAAATAATAATCCAAAGGGTACTTTTGAATTTTTTCTCTTCAGGAGGATATTCAAGTTACCTCTGCCTCCGTTAAATATACAAATACCGCCGTCGCGACCGTCGTAGATTTTATTACGTCTTAAGGTCGGATTAGAGTCAGTTTTGATCCAAACACCAGCCATAGCGTTGTCGAAAATTTCATTACGTTCTAGTATACCTAAACCTCCGTTGTACACCAAAACACCACCGTTTTGACCACCCCATATTTTATTACCACGTATCACCGGATTACTCCCAGTTCTGAAAAAAAAAAATCAAATAGAAATATTTTTCAGGATTATGGGTTTGTTTTTCCAAACGACCGAATTCTCGAAATATTACCTCAGTTTTTAGGCTCGTAAAGTTCTATTTCTCAGAGCTTCCCAGTCAAAAAATTTTTTTAAAATATTTTTTGCTTTCAGGGGAAGAGAAGAGTTGAATTAAATTACCAATCATAACAAATGAAAGAGTGACCAAAATTGAAAAAATTTTGAAAATGGTTGAAAGGAAGAGAGGGGAGGGAAAAGATGTCGAAAACTTTGAAAACGTAAATTTCGATGGTTATTGTGACTCTTAACTTAAAATTTGATCCTTGGGGTAACAAAGAGTTGGGTCTAAATTTGAAAAATTCTCAACAATGTCGATTATAAAATCTTCATCTCTTCATTTTTGAATCATTTCGACTTCAGATGCCAAACTGAATTCTAGGGAAGGTAGGGAGAGACCAAATTAGAATTTTTAATTTATCGAGTAAGGTATCGAAACTCCTTCGAGCGTTACTTCACAATAGTTTCGTGAAAATATTCTAGAATAAAGAAATAATTTTCAATTTCTCGTTCACGTGGAAAAATAAATTCGAAAATCATTTTTTTTTGGAATTCGATCGTTCGAAACTACATTCTGGTAAATTTTCCGTCTCGTACCTTATTTGAACTCCGGAGTAAAGATGGTTGAAAATATCATTATCCTCTAGTCTACCGTGTCCATTGTCGTAAAAGTACACGCCGACTTGCTTGCCCGAATGAATGCGATTTCTGCGCAAAATGGGCGTACTGCCGGTCGTGATCCACACTCCGGCCAGCGTATTGGCGTATACTTCGTTTTCTTCTATGATCCCTTGGCCCTTTTCGTGAACGTAAATGCCTCCGTGTTGACCGTGGTGAATTTTATTATTACGTACGATTGGATCGCTATTGGTTCGAATTTGGATACCAGCTAGGGCGTTACCTGCGTCACAAAATAAAATATTCATCAATTTCGTCGATAATTTATACAGTACCGAAAGCATAAAAATCAATAGCATTGATAATACAGCATTATTTTGTACAGGGTGTCCGATGAATGATCTGTCATACTTATTTTTCGATATAATCGAGGATCATCAAGAAAAAACTCGAAATGAACATAGTCCTATCTTTAAAAATGAATAGGCAAGCGTAGTTTCCAAAAAATCGGCTTGAAAATTTTTTTCAATCATGAGAACGGATGGTACTTTGAAAGCTGTAAAAATTTCCATCCAATAATTTTTTCCAATTTTAAAATTAAAGACGCTACAGAAAAATTGGCTCAAAAAATCCTGAAAGATGGATCAATCGAAAGAATGGACAGTATGTTGAAAACAGAACAATTTTGTACTGAAGAATTTTTTGCCACGTATCAAAAATGAAGGGGCGTAGATCATTCAGAATCGGAATTTTTGCCACCAGTCTATTCTGAATAACCCATGGCTTTTCATTTTTTGATGTCAAGTTTTTAGAATTTTTTGAACAAATTTTTCAGTAGCTCTTTTATTTGAAAAGTTAAGTAAAAAGCCAAAAGGTAAAATTTTTTCAATTTTTGAAGCATTAACCATTCCCACTGTTGAAAAATTTTTAAACGTGATTTTTTTGGAAATAGAATTTACTTTTTTCAACTTTCAAGATAGACCTTGGTAACATTTTCATCTAGGCTTTTTTCCTCAATGGCAACCAGTTGTATCCAAAAATGAAGTATGCCAGTTCAACCACACGACACACTGTATAAACTCAGCAAAATTTTACAGCACACCGTAGATCTATTACCATAAATATTATTATGCTCGATTAATCCTCTTCCTTCGCCGAATATGTAAACGCCTCCTTGATGCCCATTATATATTTCATTCTTCCTGATTGTCGGATTACTGTTCGATGTGATCCAAACGCCAGCGAAATTATTAGAATGGATACGATTATCAATAAATTGTCCGAGACCATTTTCGTGTACGTAAATACCACCGGTTTGACCGTGATGGATTTCGCATTGGATTACGGTCGGATTGGCACCAGCTTTTACTTCGAAACCGGCGATACGATTGTTGTGAATGTTATTTAAATCGAAATAGCCCTGAAAAAAAAAATGAAACGATATAGAAATTAATTTCTCTAAAACAATCGACGAATTACAAAAACGTTGAAATTGGAAAATAATCCGAAGTGAGAGAAAAGAGAGCAGAATGATTTGGTTCTATAATTTTCTGAATGATTGATGTCATTCATTTTAGAATTTTACTGTCTCCTGGGATACGAATGCCAAAATTTGTACCATTTTCGTATTACTAGCTAAATTTCATATCATACATAAAATTTAATCGTTCTCTACACCCAATCTCCATGTGAGATTTTTTCACGAAAATTTGGAACAAACCACCAGAAACTTTCAATATGCGCGAATAAATGAGAGAAAAAAAACCAGAAAAATCATCCCTCTCCTCTTCCCTGCTATTAAAATACTACACAGACATATGCCTTTTCAATTTCTTGCTACAAGTATCACAATTTCTTTCAATTTTCAGGCATAGGCTCGAAAAGGTTGGGAAAAAATTCTTGTTGTAAAATTTATGAAAAAATCCTATAATTTTATGAGAAGAACAACATTTTTCAAATAACAAAGAAAGGAAAAAAATTCCAACTTCATTTCCGGACAACAATTCCCTTTCTTAAAATATTAAACCAATTTGGTAATTTTAATGTAATTTTGACGCGATTTTGTACTTTCTAGACCATTTTTGAAATTGAGCCTTTTTCTGACCACCGGACACCACGAATTCCCAAAATTACAATCAAATGCTTGCACAAAAATAGTAATGAGAAATAACGAAGCATGATCGACTCTCTCAATCCTTCCAATTTTTTTCACCCCTCAAACCACAACATTTTCTCCAATAAAAATACACTCACTTGGCCATTATCGAAAGTGAATACGCCGACGTCTCTACCATGATGGATATGATTACGTCGCATAATAGGATTGGCGAAATTTTTCACCCAAATACCAGCCAATGCATTACGACATATTTCATTATCTTCATACGTTCCTTGTGCGTAATCGGTGACGTATAATCCAACGTTTTCGCAATCGCTGATGTCACAATGTCGTACCGTAGGATTAGCGTTCAATCCATTCACGCATAATGCAGCACCGACTAAAAAAACAATTAAAATTAAATTTCCACCGATCGAGTAACGTGAAATTTTCATTTTTAACAATTCCCACATACCGACAGAAGTACTTCGCAGTATAACATGTTCAATCGTAGGATACGCGTGTTCTCCCACCTCTAAACAATAATGTTTATGATGTGGCGCCGCCGAAGTCACATCCGGTGAAAATTTGACCGTCATGTAGCCAAGATAGGCGTGTTTGGCACCTTCGACGAACATAATCGTAGTCTCAGATTCCCTTTCGAGGATTACATTTTCAGCTACGTTACCGCTCGAGGCACCTGAACAAACATAACCAGTGATCGAATATTAATAACAGATGATACGAGTAAAACGTAAAATAAAACGAGAGTACCGACCAATCAACGCGACCGATGAATCAATCACAAGAAATTCGCCTTTATATTTTCCGGCGTGAATAAAAACACGAGGACAATTTTGTCCTCTTTCTTCGGAATAATCTAGGGCTGCTTGGATTGTATCGAAATGAGGTAATCGTCGGCCTGGATCGTTGAAATTTTCATGTCCAGGTCTGACGTGAACGCCTTTGTAAAGCTGTCGAAAACTTTCCTTCCAAGGATTCGTTAATTCGCTATCTTCTGGCGTTATAAATTCAAACTTACAAGGAGATGGGTTGAATAATGGTAAGTCGTATTCGAATACGCGACCGTATAGTCGTTTCCTGAAAACAAAACGCCACAGATTATTCAATCAATTCATACGCATGGTAAATTTGAGTATAAAAACTTCACTTACCATAATCCAACATCGTTGGCGATAGTATTAAACCTTCTGCAGACTTGAGCCACTCTACATAAATCTAATTCTAATAAATATTTGAAAATTGTCAGCAATACTTCGTCCGGAAGCTCGTACTGCAGGTAATGAGATGCGCTAGCGAAATTCGTACCTAAAAAAACAATCCGAGAAATTTGAATAGATCACAGTTCATCTTCTGACGACGATATTCCATTGTTTCGACTTACTATCATGGCAAGATGAATAGGAACGTCTGGGTCGTTTACGCGAAGGTGGTAACATAGCTGTATTGGAAACTGTGGTCGATGAAGGAGTCACCGTAGCCGATGCGACAGTACTTGTGCTGTAGGTCGGATTACAAGCCGAGGCAGTGTTAGCGCTAGTACATTGGATATTATTGCAAGTGGACGCGTCTCCGTGCTGAGAATAATGTGGCGGAGATTTCCTCCGTAAATCGTATGGAGGGCTGTGGGCATTATTCTCTATAGGCGGAGGGACGCTGCTAGGACCGGCTGCACCGGATGTTCCGACGGTCGCAGGGCCTCCACACGCTGGTTCGCATAGCTCTACTGAACATACCACAAACACATATTAGAACACAGTAATGGTTGAACTTATTAATAAAATATACATAGGAGTTCGAAACGTGAACTTCGATTGGTTTAAAATCCCATCATCAATGAATATTTCAATTGCAAGATTATATAACCCCAATAAAGGTTATATGATAAAACGATCGAAATTATCAATGATGGCGAATTGACGAAAACGTAGTATCGATCGATTTCGCAATATTTACCAATACTCGATGTTCGTTCAAAACCCGAGATATGCCCTTAATTTACACTTTAAACAATGGAAATCAATTTAATGTCCAATTATCGGATTGAAGGTTTTCACTCACCAGAACTAGTCCTAGCCGGAAAAGGAATCCTGTTAGGAAGTCTTCTTCGCGATCTTCTCGTGTAAGACCGTGAATTGCCAAAACAAGCACTGGGCATTTTCTAACTAAAATCAAATTTACACCTACCGAACGATAACAAAGAAATCAGAACCAAAACAAAGAGAAGCCATTTTCTATCTTCTATTACATTATTCGACAATTCGTTTCCCTTTTCCAATAAGCCCGTAGATCAAAACCTCCTATATACAAGGCCTGAGTGCTGGATTAATGACGTCATGGATGTGGTTAACTTTCTGTGGTATGTGGTAATTTTCGCTCAATTCACACCAATTCTGTACGTTGTTGTTTGTGTTTTCATCATGTAAACAAAACTGTACGGAGTGTGAATTTAGTGAAAACCTATGGTTAACCAATCAGAATCGCCAAAAATTAACCACGTTGATTACGTCATTAATCCAGCACTCAGGCCTTGTATATAGGAGGTTTTGCGTAGATACGAAACCTTAAACGTTGCGCGTATTGGTGGAGCTATTTTGTTTTCGTTCATTGAACTGATTCAAATCATTTCAACTCCCAACTTCTGACGTCACACAGGTTCCTAATTATTTTTGTCACAAAAATGGGATTTTTGAATTTCGACAATTCAAATTCATAATTTTTTTTCATTTCAATTTTTGAAAAAATTTTAATGTTGAATTTAATTTTTTTTAGAAATTTTTCAACTTTTATATATTATTTTAAAAAAATACATTTTACTACTCATTTTCTTCAATCTTCAATCTTGTTGGAAATGTTCTTGTCTAATTCTAATTACGATTTAAAAATTAAAACCACTTCAATTTCATTTTTGGGAGTCATTTGTTCAATATTTCGCTTGAAAAAGGAATTCAAAAACTTTAAATAACATAACTTTAATTGATTGTAAATGACGAAAATTAGGATTTGAATTATGCAATAAGAATAGGTAACTGTTAATTTAAAAGGGGAATATTCAATTTTATTCAGAAAAAGATTTCGAAGAAGTATGTAGATGTACCAAGTACCTAGTAAGTCATGAACAGGTTTTCTAAAACGTAATCGTTCTTTATGAATTCTTTTTTGGACAAGTACATTTCACCAGTTGAATACGTAGGTATTGTGAATGTATGATTTTATTCAAGTTGAAATTTTTTCAAATATTTTCTCAATTGAAAATTAAAATTTTCTCAATTTTGAACATTTATGAAAAAATTGAATGTGGGATTTTTTTGATTGAATTGGATATTTTTTCATTTTTTGTGATCAGAGCGAACATGTGAAATGAAGCATAATTCGTACAAATGGTATAAGTCAAAGAACTGTATATGAGAAAAGAGACTTTATTGTTTTGTAAACAAAGTTACACTCAAGTCCCTTTTCAAATATACAGTTCTTTGACTTATACCATTTGTACGAATTATGCTTCAAATGAAGGTTGAAACTACTAGAAAATTTTCAAGTTGAAAACTGAAAAAACTCAGGTTTTCAAGGTTGACAAGCAATTTTTTGAAAAAATTTGAACCCGAAAAAAATTAGGCAAAAATAAATCTATGTAAATTTATTTAAACTTGAAAAAAAAAATGGCATAAAAAATAAAAAATGTTTCTTGAAAAAAGAAACAGACTCCGTTTCGTATTCGTAATTGTTTTATTCAAACACGTTTTCAACGAGATGAAATTAAAAATATTTACATTAAGTAATTTCTATCAAAAATACATGTTTTTGATTTTTTTGGCGGGGAGGGAGGGGGGGTAAGGGGTATAAATAATTTTTTTTAGATCGTGTATTTTGTATTTTCAGTATTTTTCAATTATTTTTTTTTTTGTAAACTGAATCAAAATGAAAAATCTATTCATTTTTATTTATTGATAAAATGAACCAAAAAATTAAAAAAATCAAAATATTGAATATTTTAAAATGTGATGTAAAATGTACTCAACATTCAAATTCAAATGAAAAATAATTAACTAATAATTATTAAAAAAAAAAGTTTCGTACACCCAAACACAATGTGAACATCGATTCAAAGAATCAGTTCAATGAACGAAAAAAAGGCTCCACTTCATCTTTACGCGCAGCATCCAAAGCGCCAATCAGCGAGCGTCTACGTGTCACGTGGTTTTGTATTTGTAATTGTATAATGTATAATGGAAGAGTGTATGATAGTAATAATACAATGTTTATTTCTATCGTTACTTTATGTGTGTAGTTTATACGTTTGGAAATACAGATATGACAGGTAAATAGCAAAATTTCAATCAATTTGTCCTAATCCTGGTTGAATTAAAATCAATTAATCGTTTAATTAAAAAAATGAATTTTTTTCGAGATAAAAAAAGTGATTTTTCTGAAATTCTTTATGGCTTTGGCTGTGTGATAACACGATCAGCACAGTAGAAAAATGTAGGTAATCAAATTTTTGAAACTAATTTTTTAAATTCTCTACGCAGAATATTCGATTAAAATGTTTTTTAAACGTTGATTTTTATTGTCTATCGTTTAATAAAATCTAACCAAGTCAATAATATTTTCAAATTATAGAAAAAAACGAGATGACAAAATACTTCGAAATAGGTACGACTCACGTTCAAATCACTCTTCGTTCGAAATCAGATTTTTCATTTTTATCACTCGAAAAAAAATTCATTACTTTCGATTGCATAAAAATTACAATTACACTCGCAATCACTATCAAAAATGTAATTGAAATTGTGTCAAGGTTCACTCTAATTTCCCCGTTATGCCATTCCATCTGCGATATTTCAAGGCGATAATTTTATATCATTTTGTTGCAGAGATCACCCATCGACAATAAAACGAAGATTCGTCAGTGTTTCAATCGTTGCTCTGATATCACCAATATATTTATACTTTTGTTTAAATGAAAAATACCTAGCAAAAGTGAGTTCTAGTCGACATCAATATCATCATCTTGACTATTTCGTCTCTCAACCAACGCTACTCTACTTTTTATACATTTCAGAACACATTATGGGATCTCTTGGGATTACGAATTCCTGGCATCTGGCAAGCTACCTTGTACCCTCTACTACTGACTGTGATCTTATTTCTAGGACCTATCGTGTTTCAAATAGTGAATGGCTCGTGTGCCGCGTACGCAGGTAAGGTACTAAATCGATCTACGATCAACTTCATCTACTGTACCTGAATATTAAACTAGTAATCTATCATCTAACTATTTCGTTTATTTCCAGAAAAAGAATATTGGTTTGCAAGTTTTAAAGATGTAGTATGGATAAGAACACATGTAGTGGCTCCTGTATCGGAAGAATTGACTTATCGAGCTTGTATGATACCTTTACTGTTACAATGCTTTCAACCATTATTAACCATATTCATATGTCCGGTGTTTTTCGGAGCTGGTAATTATGTTCCTATTTCCAACGACTGAAATGACCTCCGAACTTTCACTAAACGTCCGTTTCTTCATTTACAGCTCATTTCAATCATTTTCTGGAAAATTTGAAAGCTGGTGTAGAACTGAAGAAAAGTTTGGCCATAACCGGTAAATACTATCATTATTCAAATCGTGTTCCAATTTGATTTAAATCCTTTTGATAATCAATTGAAATCATTTTTTTTGCCTCCAGGATTTCAGTTCTTCTTCACTACGATTTTCGGAGCTTACTGCACTTTTTTATTTCTCAGAACGGGGCACCTAATTGCGCCCATCGTCACTCATATGTTCTGTAATCACATGGGATTTCCGGATTTATTCGAACCACTATTGTACACCGGGTTAAAAAAATACGTCCTATTTTTCACTCTCATTCTGGGATTTTTGATTTGGTGCCTTTTACTCATGCCGATCACCGAACCGGATCTGTATTATAACGCGTTATTTTGGAATTCGAATTATTCTGGCGTTGAAAAAATTTAACATCGAATCGTATTGTTTTCAGCACGCAATCGCGTTTGTTTAAAATTTTTTGGAAGTTTTAAAAAGTTAACTAGTCTTTTTACGAGCTTAGGAATTAGAACCTTGTCAAGTTTATCGAATATTCTTTCATGTGTAATTTTTTGTGATTTGATTAATAATTATTCGATTTAGTTTGTGATTATTAATTCGATTTAGTATTAACGTTGATTTGTTCTAATTTTCTAACTACTTAAGTTTATTCTGAATTTGCATTTATTATTATTAAATTTGTTTCTTTTGTACGATTCAATCAAGAGTCTGATCATAGCAATTTATTCTAAAATCTCAGTCCTGATTAAAAGGTTTGCTCAATTTGAATTTGTTTGTTTTCTGTGACAAGTCTGAAATCTAAAATCAAGCAGTGCACTCCATTGAGAGAAAAACCGTGGAAATCGTAATTCTGTGCATTGGATAATTGCTCAGCAAGTCTTGCGTTCGATTGAAAGGATCTGAATTTTGCATTGCACTTTTTTTTTTCGATTTGCCAGTTTTAGAAAAAAAGTGAAAGAAACTTGGAATTTTACATTTCGTTCGTTTTTAAATTATTTTTTTATTTCAATGCCGATAAAAGTTTTTCTAGGAACAGGTAGACCATACAAATCACGAAAAAGTGTTTTAGTAAGTAATTCAGATTAACGTCCTGAAGTACCAGTTGATATGTAAAAATATTGAATTTTGAATAAGTATTATTATATCGTTTATTTTCTGTATCATTGATGCAATTTTTAAAGAGGTGTTTGGTATATTTTTTGTTTTTAAAAATTATTTTATGTACTTACCTAAGTACTTGCAAAATTTAAATTGATTTTTTTCAAATGTACTTAATCAAGATTTTTAATTTTGAGAGATTTTAAATTTCTTTCGAATTATTTTGCAAGCTTTAAATTTTTTAAAAATTTTATCAAGGTTTTGAAAATTATTTGATAACATTTGAATTATTTTTTTCAAATTCAATCAAGGTTTCTAAAAATTATTTTGAGAGAATCTTAAATTTTGTCAAAGAATTTTGCAAGATTTAAAAAATTTAAAAAATATCAAAATTTACGTGCAAGTACTTGCATAATTTTATTTAGATTCAAATTTATTTTTCAAGATTCAATTTGGGGTTTCAAAAATTATTTGTGCAACTACTTGCAAAATTTTAATTCATTTTTAAAAAATTTAATCTAGATTTTTAAAAATTCATTTTTGGTATTATAAAATTTTTTTAAAAAAAACTGTGCTAGATTTTTAAAAAATTAATGTGCAAGTAATTGCATTATTTTTTAAAATTGAAATTCATTTTTTAAAATTTAATTGGGGGTTTTAAAAATTATTTTATGTATAAGTAACAATTTGCAAAATTTAAATTGATTTTTTAAAATTTAATCAAGATATCTGAAAATTATTTTGAGAAATTTAAAAAGTTTTTCAAATTATTTTGCAGGCTTTGAAAAGTTTTAAAATTCTGTTCTGATTTTTAAAAATTTGGAAAAGAACTTCTTGTGCGGAGAAAGACATTTCCAGTGATTTTCCCCCTCCCTCCTCATCACCGAATTTTTTTCGGTTAATCCGTGGTCAGTTGGTCGAAAAAAATCCAGTGGGAAAAAGAATAAAATATTTTGTGTCTTTCGCGTTTTCATCTTTCTAAACTTTGGGTATTCACATTAAGCATTTTCAGAATCATTTTCATCCATTGAAAATTTTAAATTCCAATTTTATAATTTTTTCATTTACCAAGATAGATACCTACTCACTACGCGAACACATCATTGAAAATAAGGGATTAGATAGGTAAGATTTTTCTTCCAGAAATTTGTTACCGATTTTTATTGAAAAAAATTTAGTAAGTATGTAGATATCCACTGGTTTTTTCAAGAGTCGTTTTTTCGTTGGGAGGACGGCAAGTAATTTCTTCAGGAATTTCTTATTTATAATTATTTTTCAATTTCTCAGGGATTAAATCCCTTCCAAAAAAACGAAACACGGATCACAATAAAATAAAATTTTGATGAAGCGAAAAGTTGAATGATAGATTACCTAGAAACCTTACTTTCTTCTTCTCCTTGATTATTTTTTCAGTAGATATATTTTTGCACAAATCTCCTGTTGTAGGTAGGTAATTCTAATTTCGATTTTGAAAAAAATCAAAATTTACGACAAAATTTTTCCGAATTGAATTATTAGCTGAAGTAGGAAGGTAGGTACCTATTGTCACTTACCTACACCTTTCTTTCTATTCTCAACTTTATCTACCCTTTTTTGCTGGAGAATATGTATCTTGCTTTAAGTAACTATTTTTGGTCTGTGTTGATTTAATATTTGAGATCAAAATGTATATGGAATGAAATAATTTTTATAATTAATTTGTCTATTTTTAGAGGACTTTTGTAAGTTTACCTCTCTATCCTTTTTCAAAAATTATTTCAGGACCTTTCTTTCCCACCTATTCAAAAATACCGTACGAAATGTAATCGGGACAAAATGAATCTTCGTCGAATAATAATAACACGCCATTTTCGTAACGAAAATCTCGTCGTAATTCAACTCACGTAGTGCAAAGACACGATTTGCCCCATCCGCTAACGGGATCACAGAACCGTGTAAACGGTGTGTTCGGTTTTGTATTGAAATGGTAATTTTTAGGAAAACGCTGGCACTTTCTCGCGATAATACACTTTCATCTACATATTTCAGAAACGCGCGTATATTCTTCTTTCTGTTCGTTTACCGATGAAAAGTTTATGTAATATGGATTTTCACAATTGGAAAAAGGGAAAGCCGCGTCACTTGTGTTAGCTTGGTCCTTTGCTTATGGGTATGCGGTTGACAGCTAACGTGTGTATTATTATACACGCGCATATCTATGGGTGTTTCGAAGTTGATCGCGCTCCTTCCATCCAGTAAGTGGGCAACCCATTCTGAGCATAAGTATCTAAGTTTCTCTACCTTTGGAATTACAGGAGCAGAGCTACATGTTCTGTCAAAGGATTTATTTTTTTCCAATTTCGTTCATCAATTTTGATTTTTTTGATTTGTTGTGACATTTTGAGCAAGAATTTGTCTCAATGGATGAGACAATATTTAATTTATTTTTATTTCTTAATACTGAAATTCGTCAAACTGCGGATCTCGATGACTAACAACATGAACGGAAAACATATAAAAGTTGTATACATTTGTCAACCTGGATGCTGTAATCACGATTAAGATTCAATTTTTTTTTTTTAGCTGAAACCGCAATTTTGAGATTTTTTAGAGAGAGTAGAATCAAGAGAAACCTCAATTCGAAAACCAATTTTTGATCTCTATGGAGGACAGTTTCAACATTTAGATTTATAAAATAATTCTTCGAATCTGGATCAGTTTTTGATGAAATTTTGCTTTTTTGAATCGGTGAAATGATTTTTATTGAAAATTTGTGATTTTTTGCAGATCTGTCAAAAAATTAGTAATTTTGACGAAAATATCAGTGAAAATCATTGATTTTCAGTTAAAGTCACTTCCCTGATTCAAAAAAGTGGGATTTTTATTAAATTTGAGTGATTCAGATTTATAGCATCTCTCTAGGTCTAGGTATAGTAGTTATATTGATTCTTTGTTCCAAAAATCTCGGAATTTTTCCATTTTTTCTCTCTCAAATCTCTACATAGGTACACATTCTTTGTCTACTGAAAATATCATGGCAATGGCAGTGCCACTTAAATAACAGGCTACCTCATTTTTTGATCATATGCAACCCCGCCGGAAAAAAGGGGCCATGTGTAAAAAAATCGATGTCTTTATTTTTATGTGTTTGGTCCAGATTTGGTGTCGTTTGGACTAAACGCGTGCAAAAAGAGAGATCATTTTTTTTACACATGGTCTCTTCTTTCCGGCAAGATCACATATTGTGCTCACTTCGTCTCATTCTTCCTTAAATTTTCAATTTTTTCCTTATTCTTTCTTTTTGGTAGTTTAAGAGTGTTTTTTCTGACCAAAATGCATTTGCAAAAAAAATCTGAAAAAATTATCAAAAGTTCGTTCCTTTCCCTGTTTATTGGGACTTCGGGTGGATTCCTACTTAATTTTAAGGTTTTCAGAATATAAAATCCTGAAAAGCAATGAAAATTGAAATTTTGACACCTGGGGTCGGTTTTGACTGCCACGGTCACATTTTGTACCAAAGCAGAACCGTATTTGTACCAAAAAAAACGAATTGTAGGTATATCTTTTAGTTTTGAAAGTAAAGAAATTTTTTAATTTTCTGAGTTGGGTTTCGGCTGAAATGAAAATTCGTAAAGTTTTAGTTACCATTCATATAAAATAAAAATTCTTGTCTGCTTCTGGGGTTTTTCGACCAAAAGACACAACTCAAGTAATTTCAATTAATATAATATCGAGTCATAAGCTATGGCCTAGAATCAAACATTTCTTGCTGGAGTTTTAAACGATGTTTTCCCCTAAGGTTTAGTTTTAATTTACTCAATCCGATCATCGACGGAAATACTATTTTCAATCGAAATGAAATGTTCTTTCGTCTTTCATCCGATTTCTCAGAGCTTTTCAAAAAAAAAGGAAAAATGAGTATTTTATCGAGACCACAGTATCGTTCTCATAATCAATAAATAGACAAACCACAACCCTACGAATTCTGTACCAAAATTGCTAGAAATTGGCAAATTTCGTGAATACGATAAAATCATCATACACCGGAAGTAGTTCGAATTTCGAGAAAAAAAACTCCAAATTGATGTATCGTCGACGTTACAGAAAAGGAGAGCAGAAAAAGCTCATAATGGGAATAAGAGGTGAATGGTATTCTTGAAATATACGAATATTATGAAATGGTCTGTAACGAAACGTTTATGCAACGACGGGTACCCGTAGTACGCGAGTAGAACGTAACTCATTCGCGGTATATGGAAATAAAAATAGCATGAATGAATTAAAAATGTTCTTTATATCGTAGCCAACTTTTGCCATTCATAACGAGCATTTCGTATTCGTACATTTTCCCCTCGCCTGTGGCTTATCCCACTACCCAGCGATCTTGTGCTTTTTTTTCTCTCAATACCGAAGTGTCGGTCGTCGTTCTTACATTCTTTCAAATGTCGTTGTACAGCGCACGAAAACATGTTTCTTAAATTAGCTTCGAATGTATGTTAATAATCGCTGACACTCGGTTTTCTTTTAAAATTAGTTCTCGAATTGACACAGTGACAGGTTAAGCACTTGTAAGCATTTCGAGCAAGATTTATCTTTAGGCGAATGAAACAACTGTGAACATATTTTGAAGTATTTTTCATGGTATCTACCTACATTGGATATCGAAAATGAAAATTCTTGATATTTGCTGGGTTTTGCTGGCCATTTTCATGGCTTTTATTTTTTTTTTGCTCAAAATTCATTCGAAAAAGATTTATGGAGAATTTCAAGAATTTTTTTGGAAATTTCGTTTTGAAGCGATTTAGATACTTGATGGGTAAAAAATAATTTAAATCGACACGTAAAATAAAAACATTCAAGGTGTCTTGATAAATTCTTAAAATCAACAGGTAGAATTATAGCAATACCAATTTTGGAATTTTCTAGCACTGGAGAAAATCTCATAAAAATGGTCCATATGGACTGAAGGATCCATAATCGCGGATCAGGTCGAATTCAGAGCATCTACCAACTTTCAGTTTTTTACCTCAATGTATAAATTGGCGGCGTGTTTATTTTTTCTGATGAATTAGGAATTGATTGAAGAATCATTGATTTTTGACCGAAAGGTCAATGAAAAATTATCAGTTTTCAAATTAAAAGGACTAAAAGCGAAAATTTTTTGAAAAAAATACTGTTCAAGGAACAAAAAATTGCACTTTTTCATATTTTTGTGATAATTTTTTTCCCGAGCTTTAGGAGGAAGCTCGAACCCCCTGAGCTCTCCTTGGATGCCCTCCCCGGAAAAATTCAATCAAAAAATAATGATTTATAGTAATGGACAAGAATCGGTAAACTGAAGGAATCGATTCATCGATTTTTGAAAATAAATAGAAATTAAACGATTACTGTACCTACATAGATTCGACCAAAAAAGGATACGAAAAAATGAGAATAAATTTTGTTGCAGAATTCGTGTAGAAATCATACAGAATTCATGCTTCATTTTTCGTAGAATTTTAGCAAACTTCTACGTAGAAGTTTTGTAGAAATCACATAGCAATTTTTACTGAATTTTTGTAGATTATGGTAAATGTATTTCAGAATTCAGACAGCATTTTTCGCAAATTTTTCACAGATTGCACGTAAAAGTTTTGCAGAATTTATGTAAAATTTTTGCAGAATTCATACATTAATTTTTGTAGATTTCCACTGCCTGTTTTACAGTATTTTTATGGCAGTCAGCAGAATTTTTTTTTGTAGAATTCAGGCAGCATTTTTGCAGAATGTTTACAGAATTCATGCAGAATTATTGTAGAATTTATGCAGAATTTCTTCAGAATACACATAACATTTTCTCATAGGCGCACCCAGGAATTGATTAAGGGAGGGACTGAGAAGTTGAGAAAAAATGGGAGGGGGGTCAAATTTCAAATTCGTCATTTTGAACTGATCTTTCAACCTCAATTTTTCTGACAAAAGGGGAATTTATTGAGGAATCGGACATTCATCCCTGAAAAATCAATCAAAAATCATAGGGAACCGCAGCGTGACGTCACAGTTTCATTTGTGTGTGTTAACAACGATATTGTGTGCGTAAATACACAGACTCGTTTGGTACAAACCGAAAACGTCGTCCCATTTAATCGCATGTAAAATTGCGAGTTTTCAATTTCAAATTTCTTTGCATTCAACACAGCGATTTTATTGAAACAAAAAAGATTTTAAAGGAGGACGATTCTTCTTCAACATATCTAAGTTTCAAAAAAAATCGCTGAGTTTAATACGAAGAAAAATTAATTTGAAAACTCACGATTTTACATGTATTTAAATGGGACGACACTTTCGGTTTGTACCAAATGAGATTGTTTACTTACGCACACAACTTTAGGCTGCGGTTCCCTATCAAATTTTAGAATGAAGTGACTAAAATATTGCCTGAGTGAAGCGAGGGCGAAAATTTTGGAAAAAATATTGTTTGAAAAGTAAAAAAATTCAATTTTTTCACATTTCTGCAGCAAAAATTCAAAAAAGTATTTTTTCCAAGTTTAAGGGTGGGGAGGGGAGCTCGAGCCCCTTGAACTCACCCCTTGGGTACGCCTATGAATTTTCTTAAAGAATTTTGTAGAATTCACACAGAATTTTTTTATATTTCATGAAATTCCATCGATTAGAAGTAAGTATAGTCTTGTCGTTTTCTCTTTTAATAAATCATTCGATAAGTTCAAAGGAATTTCTCAATATCTGCGATGATGAATTGTTTTTTTTTTTTTTTCAGAGTACTGTCAGAATTTTCAAGATTTGAGTACCGTTTATTAAAAAAATCACATTTACGCCATTCCTCCCCCTGGATAATTTTTATGATTTTATTCCTTCAGTTTTCTAAAAACGGTTTAAATATCTCAAAAAATTCCAGAAAAAATCAAGGTTTTGAATTTAAAAAAAAAAAAAAAAAAAAATGAAAAAATGATATGTTTTTTGAAAGGAGTTTTCGAAAATTTATCAATCTAGACAAATTTTGTGAAAAGGTACCTACCAAAATAATAGTATTGCAGTTGGTTCTTTTGAGCCTACTTTTGTGAAAAAAATTAATATTGAAATGAAAAAAGTCATGTTTTCAAATCATCGATTTTTTCCTGTAGGGGTTTTTTTAAGAAGAATTTTTGACCATGTTTCACGAACCTATTTTCTTTTATTGGAAGGCATTTCTCTTGAATAAGATTTTGAAAATTTTGAATCCTATAATTCAACAATTTCATCAACTGTCTTTTCTACTCTAAAAAATGACTGATTCGTTGCATGAAAATGTAGGTATACCCAACTACTCCATTTACTTTCATATTCATAATACAAATGTAAGTTACTCAAACCTTCCAAATATACTGAATAAATTCATATTTCATTACCCTTACGAAGCTTTTAAACAACATTTAAAATAGTGGCAAACGCCAGAGAGAGAGACGAAAGAGAGGTCTATTACGTGCGTTGTGTTTGGCGAGGTAATCTCACTTGTTTGAACAAACTAAAATGAAATATCTACCTTTGACCAAATTCGCAGCGGTTTCGAATTTATTTACCGAAATAATTCCTGCGCGTATCTAAAATACGTTTTCAATATTTAACGAAGAAGGTTGGTATTAAAGTTACCTATGTATCGAAGCTGGCTAAAAATATTGCTCTCGCGTTTACCGCGAAATGAATCTCGACGGTATGAATTTTCGTCAGTGCAAAACGTAGTATATGAGGGCAGGCGGCGTCTACCTTTGAATTTTGTTTTCCGCTGTATTCGCGCGTATAAATATCAATTTAAAAATTTATAATATAACTGCGAGCTCTTTTCGCTCACCAAATTAACCTCGAGCGTAATTTTTTAAGAGGTTGTTTTCGATGTGGGCCCTGAGATGAATTTTTTTAGGGGCTGGTAAAATTAACGTTTTAAATATTACCAGGCCATACTGACCATTTTTGTGGCAACAGTGTTTGAATAAATTAAAATTATGAATATTTACCCAAAAATAATTATAAATGGTGGAGAGAGCTTGCAATATTTTTTTTTTAGTACCGATTGTCTGTTTTTTTAAAAATTATTTTTATACATGTAAAAATTTTGATAAGGGAGTGCTCGTGAAATAATTCTTCAGCTTAATAATTTTTCTCCGAAAATTTTCAATAATTTTAAAAATGATTTCAAACAGCAAACCTGTTTTCTATCTCAATGAAAAATAACCTGAAAACGTGCAAAGCCTACTTTAAAAATCTTTTTCAAAAAAACGACGCAAAAAATACATCGATAATATACGACGATGAAAAAAAAAAAAGAAACCGAAGGTATATTATACCTGTTCAAAATTAAGAAATTTATACCAGCAAAAAATCTACCATTTTTCTCGCCTTAATTCTCGAAGAGAAAAATCTCATCGCTTGATTCAAGGAGCACCTCACTTATCAGATACGGCGGGGGAAAAAGTTAGAAAATATGTAATAAAAATTAAACTTGGGGAGTTTTCACAGCAAAGAAAAGCTTTCATAACTTTATGTCCCTTTCGTCTAGTGATTTGAATAAAAGCTTTTAAAAGTATTTAAAATCGGAAAGTTAAGTTCCATTATGAAAAGCGAAAACCTTTTGGCTTGGAAAACGCGCACAAATTCTTTGTAAAAGTTAAATTTAAGTCAATTAGACTTAAACTTGGTAAAGGGAGAAAGTTATACATTATCGGTAATGGTGCTAGCTATTTTATGCTTTAAATCCCTTCGCTTTCGGAGTTCTCTCGCTCGGACTTGCACTCCGAATACGCGAGTTGGTTGTTTTCTTTTCATTTCGAGAAGGTTAACATCTTCAATCTATTTTCTCAATGACCTCACATTCTAATACGCTTTTAAATTTTATCTTTTCGTCCGTCGCTGGTCCGTATATAAGTAGATGATCTTGACCGCAACGATTCTTCTCATGCGATTAATTGCTTTATGATGAGCTTTTCTACTGGCTTCTGCGAGATCGTGTCGTGAAACAATTTTTAAACGAATGTAGCTTTAAATTGTAAAAATTTCGAAGCAGGGTACCAAGGATTGCGTTAGTTTTGCCATGATACCTAAGTTTCTTTCTTAAAAACGAGTTTTCCTGTTTTTTTTTTTTTTTTTTTTTTTTTTTTTAAATAGAGTATTAAAGTGTTTTATCCAGTGGTGTGACGAAGTGATGTGCCCTGGGGGAAGGGGGGTGTACCTCAAATTTTCCAACTTTTTTCCTTATTCCCCCAAAAAATCAAAATTTTCAACTTTTTGGAAATGTTCTACGGTGTCAAAATTTTCCGATTCTAAATTTAGTGGCAAACATGTTTTGACCAAAAAAAAAACGATCCAATTTACAACTTTTTAAAAATGTTTACAAAATATGAATTTTTTGAATATTATTTTCCAAGAAAAAAAAACAGAACCATTTCAAGATCAGAATCGATAAGTACGAAAAATGAAATTATCAGAACCAAAAAGAACTGTTTCAGATTTCAAACTAAGTCTTACCTACCTAAGTACATTAGAAACCAATTCAAAACCAAAATCAGCGCAGCAGCGTTGGAAGATTTTTTGAGATTGATGCAAAATGAATTGAAGAAACTTGGAGAACCAAGAGATTTTTTTTTTTTTTGGGGGGGGGGGAAGGAGTCTTTTTTAGTTCATTTACCTTGCACGTAGTTTATAAATCGAATTGTGATTTTATCAATGCCCGAGCGAAGCGAGGGTGAAACCCAAAAGAGGCATTTTTTCACTGTTTTAATGATTTAAAAATTATTTTTCTTTCATATAATTTGGAAAGAGTGTGCAATGCACCACTTTATTCCAATATTATTCAAAGGAGAAATTTGCTAACTCATTTTTGAAAAATGGAAATTTTCTGAACAAAGATTACCTACTCTTCCTTTTTTTGAGCTACCTACTTTTTTGTCATCTAAAATAAATTAATGGAAACACTCTTCTAAAAAAAAAATAGAACAATTTTTGAAAATTTCGTTTGAAATGAATGTGGGGAAATTTATTAAGTTCGAGCAAAGCGAGGGCGAAAATTTTTGAAGAAAACGTATTTTCTAAAACCTGAAATTTCTTCATTAAAATTTGTGCTTTTTTCTCTTTTTACCATTCGATTTCGAGTATTTGGGTGAAAGATAGATTTTTGCTGCGTCGATTGTTGATGAAGAAAAATGCCTGCAAACATACTTTACATATGACCGCCGATTTAAAAGTAATTCTAGTAAAAATAATCTTGTTATGCATTATTTCAATCGTGTATCAAATTGACTAAAATTCCAGTTTTTTTTTCACCACTTAAAACAATAAGTATTTCTTAACGATGCAAGTTCGTTAAATAAACGTATTTGAATTAATAAATTTAAATTCGCCATCTTACGTTCCATACAGCGCTTAACGACGTCCTGGAAAAACTTGAGAAAACTATCGTACTTTCGTGAATCGAGCATGTTTTTTTTTTTTTTTTGAAGAGTTGGAACACGGAACCAAAACTTTTCCAAATATTTCTCATGCCGGTATCCTCCTTTTTTTCTTTGTTTTATCATCTGTTCGATGCTTCGAACCAATATTTAGTTAGGTTTCAGCGAGAGGTAGCCAAGACCGGATCCCAAAGGATTTTCAATTTGATTCCCACTCTTTTTTGTACAGTTACCTATTATGTACTTTTTTTTTGTACACGAAGTACATAGGTACTGGGTCCGACGTTGAATCAACTACACACGTCAGGATAACCGTGTTGTTATAAAAAACGATAAGAATATTTTAAATTATGATTTATCATTTCATATTTCTTGTTACTTATGATATTTTGTCAAGTAATAATATGTTCCGTTTTCATTTAAGTGCTCGTTTAATGTTTACACGATTTTAAAACGAAGTTTCCTTCAATTTACCGCACACTTAGTTTTATTTTGGGGGCATCTACTTGGCAATCTCGTGTATAATCATAAATGCCATTTTTTGGCATCACAGTCGTGTACTAAGGTTAATATTTTAAGTAGTACATATTTTTTGTATGAAAATGGTGACACCCTGAGTTTTTTTCATAGGATATCAAGTTCATTCGAAATTATAATCAAAGCCACCTAATTAAAAAAGCAAGCAAAACATCACAAAACTCTGATTTTTCGGCTGAACTTGAACATTATTGTGCCGAAATTTCAAAAAAATCATAAAATCGTGTAAAGATTGGTGCCTATGCGATTGCAATTTTGCAGGGATTTTCACATCTATGTTTTAGATGGAGGATTTTTTCCCATAGAAAACTCTCGTATAATGTGACACGTAGATGATTCTTCTTGCGGGGATAAACAAAAAATTACATAAATGTAAAAAATCCATTAACCTTCTTCGAGAAATAACAATGAAAATTCTTAAAATTAGAAATTACCAAAAATGACTCATTTCTAAAAACGGAACCAAAATGGAACCAAATAAAAACAAATTGAACCAAACGTAATAACGCGGTCAATTTTTTTTTTTTTTTTTTTTATAAAAGATCGACAGGGACTAAATTGAGTTTAACAGAACCAGACAGATTCAAACGAAATAGTTGTCGTTAATTTTATATCTGGAATCCACTAAGGATTTTTGATAAAGTAATTTTTGGAAAAAAAAGTTGCGTGAAATACCTATCGTTAACTTATGCATTAGAAAATTACGTAATAAATTGATATTGAAATGAGGTACGAATGTTGAAATTCATTATACGTAGGTACCTGGTACCTACCTCGAATCATAGGCGTGTCTGCCGGGTGTGCCGAGTGTGCCTTGGCACACCCTACTTTTCCCAAATTTTTCAATTTTTTGCTCCCCATGTACTTACACTTTTACAAAAAACGGATAACAAATCAAATAATGGAAATTTTGTATAGTTTTCGGATAACTTGACGAATTTAAAACATGAAAAAATGGTTTCTTTGGTCGAGGTGTTGGCTCAATTTTTTTCTAAAATTTTCTCAATTCAAATTCTGTAGCTGTACCTACATGTTTCTACAGATGAAATGAAAATTTTTCAAAAAATTTTCCAGCTCTCAAATGTTTTAGCCTCACCCATTAAATGAAAAAAGTCATTTTCATATAAGCACGTTGAAAATTTTCGATATATAAACAATTGAAAGAAAGGGTTTTTCCAGTTAAAACCAATCTTTAGGTACTAAATTTAAAAATTGGAAAAATTTTGCAAAGCTTGAAGATTTATGAAAAAAACTTATAAAATTTTATAAAAATAATTGAGGTTTTTTTGAGAAAATATGGAAAATCGTTGAGTTTTTCAGCAAATTTAGTTAGGAAAATTTGAGGTACACCCCTCCCCTTGAGTTTTTGGGCATCAGAAAACGAATTTTTCCAAAGCTTCGCCCTCGCTTCGCTCGGGCATGAGCACAATTTTATAACAATACTTTTGAATATTCAAGTTATTTTTTAATTAAATTCCATTGGAGGACCCAAACTTTTGGCACACCCTACTCAGAAGCCCCAGACACGCCTATGCCTCGAATTAAAAAAGTCCAAAATGAAATTTTTGGGTTACAACTACACGAAAAAGTCGCGATTTTGGAAAACCAATTTGGAAGGTTTCCAACTTCAAGTAAAATTTTGAGCTGAAACAAAAATAAAGTTCATTTCTTTAATTTTGGTGAATTTTTGAAATTTCAAAATTACCTACAGTGAAAGTTCAATTATAGGACCTAAAAATCGTATCCGATTTTTCTTGATTAACCGAGTCAAAAAAGTCGGTTAATTTTTTATTATCCGATTTTGGGAATTTTTTGCAAAATTATGATGAAATGTGTTACTTTTTTTGAGCAACAGCTTCTATCACTATTAAGAATTATTCAAGTGTTCAAAAATGGCGAAATTTTACTGCAAAAAAATACCTGCAGAGACTGAACAAAAGTTAATTAGGTACTAAATTCTTTGAAAAAAAGTGATTTTTAAAACGAAAGGGTACCCCCGGATAAGATAGGCGAATCGGCCTAAGAGCTACTTTTTGAAATTGACCCCCAGACATTATTAGGGACTCCAAAAAATGATTTTAGGAAATTTTTTCAACTCCTCAACTCACCCCCCTTTACCCCCACCCCCCAAAATAGCGAATTTTCGTCAAAAAATCATATCTCCGAACCTAATGGACCAAAAATTCTGAAATTTATGTGGCGTATACAGGGAGTGGTGACCATTATTTGAGAATTTTTTCAGATTTTTTTTGCACTGCCTTCTAGCCAAAATTCCACTTTGAAACTTTAAAATCGCCATAACTCTGAAACTAAAAAACATACATTTTTTCTTTTTGGCACAAATATAGTCCTACCATGGTACAATATAATGATATTTTTTTCAGATTTTTCGAGTTGGTAGAACAGACCTAAAAATACGATTTACTGTTCAAAACCACCAATTTCGCCATTCACGCAACGAAAAATTCTGAAATTATTTATGTGGTGTATACGGGAAGTGGTGACCAATTTTTAAAAAAATTTTCAGAATTTTTTTTGCAGTGCATTCTAGCCAAAAACCCACCCTCAAACTTTGAAAATTGCTCGAATTCCAAAATTAACAGGCAAACATTTGTTCTACTTTTTGAAACTGACCATCGGACATAATTAAGAACACCAAAAAAGTCTTGGGTGCATCTCTCACCTTTCACTTCATCCCTCCCCCCCCCCGAATACTGAATTTCGTCTAAAAATCTCATCTTGGTATTTAATGAACCGAAATTTTGAAATTTTTCTATGGTGTATAATTTATATGAGGAATGGTAACCAACCATAGTTTGAGAATTTTTTCGGAGAATTTTGTCCGTAGTCATTTTCAAATACCTCTATCTTACCGAAAAATTGACCTAGGATGCTCACACAGGTCTTAAAATGTACCTCATAGCCTTCCCTCTCATTTAGTCAAAAAACTCATTTTTGAAAAATCCAATCCGACTTTAAGTACCTTTTCCCCGCGCCATACACAAATTTTAATATTTATATGGTGAAAACAGAGGAGGTAACAAACTATTGAAAATGTTTTCAATGTTTTTTGTGGTGTATTCCAGCCGAAAAACCAAAAAACGCTTGCCTTTTAAACTTTGAATTTCTCCAGATATACATTCGTTCTTTTTAGTTGTTGTTTAAGAGTGTGTTTTTGGCAAGAATGAATTGCAAAAAACATCTGAAAGGATTCTCAAAAGTTTGTTCCTCTCTCTGTGTCCCTGTTCAAAGGGCGAATTTTGACTCAATTTTAAGGCTTCAGATTATAAAATTCCGGGAAGAAGCTGAATTGAAATTTTGACACCTAATGTCGATTGTCTGACACGGTCACATATTGTCCCAGCTAAACCATATTTTTGCACAAAAAAAAAAGTTGGTATGTATTTTAGTTTTGAAAGTAGAGCAATTATAAAATCATTATGTGAGGTTTTGGCTAAAACGCAGCGCAAAAAAGGCCGAAAAAATTCTCCATATACAGTATACACCATAGAAAAATTTCAAAATTTCGGTTCATTAAATACCAAGATGAGATTTTTAGACGAAATTCAGTATTCGGGGGGGGGGGGGGGAGGGATGAAGTGAAAGGTGAGAGATGCACCCAAGACTTTTTTGGTGTTCTTAATTATGTCCGATGGTCAGTTTCAAAAAGTAGAACAAATGTTTGCCTGTTAATTTTGGAATTCGAGCAATTTTCAAAGTTTGAGGGTGGGTTTTTGGCTGGAATGCACTGCAAAAAAAAATTCTGAAAATTTTTTTAAAAATTGGTCACCACTTCCCGTATACACCACATAAATAATTTCAGAATTTTTCGTTGCGTGAATGGCGAAATTGGTGGTTTTGAACAGTAAATCGTATTTTTAGGTCTGTTCTACCAACTCGAAAAATCTGAAAAAAATATCATTATATTGTACCATGGTAGGACTATATTTGTGCCAAAAAGAAAAAATGTATGTTTTTTAGTTTCAGAGTTATGGCGATTTTAAAGTTTCAAAGTGGAATTTTGGCTAGAAGGCAGTGCAAAAAAAATCTGAAAAAATTCTCAAATAATGGTCACCACTCCCTGTATACGCCACATAAATTTCAGAATTTTTGGTCAATTAGGTTCGGAGATATGATTTTTTGACGAAAATTCGCTATTTTGGGGGGTGGGGGTAAAGGGGGGTGAGTTGAGGAGTTGAAAAAATTTCCTAAAATCATTTTTTGGGGTCCCTAATAATGTCTGGGGGTCAATTTCAAAAAGTAGCTCTTAGGCCGATTCGCCTATCTTATCCGGGGGTACCCTTTCTGTAATTCATCAATTATTATCGTTTTTTTTGAAAACGTTTCATTTCGTTCAGATAAATTTTTAAAATTTTGTTTGAAAATTTACTTACAGGTCGAGGTATTTTAACTCGAAATAAAATTTTGAGCCTGAGCAAAAATGGGTCAAAAATAAATTTTCTGTTGAAAAATATGCGGATTTTAACTCGAGGTTACAAATTCGGGAAAATACCTAGTGGTTTAATCGATCAAATAAGTCATCAGTGTGGGTAATAATCCACAATTATAAAAGCTAAAATTCATACGAACATTTTTTTGGAATTTTCTCAGTAGCTGGACAATTCCAAAATTTTCCGGAAGCTCCAAAATTTCTCAAAATTGGTTGAAATCGATATGAGAGGTCGAAAATTGGGTACACACCAAGTTTTAGTTTTTTGCGTTGATCAGATCAAATTTTCATAATTTTTAGAGCAATAAAGTAATTTTAAAATTTAAAAAAAATCTTTCCCTTCCGAGAGTTTTCCAGATATGAAGAAAACTAGTAAGTCACCAACGATAATTTTTTGCAGAAAATATACATATTTTCGTGATCTTGTACCTATCCTCTCAGTTATTGGTCTGTCTGTAAGAATATCCACAGTCCATGTCTTTTTTTTTCTGCAGTAAAAAAATCATACAAATTCATACAGCAGGACGAATATCAACATTTCGAAGCAATTTGTTGACGAGACAATAAATAATTGCTAGGATGTAAATTTCGAGGTAAACCAGGGTATAAATAGGGTTGTGATGGTGGAATAAAATTACGTTACATACGTATTTTACGTATGTAATATAATACCATATAATATCAACACGCTGCTCCGTATACGTTGTGATTCTATTTTCATTACCGCGTTTTCAAATTTCGCATCTAATCTCTTAAATTAATCTGCGTACGAGCTATTAAGTGATTATCAATTGCGGTAATTTGTTATTTGCGTGGGTGGTTTTTCGTCGCACATACCGCGGGCTAGTTATTCAACGTGGTACGTGCCACGTACGTTTCGACAAATTTCATTTCCATAAATCAACTCGTGCGTATTTCTGGTGTTGATATTGCAATATCTTCCAGCATTATTTGTTAAATGCAGCGCAGCATCTAAAATTCATTACATTACATAGATACCTAAATATGAAAAATTTATAAATCGAAAAAATAATTCATCATGTAAAAAGACAAACTTACCTTCCTATGAATAAGAAAATTTAAATTATTTATGCTTCATTACTTTACTCAGTATCCAGAATAAGATTTTTCTAACTGCGAAGTCATTTTGAATGAAATCGACGACGTCGACCAAAGTTGTAATTTTATTAAACAACGAAGAAATCCTTTCCATTAACAAGATGTACGTTCCCCAAAGGACCGCGAGCTGTACGACAATTATTATACCAGTACCTACGCGTGGCGATGATGCCACCACCGCACCGCCGCTAAAATTAATTAATACGAATATTAAGGTAACTTCGCTTTAATTTGACTTAAATATCGTTTTCTTAATTACTTACCAACGTTATCTACCTGCTCTAAATTTAATAGTTAATTAATGCCGTTTCAGAAATTATTAATTCGAGCACTTATATACCTGTTAACCTTTTCAGAAAGGTTTTTAACGACTGCGTGTACCGCAGACGACCAACGAAACGACGACAAATTTCGAATTGTTATCAAATGCGCGTATATAATTATGCAGATTTCAAATAAGTAGGTGTACTTTTCTCGTGCAATTTTATAGACAAAGAGGAGTAGCTGTTGATAGAGCTCTTGGCTTTGATTTCTATTTTTTTCAAATTAAAAATTTCAATTTTTAAAAATTTCATCAGCTTTTTAATCATTTTGACGCAAATGGGATTTCAGTTCGACGATTCAAATTCAAATTTATTCCAAGTGGGAAATTTTTCATCCTTAAATCGTTTCAATTTTTTGATCCAATTCTGATGATTATTTTTTTTCAGTTTTATACTTATACCTAGGTACTTATTTAAAATTTCATCCAATAATGGAGTTGGAAGAAATTTCAAAAAACATGAAGTTGAAAATTTTTTTAACTAAAACTGAAAAAAATGAGGACTTTTGTAATTTTCTGATTCGGAAGAAACTATAAAAAATAAGAAGTTGAAAACAACCTTGAAAAATGTCGAGAAAACTCAAATTGAAAAATTTTACAGTACTTACCTACCTAAATAAAAACATCAATTTCTTCATTTTAAATTTTTTTCACGTGGTTTTAAAATTTTTCTTCATTAATTTTTCAACTTGAAAATGTATAAACATTCTTTCCATCAAATTGATGCATTTCAATATTGTTTCGACTCAGCAAGAAAACAAAAAAAACCGAAGAAGTAACATGAACCTGACACCAAAGAAAATTTAAAAAATCGAAGTAGGATAAATTTCGAGAGAATCGAAATTAAAAAATTTTACGAATGAAAATTTTTCTAGATTTGATACATCTTTAAAAAAGAAGAATTTGAAAAAAATAGTGTTTGAAAAATTTGAACTTGACACTTGACATAAAGGCTCAACCATTGGGTAAAGATACTGAAGGGGAGTACCCATTTTTTCCCCAGAATTCTCCAACTTTTTTGATTACTGACCTTGAATTTACTTTGAATATTAAAAAACCTGTGAAAAATTGATGAAATACGATAATTTTAAGGAACAAAAATTAGTAATTTCGCCAGTTTTTTGAATAGTCGACCAATTTCTACCATTCGAAAAAATCTGAAAAAATTTAAAATACACTGAAAAATTTTTTTGCCCATCTCAAAATTAAATTTTCGAAGCGATGTGAAATTTTCAAAGTCAAATTAAAGGTCATTAAAGTAGTTGGAAAAAATTGAAATTTCTTTAGGATATTCCTTTTTAGTATCTGTCTCTATGCATTAAACTTGAACAAAAAAAAAAAAGTTGAAAACTCGAGAAGATGGAATTTTTAGCTTGAAAATTACAATCATAGTGTGACTCAGCCCGTCTGCCGGAAAGAAAGGACCATATGTGAAAAAAATCGATGTCTCTTTTTCTACGTTTCTGGTTTAAATCACTTCAAATCTAAAAAAAAACAAATCGATTTTTTTTACATGCCGTCCATTCTTTCCGACAGGGTCACATGTGACCCTGCCGTAAAGAAGGGACCTTGGGTAGAAAAATCGATGTCTTCATTTTTATGTGTTTGGTCCAGATTTGATGTCATTCGGACCAAAAATGTGAAAAATGGGACATCGATTTTTTTTTTTTCTGACAGGGTCACATATTCTGATGCTTCAGCCCTCCGGGGATGAGATGAAAATTCGCTCATGCACTCTAAAATCATCTTACCTATATCAAGACTAATGAAATGACATAAAAAATTTGATTAATTTCTATCAGAAGCCAAATAATCCTCTTATCACACCATTACCTTTGAATTTAGATCATCGAAATCCTTTTTGCGTCAAAATGATTTAGGAGCTCGTGAAGATTTCGAGACAGGTATTAGGTATCCAATGGTTTCGAAAATTTTGGAAAAAGAATTTTAGCTGAAAATAGGAAATTTGAAAAAAATTATGAAACTTTAGCTTTTGATTGTCTCCTGTACAAAAATTTTGTTTTGTTATCAATTCTTTTTTCTTACAATTTACAATGTTCTACCTTTCCGCAATTTCATCACTTTTATTTGACTATTCCACTATTTAATGGGGCAAGCTAAAAAATTTACAGAAGCTAGCGAGGAATTTATCGATTTAAAATACCATGCATATTTTTTCAAAAATGACCAAGCCAAAAATTGCAAAAAAAATTCAATATTTTTCGTCCAAAAACATCGAAAATTTTCTTTTTTTGTGTGATTTAGTAGACAAACTTGGATTTCAAATCACCATCTGCCAATAATTTTTCGTCATTACCATGTTCATCAGACACGATAATGAAAAATTTCACATAGTGCTTTTGAATTGTTCCAATTCATCGTACCATTCTCAAGCATACTTTAAACACCATAAATATCTGGTTCTTTCTTCTTTTTTTTTTTCTTGCACCGTAGCCAAATGTACCATCACATCGGGTGTAATCTAAATAGCAAAACCAGACACGAGGATAGTCGGGATTGTTTTACAACCCCTCATCCATCCTTCAAAACAACGAATAAATACGGAGAAATCCGCTGATTCGTTTTTTATTGCGAATAAATTCATTTGAGCAGACAAGCTGAAGCAAACGTCGGTAATTTTTAATCACTTTTGTTACGTCGCCGGCGAATTTCTCCAACGGTGGTGTTTTTTTCGCAGCTCTTTGTTCCATTCCCAGCTCTGGCACTCGCCTCGGTTCCCGAATGCAACGAGTGCTGTATTGTATACCTACTTAGAGACGATATCGTTTTGCTTGGAAGCTTTTTCCTGCGCCAACGGGAGGTACCTAAATCTTTTGAATCAGTTTTTATATACACGAGTTTTTATACTTACGCGATATTTCTCCTTGTTGATTTTTTTTCTTCACTAGTAACATCTTTTTACGGTTCGTTGCTTCGAAATATTTATATTTTTTCGCGTGTATTTGCGAATAACGTTAGTCGTGTTCGTGCTGTTTGAGTTTTTTTCCCTCAGTTTCCTTAAACCCTTCCATTATTATGTAATTGTTGTGTAAATTGTCGACTATATTTATGTATGTGGAAGTAGATGCGATGGCGGCGTGAAAATACGAGTTGCAAACTGTGTTGTTTTTTTTTGAAAATTTTCATTTTTTGATTGCTCCAGTGTTCCGTGGCTAATTTATTGTTAAAGAAGCGTCGTGAGAGGGTGTCTACCCGATCATGAAAACCATGAAAGTCATGAAAAAGTATGGAATCTGAATAGGACATGTAAAAGTCACAAAATTTCATTAAAAATCTTGAAAAAGTTGTGTAATGTGAACAAATGACATTATGAAGTAATGTAATTTGAAAATGAGTCAAAAACGTAAAAAAGTCATGGAATTCAAACAAAAGTAAGGGAGAAGTCGTGGAATTTGAACAGGTCGAAATAGTCATGGAATTCGAAAAAAAAAGGTCATCAATGTTTGAAAAAATTTCAAAGATTTTCAAATAATTTTCGCTTCTATTTGAGCACTGCAGAGAACTGTTCATTATTTTTAATGAAAATACCAAAAAAAAAGTCGTGAAATATAAATAATAGTCATGAAATTTGAATTGAAGTCACGAAAAAGTCATGAACAAGTTATGAAATGTGAACAATGAAAAATTTATCAAATTTGAATAAAAGTCATGAAAAAGTCTTGGAATTTGGAAAAAAGTCATTAGTATTTGTGATCGAAGAATCTCCGATAATTTTCATTTTAATTTCAGCCTTGGAGAGAATAAAATTTTTCATTACAATTTTCACGAAAATACCAACAAAAGTGATAAAAATTTGAAAAGTTGCATCACTGGCCACAAGTCTTGATTTGGCAAAAAGTCTTCAAACTGGAAACGCCACAAATTGAGGCGAAAAATTCAACGAATTTTCAATCATTTTACTTTATTTATTCCGACACAGTGCAGAATTCTCCATTTCACGAAAATACAGCCAAAAGTCATAAAAATTCGAAAGGCCATTCCAATAAACACTCTGCAGGCCCATTCACTCGAAATTCATCAAATGGAAGCTCCCATTCTACGTACGTAAAAGCAACAACGACTATCTCAAGAATGTAATCCGTTCAGGTATTTACAATTTCGACGTCGTCGGCGCCGAAATGGATGATAAATTCTTTAATACTTTGTATAAACTTTCGGATTAATGTTTAAGGTAAATTTAATTTTATTCGCGAGTTTGATAAGTTTGTAAATTAACCGATACTGAATTAATTCTGTGCAGATCGAGCCCCTCGCTATCGCATTCTCCTTCCTGTGTTCTCGATAGAGGTAGCTCGTCGGTACTTCGACGAAATTTCGCTCGTTCGCCCTATCGCCAAATTACATTATCCTCGTTTCGTCTCATAATTTGATTTTGATTACGGATTTCACACGCGCCAACAGCCTGAAAAATAGTCTCAATAGAGCGAATTCTTTCGCCGCTGTATGGATTTTCAATTTGTCAAAGTGTTCGTCGACGAAAAAGGAGACGGGGTGATGATGCGAAGTGTCAAATTTTACCTCCGCTGTGGTGAAATTTTGGAGATTCTTGGTTTCTAAACAAATTCTGAAGGAAGATGATTGCTTTTATTGAATGGTAAAATTTTTTAAAACATTGTCTCTTTTGTTTTGGTAGAATCTTTCTTTGATTTTTGGGACAATGAAGGAATGATAAAATCTTCGACAGAGCCAGCCACTTGCACATTTTATTAGAAACCTTGGGTATTTTTTGAAACGATTTTTCTTTTTTCAAAATGAAGCGAAATTCAATACGCCCTCAATTACGTCTTTGATTGAAATTCGCACGGGAATGTTTCTTTTGAATGGGTAATCTAGCCTTTGAAGTTTAAGTACATCCGGTGTGGAGTAAAAATGGAGCATGTTCGCAGCTCACTATGTAAGAATAGAAATTTGTGAATCCATTAAATTGCAGTTTAAGAAATTTACTTAATTATGAAATATATACCTACAGTTTAAGTAAATGGATGGTGCCCTGGATTTTTTTTTTTCGGTTAAATTCTTCCATCAATGTTTCGTAACGTGAATGTTATTTTTATCGTCGTCACATCAATGCTACGTTTTTTATTTTCATGGTGCAAGTAGACAGATTTTTATATTCCGATGTCGACTCGATTGTAGGAGAGGTTAAAGGCTGAATTAACGGGTCGGGTTTGGTTCAACGTCGAAAGGTGTAGATGGAGCACTTGCAAAGTGTCGTGTGTACTTTTTGAAATCATTCGACTGTGAAGTTAGACCAGCAAAGCGACAAATTTCATTGCCCTAATGGTCGTCGCGTCAGATCGATTTGAAAGCGTTTGAGAAAAATATGCATGAGAATTGTGAATTTTCAGAATGTAATGAGGTGATGTTCTGAATGTATAATTTCAAAGGTTGTAAAATTTTCTCTATTTATTTATTGCTTTAACTTTTATAATTTTCAACATTAAAATTTCAACTTGAGAATTGATTGAAAGTAAAAATTTTTTCAAAATTAATTTACCCAGGCAAAAGAGTTCATGAGTAGGTAAGTATAATAAAAACATAATTTCTAAATATTATTAATTTATTATTGTATTTTAAAGGTACCTACACCTAGTACGAACTTCTATAATAAAGACACCGTAAAAATTTGATCATTTTTTGATTTCCATCCCTAGAAGTCATTATTGATTATCCCAAAATTTATGATTTATCAAATTTATTTAAAATAAAAATGTAGTTCTTTTTTTTTTTGAAGGAGAATGTATGAATTAACAAGTCATCAGAGGTACCTATTTTTAAAAATTTCAACTGCTTCGCAATATTGACAAAGCAATGCTGAGAATGGAAAAGTGCTGAAAAAGCATTGAATGGACCAGCTTGTAAATCATTTTTGTCCCGAATCTCGACGATTGAAGTCTAAATCTATTATAATTTCCTAGATCACAGTTCTTCAACTTCGAACTTTTTAAATGTATTTTTTCAATTATAATTTCCTCAGAATTGTATCCAATAGGTAGAAACATTTTTTCAACAGCAAATTGTTTCAATTTTCATTTTCACTATTTTTTTGGTTTTTCAGTTGGGGAGGAGAAGGGAAGAAGGGAACCCTCCAAATTGATTACGAATTTGACGCTCAAGTCCCTAAAAAAATGTTCAAATTACGAATCCAGGGAACCATTGAATTAGTTTCGTCGAAACGAATCTAAAATTCTAAAAATGTTTTCAATCTTTGAATTGGAAAAATTCCTAAAAAATACAAATTTTAAATATTTTACAGTTGAAAAAAATGCTACATTAAAAATCTTTCAACTTTGGTTTTTTAAAATTTTTTCAACTTCATTAAAAAAATTCTTTTCAACCGAAAATTGATTTCCAATAATTTCGAACTTTTCTCTAAATTTTTTTCCAACTGTAAAATTTTTTATTGAAGATTTGTTACAATTTTTTCAACTTCGAAGTTTATTGAAGAATTTTTTTTCCAAAATTTCCTCCAATTCAATAAATGATTGCAAGAAAATTTCAAAAGTAAATAAGTACATACCTAGGTACCGGGGTACTGAAAATACGAAATCCAAAAATTATTTAAAGTACCTATTAAAATTGTAGGTATTGAAAAAATGTTTTAAAAAAATTTACTGGCAGAAAATTTTTAAAATTGTGCCAGCTTCGAAAACAATGAGCAAAATTGAAGAAACTCAACTCGAATAATTTGGTATTTTTATCGTCAAAATTTCATTTGCAATAAATATAAGTGAGAGCTAGTTTGCATTTTCCATTAAATTATTTTTACGTTGAAATTCTATATATCTTATTTTTAAAATTGTTTTAATGAATTTTTAACAGAATTTGACTAAGTTTACAAACCATCAAGATTTCTGCAATTTTCATGAAGTAAATTTTTTTAAGAAGGGAAATCTTGTCCAAAAGTTTTGTAATAATGTTTCAATTTTTTTTCCGCAACATTCCAATTTAAACGGTCTGATTTGCACACAGTATCCAGAAACACGATACTTACGTATAAATCGTAAATCTGGTATAAAAAGGAAGTTCAAACAAAAACGTAAAAAAATATGAAACAATGTTTTTTCTTTCACATGTTACTCCCTGTCAAGGCTTACGTACCTATAGGAATATTTCTGGTAATAACGTTTGTTCAACGTACTCGCAACAACTTGCTGGTAGCATTTATTTGATAAACTTTATATAAACATAACTGTTTCAAATTTTCTTTGAAATAAAATTTCACCTTATGTCTCGTTTGAACAAAGCTTTTTGATTTTCTTTCATTCGCTCTTTTGAAAATTGCTCCTTGCCGCCAAACTTCAAAGATAAAATAGCTGAAAAACTTACGAGGTTTTTTAGTCTGGCACCTCTACCTACGCGATTTTCCAAAACTCTACCTATTCTTTACTCCGAGAACCGTCAATTAATAAAGTAGGTAATTTAGCAACGCTGCAGGTTAATATTTGTGTACTATAAACGTGGCTGGAAATTAACGCGCATGAAAGGTTTCTAATATTAGGCTTGTTTATGTAAATAAAATCTACCCACCTCTGCCCATCCAATCATTTTCCTTTAAAAAAAAATTTAAAAAATGATACTTTTCTACCTTAAAATTGACAAAGTTGACAATTACTCGACGCAACTTCCTCGCAGCGGTAGGTACTCGTGAAAATAAAACAATTTAAGAGACGATAGTAATTCAAAAAAACGAACTACTTAGTTAAAATAAAAGTGGTTACGTGAAGGACCAAGTGTCATTAAGTATCTTACTCCGGCTCCTAATGGTTAACAAAAGTATTTTTTGTCACAATGAAAATAACAATCCCTCCAACAACATAACCATTCACTTTGCTTGTTTACTTTTGAAAATTCAGTGATGCTCAATATTACCGGTGCTCGTGTTCGCGTATCTGATAAAAGTCTAATGTATGATAAATGGGGTTGGTTTCCATTAGAATTTGGCTCGTATCCAAACGTTAAGGTTTTGTCGTGAAATTTAAATTGTTGAATTTTTTAAACCGCGGGGTATTAGATATTGTTTTTTTTTATACGCGTACAACATTTTCTGTATCCCTGCCTTTTATTACTAGTTCGTGAAATTCGTTATGCTTCTTTTCCTAACGACCATCGCTAGTTATAATATGACATGTTTTAAAATTCAAGTATCTTTGCAGCAATTTTCTCGCTGGAACGTTAGAACCACGGAACGAGTTGGAAAAATGTATTTGTACGAATCGTCATTCGGTATAAGAATTTTTTTTCGTCAGTTATGTTGAATTTTTCAATTGATGTTTTTCATTCTTTTTTCGAGCTTCTTTTGACCCCTTTTGGCTATTTTATTATTTGAAAAAAATTACGTTTTGTTGGTAAATTTTGGTGGCAAAAATAACATTCGTACGATGTAAGCGTATCATTTCTTTGTCATTTTTGTCTATGAGTTAGATGGGGGAGGGGGGGTGACCGTTTTCACATTGACTTGTAGATATTGATAATGATATTGAGAGGCATCTTGATGAAATTAATTTTGGCTCATCTGTTTATTTTATTGAATTTCTGTCAGATCATTATGTTTCTGAGATCGTAGTACACGGATTTCATGTTATTTTGTAATATAGAACCGGGGTTATATTCTGAGAAGTATGTGTTGTGTATTTCATACGAGTCAAGTGGCAACACTGATTTTTATTACGCTCAGCGTTACGTATGTTACATATTCATTGTTAATTAAACCATTCGTTACATCGTTCTTGATTATTTCACATCAGTATGGATGTTAGAAAAGCATTACCTACTCAGGTTTATATAGAAAATTGATTTAATTACAGAGGTCAATTTTTAAGCAACCCCTCCAAGCCCATAATTTGAGAACCACTGCACATGGAAAAATAAGGTTTGTCTCATTTGAAAGAGCGTTTTATTGGCTACATTTGACATACTTATTTAAACTTCGATGTTACCATAGAGCACAGTACGTTAGTCATGACCCTTCCCAGTCAAAATCTTTGTAACCTTTACATCTCAATCTTTCAGCAATCATGTACATACTTAATACGATCCTTTTTAGTCCAATTTAATTTTTTCAAACAGTTTTGGATTGATTTTTTGTAACTTGAATCTTCAAAATCTGTCGGTAAGCAATTATAATTCAGGCTTTCCAGTATTTTTCACCAAAGAATTATTCATACATGATCATTTTCAAAAACAACAGAAATGTCAGGAGACAAAATGTTGGATCTACATCTCTCTCTCTCGAATTCAGGAAGCCGAAAAAATTTTCTTGGCCTCTTTTCCAGGAGACATTTCGAAGCTGATCGGATAATTCATTTTCCTCGTATCTATTTTCCTTCTGAGGTTAGTTGCCATGTGCAATAAAAGCAAAAAAAACCGCTCCTGGCGCAGAACCCCCCTGGTACAAAACACAATATAAAACTCCATTTCGGCCCAATCTTGCTGTAATATCCTAATATCTCAAAGAATATTTAGGTAATTTTCAAAATTTTCTCGGCTCCTCAAAACATCGAAGGCGAATAGGTAATTTATTTTATTTGAATCGATTTTCTTTTGCATTTAGCTGCTACGTACAATTAAAAAAAGCAATCCAGGTGCAGAACCCTCCAGGTAAAAAATCCCGACCCCTCTATAAGAAGACAATTTCAAGTCGGGTGGGTAATATATTTTCTTCAATATCCATTTTCCTTTGATATTCGTTGTCACTTAGAATCAAAAAATCTGCTCTTGGCGCAGAACCCCTCAGTATGAAACTTAATATAAAGCACACTGTGTGATCGATTCAATCTTGATGTAATATCTCAAGAATAATTATTTAAACAGGTTTCTTGACTCCCCTTCTCTCGAATAGGCGATTTATTTGCTTTGAATCCATTTTACTTTGGGTTTTGTTACCATGTGCAATCGGAAAAAATTGCTCCTGGCGCAGAACCCCCAGGTACAAAACCTCGGCCCCTCTTCAAGGAGACAATTTCAAGTCGAATGGGTAATTTATTCTCCTTAATATCAGTTTTCCTTTCATATTTTGTTGCCACTTACAATCAAAAAAATCTGCTCCTGGCGCAGAATTCTCCAGGTAAAAAATCCCGGCCCTTCTATAAGAAAACAATTTCAAGTCGGGTGGGTAATTTATTCTCTTCAATATCCATTTTCCTTTGATATTCGTTGTCACTTAGAATCAAAAAATCTGCTCCTGGCGCAGAACCCCTCAGTATGAAACTTAATATAAAGCACACTGTGCGATCGACTCAATCTTGATGTAATATCTCAAGAGTTATTTAAACATGTTTCTTGACTCTCCTTCTCTCGAATAGGTGATTTATTTGCTTTGAATCCATTTTTCTTTGGGGTTTGTTGCCATGTGCAATCGAAAAAAATTGCTCCTGGCGCAGAACCCCCCCGGTACAAATTCATAGCCCTTCTTCAAGGAGACAATTGGGAGTCCAATAGGTAAGTTATATCCCTAGAATCCATGATCCTTTGCTTGTTGTTACCACTTGCGATAAAAAAATCTGCTCCTGGCGCAGAACCCTCAGGTACAAAACACAAAATAAATCATGCTTTTCGCCCCAATCTTGCTGTACTATCTCAATTGTTATTTTGATGATTTTCAAAAATTGTTTACATACTCTGTTCAAAAGTATTTTGGATTCAAATTGTTGCATAATATTTATTTCATTGAATTATTTGTTAACTGGAGGTGTATTTCCATATATAATCAAGAAAAATCCGCTCCTGGCGCAGAACCCCCAGCTACAAAACACAATGTAAAAGAAACTTTCCTACCTAATCCCGGTGAAATTAGTCAAGGTTATTTTGGTGCGTTGAATTTTTTTTTAATTGTTCTTCAGGAGATTTTTTTGGCAATTTTGAAGTTTTTCTTGTATCTACTCTGGTGTGAATTTTGAAACTTCAAAATTTTCTTGTATCCCCTCTCTCTCCAGGGGAGAATTACGGTAATAGAATTTTTCCAGTACCACTTTGCAAAGCAGAATTCTATTAACTTCAAAATAATTTATTACATGTAGATGTCATTACATTTTATCTTCTAAGAAAAAAATCCTAATTTTTTTCAAATCCAACAAAATATCATGTCAATGGTTACCAATTTTCAAGTACATACGGTCCTAGAGGCAGACAGTTTTCATTGAGCGTACTTTTTACTGGACAAAAAATTCAGTTTTAAAAAACTGGAAACTTGTGTTACAAACTGTTAAAATTAGTTAAAATTTCACGAGCAGAACACAATTATTGATGAAAGTTGAATTTGAGCCATTTTTAACCCATTTTGAGTCCTAAATTGGGTCAATTTTTGAGTATTTTCAAAAAATTGCAGGGTTTAAAACCGCTTGAAACCACAACCATTAAAAACCACCACAACCAGATTTTTTGAAAATTTCAAGTGGTTATCACAACCAATTGGAACCATTTCAAATATTTTGTATAGAACCACTAAAAACCACAACCAACAACCAATTGATTTTTAGCTCACAAAAACCACCACAACAACCACCAATTGAATCAAATTTTTCAATTTTTTCAATGATAAAATTACTTTCTGTTTCTTATTTAATTTTCAATTTTGAATCATTTTGTAACTTGTAAGACAAGTATTCATACTTCCAAATGCCAAAATGCTAATTTTTCCCAAATTATGGTGAATTTCTGAAAAACCACCACCAGTAAAAACCACCACAACCAGATTTTTCGAAAATTTCAAGTGGTTATCACAACCAATTGGAACCGTTTGAAATATTCTGTAGAAAACCACCAAAAACCATAACCAACAACCATTTGATTTCCAATTCTCAAAAACCACAACAACCACCACCAATTGAAACTGAAGCGGTTTTAAACCCTGAAAAATTGACATGTGATTAATGAAAGTGGGGTAGAATTTCACTAGAAATTCAAAAATGCCATTCGAAATTTTTTTGAGCCACTTCTGAGAATTTTGAGCCTTAAACTTGGTCAATTTTCGATTTCGAGTGAGTTCAAAAAAAAAAAAAATAAAATGACATCCAATTAATCTACGACAGCGGGGTAGAATTCCACCAAAAATTCAAGAATGGCATCTAAAACTTTTTGAGCAACTTTCAAGAATTTAAAGCTTTTGGTGCAGTAGATTTTTGAATTGACTTATCAACATGGATCAAACTGAATTGGTAGGTACGTAGGTATTCAGCTAAACAAATAATTCAATCTTTGAAAATCAGTTCTCTTACGAGGTACCTATTAATTTTAATCCAGCCATCTTTGCTATTATCGCAACACTCGTTTGAAAAAACCACAAGATTTATATTTTATACACCAACATCCGTTCTACATATTTTTTGAATGAGATTTGGGAGATGTATAAAGCGTCCAGGTACTTGATACTGCACACCATAGATGCTGCATAAAATAAACGCGCGGTTCGCGCGCCTACTTACATTTATTTATGTAGAAACGCGTAACATATAGGTACGTTTTATAAATGTCTTTAAATATGTAAAAATGAAATTAATGGTTTCGACGCAGTCGAGTATGAAAGAAATCATTTTTTAAAAGTGCGCTATGAAATTTGCCAAAAATACATCGCACCGCCATCGTCATTTCCTCCTTCGGCAATTAATTTTATTAAAAGATGCCATCCTTCGTTATCCACCATCCGCATCATTCGACTCGAATGCTCCGTCACATCATATAGAATTCTAAAAGCAGATTTACTCCATCGTTGCGTGACAGTTTGGTGATATTTTTTCAAAGTAATTCACCTATAAATTATATCGATGTGTTGTTTCATTTCTTGAACTTCCTGATTGTAGGTATGAATTACAGGCGTCTTTCTAAATTGTATCTAGGTAAGGATATTGTGAGGGTGTTGCTAGGGTACCACTGTACTGTATCCAATTTTTTCAACTCCAAGAATTGTAAAATTATTATGAACGTACCTTATTCCATTTTTTCAGCTTCAAAATTGTGAAGATACCGTTGATCCATTTATCCAATTACAAGCTCTTTTTAGTAGCAAAAAAAATACCAGAAAATATAGAAAATTTTGGTACGCTTTCAGTGAAAAGCAAGAATTTTTAGCATTCTGTGTTCTCTTGAATTTTTTCTTTGAATGAAAAAAAGTTTTTTTTTTTTTTTGAGAAAATTTGAAGTAAGAGTAAAAATGAAAAATTGCGAAAAAAGCAAGAATATTGCATGAATTTTCATTTTTCAGATCCAGCAGACACGTTATTTTCGCGAAATTATTCGAAAATTCAACACATTTAGACATAAGTTGAGTGAAACCCCAGATATTCAATGAGAAATTACGTTTTCGGTTCCAATTAGGTCCACTTTTTGAGACTGTGGTATGAGTAAATGACCTATGAAAAAGTATTTATAAACAAGACAGAAGGCATGAATGGAAACGACACGACCGATGGTTCGCCAGCGGCGTGCGTGACCAAAAGCGAGAATGAAATACAAATAACAGTAAACACTAAGTTAGCATTAAGCCTAAATCTAAGCATATATAATAAAGTAATCAATTAAGACAAATCACTCTTCCAGTAGCTCTGTAAACGAACTTATCAATTATACTGTGAACTCATTAGAACCCAATTGTTTTATTTGTTGTGTCCATACCGAGGCCCGAAGTGACATACAACAAGTGGCACCCAACGTCGCAAGTTCAACAGTTTCCAAATACGAAGAAAAACGTCCGGACCAATGACTGCAGTAAAGGTAAATGAAACTCAAATTATTCAAAAATACTAACACCTCTCGCGAAAGTACGTCCGATAAATCAACCGCGACCGACGAATACGAAAGTCTACTTGAAGATTCCATCATTGAGCCAAATACGACCGCGAATTCTTCCGCGAATACATCCGCGAGTACATCCGACGACAATACATCACCTCAAGCCGATTTTTCCACCAGCTGGGTTGCAGGTGTTCCTATCAATCGCTTCAAAAGATACTTTGAACAATTTGGACTTCCACCACAAAATAACGTCACAGCCTACCGCGTTGTGCTTAAAGAACTCATCGCAGAAGACAGCGATATAGCAAAATTTATCCAAATCCAATATCACAAAGAAAAATTTCAAGAACTAACAGGCAGTACATCCAGAAAGACAATGACTGAACCAGTAGCTCCTGTAGCACCATCTCGTAAGAGGCCTTTCTTCGCACCACCAAAATTTTCAGGATTGACAGAAAGATTCAGTAATTACATCGAAACCTACAATAGATATGCAGACATCAACGACTGGTCAATCGAAGAGCGATTCAAATATTTTCCATGCTACTTAACCGACCTAGCCGAAATAAGTTATAAAGAATACTTCAGAAATAAAGAAATTACAAACTGGGAATCAACAGTGAAAAAATTTACAGAAATATTCGACGGCGATTCAGGTAGACAATTAGTCACATCAGCATTAAATAAAAAAGTGCAAGGCGAACACGAAAATACGAAGCAATTCATCGCCGAAGTAGCAGAATTATGCCGACAAGTCAACAAAAATATGGAAGAACACGAAAAGTGCGAACATATTTTAAAAGGCATTCGCCCAGAAATTTACGATAAAATCGCCATGTTAGATAATTCGACAGTAGAAAAAATTCGTAAAAACGTAGAAAGATACGAATGTAGGATAAACAGAACATCAACAAAAGATGATCGACTAGAAAAACTTGAAAAGTTATATTTAGCCCTTGAATCAAAATCATCAGAACCAGTAAACAAAGTCACAGAAACTAGCCCTGAGAAACAAAACCAAGTCTCACAAATGCAAAATCCATCACAAAACCAAAATTTCCAACAAAATTTCCAACAAAATCAAAATTTCCAGCCAAATCAAAACCCAGTACAATTTCAACAACCACAATTTCCACAAAATCAATACCCTCAAACACAAATTCCTCAGGTACCGTATCAACAAACCCCATACCTTCAACAAGGTATGTATCAACCTCCAATCATGCAACCGCAAATTCTAATTTGCACAGTATGCGGGAAAACGGGACATCTAGCCCATCAATGCTATAGCGTAATTGGTCGACCGCAACGAAATTATAATAATAATAATAATAGAAATGGCCAGCAGAAATTCTGCACGTATTGCAAAAAGACCGGACATACCATCGAAGAATGTCGTAAAAGACAAGCACGAAACAACCAGAACCAAAATCAAAACCACAATCAAAATCAAAATCAAAACCAGAATCAAAATAATGGAGGAAATAATGGAAAATTCTGCACCAATTGCAACAAAAACAGCCATGACACCGCAGACTGTTTCTACCTGAAGGCAGTTCAAAGCGTTCTTGCAGCTAATCAAAATGCCGCCCCAAAAAACTAGTAAGCGAAAGGCACCAGGCGGAAAAACAAGAACAACCACGACAGCACATTTTCTACATTCAAAACGGCAAACAAACTGAACATTTCCAAAGGTATGATCATTTCAACAGATTTACACTGCTTAAAGATTTCGACGAAGAGGAAATAAATCAAATTAACAAAATAATCCAGAAAACCGAAACAAACAAGCAGGTAAAACCTAAGAAAACCGTACCTAAAAAGGAAATCGTCAACAAGGTCAATGCTAAAAATCTCCAAGTCAAGGTTAAAATAGCCAATCACGAATATAGCGGGATCATAGACACAGGGTGTAACCTCACACTGGTGAACGAAGCAATCTTCCCTGAAGATATTAAGCTCGAGGAACCAGACGTGCAGCTCACCTGTGCGAATGACTCCCTACTGGAGAACAAAGGCAAGACCAAATTACAGTTAGAAATCAATGATACACGATACGATGCCGAAATAAATGTAGCAAGTGGACTAAACACCGACGTCATAATAGGAATTAATTTTCTAATACGACACGCAGCTGTCATCGACTTTGAAAGCAAAACCATCCGCCTGGGTGCCGGCGCCAACGCCATCACTATCCACATGGATAAAAATTGGTTAAAAGCTTTCAAAGCAACAGACCAACCTCTGAATTTGGTACGAAACCAAATCATCGCAAACGAAAAAATCATCCTAAAACCATACGAAACTCGTTATGTAGAGCTATCCGAGTCAAGTTCAACGAACGCCGACATAATCCCAAATCAAAGCTTTCTTTCCAAAAGTGGAATAACCGCGTCAGGAACGTGCGAAAAAGACAAGCAATTAAAAATTAAATTATGGAATTACACAGGCGCTACAAAAACAATCTTCGACTGTCAGCTAATAGCTCACATACGAGAAAGTAAACAATACCCGACAATGACAAATGAAAACGTGCATGAAATCAAAATCAGCAATGTCATCGAAAGCGACGACGATGTTTACGATACAGAAGGTTATCGAATAGACGTGTGTAAAAAACTGGGCATCGACCAACGACGCAAGGCCGTAAAAATGCTGAAACGATTTAAACATTTGTTTACTATGAATGAATCACAACTCGGCAAGGCCAACGTAGAACCGTATCAACTCAGAGTCAAGGACAACGAACCAGTCGCACTACGCCCATATAAACTATCGCCGGTAGAACGTCGCGAAATATGGAAACAAATAGAAGAGAAACTGAAAGTAGGCATACTACGACGATCGCGATCACATTACAGTGCGCCAGCATTTCTATTAAAACAGAAAGACAAATATCGATTCCTTGTAAATTACAGTCAGCTAAATCTAAAACTAATCCGAGACAGAAATTCAGTACCTCGAATCGACAATTTAATTATGGCCCTACAAGGAAAGAAATTTTTTAACCTTTTAGACTGCAATAGCGGATTTCATCAAATTCCAATCACAGAAGATTCAATGTACCTAACGGCAATCAACGTTGACAACAATATTTTCGAATACACAGTCCTTCCACAAGGAATGGCAAACTCACCAGCAGCATTTTCAAAGACAATAAACACCGAATTCTCAGATCTGCTATACGAAATCATGGTAGCCTACATGGACGACATGTGCGCGTATGGAACAGATTTTGAAGAAGCCCTAAAAAATCTAGAAACAGTTTTGACACGAATCGAAAAATTAAATCTAAAACTAAAAACATCAAAATGCAAATTCTTCTACGACGAGATAGAAATGCTTGGACATAGAGTAAATGGTGACGTGATAAAACCGATAGACAAAAACACGGCTGCAATAAAAAATTTCCCAAGACCTATAACTGTCCACGATGTACAATCGTTCGTAGGAATGGTTGGACATTACCGAAAATTCATACCAAGTTTCGCGAAAATTTCCGCATGCCTGAGCGATCTTACAAAAGGAGACGTAAAACCAAAAACAAAAGTCAAATGGGAAAAAGACCACGAAGAGGCATTTCAACAATTGAAAGAACTTATGATCTCAGAACCTGTACTAGCCATATACAAAGAAGGCAGAAAAACAATAGTAGAAACCGACGCATCGAAAATAGCAGCAGGCGGGGTACTCTCGCAGGAAAATGAAGAAACAGGCAAAATACACCCAGTAGCCTACTTCAGTAGGAAACTACAGGGTGCCCAAAAAGATTACTGTGCGTACGACCTAGAACTAACAGCACTAGTCGATACCATAGTGCACTTCAGAGAATACCTCTTCGGAATCCCATTCACAGTATACACTGACCACTCAGCTTTATGCGGATGCAGCAACATGAAAGAACCAAACGCCAGAATGGCACGAATGATACTAAAATTATCAGAATATGAATTCGAAATCAAACATAAACCTGGGAAAACTAATATCGTCCCTGACGTACTAAGTAGGACAGAAATTAACTACGACATTCAGGACTCGTCTACCGAGTGCACAAAGCCTGACATCAACACACACGACAACTAGGCTACACTCAACCAGGACGAGACCGATCGAACAAAAGCCGAACAACACACTGAAGACCAAATCGTAGGTCAAGGAAACGGATCAGCTGACGATCTGGAGGATCTATTCGGAGGTGAGGAGGAACTTCACCAAGAAGAAGCGATCTTCGAGATTAAAGCTGGAATGAACATGAGACAAGAACAAGAAAAAGACGAATTTTGCAAAAACATCATCCTAATCCTAGAAGGCAAACCAAATACATCACACCCGGAATTTCCAAAATTTCGGAAAACAAGCCGTCGCTACGCAATCAACAGCGATGGATTATTGACGATGCCTATGGGAACGAAGAAACCAATCATAGCACCACGCCATCTGATCGACGACATACTACAAGCATATCATGACAAGGCGTTTGGTGGTGGACACTTCGGATCCAACAAGACTTTGGCAAAACTCGCAGCAAAATATTACTGGTGTGGAATGACGCAAGATGTCATCAAATACATCAAAAGCTGTCACGAATGCCAATTAAGAAAGAAAGACAAAGGCAAAAAGCCTGGACTCCTAAAACCAATCGAGATAAAGGAATGCGCAATTCTAGCCCACCTCGAGCTGGATTTCGTAGGACCTTTACCTCCGAGCCAAGGTAAAAAATTCATATTAGTCGGAACGTGCCGAGCAACGCGCTTCGCAATGGCTAAGCCTTTGTGCAGTGCGTCCGCAGAAACGGTCACCAACTTCTTATATGACATCATAACGATTTACGGAGTACCACAAAAACTTTCAACAGACAATGGCACACACTTCAAGAATATTAAGCTGGACGACGTTTGCAAAAGTCTAGGCATCGAAAAAGTACTCAGTTCCTCTTATTCTCCTCAAACGCAAGGAGGTGTCGAAAAACTCAACTCTACTCTCGTCAAAACATTGTCTTACTACGCGGAAGAGCAAAATAAATCAAGATGGGCAGATTACATCAAATTCGTAGTCTTCACATACAATACAACCCCTCTCGTTCGATTTAAGGGACTAAGCCCATATTACATACTGTACGGTCAACAACCAAATATGCCTATCGAAAATAAACTCGGCATAAATACAAAAGACACTCGAGACAGACTCGAGGAAGTCGAAGAACTTAACCGTATCAGAAAAACTATCCCTGGAATCATCTACGCAAATCAAGTTAAAATAAAAGAAAATTACGACAAAAACCACGAAGAAGTCATCTTCAAAGAAGGAGACCAAGTCCTAATCGAAATACCCTTCAAGCACCCAGGAAAGTTTGCTGTTAAATACACCGGACCGTACAAAGTGCTCAGGAAGGTAACCGACCTCAACTACGAACTCGAAATCGAAGACAAAAAAGAAACGATTCACGTAAGACGCCTCAAGCGTTATATCGTACGGGATCATATTTCCGATGACGAATAATTTACCAAACAAATTAGATTTATTAACAACTAGCTTAAGTAACGGTGTCAATGACGTCAGGCACCGGTAAAATACGGAAAACATTAGGTTTATTTTTCATTACGTTATAAGCTAGAATTAAGTTAGATTTATCAAAACAAAGACGCGCGCAGTCATCAATTATCCGCTAAAGACCTAGCGACGTAAAATCAAACACAACCACTCAAAATCAGCGAGAAAATTATACAATTCGCATAGCTTCCGGTATTGTAAGCCATTTTTTAATGACATAAATACGATGCCAGAAGACTAGAGACGAATTCGTGCAAGGAAATACGCACAAGGGTTTACAAAACAATTCCCAAAGATCAAAACAAGAACCCCTCCAAAAAATCTAGAATAAGAAAATCAGACAGTTGATCGACACAGTCTTCAAGAATTATTCAAACGAACAAGTTCGCGAAAAAATTATTGAAAATGAACGAACCGAATATTTACGCGCGCATACCCGACCGAGTCGAGGCGGCAGTGAGATGGGATATCGACAATCCCGATTTGTGGGATATCGGCCGCGGAGATTATCGTCACGACTGGTTCGGTACGTACTTTGGCCTCGACGTACAAAGTTACGTACCAGGACGCACCACCATCCCGCCCTGGAGACGACAACGGCTCATCCGGAGGATCGGATATAGCTTACAACTAGCCGACGCATTCGGATGGTCAGAAGAGTTGCGGGATGTGATGAGAATGGAATACGACCGGTTGGTAGTGCAGCATCAGGAAGAAGGCGAGGAGCTTCCCAGGATCCCTCCGCCACGACCAGGTGCTGTACCACACCCGAATATTATACAGAGCGTTCAAGACCAGCAAATCGGCAACCCACCAGAAGAACTCCCAAATGAAAACCAGCAGGGAAATCAAGAGACCGACCAGCAAGAACCAAACCAGCCAGGGCAAGAAATCGACAATATACTAGAAGAAAACATAATCCAACAAAATCAGAACGAACCGCCACTTCCTCACCAGCCAAATGGCCAGCCCATGGAGGAATGGGACCAGGCCAACTGGGAGATCGAAAACAGTGATGATGTCAGTACAGAAGACGGCGCACCGGAGCAACAGGAAGACGAAGAAATGATCGCCATCGGGGTAGTTCCGGAGAACACACTCCCGAACTACGCCGATGACGATCTGTGGGTCATCTGTTTCGACGAGGAGAACCAATTTCGGACAGGGTGCGGACACTGGATGGGAGGCCAGTGTTTCGTACGGTGGATGAAAACCAGCCACACCTGTCCGACGTGCCGACAAGAAATTTTTGTTATGTCAATGCGGGAACCGAAGGATTCTGAATAAAAACCTAAAATCCCCCCCCTAAAAATAAACGATAAAACCCCTTCAAACACAGTACAATAGGCAAATAATACAAAAAGCAATAGTTAAAAAGAGGCAAAAAGCCCACAACTTTTGGAATGAAAAAATAAAAGTAGCAAAAAAATAAAGCTACGCGAGAAAAAAAAATATAAAACGAAAACAGAAAAGAGGCAACCAAGCCCAACAAAAAAAAAAAAAAAAAAAAAAAAAAACAACCAACATAAAAATAATAAAATAGATACAAAAACTTCGCGAGTGAAGGAGAAAACTTCGCCGCAGGCGAAGTTAACGAACTCCATCACGATCGAAGTTTCGAAAGGTAAACATAACCTACATTTTCCATACAAGTACGTGCCGAATAAGTTGCATAACCTAACCAGCAAGGCATTAGAACCTAAGATTATAAAACACGTATTCTATAAGCAAAATTTTATCACCATTTTTTTTGAAAGAAAAACAACCTTTTACCTTTTCAGATGTTCAAAATCCTCACAACCATTCTCATTCCCTCCATCGTCCTAGCAAATCAGCTCAAAATCGAAATCGTCCCTGGAAGTTATCTCACAGAAATCAAAGACGTAACCTTATACGATCGCTCTATTCCTCTCAAATACCTAATCAACCACGATGTCGTGGATCAAACTCAACACTCTAGCATCTGCGAAAATTCCGCAATCTGCAAATCAGGAGTCGGAAACGTCCTAAAAGGCATCAAACGAACAATAGCCCATCACATGAAGGACATCCGATTCGACATTGAACAAAATCTCGAGACATCTCATCCCAGAATGAAACGCGGAGTCCAGTTCTTCGGAGACTTCCTCAATTTCTGCTGCAATGCTATCACAAAGAAAGAAGTCTACCCCCTCTACGAAAACGAACAGCGCATCAAGAGTAATTACGACAATATCAGAGAATCAATCCTAGATGACCATGCTGACCTAATCACCGTAACATCCAAGCTCAATACATTCGCCCAAGACATAAATCAACATTTTGGAAACATCACGGCTGTTCTCAAGGAGATCGGAGGAAGGATGGACGCGCGAGGAGAAACAGAATCAGAAAATACCAAAGTAAACTATCTAATCACGGAAACGCTACTTGAAATATCGCACACCATGTACTACAACGACATATACACGCATTGCGCGGCCCACAAAATTCCAATATCAGTCCTACCTGTACGTGAACTCGAAAGAGACCTCAAAAAATTAGATCATCAGCTCAGAGGGAAGAAGATGACGCTCGCCATCCCAATCGAAGACATTCTCCAATATTATACAAAAGAAATATCGCATTGCCAATTTTCCAAATCAAAAATCCACATCGAAATCCGAGTACCAATCCGAAAAATAAACGCCGAATGGAAACTTTTTCAGTACATTCCCATCTTCTTCAGACACGACGACTCTCTGTGCATCCTAAACACAGATGAGATGCTGATCGCCTTCGACAAAAACAATGAAATCTTCCGAACAATAGCCGGTCCAGCCAAGAAAAATTGTGACATCAACTCTGGCCTGTGTTACGTAGAATACTTCGATTACTCCGACGAAGCTCCCGAATGCGCCAAATACCTATTCCTTTCCAAAAGCTACGAAGAACTAAATGAAGTATGCCATTTCAAGTGCGAACCAGCCCATAAATGAACGCTAGTGCGAAAACTCAACACCAATGAATATCTCATCTCCAACTTCCAAAGATCCCTCTTCTTCTACAACTCAGCCAATCACACCAGAACTCCGTTAGAAATCAATTACGCACTCCCAGGAGCAGTATACCTGTATCTGCCATGCGAAAATCAGCTCTTTCAGTCGGATGGAAGATCAGTACACACCCTGATTCCCGAAACGTTCCCGTGTATGAAAACCGAAAAAGACGAAATTGAAATGCAGCGCGTAATTCCCCTTCAATGGTCACAGATGGATACCGCATCACTCGAGATAAGCATTGCCAGCACCGTAAAATTCCGAAACATGTCGAAAATCTTCAATAAAGAGTGGAAGCTCACCACGCCTCACTTCGAAATCAAGACCACCCAGAAAGATCTAGAGGATAAGCTTAAGAAACTCGACTTGATACAACCCCCTAAATCCTTCTTCGGATACGACTACCTACAAGACATCTTATACCTATCATGGTTAATCATTATCACCCTAGCCGTCATTTACATTATTAAGTTAATTGTAGAAATAAGAACTAATCATTATAAATCCATGTTAGATTTAGAAAAAGCTAGAAATAAGGCCGACAAAGAAACCCAAAAATCAATGGAAACCCCCAGTAAAATTACTATTAACCCTAATGTTTAAGTTAGAATTAAGAAAGAGAAAACGAGGACGTTTTCTTTCGAAGGAGAGAGTAATATGTGGTATGAGTAAATGACCTATGAAAAAGTATTTATAAACAAGACAGAAGGCATGAATGGAAACGACACGACCGATGGTTCGCCAGCGGCGTGCGTGACCAAAAGCGAGAATGAAATACAAATAACAGTAAACACTAAGTTAGCATTAAGCCTAAATCTAAGCATATATAATAAAGTAATCAATTAAGACAAATCACTCTTCCAGTAGCTCTGTAAACGAACTTATCAATTATACTGTGAACTCATTAGAACCCAATTGTTTTATTTGTTGTGTCCATACCGAGGCCCGAAGTGACATACAACAGAGACATCTGATCTGAAATCATATTTAAAAAAAAACCACGCTTCTATCACGAAAATATTTCTTATTCATCCAACAAATTCTCAGATACCTGCGAGTATTTTCTTATTTGAAAATTATCAAGTTCCACGTACGTGTATGATTATAAGTCGGGCTTGTTTTGACATATTTCCGATCCTTCTATACGAAAGGTAGATGGTATGCTAAAATAGATGACATCTTTTGAGTAACACAGACGCACTTTGATCTATTTCGTATACGTTTCCTCGGCAATATCTAACGTGAATAATTTACAAGCATTAATTTCAACCTATATAGCTCGTCATATTTGACTAACAACGTAAGAAAAACGTTGAAATTTGCTAATATAATTCCACTTGGTACGCATAAAATTTAGATAATTTTCAAAGCTTTGGGAAACTATGTTGTGTTCGCGAAGCGAAGGTCGTTCTCGTTCTTGGTTTACCGCTCCATGTTCTATTTCATCTCGACATTGCTCCTTTGGCAATTTCGGTGTTAAATTTATATCAATAGTTGGTTTTAGACTTGGTCTGGTTTGCTGCAAGATGGCGACTGTGTTTCATTGTTTTGATTAAAATTTTCTGGCTAAAATTTCCATCTCTTTTCCCCCTATTTTTAAGTTACATTTCGATTAAAATTTTCTCCAGTCGAGTACCGTAAAACACCCTTTAAACCTTTTACAATCGCATTAAAAGCTTTTAATACTTAATAAAAGATACATAATTGGTACGTTCTTGCTTCGTTTATTCAATTGGCCTTTCATAAAGGTATAAATTCCGAAAGAATTATACGCGGGAAGGATTTTCCAACATCGACCAACGTACTTACGATAGAACAACACAACATTTTTTTGTTTCTTTACAAAATGAAAAAAAGAAAAATAAATAATCCGTAAAAGATACCATAACGGGAAAATATGTATTTCCAACTCTCTCGGGATTTTTTTCACATTACCAAGCATCGAAGAAGAAAAGGTAAAAGGGCAGCAGTGAGATAGGTACATATAGGGGGCCTAACTGGTGTTTATTTGTTCAGATTCTACGCTCGTGTGCGTGGTTTTTTCTTCGAAAAAGAGATATACAACAATTTACCATGATCGGCGATGTCGATATGTCAGAATTTCTCAATATTTTTTTCAAAATATTTTCAGCCACGTGGAAAATTTGCCTGTGACTTTATTCTTCAATCTCAAACAGTAAAATCTACCGGAGAACTAAGACTTCGCATGTAATTCAATTTCGAGCATAATTTTTGCACGCGAGTTCGTTGAAAATTTCACCAAAAAATGGTTGAAAATTAACATAGGATTCGTGAAGAGCCAAAACCGCCAAGTATTTTGCTTTCGGTACGTTTCAAAAGTCGCATCCAGTCGCCAAGCTTGGAGTATACGTTTAATACGGGCCACGAGACACGGAGGGTACCTCTTAAATGAGATTAAAGCTACCTTTATAATCTGCTTTTTACAATTAGCCGCGGATATATTTTCATTTGAATTCGTGTAATTTTAACGAGTCGCTATATTAATTATTCTCTTATTGTGTGCGATGCAATCGAAAGAAATTTACGTTAATAAATAAAACTTTAAATGAATACGATCCGCGCGAGACATCTCGTTCTCTTTCACTTAACCGCACGGTGCGGCGGTGTGTACTAATTCGATGAATTTTATACCTTTGTGGGTATTACGAAGTACTTTGAGAATAATTATTCAAATCTACCTACGTCATCTTTCTTTGCGAAATTTTTTTCTTCGTTCTTCCATTTCGAGGAGAAATTTTCCCATTCATCGTGGGAGGAGAAAATTAAATTTGTACGCCTATAAAATGCTAGCGTAAGCGTTGCGAGCAAGAAAAAATTACGGTTTAAAATTGGATTGAATAATTGATCAATAGCAGTAGGCGGCCGTTTTTTTTAGAAAATTGCGGCTGGAAGTAGGAAAAAGTTTCTACATGGCGTCAAAAAATAGTACAAAATAGTTTTTAGTGTTGTGAACTAGTGGTTTTTTTCGGAGGGAGGGGGGGAGTGGTAGTGAAATAAGCTGCTCTCTAAAGTTGAATTAGTGAAAATCTGAAGATTGACTGATTGAAAGAGACGAAATTATATCACTGATTGGCAGTGAAATTTTCCTGATTCCACAGAGTCAAGTAATTAGTGAAATCTGTCGGTCAATTAGTGAAAAATTACCGATTTAATTAGTAAATTTTTATTATTGAATCCGTAATTTTCGCTCAACTACTGAAATGAATAAATGTGAATTTTAATTCACTGGTTGAATCAGTAAATTTTTTTCTGATACTTAGCTACAGTGACATGATTCTGGATTCTGTCGATTTCATCAGTCAATTTTAACTGATTCAGATTAAGAGAGTGATTTTTTTTTAAACAAATGAGACGAAAATACCAATAGTATTTTTGTATGTAAGGAATCAGACAAGGTTTGACCCAAATTTTACTGATTCAGAAATGAGAAAAAAACAAGTGAAGAGTGAAAAAAACCAATTTTTTCCATTTTTTAAAAATAGTCGATCTCATCAAGTTGGAAAAATTGAAAAAATCTGAGAATATATCAGAAAAATTTTCGCCTTCGCTTCGCTCGAGCTCAGTAAGTTAACTTTGCACAATTCATTTTCAAATGATAGTGTAAATTCCAATCTCTGTAACCTGAACAAATGACTATTTTCAAATGAAAAAAAATGTCCTTCTGATTTAGGTACCTATCAGGGAGCTCCATGATAATTTTACGTGGAATTTTCAAACATTTTTCGGTTTTTCTGAAGGGAGAAGAGGTTCAGAAATTTTCGTCCTTGTTTCGCTCGAACTTGCTAAATTTTCCCTCATTCATTTCAAACGGAATTTTCAAAAAATTTTCGATTTTTTTAGGAGAGCGTTGTTATTAAGGAATTAGTGTATTTTAGATGACAAAAAAGTATATAGGCAGCTCAAAAAAAGCAAGAGTAAGTACCTAATGTTTGTCCAGAAATTTCTCATTTTTCAAAAATGAGTCAGCCAATTTTTCCTTCTTTTAATAATATTGAAACGAAATAGTGCATTGCACTCTCCCTCCAAATTACATTAAAGAAGGATAACTTTTAAATTATTAAAACAGTGAAAAAATGCCTATTTTGGGCATTTAATATCCAATTTTTTCAAAGCTTCGCCCTCGCTTTGCTCGGGTATGGATAAAATTAAATATGTACTATAAAAACTATTCAAAATAAAAGGATGAAAAATGGTTTCTCGTTGCCCCCCCCCCCCGAAATCCTCCTGGTTCTTCAAGTTCTTTTTTTTTATTCATTTTGCACCAACCCCAAAAAAATCTTTCGACGCTGCTGCTAATTTTGGTTTTAAATTAATTTCTAATATAGGTCGGTAAGACTTAGTCTGAAATCTGAAACAGTTCTTTTTGGTTCTGATAATTTTATTTTTTTTACTTATCGATTCTGATCTTGAAATGGTTCTGAGGGTATTCAAATTTCGTAAACATTTTTAAAAAGTTGTAAATTGGGTAGTATTTTTTTGTTGTTAAAACCAATGTTTATCACTAAACTTAAAATTTTAACACGTTGGAAAATTTTCAAGAAGTTGAAAATTTTAATAAAATTTTTTGATTTTTTGGGAAAATTGAAAAAATATGTAGTTGGGAATTTTCCGGGAAATCAGTTGTGAAAATTTAGGGTACACCCCCTCCCCCAGAACAGATCACTTTGTCATGCCTCTGTGGATATTTCGAATTTATCCAGGTATATCCATAAGCTTCACGACATAAATCAACCCAAAAACTTTGACCTTTTATCAATTAGACCTAGCCAACGTGAAGTAATCCCGAAATATCTGCAAATCGCCATTATGTATCCAAACATCCTACGAAAAGTTACGAGATAAAGCACGAAAAAAAAATAATGAAAAGGAAAAAGAGAGAAATCCTTGCCTGATGCATAGAGGAAGAATACACCGAGGTAGCTTTATAATCAATCATTTTAGTCTAACCACACCAAGTGAATACATCCGATATCATTGCTATAACAAAAACCCACCGTTATTTCCCCAAAGTCCTCCCTCCCCCGTTACCGACGATTTTAACACCAAATCCTCGCAATTTCGTAGACATTATTTCAAATATAATCGGCGGTGTGTATACGTTTTATGTATAGTCTGCTGTACACACACACCATCAGCGGCGAAAACGTGTAGATGGTGGCAGCGTTTTGTTATCATCGACACGTAAAATACCATTTTTCATTTTAACCCGACGCTGTATAACGTGCGAGTATATAAATGTTCATTTTTGCAACATATAAGAAGGGGTAAAATATACAGCTTTGCGAGACGATATCTGCACGCTTCGGTGTATTTTGAGAATGTTTTTCTATTTCATTTTCGTAAAATTTGTCGAATATTTAACCAATGAAGTGTTGCCAACATGAAAAATTAATAACCACACAGTATCAAACATTTCATAATTTTGGTAGAAAAATTATCCTCAGGATTGAGTAAAGGTCGGTGAGAGATGTAAAAATTTGTGTATGGACAAATTGTCTAACTAAGGGACACAGTGATCCAAAAAAATTATCAAAATACTTTTTTTGATCAAGGATCTTCATTTATTTCTTCGAGATGAACAAAAGCATGTTGTACAGAAATTGCTTCTGTCGTATGATTTGGTGACTTTATAAACACTGTTTTTTTTTTTTTTTTTTTTTTTTTTATAACATCAAATTTCGTAAATTTTGATGAAAAAAAATTCCCATCATAATTCACACGTCGCCTTCAATTCTCAAGAATGCAATTTCTCTACAGCATCCTTTTTCTTCACCTCGAAGGAATAAATAGGTAAGAATTCTGGATCAAAAAAGGATTCTGGTCATTTTTTGGACTACTGCCCCTTCAAATATCTGGTTAGGCAATTCGTCCAGGCAAAAATTTTTACTTCTTTCATTGATTTCTAACCAACCTTTTTAATCATTTTTCAAATCTGTAAAATTTTCGTTTTTATGCAATCATTAATTTTTCATTTTGGCAACACTGCTACCAAAAAACTAGGCCCCGTCAGATGAGATTCATGAGTTGCGAAAATATGCGCCTGAAGTTCTTCAAGATAGACAACCGATGAAGCCGATCAGGGACTTGGAATTCTGACCGATTCTCGTAAGTACCTAGCTAGCTACAGAAGAAAAAAAAAATTCGATCACTTTGACCAAAATCAAAAATTGGCGAAAAACGACCAAAAAAATAGATTTAGCACGAAAATTTAAGGGGACAGTGGTCGAAAATTTTGAAAAATTTGTTTCCAATCAAGATACTCACTTGAGGTGATTAGGAAGCCAAATCGCTTGGAACCAAATTCATTTTTTCTCAAAATTTGAGCTACTTCGTCAAAATTTCGGATTACTCCCATAATTAATTTTTTTCCCCACGAAAAATCTTTTTTTAGGAGGAAAAGTGGAGAAAATAATATCTCGCTAAGGGTTCTGAAAAAATTCTGCAGAAATTCTGCAAAAGTTATACAATTCAATTCGAGCATTTTATTTGACACCTTGAAATCATATTTCAGTTTTCATGACTAAATTTTTTAGAACTGTTTTATACTTATCCTTATTTTCCAACGGCACTTTGGGTGCTCGGCTCGGTTCGGTCACTTTCGTGTGACTTGCGTTTTTTACGTGATTACGTGAACCTGAAGCATAATTCGTACAAACGGTATAAGTCAGGAAAGTGAAAAAATACAAATGGTATAAGTCAAAAAACTGTACATTTGAAAAGGGACTTAAGGGTAACTTCATTTTCAAAACAATAAAGTCTCTTTTCTCATATACAGTTTTTTGACTTATACCATTTGTACTTTTTCACTTTCCTGACTGATACCATTTGTACGAATTATGCTTCACCTGTTTTACGGATGATTTTTTTTTCAAAGTTCACATTCCGACGTTTTTTTTCCAACTTCATAATTTTTCTTGACGAGGTCTGACTGAATTTTTTTCAACTTTTGAATAATATTTCTTTTTCTTGACGAGGTTTAAATTTTTTACGATTTTTTTTTTCAACTTCAAAAATCAAAATTTTTCTTTACGTGGTGGTTGATTTTTATTCAACTTCAAAAATTTTTCGTGACGAGGTCTGAATTTTTTTCAACTTCTAATTCTAAATAAGATTTCTGGACGAAGTCGAAATTTTTACGATTTTTTTTTTTCAACTGAAGCATAATTCCTACAAAAGGTAAGTATAAGTCAAGAAAGTGAAGAAATACAAATGGTATAAGTCAAAAAACTGTATATGAGAAAAGAGACTTTATTGCTTTGTAAACAAAGTTACACTTCACTTAAGTCCCTTTTCAATTGAAGTTTGGAAAAGTATTTAGAATAAGTAAAAAAATTTGAAGTTGAAAAAAATTTCGAACGTTAAGAAAAATTTTGAAGTTGAAAAAATATCAACCATGTCAAGAAAAATTTTGATTATTGAAGTTGAAAAAAAAAATCGTAAAAAAAAATTTAAACCTCGTCAAGAAAAAGAAATATTATTTAAAACTTAAAAGTTTACTCGTCAAGAAAAATTTTGAAGTTGGAAAAAACGTCGGAATGTGGACTTTGAAAAAAAATCATCCGTAAAACAGGCTCACAATCACGTAAAAAACGCAAGTCACGCGAAAGTGACCGAACCGAGCCGAGCACCCAAAGTGTCGTTGGAAAATAAGGATAAGTCTGTTTTATGCCTCAAAATTATGAGAAAATTTTGTAAAATGGTGAAGGAAAAAGGAGGGAGATTTTTTTGAGTTGATTCATAATAAAAATTAAATTTTCAATCAGGCCGTCTCCGTCTCTTCTTATCTAAGACTAATTTTGACTTTGAGAAAAAAACTCCCAATTTTTTTCGTTTTTTTTTTTTTTTGGTACAGAATGAAAATTAATTTTTTTACAGAGTGAAAACAGAATTAAGTTACTGACTGACATCGATGACTTTATTCTGTAAAACATACATCTTGACGTCTTAATTTTGACTACACTTCAAATGATCATTTTTGATTTTTTTTTTGCCTACGAGGAGGAGCTGGTTTTCACCGAGTATTTTCTGATTTTTCCATCTTGGTACTTTGTTCACTTCATCAATCATCACATTTTTCATCCATAGGCAACCTCATCAACCGCCCATCTCAAAATTTTTTCACCATATTCCGTATCTCCAAGGTACGGCTTTACACTCCGGCTGAAAGCAAACTCGAGACTATTTTTTGCTCTGGCTCCGCTCCATTGTCAACGTATTCTTATCCATTCGTAATTTTCCAATTACAAAGCCTCGTCGGAAACTATTCGCGAGGGGAATTCGCCACGCCACCGATGCACAGGGGCGTGTAACTTTTCAAAATTCAACGAAGAACGTTCGATTTGAAAAGCATTAACGACCAGACGTTTATCCCGGCGCGGCGTGTTTACCAAACGTAAAATTGAACGGATTAGATTCTTTTACCCGATATTAAATTGCAAATTACCGCATCGCCGTCGTACTCTACCGGTACCTACGTTCAACGTATAACCTTATTCAAATAGTTGGTATTCTCTTTAATTGGTAAGATTTTTTCGCAACACAAAAAGGAAAAAAATAGAATAAAATGAAAATAATTGCTCTCTGCGTATAATTTTTTTTCTCCTGCTTTCTCTCGCCATCGCCATGTACATAAGGAAAAACTTTATCCCTATTTTAAACATTTCATTGTTTGTTTCCATAAACGTTTTACGATTACAGTTAGCTTATTTATTTGTTTAAGTAACAAATTGTTGTCGAAAAAAAAAGGGGAGACGAGAGTTGCCGAGTGCTGCTTGGCGTTTTTTCCCTTAAACGTTCATTTTGATTACATGTTTGCGAATTTTGTGTACTACATGCTACAATATACGTATACTAAATTTTCGCTCTTGTACGTACGTCGAATCTCGACTTATGTAAACGCCGTCGTCTTCGTCGTCGCAATTCCGCGAGGTCATTTAGATATGTATTTTCTTTCTTTTTTTTCTCCTCCGCTCTTTCTCGCGCAGAATAGCGAAGAATGGAGATATCCTTTCGCGTGTGTAAAATTGCTTCCATCTAGTATGTTTTACGTATAGATCGATTGATATTTATGCTCGAATTTATCGCAAATTCGCTATTTATGATACCCAAGTTTCCAGACTTTGTTGACGATTGTGTATTTTTGTGTTACGTCGTACTTGGAATTATAGGTAGATGCTGACTTCATTCCCAATGGATGGGGTAATTTTATTATACCGAAAAATTCGCCTGTGATGTATTTACTCGTAGATTTAATGTTCATCTTCAACTGTTCGTCGTTTAGGTATCTCTTTCTCTACCTATAGAAAGAGAAAAGAGACAATTTTGTGTTTTTTTGAGAATTGAATGGATATGGAACAAACGAGCGTGAGGGTTGTAACCAGACTTCATTAAATCTACGTTTTCCTTTAAATTTGTTAAAATGAAACTACCTATCTAAAATATTTGAAAAATCGACAAAAAATTCAAGGCGTCTGTAGGCCATGATCACGATAGTAATTATTAGAAATTTAAATGATTCTCAATGCTTTCGTCCTTTATTAAATCTCTAAAAAAAATTTCAGCGATAACGCATTTTTTAATCCTTTATGTAGTTGAATCACAAAAAAGTGAAAAAAAATCATAATTTGTATTTTATTGGTCCATATTTATCCTCAGCCCCTCCCTCAGACAGAAGCTCAAAGTTTCAAAAATTTATTTTTCTTTGGATGGATTTTTTTTGACAATTTTGCTTTTTTTTGAGGGGGGGGGGCTGTCTACATTACCTACAGTTGAAAAGTAATGAAAAAAGTTTGAAAGAAATCAAATTTTATTCGAAGAGCAGAGCCCAGTCCTGCAATTGGGTGGGTGAGTAAATATACTTACTTGAAGTCAAAATGGGTTACCTATCTAATATCTATTGGATGGAAGGTGTTTGATCACCTTTGAAACACCCTGTATACAAAAATCATCTAAACACCGAAAAAATTGAGAAAAATAAAGCAACCAGTTTTCTCTTTTCATTACCTAGTGATAATATGACTACTCAACCAGAAAAAATCTTGAAAAATTGAAAATTTTCAGTTTTCTGATTTTGAATTTGGGAAAAGGCACTGAAAAAAGTCAGAATTGCAGCACAGAAAAAATCAGCAAAATTCTATGCTTTTCAATGAATTTTCGCTTTACCGACTTTCAAAAAAATTCACTGAATTTTTAACAAATTTTAGAATTTTTAAAAATGAATTTTCACTGATTTTCTAAGAAAAGTCTGTTTGGTTGTAGTGAATTTTTTTCTCTGATTCGTCGCTATGCTACAATTTTGACTATTTTCTAGTGATTTTCGATAATTTTCACTGATTTGTAAATGAGAGAGTAAATATTGACCAAAATTTTTCAAACTTTAGTTTGGTCTTTTTGAGGTCATTTTACAACTATTTTTGGCATTGCTTTTTTTTTCAAAATTCGAAAAATTAAAAATTGTTTCCCTTTAGTTAACAGGTACTCAAAAAACATATACTTACTCAGCATTCATTCATCCGATGCGATGTTGTGATTTCCTCTGAATCATAAAATTATAAACGTATTAAGTACGCCCAACGTACAGTGAACCATGCTTATTGAATTTCCATCTAGAAATTTACCATCTCCAAAAAAGGTTTCCACATTTTGAACATAATTCCAAATCTTAGCAGAATATAAATCCAGATTCAAAAACTTTTGCACTATTTTAAACATTTTGAAGATTTTTTGAAAATTAGTCAAAACGTACTTACCTTGATATAAAATCTGCCGATTTTTTGAAAAAATTCGGCAATAAAATACATTCCTTCCAAATGATTGGAAAAAAATGTTACAGAATTCTGTTGATGAAAAAATAAAAAAAAAATCGAAGCACGTTTCGTACCTGCATGATTTTTTTCATCAAATATTTGTGATTTTTGGCACGTTCGCGTTCGATTCATCGCACCAACGCCTGCGGTGTACAATTTCGACAAATGTTGTCCAAATATTTACATTTATCAACTTATCATATTCCAAGGTAATTATATTTGAAAAAGAGCAACGTACTGGGTTTGACTGATTTTTGGACGCAGGCCCAACTGCGAGTACGTTGCTCGTCAAAGCGAGATATATAAAACTCGAATTATAACAAAATTATGATCTGAACAGTCATATGGATATGGCATTTAATGATGATGCCAGGTCTTTTATGACAGTTCGCGTTATCTCGCTTACCCGGAAATGAATGATAGGCTATTTCCTCCCGTTCGCTAGCACGGTCCGCGCAGTGTTGGCTTTTTTTTTACACGTCGGTTTAAATATGGTACCTATGTAAAGTTATATGTATAAACGCTGATAGGATATGTATTGGTGTATGATAGTGACACTTGGAATAAAGTTGGAATTATTTTGTTATTTTACACTACAGCGATGATGTAGATTTTCGAATTGCGTGGTATGTTCAAAAGTAATAGAGTTGTAAGGAAATGGAAATTTGCCCGAGGCATATTTCGATCTATCGATTCAGTTGTTTGAGCAAAAAAAAAAAAGATCAAAAATTGGGGAATTTTTTGGAGCAAACAATCAATTTGCTACATAAATTGGGATTGTTAAAATTCACCTGCTTGAATCAAAAAATTACTTAATTCAACTGAAAATCCATGATTTTTCACTGATCCTTCGGAAAAAATTATTATTGATTTTTTTGACAAACTGAGCAATGATAGAGAAATCAGTGATTTTTGACCGAAAGATCAGCGAAAAATTTTTAATTTTCAATGAAAAACATGAATTTCATCAAAGACTGATTCAGATATGTACTTCAATTCAGGTTTCTTACCCCAAACACTCACCGATTGAACGTAGTGTCGTAAAAAATCGTAGTACTTATCTCTTTTCTCATTTATAAATAAGTGAAAATTATAAAAAATCACTGAGAAACGGTCAAAATTCCAGCACAGATGAAAATCAGTGAACATTTTTTCACTGTCAAACAGAAAAATCACTGGAAAATCAGTGAAATTTATGAATTAAGTTGAAAAATCAGTATAAATATTTGAGAAATCAGTGAAAACTCGTTGAAAATCAGTGAATTTTGCTAGTTTTTCCTGAGCTGCAATTCTGACTATTCATCAGTGACTTTCCATTAATTCAGAATGAGAGAGTAGTGTTCCAAAACTTCCAAGGTGGACATTAGGTCTCTTGAATAACTAATAATTTCAGCATTTTCTTTCATTTTGAACTAGATAGTTAAAATTCACCGATGAACAGTCAGAATCTCAGCTCAGGAAAAACCAGAAAAAATAACTGATTTTCAGCGAGTTTTCGCTGATTTTTTCAAAGATTTTCATTCATTTTTCAGCTAATTTCACAAATTTTACCGACTTGTCTGTGAATTTTCAGTTATTTTCTAGTGATTTTTCTCCTTGATTTGTTTTTACAAATTTTCAATAAAAGGATTAAAAGGGAGGATTCTTTCCAGCAAAATTTAAAAGAAAAAATTGTATAAAAATGGAAAAAAAATCTAGAAAATGGAAATTTTTTTCATTTTTTAAATCCAGAATACACCTTGAAATCTTTTTTCCAAACTTTCGCCTTCGAAACCGTCGCACACTCCTTCAAAAATCGAATAGACTCTGTTGTTCAACCCACACTCGTTAAAGTTCACTCAGCTAGCAAAAATTTTCGCCACACAGATGAAGAATATAACGAACAAAGAAAGGAGTGTAGGAGCACGAGTGCGGTGAATTTTCTTGCTTGTTCATCACATATGTACATATACGTATACGTATATTATACGAAAGTAATTCACTTATGTACTAACCGCGTTGACGAGTTTTAAATATAAGCGTAACGTTAACACGCTCGCGGAAACTTATTGGCTGAAAGTTTTTCAATTAAAAGGCCCTACACGGCGGATAATACGTTTGAAAATATTCTTCGTTTGGTGAGTGCGCTCGTTCTCTCTCTCTGCTTCGTCGAGTCATCCTTTCTCCTTAACTTACATATACACCAGAGCGTTAATTTTTGGTTTGCTCGTGTGACACCGCGATAATGTACAGTCTCGAGCATACGACTCTTTCGCTATAAACTCTAATTGGAAAACTTATTTTACCAGATTTATTAGGTAATGGAAAACGACAACGTACGACGAATTCACAATAGTCGTGTTATTGTGTTGCCCGGTACCCTCCTACCAATCTTGTGATTTTGGTGGTTGGGTCTTATCTCGAGTGCACACGTAAATACATATTTCTGAAATGTGTAGTATTATTAGACTTTCGGTTGAATGGAGTGGTTTTTTCATCGAATGGTAAAATTATTGGAAAATTGAGGATGATTGGGGTATCAGATAAGACTATTGAAATTTATCCCAATATTTTAAAAGAAAAAACTTGACACACTACGTCAGATTAGATTTTCCAATAACCAGAATTCAAACTTTAAATTAATTTTTCTCCAACATTGGGAGCTTTTCAAAACAATTCTATTCTTTTGGCATCCGTTCTACCCATATTAAAAAATTTCAACCGCTAAAAGTGAATTTTGAAAAAAAAAAAATGAAAATTTGATACATCAGTACAGGCAACAGAAAATCGTATAATTCTTAATTCTAAAATACAGAATTTACATCAAATTAATGTTTATATCGTTTGAAAAATTCACAGTAATTTTGTTTTAATCATCGGAAATCATAGGTATTTCTTTTGAAAATTTTATACGCACGTCAGTGCAGCCAGTTTCTGATAATGATATCCTGATTTTATTAACTCGAATACATTATTTTTTCGTCAAGTTATTGGATCACTTTTTTCTTCCAATCACAAAAAAAATGTTCTGAATTTGAAGCCATTTTTGAGAAATTATGTTGATAGGCAGCCAGCTGTATAAGAAAAAGCTAGAAAATTGAATATTACAGTTAGCAATCTGACTGCACTGATGTAAGTACAAAATTTTCGAAAAGAAAAATTTGAGTCAACTTTGAGATAATTGAATTTTCATTGGACCAATTATCAAAATTGACATCCACATAAAATAGGAAAATTCCCTTAGGCGAAGATAGAATGTGACTGGGTGGGGGGGGGGGGGGTGAGGGCCAAAACTTCGGGTAAAAAAACACAATACAAAAATGTAGATTTTCGATTCTCAAAAAAAATTTCTACGCTTATCATTACATTATTTTCAATTGAACTTTTAGAAATATGAATAATCGACGGGGGGGAAGGGGGTTCATATCATACCATCGTTTGGAGAACGATTTGTAGAACTAGATTGAACCCGAGTGAAGCCAGGGCAAAAATGTTTTAAAAAAGGATCCAAAGGATGAATTTTTATCAATTTTCAGTGTCTGTTGTTTGAGATGGAAAAGAAAGTCCAGGAAGCCCACAGGTCGCCAAAGTCGCGGAGATGGAAAAGAAAGTCCAGGAAGCCCACAGGTCGCCAAAGTCGCGAAGAAGTGAATTCATATTCTGGTCGCCTAAGTCGCGAAAAATCGCTAAACTAATCTAAATTTCATCGAAAGTCGTAAATTTGTTTTTGTTTTGTACAAAGCAATTTTTTTTTAAATTTCAGCTTTTTGAACACTTTTTAGAAACATTTTCACATTTGTTTCACTCAAGTTCATAAAAATTGACACCATTCATAAATTTTCAATCTTTCTTCTTTTCATCATAAATATGTGCAATTGAATATTTTGAAGCGAATAAAATGTGTTCTTCGAGGAGACTTAGTAGCGATCTTGATTGACATTTTCAAAAAAATTAAGGTTTTTTTTTTTTGAAAAATCTGTTTCAGTACTTACTCAATAAACTACACACAGAATTTCTTCATTTTCTATTCTATTTTTTTGACTTGAAATATGTACTTACATTATTTCATTTTTTCCCTACCCATTAAAAATTTTTCTGTGATAAATTTGATCGTGTTGTTTTTTGTGGGAGGAGGGGAGGGGTTGAATTGAGAGGAAGATACCCTTGTGAAAAGTCGAGAAAAGTTCGCACTTTGTACTTTGAAAATCTGTAGACATCCCCGGTGAAATCTTCAACACTTTACTTTTGAATACAGGAAGGTACCTGTATCGTGAAGGGAGGGGCACCTCTAAAGTCGGAAAACATAATTTTGTGCTAGAGCCAAAAATATGAGAAATGTAAAATTTTTTTCAATTTTTTTTTGAATTTTTGAACAGTTTAGACCTTTACACAGCTTTGAACGTGTTTTTTTTTCGATTTTTTTTTGAAAGTCATGATTTTCTAATTTTTTAAATACGTCAGTCTTACCACAAAAATTGACCTAGGATGCTCATCCAAGTCTTGAAATGTTCCGTTCCCCATAAAAAGTAAAAAAAAATCGCATGAGGATATTTTGTGCTGTACAAAAAATTCTGTTTTAAGGTTTAAGGCTTAAGGCTTAAAACCACGAATCATTTAACTGGTACAATCGACTCCTAATCAGTTAGGTACCTAGTACCTACAAAAAAGTCGTCACTCAATGTCGAGTTGAAAAAAAATACAAGCAAAAAATGGATAACCGATCGATAATATAGAGCGGAAATGAGTTTATTCCAAAGCATTAAGATAGGACTTTACGTACCGTAAATCCAAAATAGAAAATTTCCACTACCTATGCTATGCTTACCTACACAATAAAAACAACACGCTCGAACCATACGGTTGGAGTTGGAGCTATTCGAAAGCCGCATGCACGATACCTACTGAGAAAAAAATGCACGAAACTTGGAAAATAATTTTTTTGGCATTCGTAATATTCGGCGAATCAACCTTGGCTTCGAGTAAGTAAATTTTTAAATATTTCGCTCATGGTCGATGACCGGTTCATTTACATTTACATATCGAGTTTTTCTTAGTTGGAGACTCATTGCCATTCAGTGGGAAACAACCACTACCAAACAAGACTCCGGAGCCGATTAATATCATCAGCGCAAAAACTCGTAAACTTCAAACCTCAACCCCATTAACGTTTAAAGGAAACCGTGGACATGAAAAGGCCTATTTGAGAAATACTGGCACAGTAGGTAGGTACTGTAGAATGCTATCTAATTATATTATTTTATTCATAAAGAATGAAAACAATATAAAATATGATCGATCTCACAGTCAAAGTAGATTTAATTCAAGACAACACAACAAATATAATATTTGGAGGACCTCTTGATAATATGTATGTTTACACGGAGACCAAATTTTATTGGGCAAATAGTACAAATGTTGCGGCTTATACAACCGTAGATGGCAAAGGAGGGTAAGTTTTCCAAAAAGATAAATGATAATTGAAAATAATTATAAATTTGGGGCGATATTTCAGCACTCCTTTGGAAGTAGCGGTAATATTCTACAATGCAAAATACGGATCGCATTACAATGCTTTGAATTACCGCGATGGTATAGCCGAAGTTCTTTTCAGGATAGAAATTGTAATTACTAAAATACTTGAAAAAATCATTCGAAATTCATTAGATTACGGGTAATAATGTCGATATTACGATACAATCCTATGCAGGGGTCCAAGTTCAATCCACGTTACAAACGTATAGCAGAGGCGTTTAAGGGAATCCTGAGTCCCGGAAAACCGGTTGAAATAAAACTTTACGACTCGTTCTCGTGGTTTTTAAAATTTCCTTCGGATGTTAAATATTTTGCGTTTCCGGGGTCGCAGACTAATGAAACACTGGGAGAAGTTTTCTACTGCTCTACTTCAATAGCGGTTGATCCTCAGCCAACTCAATACATATCCAAAAAACAGGTACGCACAATACGATTACACCAATTTTTAGACATCTGTAATTTATTCTAAATAATATGTCGAGTTTGATTATTACAGTTTGAAAAAACATTCTTGAAGTTATTGAGTGAAAATGGCGAGCCATTGATCAATCAACCTCAACGCCATCCTCAAGGTACGAGACCAGTGGTGCGAGGCCAAGGGATAGTTAAGAAATATTCCAAAAAAAGATACCGATCTATTGTTTAATTTGCACTAGATGGAACAAAAATCGACGTCAAGTTCCAATAAAACATCAGAATTGAAATATAGGTAAGTTTTAATCAGAATCTGATTTTTATAAATTTCCTCATGAATAATCGTAATTTAGATATCAATTGATTTAAAATTCACGATTGATTTCTGTTTATAGAAATAATTTCCTCGATTAGTTAGCAAGAGTTTCAATACTCCAAATCAGAAATTCAAGCCAATTTCAACACTTGCTGTTCACTTACAGTTATAACCACGACCAATGAATAAACATTACAATAAAATTTTACTCGAAAAATTGATTAAAAACGATAATTGAGTAGATCTCAAAAAATTTTTCAGAAAATTTTCACTCATCTGCAACCTACACGCGAAATTAAATTTTAATTCAGATGCATTTAAACGTGGAGTATCAAATTAAGAACCAATTTTTGATAATCAGATTTCGGTGACAAAATTTTGATGATAGCTGATAAAAATGATATTTTGTTAGACATGAGAAAATGTGTGAAATTTCGGACCATTGTTCTTGATATGACATGCGATGAGGTATCGAAAAGTAATAAATGTTTGCAGTTGTATTAAAAAATTGGGTTCAAGTTTTTTTTTTCTGTTTTGAAGAGCAAATCTTAAAAAAAAGAAGTACCTAAATCTCTGTCATTTCTATAATAAATCATACCTGTTTCTAGGTAATTCTGGTAAATAGGTACTTATTATTGATTTAAAAGCTTCTTCTACAAAACAAAACTTGTCAATTCTTTAATTTTCAGATTGAAATCGGGGGTTTAAATTATTTTGGTTCGAATTGGAAAATTCTAAAAACCAAAAAAAAATTCTTAAAATTTCTCAGAATTTTGTAAATTTCCACTATTTGTGATTGGTTTTACTGACATAAACTATTTTTTTTTTTTAATTTCCGAAATCTACTTCCAGTAAGTAATTGAGAAAAAAAATACATAATATTTTTAGGCGAAAAAATATTCAAATCAAAGCTAGTATAAATTCCGTAAGTACATATTTCGGAATTTCATGATTTGCTGTTGGCTGCACTGACGTGTAGGTACAATTTTCCATTTTTTTTTTTTTTCAAAATTCATTTTCACTGGTGGCAAAATTTTTTGTTCAATATTACTCGATGATAAAAAAATCATTCCAGCGTAATGAAAATTTCATATTGGAATGATTGCAAATTGCAACTTTTCAGCCCCCTGGTAGCAATCTGCATTTTGATCGGAGAAGGATGGCGATGGTCTAGAGAGATGTAGAAACTCAAATCGCATCTTTCAAGTGTTGTGAGGACTTTTTACACAATTTTGATTTTTCGATTGACCAAAAAAAAAACACAAAAACAAAAAACAGTTTTTTTTTCAAACGAAATGAACTTTGAGAACCCCTGCTCTTTTCCTTTGCCCCTGGTGTTCAAAATTTTTTGGGAGGTCTCCCATCTCGAATTAAACCTTCCAACCAAATTTGGTCAAAATCCGATACATGTATTTTTTCACCCCCCTCCCCCCTAGTTAGGTACCAACTTATTTGTTTTTCATCCGGGTTTTATGAAAGAGCACGATGGATATAAATTTTCTTCATAATAATCTTCTCATTTTCCACGAAAGAAGTTGGATACGTAAGTCTAGGTATATAAATCGACCAAACTGAAAAATTTCTGTTATTTTTTCTAATTATTATCTCTAAAAGTAGCGCGGGGGGGAGGTGGGTCACACTCAAACCTTAGCCGTTATCATGTGACGATAAAACTACAGAACTTTTCGCTTAATCACCTATACTTCGATAATAATATTAATATTAACAAAGCGCTACACACCAATTTTCAAGTTCATACCTACCTTTCGACAAAAACACGCGACTTACCTAGAAATAGTTAGTTTTTCTGATAACCTGCTGACAAAGTGTAAATATCTACTTCACTCTACATATGTATTTAACTCAAAAATATACGGTATTTTGTTCATTTGATGAATATGCGCGAAAATCGTACGATTTTTATTTTTATATTTTTGGCATTTACCGGATTGACCACGGCGTCAAGTAGGTATACCTAGATATGTAGTTGAACATCAACAAATCGAACAATTTATTTAATTCCATTGCGCCTTGTTTATAATCGATCCGTTTTGTCTCAGTTGGAAGATTCCTGCCGTTTAGTGGATTTTACCCGATACCTGGTAAGACTCCAGAACCAATTAATATCGTCACCAAACGCACATATCCGCTTTTCACTTTCGGGCCACTAACATTCAAGGGTAATAATGGAGAAGAAAACGCTTTCATTAGAAATACCGGATCTTCACGTAGGCTTCGTTCTCACCTCATACTGTAAACAAACTCTCAAAATACATAACAAATTTGAATAATTTTATAGTCCAAGTATTCGAGATAAATTCAACCACAACAGTTACGGTATCTGGAGGACCACTCTATGGTAACATTTACAGATTCAGGCAAACTATATTTTACTGGGCAAATAGCACTGAAGACGTTGCTTACACAACCGTCAATGGTAAACACGGGTAAGTAAAAAATTTTTCAAAATTTTCCAACAGCAAAGTCCAAAAAACACAATTCTAAATAAAGATCAACATTTCGCAGCACTCCTCTTGAGGTAGCGGTAGTATACGTTAATTTGAAATATGGTGAATTGGAAAACGCAGTAAGATTTCGCAATGGCCTGGTCACAGTTTTATTTCGGATACAAATCGTAAGCGAAGCAATAATCAACTAAATAAATCATTCATTAGTTAATAATACACGTTTCTTGTATTTACACAATATACTACGATCTTACACAGAAACCAGAATCGAATCCAAAATTCGACGCATTGGCTGATGCTATCAAACATACTCGACAGCCTGGGCCTCTTGTTCCAATCCAACTTGCCGATTCTTTTCGATATTTCAAAAATATTCCAAGAAATACTACATATTTCGCATATCCGGGATCGTATAAGAATGAAACAACAGGAGAAACATACTACTGCACTACTACAATTCCCATTGACCCAAATCCTACTCAATTTATATCCGCAAAACAGGTGAGTGCGTTGGAAATGAGATTTTTTTAAACTATTAGGTAATAGGTTCATAGGCGCACCCAAGGGGTGGGCTCAGAGGGCTTGAGCTCCTCCCTTAATCTTGAGAAAAAAATTTTATCGCAAAAAATATTTAAAATGTGTATTTTTTTTTTGTTTTTCAAACAGTATTTTTTCAAAAAAATTTTTCCCCCGCTTCGCTCGGGCAGTATTTTAACCTTTTTCTATTCAAAATTGATAATTTTTGACCAATTTTCGAATCAAAAATTACTGATTCCTCAATAAATTCCCAGTTTGTCAGAAAAATTAAAGATTTTTGACTGAAAGATCAGTGAAAAATAATTAATTTGAAATTTGACCCCTCCCCTGATTTTTCTCAAAATCTCAGCCCCTCCCTTAATTAATTTCTGGGTGCGCCTATGTATAGGTTAAGTTGGTCTTAAACTGATACCATGGCTAAAACGATGCAGTTTCAAGATTCATTTCTGACGTTATTGAAGTACGATGGCAGTCCATTAATCAATCAGAGACAACAAAAGCCTCGAGGACTAAGGCCAGTAGCACGAAGCCGAGGCGTGGTGTTGGAATATTCTGACAAACCGGTGTATTATTCATCTTCATAACCATTAAAAAATGTGACGCAGCCAAGGATATAATTTTTTTTCGTTTTTTTGGCTCTTTAAATAGTACAAACTTGTACCTTTCGAATAGCGCAAACCGCGTTAAAAAATATTGACAAATGAATTTTTTAAGATTTTTTAAAGTTCGCCAAAAAATGATTTTCAAAAATCAAATATTCGAGAAAAACGTAAAACAAAATTTGGAACTGTTTTCAATGAATAAAAAAAAATTGTGTACTGTAAAAGACTTTTTTTCTTTGAAAATGGTTTATTTACGTTCTTCTGCATCTTTTTAGGTCATTTTCCCCTTCCAGAAATTGCAGGCACTGAAATTAGAAACCATACCATATGTCGAAAATCATATTTTTTAAGCTAATGACATTTTTCACATAAATACATATGTTTTCCACCAAAACTCGTTTTCAAGCAAGAAGATGGCACTTTTGGGACCTGCACCTGTTTTCATATGAAAGGAGAGGGTTCATAGTATACAAATCGCCAAAAAAAAATTCCCATATTTTTGGTAATTTTTTTCTTATTTTGCGTTTTTCTCGAAATTTACTTTTCCGACACATGGTCGGGTATCCCTGACTGTGTCACAAATTTAGGTAGTAATGTTCTCTCTAAATCGACGTGTAGCTGGAAACAATCTGACTGCTTACAGTTAAAAAAAATACATTTCCTTAATTGTAAAATGTTAGAGTTGGTAGATTTTGTTCTCGATTCCATTAATCCACCGATTTGGATTTGAAGAGTGATTGATTTCTCACATAGTCTCAATAAAATATCTTGAATTATTTTTTTCTTGTTTTCTTGTTTTTTTTTTTTTTTTGGTGACAAATTATTATTGATACGATCTTTCCGGTAATATACCTACCCAATACGGTGTGCATCGAAAAAGTTTAAATTTCGTTATGTAAATGGAAAAGTTTTCTTTTGAGGAGACTAATCAAATTTTAAAACAATATTTTTCCATTCTACATACATTGTATCTTATTAATTAGAAATCACTATTTACACTTATGGAATAAACCTCTTAAAAATCACTAAATATAGCATTTATTCTCACGGTGGAATTGAAAATTTAAATTGCATACTTTTTTAAAAATGTATATTTGTTACTATTTTTGTAATACGTCGTCGTATTACTTTGAGTTTCAATTTCCACTTTAGTACGTAACCTTGATCACCCAAGGTCACCATTTTCTCGAATTTATCGCATTTATATATTTTCATCTGTCCGAATGAAATACTAAGCCTACAGTTTTGTTCTGATGACAGCCCCTATACAGCCTCTCTCCATTCTCTATGTTCATAATGAAAGTGATGAAAATAGGCTAAAATTTCTACAAGAATTGCCATCAAGGCTTTTATCTCGGTCGTGTTTGCTTACAAAAGCTCTTTGTTATTTTCTATAAGTTCACCAAAAACTTATGTGTGGTTGGGTTTATAGGCTTATCAAGTATACTGACCTGAAATAAGTATAATCAAAACTTTTTAGCTAAATTTTTCCATTGTTATAAGCCGAATCAAAGCGTAGAATGGCGGTGATTCATTTTCCTTGTATTATTTCTAGTACACGGATTATTTTTCGTGTGCGTTAAGTTTACGGTATCAATTTCTTATGGTTTTAGAAATTGATTGAATAAAGTTTTAAATAACCTTAGGATGACCGATCAATTACCTAATTATATTTTTAAATTTGAAAGCTGGATATTTAAAAAATATCAGAAAATTCGAGAAATTTTCATTTCATTTTTCACCTGTAGGTAAGTTCTTGAATATCTGATGTGGTAAAACAATTTTTTTCTCTAAAAATCGAAAATCACTCATCAAAATCTCTAAACAATTTCTAAATTTTTTACACAATCGATGGTATATTTATTTAAAAAGAAATAATAATGCCCATTAAGTACTTCTATAGAACGGTTTCATTTGCCTGGAACAAAAAAAAAACCACAAAATGCGCTAAAAAAAAGAATATAGGGAGAAAATAATTTTTAAAATTGATAGAAATAAGATCAGGTACCTAAGAATAAAATTATTATTCTCTTATTATAAATGATAAGTAATTAAAGAACAATACAAATATTTTATAGAACTGTTGTTTTTGCCTGAAATAAAAACAAAAGGAAAAAAATGTAAAATGAATTTTCAAATTTGATGAAACGTGTAACGAATTGGCTAAATTGCATTCATAAGTTTTTTTTCACCATGACAAACTGCCAAATCGGGAGGAAAATTGGAAAAATTACCTCTTGTGAAGCTCGTACGTTAAGATGATCAGAAATTGATTTGAACGATTCCTTGAACTGTGGTGGCGATATTAGACTCAAGTTTCCAAAGATTTGTGCTAATTCATGAAGTAGTGGGACAAGAATACTTTCAAGTAGCGATGAACATGATGAACATGTCACCGTTACGATACTCCAACCAAATAATCCGAGAAAGAGGGGGAAAAATGGTATCTTCATATTTTTGTAGATCTACAAAATGAAATATAATTATTTTGATTTCATAAGAATTCAACAATAACAAGGTACCTACCTAACTATGAACAAAAAAAAAACGAGAAGTTGACGAGAATTTCACCTTTTGTGACCAGAAAACCAGAAATTATCAAGAATTTTATAAATTTCATTGTAAAAAGCTAGAATTTTGAATTTTTTTCTCGTCCTAGATTTTTTCAACCGAAGAATAAAAAGTATGGTTGTTTGGGGAGAATTTGAAGCAAGAAAAATGATATAAAAATGGCAAATAAAATCTAAAAGTACCTAGCAAAAATTTTTATTTTTTAAATTCGAAAAATACCTCGGATAATTCAATCGATTATGAACACTCACTTGCTCAAAAAACTTCCAAACTTGGAATTACGATATCTATATAGGTATAAAAAAAAAAAAAACTTACATGACTTTCACCACGCATTAATAATTTAAAATTCGAACCTTCTTTACGAACGTTCACTCATAAAAAAAATCATCCACCATTGTTGGCCTTTTGACCTGACACAAGCGTGTGTTAACGTACAAAAAATACAATTATCTAATTGTCATGAAAATAGTAAGAGAAAAAATTTATTTTATTTTTTTTTCAGTTTTATTTCGTCTACATTGCATATTCTTTCGTAACTTGTCTGCCATAGTTTCGAAAACTTTATCTGTGTTTTTTCCTATTTTCGTTTTAATAAAAATTAAAATTTCATAACTCTCGTCGTAGATATGCGAAATTCTGTGGGCTTTTATTTCTATTTAGAACGTAGGTGTATTCGTCGAATAAATTATATCGTACTCCGGCGTACGTATGACGACGATGACGTGGTGAGTCAAAACGAGAATTGTGGTTTTTGTATACGAATAATTATCGTGCAATTTGACGAACTGGAAAGGTTTTTCATTTGTTGTGAAATAATTACGTTTTATGCGGATTTTGCCATGATACTTGTGAATCTTGGCAAACAGAAGGTATTCGTACCAATTTTTGAAAATATGGATGTAGAGGGCTGGATAATAATTAGGTACCTATTGATTTTTTTGGCAGGTAATTTAAAAACGATTTGGCTGGATAAGGGGTGAATTTGGTCTCATTCCGATTTTTGATCTAACCTCACCAAATGTTGCTTCTTGATATAAAAAAAAATCAGGAAAAATTTCGGATCCCTCGCCCTTCTCTTTCAGAGTTATAACTATTTTATTGCATTATTCCAGGATCTTTAATTTTGATAGAAGTGAAGAAATTTTTTTGCTTTTTGGTACAAAGTAACATTTCATAAAGACGTATTCATGGTAAATTTTTCATTAATTTCGGTGCACTCCTTCACGAGATTTTACCAATCTGAAATTTTCAGTTGTATATAAGGAGCTCTGATAGCAAATTTTGGCTTTTTTAAAAATGGAAAATCCCAAAACGGTGTTTTTTTGACGTGGACTCGCCTCAGATATTCACTTTAGGCAATAATTTCGAAGTCGCAACGCCAAAAATTGCAAAAAAAAACATCAACTTCGGATTCATGTTAAAAAAAAAATCGTGATAAAAACCTCGCGATTTTTTTTGCTTAATACCTATCACAAAAGTCACCTTTTTTTTGTTATGAATAGGGATGGGATATTTGTTTTTACTAGGAATGCAGAGGGAGGGGAGTCTGGTCCCTCCGAATCTAGCTCCGAGATTTTTGTATTAAGTTCTTCCGGTTTTAAGATTTTTGTTGAAAAGTAAGTACCTCCAGCTCTGAAAAAATTTTCTCGAAGGTCCCTCCTCCCTCCTTCTCTTCCTTTCGGCTCCGCTTCGAATCCCTCGTTTTTACACTTTTTTTTTTTGATTGTTCGCTGGTATGAATATTGAATACTATCAAAATCTTGGAAAATCATGAAATTTTGAGTCGAATAATTCCAATTTGTATACCTAATGAGCATATTTTACCCTTTTTTTCGATTCTTGCATATTTTCATTTTCAAAATAAATAAACTTATCCGGAGAAATTTTTTTTTAATCAAAATCTGCTTTTGAGAAAAAAAATTATTTTAATTACAAAATGATAATTATACTTATAGGTAAGTATTTCAAACATCTTTTTTTAAAAAATTGTTTTGAAAAAATGAATGAAGTTTTCGTTCTGCGTTTGTCGTATCTTAGTTCTATTTGATCTCCCTTAAAAACTCTGTTACCACAATTTTATGACATGAAAATCCTCAGTCGGGAAAAATCAGCGAAAAAAGGAAATTTCGAGTCATCAAGCAGAATAATCGTGAAAAAGGTTTCTATCGAGATATTTTAATCCCCTGAGCACGAATCCGACGTTAGTTTCTTCAATTAGTCATTTTTTTTCGCTGAAAATCTGAAGAATTTGCTAAATTAACACATTTTTTCTGTACGGTCTTATGCGATTTTCTACCTTTAGTTCAGTAAAACAATCAAAACCAATCACACGAGCGAATTCTACAATGAAAAAATTTTTTAGTAATGTTTCCAGGGTGGTCATTTTTTTTTTGATATGGTGGTTTTCAAGTTTAAAAATGGTAGTGACCACCTGCACGCTTTGGTGATTTATAGTACTTACCTACCTACCTATTTTTTTAAAATTTTATTTAGCTATTTATTTTCTTACAAAAAATGACATTTTTTATCAACTGAAAAATGTATAGGTAAAGTAGATTATAATTATCAGGAATTTGTAATTTCAACGAAGGCGAAGGAAATTTTCTGTTCTTTGCTCCAAGAAACGAATAGAAAATTTTCTTTATTTCCATTGAAATAAGAAACTCGTGAAAATTAATCTCTTCAATTTATTTTTATGAGATGTGACTTCGTACCAAAGAACAAAAAATTTCTTCCACTTCCTCAATTTTTTTTTGAAAGCTATACCTATCTCTAAAAGGTAGGATGGACGGAGATGGGCAAAATTTTTTACAGAATTTTTTCACATCAAGCAGCACCATCTGAGGAGGTAAGATGGAAAATTGAAGTGGAGGCCAGATTCACCCATAATCCAACCAAACCTTTCTATGTATGTTTTGGTTAATTGAAAATTTTTCATCCCTTCAGAAGATGAAAAATTATGGCTAAAAATTAGGTCACGAAGATACTGGAATTTTAAACATCGATGAGAACCAAACAGACCTTCTTGCCATTGGTTGCAAATTTGGAACCCTTCCACAACTCACCTCTTCTTCGGTTTAATCATCGCTATACAATCAAGATCCCTCTCCTCCCCTCCCTCCTTACAAAAAAAAATCAACTTCAGGAAGCTCATTCCACCAGCAAGATTATTATTATAGACTGAAAAAAATTATTACGAAATCCGCGAACAAAAAAATCATATCGTTAATTTGCAACCACTCGCCATAAATTTAATAACAAGCTTATCTCTGGCGCAGGCGATGATTGCGGCGGTTATTTACGACAACGGCATCGCCGACGCCGAACCAACACCTTACACCATACACGACGGCCACATCATAAAAGCCAAACTCCATTCAATGATTTTAATTAATAGCTGCGATACAGCGGCGCGCAGAAATATTAAATTGAAATTTACAACGAGTTAAAATTTACCCCCCGGTCTGGGTCGTTCTTCATCCCAGCCCCCGTTTCCCCGTCGGCTTCGAATCTTCCACGATTTCAAGACGTTTTGCCGCAACCGTGCATTTTCTAAGATAAATGCGGTTCCCCAAAGGGCGACCGGATCTTGTTTTAATAACAATGAAGCCCCACTGCAAAATGTACACAGCAACTTGGCTCGCAAGACTGGTACAGTGAGCAGAGGGGTCAGTACCCCCTTGTTTTATCTATCGAGAGGTTACGACCTCACCTTGGCCGTCCCTTCCTCAACTTGGTCTTCGTGTATCGAGAGAAACGAACAATACAGGCCTGTTAATAAACCCTCGGCCCTATCAACAAGCGCCACACTTCCAATTAACTGTATTTCTATACCGCTGCTCATACTGTTTCATCCGTACCTTATATTTAGCTAACTTCATTCCGCAGCGAAAACCTGGCTGTAGGTAAGTAAACGAGTACGAGTGTACGACCCGATTTTACTCTCTTTAAATTCCCTCCGCCGGTCCCTCCGTCGTAATAAATATAAACGCCGACGTTACACTACGGCCCATTAGCTTTGCTTGTGTACACCACTTCGCACCGGAAGATGTTCTTAATTCACCTCTCGATTAACTCGGTAAAACATTTACCCCCGTTTATGATATACACAATTACTACATTCGATTGCGTTACTTTAGAAAGTAAACCTATTCAAATGAACGGATAGCCTTTTTACCCTCCTACCATCGTCCCTTCTACGTTTCTTCGTTCCTTTTCACGTCTTCTGTATACTTTGCTGCGCTACTTTGAGATCCTAGCTCGTTCTCTATGGCTTTATTTTCTATAAAGTGGAAGTAGGTAAATGATACCGTAAGGGCAATTCTATATCGTTTCATCGTTCAATATCGATACTCGACTATTGGAATGGATCGAATGAAACTTTTCCTCTTTTTTTAATGGTATGAAAATATGGTCGTTTTGTTTTCTATCAAGCTTCTCGTTTTCTAAACGGTGCTGCTAGTTGTGCGAAACTTATTGCAGTTAGGTAAGCTGGTTGTTTGTTTCTTTTTGGTCCCTGCTAGTCCGCTGAAACAATTCCAAAGGTCAATTGAGACTATCCGCAGTTTCATACTGATTAGTTATCTTACTTTCAAAATTTTGATGCAGGATTAATTTTTGAAAGACTGAACTTTTAATCCTCACGTCAAAGGAGGAATGGACTGAAATTATAATTTTCAAATACTACCGAGGTAAGTTATTGGGGAATAATCGTCAGTGGACTTGGTGAGAAAAACCTTCAGAAATAAACTAAAATGACACTATTTTTACAAGCTGGAAAAATGGAGAGAACCGTTATTTCACACCGAGTTTGGGACACTTTTTGCCATGTAGACAGAGACACCTACTTCTGAATTAAAATTTTATTCCGAAAATTACGTACATAGGTCAACAAAAAATGTTTCGCTCTGTTTCTGGGTTCTCATACCGAAACTCTGATTCTAAACATCAAAATACCTTGCTCAATTCTGGCTTCCAAAGTTTGCTTGGGGGGGAGGGGGGGGGGGTCAAAAAACTGATTTTTCGAGGACAATTAGGCCTGAGCATTACAAAAAAAAATGAAACATTTTTTTCTCGACCAATCTTATGGAAAGTTTCACGACGAATCCAATGCCACTTACCGCAAACTTCCATATTTTTTAGAAAAAAAGTTACACCACATTCTTTTCAAAATTCTGTGAAAAATTCGCGTTTTTTGGGGGTCTTTCTCGCGTAAAAGTAAAAATTGCGAGAAAATTAAGGGTTTTAAGGCCATTGTGACCATGGAGAGAGTTGTAGAAAATTTCATGGCAAATCGAATACCGCAAACTGCGAATCTCCATCTCTTTTGGAAAAAAAGTTACAGCTCATTCCTTCCAAATTATTGCATTTCATTTTTTTGCGAGAAAGGCACAAAAATGAGATTTTTTCACAGAATTTTGGAAAGAATGAGCTGTAACTTTTTTTTCAAAAAAGATGGAGGTGCGCAATTTGCGGTATTCGATTCACCATAAAATTTTCTACAACTTTCTCTGTGGTCACTATGGCCTTGAAATCTTCACTTCTCTCGCAAATTTCACTTTTTCGCGAAGAAGACCCCAAAAATGCGGTTTTTACCTTTTTTCACAGAATTTTGAAAGAATGAGCTGTAACTTCTTTTCTAAAAGAGATGGAGGTCTGCGGTTTGTGGCATTGAATTTGCCGTGAAATTTTCTACAAGATTGGTCCCGTAATTTTTTTTTCAATAAGCTTCTAAGCTCAGCGAAATACCGGCATGATTTTTTGAATGAAAATTTATCTCAAAATTCATCTCACCTTCAAACCTAGGAAAAGTTGTAGGATGATCATTTGTGAAAATTATTTTCATTCCAAAAAGCATTCTAATTCCAGAAGCTCGGAAAAATGCGAAATATTCGCTTCAGGTTCCTGCGTACCCACATACTTAGTCCTTTTTTTTGGTAGCCAGAGTTTCTTCCAAGAGCCTTTCCTAATAAGGGTTGAAAATGGCCCTTGACCCAGAATCGGTCAAAATTTGCCCAAAATGTTACTTATGGTCTGGAAACGTCCCAAAAAATTTTGACTTCCCCACCCCTTTCGGAATTATCGCACTTTTAATGTCGAAACTTCAACACTCGCTACCTCTGGAAGGGGTGGACAAAAATTTGAAATTTTCACAGATTATTCATCCTGCTGGGTAATATCTATAAGAATTTTTTGAAAATTTTTAGTTCACATTCTTCCATTTTTTTTTTACATTGAAATTTTCGAACAATTTTTTACAAAAAATTTTGGGGAAGCCATGGCTGGAAATTTTTTTATTACTTAGTTCTGCCAAGTGGTCATGTATCACATATATTTTTTTGGACTCTGAAATTGCGGGCAACTTTCAATTTTTCAGATTCATTTTTTTCAAAGGCGTATTAAATTTATAAAACTTTGATTATCCTAAGATTTATTCAACTTGAATTTTTTCAATTTTCTTTGGCTTCATGTCCAATCCATGTTACTCTTGAAATTTCTTCCAATTATTTGCCGAGTTGAAACAACACTGAAAAATATCAAGTTGATGGAAAAAAACTGTTGAATTTTTTAGTTGAAAAATTTCGTGAAATTGAAAAAAAAAATGAAGAAAATTTTTTAAAATTATCCGATAAAAATTAAGAAATAAAGGTTTTCACGCGGGTACTGCTGAATTTTTTCAATTTAAATTTTCGTAACCACAATTTTTCAAAGTTGTTCTCAACTTCTTATTTTTTCAAAAATTTCTTCCATGAACTTCAACCTTTGTCTTCAATTTTTTCCAATTCTGAATACAGAACTGTTCAACTTCACGTTTTAAAAAATTTCATCAGCGATATCTCACCCTCCCCAGAGCATAACTTTAAGAAATTCCTCAACACCAGAAACCCCCTCCGAATCTCTACCTAACCGCAGACAAATCCGAAGGAATCCTCCTTCACCAGCTCGTCCAACTTCATAAGGCGATTACCTCTTCGCATTGTCCTTACTGACCACCGCAATTAAAACGTAAATTACTTTGTAAAAGCTTTAAATAAATTTCAAACAATTTGCACACTCGAAAAACAAAAGGATATCCTCTATAACGAGGTCACGTATCTCGCCCTCGCCCTACCAAATAAGAATACGTATAGAGGACGAGCCACGCGAAATTTCACCATCGTCATAAACGGTACAAATACCATGCAGCACGATAGCTACTGCTGGACACCGGATACGCCGGAGACGGTCATACATACACCGCCGTAAACATTAATCCTTTGGTTGTACGGGTCCGTGTATAACATAAAGCTTATTTATATTGGAAACATTTCGAAGCTTAGAAATGTAATCTGCGGGTTTTACTTTTGAATTCGGAAAACGCTTTTAATTAGCGAAAGCATACAAAACACGGTGGTTTGTTTTAACAAATTTCGCGGCCAACCGAGTAAAAATTTCTATACTTAGGTTTTCGTCTCTCCTCCTCCCCGGCCTAATTCGCGTAACTATTCCAGCTAATTAGTTATGACAGATGGATATTTTGGTAAAGTGAAACATGGTTTCGTATATAGCTTCGAACGTATGTGTACCTACATATATTCTCCTACCTAATAGATTTATATCGCCAGGGTTATTTTGGCATGTATACCTTGTATGGTGTGTATAAATACGTCGAGGAAGTATATACCACCGAAACGTGATTGGATAAATGTTAGAAGGCTATGCTGCTGTGATTTAGATTTGTGAGTCCTAAGAGAACCCAAGTTTTTTTTCCAACTTGGTCTATGGCTGTATGAAGGTATTACTTTTGGATGACGACGTATTTTTCCATAGTCTATGTGAAGGTTGCTTTTCAACTCGAAAATTTATCCCGTATTTTATATTCTGACATGAGCCAGTTATTTGTACGAATGTTGTTGGTACATTTTATACAATCTTTGAATGTATGATGAATATTCTGAGGGGATAATCGTGAAAAGACGTTTCATTTGCTTTGGAAGAAGGTATACGAATTACAAATGGAACTATTTCTATCATCAGGAAAAAAACAAGAGCTAATTTTAAGCAATAATTTTCCAATTGAAATGAAATATGGGATAGCAGTATCAATTAAAAATTTTTCTAGATTGACTTTCATGCTCGATTCTTATTTCTTGCATATTTTGGTTTAATTCATTTTGAAGTACAAGCGAAAATGAAAATTTTGTAGAATTATAATTTTCCATTTTCATCCACGAGGTACATATTCAAGTCTGGATTTAAAAGCCCACCTCAGGGATCAAAAATTTGTTTTGAGCTGAGGATTTCCCCTGATCCTACTCCTGAAAGGTCCAAATTTAGTGTCACCTCTAAAACCAATTTTTCACCCCAAGAGATGATTTGGATTGCTTTTTAAAAATTTAATCGTGTATCTAAAAGATTTTGATATTTTAAAAAAATTAATGATGAAACCAAGTATCTCTATCGTCGAGGTTGTAAACTTTAAGCACATTGATTGAATAATTTTATGAACGCAGATGTGCTCGAAATATTGCTTATGACCGTCGTATAACTTGTTTTCTCTTTTACAACAGAACTTAAACTGGTCGTATTCTCATATTTATAACAAATAGTCAACGTATAAAAAAATATATGTACTCACTTGCTACGAACGAATATGACGTTATCAAAAACTCCTCCTGGCGCAGACCCCGGCTATGGAAAAAGTACTAGAAAAAAGAGTGAACTTTGGAATAGCTTTACAGACTTATAGGTGTATAACCTTTTATGTACTATTTAGCCTGATTATAGTAAAAATTACTAATAACGAGTTTCATAAGCGCAATTCACTTCAATAAAGCGTTGCTAAAATGTTTTGTGAATTAACCCGACCAGTAGGTACATTGTACCGTATTCTGTTGATGGGAATTATAAGTCTCGTTGCAATTAGGTACCAGTTAACCGATGCTGTATAATGAAATGAAAAGCAAAAGAGAGGGTCTAGGATAAAAAACAAATTCGTTTTACGTTTTGAAAACCTATCGTTGCGGTGTGAAAAAATTTTCCTTCTGTTGCCTTTGTTTCCAACCTTATTGAAGTATCGTCGCGATAATACGTTTCCTCTTATGTGAAAAAGGTAATTAAGTTCAATTTTTGAATTTTTATGAATTTTTGAAGTTTCAAAATTAATTTATCGCCCCATAACAAAAAAACCTGCATATTGGTAGATGATCCATTTTCAATTCCTAGAATTGAAGTGGCTTCGAGGCATTTTGGAGCTTCCAGAAAATTTTGTAATTTTCCAGCACCAGAGAAGAACTCATAAAAAAGGCTTATAATCGACAATCGATTATAATTACCTACAGCGAAAAAATTCGAACGATTTTTTTTCTTTGTTTCAACTCTAGCATTGTCAACCAAAATTTCGAAAATTCCTTGATTTTTTTTTCAAAACGACGTTATTTTTAAAGTTTCCTGCAACAAAAAAATGAAATAAAAAAGTATTTTGAGCTTTGAACATTTTTAGAAAATTGTTTAGTTTTTTGGGCCGAAATTGGATGAGTTTTTGAAAAATAAGAGACAGAGTTGGAAAGATTTGAAGAAGGTTCAGAATAATATTTAAAAGTTTGGCTTTGACCTAAAAAGTCATATTTTTTTTGAAAATTTTTCATATTCCCCCCCCCCAAATTACTTTAAAATTCCTCGATACAACATGTGCAATTTTTCAACGAATTTGCTAAAGAAATAAAAATGCCTTACATTTAAATAATTTTGAAGTTGGTGAAAAATTGTTGGAATTTTTTAAAAGGAATTTCAATTTCTGCAAGTTGATCCCGATTTTTCCTCGGTTTTAAAATTCGTCATTTCTTTCATTTTATCAAGTTTTTTCCTTTTTTAGAAAAAAAAATAATAGAAACAAATATTTTCATATCGAATTTTCAATGGGAAATTATTTCCTCAGCTTTCGCAATAGGACAAAGATGATGCGAGGAATAGGGTAAGGGAAGAGAGGGGCTATTTTTCTTGGAAATAACATTGATAGTAAGACATATTTCGCAGGTAGGAGCGAAAAAAACATACTTACCCTGAATAATTTTGATAAAATGGGGGGGGGAGGTCATTTTCAGTTCAAAACCTACCATAAAAATTTTCAGTCCCCTACTTCTTAGAGAAAGAAGCTGATGGTGTTTAAAGAGTCTATTTTTGTAAAAATCATGTTTTTAATGGTCAAATTCCAATTACAATGTCGCAAAAAAAGAAAGGGGGGATAAAAAAAGGCAATTTAATTTTTTTAATATTTTCAATTTCCCTGAACCACTGGTAGCTCCATTCGATACGTTTAAAATTTAAAAATTGCAGAACCTTGAAAAATCGAGATTTTTGGTATTCGTAAAATTGAAAATTAATGATGTTATCTTGATTGCCAATCGACACTCATACACCATTGTGAAAAAACTACCCTGATGAAAAGATTGGAAATTCTACATACAAGCATTACAGAACTATCCTTGATTAAAAAAATGAATTTTTGAGATGGAAAATTGATTTGAGTAACGACATATTTTTTTCTTGAATCGAAAATTGGTATACCGTATAACATGAAAATTTCTCAATTTTCTACATCAAAATAGTTTTTGTTGTTGGGAATGCACTTCTGACGTGATCGAGTAAAAGGAATTGTTGTGAAATGAGAGCGGGGGCTGAACTCGAAATTTCTCAAAAAATTATTCTCCTTCCTCAATGAAAAATTTCTGGCCATGCCACTGCCATCCCTACTTTATTTAGATTTGTCTGTTATCCGCAGGTAATGCCTGCTCAGGTTCGAAGGGACCTTCTTTAGGTTCAGAGGAATTCATATTGACAGTAAATAAATGGTTTGTACATGATGCTGAGGTTAACGGAAAGTGTCCCAAGACCTAAAATAAAAACAAATTAATGGCGAGATAAAAATTATGAAATTCGTACCATAAGTAATTATAATAATGAGTTTCGTATTTTTGGCATTTTAAAAATAGACACCCACTTTGTAAATCCGGGATATTTTTCGTGTCTTGAAATTTTATAAAAAAAGACTTTTTACATCAAATTAAAACTGCTTTTACTTTTTTCAAAACGGACCTCATTTTTTCTACGTTCGAATTCTAAAATTCAACACAACGACAGCATTTTGTATCCCGACGAAAATATCTTCCTTTTTTAGTTAATTTTTGTCACTTGGCAAGATTTTTCCATGACGCCGCCGTTCTTCCATGAATAATTTAATTTACGAAATGCGAAACAAATCTGCGAGGAGATTTTTCATTTATAAAAATTAACTTTTGAATTATAAAAAAAAATAAATGAATGAAATACGAAAAAAATATTTTAATTAAAACGTATCTTTGAATATGCGACAAGGCTGAACGAGAACCCAGAAAAAGATAACAAGAATGATGCTCAACGCAAATAGAATTTTCGCTCAGCTATGGTGGAAAAATTGAGTACTATGATGGCAGGATGGTGATGGGGGCTGTATGAACGTAAAACGGCAATTTCCAGCACCGTTTCGAGGAGCGAATACACTCATGTACGCGACTCTGTTTGGGAAGAACCGTAGAGAGATAAGCTGTTGCCAAATTCGAAATTCGTTCGCATCTTTGCCGCGCGTACACTGTCGCAGTCGCGCACACCATTTTCATAACACAAACAAAAACAACAAAAACCTTAGTATGTACGGTTGAATGCGCGAAAATATGAACTCGTTTCACGCACCGGTATATAATCGTCGCTCCGGTACCGTGTCTGCATCGTTCGTCGTCTCGAAGCCGAAATTTCGCGCGCTTCACTTGCCACCGTACTTTCAGACTGCGGGCCTCCGAACAATTAGAATGAAAAAGAAGGAAATTTTAAAACCAATTAAAGCTGCGTAACTTCGCGTCTCCCATTGAATTGTACTCTCGCATGAACGCTTCTCAAAGCGAGTAAATTCTTCTTTCAAAAATTACGCTTTTTCTTGTAAAACCGATGTATTCTGTTTTGAATACCAATACCTTTGCCTCCTGTTTTGTTACCGCCGCGTAAAAGTTTCCACCGGTAGATGATGAAAATACATTCAAGATTGAGAGATTTTCCCTCGGCAATTTTCTCTAAGCTTTGGCGTCTTACCGCTGATTCGTTTTTCAAGTCGGTACACTGGCTGAGCTTGAGAGTTTTGAAATCATGCTTCGGCTGGTTCGCTAATATAAGCTTTGAAAATGGACAGCAGTGCCGAAACATTGTGTGTAGGCCAGGAAACAAGAAAAACCCGAATATAACGAGAATTTTAATGAGTTTATCACAAAAAGCAACAATTTTTAAATCCAAAAAAGCAAGAATTTTCGTTTTGCAGATTCAAACAGTACACACTATTTTGATTTTTGAGAAGATATCATATGCAAAGTTGTAGACCGGAGAGTTTGGAAAAATTTACAAAAAAAGATTCATAATTACCGTCCAGTCCACGCAAAATCATTCAAATCTTTAAAAATTACCAAAGATTCAAAATTTCGAAAAATTGTAAAATTGAATAAAATTGATTTCATAGCTTTCAATTTCGAGCATTTGGTTGAGTTGAGAAATACCTTTTTGTTGCGTGAATAGTTGATGAAGAAAAATGCCTACAATTTGGACGAAAATTGCTCAAAGGTCAAAAACTAATACATTTTTGAAATCCTCTCGTCATGGACAATCGAATGATTTTTTGAAAATTCAATTTTGAGCATGTATGAGAAAGATGGTTTTTTTCTGGGTGGATAGTTGATGAAGAAAAATGCCTGCAATTTGGACGAAAATTGCTCAAAGGTCAAAAACTAATACATTTTTGGAATCCTCTCGTCATGAACAATCGAATGATTTTTTGAAAATTCAATTTTGAGCATGTATGAGAAAGATGGATTTTTGCTGGGTGGATAGTTGATGAAGAAAAATGCCTGCAATTTGGACGAAAATTGCTCAAAGGTCAAAAACTAATACATTTTTGAAATTCTTTTGTCATGAACAATCGAATGATTTTTTGAAAATTCAATTTCGAGCATGTATGAGAAAGATGGATTTTTGCAGGGTGGATAGTTGATGAAGAAAAATGCCTGCAATTTGGACGAAAATTGTTCAAAGGTCAAAAACTAATACATTTTTGGAATCCTCTCGTCATGAACAATCGAATTGTTTTCTTTAAAATTCAATTGTGAGCATTTATGAGAAAGATTGATTTTCTTAGGCGCGGATAGTTGATGGATGGTACGAAGTCGGAAGTTGTGTAAAAATCGATTCCTTTTCTATCCCGTGTAAAATATTTTCTGCCCATCATTGATGATTTTTTCGCGTAATTTTGATGCCGGGTGCTTCTGATTTCTATTCCCAGGCATCTCGTTTTTTCCCCATCCTTCATAATTTTTTTTTAATACTTTGACTGATGTGCTCAAAAGAGTAAATTAGATTTCAACGTGTTTGCGTTGACAATCAGAAGATTTAGTGGGAGGTTAAAACGTAATCGTGAAATGGCACCAGCATATGTGTAATTATAATCGTATTTTATACTCGATACTCACGTGCTAGTGAAGATAATGTACCTACATGACAAAAAGTCGTACTTCTTAACCCTTTTGTGTAACGTTTCAATGTCTCATGTGTGCTGATGACATGTGTGGTTGATTCTGAGCGCACGAAAAAATATATATCTAATCTTTAGCTCGCAGGTGAAGCTCTGGTTGGTGTTTTTGCAACATATATCACAATAATGGTTGCTATTTCATGTGTGTGTGCTCTGGCTTCTCTCTTGCTGCAGCAAAATGTTAATTGTCAGCGAGTGCAAGGTATATGGGTTCATAATTGATGGTAAAATGGTTACTCAAATATTCGTAGGTAAATAGAAATCTCGCTGTCTTGATTTTTTTACCCTCATTTCTTTTTCAAGAAAAATACGTGATTATTATTCAAACATGGAGATATTAAAAATCGTTTTTTGAATAAAAATAACATCAAACAATTATTTGATTTACGTACAAATCAAAGGTGATGAATTATCAATTGGCACATAATAGAATATTAAAATTCAATACTATTCTTATACACCATCGCCCCTCATCATCGATCTTACTTCTGCCAACAATTTACAAACTACTTTCAAACTTGGTCGATTTTATTCGCCAAAAAAAGCTTCAAGAGCGAAATGAAAAAAATGACCTATTTTAATTTGCATAATTTTCAAATATCGACGACGACGTAAAACTCGTGTAACGCTGCTACGAGTACGTCGGTCGTACGATGACGACAGGAAAATTACCATATACATATAGCTCGGCCACACATACGCGTACTTTGGAAAACACTTTAAAAGTTCATAAACTTGTCAATGAAACGTATAAAAGTTTTAAAACAGTTCGAGGCTTCGAAAGTTACCAAAATATCTTACAGAACGTTTAAACTAATAAAGAATGAAAACTTTTTTTTTATAATTTTATTTTACGCGAAACGTAAGGCGTCCTCCCCCCCCTCAACTTACGCACATTATCGAAGCATGGCCCATCGTCGAACGTCGGCTTTTTTGCGCAAGTCGAAAGTTTTTGGGAAAATGCTCCCGCAGCTGGACATTTTAATTAGATTTTATCGTTTTTAAAAGGTTTTTGCGGAGCAACCATTATGTGAAACCTCTTCTCCGATCTCCACATTCGTGCTTTATTCGAACAGCAAACTCGGTTCTCACCACACATACGTATAATCGACAACAACAATGAAAAAAAAAAAAAAGTCAAGGTAGACTTCTTTTATGATCACGTGATTTCATTAAACTTCCTTGTCGCGTTCGTAAAATCCCTTTTTAACTTTCGTCATTCGCCATGTCTGGGGATTTCAACTTAACGTTCGACTTCTCGACCATCTTTCCAACTCGACCCGCCTCGTCACTCTATTACACGCGGTAGTGGATTTTTAATGAACTTACAAAACGAATAATTATAAAAGGCTCGTGCATAGTCTGATACGAAATTAGCGGACAACTTTTTGGCGCGAAAATTTTCCGCTTGTATTCGTTATGCTAATCTGTTTGACAACGTGTAGGTATCATTTAATTTACGCAAATGTATGCAGATTATATTAAATCTTTAGTATTTCGCGAAATTTTATAATAATAAACAACGCTCGAGCGAGATATTTTTACGTACAAATTCGATTCGCACCGCGCTTTTTTTTCTCCTTTTCACGTGGGCTGAGTGGCGGAGAAATCGAGGCGGAAGAAATTCGCTTTGTTTTGTCGAAACTTTCGAAACCCAGCGTCTTTTCAAAAGTAAACCGTAATTTTAATAATTTGAAATTTAATCGTTCTTTCGGCGAATCGACCGAGACCGATGAAATACGTGGTACTTGAATAGGATTTTTTTTCTCGCGGAAAAGCTGAATTCGAGCTTTTTCTCTCCTCTGATAATTTTCAAGTTGTTGAATATTAATTTGCTTCCGTTCTTTTGCCAAAATATATTATAATTGAGTTGAGTTGTGTAGAGATGATACCAGTATCTAATTTGAGACCGTTGAAAGAGATTCGTAGTTTTTTTTAAAAAGTTAATTACGACGATTTTCGGTAGTTTGAAATTTTCTTAAGCGGGTCGTTTGAATTTTTGACTTTGACGATTTGGATGTTTTTGTATTTTAAATTTTTAGGAAAAAATATTGATTTATTTGCTGCTTAGAACTCATGAAGCATCGAGCAAAAAATTCATGTACGTTCAATTTCGATAAAAAAAATGATAGGTTTATGAAATTTTTTTCACGAAAAACAATTTTAAAGATCTATTTGCAATTACAGAGTTCAAAAGTTGACAATTTTAGGTCGAAGAAAGAACACAAACCAATTTTTTTCATTGCTTGCTTTCAGTGATTTTTTTCATTGATTTATGATTTATACTTAACTGTGCTGAAATTCTGACGGGTTTCCAATAATTTTTGATAATTTTCACTGATTTACATATAGGTATGTGAATAAGAGTGGCTATTCAGCTGCTTGCCTATATATTTATTGGAGAAAATCATAATACTTCATAGACCCTTTTGATAGTTTTGAATAAGTGAAAACTCATTGGAAAAAAGTCGAAATTGTTACATAGGAAATCTAAGCAAATTCCTTTGATTTTCAGCGAATTTTCAGTGATTTTTAAAAAAGAATTTCACTGATTTTTCAGTGAATTTCAAATATTTTACTGACTAGTGAATTTTCACTGATTTTTCAATAATTTTCCTAACCATTTATTCTGAGTGATTTTTTCAGTGATTTATCACTGTGCTGCAATTCCAACTGTTTTTCTGATTTTAGATAATTTTCGCTGATTTATAAATGAGAGACGAGAGAGTGAAAATCTAGCTACTTAGGTAAGGTGCAGTGGGGTAATTGCAAACCACTTTTTGATTAGTGCCACTTTGTCAGTTCACTGTGGCGACCCCATGGCACCAAACAATCCCAAATTTCTGTCACATGAACTTCAAGGGGTTCTCTGTTGGTGGAAAAAATTTTGTATTGTTTCATTCACACCTTTGTGAGATAATGAAATTTTAAAATTTTGAAATTTTAAGTTTTGAGTTTACCCCGCCTGGGGTAAATGCAAAGTCGTACATTATCTCGGAGGGAGTTCATTTTTTTTCAATTCTGATTGAGAAATCGAAATCTACATAAAATTTACTATCTGTTTACATGTTCATATCCGTTTTTTGATCAAGTTTTGTCCGAGTTGGAGAATTCTAATACAAATCTCTTAACGTCTTTAATGCCCATAATAAATGTTCTTTGGTCGCCCAATATATTTTTTTTTGTAATTTCGGACCATATTTTATTTTTAAAAATTGAAAAAAAAATTGGGGTAAATGCAAAATCATAAAAAAATTCGAATTTGCAATTGCCCCGACTACATGTTTTTTGGGGCAATTGCGAAATCGCATATTTAAGGCTTACGAGATAAAATTTTTAAAAAATCAATGGTCCTACCTTAAACTTACATGCCTTCTAATAATTAACACGCAGAAATCGATTCGGAAAACTATTTTTTAATTCGTTTTGGACCACATTGAAAAAAATACCTACAATTTTACTTTGGAGCTATTTTGACACTTTTTGATAAAACCACTTCCAGAGAACACATGCGCTCACCAATTTTGTTCCTGTTGGGTGAAAATATAAGAAATAGAGGTACCTTGATGTACAAAAAGACCGTGTGGTCAAATATTATTTTTCTTGGCCTCCAGCAGCTGATTTTGCAACTACCCCAGTTTTGCAATTACCCCACTGCACCTTACCTATCTATTGAAGAAATCATAATTGTACCTTCTTCTACCATCACCATTTTTTGTTGTATGTAAGCAAGTACATACATTAGATACGCAAAAAAGAAAAATTTTAATTTTAATTTGGGTGTTTTGCTGTCTTTACCTAGCACAACTGAAACCCAAATGCACATTTTCATCTTCGCTCCTTTTCTTCCAGAGGGAGTGGAAAACTTGAAAAAAATTTTCAGGGTGTTTTTTCCTTATTCAGTAAAAAATTGTGAAAATTTTTCTCTTGAAATTATGATATTGTGTGAACACCGCTGATGATTTTTCATCATCACTGCTCACCCCGTTCGAGCATTTTTTTTTAAATTGTGGAAAAAGAGGAAAATTGATGCTGATGATTTTATAGACTTTCATAAACGAAATTAATGGATTTTTTCACTATCAAATATTCAATTATCTGGGCTGGAAAGGAAGAAAGTTTAAATTACACATTTCTTAAAAAATGATTGTATAAATTTACTGAGTCACAGCGAAGTGAGGGCGAAAAAATTTTCGAAGAAAGATGCATTTAGAACTAAAATTTCTTCATTTTAATTGGTTTTTAAGGGGAGGTGATATTTCCAACCCATATCTCATAATATTAGGTATAGATTTTATATGTTCGAGCGAAGCGAGGGCTAAGATTAGAAAAATTTATGATTTCCAGAAAGAAAATAGTTCGTTTTGTAATGGTTCATTTTCTGAAAAATTTGCCAACTTTTCCAAAATTTTCCGACTTTTCCCCAATTTGTTTCGACTTTTCCTCAAATTTGCAGACTTTTGTAAAATTTGCCGACTGACATGGAGGGTGTTCCACTCCCCCACACCCCCAAAGTTCTGCCTCTGTCTGTCTAGTGTCTAGTCAATCTGGTTGTTGGATTTAGTTGTTTGGGACAGTTGTCCGGGACAGCTGTCCTGTATAGTTGTCCGATCTACTTCAACTTGTCCATCTGGTTGTCAGTCTGTTTGTCGGTATAGTCTGTCTAATCCATCTAGTCTGCCTCCGCCTCCGTTGAATTGTTTGTCTTTCTGTCTGTCTGTTTATCCACCCGTTCGTCCATCCGTCTGCCCATCTGTTCTCTTGGCTATCTTTCATTGATCTTTTACCTAATCAGATTTATTAATTTTTTTCTGACAAATTGGAATTTTATTGAAAACTTAGACCAAGAGATCAGTGAAAACCCATCAATTATCATGGAAAATACTACCACTGATTCTTAAAGGTAGAATTTTGTAAATACTTTACTGGCAGGTACTGATTTAGAAAAAAATAATTTTTTGAATAATGGGTATCCAAAATTCAAATTTCAATTAGGGCTCTTCAAAAGGGATATTCTGGTCTACCATTTTCTTCCTTTGAGTCGTCCGAACGCTGTAACTTTTTCCACGACGTTACCCGGGACTTCGAACCAACCGGTCACATTTGAACTCCCACATAACGTTGTGGAACAAGGTTCAGCGCTCGGGCGTTTTAAAGAAAAAAAATGTCGGACCAACATGCCCTTTCCCCTGATTTTGACAAATTAACCCCGGAGGCCCGAATCCAGCATATCTTGTTGGGAAAAAATCATAAAAGGCAAGAAAGCGCGTCTGCATCCCACGAAGTCTACAACGCGACTGACTCCAACGCGTCGTTTTACTGTAGTCGTTACGCAGTGTAGCCACTTGTACGATTCACAATGCTTCAAAGATGCCCCAACCCTTCTATTTTCCATTCTTAGCTTTTGACAAAAAATACAAAACACCATCGGTATTATTGATTTTAATAAAACATAACAAAACTATTTACAAGTCTTATGGGCTATATAAATACATAGTTAACTTATTACATTTAAAACGTAACTATATAATTTATTGTTTACAAACACGTATAACAAAATATCTACAAAATTATTAAATTTTTATCGTCTGGTTTTCGCCTCGCTCTGTCGCGGTCATAAAAAAACATCTTCATATTAGGGTCTCGACTCTCGAGTTCACGAGTCGAATTTACGCAAAATTCGAACATTCGGGCGTTTTATTTCTCCATGGCACGTGCCTGTCTTTTTACAGTACAAAGAGGCGTAAATTTAACAATATTGGGTAATGACGCGTTATCTAAAGACAGAAAGAATTAATCCGTGGAGAGCCATTAACACCCACAAATATAACGTATACGGCACGGTATTTGCTATTCCTGAAATATATAACAAATAATATTAATCATTTTAATGTGTATTATATTCCAAAACTTACGTATCGTATACTTAAGCTTAAATGTACGAATATTTTATCGAGGCGAGCAAATAATTTCAACGAAAAATTCCTACTGTCAGGAACTCTGCTAACTTGAGCTATTTTTTTCGACGTTTATCTGTGTGGGAAAAAATTTGACTTTATCGCGGTTTCATGGCGTATTGGTTTTATTCGGTACCGGGGTCTTTTAAGTCGCTCTGGAATATCTGCAATGTGCAAGTACATTCCGCTTGGTGCAGTACGATTGTCTATAACGTTTGTACACGTAGCCTAGCTAAAGTACCCGTAATCTATTTGAATCACTTTGAATATGTGTACGAGCATGTTATATAATTTAGATCACGTTTCGCATTGTATCAGGTTAATTTGAGACCAAACACGGAATGAAATACGAATAATAATTCAAGCTGATTGCTTTTTATTTTACTTTTTTTTTTCATTTCGGCTCGTGTTGCGAATTTATTCACTTCGATATTCTGTATAAAGGCTATAACGTAATCGCGCCTGGCCCGGCGTAAAAGTTCACGTTAATTTCGCCATACACTCATACGTATTAGGATATAGAGTTTGGGAAAAAGGAACACCGAATGTCGCTATATCTGTCGCGATAAATCAGTTTCTCGATAAAAACGTCTAAATATAACAATTCCGTCGATAATCTATTTCCTCGATTTGTTCTTTTTTTTTGAAAAAAGTGATACATCGACGAGTTGCCAGAGTGAAAAGCGAAAGACAGAGAGGGTAGGAAAGTCGAAATGAAAAAAATAGATTAAATCTAAACGTAGAAAGAAATGAAATGATAAATAATGGGTACGGTGTAGAGATTTCCTCGAAAGCCTGAATACATAAAATTCCTATTAGCAAAAAAGCTCAAGTCTTTTAAAAAAATTTCTTCCCTTTTTGCGGAGGGAAAATTTTTCGTTTGTGTCAAATGTAACGAGGCTGCTTGTCAACAAAGCCAATACACTTATGCGAAAGAAGACAGGGGGTTGCTCTTTTCTGTATCGGGAAAACATGTTTTTCGATGTGTTTTTTCTTCTCCGCTATATATTTTATGCTTTAAAGATAAATATTTTTGCAGCGTTTCTTTTAAATTATTGTCCTCAGTTTGGTGTTTTTGAAAGGGGACATTTTTACGTGGGATTATTTCGATGTTGTAGGTTGGTCGAGGTAAATCGATGGTTAATTATGGAAAATAAAGTTTTCTTTTAAAAAATTATTTTTTGGAAAAAAAAATCAGCAACCACTTTCTCTTCCTCACTTCTTCTTATTTGGCGCTTGAAAATTATTTTGTGTATTTTTTATAATGTTTAGTGTTGATTGTTTTGAAAAATTGGGACTTTTCTTTATATTTTTCCAGTTTATAAAAAAGATTTTAGTGATAATTTTCTCATAGCTAGTGATTTTACGAGCAGGTACGTTTATCATACTTATACCAAGAAGTCTAATGACTATAAAAGCACGAAAAACTCGTAAAATTTGAAAAAAAAAATATATATGGATGAGAGGCCAATTCATGAAAAAAATTAAAAATTTTCCACATTTTTTTATACGTATTTAATATTATTGAAAATTTATGGAAAAGCCAGGAAAACTTGAAATCTCTACCCAGCAGACCTGCATCCTGCACCTACATATACTTAAATTTTGTGTCAATTTTTTTTTCTGTTTTCTCTGTTTTCACCAGTGATTTTCGGAATGCTTTATGCTCACGAGTACAATTTTTTTTTTTCACCAATATTTTCAATTTACACACACATATATTTTTTTAAATGATTTTGTGACAATTCTTTCAAAATTTTTCCTTGACGTGGTATAAATTTTTTGCCAATTTTTTTCAACTTCAAAATTTTTCTTGACGAGGTTTAAATTTTTTACGAATTTTTTTCAACTTCAAAAATTTTCTTGACGAGGCCAAAATTTTTTACTAATTTTTTTTCAACTTCAAAATTTTTCTTAGCGAGGCCAAAATTTTTTACTAATTTTTTTTCAACTTAAAAATTTTTCTTGACGGGGTTTAAATTTTTTACGAATTTTTTTTCAACTTCAAAATTCTTCTTTCCGGCAGGGTCACAAATTCGTACTTATAAAATTTTTTCTACTTTTTTTTTCACTTTGAAAATTAAAAGGATCCATGATATTAAATAAATTTGTTCAATTTTTCTCAATTTTTAATTCGTAATTTTTTAAATAGACTTCATTCTAGAATTGGAGAGTTATTAAAACGACTTCATGACCAGTTTTCTGCGCTCAAAGTGCGGTAACACTTATCAAGAATTAATGCTCTTAAAAGGTCAGGTGGTCTTGTTGAGTGAATAGTCGGAGGATGTATGTATTCAATCGATATTTATACCACCCACATGGTTTTATTTAATGAGACCTCAGATATTTGGTGCTTGAATGTAGAAGGGATTTCCTATTCGCATAAATTGCAGGAACTAAACACTTATAATGTACATAAGTAAGTATGCATCACCACGCATTTAAAATTAAGAAATACCAAAAAGAAGGGGGTTCGACGACTAAGAAAGAAATACTGTAGAAATTTTTAAAAATTGTAGTGGAAAAAGGTCTTCATCCGATGAAATGGTGGATTCGGTTCTTGACCTCAATTTGGACTAGAGCAATGCGAAATGTTACCTGGGATCTAAAAACATTTCACTTGAATTTTTGACACCTTAACCCAACCACTTCGGCATTATCGCTTTATATGAGCTAAAAATTAAATTAGCAAATATTTTCAGAAGAGGTGGGTATTACTCAGATGTATATATCCATAATGTTTTTCATTTTTTTTTTTCATATTTTCTCCATTTTTGGATGTTTAAAATTGAAAAAATTATGGGGAGAAGGAGAGGGACAACATGACAGGATTTTCAAAATTTTTTTGTTATCTAGTCAAATAAGTATCACCCACAAAAAAACCTCTGATAATTCTCCATTAAATTTTCATAGCATAAAAATCTCCGGAAATCCACAAAAACCTATTAAAAAAATTGTAATTCCGCCATGAAAATGAATCAAATTAGATTTTTCTCGTTGAAATTATCATCCACTTGGTTAAAGTGCTCAGCACAAACAAAATCATTCGACTGTGTTTATTTTGAACTGGCAACGTACGTGTAACATGAAGAAGCCCTTGAAACACGCAAGTATTCCAACATTTAAACGTGGTAGCAAAAGATTAATACGTTTTAACCATAATGTTACGTGTATAGTCGAATAATTGCATAAAATGCAGGAAAGAGAACCCTTTTTTTCCATTCGCAGAGACATCTCGAGTGGATAGTTGTTGAACACACACAAAAAAAAAAACAAAAAAACGCAGCTATATATTCCAAAGGAAAATATTACCTCCTTTTTTCAAAAAAAATTGGCCGAATATGGTGAACTTTAAAATATGTTTTTTCGAGTGTACACAAAACTTGAAAGTGAAATTTATGGTATGCGGGTCAGTGGTCATTTAGAGTGTGATATACCGCAGGTAGACTCGTGTTTTTTTTTCATTTTTTCATTCTTTTTTTTTGTTCTATAATCATCTAGCTTTTTCATTTGGCGGAGTAAAAATTTCTAAGCGAAACGCGAGTAACGTTTTACATGAAAATACAAATACGTAATATTTTTACTCGACAAATTGTTACCGTTTCTTTGAAGCGAGTTATAGTTTTCCTTTCATGAAAAAAGTTTCCTTGAAATATTATTTTTGTTTGCTTAGATTTGTTGTGTTTTGACGAAAATATGTGTTCAACGCGTACCGTTAAAGTAGAAAATTCGCAATTTCATTGCGATTAAAGTCGAATACAGTTTTTCTCAATTTTCTACGTTAACAAAAAAAAAATAGGAAAAAAAGGCGCACGGAGAAAAATTATTTCGACTTGGATGCTTTTGTCTCATTTATGTTTTCGTATCTTGACGAATATATAGTTTTTTATTTTCATATTGTACCATTCGCGTTTTATTGTAGTTTTAGATGAGCATATTTTCGTTGCTAAATTTCTCCTCGAGTTTTTCGTGCAGGTTAAATAGCTTTATTGAAATGTGCACATGTAGATGTAAAATTGCATTAAATATTCGTAGGTATATGAAATTTTCATTCTCTCGTTGGCTAAATTCTTTTCTAATTGTGATGCCAATCTCTTCTCTCCATTCTTGATCCTCCTTCAACAAAATTATTTCAAATTGGAACAAAAAATTTGCATAGCTTTGACTTCGCCGATAGATACGTTTAAAATTTTTTTAACGACGGTAAATCGCGAACGAGAGAGAAAAAAATTTCAAATCCTCAGACGATTTTTTTTCGAACATTTCGGATACAACATCGAGACTGTCAAATAAAAGCCTACTTTTTTCCGACCCCCTCTCTCTCAACTGTTCATTTAAACCAAAAATAATTCAACTTGTTTCATTCGAACTTCTTTGGAAAATTTGGGTCGGTTCCAAATTGAAAAAAACAAGCGAATTTTTCAAATAAAATCAATTTTGTTAAACTTGCTAGCATTTTAAGCATTGATTTTCGCGCTGATTTATCGTTCATTTTCAATACTTAGGGAGATATTCGGACTTTTATTACCCAAGTTGCGCGATTGAAAAAGCTTTCTCATTTATTCGACCCGGTTTTTTTACTGCTGCGGCAAAGATGTGCCATTTGTTTGGAAATTCCGCGGGTATTTTTTTATTACTTTTTTTTTCAATTCTGTTTTTTTTTCGCGTTTGATGGTGATAATTACGGGTTGTATTTGTTGAAAAGTATTGGTTGGTATCTCGATGTACATCGCGATACGCCTAAAATAAAGTAGTATGAAAATATTGGCATGGTTACCTGTTGCGGAATCGAAGGTACCCAATATGGAAGCTAATTTTGGTCGTTCTTCTTCTAATACTATTTCACTAGATACGGAAAATACTCGATACACGTCTGCGGTACAAACGATTTTCAATTTTCCTAACAGGAAGCTGGTGACTTGAAATTCGATCCCGGATATTTTTACGTATTTGACTGGATCGATGCTTTCATTTGTCTCGATTACGGTTACATTCTCGAAACTTGATTTCATCTGGAATGTGAAAAATATTCGTCGGATTATTGTACTGACAACTTCCTCATTCCAAGATAATTTCGTGAATTTCAAGGTAAAAAAAAACAGATTCCCTCCTTTTTTCTGACCCAATCTCGATCAAACAATACTTAAAAAATAAATGGGTAGGTACACTTTTGTCTCTGCAAAAAATATTTTTCAAGCTCAGGTCTGGAAATATCGTAAAATTCACCTGGAACAACTAGAGCAGTTGGGGGAAAATTATTTTTGAGAAGTTGGTAGAATCGTCAGAAGTTTCTAGATCTCAAAAATTCCTTGGACACGATTTCTCAAAAATATCTTTTGAAGGGAAGGAGGGAGAGAAAAGTTTGCTTTTCCAACATGCAATTTTTTCAAGAGTGACCTTCCAGAAAAAAACCGACCTTCTGTCCGAAAAAAAAAAAATGAAAAAAAAAAGTGTCCCAATCAATCCAAAACAAATGATAATCATGGTTTTGGATTGATTGGGACACTTTTTTTTTCCAATTTTTTTTCGGACAGAAGGTCGGTTTTTTCCTGGAAGGTCACTATATTAATTCTCTCGTTTTTTTTTTTGAAATTATTTTTCAAAGTTCAAAAGTTGAATTTTTAAAAAATTTTGGTGTCAATCTTTTTTTTCAAATTAAAAAGACCAATTTTTCTTTCAGATTTATCAATCCAATAATTATAAATGTTACTTTCTGGTAAATACCTTGAACTTGAATTTTAAAAAATTTTCACCCTCTCTTTGTTTGAGCAGATGAAAATTTTCATTTGTTTCTCAAAACAAGGATCATAAAAATGATGGTCGTGGGAAAAGTAAAAAATTCGAGTTTTTTGAAGAGAAATGATAAATTTGTGAGTCTGGATATATAAACCATCCGTAATTGTCAATAATTGTTTTTTGAGTTAAGGTTGCTCCCTGATTTTACACCTTTTAAAATTCCCAAAATCAATAGAGGGGCCCCATGCACGAAAAAATTATGTTCATATGTTTGGTCCAGATTTGGTATCATTTGTATCAAAAAACGTGAAAAATGAGACATCGATTTTTTTTTCACACGAAGTCCTTTTTTTACGGCAGGGTCACACATTCATAATCCAATTTTTGACTCCCAAGGGTGATTTCTATACCCAGACTCACTAATGAATTTTGCAAAAAAATGTCTACATGGGGAGAAGGAGGAGGAGGAGGAGGAGAAAGAGGAGGAGAAGGAGGAGGAGGACAAATATAAATTGAAGCAAGAAATCCTCGAATGCTTGGGAGCCCTGAATCACTGGCGTGAGTGGCATCCAAAAATCGTGAAAATTCACTGAATATTCAAATTTAAAATTGGAAAAAAATTGAAGAAAAAAAATGATAATTTTATAAAAATGTATTGCAATAGGCCAACCCCATGAAAATAATTTTAGATTTAATCAGATCGGGAAAATTCCTCAGTCTAGTTTTATCAAATTATAATGCCAGTTTATAATGAAAAAATTATGAAAGTTCAGTTTCATTTTGAAGCAATGTACCTAATAATAATAAAATTTGATGGAATATTATTGGATCATTTCTCATAATTTAATCAAATAAAAAATATTACCTAATTGAATTCTAATTTGATTAGAAGCGATTTCCCGTGATCAATTTTATTCCAAATTTTTTTCATCGAAAAATTTTGGAACTGAGTAATATTTTTTTATTTTTTATTTTGGGGGGGGGGGGGGTATTTTGAAAGAAATAAGTATGCCGATGAAAAATTTTGGAGTTGAAAAACAACGCAGAAAAAACATATGCTTACCACCTTATCCCTGAAACTTTTTTAAAAAATTGAAAGAAAAATTAATTTTCGAGTAATAAAAATCAGACTAGAAAAAATGTGAAAACATTTTAGAGTTGACATTGAAAAGTCACAATTCATAAACCATCCTTTGGGATTGGCAGTTCTTATTTTCAATATTATTTTTTGATTCAGTAAACCTGACGTCAAGATTCAGTTTTCAGTTCACAGCATGCGAAACGTAACCCAAAAAAACAGAGCCAATCCTGCCTCAAGATTACGACCAAAATATGTCCCATTTTTAAAATAAGATTTAAAAATTTTGTAATTTTCAAACTTTGAGAAAAATCCGACAAAACTATTTGTTTTCTATTTTTTCCACTAAAAGAGTTGACATGATTTTAATTTGCAGTCAAAATTGCAACAAAAAATCACCAAAAGCGAAATTTTTTTTTTTTCAAAATTTTATTATGTTGAACTCTATTTGTAAAATGAAAGAGAAAACTTTTCACCACTGTTCTGCTGACGTCATCTCATAAAATATTTTGCCAGTTTCATCTTTCAACTTTTCCACACGAAAATTTCAAGAATTACTCGCCATATTGAATACCTACTTACTTTGTGATTCTTCCTACAGAAAAACCCCCTTAAACATTTCCAATCCAAATACACCACCTCCAATTTTTCTAATTATAAATTTCCCAAGCTAAAAAAAAAACTTGAGAAAAAATAAAATTCGAAACATCGTTATACTTGGTCGACGCTTACAACATACACATTCCTTCTCAAGGTTTCGAGAACCCATACAAAACCATCACTCAGAATGGGAATTCTCCCACAACCAAACAAGGCTACAAAAAATACCACTTTTGATGTTCATTTTCTTTACAAAAAAATGGTTAAATTTAACTTTTTTTACGATTTTTTTCCTCTTTCATCCGACAGATCCCAGGTATAAATCTGGAAAGGTAGATTTTCCGCACAAAAACAACTCGACTTCTCAAAATAGAAAATCATCTTTGATAATACGTTCAGTTTACGAATTCCAAACGTTTTATTCGTACACAAAGGTGAAATGAAAAGTTCCACGATCGAGATAGGAACGAATATCGTCGTCGAAATGATTTTCAATTCGTGATATCAACGTTTTCATTGCAAAAGAAGAATAAAAAATGGGTGAATTTTCACTACTAGATACAAACCATTGATTCGGACAAGGTTGTAGGTATTATACCTGCCAGGGTGAGCTTTCAAAATATACTGATTGTTCCACAAAGAGGAAGGAGGAGGGGAACCTCGTCATAGATATTTTGCATTTATATCGATTCGTCGTACCCAGGCCTGTGTGTAAAATTGTTAACACACCTATACGTATAATCGAGTATGTCAAGTGCCAAAAATATTTCCAAGCTTTATTCGTTCCATATGGCTGGTTCACGTGTGCAGTAAATAAATCGCATTCGCGATACAAATTCGATAACGAACGAAAATTTACAGCACCCTATCGTACGAAAATCGAGCCGAACCTATCGTATTTAAATGTAAGTAACACGTCGAATATAGAAAATTGGTTAGGATCGGGGTTCGTTCCAAAGGCAGCCTTGGAAGAGGACCGAAAGGCCGGAGAGGTGAAGCTGGGTACGAATGAAAAATTGGTATTTTCTGAAAATCTGATTAAAAAAAAACGAAGATATTTCGCATATACACACGCGAATTGTTTGTATACGATGGTATCCGCTGACTAGACGCTGATGCGGCATAGTACAACGTAAAACAACGCAACGTTGGCATTTGCGTCAATTACACCCACCCGTCTTCACAGTCGACCTTTTTCGATAGCGATTTTTTAAGGTAAACAGCCAATTTGAATTCATTATCATACGTAATTTAATTTAGTGTAAAAGCATCACAAATACCGTATAATTTTACTCTCGTCCACGACCCCCATCTTATCCCTCATCCTCCAATGATACAAAGATGATGACATAGCAAGAGCGGAGGTCGCCTAAGAATACAATTCTCCGACTTCACTACGAGCAAAAAAAATATCACAGAATTCAGCGTTGTAATATTTGGTCGGAAATTTTCGGTATTTCGATTGAATTATCAGCCAGAACGAGGATGGAGCAGCATAGGAAAGCCATTTTACGCGGATATTCCATTTATATGGAATAATTTTTACGTATACGTATTAATTCGAGTCTAGTATATGGTTTTATTGTTTTTATTCGACGGCTGAGTGTAGCATTACGGTGAGGATTATTATGGCGTGTATATGTATGGGCATTTGCGTTGAATACCGTTTTGGGTTATTGCCAAATTAAAGTACAAAAATGAAAATTGATAATATGCTGGGCTTTTATTTATTCCCGGATTCAATTCGAGTAGCTGCTAGGTATGTCGATTACATCGGGTTCGCAGACTTTATCGCCTAAATTGAAAATGAATATTCGAATGTAATTTTTTTCGCTCGGCGATAATTCGAATTATTTTTTATGCTGATTTTATTTCAAAAATTACGCCAGTAATTAAATTTGATTTTAAAAATTTCACTTTTACAAGTACTATTATGGAATCGATAAGAATTTTTTTCTTGATTTGAGATGCCAGCTTGATTTTTGTTTTGAATGAGAAGTTTGTGATAGGTACCTACCTGATTTTTTCACGATTATGTATAATATTAGGACGTTTGATTTCTAAAATAGGAGAATAATTGAACAAAAGAAAAAAGTGTGTACCTATGTAATTTTGTGATTTTGAGTCATTTCTTGTAGGTTGGTATTTGAAATGATTGTTTTAGCCTTTTTTTTTTTTTCAAAATTCGAATTGATAGGGAGAAGGAAAATGGTGAAAGTATTGTGATCTCAGAATTAGAACATCCGGATGAGAATTTCCATGGTGTCCATTTTTTGTAAAACTTGGAAAATTGAAGGAAATTTAAAATCTTCTTTAAAATGTAGTGTTACTTTGTTGATTTTACTGCGTTGACCCGTTGAGTGAGATGGTTTGACCTTGAAAAATTTATTTCGACCGCGCCTACGCCACAGGGTCGTCTAAACTGGTTAATACATATTGATTACAATCAAGATGGACTCTCTGGATGAAAAGTTTTGGAGGGAGTGGTCAAAATATTCGTTTAGTTTCATAATTTTCTCGTTTTTGGACAAATGCAGGCAAAATTTTTGAATTTTTGTAGATAGAATTTCCAAAAAATTACAGAAATCTGACATTTTTAAAAAAAAATTTAGGTGATTTTTTAATGCTAAAGTACATTTTTTAAAAAAGTTTGAATCTTTGTTTTGTAAAGAAACGGTCAAACGAGCAATAGAATTATTTTCTCAAAATAATTTTTTCTCCTCAAAATAAGCACTATTTATCCTTAAGGAGGTACTTATCGACAGTAATTTTAAATTACGAAGTGAAAAAGTTGGTCAAAAAATTGAAAGTGGTAGGTATTTATACCTAGGCTGCTCGTATTTCAGTACGAAACGAAAAAAATTATAAAGTAGGTATTGAAACTGAGACTCATGATGATATTCAACATTAAAATCGATAAAAAAAAATTAAAATCGAGGGGCATGAATTTCCATAATTTCATTTCAGGTCCTGCACTCTCCCTCAATTTGAGTCAATACAAGGTATTGTAGGTAGGCAATGAGGATGTCCATTTTGAATGAATCAAAACTCCTGAGTAATTTCTCGCTTCGTTTCTGCCAAATTAAACATCAGTGTATTTAAAATCTGGTGGCTCCATCAATTGATGGGAGCAATTTTTCTATTTGACATTTTGTTGACCGAAATGTATTAAAAAGATATATTCTAGAAGGGCGAGGGAGAGTGAGTGACGGATTTTACCCCCTTTCCAAGAAAGAAATAATTAAAAAATTACCTTTACCTGATCAAAATATTATAATAAAATTTCGGTCGATTTAATTGGCATCTTGGGCCTTGATGAATAGAAAATTTTGAGCAGAAAGAGAAAAAAATTTTGATTTTAATATGAAACGAAACGAATAATTTGAAAATAACGAAGAATTTCATCCTTCAAACCAAATGAGCTAACTGTATTAACCTGAATAAATGATTTTTTTTTTTTTGAATTTTCAGCATGACTTTTTCATAAAAATTTTTGTCCTCGTTTCTTTGGGGGTGCATAATAAATTTGATGTTTTCACTGAAAACGAACTACCTATTTGTGTGTACAAAAAATTCAAATTTTTATGATTTTTGAAAAACAGTTCCAACCGATTACATACTTACTTAATGCTGTTCAGATGGTTCACTACCTCACTGGGTTTCTAAAAAAAACCCACTAATTTAAGGGTTGAAAACTTTACAACTCGATTTTTTTTTTTTACAATTTTTGATTTTTTTCTTCTGGGTCTCAACTTCAAAAAATGGAACATCTCGGTCGATTTTGGATCACTTTTTTTTTTCAAAATACTCAAATAATAGGTAATCGATTTTGGTGTGTTCCTAGGTATATTTTTTTCACAGAGTACACAGGACATACGTATTCTTTCCATAAACAAATCAATATTTTTGGCAATTTCGATTAAAAATCGCACTTCAATAGGTAAACACTGATAAAATTCCATTCTTACAAAATTTTTCTTAATGTTATCTTGAAACTGAGTATAAATTTTCACGTTTACCCCTTCCCCTTCACCTGCCTTGATAATTTCTTAGAACAAAATAAAATTCATACCCAACTCTAGATATTATGGAATTTGTCGACGATAATTTCGATTGAAAATTAATATCTGTCGGTAATAAAGGATGAAACCCTTTTCTTTTGAAAGCCGAAAATTTTTGAAAATTTGAATCAAAACTTGAGAGGAATGTTTCAATTTTGATCAACTTTTATACCTACCTACATTTTTATTTTGCAAAATCAATAGATTTTTCTCAATTTTTTTCTTCTGGAAAGTTCGACAAGAAAAATCAATCCAAATGGTAATTCCTTTCACTCTAAAGCATAAAATTCATCCTAATCCAGCATTTCACATCTTCGTCAAATGCTAAAATGGAGGGGATGCTCTGATGACCAAATATTCTCCCTTCGTTAAAACCAGCCCAGCTCAGCTACGATTCTAATCACCTCACCATTTCGTTTTACTCACCTCCTGAGCCAGCGTCGCTGGTAAAACGACGAAAAATATTTCTAAACCGAATTTTAATCCGCTTGATTGCAATAACTAACCTTAATGCGATTTAAGGGCCCAGACGAGCCGGGCGAGCATCCAGCTACAGCTCCGAAAACATGGTAAACCCGAATAAAACGTAGTTAATGTGTAAACGTACCTTTTTGTTATTAACGAGCCAGGTAATGTTGGATGCAGGCGATGAAATGGGCGATGAACAGTTTCCACGGACTGTTTCTCCTAAACCATAATGAGTTTTCTCCAACCTCAACGTTGGTTTTCCTGATGGCGCTTCTGCGTAACACAAAAACCAACACCGTTCAACGTTAATCATGTAATATTGAAAAATTTTTGACCATTTAGACCGGCCATGTTACAGGCCACGGTAGAGTGGGCCTTATAACAATAATAGGCTCTGGTGCTCCAGTTTCGCCTCCATTGCTGCCTGATATCCGAGTGTTAAACTCCCTACGCGAGCACCCTTCACCCTTCTAATAATATTACGCCCTTCGTCGAACCGCAGCGAGGGACGCTTTCGTCCCGCTCTTCGCGAATAATTAGCTTAAAAGGAAATATTCGTCGACGAGATTAATCAAATATTTATTAACACAACGAGCACCGAGCACGGCTTTTTGCCTTTTCTAATGCGTTTTTAATTGCAAAAATATTAATATATTTTTCGCGTTTAATTCGTCATTATATTGTAAGCGGCGGCGAAAGCACAGAGGCACGGGCGTTAATTAAATATCATCTACAAAGTGACAGTCTCGTCGAGAGTACAATGCGCACTCGGCGTAAATTGACTTCGACCTTGTACCCAGTACCCAAACATGGACCTATTTCGACACAGCTTTCAAACTACATACTTGGTACTCCACAAGGGGCATTTTTTCTCCCCCGCCCCAGCATTTGTACACCTTTAACCTTCGCATACGCCAGGCACGATTCAAACATGCAAAAAATTAAATTCAAAAGCATTTAGGCGGAAATTTCAACTTGTGTATGATTGCTTTCGGGCAAACCCCTTAACGTAGAAATTGCAATACGAATTAAGCTCGCAGTAAGTCGACAAAAGATCTTGTAATTTTCGTTACAAACGGTACCACCTACCGCCGCCATTTCCCACCATCTCCTCATCTCCTACAGTACCATTCGCTGCTTCATCCTCTCGTCTGGTCGTCGTTAATTTAAAAGAAATTACTGCTATTCTGTTTCTACACGGCAATATTTCATTATAAAAATGCCTTTGAAAAATGGAACAAAAGAAATTAAGCAGCCTCTGCCTACGACGACGAGTGAGTACTACAAAATAGAAAATGAAAATTAGAAAAAAAAAAGGGAAGAAGTATCCTTTCCTATGTACCGTACACCGAACACGAAATATGAAATATCAAAAGCCTCTCCCCAGCCTTCTGCTATTCTTTTGACTCTACCATCGTCTTATGTACCACAATCATCCCCAACGATACTGATAAAAATTATATTTCCTATTGCTGTTTGTATCCGCTTCATTTATCGCGTGGTTTACCTCTGTTTTTATTTTTCTCTCTTGGTTCTTCATTAGATCTCAGCTCCCCCTCATTACGTCGGTATTTTCCGCCCTTTATTGTTATTAACGTCGTAGCAAGACTGTTATAATTATAAAACGGAAATCCGATATAAATAATGGTATTATACCTGTAATTTTACTCGTTTAGAAAATTTCTCCTCTGTTGGATTCTCTTATACCGATTTGATAATTGACGATTGATTTTATCTATCATATGAAGGTTTAAATATCGCAGCAGATTCCCTACTACCTCTAATAGCTTTATCAATGGTCGAATGACGTTTTAGGTTACTTATTTGTACCTACTTGTGAGTAGTAAGTACCCACCGTAGCAGGGTGTGTTTTGTGGAAATTTTTTACAACTTTGGAAAATTACTCGACCGAGTTGAATTATTCATCGACCCGTGCTTCTGGTGTACAGAAGGTGTGTACGAGGTACATTTTGATAGACTCTATCTTTCTGACGTACCTTAAATCAATTTTCAGCGAAATAAATAAGGCCCCGATGGAGATCTCGCTAACTCGATTGCGACGAAATTTCCAACTTGGTCGAATTTCTTCGAATAAGTTTTTTTTAAGGAAATTTTTTCATGTGTTTTCTCCATTCGACGAAGAATACGATGGTTGGTGGATTCGAGTCCGTCTACGTATAATTTATTTTCGTAGTTTCTCGGTCAAAAGAAAATTTGAAAATGTGATATGAATTGCTCATCTGCGTTCGAAATGAAAAATATAGTTTTGATAATAACTAAAAATGTGAGATTTGGATGTAAGTAACTGGGTTTTTCGAAAGATAATTTTTTATGAATATGTAGGTATGCCAGTTTTTTAAACTGAAGGCAAATTTGTTATTGTATTTGAAAATTTAAAAAATGTCCACCTTGCCCTAAAATTTCGAAACAATTAATTTTTTAATGTTTTTTAAAGACCAAAAAAATAGCAAATCCATTGAAAAATATTACATCGGTTAAAAGTTGATGAAATTTTTCAGCTGATTACAAATGTGATATCGGGTGGAATTGAAAATCTCGAATTATTAATCTTCGCTATCTAGAATAGAAAAACCAATTTTAATTTTTTGATCAAGTAATTAAATTGGAAGATTATGAGAGATAACTGAGTAGTCGTTGGCTCGAGTACCTATTAAAACTGTAGGTAGGTAAGTACATTCAATTTTCTATCATTCAAACTTGATGTAGGTATTTTTATTTATTGTGCTAATGAACCACAGTTGATTATAGCCGCATTATAAATTGAACGATTTTGTTTTCGCGGAAAATATCTATCTGTTTTTTGTGTTTTAGGTTCTAATAATTCCTGTATAAATAAGCATCGTGTAAGTTCAGAATAATTAATTTTAGGTTTAAGGATCATCTTATGTTGATTTCGCTGCAAATTACGGTGAAGTTGGGAGTCAGGGTGTGCTTCGGAGAGAATCCAGAATCAAAGGTCAACTTTCTCTCCTGACTCCGATAGTCAGGTTGTAAGAGGTAATATGGCCCTACTCTCCCTTCTTACGAGATCTGACAACCCTGTGGCGGTTGGTAGAGGGTAGGTAGCGATGTATCTCTTGATGCATCGTTACATCTTTAGTATTCTACGTAACGCGGCTCCGTCTCGACTTAGGGTACTCATCGAGGTTTATAGGTCTGCCTTTGGCGATTGGGTCGACTCTGTCAGATCCTCCTATAGACTAACGTATTTCGTTCGATATAAAGTGATTGTAGTGTTAATGTAATTAATTCGTTAAAGTAATCGCGTAATAATAGTATACTAATGTGTTCGTACTGTCACGTGAATATATTTATTATTACGAACGTATCTTGTTCTCGTTTCTGAGTAAAGGGAGAAGAGATCGATACCGCGACGCGTTTCGTTCGAGGGCTCCTCAGGAAGGATTTGGAACAAGAGACTGTTAGATCGAGGGGGCGCGATTATTCCGATTTGCAACCGTGAATCTTCGAGCCTAATCATAATACAAGGAGGGTGCCCGGAAAGTGATCTGTGGGCCCATAACAGATCCTGCTCCCAGGACATCCTATACCTCCCAAAAGGAGTATCAACGCCTTAATACCCTCTGAACCCTAACATTGGCGCCTAGGCAACGTGGTTCTACAGCCAACTTTCAGGGTAGCTCCCAAAGGAAGTACCGGCACCAGATCCACGGTGGGATCACCACACAACGAATTTTCCAAGAAGCGGAAAAATCGCCCAAGCCGGAGCGAAGTTCCACTATCCAGGATTTTCCAGGAGCAGGAAAATCTGAAAATCAAAGTAAATCAAATTAAATCAACGAAAATGGTAAATTCTATGTGATTACTCTTTTTCTCTCAAAATTTGTTAAAGTAAAATTCAAAATTAACGTAAAATTTTCCCCCTTAACGTAAAATTTCTCACTTTGATCGTAAAAATTTCCTCAAAATTTTAAAATCAATGAATCAAAATTATTAAAAATCCCAAATTAACGTAATTTTTTCCAAAATTAATTTTTTGATTAAATTAACGTAATTTTTTCAAGCACCTTCAGTGCGAAATACTGAGATTAGCTCAGTATTTAATTTTCAAAATTCTATTTTTAAGGCGAAAATTCTGCCGCAAGGTGGAAATCAAAATTCTGCCGCCGAAAGGTGTGCCAAATTCGGACATTTCCTCCGCAAGGAGTCGAGTACGAATTTTTCCTGGCCCTAAATTTTCAAAAATCGCCTATTTACATTGCAATAAAAATTCCAAAATTAACGTAAGAATTTTTTCTCAACGTAAAAGTGCTCTTAACGTAAGAAATTTTTCTTATAAGTTTAAAAATTCCAATTAACGTAAATTTCTTCAAGCAGAATTACCATTCAGATACTAAAAAACGTACATATGTACGTAAAATTGTCTCTAAATTGTGCTCCACCTCAGGAAAAATTTCCAGCCAAAATCAAGGTAATTCAAAAATTCTTCCGCAGTCCACCAACAAAATTTTCGATTTTTTTCAAAATTAACATCAGCCGACTGCACAAAATTATTAAAATTTTCGATTTTTTCTTTTTAATAAAAATAAGCAACGTAAATAGTGCAAGATGAAATTCTTAAAATTTCATCAAAAATTCAGTGGCAATTCCAAATGTACCGGAATCGCAAAAATTTTGTCCCCTACATACAACTAACGTAAATTCTCATTACAATTAATTTTTCTAGTAAACCAATTTCCAATTAACGTAATTTTCCATAGTGTATCCGAATTCAATAATTTCTTGTCAAAATTCCTCAAAATTTCCCCAATCAACGAATCAGTTCCGCCTGCTATCCAGCTCTGCTGTGGGCAAGGTGTGAAGATTCAAGAATTTTTTCCAAAATCCTATAAAAAGTTCCCAAAAACGAATTCATTTCCACCTGCAATCCAGCTTTGCTGTGGGCAAGGTGTGAGAATTCGATCACTTATTTCAAATTTTTCCACAAATTTCAATCTGGAATACATCTAATTACATCGCAAATACAGTAACGTAAATTTTTCTTGTATCAGAGTAACGTAACTTTTCCAGAAAAACATCAACGTAATTTTCTCTCACACCATTAACGTAATTTTCGCACATTTTATTTCAATTTTTTATTTGATTAACGTAATTTCAATAAAATCAGTAGACAGGCGAGATGGAATGGCCATCCATTTTACCTACATTACTTTTGACATTGATGGTCATACTGATTTTAATATTTTCCCATTATTCTTCAAAACAGATTAAAGTAACGTAATTTTCTCTCAATCTTTTCAATATTTTCCCAAGTACATCAAGAATTTATACCTTTAAACTTGGATATCATCAATTTTTTCATTAAAATCAAAGTAACGTAAATTTCATAAGCCAAACGTATTTGCATAAATACGAACGTACGTAATTTCAACCGCCAGATGTATTTCTCAGAATTCCCTCCCAATTCCCTTTATCTTTCGATCCCGATCATTTTTCCAATTCTCTTTAGAAATCCTAAAACCATTGAATTCGACTTTTTGACCATTTTAAACAAATAACGTAAGATTTTAAAACCCAGTATTTTTTTAACCTGTCGGCACCTTCAGTGCACAGGCCGAACGTATCTTTTCTTTATTTTCAATCTTGAATTCAATAGACAATAGTTTTGTATTTTTTCCCAAAATCCCTATATTTTTTTTTTAACTTCTTTGTCAATGCGATTTTTAAACGATGTAAAAAGCAGCGGCCGATTGATTTTTAAAATGGTGAAAGCCTCGGAGAAGACAATAAAGCAATAAATATCCCTAAGGGATGGCATCGAGCGGATATCCAAGGCCAGAAATGCAGCTGCACCGAGCATAATGACAAAGAAATGGTAAACGGCGATTTCCAGCCAACTTTCTAAATACGAAGACAATAGCCAAGAAGGATCCAGCACAATACGCGTTCCAAACGTTCGAAAATCGGAACCGCGACCGTATCCGCTATTGTATCAATAAAAAACGCAGTTTAAATAGCCGCGAGCGCCTCGTATGAACCTTTTTTAGCCGCGAGCCCAATATTCCTTTTTATGTGACTTTTTCAATGTTCTCTTTTTGTATCTTTGTCTCAATTCCGAGAACGTGATTTTTTAACAGCCGCGTTAACGGCCGCAGACCAAATGTATTTTTTTTTTAGTTGAAAACGTGATTTTCATCGACCGCGATGATCTTTGAACCTTTTTCTGCCGCGGACCCTATATTGTTTCCATGTAATAACTATACTCTAACGAATCGCAAACGATCTTGTAAAGATCCACCCCCTATTGTGACAATTTGTACAACCAACGACTATACCCTCGACGCGAGTGGAAGTCACTTATCAATTTGCTCTCAAAGTGGTAGTAGCTCGATCATCTCAGCGTGACCTTCGACTAGCGACCGTGTCAGCGGGTATCAGTGCTTTCTTCTCGTATTCTTCGCGTAATTATTTGAACATCTCCGATTTCGGGTACCGTGTAATTTCATCCCTCTCGAAAATCGACGTGAATAATTCGTGAACTCGATCGTGTCGTACGAAAAGCAGCAGGCGTCCGTCCCATCCACTGGAGCCAGACGACCAAGCAGACTGACCTTTTCAATCGCATCCACAGGAGAAAGGCAGCCGAATCGTAGACACAACACCGACCTGGAATCATACAAAAGGACACGAATCCATTAAAATTTGGTATTGTTGCGTAACAGTTTCTATTTTATGATACAGTAGGAAAATCAGGTGCAGATAGGCATAATATATATAGCTGTAATTAGGTATTTTTTAAACGATATTGCCTGAGTGTGTTATTCCGCAAAGGCAGTATTGGGGTGTGATTTTTCTTCCGCCCAAGGTGTTTTTAATTTACGTAATTACTGATAAAGTCGAGCCTCGTCTAGCCTATTTTCATATATTGAGTAAAATAGGAAATTGTGTGCGTAAGCATAATCGAGTTAAAATGGATAAAAGTACATCCTGTCCCCCTACTCCTACAAAGTCTGATCCTAAAATTGACGAAAATTCGGAATCGGAACCTCTCTACGAAGAAATGTCGCCACTAAACGACAATGAGGTCATCGAACCGATAAAAGTACTCATTGACGACATTACTAAAATCAGAGATTTTTGCCAAAAATCGGATAGCGAAAATTTCGAAGGAAAACCTTGTGTTCATGGACGTCCAGGTGACCGATATGAACCAGGAAAAAGCGTCTGGAGTACGTATGACGCCATCGAAGTAGTGATGGCAGCGGAAGCTTGGATTTTATTCAAGCTGAATCAATACGAACACATGTGCCCTCCAGACGATAACACCATTAGAAAATGCGCTCAAACCGCCTTAGGCGAAGTGAAACCCTTGATTGCTGGAATAAGAACATATCTATGCGAAATTCAATTCACTGATAAAAAAATAGTTGACGTAGACGAAAATAAAAAAGAAATTATTCGACTGGCTGAAATAAGTTTGGATCATCTCAACCAATTTCTCAAATTAGCAGCCGACATCGAAAAAGAACTAATTCAACCGAAATATGCATGCACCGTTTACGACCATGACGAAGTTTTACACCTTGAAAAATCACTTCTGAACGATATTCTTCCCCAAGACCGCAGAATTAATTTTGACGAAAAAATTCGAACCGTCCACGACGAATATGACATTGCAAATCGAGCAGCCCAAGCTTTGGCGTACCGACTATACACCCACATCAGCAAGGGACCATCCACGAATAAATTACGTACAAAAGCAACCGAAGCACTAAAATACCAACATCATTTGATGACATCGGCTCGTGATTACCTAGAAAAAGCCAAAGACGCACCTTCAAATTCGGTTACAATCAGACACCTACGGTACCAAGCAGCCAGACAAATTACAAAAGTTGGACTTGAATATGAAAAATTCCGCAAAATCATTAAAACACACATCGACGAAATCGTAACCTCGGCCACAAGCAAAACCGAAAATTCAAATTCCTCAGGACGCTCGATGCCGGAACCATCTCAAAATTCTCCCATGGAAATCTCCGAACCATCTCCCGATGAACCCGACGATCGACAAGGGGCAGAGTCTCCAGACCTCTCTGCTTCCATAAACAGCAAAAAATTCAAAAATTTGGACAAGAAAGTGGACGAAAATTTTAAAGAAATTCAAGCTTCAATCAAAGAAATTTATGAACTGATGATTTTCCAACAAAACCAACTCGACGATTACAGAGGAGAATTACGCCAGGTGACTGTAATTACGGAAAATTTAAACGAAGACAAGAAAATTTTGACAGCTATGGTGAAAAAACTCCAGGAAGAAATGACTCATCAAATAGCAGAAACAGCTGAACTAACAGAAGGCCTGGACAACGACTTTGAAAAAATCGAAGAAACTCAAAGAACTCTTGAAAAACATCAAAAAACGTTGACCTTCCTAAATTATAATTTTCATGGACTCAAAAAATTCGTCAACTATAACAAAAATTCATCGAATACGAAATCCGACACACCTCCTCGATTCCAAAAGAAAAATTCTCAAAAACCGACTCCCTTGGAGACAGATGACACATTCGACAGCTCTTCAGACATACAGGAATCCGTAGAAAATACTCTCGACCTCACAGAATTCGACATCGCAGGTGATGTGGTCGCGAAAATTCTCTACCAGCATATTCACAAGAAAGATAAAACACCTCCATACATAAATGAAACTCTCTCCATCAAACAACTTCTGGACCGAATGACCACCCAACGTTTTTGGAAACCGAAAATTATAATCTCCATCGGAAGCTACGAACTTAATCATGGAATATTCCCAACCATTTCTCCCGAAGCAATTAACGATCTGAAACAACTCGTCAAATTTTTACACTCAATCGTCACTCAACAAATAATTTTCATATTTCCACTGGCTCGCCACGTCAAAGAAAACACACAACGATTCTCGCGCGACCGAGCTGTCCACCTCCGGAAAATATTTAATGAAATCGAAAAAGATCACCGAATTCATGTATGGATGGAACCTCATCAGTCTTTCCTTAAAAATCAAATCGCAACCTCTGATCAGAATGACAATTTAATTCCTGATACATATAAAATCAGCAAAACTGGAATCCCACACAAACACCAAAAGAAATTAATAAACATCATACTTCGTCAAGACGCAACACCGAAATTAAAAACTGAACCAGCTCCGAGTACCTTGAAAACGGAAAACGAAATCATACCCATTGACAAAAAACCGAAACTAGAAAAACCAACCTCTGAAATCGCGATCTATGTTGGAAATTCGCCGCAATACGTACAGATCAACCCCGATTCGATTCCAAATTTAATTTCATCTGATGTTTTAAAGGAACTGAAAAAATTGGCTCCTACGGAGACCGCACCGATTCCAATTCCAGCACCCATAAAACTCGACATCGATAAAAAATCAACTATCATCACCGAACAACATATTCAGCAAATAAAAATTCGTCTTCTGAATCATAGAAAATTCACAATTCCATTCTATGTAACCACCGAAATGAAAAATACATGGATCATCGGACGTCTTTCTACGACCATCTTAAATTTACCCGTTCCAAAAAATTCACCAATGAGTCAACGCCCTTTGGAACACCACACCGTAAATTACCACAACATCGAAAACAAAACGATAAAATTAATTGCTCGATTATCTCAACCTGAAACTGCAACGGAGGAAATCAATTACGCACTCGAAGCCCTCCAAAACAATAAAATTTTGGCCCGTATCACCGAAAATGCGGAAATAAAAATCGATTTAAACGCCGAAGTTCCAGCGAACACAATTTCATCTTCAGAAACTCTCAGACTTATACATGAATTTCCAGAAAATATTAAAATTGAACAGAAACCCAAAACAACTATAACTTTCCCGTCCCAGAAACGAAAAGCATACGAATCGAGTATGTATGCAACCATATCCTGCACCATCAATAATAAACCAACGAAAATTCCATTTTCCATAATACAAACTGACGAAAAAATTTGCACAATTGGAAGAAATACAATGACATACATAGGCATGCCGGTCAAACAATTTCGAAAACCAGCAATCGAACAAGGGATAGCACCCCCGAAATCACCATCCGAAAAGAAACGAAAGTGTATCTCGTCCTCCTCTGGAGAAAATGAAACCAATTCAGACGACGACGAATATGAACGAATTCGAAAAAGCGGTAGATTTACTTCAGTTGAACGTGATGCAAAAATAAACGAAGAAATTTGCAAAACGATGAATGAAATTATAAATAGAAAAACACCCGCTCAGCTGAACGAAAGTAAAAACACCAAAGGTAAACAAACCCCTACCGCTACAAACGACAACAACCACCCGATAATGACACAGGAACAGGTAGTGGCGATAATCGAACTCGAAGAAGATATCACCGAGACCAATGACCTGTACACATCTGACGACGCAGATACCGCCAACAGTGAAATAGAATACGCCGATGCGCGGTCCGAAGCCGAGTCAGAATAAACAAACTACCGATTTCGAACTATTTCTCGTTCCTTGAATATCCATTCAAAAATCCTTTTTCTTACAAAATCACTTTCATTCTCATACCAAAGAATTTTATTAAAAAACAACCATACATATGTCCCACTCAATTTCCCATTCATAGTACCTCGTATCTCACTCATATTTTTACTCAGTCATATGCCTCACTTATATTAATTACATTATTAAAATAAATGTCACTTTTTACAAATTAGAAATAGATTCGAATATTCTTTGTCAATAGCAATATTTTATCAAGTTAAACGTAACATGTGTTTTCTTATCTCAAAATCACTCGATCGCATTCCCATTCGACATTCGCTATCTCTCTTCAACACACTACCTTTTATCCTTTTCCCTCACGTACGCATACGACGGTAAAATTCCTGGAACGTGTAAATATCTGAAAAACCCCCTCCTACGGAGTATAGATTTCGACTAGAATAAACTGACGAATATATCACAGCCACATTCGTGTTACATACCTTCTCAGCGTAACTTACTATCTCGCTAATATAATTATTGTCATCCTCGCATTGTAATAACGTGTATCTCGTGTAAAATATCCAAAATGTCGACGAATTCATCCGTAAGTAACTTCAAACTTTCCATTTTAATTATCTTTCCAGTTTTTTCTGTTGAAACATGAAAACGAAAATGAAATGTGAAGAATTCGCACGAATTTCCGCCTACGGTGTGATCGTGTGTTTTGTTTGCATTCATAATTAGTTACGCATGTTTCGAAGAAAAAAATCATTAAATGTAATCAGTAATAATTTTCAACATTTTCGTACACGTACCTATTTCATGAATTTTCAGTGTGATGCGCGTATATTTATCCAGTGATTCAGAATTTCATTCAAAATTCATTTTTCACTCATTTAAAACTCTTTTCCACTCCGTATAATTTCATATTCACTTCAATCTCAAAATTACCTCCTATCATATGTCCCTAATTCCATCTTCTTGATACCTACCTATAATACCTATCAAGGTATAAATCATGTTCGTGTGTGTATGCGATCGATACACTGCATCTCGGATGAAATAAATCAGATTTACTTTACCTGAGATGCAAGAAAGGTAATTGATTCTCGTTTTGTATCGAAAATAGGTAAAACGCAACGTAAAACAGATAAATAGGTAACCATATTGTATTCGATGCGCATCAAATGCAAATAAAATACATTACGGCGTACCTATAATTACAAGAATTGAATTTTCGTTGCATTGCACATACCTATATACATATATTTCGACACAAAACTGAGCGTCATTTATTCATACTGATTAAATAGGCACCGAATATGACGATACCTACTTGTTCAAATTCCATACCTATATTCCCAAACTTTATTCATTAAAATTCGTAACAAAATTTTTTCCTTTTCATCCCATACATATGCTCCATTTACGTAGACCTATTGCATATGTCCCCACCTCGATTTTTCATTATCCTCAAGCACATGTCTCAAAATTCTATACTCAAATTTTCCAAATTTTAATCTCAATCTTTTTTTACATATGCCCTTACATTCAACTTCTTTCCAATCTCCAACGTGGTGCAAGGGGCAGTATGGTACGTATACCTACACGCTCCCCAACACATCTCCGCACAATTATACTCTAAAAACTGGATACATATGGCAACATCGCACTGATACTGAATCTACGTATACGAAAATGAATCATCTTCTTGTAATTCAACCATTTTTCCGATATCTATTTTCATTCTACATATTTTTTATTTTTTTTTTCTTTCTTTCTCTCCTAATAAATTTCCAAATTCGTCGCATTTACATTGTTAATAGGAGAACGAATGCACCGATTGTATCACCAAAGAAACAACCATCAAGGCATACGAAGAGACCATTTCAAATTTGACAGCAGCCCTATCGTTATCCGAAGCTAATAAACGAATTACAGTATTGGAGATCGAAAATAAATTCCTAAAAGACCTAACGAAAAAAGCGGAGCGACGGTGTGAAGTGGCAGAGCGAGAAAATAGAAATCTGAAACTGGAAAAAGCGACGAAAACGATCCAACCAATCGACAGAGTAAATTTCGCTCCTATGGAGAATATAAGACCACTACCAACACATTTTACCGCTGCAAAATTCGAGAACGAAACATACTTTTTTATCGACGACGTACTACTAATGGGCTCCGGTTATATAAAAATGGTGGTCACGGAAATTACTCTCGGTACAATTTATCACGAAAATTCGACGATGTTCCCGGCCCATTGCCCGTACCTGGACGCCCTAGGCGGAATCACTCTACTCGAAGAACTTCCAGGAACGCCACAAAAAGTTGCTATATCGTTCGGACACCAAGACATCATCAATGAAGTACCGATTCCGAAAATTGTCCAACGAATAGAAAATATCATTACCCTACTCAAGAACAGGGGCACGGAATTAGTCATTGTATTCCCGGTTCCGAAATCTAATGCCAACGACGAAATTCGAACGGACTTAAACATCGCCCTAATGAACCTCCAAAGGAGTGAACCGGTAATGGTAACATTCGCATCGGACTTCTTGAAATGCAATGTGACACTGCCATCAACGGATCCAAATGTGAAATCAATCGAACACCAAAAACTCAGAGAAATTCGAAATCGTATGGTTCATCAAATCCAAATGATAAAGAAAGATCTGAACTCTCCCAAGGAGTAAAACATCGCTAGACATATTTCGAAACCTATCGACATAGCTTCGTATTCGGAGTAAAATTTATTTTTATCGCTCGTATTCTTTTCCCATTTATTTCTTTTTAACCCAATGTACATATTCCCTAATTTTGACAATTGAATAAGTCACTGCAAAAAGAGCATATAAAAAAAATGGCGTTTTTGGGAATCGTCGATTGAAGTTTTGGAATGGTATTCTTGGTAACTAAATGTTGGAGTACGATTGAGAAAGTTAAATATCTTGAAATATCAACCTTCCACTACAAGAAAACAGCGCTATCATTATTGTACAACCTAAAATGTTTTATATATGATCGTTTTAAAGTGACAAGTTATATGCCCTTTTTGCTGTGACTTTTTTTTTTCTCCCGAGTTCGTCATCATTTCAGCTCATAACTCCTTCAATTCGAAAAATTTTAAAAAACTCTAAATACAAAGTTTGTAGAGGACAAAAAAAGGAACATTTTTTGTATTTAACTTTTTTCCCTACATCGTTCAGGGACAAAGATATTCATCTAAGAACTTTTATGGTTTTTTTTTGTGATCTAAACGAATCCATTGTAAACATGTTAAAACTTGTAAACACAAAACCGGTAAATTTTGTATTAAATTTCAATATTTTTACTCCTTTGTGATCAAATCGGACAAAATATTGCTAAAAAGGCACTACAATTGAAAAAATGATGACAAAACCGAAAAAATTAGTGTCCGGTTGCCTGACAGTGGAACAATTTTTACGATTTCTGATACTTCAATTGGCTATAACTCGGCGAGTTTTCAAGATCTCGATGTGGGAGTGGTCTCATTGGATAGAGGAGACTTCACAGTATCATAATCACTTGTGGCCTCAAAAAGGGCATATGTAAACTTATACCCCGTTTTGTAGTGACGTATTCAATTTTGTAATTTTGCTAAATTTTTCATACATATATTTCTACACATATTCTTTTAGTATATACCTGTTTATGTACCTATTTTTATCACAATATTTTTTTTTTATTACCACCATATAGCCCTATATATTTTCAAATTCATTTGCATAAATAAAAAACTGAATAATGTAAATGTTTACTCACCAAATATGTGTTCAAATAACTCTCTTTTCAGCACCTGCAATAGAAAAAACTTCGATTAATCAAGCGAAATAGAAAAGGTAAACAAATAGGTACACACCTACCAAACACGAATTCGTACTCAATCTTCAAGTATATCACCTTGGACTTGCAACATGGATGAGATTTCTTGTACAGTATTTTATAATCATCAAAATTTGTCCTTCGAAACTTGTTCTGTTTAATTTCACAGCTAGATCATCCGAGCAATAAATCCAGCGATTTTTCAAATACGACAGGGGCACGTATTACCACTCTTACAATGCCCCCCCTGCACACGCTCCGCCACCAAGGAGAATTTCAGTACCGACAATCTGAAAATATTAAAAAATTAATCAAAATTTTTCTTCACAGCCTAATTAAATAATTATAATCCTATGTACCTCTTTCCTAGCAAGGTAACCGAGTATACGACGTCATCACAACCGATATACTACGAGTTTGATGCGAAAGCCACGATTCCATGATCCATAGTCAACGTAAAATCCGAGTCATACCTGAAAAATGAAAAAACGGCGATTAATACATGTGATATCTGCGAATATGCTACGAATATGACAAACTTACCCGGATTTGACATTTGTACATAATTTGATTTCCACAGGTTCTTATATTTCAATATAATTTTAATTTTTCTACACTCAATCACATTTTCTAGTATTAATCTATTCATATGCCCCCATTTTTTGATATTCTTTTTCAAAATTTGGTGGATCGGCTTCCCTTATTTATAGTCAAAATTGAAGCATTCTTTTTCGATCGTTTTTCTCTAGTTTTATTTCAATTTTTATTCTTACTATGTCCCAATCTTTCGTAGAATTTAGCCTAGATCGTAATCATATTTTTAAATTGTAATATTTTTAAACAAATGCAACAGTCTTGAGTTAATTTTAGTCATGAATTTTCCTATTCTTAAACCTATCTTAATCCAATCATATGCCTAAACTTTAGTTTATTTTTAATCAAAATCTACTCTTATGATACTTTTTAGAAATTTTTACTTTCTTACATATGTCCTATTAATTTTAAAATTTAATTTAGCATATGCCCTAATTTTAACCTATTTTCTTTTAGTAATACTCTATTCTTACTATAATCTAATTTACTTCTTTACGTATGCCCTACTAATTTTAGAATTTAATTTAGCATCGATTTAATTTTAGAACTCTAGTTTTACATACGCCTCTATTTTTAATCAAAAAACCTAGAATTAAATTTTCTTATTTTTTCTTAAAATATATGCCCCATTCTTATTCTAAAGAAGCTTTGTACGGCCCGCTCAAACACGACCTGAGTCCGGTTTGGCCGACGAGACCCCTAATTTTAATCTAAAATTACAAAATTTATTCATAATTTTATTCTCACACATACTTTTAGACATATTTTTATCACATGCCCTATTTTTACTCGTTTTTCTTATTTTTACTTCATCTCAAAATAATGGTAATCTCGACGAATATATCAATGACGAGTGGACCAGTACATATTTTCCAAAAAACGGTCACCGACGATGCTCACAGTCGAATTCAAACTCACCGATTCAATCTGCGCTCCGTACCAACGTCGATGACTATGCAATAGCCAATGTTCCAAGGCTGAATAATACACGTCGACGAGTCTGGCCGCTTCCTCGACAGTCAACTTCACCTTGGGTGCAACATTAATTTACAATATTTTGTCAATAATCTAATACTGTCACAATAATTTTACATACGCTTCAATACTCGTACATATGTCCATATACGCATCCATTTCAATTTTCGCAATCCTATCAAAGTTCATTGCCCGACGAATTCAACGACGTCCAAAGGAGACAAAGGTCAATGAACTAGTATCAACGTTCCACCGCCGACATATGAATTTTTCGAACACATATGCCGCCAAATTGCATATGCACCATCACACAGTTCAAATCTGATATGCTCACGTCAACATATTTTGCCATTATTTTTCATGTAAATGTATATTTGTTATTTTTAATGTATTTTACGAAGAGCGCTTCCTCTTCACCCGAGTCAATTCAGTCACTCAGGCACTCTATAAACCTCACGCTCTGCCCTAAATGCCTCCTGTTTGGAGATGATCTTTTGTGTTTTAACCTTTTGCTTGTCTTTATGCATCTGACCTTTCTTTGAACTGGTCAGCCCCACGTTCGATTTCTTATCGACGAGTCGCTTCCCCTCTTCTCTTCTCCTTAGGAGATCTACCTATCTACCAATTGACCCCTTCACCTTAGGTGAATTCAAAATCTACAGTATTGTACTGTATCAAAATTGTACTTACGCAGCAGGGTCGTCATCTCTCATAGTTAAGCTCCGAAGGGGCAGGGGAGTGAGGGTACGTAGGATCTCTTACTGTTCGTGCTCAACTTCTCGCGATGGCTCTAAGCTAAGCGCCGAAGGGGCATATGTAAGAGGTAATATGGCCCTACTCTCCCTTCTTACGAGATCTGACAACCCTGTGGCGGTTGGTAGAGGGTAGGTAGCGATGTATCTCTTGATGCATCGTTACATCTTTAGTATTCTACGTAACGCGGCTCCGTCTCGACTTAGGGTACTCATCGAGGTTTATAGGTCTGCCTTTGGCGATTGGGTCGACTCTGTCAGATCCTCCTATAGACTAACGTATTTCGTTCGATATAAAGTGATTGTAGTGTTAATGTAATTAATTCGTTAAAGTAATCGCGTAATAATAGTATACTAATGTGTTCGTACTGTCACGTGAATATATTTATTATTACGAACGTATCTTGTTCTCGTTTCTGAGTAAAGGGAGAAGAGATCGATACCGCGACGCGTTTCGTTCGAGGGCTCCTCAGGAAGGATTCGGAACAAGAGACTGTTAGATCGAGGGGGCGCGATTATTCCGATTTGCAACAGTGAATCTTCGAGCCTAATCATAATACAAGGAGGGTGCCCGGAAAGTGATCTGTGGGCCCATAACAGATCCTGCTCCCAGGACATCCTATACCTCCCAAAAGGAGTATCAACGCCTTAATACCCTCTGAACCCTAACAAGGTGGAGTCAGATGTCAACTTTTTGGCTGATCCCTATTCCCTGGTTATTGTCGAAAAAATCGCAATTTTCGTCGATCTTGGTAGCTTTCCTTTCTGAAAAACTCAGTAACCTACTTGAAAGTTGCGATTCGAGTTTTTGCTTCTACCTTTGCGAATCATTTACCTTGAAATGAAAGAACGAAAATTTCAGTGATTTTAGATTTCTAATAGGAAGGTAAATTTATACTTACCCTTTGCTCCCGTCCCCTACGCGATTCTAAGTTACCCACTTGCGGAGAACATTTTACTCTGAAATGATTAAAATGAGCTCCGAGGAAATTACGCGTAATTTATCGAAGGTTCGCGTGTAGAATGTTGAAATGAACTATTTCCACGGAGTTTTCAACTCTTTTTTTTTCTCGGAAATTTATTTCGGCTCAAATTTTCAACCAAAATTGTTTTTAACTCCAAATTTATCTCAATTTTCATCAGCTGCTTTTTTTTTTTCAAATTAATATTAAGTATTTTTAGGTAATTAAAAACTTTTCTGGTCGATTTTTCAGCATGATTGATTTCTAAGTTTTTTTCAAAGTCATTAAAATTTTCATCTAAAAATTTTATCAACTCTAATTTTTTTTTTTGAAATTTTCCTTGTTCCAAATTTTTCTGGAAAAATTTTTATCAACTTCAAAATTTCTTTCTACACGTGTTTTCATTCCAATTTTATTTCCAAAATTTTTGTCAACGCACTCAAATTGTTTCAAATTAGGTCCATAGTCCATACAGTTTTTTCTCTTTTTTTCAACTTCACAATTTTGAACTTTGACGATTTTTTCAAAATTTTTCAGTGTTCAGCCTAATTTTTGAAGCCGATGAATAGATATATTTTTTTCAAAGAAATTTTGAAGTTGATAAAATTTTTTCCAGAAAAATTTGGAACACGGATAATTTCAAGAAAAAATTTAGAGTTGATAAAATTTTTAGATGAGAATTTTAATGACTTTGAAAAAAAATTAGAAATCAATCATGCTGAAACATCGATCAGAAAAGTTTTTAATTAAGAATAATATTAAGTAATCTGAAAAAAAATTGCAGCTGATGAAAATTGAGATAAACTTGGAGTTGAAAAACAATTTTGGTTGAAAATTTGAACCGAAATAAATTTCCAAAAAAAAGAGAGTTTTCACTCCGTGGAAATAGTTTATTTCAACGTTCTACACGCGAACCTACGATAAATTACGCGTAATTTCCACGGAGCTCATTTCGCTCATTTCGGAGCAAAATGTTATCCGCAAGTGGTCAACTTGGACTCGCGTCCTACATATTTTTGTAACCTAGAGTTGTTTTCAAATTTTTTCAACAATTTTTTTTATCATGTTACCAACTGCACCTTGAATCATCTCATTTTTATAAAGAAAATTTTTTCACAATTTGTTGTCCTGCATTCTATTTAAGTATTGGCCAACTTTTTAAATCTATCACCTTGATCGGAGAAGTGAGGTACCTATTGTTTTACCATGTTTCAAAAAATTTTGAAAATATTGTTTTTTATTTTTGTAGGTATTTAGAAGCACTGTATGCATTTATTCTTTATTCACAATATTTCCTATAAATTTCCTATTAGAAATTTGCCTATTTTTCTTACAAATCTCTTTTTACATTTAGGCAAGTATGTATCTAATCATGAAAAAATTCATTCTTCTTGTTTTGTTGACCACGGAACCATTCACTTTCGCTCTGCGTATAAGCCCGGTATCTCCAAGAGCGCCAAGTCTTCAGCTAATTTCAAGTACTCAAGTAAGATCACCTACACCTAATTTGTAAAATATTTCTTTAAACTTATCTAGGCCATTCTCTCCCTGTAACCGAATTGTTTTGTCCCCAGAATGTTGACCCAGTAATAGATTCAAGCACTTTTGCTTTTCAAACATCCCAGGAAGTCACAAGTCTTCAAACAATTTCAAGTACACAGGTAAGATCCCTAACACCTAATTTTTACCTAATATAGGTACCTATTTGTAATCTTCTCTAATTGCGAATTTAGAAATCATTCGAATCTACTTTAAAATAAATTTAAAAGTATGATTTGGTGTTTGAGAAAAATGCAAAAAGCATTTCTATAGTCTCATTCCTCAACAAAATTGTGGACAATTACCTATGATTTAAATTTATTAACATAGTAATAATGCTAGGTACCTACTAATACTTTATTATTCATTTTTTCCAGACTTTGGATGTAGAAATGATGGCCGCAGCTGCTACTGGCAGTGGTAATATTCTCACATTCACAAAAGAACAGGTGAATAGTTTTGAAGACATCCTATTGCATTTTAAAAGTGCCTTTGTTGACAAAACTATGTTTATTGCTGAGTTAATCTCAGGATATACTTCATTTGAATTAATTACACGCCCTATTCGTTGGGGGAAAACATTTAATATGGACATGGCAGCATTATTCTTTGGTATAGTCCATGATGAAAATGGTGTAAGAGATGAGACAACAATAAGCCTCCATAGATCATATTTTGAAGGTGGTATTGTAATGGAAAACACAGGTTTTCCTGGTAATACAATTACCCATCATCTGTCACCATTAAAAATTTCCTATAACAGTACAGCAATGCAGCACATGGGACGTCATCCAGTAATTCAACTATCACTTGTAAATTGTGGTGATTCATATAGTACTTTTCGCGCACATCTCATTTCCTTGATAGCTGAGATCATTAAGGTCAATAACTATAATTTTTTAATACCTTATTGTGATCATGATATACTACCAACATTTGTGTTTCCCGAAGATTGTGTAAATCTTTTACAAATCCCATCAAAAACACTTGACCATAACACACTTCTATTGAAATCTAGCTTAGCTACATTAGTAGCTTTGTTGGAAGCGCATTTCAAGCAACAAGTGGTTGTAATTGTAGACGATTATGACTACCCATTGAACAGAATGGTGAACAATGAAGAAGACCTGAAAAAAACTGCAGCTTTTTTGAAATCCTTTTTTAGCGAGGCTTTCATGTCTTCAACTGCAACCAAAATATTTCGGGGCATTGTTATTGGTGTACTGCAATTTTCAAGAGCCGAAGTCTCATCAGTACTCGCTCCTGCTTCACCAAACACTATTCTTGATGGTAAATATGCTTTATGTTTTGGTTTTACAACAGATGAAGTACAAACACTGCTTGATAAAAATCAGAATCTTTTGGTTAACATGAGCAATGTAAAACAGTGGTATGGTGGGTATTTCATGACCGGAAATGAAATGTTCAACCCTCAATCAATTTTTAATTTCATTGTCAAGGGCAAGTTTGATTATTATTGGCCTCAAAGCTGCCCTTTTGGAACAACATCACAATCTGAAGATGTATTTTTGGAAGTGTTTTCAAACAATAATTACCAAAGTCTATATCAAGCGTTATATACAAAGTACAAAATGATACAGGAACTGGATCGCGTAGTAGATTTCCGGGCAGCTCTGGATACTAGAAAAGAATTATTATCCATGTTAACTGGAGTAGGATTTACAACATCTTTCCATATTGGATTAGATTATCATTCAATCTTGATCCCAAATAAAGAATCACAGCAGATTTTTAAAATTCATATTGAGCAATGGGCAATAAAACGTATCCATCAAATAGTCTCCAAGGACAACATACTCCAAATTATTATTGAGATAAAAAACAATTTCAAATATGGAAATGCAATGGGTGTTGGGAATGGTTTGAAAACAGTTTTGACATCCATCCAATCAAATGTCATCAACGACCACTTATGCGATGTTGTTTTTGGATTGCTGCTTAGTCAAGATCAGCATTGGCATCTTGATCGTACATTTTATTCTAATGCTGCAGGATCTTTCAAAACAGACTGCATCATCACATTATTTCCCAAGTTGGAGAAAACAAACGCTTCAGGTGACAACAACCTCACTACACTTCGGTTTTTAATTAAATCTAATCTTGATGTAGAATTAATGAGCGCAAATACTTCTGATATTTTTGATGAAACAGCTACTAAGGACACACCAGAAATGTTCAAAACATCAGGCGAATGTGTACCCTCAGACTTCAAAATTTTTTCTGAGACACAAGACAAAAAATTTAAATTGTCTCGAGATGAGATGAAATGTGTAATGAAATTTGTCCCACATGCTGTAGGCCTTCTGAGCCCTGAATATGTAAATAGATATCGAAAATTGAAGAAGAAGATATTTGTTCACGGTTTCGTAATTAATAATAGAAAATTAGTAGCAGATATAGGGTATTCTGTAACATAAAAAAATTGTTCACTGGGGATATTATTCATTATTCATTAACACCATCAATTCAATGAATTTGATGAAGAAACTGTTGCCGCTCTAACCAAAGCTGAGGATGACTTCATAGTCAACCCTAATGCTCTATAAAATTGACAAACCATCGGTATTTAAAGCATTAATTATCTATTCATATCAGTAAATAGAAATCAACAGGAATGTAATCACTTTGTTTGGAGGTGCTAAGAAATCACTTAAATCCAAAATCCTAGAAGTTGGAAAGAAACATGGAAAGTTTTTTTAGTTAGCTACAATTGCTGTTGATTGAAACTCCTCAACTGCATTATTTTTTCCTACAACAATCTTATTAAAATAATATTTATATTCCGAGTTACTTTCATTGAAAACTTATTTAGGTAGGTAGAAGAAAACCTATAATAATATTGATTATGTCTTATGTCATAGCAGGGTACCTATAGTCATACCCAATTGAATTACACAATTTGAAATCTCAGACATTATCGTCTCTATCAGCAAAAAAACTCCACGAACTGTTATCTGGACTCCGAAATCTTCAAATTGTGTCGACAATAATCTTTCTTTTCATTTATGTTTTGAAGTTTTCACTTCTTTTTATTTTGTCAAGTAGGTACCTATTTTTTCAAAATTTTTCAACCCCTTTCCCTCTTTCTCATAAATTGAATCCCCGAGTTGTTTCTCGGAAATTACTGATTTAAAAAGTAAATAGGGTTAGGTACTTATTCCGATAAAAAAATTTAGTGAAATTTTCTGATCTTCATGCTGAAAATTTAATACAATTTCCAACTATTTCAGTGGGCAAACCCCAAATCAAAAAATTATTCGGGGAAATGAAGTTATTCTAGTTTTTTTTTTTTTTTTTTTTTTTTGATGAATAGAAATAATGTTTCATCTCAATTTCGCCGACTGGAAATTATATTCACAAAATTCGTTCAATCTGATAAGTAAAAATTATTTAGAAGTATGACACCCTCCCATAGCCCTTGCAACCGCACCTGAATATAAGTACAAAACAACTATACGTGTAATCATTCAATTCCATAGTACAGAACACGAAAATAAGATAGAAATAGGGATAATACCGGCGGAGTGATTTCGTCGCCAAAATAATAAGCCTGGGATCCGTATTTAATTATAAATACGCTTAAGGGTATTTACCCTTCTGTTGTGACCTACCCACCTCACCCACCGTTCAAGCGGCATACAAAGTTTAATGCCTTCAAAGTGGAGAGAGCCAGTTTGAAGCACGCGGCACGGCGTGTTCAACTTGTAAAAGCTGATCAAGCTTTATATTCGTGCAATGTACTCGTACCTACAGTATACTACGTACTCGCAAAATTATCAATTCTGTGGCGCTCGTAATCTTCAGCAAATACTCTCATCGTCAGGGCAGTTTTACGCGGTCAGTAGAAAAGCAGAAACTGCATTTTGAATTGATCGTGACCAATTCGTCATCGAAGAGGTGAATTTTTTCCATTTTTATTTGTTGCTTCGGTGTAATATGCTCGAACGAAAGGGCAATAAATAAGTTTTCTTTTTTTCTTCGTTCCCATCTTGGTAATTTTTTACAAGAATAAAATGATTTTCGTTATGCCTTTACCGAAACTCTCGCACGAATAAGTTCGCATCTCCCAAGAGTTGTTGGAAACATTTAATAAATAAATTGACTACTGAATTTGAATTCGTTTTACTCAAAGATACAACGTTAACCATAACTTGGTGAAAAGTTTTTCTCATTTACTTTTCATTTTACATCGGTGGATTTTTACGAAATATTTCATCGCCAACAACGTGTTCGTCGTTTTCGTCTTCGTCGCGTACACGTACAGGGTGATTCGCAAGTCGATTGTTTTTTATAATATTCTATGACGTGAAAAAAATGCCATCTGAATTAATGTGACGTGTTCCAGTTGAAGGGATAAATCTGCAGTGGTCATTTTGTTGATATTCATGCTCAGAAGATGATTATTTAAAGAAAAAAATCGTCCAAAAATCATAGGTAGATTCAAGTTTTTTTTTTTTTTTTTGGAAAGGCGCAAATTTGGTGCAGAAATTTGAAATATCAAAAAAATTTTAGGAGGGGAGGGAGTCAAGCGGAACCTTGAGATTTTGGTTCGAAAATTGAACTTTTAATGCACAAATAGTCATTTTTTTCGTGCTTTAATGCTTTCAAAATTATTATCAGATGTAATTTGAGGGATGGGGAGGATAATTCAAAAATAAATGTTCGACCACCAATTCAATTTTCGGATCTACCCAAAATCCGCCTATGCCAAAAATATTAGAACAAGTATGTCGAAGTTATGACTTGACAGTGTGCCATGATTATGATAAATATCACGAACCGGTTTTCTTAGTGCGTCTGCTGTTGAAGAAATAGCCTACTTTTTCATTTGAAGGGATAGCCATTTTTTCGAAAAATTTCGACTGGCAAAAATTTTGATCTTTTTGCTCCTTAAATCTAAGGTGCAGGCAAATTGTTATATACACGAATTAAGAAGTTGAACATGGATGCAAAATGAGTGCCTATCGGGTGGGAATTTCACCCCTTCCATTTTTAGTTATGTGCAAAAAAAATATCAATTAGCACAAAAATACCTTTTTTCCCTAAAATTTTGGCTTCCTTAAACAGGAAAGTAGCCAATCTGTCCAACCAAAGGAAAATACTAATTTTCACAGATTTCAGCTCAATTCAGCAATGAATAATTAATTGATAAAAATTACATTTTTTTCAAGTATTGTGAGCAAGGGTTTTACTTATCCACCATTCCTTATATGATTTTTTTTATCGGGGGAGGGGGGGCAGAAGTGTAACGTGAAACGCTCTTTATCTACAGTTATTTTAGATGTAGAATCCGACGCTGCACTCCAAAAATTTTTAAAAGCAATTCATATTTACCTAGTCAAATTTAGAGAAAAAATGATTCAATTGAAAAAATTTAGGTCACTTTCAAAAAAAAATCAGAAGGCCTGGAAAATTAATTCTTGAAGAGAACCAACGTCAAGTTTCAGTGTAATGACATTTTTCAGAATTGAAAAAAATGAATGATCGCTGACACAACCCATATTCTTTTTGCACTTGAAAAAAAAATTTAATTTATTTTTCAGCAATTTTGAAAATTAGAAAAGAAGAAAAAAACATTACCTTAAATTCAATTTCTTTTCTTCTCTTTTGTAACATTTTAAAATACTTTTACACTTTCAAAATTCTTGTGTTTTCAATTTTTCAAAAATATCCTGATTTTTTTAAAACATTTTTTTCCCGTTCTTTTTATTTGTTTCTTTTTTGCATCAATTTTCTCAGTGCTGCCAGAGTTATGAATTTGGTATTTAAATTTGTGTCGTTAGCAACAGTGCTTGCTTAAAGTAGAATAATATTTAGGTACTCACTTGGTTGAAGTTGGAATATTTTTGAAGTGATATTGACATTTTAATGAAAAGTTATACAGTTTGATTTTCAAAAAAGTGGATTGAATTCAGCAACACGGTCTCTCTAAATTGTACCTAGCATTAAGTAGAAATGCTCAAGATAGATTTTACTCCCTCCCCCTCATAAAAATAGGGTTCAGTATTTGAATCGAAAAAACTTTTTTGAATACCTAGGTGCTTGATTTTCTTTTTTTTTGGGGGGGGGGGGAGGGGGATTTCCTAGTGTGAAATTCAGAAAATTTTTGACACAGAACTCTGTGCTGCGATCAACATTTTTTCAATCCGAAATTTCATGAAAAAAATGATGGTTTTTTCTGAATTTTACTTTAACCTTTTTAATAATTTGTCACATAAAATCCGATATTGCGACTCATTTTCATCTCAACCAACCAGTGTCTCGTAATTTTGAAAAAATCAGCTAAGAAAATAGGTACGTCTACTCGACCTACCTACTGTTTCTTTGCGGAGTAGAACTTGAATAAATCAAATATAGATTTAAAAATGTAAAATAAAATCGAAATTCTCATCCTGTGGCGTAAACTTGATGCAACAACTTACTCAAACGATGTAATTGAAAAATATTTTTATCTATTCCTTCTTAACTATATTTATTGGTTATGAAAGCTGTGTACGGAATTAGGATGAAATAAGCAATGATGCCGAACAAAGATATGTACAAGTAAGTATTCGAATTATTATGTTCTCGATTCGTTGGAAGCTTTCGGTAAAGTTTTAAGATAGGTACCGAATTGAAATGTACTCAAGTACGAAGCTGAGTATCTAAAACGAAATCTTTCCTCCTTTTTTTGTTATTTTTTCATTAATTTTGCATCAACGATGAATATTCATAAAGTGTCGACACTTTTTAGCCATAACGATATTTTCAAATTATAAATTGTATTTTTAATGTAGAAAAAAATTCGTCATTTAATCTGCCCTTTCTTCGGTTTTATTTAAGTACTTTATACGATATGAATTTATTATCGTTACGAATGGCGCGAATTGAAAAATAATGTGTTTTTTTCTTATCAGTCTCGCGAATAGCTTTTTGCCTTCCCCCGAAGGCGTGATTTACACCAAGTGTGTGTTTATTTTTCAAAAATTGGCTGCATGGATTTTTCTCTCAAGCTGATAAACTTTTGACGGAGAAAATTTCATTCGATCATATGGCAGATACGTAGAAGGGAAAAAATACGATACTGTTGGACTTGAAAAAATAGCTCGCGTTAACAAAAACCTCAAAGTTGAGAATTTTTTTCTTTCGTCCGTTTAACGGTGGCCCGTGACTCGGAACTTTTCCTCCTCATGGTTCGTTATCGATATCTCGTGTACAAATTATAAAAGTAGTTTTTCTTTTCATTTTCCGCACAGACATACAGTTCGATGCTGCACAAGAACGTCGGATAGTATTTATTGATAAACGATAAATTCTTTAGCAACTTCTTACTAACTGGTAGTCTTCGTTTCTCCGCATTCTTTTAATAAATAAAAACTTGGGGAATATCTGCGAATTTTTTTTTCTCTCGGGTCGATATGTTGTAGAAATTTCAAGTTTAACGTGATTTCTTTTTTTTTGTATCATTTTCGCCCACAATCTTGCTTCAACTTTGATAACAAAAAAAAAAGAGGATAATTAGAAATTTTTTTCACTTAGCTCGTTTACACCACCAAATGTGTATGATTTTAACAAGCGAGTTAAGATTTACCTCTCGGATAAATACCCCGAGTTAGCGACCAAGGATAGGTACGTGCCTGTGACCGGAAACATTTATACCCTATTGTTAGCGGTATTTTTATGTTAGTTAGGATAATAGTGTAGTAATACGGAAGAGGTTTTTTTTTACTCCTCTATCCTTTCTTCAAAAGCACGACCGCGACCTTTTCTGCACACTCGGATGATTATGTTTTGCCTTAGAATGTTCTCTGCCTGGCTTTCTCCACTGGCAACGTATAATTTTCAGACATAGGTATAGTCTCTTCCAGATAGCTACCTCCGACGTATCGTTCGTACGTAACTTTCGCCTTTTTTTTTACTCTTTTCTTTTACAAACTATTCATAACGTTATGGTTTAATTAGTTTTTCGTATGGCGCGGCGAGTACTTTGTGAGAACATATGTTTTAATTTTCCACCCCAAAGAATCTCGTATTATGGGATGAATAATTTCGTTGTATGGTTGCAGGTGTATTCATATCTGTGCGATAAGTTCTGCTGTGGAATTGTAAAAATGTCTTTGTTTTGCATCGGGTTAGAATGCGAGTTGCATAGCTGGGAATCAAAAAGGTAGATGTATGTGAAATAAAGGTTGAAGATTCGTTTTACTTTAACCGTGTTGAAAAAATTGACTGATGCGCTTTGAAATTGAAAACAGCTGCAGCAGAGTACTTGAGTCTCCTTTTTAGTAGTTAGAGCAAAAGGTCTGCAGGGTACCTACCAAATAAAAGTTTAAAAAGTCGAGAGAGTACGAATTTTCTTAATCGAATTTTGGAACAGTAATGTCTAAATCGCGAATATTTCTCAGAGTCGTGTCAAAATTAAGTTTCATTTTGAAACTACAAGGTTCGAATTCAATGAAATGGACTATTTTGGGACACAATGTCCCAAAAGAACGAAAAAGTACTAATTATATGGAAAAAAATAGAACCTTCAACTTTTTTTTTACTTATACAAGTTACAAGATATCCAACAGTCCTGAAAATCCTTATACCGTCCATCAAATTATGAGGACGTCCTGACGTCCTGCAATTTTCTCAAAAAATTAAATTTTTTGAATTTTTCAAAAAACAAAAAATCAAAATTGAAAAGAGAATTTTTGAGCTCTCACTCTCTTAAAAAATATCATGCTAAAAAAAATTAAAAAGCGAAAAAAATTAAATGGAAAGAGCATTATTGGTCCCTCCTCCTCCTCCTCCAAAAAAATCGTGAAATGTTTGAATTTTTTCTGAATTTTCGCAGTAATATTTAGTAGCGCATCTTGTACAAAAAGACTTATTTTTTTGATCTCGATTTTTTGACTTATTGGTACTTTGAGAACAACAACAAAAAAAATTCAGCTCCAATTTTTCCATGATGGGGAAAGGTAGAAAGAGAGAACAATGAATACTTGATTGTGAGGAAATTTGAACATTTTCGTCAACAAGTCAGTAAAAAGTAGGTACCAAAAAGAGAGGTATCTCAACTCAAAAGTAAAATTTTGAGCTCAAACTATACTCGCAGGAGGCAGTGGATTCGATTGATTAAAAAATTAATGATTTTTCACTGATTTTTCAATCAATTCCCAATTTCTCAGAAAAAACAATAGTTTTGACTAAAAGATTAGTGAGAAATGACAGATTTTAAAATCGGACTTTCCTATCATATATTTTTTCTCGATTTTTTCAGACCCTATCTTAATTGATTTCTGGCTACGTAATGACCCAAGCTACCTCAAAATTTACGAACTGAAAATTCATTTCTTGAATTTTGGAAAATTTTTGGAATTTCAAAACTGGGTACCCTCATCATCCTGCAAAATATGAAAACTGGATATAATCAACAAAAAAATCTGAAATTTTGTATATTAAATTCTCTATTTTCGAACTGTCAAATCGATTGGAAGAAGTTTTGAAACATTTCGGAGCCACCAGTGAATTAAAATTTAAATTTTCTGACTGGGAATTTTTTTGGTAAAAATTTAAAAATATGTTCACTGTGCAACCGAAACGTCTCGAAACTGTTTTCAATTAATTTTATAGGTCGAAACTGTCGAAAGTAGGGTACCTAAGTACCAAGTACCAACTTTTAGCTTTTTATCTCAATGCATGCGCAGTGGGTCTATTTTTAAAATTTTTTCCAGAAAATTTTCGTGTCAAAAAAGGATTATTCAATTCAAAGTTGAGAATTTCAGAAAATTGTGCCTCAATCGATCAAATCGGTCGCCGACATTGGTAATCCGTAATTATAGGCGCTGAAGTTCCTGTGAACAATTTTATAGAATTTTTTTGCACTGGAAAATTTTAAAATTTTTTGGTGGTTCTGAAACGCCTTGAAACCTCTTCCAATCGATTCTACAGGTCAAAAATAGGGTATGTAGAGTAGACTCAATTTTAGATTTTTTCGTTGATCAGTTCAAAATTTAATATTTTTCAGGGCGATGAGATAGTTTTGAAATTGAAAATTTTTTCCAAAATTCAAGCAATGAGCTTCGGCAATGATCTGTTACATTTTTGTCTTTTATCAAGATAACCAGAAAATTGAAAATTTTTGGTAATTTTGTTGAAAAAAAGTGCCTAAGAATTTTTAATACCTATTTTGCTTTTCCTTGATTTTTTTTTTATTGAAGGTGAGAAAAATGGTACCTATGAAAATGGTTGAAATGATACAGAAAAAAATAAAAATACTTATGAATATTCAATTTTCGGATCCAGTGGATGTAAGCACCTACTAAATACCTTAGCCTTCCTAATTCAGTTTTTCTTCCTTCACTGAATACTCAATACGACTCCCCCCCCCCTTCAAAAAATTGGTCCAATTCAACCGAATCAAATTCTTTCTGTTTTTTTTTTGTACTTTAGATCTTCATATATGCGTCTAATTCAAAATTTTAAAATTAATAATTTCTCCCCAACTCGAATCGTATTTTCACTCAAATAAAATTCAATTCCAAAGTGTTTTAATGTGTTTATAACAATATTTCGCAAATATGTATGTACATCTCGTATTCCAGAACGAGTCCACAATACTGTTCGTAACGTATTTCCAACTCCATTTTGCGATCGCTTTACGCGCCAAAAAGCAAATTCCAACGATTCTAAAACGCAACCCGGAATAATTATTACAGCGCAAGGAAAAACGTACAGTGTATAGCGTCGAGTCGTAGTCGGATTGAGTACATTAGATTAATGTTAGTCGATGTATTTTAATGTGCATTAAGCGCCATTCCCTCGTGTTCCTTTTCGCTTGTAAATTTTTCTTCTTCATAATTCTAAAGCGTTAATGCGTTGTTAATTTCATTTTAACCGGATTTATCGTTGCGCTGATATTTTTATATGTGAGGCGTCGGTCGTCGCTCGTGCCCTGGTATAGTCGGGGAATGAGAAATGAAGTGTAAGAAGTGTATAATTTTTTTTTTTACAGATACCAGTCACGATTATTTGCTCGTTTCGTCGAGTATATGATTTGGTGCTGGGCAGGGTTGATGTCGAGCTTGGAGTTAAAAGCGTTTAGGGTCGTTTGTGCGAGAAGTATAGCTCAGGGTTTGTTAGGGGTTCAAAATATATGTATCTTTTGAGCAATTTTTTCCCCAAGCCAGGAAAGAGGAAATTTGAGACATTTCAGTTCTGTGTACGAAGAATAATGGCTACTTATGATTTCTCCATTTCTTTTCCTACAGGCTCCTTTGTACTAATTTGAGAGAAAAAAATGCTGATCAGGTTTCAGTTCCTTACGATAAAGGTTCAGTGAGGATCTCCAAAGGAAATCATATTAGTCATTTTGCTCGTGTTTTGCACCAGTGATTTGAACGAAATCTCAAATTACGTTCGAATCAATTTCTTCCTCAATTTTTGTTTTTTTATGACCACGAATTAATCTTTTGATTAAAAAATAAATTTTGCATTTTTTTTAAATTACTGCCCCTTCAAATCTCGAGTTAGGCAATCCATGCATCAATTTTTACTTGCTTTATCGATCTCCACCTAATCATCCCTTATTTTTTCAAAATTGTGAAATTTTTGTTTTCTATGACTATAAATTTTAATGTTGGCAACACTGTCACAAAAAAATACTGTAACCAGAAATTTTCATCTTATTTTAGTTTTTGAAGTAGGTACCAAAGGTATAAATTTTGGAACATGCCATAATGGGCCAGATGAGATTTCTAAGGGTGAGTTGTAGTTGAAATGAAAATTCAAAAACTTGGGTATGGGGGCAGAAAAGGGAGCTGATTTCAAAATTTTCAGCCATTTTTGAGGAGGTAAGGCTAAAATTGAGCCTACAAGGAAGGAGGAGAGGGACAAAATCCAAAATTATCCAAAATTTTTGGATGGATGTTGAAATGTAAATTATCGAATGTGCTGATTTCAAATTTTTGGCTCCACTTCATTTAGAACTCAAGTTAAGCTATAAAGGGAGAGGAATCAAAATCCAAAATTTTAAAAATTTTAAAGATATGTGCTTGAGTTGCAAAAAAGCCTCTGTCCATTTGGAATGTAGACGAGCATGCCAATTTTGACTCAAAATAATGTAGCAAAATCACTGAATGGAAGGTCTTTCTATTACCCATCGAAAAATACCCTGTACTCATTACATACCTAATTTTGTAGATTGGTATAAAAAATTCTCAAAATTTTTAAAAAAACATTTTAGAAAATTATCCAATTTTAATAAAAGTATGAAAGGACTGCTGCCTCCCTCGTCAGAGAGTGATATTTCAACCAATATTTCTTACCATAACAACTCTGAAGCTCACCTTTTCTTCCAATTTCCGAAGAAAAACCCCCATCTTGGTCAATCGAGTAAAATCTAAAATCTTCCCTAGCTACGTACGAGTCTCGATACGATGAATTTTTCATGACTTATCATATCCTCAGCCTAGAGATTTTAAAAAAACCCAAACCGTATAGGTTTTCACTCGTACATACGAAATTTTCCTCTTGAAACTGTCGCCACATAAATCGTATAAATTCAACTTTGATCATTTCCAAGTCACTTTGTTGTACTGGTACTATATAAACTTACGTGGCAATAAGTTGAAATTATAATTCCGTTGAAAGTTGAAGCAGCCATAAGGACGCATTTTGTATACAAATGAGCCAAACGCCTTTTACTCTGCTTACTTATAACGCCTAAAATATGAAATCGTAATACATTTTGAATTTTAAAATTTCACCAACGTCGTGACGTTCTTCTTTCTCCGTCGTGTTGCCGCGTTCACTCCCCCGGTACATGATTTTTATTGGTTGGGGTGGGATGAGCGCGGTATCGACTAAAACAGATGTTTACCTACACCGCAAGTTTGACTAAATTGTCAAAAATACCAACGCTGCCGAAAAACTTGAGAGCAAAAAATTTAATTTGAAAAAAAGAGTTTTATCGTTGTTGTAAACCTCGTTGGCATTTCAATTGCGAGCTGCTCTAGTTCATTTAGCCGGAGGCCGGAGAAAGGAAAAGTTTTTTTTTGGGGAAAAATGAACTTCAACTTCCTAGATAACGCGTTAGTACACTTAGTAAATCTGAACGATATATTTTTCTCGCGAAAAACTACGTAAAAATAATTTTATAATTAAATTAGAAAAATTTCGCGACGTAACTTTTGACTCCGCGATGTATACTCGGAGTAGCTTTTATACAAGAAGGGAAAAAATCTTTTAATATAAGTGAAAACTTCCTTTCATTTTTCTTTTTGTTTTTCTACTCGATGTCAAGATTTTACTTTTGAAAATTAAAATTTTTTCCACTTGCTGAACGGATTGATGCGACAGGTTATAACCCGGCCAGCGACCGTATCTTTATATTTTTATTTCCTCGTGTATAAACTTTGATAGCGATGTTCGCGTTTAGGTTCGAGTTCCGCTGTACACTTTTTGGCAGTTGCAAACAAATCGAGATGCGAATTTCATAACGAAAATTTTCTCCAAATTGCCATTCCGCTGGTATATTTATATCGTGTATGGCGAGCGTTATTGTGATATGAAAAATGATCGACGTTTCAAATGGCGCGCGAAGAATGAAATATACCAGACGAAGAGATTGCCTGTGCTTGTATTTTCGCGCCGAGCCCCTTTCAGGTGGTGCTGTTCGGTGTGAAAAATTTTCGAGGAAGTGTTGACTCATCTCTAATTTTTTTCCCAGAAATTGTCTTTTGTCGCATTACTTTCAAAATTTTTCAGTTTTTGTGAAAATGACGAAATTTAGATATTTTAAAATTTTTTCAAGTTTGCTGATCTAGAGGACGATTTAAGATAAGAGAAAACTGTCATTCTTTTTCTGGATTTTTTTGGTTGGATTTTTTTAAATGGGGAGTCAAATTTGTTTTTTAAAAAAAAATTTTGTGTAAAAAATCCTATTAGGAGTTGAAAGGATTTTTGATTTTGTATACACTTACCTACTTGATAAAAATACAAATCCTTTATTTAAACCTATTGAAATCAATGTTAATTACCTGAAATAATTTTTACTTGGTTATTCTTCTCAAAACATTGCAATTTATTCATAATTATAAAATTTCTGTTGACAGTACTGCAACAAGATATTTTCTAAAAATTAGTTTTAATTGATAAAAAATTCTAAGCACCTATATCTTAAGGGGAAAGGGGTACCCTTTGGCTATGTTCAAATGTGGTATTTGAAAACTTGAAAAAGAATTTAAAATAGGTACTTAATCTGATTCAAATTTATCGATAAAAAATTTATTAAAATATTACTAGACTATAAGTTGATAAAATATTTCTGATGATTACTTACAAGTATTTTTTGTCAAGGTTACAATTTTTCAACCAAATGTTTTCAACGTCGCGTCGCGGTAAATTGTAAAACAAGCCCAGATCAATTCTTCAATTCAAAATTTTTTCCCAGCCAATTTTTTCACAATTTTTTTTAAATTGCAAATCATTTTTACAACATGAAAATTTGAAGGTATGAATTTTTTTCATTTTTCTCCTTAAAAAATTCAATACCTTCAAGCTTTCATGTTGTAAAAATTATTTGAAATTTGAAAAAAAAATAGAGAAAAAATTGGCTGGGAAAAATTTTCGACTTGAAGAATTGACTTGGGCTTTTTTACAAATTTGCCGCGACGTTTTGTTAAAACATTATGTATTGCAACCTTGACATAAAATTTAAAGTTTGAAGAAGAATTTATACCTCGTCAAAAAAATTTCGAAGCCGGAAAAAGATTCGAGGAAAAAATTTAGGCCTCGTTAAAAAATTTCGAATCCGGAAAAAAATACAGAAAAAAATTTAGACCTCGTCAAAAAAATTTTTGAAGTCGGAAAAAATACAGGCCTTATCAAAAAAAATTTTCAAGTTGGAAAAAAAATCGAGGAAAAAATTTTGACCTCGTCAGAAAAAAATTTTTAAGTTGAAAAAAAAAACGATGAAAAATTTTTGACCTCGTCAGAAAAAAATTTGAAGTTGAAAACAAACGAACGTGTAAAAAGTGTGGACTTTGGAAAGAAAAAAATCGCTCACCAACCACTTTGAATCCGTAAAACAGGCTCATGTTGATGAGATGGGGGGGGGGTGAAATTTATCACTTGTACCCCATTTTCCGACGCCTTTGACCTGCAGCATCGATTATTTGGAGATGAATTCCCAGTTTCCTGATTGATCAAAATTATATGTGACATAGGTTCGCATTTTTTAAAAATAGGTACCTAATCAATCAAGAATATTTCCTGAAATTTCGTGAGTCGATTAATCAATTATTTTCAATTATTTTTTGAAAACACAATATAGATAGGTATGTGTAATCGTTCTACATATGTTTATCAGGCAAAGGCCAAGTGGAAGAGAGCCCACACCCCTTTGGAATTGGTTGGAACCTTGATTTGGAGCTCCTCACATTGGGTTAAAATGGCTAAAATGCACCATTTTAGCTTCTCCTGATGGTTCTTCAATTTTTCATGAATTTTGACTCCCCGTCCCCTACTTTTTCTTCAATTTTCAGCCTCAACTTGAATCCTGGATACGCTTGTGACAATCCCAATTAGTTAGTCAAATTCTACTAAGAGGTATGAATTTTTTTCTTTTCTCGTAGGTTACTTCAGCAGAAAAAAAGAAACCGCTCTGCTTACACCATGTGTGCTCTATTTTCGTTTTTACGTATACGTATAATATTTCATCGTTTTATATATACTTATACCAAATCGAATACCTAGCGATTTTTTCGCCCGCTCTTGCGACCCGTAAACGCGTTACACCGGTAAATTTACACCTTCAAAACATTTTAATATTTTTCAATATCCCGTTAACGTCACATCAATAGGTTTCAACGCTTGAATTCGGGTCGTCGCCAGATCTCAATGCTCCTTCCGCTACGACGCGATACCGTCAACTTTACAGTTAAACCAACACCGCGGTGTATTGGCAAGCTCGAAAATTTCCAAAGAATATTCTATAATCCGCAAAAATCTTCTAGTTTGACTCGTACGCAAATTGCCAATCGTATATACTAACGAGAGAAATAATAAAATCGGATAATGTTTTTTTTATTCTCCCCCTACTTCTCCCTCTTCGCCAACGATTCGTAGTTTTCTTTTCGTATCGTAAATAATCGATGACAATTTTCAAATAATTTTTTTTCCTCTTCCCTTTTACATATTTTAACGGCGGCGGTATTTTTGGCGCGATTTTTCATTTTTTTTCTCTCAGTACGACACAGTTGGAAAGTTTTAATCCTCGAAACGTTGGTTGCATTTCGTTTTAATCATTAAAAATGAGTTTCGATCAATATGGCGAGATGAAGGGAAACAAACTTTTTAACGAATTGATACCAACCAAACGTGTTTCTAATTTTACTATTTTTTGCGGCGCTGAAAAGCATACAAAACAAGTCTTTCGTGTACCAGCTTAAGCTACGATCGCTTTAACGAACACCCTATCTTATTAAATTTTTCTCTTTCCAATAATGCGGAACGTTCAATTATTTAAAAAACTGAATTCTTCGCGCAGCTTCACTCGGCGTAATGATTGTCAATTCTTATTCGATATATTTTTTTGAAAGTTGCAGCTACGCGGCGGGTGAAAACGGAGGAGGAAAGTCGCGTATACGGCGCGAGCCGAAGCGTATAGCGAGATTTACCATTTGAAAGAAAATTGTTCAATTTTCAAATAAAACGGAAGACTATTACTCTTGGCGAGATTTCGTATTCGGCTTCTACCCTACGCGTAAAAAAATCCTAGCCGTTCGAATATTTTAAATAAATTACATTCACTTACAAACTGACGAGTGTTACTTTTTTTTCCTCCTCTGCTTCATTCGTTCATCTTCTTCGGCGTTCTCTCCCTTCGCTCTTAGGTCGTGCCCCTTTTTTTTTCGCTTTTTCTCTGTGTGAACTCTTGTAACGCACAGCGAATTTTTTTCAGGGGTAAAAGAAGTATACGTCTTAACTTTTCAATACATATAGAAAGAAGTTGCTCGAATGAAAACTTTTATTGAACTCTGACTCGTTCCGTTTGTCTTCATTGTTAGTTTTCATATAAACGAGTAAAACCAACTTTTTTTTTAAATTCGAAAATGAATTTTTTATTACATCCGATATTACGACCGAGTTGAAGGGCTGGCTAGCTCTTTTTTTTACACGTGGATTTCAAAAACACCCTCGTAATAGCGCGTCGCGTCTGCGAGAATTTACCGAATTTTTTGAGCGAATTTTACGTTTTTGCGGTTTGTTTGGAAGAAAGTAACTATTGCGAGAATTTTTCGAATGATGATGATAAAAGATGGTTCGAAGAATGGGCGACGAATTATTATTCTATTCTTTCCAAGTTATGGGTAGGAAGTGGGTATATTTTTTCTCGAATCAACTCTGAAAAGTTTCAAAATCGGACGAACAGAGAAATTTTTTTGTTAATTGCTGTAAACAAAGTTTACTTTGGCTTTTCATACCTACCAATAAATTAACATCTTCCCTGACTCTGGATGAATATTTTTCAACTATTTTTCCTGCAAATTTTTCACCAAATGAAACAAAATATCGATGATCAATTTGTTAATTATTTTTAATCACCAAACAATGTCGAATTTTGATAATCTTGAAAAATTATAGGACGGAAAGAGTGAATGAGCCACCAACATTCATTAATAACCTTGCGAAATTCGAGGTATCGGCATATGGAGTTCTGCGCCAGGAGCAATTTTTTCAGCGATTTTTGCTTCTTATTTTACAATGATTTTTTTTTTTCAATTCTATTATTTAATCCGCAAGACAAGGGGGAGGGGGGGAGGTAATACTTATTTGAAAATTTGAGTTATTCATGTTAGCCGATTTTTGACTCGAAATCATGTGAGGATTATTTCTTATTAATTAATTCTAGATCAAGACTTCTTGTTAAGTCTTGTGAAAGCAAGTGAAGGAAAGTTCCACAATTCTAAAAGCTGTACAAAAAAACGAAATAATCGGAGAAGGGGGAGATGAAATTTTTGCCTAAAATTTTATTCATGTCTTTCTTCATTTTTTTTTTTTTTTTTTTTTTTTTTAGATAGAATTTCCATTCAATTTTTGAGTGAGTTTTCGTAAAAATCGAGTTTATTTTTTGCTCATTTTTTAAAATTTTATTTACTTATGAAATTTTTTAAAGAATTTTAGCAGGTTTGAAAAACATAGAAATCATAGGTGCACCCAAGTGGGGCTCATGGAATTTGAGCCCTCTCCCCCCCTCGAGCTCGGAAAAAAATTTTTTACTACCAAAATTTAAAAAGTGTATTTTTTGCTTTTCAAACAGTACATATTTTTTCCAAAAAATTTTCACCCTTGCTTCACTCGGGTAGTATTTTATTTCTTTTAAAATTCGATAATTTTTGACTGATTTTTCAGCCAAAAATCACCAATTCCTCAATAAATTCCCAATTTGTCGGAAAAAATTGATGATTTTTGACTGAAAGATCAGTAAAAAATGGCTAATTTCAAATTCTCAGTCCCTCCCTTAATTAATTTCTGGGTGCGCCCATGATAGAAATCATTTCAATTTGGTAAGAGTTTCCAGATGATAAATTTTACTGAGTGTAAGTAAACCAGAAATTCTGAAAAATTTTTGCCATTGTCCTGAATTTTAAGTGAGCAGTTATGTTGAATGTTTTGTTGATTGATTTTACTGAAAAAATTTTCGATTTAAATTTCAGCCGAAGTTTGTTATTTGGTTGGAAAAATCACCCAATATTGGCAAACTTCTGAAATATTGCTTTGATTTATCTCGAGTGAATTATTGGATACCTATTTTGATTTTCTTGCGGCTAAAATATTTTTTTATCTGTTATTTGAAATTTTGATAAATTTAAATGGATAAAAACACATCCCATGAAATTCATTCGAAATTTTTATTTCCTTAAAATATAATGCTGTCCTATTCTAGCATGTGCCGAATAACTTTTTTGTCAAAATTTCGTAATTGTATATCTATTTCTTTTTTTTGGTCTTGAATATTGGTAGAAAACCCTCAAATTTTTTCCAAGACCTAGTTGGTTCTTTTTTGGGAAATATTTAAAGAATTTGTTAGACATATTTTTGGATTGTTTTAATTTTACTCGTCAATTTTTGAAATTCTCTAACAAATCAGTAATGGAGGGGTCTTTTTGAAAAAATTTGAAGCTAAAAATAGCATAAAAATGACAAGAAAAGCTAAAAAAAAGACAATAATTTTCAAATTCAAATGAAAAAAAAAGTTAATTGTATAAATTCAGCCTCATTTTGGTGTGAGTAAGTACTTACTCTAAAAAAATAAGTAATATTTCATTTATTTTTTTTTGCAAAAAATTAAAAAAATATTATAGTTTCATTGAATTAAAATTCCATTTCTTAGATTATTTCTCTCGTAAAATTGACAAAAGTGAATTAATTTATATACATATAACTTTTTGGAATCACTTTTTGCTGTCAACTCTCCTTGTCTTTTTAATTGTTCAATTTTTCACTTTTTTTACTTGTAATTTTTCTCATATTATTTTTTTAGTTTTGAAGTCATCTTTGAGATGAAAAAAATTTAGCAGCTGATATTCCCTAATTTTTATTAATTCTTTGGGTTCGAGTTTGAAGACCTTTGTTTTTTTCTTGCCTAATTGATATTCAAAACTCTGACAGGTGCAGTTCAAACAACGACACGAAAAAAAGTTTACCCAGATAATATAAATTATTGAAAATTCCTGTGTACTAAGTATGTTTAATGAGTTGGTAACGGGTCAATGAATTAATGCCATTTATATAAGATTACACGTTCACTCGTGCCTGAGAATACGTAATTTTTAAAATTATCCGTCGAAGTCACGGACGCGAAAATGAATGTCGTCGTATCGAGTACTAAAACTGAGTACCCTACGTAAAATCGTACGATATGGCACGATACCGATATCCAACTATCGAAAAGAAGTTACCAGTGTTTGGTTTTTTTCCTTTTCCTGTCTAGTTTCCCTGTTACGATACCGTTGTACCTCATCGTCTTGGTAAAATATGGCGCAAAGTTTGATACTTTTTGTTTTGACCCGGGTATTTATACCATCGAACCAGCATCGAATTAGAATAATTCCAGTTTAATTTCGTTTCGCGGTATTCCCAAGCTGTATATGCGGAGAATCGAACGGGATGTAGATTTTCAGCATACTAGGCTACGAGCTGGTAATACGGTGCCGAAGCCGAATGAAATTATCTAAGTATTACGACGAGAGGCGATACTGTCGGCGAATTATTCTTGCCTATTTATCGAGCGTCGTTTGTCTCATCCGTAGTACTATTATATTGATACGCGTCAAACTATAGTGTGGTGCTTCTGCTTATTATTGATTTCAACTTGAAATGTTACTGGGAGAAATGGGAAATTGACTGCATAGATAAGAGTATAAATTTTCAACTTACTGACGACGTGCATATGCGATCCGACTACTTGAGTATGGAAATATGGCGCATCGGTGGAAACCTCGCATCGGTATTTGCCGTTCAGCTCCCAGTGTACTTCGCGTAGAGTTACTTTGGTCGGACCTGATTGGCTAATCTGTGGAGAAAAGATGGTGATTTGAGAATGGATTTGAGCGAAGGAGGATTTTTTGTGGCTGATTTGAGTTTATCAAGAATGCGAGTTTTTTGAAATCTGAGCAGAGAAGTGCCAACGGTGTGTTTTTGGAAGGGGAAAAGAAATCAAAAAATTCAGGGTAATGATTTTCTCAATAATCATTCCGGATGGAAAATTGTGAGATTATTTGTAAAACTGAATTTCGTCTTGAAGATCACGGGTTCCTAGCGCCAGGTTCCAGCTTAAAATTAATTTTATCCTGTGTTTTTTTTTTTTTTGAATTTTTCCCACTCAAAATGAGAACTATCCCCATAAAATGCAATAAGATGGTACTTTTTTCGAGTATCTTAAATTTTTTGTTGAAATTCAATTTTTTTCAATATAAATCTAATTTGGAAATGTAAAACGGTAATTATGAAAAAAGTAGTTGAACTTTCATATTGAACTGAGAAGTATGATGAAAATGTCTCTTTGATGTTTTTTCACAATTTTCATCCAGAAATTTGAAAGAATGATTTTTTTCAAGTAATTATTCACCTCTTGAAGAGCTGCATAGTTGTGCTCCCAAACTGTGGAGTATCAAGAAAATTTTCACTCGACCAGTAGAAAATTTTGATTATCTTCAAAGGCTGCCTCGGTTAAAAATAATATGACTTATGTTTCGACTTTTTATTCACCATTGAGGTAGATACTTATACTTACTTATTTGCAAATGAAACATTCAAAACCAGAAAATAGAAAGGTAAGGTTTTCTTCCAGAAAAATGACTCAAATCGAAGTAGGTAGGTATACTTTGGTAAGTAAGTACAGCTACCTAATGGTTTTTTCGCGGAGATGGTTTGGGGAGAAAGTCTGTTTTGACTTTTTTTGGGAAGAGGGGGGAGGAAAATGTAATTTTTTCCGAAATTTTTTGTTTTCAAAATTTTTAATTTTCAAAAAAAGCATTTTTTCAACAAGAGAGAAACGAATTTTTGGTGTCATCGGACATTTTTGACTTGAAGTTGAAAAATTTTGGAAATTGAAGTTGTCAAAAATTGCAAAATAGGCCAAAACCTTGCTAAAACCTGGATTTCTTAAATTTCTCTCCAAAATTGGTGAGATTTGATCCACTAAAGCATTTTTTCTTTTGGAAAAGTTTATCTCAAAAAAACAAACCATGCCCCGTTTTATTTAGTGAATTTTTGATAGAAAATAATTAATACTCCAACGAAGCAAAGGCGAAATTTTTTTCAGAAATCCGGATATATAAGATAGAGTCTGAATATTAATGGGGCAAAATCTCAAATTGATGATACAAATTTTGAAAAATTTTGAAAACTAGTTTAGCCAGATTTGAAACAGACTGATTTTAGGTAGAAAAAAGATGGATGACACAATTTTATTTTATTTCAAAGTGTATATAAGAGAAATAAATTTTTGTTCGAAAGAAGCAAGGACGAAAATTTTAGAAAACTAGGTGTTCAAGGTGCAATAAAACAAATAAAAAATTGGACACTTCCTTTTCAAAACTACATATTGCAAGAAAAATACGACAAGGCCTTGCACAGTGAGATCAAAGCGCCTAAAAAATTTAATTTTTTGACGTAATTTTAGAATTTGATTGTGATTTCTGAAAGATAACGTTTTCCCTCAAATTTTCCTTGTTTTGGTCACATTTGTCAACTTTTCCTGAAGGGGAGCAGTGGATGAGCTGCTCCTTTCCATTCGTTAAGCTCCTGTTTGTTAATTCGATGTTAATTGAAGAAGTATTTATTGTTTTTCTTATCAAAGTCTTTTCTCACCTTTTTAAAAATACCTACTCTGTTTCAACTCGATAACAACGAAAAAATATTGTCCAGTTAAAACTATCACCAACATAGGTACTCATTGATAAAAAATCTAATCAAAATTTGGAAATCCGAAAAAAATCCCATTCCCAAAAATCTGATAAATTTTACAATCTAAGGACATTTTTTCCTCATCTCAAATTCAACAAAAATTACCTCTCACAACAACGCACAATTCCACAAACACAAATCCATCCTTATAATATTCCCCTCAAATTTATAAAATCCGTTAAAACGCGAAACAAAATTAATTATACTACAGGAAAAAAAAAAGAAAACCGGTCGATTATCGCAAACGCGAAGAGAGAGCCAGATTGGAAAAATAAATTTTTACGAACGAAATAAATACGCGGAAATTTTATTCGGTACGGTAAACGTGATTATTCCGAGGATTGGTTCGCAGCAGCAGAAATTCAACATTTGCAATAAAAGCCGAAAACTACGCATTTGTCGGGACGAATATCCGTACAATACCGCTTATTTCGATTTTATTTCACCGACTATAGGATTCGGATTGGCGATATAGAGAGGTTTTTTTTTCGTTAAGAATTAAACCTAATAGAAAAATTGGAAATTCTATTTTTATATTCTGGGTATTTGAAATAGATATAGACATATAGCACGTGTAAAACTTTGCGAAGTTCTTTTTTCTGCTCCTTTGCGATCTCGAGATGTCCTTGCTCAGGCATGTTTTTCAGACTTCGTATCAAATTGACTGGATAAAAATTAGGATTTAAAATGTAATCTCGTTCGGATATTTGTTGGAATTTTTCGTCGCTCGAAATTACAGTTATAATTTAGAATTAGACGTGGTTTGAGTGTCGCGAAGTTTGGCTTTTTATTCGATACGATATTTTGTGTTGATGAGGGTATTTACTTAATTTTGGTTGAAATTTTGTCAATTTTTATCATATTGGTGATTTTGTTTTTTGATTTAGGTAATACCTAGGTATTGGTAAAAATAAAAGTAACCTATGAGGAAAGTATCTCAACTGGCAAGGAAATTTTGAACTTGAATTAAGGATGATAAATCGAAAGTACGTCACCGCAAAGCTCCTTATTTATCCAAAATTTTAGGTATTCAAGTTCACTTTTTTTCACTTTTGGCGAATTTTCGAAATTTTAGAGTCACGAAATTGCTCTATAAATTATGAAAATTTGATCTGATTAAAGAAAAAAGCTGAAATTTGGTACCTATATACCCTTTTTTTGACCTCTCGAATCGATTGAAAAAGGTTTCGAGACTTTTTGGAGCCTTTAAATTTTTTTGGAATTTTTCAGCTACGATCATTTCATAAAAATGGTCCATATGAACTTTGGTATCTAAAAACTCAAATTACTTGTATTGCTGACCTAAGCATTTGATGGATTAAAACCAGATTTTCCAAGGTTCCAAAATGATGAAAATTGCTTCCAATCGATTTGGAGGATCCAAAATAGGGAATTTTCCAAATTTTGGATTTTTTCGTCCATTGGAGAAACATTTCATAATTTTCAGGGCGATATGATAATTTTGAAATTTTAAAAATCCATCAAAATTGGAGAACTTTAGTTCCTGAAATTTTGGATTTAGACCTTTTAAAGATGTAATTTATTTTTGTATCAATCCAAAATTACACTGCTAATTGAGATACCTTTCTCGTGAGAAATATTTGCATGAAATATACTTACATCGACATTGATTCCAAGCATTGGAAAGACTTTAATATGTGGTAATTCTTTTGGTACGTATCTGTAAAATTCCTGCCTTCCTTTATACCATTTAACACTATACAAATCATCACCTTCCAAATCATATGTACAAGTCATGACGACGGTCTCGCCTGGGGTAACTGCAGCCGGAATATCAACCACTACATCGCGTAAGCTTTCAATCACTGAAACCAGAAAAACACACATATTTACTCTTCACAAGCATTAAAACTTGATAAACGCAGGGTAAAAAACCGAAAATCGCTGAAAATCCCACCGCTTCAAGTTCCAACTAAAATATGTTGTAAAAGCTCTCGGTTGCTGAACCAAAAACAGCTGCCTTTGACGTCGAATGTAAATATGAAAGGAATTAATCGCGTAAGATTCAAGTTTCACTAACTTTTCAACAGGTTAATGTTTAACTTTTTGGATATACAAAAGGCAGCATTTGTTGAGAACAGCAGTAGTATCAAAGTACCAATTCTACTACAAGGTTAATGACCTCGTTGACGTCATAACCTCAGTTAGTACCAATTCTACTACAAGGTCAATGACCTCGTTTCAATTACGCTCAATTATCACGCTCATCGATCTCGTTGACGTCATAACCACAGTGACGTCATTACACTATCTGAAATTCTTCATAATTCGGAATGAAATAATTCCATGACGTCATCTCTGACGTCATCTAGTCAAAATATGAACTAACAGGATATCAAAAACTATTAGGTAAAAATCTAAATTTTAGCGCGAAATCAACATGATAATTGGTTATTTGTGAAATCAAATGCGAGTGTACCTAGGTAGTAGGTACCTACCTAAAAACCATATAATGTTGATTCATACTTTGAAGAATTACCGCATGGTTATATGCGATTTCAAGTAAAAGAAAAAAGTCTTCTTTTTCATTTAAATTGGTGAAAAGTTATTAAAGGAAATTCAGAATTATAGCATTTATAGCATAGAAAAATTAGGTTTTATGTGAATTCGATTTTACCATTATAAACCTCGTTTGTATAGAAGACAAAGTTTGTGGGTGGTGGCGGCAAGAGGAAGAAGAAGGTAGTCTTGCAGCGAGTTGTTTCCCCGCCTGCTGCCCACCTTGCGCTACCTTTCTTTGGTGTCGGTTCTTTCTTCTCTTCTCTCTCCTCGGCCATGATTGTATACCTGTACCTGTATTTGTACCTCTTATCTTATTTCTCTGTCTCACACATGTAAAAATTAAAAACAGCTGCGGAGAATTTTTTAAAATGAATATTTTGTACATTGTTTTTAGGTATGTCTGTTAGCATAGTTTCTTGCTCTCTCCTCTCTCCTTATTAATGATGGCATGCCTATACTTGTTCCTCCTGTTACACACATATAAAAATTGAAAACAGCTGCGGAAATTTTCAAGAACATTTTTTTATTAAAATAAGATATATCCTAAAAATTTTTTATTGAAATTTAAAAAGTAAAAAAAAAAAAATTGGTAGTGTTCAATTTGGTGATTGAAATGAGTTAATAATAATACATATAGGTAACCACTATTTTTAGTTTTCCTGGGTATGTGATGACTTATTTTAATAAAATGTGTAATTGATAGATTCATTTTAAAAAATGATATTACAATAAGAAATATCCTTTGTTAATTTTTCATTAAAATTTTAAAAGAAAAAATTAGGCAAATATTTGAATTTTGGTGGAATTTCCTGTTTATCAATGTTTATATTTTCCCTCAAAATTGAAAAAAATTTACCTGGTCATTTTTGTTAACTCAATTAGTTCATACTTTAATCACTAGAGTTTAAGTTCCCCATTTTTTTTAAATTTTGAATTTAAAGTTTTCATGAGGCTTTTATTAATAGTTGTCTTCTTTATTTGAAATCATCTCTCAAATTACTAATTTTATGAAAATAAATCATCTCAAAGACTGAGAAGCTAAAATGATGGTTATTACGTTTATATTTTTCCTCTAAAATCTCCCAATTTTAAATTTTAATACAAACGTTTGCTTTTAATTATGGTTATTAGAATGGGTGAGGTGATGAAGGGGTTATAAAAAATTTTAATCAATTTTTCAATAAATCTTAATCCAGTTGTTTAGGTAGATATTTGGAGTAGGTATTTTTTATATGGAAAAATTACAGAGGTATAAAAAATTCTTAATTAAACTAGATTTAAGTGAATAAACTTGTTTTAATACAGTATACATAGTGTGTTCTGGCTTTTCATTATTTGGAAATCATTCTTTTATAAAAGTTATTTTGCAGTGTTCAGTTTAAGAGTGATAGTCTTTCTTTCGCTTTGGTATTTCTATGTAATTTTTTGATGTTATAAAGTAATTATGAATTTTAAAAACAGTTCTTCTGTAATTAACCTTATATTTTGATTTAGATCATTTTAGGAGTAGTGTTTGTGAAATTAGTTTTTCAATAATGTCATTTGAGTGATTAATTATGTCATCGGATTGAATATTACCTTTATCATTGAAGTGATTGAAGTATTCCCCACGAGATGAACAATACCTGTTATAAAAGTAATTAACAATGTTATTAGAGTGAATTTTATTTTCATTGGATTTGTCATCAAGTACAGTGATTTATAGTGGTTTACAGAGTCATTTGGTTGGGATGTTGTGATTTAAAAAATCATTAAAGAAACTTTCAAAGTCTTTGAATCCATTTTTGTTTTATTAGTGGGGTTTTATATGTCATTGGTGTAATTTTCTGTGTCATTACTAAGAATTACAAAGTCATTGGAGTGGTTTACAGAGTCATTGGACACACAATTAATTTATTGATATATGAAATCACTCCAACGACTTCATGGATCACTCCAAAGACATAGAAGAATTTCTCCAGTATCTTAGTAAATCATTCCATTGAATAACAGTATAAATTACACCTATAATTTACTTATTACCGCAATGACACTGTGAAATCACTCATGGCTTTGAAACCCCTCCAATAACTTAATGAATCACTCTGATAATTGAAGACCACTCTCTATACATAGAAAATTACTTCATTAGCTTCATAAACCATTACAATGACATTGTAAATCCTTTCAATGATGAACATTCACATTAATGACAGAAAATTGCCTCACTGGTACAAACTATTGTATAGTAGTAAGAAATTACTGCAGTGACTCCACAAATCACTTCAGACATGGAAACATCTCTACAACATTTTAGTAAATCAGTTGTGATTTGTAAAAACCTTGAGTGATTTTACAAACCATTGAAGTGATTCACAGTGTTATTGAGGTGGTTTACTAAGTTAATGGAATGACATTCCAAGTCATTGATCTGATTTCCATGTCATTGACATAACTTACATGTCATTTGAGTGATTGATGAAGACATTAGAGTAATTTTCTGTGTCATTAAGGTACTTTACAAAGATATTGGAGTGAATTTTTTCTACATTAGAAAGACTTGGATGTTATTGGAGCGATTAACAGTGTTATTGAAGTATTTCACATATAAAGTAAATGGAGTGACTTTCCACATCATTGACCTGATTTCCATGTCATTGACTGGATTTGCAGGTTATTTGAGTGATTGATGAAGACAATGGAGAGATTTGCAAAGAAATTTCATTGATTTTACAAGCAATTAGAGTGATTTATATTATCATTGAAGTAGTTCACATACAGAGTTAATAAGAGTGACTTTCCAAGTCATTTACCTGATTTCCATGTCAATGGTATAGTTTTCATGTCATTTGAGTGATTGATGAAGACATTTGAGTGATTTTCTGTGTTGTTAAGGCAATTTACAATGATATTAAGACCTCATAAAATTTGGGGAGTGATCATGAAAGAAATTTCTTTGATTTCACCAGCTTTTGGAGAGTCATTGAAGTGATTCACATTGTCATTGGAGTATTTCATATACAAGCTTAAAGGGGTGACAGTCCAAGTTATCAACTGATTTCCATGACATTGAGATGATTAACATGTCCTTTGAGTGATAATGAAGACATTAGAGTAAGCTTCTGTATCATTAAGGTGATTTACAAAGACATTGGAGGGAGTTCTTCCACATTAGAAAAACTTGTGACATTGGAGTGATTTGTAAAGACCTTTGAGTTACTGATAAAGATGTTGTAGTACTGTCTGTTCATTATATCATGACCTTTTTTTTTTTGCAGGGTTACCAATGAACAAAAAAGTTCTAAATTTTAGGGAGTCTCAAATTTCATAAAAAAATTTATTTGGAAAATAAACAATCAAAAACATCAATTTTTGAAAAATTGAAACAAAATTCCTTTTTGCTAGCCACTCATTTGTTAATTTTTTTGTTGATTTGAGAAATCCTTCAGTAGTTTTCACCTGCTGGTATCACTGTAAAAAGTGCCATGATGTAAACAACAGACAGTAATTTATGAAGTTTAGGAAGTAATTTGTAACGAAATTTCAGTGGTTTTACTAGCTATCAGTCACCAAGTTATGAGAGTGATTCACATTGTAATTGGAAAATTTTACGTACAGAGTTAATGGAGTGAATATCCAAGTAATTGACCTGATTTACATGTTATTTTCATGATTTACAAGTCATTTGAGTGATTTATGAAAATTCTGGGAGTGGTTTGTAAAGAAATTTTAGTAATTTTACAAGTAATTGGAGTGATTCATATTCTCATTGAAGTATTTCATATACAAAGTTAGATGAGTTACACTTTCCAATTCATTGACATGATTTCCATATCATTGACATGACTTACATGTCATTTGAGTGAATTATGAAGATGTTGAGAGTAATTTTCTATGTCATTAAAATGATTTACAAAGACATGAGAGTGAATTCTTCCATATTGGGAAGACATTTAAGTGATTGGAGTGTTTTGTAAAGACCTTTGAGTGATCGATGAAAACATAGTGATTCATGAAGTTCTGAGAGTGATTTGCAAATAAATTTTAGGATCATTGAACAAATTTCCCCTATCATTGGTATGAATTTCATGTCATTAGAGTGATTAGCAAAGACCTTTTAGTGAATCACATTGTTATTGAAGTAGTTCACATACGAAGTTAAAGAGTCACTTTCCAAATCATTGAACTCATTTATATGTCATTGGCATGATTCTTATGTCATTTGAATGATTGATGTTAGGTAGACAGAGATACCTACCAGTCGGTAGGTAGGTAGGTTCTTAGACATTTATACTTACATATGATTATCAGCATTTATTAACGAATCACTGTATCAATGCCGCCACACAGCGTTGAGACATTTTTTCTTGACAATATCGCCAAGAGCTGTGACTTTTATCAATATGTACATATGTAAATACCTGCGCAGGTACTCTTAATTATGTAGGTACCTAACCTACATTCGACAAGTGGTTCACAATACCCTATCGATAAATCGCCATCACCATAGCTTTTGTGTCAATAAATACCTGTATGTTTACTAAGCGGTTGATTTTTATTTTATTTTCATACAAGACATAAGGTCAAGTGGGGTAAATGTGAATTTTTCTAAAAATTTAATCTACATATTTTGTGACACTCTTTTTCATTTTACTCTGTAACTATGAAAGCTAATTGATTGAAATTTTTCCCATGTGTCAATGGACGTATGAGGAGTAATATGGAAGGGTTGTTTTCATCGATTCGATAATTCATTCAAGAATTATAGCTGTTGCTGACATTTGTACCCCTAATTTTCACATTTACCTCACCATGTGAATACATGCATTGTACAATTGTACATCATAAAAAGCCCAACTACCTGTTCTTTTGCATAAATTGAAAAAATTCATATGATTAATAATTTCAACAACTAGAAAACCTGATTGATGAAAAAAAAAAAAAATGAAATTGAAAGAAATTGATTTTTTGAGTTGAAATTTGTGATTCCCATTTTAAAAAACACCACTCTCGTAATTTGAATCAGTCAAAAATGACTGATTTAAATCGACAAAATCAAGTCACTGTAGGAATTAGTAAAAAAGTACGATTCAATCAGTGAATGTTCACTACTGAATCAGTAAAAATAAAATTTCACTGATTCAATCGTTAATTACTGATTCAGTCAGTGAATTTTTTTCACTGTTTCAATAATGAAAATTCACTGATTTGAATCAGTAAATTTTTACTGATTTACTAATTATCACTGATGCAACAATCAAAATCCACTATTTGAATCGATAATATTTCACCGATTGATAGTAAAATGACGCTGATTAACTAGGGAACCAGTGGAATTTGACTGATTATCAGTGACGTGATTTTCTCTATTTCACCAGTCAATTTACACATTTTTGACTGATTCAAATTAAGAGAGTATGTTTCCAATTACCTCACATCTAAAAATTCGATAGGTACATATTTGCAAATGCTGCAGAAAATCAAATTTTTCAACCTCACGAACCATAATAGCTAAATTTTATTAATATATCAGACAAAAACTTTTCTCTTCTATTTTTCTTGAACTTGAAAATTACTTGAAATACTTACTCGAAAATCAAAATTTAACATCATGTTTTTTCTTTCAAGAAATTTTTAATCAAAGCTTCCACCAAAAACCTCAAGTTCTTTATTATAGTGAGGCTAAATGTTCAAAGTTTTTATTGTCTGGAATTCCTGCTCGCTACATGCATTTAGGTGTTCACAGTCGACTTGATTACCCAGCATTCACAATCACCCCTCTTAACCTTGCTTAGTACAAACCTACCTCTATATTAGGTAGATAGGTACTGACATATCAAACTGTAGGTAATATTAATGGAAACGAGAACAAAAGCAGGGGATGGAGATGGGGATGGAGATTAGGATGTTGGAGGGAGGTGCGCGAACATGAGCTCACTTGTAATACTCGTATATCTCGAACACATAGGTACATACCTATATATCAGTATCTATGTACGTAGGCTAGGTAGTAGGAGTAGGTACTATATACATACACGTGGATCGAGGTAATAAAATTGTGAATGCTCATAACCTACGTACTACATAATTATGTGTACCTATATGAATACGCTTAACGCTGTGGGTTGATACCATAATACGTGTAAGTACGTAAGTAAAGTATTATTTCGCCAATTTGCTTTCGAGTTGTCTAATACCTGTCTATTTTTGTATTTAGCCTATTCAGGTAGCTATTGTAATAGAAAAGATACCACCAGCAGCAGCATGGAGAGATGGTAAGTAATAAAATTGGAGCGGTGTGAACGTGAATGCGTCAATCTAATGTAATGTACTCAAGTGTCTTCACCTTCCATGGGAGCGGAGCTGCCTTGGGAGGGCGGGGGCGCCCTGGGAGCTGTCTAAACTAAGTCTCCCTTGTCAACCCATAGAAGAGTGATTTTCAGTCATGTGTGCGATTTTTTTCCACCATTGAAGTGATTGATCACCATTGTGGATATTTGTGAAGACAGTGGACGGATTGAACATGTCCTCAATCACATATAAAATCGCGACAAAATCCTTTCCATTTTCAATTCTTTGTTCAGTGATTTTCTTTCCGCGGAGCTTCGCTCAGCGCGGGGGGAAGAGAACGCTATGAACGCGCGCATTCATAGCCTCCTTCTATTTTCAATTCTCTCTTTGTGACGAGAGGGTGCGCGCACCACATAGCATTTTCCTCTCGCGCGGAGCTCGGGAGGAAAATCTCCGAAGAAAATTTTTACATAATCAAGGTGTCGTCGCCGAAGAGTGAGACTTGCAAAATGATTTGTGTGATTTTTCACATCGTTCACGGTGTGTACACCTTCACTCGAACATAATTTCGCGATAAAGATCCTTTTATTTTCAACTTTTTCTGTCTTGGGTTTTACTCCCCCGCTATTTCAGTGATTTTCTTTCCGCGGAGCTTCGCTCAGCGCGGTAAGAACGCTATGAACGCGCGCATTCATAGCCTCCTTCTATTTTCAATTCTCTCTTTGTGACGAGAGGGTGCGCGCACCACATAGCATTTTCCTCTCACGCGGAGCTCGGAAGGAAAATCTCCGAAGAAAATTTTTACATAATCAAGGTGTCGCCGAAGAGTGAGACTTGCAAAATGATTTGTGTGATTTTTCACATCGTTCACGGTGTGTACACCTTCACTCGAACATAATTTCGCGATAAAGATCCTTTTATTTTCAACTTTTTCTTTTTGGGTTTTCCTCCCCCGCTGTGCTTTGCTCAGCGGGGGAGGAAAATGCTATGGAACGCACGCGTTCCATAGCCCCAAAAAGAAAAAGTTGAAAATAAAAGGATCTTTATCGCGAAATTATGTTCGAGTGAAGGTGTACACACCGTGAACGATGTGAAAAATCACACAAATCATTTTGCAAGTCTCACTCTTCGGCGACACCTTGATTATGTAAAAATTTTCTTCGGAGATTTTCCTTCCGAGCTCCGCGTGAGAGGAAAATGCTATGTGGTGCGCGCACCCTCTCGTCACAAAGAGAGAATTGAAAATAGAAGGAGGCTATGAATGCGCGCGTTCATAGCGTTCTCTTACCGCGCTGAGCGAAGCTCCGCGGAAAGAAAATCACTGAAATAGCGGGGGAGTAAAACCCAAGACAGAAAAAGTTGAAAATAAAAGGATCTTTATCGCGAAATTATGTTCGAGTGAAGGTGTACACACCGTGAACGATGTGAAAAATCACACAAATCATTTTGCAAGTCTCACTCTTCGGCGACGACACCTTGATTATGTAAAAATTTTCTTCGGAGATTTTCCTCCCGAGCTCCGCGCGAGAGGAAAATGCTATGTGGTGCGCGCACCCTCTCGTCACAAAGAGAGAATTGAAAATAGAAGGAGGCTATGAATGCGCGCGTTCATAGCGTTCTCTTCCCCCCGCGCTGAGCGAAGCTCCGCGGAAAGAAAATCACTGAACAAAGAATTGAAAATGGAAAGGATTTTGTCGCGATTTTATATGTGATTGAGGACATGTTCAATCCGTCCACTGTCTTCACAAATATCCACAATGGTGATCAATCACTTCAATGGTGGAAAAAAATCGCACACATGACTGAAAATCACTCTTCTATGGGTTGACAAGGGAGACTTAGTTTAGACAGCTCCCAGGGCGCACCCGCCCTCCCAAGGCAGCTCCGCTCCCATGGAAGGTGAAGACACTTGAGTACATTACATTAGATTGACGCATTCACGTTCACACCGCTCCAATTTTATTACTTACCATCTCTCCATGCTGCTGCTGGTGGTATCTTTTCTATTACAATAGCTACCTGAATAGGCTAAATACAAAAATAGACAGGTATTAGACAACTCGAAAGCAAATTGGCGAAATAATACTTTACTTACTTACGTACTTACACGTATTATGGTATCAACCCACAGCGTTAAGCGTATTCATATAGGTACACATAATTATGTAGTACGTAGGTTATGAGCATTCACAATTTTATTACCTCGATCCACGTGTATGTATATAGTACCTACTCCTACTACCTAGCCTACGTACATAGATACTCGATATATAGGTATGTACCTATGTGTTCGAGATATACGAGTATTACAAGTGAGCTCATGTTCGCGCACCTCCTCCAACATCCTAATCTCCATCCCCATCTCCATCCCCTGCTTTTGTTCTCGTTTCCATTAATATTACCTACAGTTTGATATGTCAGTACCTATCTACCTAATATAGAGGTAGGTTTGTACTAAGCAAGGTTAAGAGGGGTGATTGTGAATGCTGGGTAATCAAGTCGACTGTGAACACCTAAATGCATGTAGCGAGCAGGAATTCCAGACAATAAAAACTTTGAACATTTAGCCTCACTATAATAAAGAACTTGAGGTTTTTGGTGGAAGCTTTGATTAAAAATTTCTTGAAAGAAAAAACATGATGTTAAATTTTGATTTTCGAGTAAGTATTTCAAGTAATTTTCAAGTTCAAGAAAAAATAGAAGAGAAAAAGTTTTTGTCTGATATATTAATAAAATTTAGCTATTATGGTTCGTGAGGTTGAAAAATTTGATTTTCTGCAGCATTTGCAAATATGTACCTATCGAATTTTTAGATGTGAGGTAATTGGAAACATACTCTCTTAATTTGAATCAGTCAAAAATGTGTAAATTGACTGGTGAAATAGAGAAAATCACGTCACTGATAATCAGTCAAATTCCACTGGTTCCCTAGTTAATCAGCGTCATTTTACTATCAATCGGTGAAATATTATCGATTCAAATAGTGGATTTTGATTGTTGCATCAGTGATAATTAGTAAATCAGTAAAAATTTACTGATTCAAATCAGTGAATTTTCATTATTGAAACAGTGAAAAAAATTCACTGACTGAATCAGTAATTAACGATTGAATCAGTGAAATTTTATTTTTACTGATTCAGTAGTGAAAATTCACTGATTGAATCGTACTTTTTTTTTTTTACTAATTCCTACAGTGACTTGATTTTGTCGATTTAAATCAGTCATTTTTGACTGATTCAAATTACGAGAGTGGTGTTTTTTAAAATGGGAATCACAAATTTCAACTCAAAAAATCAATTTCTTTCAATTTCATTTTTTTTTTCATCAATCAGGTTTTCTAGTTGTTGAAATTATTAATCATATGAATTTTTTCAATTTATGCAAAAGAACAGGTAGTTGGGCTTTTTATGATGTACAATTGTACAATGCATGTATTCACATGGTGAGGTAAATGTGAAAATTAGGGGTACAAATGTCAGCAACAGCTATAATTCTTGAATGAATTATCGAATCGATGAAAACAACCCTTCCATATTACTCCTCATACGTCCATTGACACATGGGAAAAATTTCAATCAATTAGCTTTCATAGTTACAGAGTAAAATGAAAAAGAGTGTCACAAAATATGTAGATTAAATTTTTAGAAAAATTCACATTTACCCCACTTGACCTTATGTCTTGTATGAAAATAAAATAAAAATCAACCGCTTAGTAAACATACAGGTATTTATTGACACAAAAGCTATGGTGATGGCGATTTATCGATAGGGTATTGTGAACCACTTGTCGAATGTAGGTTAGGTACCTACATAATTAAGAGTACCTGCGCAGGTATTTACATATGTACATATTGATAAAAGTCACAGCTCTTGGCGATATTGTCAAGAAAATGTCTCAACGCTGTGTGGCGGCATTGATACAGTGATTCGTTAATAAATGCTGATAATCATATGTAAGTATAAATGTCTAAGAACCTACCTACCTACCGACTGGTAGGTATCTCTGTCTACCTAACATCAATCATTCAAATGACATAAGAATCATGCCAATGACATATAAATGAGTTCAATGATTTGGAAAGTGACTCTTTTAACTTCGTATGTGAACTACTTCAATAACAATGTGATTCACTAAAAGGTCTTTGCTAATCACTCTAATGACATGAAATTCATACCAATGATAGGGGAAATTTGTTCAATGATCCTAAAATTTATTTGCAAATCACTCTCAGAACTTCATGAATCACTATGTTTTCATCGATCACTCAAAGGTCTTTACAAAACACTCCAATCACTTAAATGTCTTCCCAATATGGAAGAATTCACTCTCATGTCTTTGTAAATCATTTTAATGACATAGAAAATTACTCTCAACATCTTCATAATTCACTCAAATGACATGTAAGTCATGTCAATGATATGGAAATCATGTCAATGAATTGGAAAGTGTAACTCATCTAACTTTGTATATGAAATACTTCAATGAGAATATGAATCACTCCAATTACTTGTAAAATTACTAAAATTTCTTTACAAACCACTCCCAGAATTTTCATAAATCACTCAAATGACTTGTAAATCATGAAAATAACATGTAAATCAGGTCAATTACTTGGATATTCACTCCATTAACTCTGTACGTAAAATTTTCCAATTACAATGTGAATCACTCTCATAACTTGGTGACTGATAGCTAGTAAAACCACTGAAATTTCGTTACAAATTACTTCCTAAACTTCATAAATTACTGTCTGTTGTTTACATCATGGCACTTTTTACAGTGATACCAGCAGGTGAAAACTACTGAAGGATTTCTCAAATCAACAAAAAAATTAACAAATGAGTGGCTAGCAAAAAGGAATTTTGTTTCAATTTTTCAAAATTGATGTTTTTGATTGTTTATTTTCCAAATAAATTTTTTTATGAAATTTGAGACTCCCTAAAATTTAGAACTTTTTTGTTCATTGGTAACCCTGCAAAAAAAAAAGGTCATGATATAATGAACAGACAGTACTACAACATCTTTATCAGTAACTCAAAGGTCTTTACAAATCACTCCAATGTCACAAGTTTTTCTAATGTGGAAGAACTCCCTCCAATGTCTTTGTAAATCACCTTAATGATACAGAAGCTTACTCTAATGTCTTCATTATCACTCAAAGGACATGTTAATCATCTCAATGTCATGGAAATCAGTTGATAACTTGGACTGTCACCCCTTTAAGCTTGTATATGAAATACTCCAATGACAATGTGAATCACTTCAATGACTCTCCAAAAGCTGGTGAAATCAAAGAAATTTCTTTCATGATCACTCCCCAAATTTTATGAGGTCTTAATATCATTGTAAATTGCCTTAACAACACAGAAAATCACTCAAATGTCTTCATCAATCACTCAAATGACATGAAAACTATACCATTGACATGGAAATCAGGTAAATGACTTGGAAAGTCACTCTTATTAACTCTGTATGTGAACTACTTCAATGATAATATAAATCACTCTAATTGCTTGTAAAATCAATGAAATTTCTTTGCAAATCTCTCCATTGTCTTCATCAATCACTCAAATAACCTGCAAATCCAGTCAATGACATGGAAATCAGGTCAATGATGTGGAAAGTCACTCCATTTACTTTATATGTGAAATACTTCAATAACAATGTTAATCGCTCCAATAACACCCAAGTCTTTCTAATGTAGAAAAAATTCACTCCAATATCTTTGTAAAGTACCTTAATGACACAGAAAATTACTAATGTCTTCATCAATCACTCAAATGACATGTAAGTTATGTCAATGACATGGAAATCAGATCAATGACTTGGAATGTCATTCCATTAACTTAGTAAACCACCTCAATAACACTGTGAATCACTTCAATGGTTTGTAAAATCACTCAAGGTTTTTACAAATCACAACTGATTTACTAAAATGTTGTAGAGATGTTTCCATGTCTGAAGTGATTTGTGGAGTCACTGCAGTAATTTCTTACTACTATACAATAGTTTGTACCAGTGAGGCAATTTTCTGTCATTAATGTGAATGTTCATCATTGAAAGGATTTACAATGTCATTGTAATGGTTTATGAAGCTAATGAAGTAATTTTCTATGTATAGAGAGTGGTCTTCAATTATCAGAGTGATTCATTAAGTTATTGGAGGGGTTTCAAAGCCATGAGTGATTTCACAGTGTCATTGCGGTAATAAGTAAATTATAGGTGTAATTTATACTGTTATTCAATGGAATGATTTACTAAGATACTGGAGAAATTCTTCTATGTCTTTGGAGTGATCCATGAAGTCGTTGGAGTGATTTCATATATCAATAAATTAATTGTGTGTCCAATGACTCTGTAAACCACTCCAATGACTTTGTAATTCTTAGTAATGACACAGAAAATTACACCAATGACATATAAAACCCCACTAATAAAACAAAAATGGATTCAAAGACTTTGAAAGTTTCTTTAATGATTTTTTAAATCACAACATCCCAACCAAATGACTCTGTAAACCACTATAAATCACTGTACTTGATGACAAATCCAATGAAAATAAAATTCACTCTAATAACATTGTTAATTACTTTTATAACAGGTATTGTTCATCTCGTGGGGAATACTTCAATCACTTCAATGATAAAGGTAATATTCAATCCGATGACATAATTAATCACTCAAATGACATTATTGAAAAACTAATTTCACAAACACTACTCTTAAAATGATCTAAATCAAAATATAAGGTTAATTACAGAAGAACTGTTTTTAAAACTCGTAATTACTTTATAACATCAAAAAATCACATAGAAATACCAAAAAGAAAGAAAGACTATCACTCTTAAACTGAACACTGCAAAGTAACTTTTATAAAAGAATGATTTCCAAATAATGAAAAACCAGAACACACTACCTATGTATACTGTATTAAAACAAGTTTATTCACTTAAATCCAGTTTAATTAAGAATTTTTTATACCTCTGTAATTTTTCCATATAAAAAAATACCTACTCCAATTATCTACCTAAACAAACTGGATTAAGATTTATTGAAAAATTGATTAAAATTTTTTATAACCCCTTCATCACCTCACCCATTCTAATAACCATAATTAAAAGCGAACGTTTGTACCTATTAAAATTTAAAATTGGGTGATTTTAGAGGAAAAATATAAACATCAAACTAGTTCACCCGCCTATGCTCCTAATACTTGATTTGATTATAATAACCATCATTTTAGCTTCTCAGTCTTTGAGATGATTTATTTTCATAAAATTAGTAATTTGGGAGATGATTTCAAATAAAGAAGACAACTATTAATAAAAGCCTCATGAAAACTTTAAATTCAAAATTTTAAAAAAATGGGGAACTTAAACTCTAGTGATCAAAGTATGAAGTAATTGAGTTAACAAAAATAATCAAGTAAATTTTTTTCAATTTTGAGGGAAAATATAAACATTGATGAACAGGAAATTCCACCAAAATTCAAATATTTGCCTAATTTTTTCTTTTAAAATTTTAATGAAAAATTAACAAAGGATATTTCTTATTGCAATGTTATTTTTTAAAATGAATCTATCAATTACACATTTTATTAAAATAAGTCATCACATACCCAGGAAAACTAAAAATTGTGGTTACCTATATGTACCTATTATTAGTACCTAATTCATTTCAATCACCAAATTGAACACTACCAATTGTTTTTACTTTTTAAATTTCAATAAAAAATTTTTAGGATATATCTTATTTTAATAAAAAAATGTTCTTGAAAATTTCCGCAGCTGTTTTCAATTTTTATATGTGTGTAACAGGAGGAACAAGTATAGGCATGCCATCATTAATAAGGAGAGAGGAGAGAGCAAGAAACTATGCTAACAGACATACCTAAAAACAATGTACAAAATATTCATTTTAAAAAATTCTCCGCAGCTGTTTTTAATTTTTACATGTGTGAGACAGAGAAATAAGATAAGAGGTACAAATACAGGTACAGGTATACAATCATGGCCGAGGAGAGAGAAGAGAAGAAAGAACCGACACCAAAGAAAGGTAGCGCAAGGTGGGCAGCAGGCGGGGAAACAACTCGCTGCAAGACTACCTTCTTCTTCCTCTTGCCGCCACCACCCACAAACTTTGTCTTCTATACAAACGAGGTTTATAATGGTAAAATCGAATTCACATAAAACCTAATTTTTCTATGCTATAAATGCTATAATTCTGAATTTCCTTTAATAACTTTTCACCAATTTAAATGAAAAAGAAGACTTTTTTCTTTTACTTGAAATCGCATATAACCATGCGGTAATTCTTCAAAGTATGAATCAACATTATATGGTTTTAGGTAGGTACCTACTACCTAGGTACACTCGCATTTGATTTCACAAATAACCAATTATCATGTTGATTTCGCGCTAAAATTTAGATTTTTACCTAATAGTTTTTGATATCCTGTTAGTTCATATTTTGACTAGATGACGTCAGAGATGACGTCATGGAATTATTTCATTCCGAATTATGAAGAATTTCAGATAGTGTAATGACGTCACTGTGGTTATGACGTCAACGAGATCGATGAGCGTGATAATTGAGCGTAATTGAAACGAGGTCATTGACCTTGTAGTAGAATTGGTACTAACTGAGGTTATGACGTCAACGAGGTCATTAACCTTGTAGTAGAATTGGTACTTTGATACTACTAACAGCTGTTTTCAGTTCGGCAAAGGTTTCATCGCTCTCTGCTCGGTCCTCGAGAAAAAAAAGAACCGAAAACCGCCGCGTAGTTTCGTTTAAAAAGCTTGATTTACTTGTTAATTGAAACGAGCTCGTATCAAAAGATGAGAAAAACACTCGTTTATTGAATATGAGAAAAAAATTTCAGAATGGAGACGTTCTCTGGTGAATTTTTAGGAACGAAACTATTCCTTCTTTCCTTTCTTTTCATATTTCACTTTTTTACCAAACGAGGAGAAAATTAACCCAGATGAAAATGAGTTTCAAATGTAGGGAAACGGTTTCCCCTAGTCCCATACCCTTCGATGAAAATTTTTACAATAATTTCGAACCAAATGCAGTGGTCATTTTTCCTGCAGCCGAACAAGATTTTTCACAAAAATCCAAACTTTTTATTTTTTACTGGGAATGATGGAGAAACCGCTCCTAGAATTGAGATAATTCCTCGTCGGTACGTATAATTCTAGCACCATTGACGACACGCCTAAATTCAGCTTGACGCGATCTATACGCGTAACGTAAAATAACACAGAGTAGCTTTTAATTTATATCAAGTTTAAATTGCGAAATCATCCTGGCTGATGGTGCGGTTTTGTGAGATTACGAATACACGTCGTGTAAAGTGTACGTCCTCGAGTGTGTCATCAAATTATACGATTTACTGGGAAAGCTCGCTCAAAGGGTGTTTTTGGGTCTATCTAGATGTAATATTCCTTTTTTTTTTTTTTTTTTTTTTTTTAAATGCCTATGCAGACTGAAGAAGCAGAGTGAGGTGAAGAAAATTTTATTATACGTGGCAAAAAAGTACAGAAATGGTGGAATTTACATGCCACCTCCTCCCTCCCTCCATGAATCTCAATGGTCTCCACTTAAATTTTTTGAAAATATCTCATTTTTTGCTTCAGTTAATTGGTACATAGGTATCTAATGTAGTTGAAATTTTCATTCGTGAATTTTATTGAAAATCGGACATTGTTAAATTATATTTTGAAATAAATTCGTCCATCTATTGGTTTTGAAATATTGACATTATTTTGATTTTTATGGATATCGTGCACCTCAGATGAACGATTCAATATAAAAAAATCCTATCTGAATGAAAAAAGTTGGAAAAAAGTCCATTTCAGCCGGAAATTTCTAATCCTTCTTCCCATAAACCAATTTTCATTCGTTCCAAAAAATTTCCTTCCGTTTGGATTCTGTAGGGTACAAATTTTTTTTTTCTTAATTTTAGTATGAAATTCAAGTTGAGAATGATTAATAATGAAAAATAAAGTTTCTGAATGGTGAAGGGGAAATAATACATTTTCAGTCAAAATAGTTGTAGTTGAATCTAAATTTTTCAAGAATGACTTTTTTTGGGGAAAATGCTTATTTTGAATTAAAAAAGAAAAGGGAAAAATCATTGTGTACTCACCTACTTTCGAATCAAAAACTGTCAGGAAAAAATTCGACTTGAAGCGGAAATTTCTTACTTTCTTTCTATGCGATAGGTAAGTAAATACGATATTTCCATAGCAATATTTTCAATTTGTTTCAAAATAAAGAGACAAAAAAAAATTAAAAAACTTGTTTGTAAATAGAATGTGCAATTTTAATGGTCCTAAAAAATAAAATTTCAAAAAATAATTAGTTTTCTCCCATTTATTTTTTAAGGAGTTTGATTAATTTTGATGAAGTATTTGGAGTCAGATCGAGTGGGAGAAGAATAGAAGGAAGAAGGTAGCTTGCCTTTCATTGACGGAAAATTTGAATTTTCAAAGAAAAAATTACACTGAAGTCGGAAATTTTTCAAAAATGGTGATTGTTTTGAAAAGTTTTTGCTTCGAGTGAAAGAAATATTGAAAACAGTCATACTTTGAGTCGAAACAATCATCGTTTGAAAATTCTCAATTTTTTGCCTTCAGATTGATTGATTGATGGGTATCACGTGAATTTCCCGCGGACAATTTCCCGCGGACAATTCCCCGCGGGAAATTCCCCGCGGGGACAATTTCTCGCGGTTAAATTTCGTGTGGCGACAATTGCTCGCAGCGAAAATTGACCGCGACGAAAATTGCTCGCAGCGAAAATTGACCGCGGCGAAAATTGTTCGCAGCGAAAATTTCCCGCGGCGAAAATTGACCGCAGCGAAAATTTCCCGCGGTAAAAACTAAAAATTGCCCGCGGTGAAAAAATTCTCATATTTTTGTGAATTTTCCACAGTTTGGACAACCTGCTATTTTTATTCATAATCACCAAGTTTGGAAAATTCACCATTTTGTACTCAAATTTTTCTAAGTTAGAAAAATATTAGTACAAAAATAAAATGTCTCTAACTTCAAGGTCAAAATGGCAAATTTTTTCAACAAAGTGCTGAAAAATCAAAGGGAGAAAGAGAGCTACCCCCATCTCTACTCTTATTGGTACGCCTCTCCTTGTTTGTGATAGTTCCATGAGAATTTTTTCACCGCGGGAAATTCTTATTTTTTACCGCGGGAAATTTTCGCTGCGGTCAATTTTCGCCGCGGGAAATTTTCGCTGTGAGCAATTTTCGCCGCGGTCAATTTTCGCTGCGAGCAATTTTCGCCGCGGTCAATTTTCGCCGCGAGCAATTGTCGCCACACGAAATTCAACCGCGATAAATTGTCCCCGCGGGGAATTTCCCGCGGGGAATTGTCCGCGAGAAATTGACCACGGGAAATTGACGTAGACTCTGATTGATGGTAGGTAAAGTAGAGAAATTTTAAAATTTAGCTTAAGTACTTAATTTTTCAAAATTTCGATACAATATTCAGAGTCAAATGAAAGGGCGGAGAGAGCAGCTTGACTCCCTTTAATAATGATAAAATAGCATTTAAAGGCAATAAATTAGGCTCAGTTCGAAATTTTTCAAAAATTATGGCTTCAATTTTCGTAATGAGTTGAAAAAGTGGAGAAAATTGCACCCAATTTGGATACAAAATTTTAAATGTGTAAAATCAGTTGATGATAATATTTTTTGAATTTTCCTCAATTTTTCAGAGTTTTGATCCAATGTTGCAGTGTGATTAAATGATAGGAAGAGGGGGTACCAATCCTGACTCCCTTTCAGTTTAAAAATTTTCCAAAAATTATGTCCTCAATTTTCGTTATGAGGTAAAAAAATAAGGAAAATTGTGTTAAATTTGATTATGAAATTCTTAAGAAAATTAATTATTGATATTAAGTAATCGAGAATTTGAAATTTTGTTGTTCCGAAGAAAGGTAACAATGGAAAATTGAGGAAATAAAACTCGTAAAATTGGAAGGCGGTTGAAAATTTTATCGTTCTTAAAAAATTTATTTTTGGGTAGCTGAATGAACAATTGAATTGATAAAAAATTATTTCCAGAGTAAATTGAAAAAATATAATCAATGAATCCCAAAATGGGCAAAATTTCCATTTAAATGAAGTGAGAAAATTATAAAAATTTGATTTAATTAAAACGAATACCTACATATACTATAGTACGTAGTTAGGTACTAGGTACCTATTTTATAAAAGTTTTTATTAGCCACATATATCTGTACCTCACTTTACTAAGACATTAATGCAATAAATCTCAAACATAAGGTGACTTTTGATGTCCCTATGAAGCAAGAAAAAAATCGAGCAGTCGAGCAATTTGAGGAGGTATAAATAAAACGAGCTCCAATATAGCGCAAAATGACGATAAAATTTTCAAAGTAAATAACCATTTTTACTCTAACGAAGATAAATCCATTAACGTTGGGTTAGACGTGTATGTCAGGCGAGTGGCAATATCCGTTAATAAAGGTCCCCCGATATCATTTTTCTATTAACTACGTATCTGCGATACGGTACCGCAGAAGCCGAATGCTTCTTCGAATTACGTGTTTTTCTTTTCAAGTTACATCTCCGTCGAGTCGAGCTCCGGTATATACCTTAGACATTAGTTTTTCCGTTGATTTAACGCTTTTATCGAACTGCTGTAATCGGTTTAGCTCTATCAGATGAGCTGCTGCTGTAAACATGCGCGCTGTTTGAGAACTTTCCCACGTGGTATTCGAGGTTTATCAGCGAGGATCGTTATAATTCAGATGAAAAATTCCAATTCACCCCTTCTTCTTCATTAGCAGTTTTTGAATATATTTTGAAAATTTCGATTCCAAACTCAATGGAGTAGAAGACTGAAACCAAAATCTAAATATTTCAGGTTTTTTTTTTTTCAGAATTTCATTGGTGAGCACGAAAAAAATAAAAAATTTAATAAAAATATTCAAACGAAATTTTCTGAAAATAAATTCGAAAACCAATCTTTAATTAGGAATTTTAAGCCCATAAACCCATTTTTAGAGAAATTTTCTGAAAAATTCTATATGAATGTTTAAACTTTTCAATAATTTAAACTGGATAGATACCTTTTAAAATATCTATTGAGATAACGTCGTAATCCCAATTCATTATTTTCTTTAAAACCACCGAAACTTTTCAACTTTTTTTCATACATCTTTTTTTTTTTTAATTTTAATCTCTCATTCGTAAAAATTCAAAACGCTTTAAATAAAATTACTCCGGCAGAAATTCAATCTTTATTCCAACACGTGTACTTTTAATCGCAATTAAAACGAGAATCTTTGCTTTTTGCCTTTCGTTTTCTTTCGCTTCTAATCTCGGTTTCCAAAAGCCCAAGGTCTCGTATATCAAATGAAAAACCTAATGAAATGAATTTTCTTTCGGGGAGGATTTTTTTCCCTTCCAATCAACGATAATTCATTGGTTTGATAAGCTTTAACATTTTCTCTTTGATTTCACTTCGTTGAAACTTAGATGTGAAAAAATTTGCCACTGGGAGGTTTTCGACTTTTGCCTTTTATCAGTAATGGGGGAAAAAATTCGAATGGACTCGTCTTAAGTAAACGAGCGATGGTTTCATTTTTCGGATTCGAAAACTCTCCAGAGATAAATTAATTGTTGTAAAACTGAGATAGACTTTACGTTAGTGGCATTAATCTGTTTTCGTGTTACCTATTTTTAAAATTTCCATCGAGTAGGTATACAAAGTAAGTAGGTAGATTTGTGTGGTTTTTTTTTAATTTTGGAAAATAAGAACATCGGATTCATTCAAATACCAACTAAAAAAAAGTACATATCAGCTTGAAAACCTTAGAGAGATTTTTTAATTAGATATTCAAATGCTTTGAAAAACGATAATCTCAAAATTCAACGGAAAAAAAGACACTTTTGTTGACGAAAAAGAATGGAATTACATCAAAAAATCACCCAATTAAATAACGTATTGTATTTCATAGAATAAGTTACAATTCAAAAAATTCCCCTCATATCCACAAGTACCATATCGGTAAACTCCGCAAAATTTTCCTCCATTCGTAAAAATTTCCCAGCTTTTCTTTTCAACAACACAATAAATCGTTGTTTATGAGATTAAAGCGCCGGAGCAAGGGCACCGAACGAGTTGATTCGAAAAAGAGAGGTGTTTTATTTCGGTATATAGATATTGGCGTATGGCGTTTTATCAAATCGACTTTTCCTCTCCGTTCGACCATCGTACAAGACTTTACGCTTGATGTGGTCCTATTAAGACGCTAATATTTCTAAGTCACGACATTTGTTTTCGTCGAATGTTCTCAGCGTTTTTTCCAATTCCATATATCCCGCGTTAACCGTTCGCTGTTCCGGGGGCTTCATAATCAATTGAAGTTGGTTAGAATTTTTCATCTATGTACGTTTTATAAAGTAAACATGCCATTTTTCACGTTATCGATTTTTCTTCACTTTTAATCATTGTCTTCAGCGGGTAAGACGTTTAAGCTCATTTTTCCCGCCAGATGTGAACGACCCGGCGGAAACAGGGGAGGACGATGATGTGCTCGATTGTCGTCATTTACAGCTGTGCAGTGGCGTAGCACCTAAAAATTTTCTAGGGGTGAATTTGAAACAAATTAGTTTTCAAAAATTTGATTTTTTCAGAAGAAGGAGAATCCGAGAAAAAACAAGAAGTAGGGTCACATTTCAATGAAAAAATTGAGTGACCTGCTATTTCATAGCTTTGCAAAAGGAAAAATTAGAAAATTGCGGAATTTTTCGGAGGAAAACAATCAATACACTCCTTAAATCTGAAATTAGTAAAATTTACCTGTTTGATTCAGTGAAATGAATTCATCTAAAAAATTAAAAATCAATGATTTGTCACTGATCTGTCGGACGAATATTGATTTTTTCTGAAAAATTGGGAATTAATAAAAGATTTAGTGATTTTTGAGTAGATCAGTGAAAAATTATAAATTTTCAATAAAAATCATTTCACCAGTTTCACTGATTTTTAAAAGCCAGGTTTAGACAGCTGGGCCCATATATGTTTATTCAATGATTAAAATACTGTCTGAGCGAAGTGATGATTTTTTTTTTTGAAAAATCATGTTTGAAGAGAAAAAGAACCACTTTCTTGCAAAACTGAAATTTTATTTGCCTATTTGGGGGTGGGTGTGTGAGTGAGGGGTGGTGTTGGGTTGACTAATGGTGAAAAATGAAAATAAATGAAAGTTGAAAAATTCGAAACGATAATAACAAAAAAATTATTAGAGATACCTACAGAGACTTAAAATAGATCTTCCAACTTCCATCTTCCATAATTTACAATTTACTTAGAATTTTCAATTTTCAAAATTGAATTTCCAACAGTCAATATTGAATTTTCAATTTTTAAAACCTCAAAAAGATTTCTTGGTAACATTTCAGAAATAATAATTAAACTCTGAAATTGTCCCAAAAATCAAAATCCGATTCACAATTTTTCAATCCGCCTCTAAAATCATCTCCCAAGTAGAAATTGAACCCAGAAAAACTAGAAATTTCGAATATGCTTGACCAAAAAGCAATTATTATTGACTCATTGTAAAAAAAAATAATTCAACCTTCGAAAATTTAATTAGAATATTTCATGTACCCGAACTAATGCGATATTAAAAGAGTGTTATTCTCTAATTGAAGGACCAGGTAGGCTCTAAAAAAAGCAAAACTCGTATTAGCCAGCATTTCCAAGCTTGGTAAATTAGTGGTACTTTAAAACTCTCTCAATAATTATTTGATTTCTGTAATTCGTCAAATTACCGTGATGAAAGTTTATATTTTCGCGATTTCGGTGTTACTGTTAATTTCATCAATGGAAACGAGAAAACCACGTTGGTTAGTATGATGAAATTTTAATTCAATCATTTGAATTTTTTCACCAATTCAGTCGCTATTAAAATACAAATGAAAGTAAATACTATTTAATTCCATTAGTTGTTCCAATGAAGTGCATGAAAAAATCAAATCTTCAATACCTAGCCAGTACAATAATATGAAGTTTCTGATTATGCTGATATATGTAGAGAGAGGAAAATTTTGCATTGATTGTGCCAGCAAATGATGTTTTCTGTTCAACGTAGGAAATGGGTCTGTGAAAATACCTGGGGCATATGTTGGTGTGATCCTGCATGCAAGTTGTCTCACGCGGTTGATGGTTGCAAATTAATGCGGGACGGTCAATTTCATTCACAGAAATGTCCTAATGATCCGGATGACCATAAACCTAGTGCGTGCGGATGCCAGTCGCATCTTAGAACTGTATTTTAGCTTTCAAAAATGGGCGCAATAATTTCGCTTAAAAGAAAAAAAATGGTGACTTAAAAATTGTAGTAAAATAAGTTAAATTTTAAATATTTTTACGTTAATTTTCATCCATACAAGAACTAGATTAACGAATTTTATGAAAAAAAAAAAAACAAAAACAAAAATGCAAATGAAATAATGTAGAACTGGAAAACTGAATGATGTTGACTTTCTCCAGCATGGAAAAATTTTATTTTTCAACATATAATGGTTGGATAAGGGGAATTTTTATTTCCTAATAAGTACAGCTTTCAGAAGCCACGAAATGCATTCAACTTGTATCGAGGTTGTGAAGAAATCAGAGTGTGATTATGTTACTTGCCTAATTCATAAAAAAAAAAAAATACTCAGAGAATTTGGGTTAGAGGAAAGAAGAATGCAACAATTATGAAATATTTTTCTGAAAAAAAGGTAATTAGAAAATTTTTTCATTGGATTTTGCACTTACTCTTACGATGGAAAATGAAACCAGAAGACAACTTCTTCATCAGAAAATCAAAACCTCGTATGTCGAAACAAATTTTCAAGAATTTTGATTTAGTTGCAAAAAAAAAAAAAAAATGGCAAGAGCTTGTGTACATGCTTTTTTTGAGAAAAGTAAGAATTTTCTGTACCTATTTTGGTATTGGGCTCTTCTCTGAATTCTTCAATTAAGAGATAAAATTTCTTTTTTTGGATAAATTTGAATCAAGAAAAGTGGTATGAAAATGGCAATAAATATTCAAAAAGTTTTTAAAAAATCATAAAAATGACAATTTTTTTCAAAAAGATTTTGGTTTTTGGTTTAGATGGTTGCTAATGAAGCTATAGAAATATTTGGAGTTATTTGAGTCTTTTCGTCAATTTGCCTATCAATAATTGAAGACGCAGACACGATCAATAATATGAATCATTTCGATTTTGTTTCATTTTATTTTTCTTTCGAACAATCAGGTACGAAATTTCAGCTCTTTCAATTTGTCTTACTCCTCTCATAAGGGATACAAAATTTATGGAAAATTAAAAGATTTCTGATCAAATTATAGTACAAATGATTGTACTGTTTTACAATTTATGAATTTTCTGTCCCATTTGAAAGTTCCATAAACCCATTATCATCGCTTCGAGAAAAAATTAATGCCATAAGGTAAGTATTTAATCCTCGCAATATTCAACGAAAAATAGAGAAACGATTGTATGAGACAGATGTCTCCATTGTACAGCCTCTGTGGCCTTTCCAACAGAATGCGCGTAATTTATCGATTTTATCGAGAGGCAAAAATCAAATTTGGGAGAAGTTAATGAAAATTCAGGGCGCGCATCGGTAACCGAATAAATTAGAAACCGCAGTTAATTTTCTCGTGTTTCTGGCGCTTAACACGATATCTATGTGACATGTACATGCATTTATAATCGCGTCGATTGGCGAAGAACGTCGGTAATTCAGTTAAAGGCCAATTTTAAATGGTTTACGTTCGTTCTATCGGTTCGCTTGAATTCTACAATCAGCGAGGTACTTTAAATTCATAATTCTTATTTTCATATTCGACTCATTTGAGACCAGAATTTGTGTATCTGACGAGATTTTTAATTAGAAATTATGTATATTATTTTGTTATCAATGAAGTTGAAGATTGAAACCTTGAATGATAATGAAACACTGATTCGAATGGATTTTATTTGTACTCAATTGTAATCGTAATTAGGCATTAATTAATCATTTTTTTTAAAAAAAGAAGAGCACGCACATTGAAAAATATAAAATAATTCCCTTTCAAGCTGTTGGCGAAAAATCGAGATTTTAGAATTTACAATTCAAGGGTTGGTCCGATATCTGGAGGAAAACCTTCAATTTTTTTTCCAAACACGTGCTAGATTTTTTCAACCTGCTGAAATGCCCTCTTGAGAATTGAAGTGTCATCGAGACGTTACACGTAGTTAATGCCGACGCCAAAGTTTCTAATTTTTTGGTCTCGTCGGTAAGTGAGAATATCTTTTTCGTCGGAATTTTAATGATCGTGAGCATAAGCGTGTGTGTCGAAAATTTTATTCGAAAGGATTTTCACCACTTGTGGATGAATTTTTCAAGGACATTCTGGTTGAGAAAATTCTTTAATCAACGATATGGAAAAAATATTTTAATGGGAGATGGATGTAAAATAATTGTATGGTTTTTTTTTTGAAACCTAAATGTTTCATCGATTTCTTGAAGTGTGACAATTTTCCCAAATTTTGAGAATAATACCAAAATTGAGAAAATTTCGTCTACATATTTTATTTTTCTACTCGAGAAGAACACATTGTCATAACAATCGTACCTCTCAAACGACCGCAACTAGCATCAAAATCAATAAACTTTAAAAAATGAAGTAAAAATAACAATGAAAATTTCAACGCAGCAGGTGAAAGTAATCCTAAGACTACGCCAGCTTTCCACAAAGTAGAAAAAAAATCACGACGAGATAGTTTATAAAAGCGTACCTCAAGACCTTCGCATCCAAGGTAACCGAAAATAAACGATGAACTAAATACATCTCCCCTCACAAGGTATTTTACCAAAAAAAAAAAGGGGCAGCGAAAAATTTAAAAAATTCACTCAAACGTGAATCCGCCAGCTCGAGAGAAAATATTTCAAAATAATTCTTCGGTGAGCGGCGTTGTAGTTGAAAAAAAAAGGAGAATAAAACGAATGAGAAAAAAAAATACGCAGAATCCCATCTACAGCCTATTCGAATAAAACCCCCATATCTTGGCTAATTTCAGCTTCGATGGGCTGTGTAAACTTCTTAAGGTTGATTTTTTCCTCAGACTAGCGTCAAAGGTATACGTTAACGCGATGCGAAACGAGGAGGGTATTTTTTAAAAGAATGCCGAATATTTAACTCGATGTTGGAAAAGGCTGCGGCGAACGGCGGCACGCGCCCCGACTTATGTCCAATCCTTTGATGAATATTTAAAATCCCCTATTACGGTATTTCGATTCATATACGCACAGTGAAAGTAATTCATCCGCTTAGCTTAGTCAGATATACCTACGCAATAGCTTTGCATTCGTTAAATCCGTTTCTGCCCTTCTTCACCTACTGAACTCGAAATCGGTAAAATTATGAAAGGAAAAGCACGATAGCGTTTAAGAAGATTACCTCGTTTTTTTTGCGGCTGCTCGCGAAACCAATTCGACTCCAAGGTGACCTATATTTTCGCCTACTAATGTGAGCAAATTCATAAATCTATGGTGTTTACCGACTGGTGACGAGAAAAACAAGAAAATCCGATTGGATCTCAAAAGTGATGAGAAACTAGAAAATAGCAAGATTTTTAATTATTGTAGAGTGAAAAATAAAAATTTTCAATACTTGACTCCCAAATAGCCCAGGTTTTACCTCTAGACCTTCAAATTTTTGCATAATCTTTTTTTATGGATTCTCCTCGATGGTGTAATAAAGGAATAATCATCAGGGGGAGGAAGAGTGGTCCATATAATTTCTATAATTTTATAATATTTTAATTTTCCCTCTCCTCTGGCCCGGTTGTTCGAGTTCTGTGGAGAATTGAAACAGAGGCGTGATGAAGCAATATTTTCTGGGATGAGGTGGAGGGGGGGTTGTACTCCGAATTTTCCCAATTAAATAGCCTTCCCTAATAGATGGTGAAATCCGCTCCTTCACCGACTGGGCTGAAACTCACACAAAATATTATTCTAGATGTGTAAAACATCCCCCAAAATTATTTTGGTCCGATCCCCCACCCCAACCTGAGTAAAATGGCCGTATATGCCCAAAATTCTAAAATTCATATCTTGCATGGGATAGTTCAAAAATTTTTAAACTTTCACAGAAAAAGGTTCGTGGGTAGATATATACGTAAGAATTTTTAAAACTTTTTTCGCATATTTGGAGAGATTTTGGGAGCTTTAAAATTTCAAAAATTCTTAGGAAAAAACCAGGGAAGAGGGGACTTCTCGCTGGAATTTTGGAGTTTTAAAAAAAAAAAAGCATCTTACCTGTATAGGGCCCGATTATCCAAAAATGCAATTTTAGGATATCTTTATCCTTATTGTATTGAACCAAATTTGAATTGTTTTCAAAATTATTGACCTTAAAAAGTGTAAAATTAGCAAAAAAAAAGTCAAAAAACACGTTATCTCCACTTTTTATTTTTTTGACCACGTTGCACCCTCTCCCCTCAGAATCTGAAAAAATACTTATAGCTTATACTTAAGGGTAAGACTATTTTTTTTTTTTTTTTTTTAATTCCAGCGAAGGGTCTCCCATCGATTTTTTTTCTACGAATTTATTTATTGTCTTTTACATTCGATTCAAATTTTAAAAAAATAAAGGTCCAAATGGAACCAAGAAAACCAGAACCGATTGAGACGGTTCTTAATTTAAGGAACCATTGCCGAAATTCCAAACCCATTCTTTTCAAAAAAATCAAAATTTAAAAAAAATTCCATCCAAGATCACGAACGTTTCCTGATAAATGATAAGGACCATTTGTTTTATTTAAAAATATTCCATTGTCTAAGCTAGAAAAGAAAAACTCCATGCCATTATTTTGAAAATGAATTGAGGAAAGTTACTGAAGTCGAGCGAAGCCAAAGTGAATTTTTTGTGATATTCTCAAATGTTTTAATTTTTCCAACTTTTTCGGATCCAACCCTTGGGAATTTAGGAGCAGTTAGAAAAAAAATGGGAATTTCCCCATTTTTTTTTCCTTTTTGCAACTTTGGGATATGGTAGTCTGGGAGACTGTCTCATCCCTCCTCCTCACACCCCTGATCGTCCTACCTCTGAACAGAAATGAAATACCTATGAAATCTCAATGTTTAAATTTTCAATAGCTCGAAGTTGAACTTTTGTGTAGAAATCTCAGCCATTTAAGAATCTGAAAAATTACATAGAGGAGAACTTTTAGTTTTTCAATACCAATTACTTTTCAAGATAAGATTTCAATGCTCCCAGGAAGTTTAAGGGTCTCTAAATTTGGTGAAAATAGAAAAAAAAGTAGAAAATTTCACTCAACCAACTTGGCTAAATTCTCCGAAGTGCGCTGTATCGTTTGCCATATTTTCCAAGATCGCCCAGTTCGAATATAAATTTTTTATTTATTACGACATCTCAGTGCCTCTTTTAATCCTTCAAAAATGAAAAAAAAATCAAAACAGCAAGTGGCATAGGTGATTACTATTAATTTGAGAAAGCTGTGCTCTCTTATCAACTTACTTTCTCGATCTGCCTTTCTGTGAACATCTTATTTTTTTCTTGAAGCACTTACCGATTCTTAAGTATGTGCTATTTCCTTGAATGCGCAAAATTTTTAAAAACTTATCTTTGGGTAATTTGGGAATCAGTGTGAGATATGGAGGAGGTTGATTCAGAAACTTCCTAAGACAGCAGGTTTCACTTGTCGGTTCTTCTTCAAATTTATAAAAAAAGAAGATGAACTTTGTGCATTACTTTTTCAGATTATTTTTGAGTAGATAATGAATCATTTGTTTCGCTATTTTTCGTTGGTAGCTATTTTGATTTTTTGTTTTTCAAACATTCCAAGTTTATTTATTATTATTTTGGTAGGTACATTCCGAGATTTCGTTAGACATATTTTGAATTTTTTTAAAAATTTTGCTCATCAATTTGTATGATTTATTCCATGAAATTTCCAAAAAAAAAAAAGGTGTTTCCTTGAAGGATTAAATTTTTAGGAAAAATTGGAAAAATAGCATGAAAATGACGAGAAAAATCCACAAAAATCCATAATTTTAATTTTTCGGTTCCAGAGACTTCATGACATCATCTACGACAATTTCAATTCTCTCAATAGTCTCGATATATTTCCATTTCGCAAATTCCGTCCAGCGAAAAATTACCCATCAAGGTCTTCTGCCACGTCGTAAAAAATTTATTTTTGATCGTCGCTGCGAACTGCGACCATATCGCCGGACTGGCCAATTCTACACGTCGATAACTCAACGAACGTATTTCATTATCGAGTGATTGATTATACCTACCTCGAGCGAGGTACAGCTCACGAGGGATATTTTTTCCTCTTCCATCTGTCTAGATACATGTCATCAAGTCTCTAAAAGCAACTTCCCCGCACGTAGATCAAATTTCATTACGATAAATACGTCGCGACGCGTCGTCGAGTATTGCAAAAGTTTTCAACTATTCTTTACGTTTAATTAACGCGGCCCAGGAATTTTATATGTACAGTTTGGGTTTCCGACGTACACATACAGTTAATGAAGGATGTAATAAAGAGAAAATGCGCGAAAATCTGGCCCAACAGCTGCATTAGGTACACTCGAGCCAAACGAACGGAAATTTTAATTAGAATTTAAGCTTTAATACAATCAATTAAATAGAAAGTTGCTGCGCCGCCGTTCTCCGTACTACTGTTCGCGAGCGTATTCCGAGCCAGGGCAGTTTTACACGCCGGTATATATCCGCAGCGACAAATAAGAAAATTAATCAAACAAGACGTCTCGGTTTTGTAAACTTTCGGCGAAAAGCATCTCGTCGAAACACGAAAAGCTTTGTCTGCCATGTTATTGATGATTGGAAAGTTTATTGCAGTGTGCAAAACTTACGAAAGTACAGGCGAGAAGTTTACACGTATAGATCTCTCCACCCTCGACCATTCCACAAATCGCTTATGGCTCAGTGTGCCCTCTCTCTCTATGTTATCTCCCGATCCTGTGTAAATTTTTAATTTGCTTTTCCTTAATCGTCGTCGCGTCTCGTGTAATTAGTCCGCAACGTATTTCTGTTTTAGATTTCAGCTGTGTTGGGTCCGAATTCGGAAAACTCACGTAGACGTAAATAATCACACGATTCGCCAGCTTGTTTCCAAAATATATCGGTGGAGATTTTATACGCCGAATAAGGGTGATTGGCCTCAATTCTTCAATCTCTCCCATAAATTTTTATTTTACGAGGGATAATTTTTATGGGTGGCAGTGATTGTTAATCAGATACATATCAATGATGAGATTATGAAAATTATCGAAAATCGTAAAAAATGGTTTACGAGTGTTTCGGATTATGTTTTCTCATGAAATGATAACGTGAAATTGCGCAACACAGATATGGCAAAACGGTATTTGTTTTGTGAGGCTATGCCTAGCATTGTTTGGATTTTTCAAAATAACGCAATAAAACGTTTCATCTCTTGGTGTCTTCGGGCGAGAAATACCAAAAAATGTTAATGATTTTACCAACACTACAAAAGCAAGAATTTTCAACATTTTCCACATTTTTTTTGATTTTTTAAGAAGTAAAAAGGGAGGTATAAAAAAGGAATTTTTGAAGCAAAAAACAAGAAAAAATGGATAAAAATGGTCAGAAAACTCAGAAAATAATGAAAATTTTCTGGTTTTAGATCCAATTGACACCACGATTCTGTATCAGATGATCGCCAACTGCCAAGAAACAAGAAAAATAACAAAAAAATCAATTTGTAACGAAACGAAAAACAAAATGAAATGCCTAAAAATAGTCAAAAAACTTGGAAAATACCGGAAATTTTCAGTTTTTAGATCCCTTTGACACCACGAATCTGTATCAGATGATCACCAATTGCCAAAAAACAAGAAAAACAACAAAAAATAATAAATAAACAGGGAAATTAATCGATTTGCAATGAAAATGTACAAAAATTACTTAAAAACTAGGAAAAGTGAAAAATGAACAGATTTTCATAAAATTTGGAACTATACCAAGTAGAATCAAAGACAGACCCACCCATATCGGATGAGGGGTCAAAACTCAGCGTCAAAAAGACAGAAAAAAATTCAGAATAAGTAACAGAAAAAAGCAGACATTCTCAGTTTTCGCTCATTCGACCCCGGCTGCGCGTTGAATCCACTTTTTTTGACGCCCTGTTGCGTGTCGATCATTTTTCTTTGGGATTCGTCAAAGAATTTGCTATGTGGAACGAGAGCAGAAAGAAGCAGAATTCCGCAAAAAAAAACCAGAATTCCGCAGAAAAAACTGAATTTGGCAGAATTCGGTAGAAAGACCAGCAGAAAAGTGCTGAAATTAGGTATAAACAGAAACGAGTAGAAAAAGAAATAATTTGGTTTTTCTTGCACCCCGGGCTGATGATCAAAAACTCAGGGGAAGGGATGTACCTCAAATTTTTCCAACTAAATCTGCTGAAAAACTGAACTATTTTCCCTATTTTCTCAAAAAACTCCAACTATTTTTATAAAATTTTATGTTTTTTTTTTCACAAATCATCAAGCTATACTTGCAAAATTTTTTCAATTTTTAAATTTAGTGAAGATTGGTTTTGACTGGAAAAAATAAACGTTCTTTAAATTGTTCAAATATCGTTTTCCATCAAAATTTTCAACGTAGGTACGCATATTAAAATTATTATTTTTATTCAATGTAAGGCTAAAACATTTGAGAGCTTGAAAATTTTTTGAAAAATTTTCATTTCATCTGAAGAAACGTTTAGGTACAGCTACAGAATTTAAACTGAAAATTTTTTGGAAAAAATGGACAATCTGGAGGTGAAGAAATTTTTGAAATAAATTGATCATGTTTTAAATTCGTCAAATTATCCGAAAACTACCCGAAATTTCCATTAATTGATTTATTATTCGTTTTTTCTAAAAGTGTATGTACACGGGGAGCAAAAAATTGAAAAATCTGGGAAAAGTAGGGTGTGCCAAGGCATACCCAGCACACCCGGCAGTCACGCCTATGTTTCCACGCGAATTTTCGACTTGGGGATAAGGGTCTGGACTCTTTGAATCTCCCCTTGGCTGTGCGACTAACATAACATAAATGTGATGATTTCTTCCCGAGCGAAGAGAGGGCGAATTTCTTTTAAAACCTCATTAAGGGGGGGGGGTTCTCCAATTATGGAGAGGAGTCTTTTTTAATGAAATTTTTTTAAGTTTTATTTTAATTTCTTTTAATTTCTTAAAATTAATTTTTGATTTTTGGTAATTTAATACGGCCTTCCCAAAATTTTCAACGACGAATTGCTCATCAGAAATATGCATTCACCGCACCCCTGAAGGTCATCAAATACTTACAACTTGCTACCTCATCAGAAAATCTCCGGGCGTGCATGTCACTGCTCCAACTTGTATTTTGGTCGCCATCCATTTTCCTGCACAAAAAATCTGCAGTTCTTGAGCCAACTTCATATCGTCAGATTCCAACAGCTTTACTGACATGGTAGTCTTGGAATGTGTATTTTTTCTTTTTTTCGCATCTTCTGGCGGGGTTTCCTTGCCGGATAAAGCTATAACGGCGCTTTCTCTACGAATTTTTCTGCTTATTCGAATGGACCGAAAATGCAGTTAAAGAAAATGAAACCAAGTCGAATGGTTCGCTTAAAATATAAACACGACCAAATGCGTCGGGATTTTATTTCCATTTATAACCCTACGAAGGGGATGAAAATACTAAAATAACGCGATATCGAAACATCGTCTTTCTCAGCCTCGTTTCCTGACTCGTATCAAAAATACCTCCTACGACGATATTTCCTTCCATTTTAAGCTATTCTAATTTTCCGGCTCATTTACGTTTCATCTGGCGATGAGAAAATATTACGTGTCGAAATTTCGTCAAAAAATTTCCACATTTCGGAGTCGAGTCGCCTCGAAACGAGTTCTCTGTTTCCCCTGCAATTCCGACGAATACCTAGTTACCTACACACGTATACGTACATTAGGTTGATTCGCAAGGGGAAAAAGAAAATCGGGTTAACCCGCGACCGTATCAAATATATTACAACGTTTGGTAAATTTACAAAACATTTTTACGTTTAAACGTTCTAAATTTAATAGCGTGGCACCCTCTTCAATATTCTTTGATATATTGTCACGATCAGAAGACACGATAGCTTATATATTTTTTATATTCTGGGTTTTTCGACTATATCTACTTCATTCTTGCATTGGTTTTTTTTTCATCGTATCATACGCATACGAAGGAAATTGCATGCGCTTTACGCCCAGTTAAGCAGAACCCCTTCGACTTGTGCTCCTGTCTAGGTTGCGCTGACTTTATATGATCCATAATATCGACTTACATAGATAGACTGGTATCAATCATTTTATTCTCTTATCGGAGCGTATTACCTAGCGTATCGTTCTTTTAAATATTTCACCCAATTTTTCTATATTTACCTACATCGTTGATATCATTTATAAAGATTTTATCTCGCGAATGTATCGAATATCTTGGAGTTATGTGTAGAACGAATGATATCGTCTATTTGTAGCTGTACGGTTCTCTTTTTTTTTGGCGAAATATTTTTTGTTGTGCTTTTTGAAGGGTGTAGAAAAGGCTTGAAATGAAATTGTAAACATGATGCTGAGATGGTATTTTTCATCGAAAGAAAAAATACCGAACAACCTGCTTTATGTCACCTTCGTTTAGAATTTCATTCGTATAGCCAAAGGGACAACGGTCCGGATTGATTTTAGCCACTTTCTAATGAGGTGGGTTGCTTTTTTTCAATCTTTTTTCAGAGGTTTAATATAACACGGTCATTTTAAAAAATTTTTTATGTGTTTTTGACATTGCCCAGTTTGTGTTATTACAAGACCAGACGACTAAGAAAATAAAAACGAGACGTTCTAAGAAAAAATATCTCGAGGTGTCTTTGGAATTTTTTTTGAAAATTTAATTTGCGAGTGGCACAGAGTTTTTTCTGGGTCTCGAAAAGACGTGGTAAAAATGTCAGCTCCCCGATTGCACATTGGACTCCTCCAAAAAGCCTTTAAAATCTGTGTGTATCCAAAAAAAATTCTGAAAATTTGAAAAATTATGGCAAGGGATAATGTTATTGAAAGAATGAAAAATGTATCTTCAAACCAAACTAATGATGTCTTCTTTATAAATCAATATTTTTTTTTGAAGAAATTATCGGTCTAGGTAGGGCTCACACATAAATGAAATAACATGGAAATAGAATGGGTCAACTTTTTAAATTGAATAGAGCTTTAAAAAAAAATTAGAATTGAAGAAATTATAAAAAATTTGGTATGGATCATCGAAATTCGATTTTCTGCCAAAAATGATTAGAAGCTGGTCTGCTGGTCATGTGATCAAATCAGAAGGCACCAGCCATCTGTGACATGGTTATTTAACAAAGACACGATGTTGAGGGCAATTCGGTTCCTTTTTGCAATTATTCGTGATCGTTATTAATTTTTTTTTCTATTTAGATCAATTCAGTTTTTTTTTTTCAGGGATTAGGCGTCAGCTAAGAAGTTGACCCTTGACTTGACCTTGACCTCGGAGTCAAGATCACATCCTGACTCTTTCCCCGCTTGACTCCGGAGGAAGTCTTTGAACTGCTAACACCTTGATTCTGGAATCAAGTTGGAGTCAAATCTTATTTATTGTAAAAAATTCACTCTGACTTCCTCCAACTTGACTCCTTAGTAATTTGATTTGACTCCTTGATTCCGACTTGACTCTGTAGTCAACTCAGGATCATTCCGGAGCCAATCTTCAAATTTTGAAACTCCCTTACTCCGAAGTCAATCGTTGACCTTGACTCCCTCACTTCAAAGTCAAGCTTTGACCTCGACTCTCTGACTGCAAAGTCAATCTTTGACCTCTGACTCCCTTACTTCAAAGTTAATCTCTAACCTTGACTCTTTGACTTCAAAGTCAGTCTTTGACCTTGACTCCCCGACTCTCCAATCTTTGACCTTGAATCCCTTACTTCAAGGTCAATCTTTGACGATGACTCCCTTACTTCAAGGTCAATCTTTGACCTCGACTCCCTGACGGCAGGGTCAATCTTTGACTTCTACTCTCTGACAGCAAGGTCAATCTTCGACCTTGACTCCCTGACTCCCAAGCCAATCTTTGACCTTCACTTCCCGACATTTACTCCCTGACCTTGACTCGCTTACTCTAAAGTTAATCTTTGACCTTGACTTACTGACTTCAAAGACAAATCTTTGACTTTGACTCCTTGAATCTGGAATTATTCTTTGGACTTGACTCCTTGACTCTGGAGTTACTTTTTGACCTGGACTCCCCAACTCTGGAGTAACTCAATGACCTTGACTCTTGACTCCGAAATTAATCAATGACCTTGACTCCCTAATTCCGACCTGATTTTGAAGTCATCTTAAAGTCATTTTAATCCAGGCTCCTATTCTCTTCCTTACTTTGACGAAAATTAAATACGATTTCTCTCCCTCCTGCTTTTGCTATACATTCGTTTGCATAGATCATTCATCCTAAAAATATGACCAACGAACTCTTCTTTATCTCGTAATTCCAAAATCAACAATAAGAGCTCACTACGTAAACCAGTAAGTAAGTAAAAAATTCCTCGTCCAATGATTAAAATAGACGACGAAATTTGATAAAAAGTGAAATCGGCAGTAATAGGCTCAGTTATCATCATCAAGTAAGGGTACTCGAATACAGTCTCATACATAACGTATCACGACGGTGGACAAATTGTACGAAATGGAAAAATAAAGGTGTATTTTTTACCCTTACAGTACGTCGAGTACCTACATAGCGGTGCCTTACGAGCCGGGGGAATTTACAACCGGCTGCGAACCTCGTCTGTGGCACTTTATCTTGATATTTCAGCGGCGTAAAAAAAAACTTATTGTTTATAATCTCTTCGGATTTATCGTTGGAAAAACGGCACGCCTTGTTAAGAGAATATAAAAATCGGATGGAAACGAAGAGGAAAAACTAGAAAAAGCGCTTTTCCTATTATACGGTTACATTATTACCTAATACATTTTGCTGCCCCGAGTTTTCCATTATTTTTCCATTTCCCGCTTGTTTTTCTTTATTGTAATTTATTCGCCACACTTATTGCTGCTCGTATGGCACGGCAAAACTTTACAATTATATTTGCGCCGCCTTTACGAGAAGGCTCGTTTTCGCGCAAAAATTCGTCGACATTTTCGTTTTACTACGTACGTGCGCGTGTGTTAGTTTCTCCATGTTACGTACTCGACGACTCTAAAGAGAGGAAAATTTTCGCAAATAGTCGACCCGACCCCTCGGTTTAAAAGTATTCATTTTTTTTTTCCACCTCGGCCCTTTTGCTCGCCGGTTCGCTTGTCGTTAACGCCTTTTTCTATCCGGAAAAAATACCCGGCCCGAGAAACCTCCGACGATTTTCTTTAAACTCGCGTAGAATAATAGAAAACGAGTGTAATACCGCAAATACGCGTGTATCGCTGAGCCCAGCGAAGGGGGCAATTAATGGCCACATGGCGGTACCGTCATCGACAATATCGTCCTCTTATAGTCTGCGGAATATGGCGGTGCTGATGCTGGCAAAGGCAGCGGAGACGAGGAGGCGGGGGTACTTTGGCGAATGAATTTCGCGCATAACTCAGCGTTATAATGGTTTTATATAATCCACGCTCGCTCTCGAGAATATAACCGCAATTATTTGGCTGAAATGTTGCTCGGGCTGAGTCGCAGTCGCGTTTAAAGCGCCGACATACGAGTAAAAGACGACAGTTACGCGGTTATACAGATCTTCGCCCAAGACAGTTAAGCCGTTTTCTTTGATTTATAATAATAGAAAATTTGCGTTTCAACGTGCCCTGTTTTGGTGAGCTGATGGTTGATTCGATCTTCACGGTGATAACTGGTTTTCTTTCGAATTCGCATTGATTTTCAATATTCAATATTTTGGGAACTTTCAAGTGTAAAAATGAAGAAAGGGAAAACGGGAAACTATGGAAAATTCGATCAAAAATGGGAAAATGGTTTGGAGAAAGACGAATAATACGAATTTCTATGTATTTTTCAGCATTAATTATAAAAATTCGGTATCAGTGTTGGGAAATCATGAAAATTTTCCCATATCGAGAGAAATTTCAAGTGAAAAATAAGGTTCGGGAAAAGGAGGAAATGTTTCCTAATTTGATTGAAACGAGGAAATAATGGTAAATTTGCTTGATAGATCGAAAAAAAAGAGAAAAATTCCTATTGTTTAAAATTCCATGAAATTGTTTAATTAACCTGCCACCAACATTTTATAACGCTCCATATTTTAAAAAAGGAATAGAACAAAAATCATCGGGCCAGTATGTGACTAGAATTCGAAATACAAAAACCAGACCCCTTGAGAATTTTTGAATTCAATTGTAAAGGTTTTATAAAATTTTTTTTACAATATTTAAAAAAATTAAAATTACTTTGCAGAGTTTAAATTTTTTCCAATTGTTTTTGAAGATTACAAAAAATTTCTAATCAAAATTCAATTTTCTCAAGAGTTTTAAATTTTTTTAAAATAAATTCGGCAAGATTTAAAATGAGAATTTTTAAAATTATTTTTTTATTGCATAATAAAATTTTTTTGAACTTGATTAAGGTTTTTAAAAATTATTTTGCAATATTTCGAAATTTATTTCAAATCATTCTGCAAGATTTAAAAATTTTCTCAAATTATATTGCAAGGATTTGAATTGTTCCAAATTATTTTGCAGGATAGAAAAAAAATCTAATATAGGGTTTTTTAATATTCAATCTAATGTAAGATTTTTTTAAATTATTTGTGCTCAGAAATTGAATTTTTTCCAGATTTTTTGATTTTTTCCCTCAAATTCTGCAAGATTTAAAATTGAATTTTTGAAATTAATTTTTTTTTCATTGCATAACTAAAATTTTTGAACTCAATAAAGGTTTTTAAAATTATTTTGCAAAAATTTAAAAATTGTTTTCCAGTTATTCTGCCTGATTTAAAACTTTGATGTCTATAATAATTAATTTATTTTCATTGAATAATAAAAATTTTTTGAATTCAATTAAGGTCTTTTGAAGTCATTCTGCACAATTTAAAAAAATTTTCATCTAGTATTTTGCAAGATTTAAATTTTTTCAAATTATTTTGTAAGATATAAAAAAAAATTAATCCAATGTAAAGTTTTTAAAAATGTAATCAAATGTGAGATTTTTTAAATTGTTTGTGCCCTAAAATTTAATTTTTTGTGAAGTTTTAATTTTTTTTTCAAATTCTGCATAATTTAAAATTAGATTCTTAAAATTGATGTTTTTTTCATTGCATAATTAAAAAATTTTGGATTTAAATAAGGTTTTTAAAAATTATTTTGCAAGTTTTCAAATTTTTTTTCAAATTATTTTGCCAGATTTGAAATTTTTTCAAATAATTTACCTCAAGATTGAATTTTTCGGTTCTTTTTTCAAATTCTACTAAATTTAAAATTAGGTTTTGAAATAATTTTATTTCATTGCATGATTAAAAGTTTTTGAATTAAACTAAGGTCTGCCTTAGTGCCTCCTCCTTTTTTGAGTTTTCCACTTGGAGCTAATTCATAAGATGGATATAATTGAAGACTAACATACTATACCATTGAATTTGAGTAGACAACTGTAATTGTATTCCTGCGAGGAAAATTTTGCAAGTAAAGGTGGAATTATGTGGATCCCAGAGACTAGTAGTTTACTCCATTGAATGATAAATTTAGCATTATGTTATTAACCCTAATTTTAATCTATACTTTATCATTATTATTTTCTAATCTTTTTTCCCCTAAATTTTCAGATACTATCCAGACGCAGATACCTATTATTCATCAAGCTATGTGGAAGACATTCAACATCATCATAATTTCTCTCAAAATTCTTCTCAAAAATTACCTAATCTCCCCTTAAATTTTCCGACTTCACATCGGAAAAAAAATCCGGAAAGAATTCAATTCTATTGTATCATTATTTTACGCCATTATGTAAAACCATCTTTACAAGATATCGAATAGGTGAGTACGCATTTCTCCAAATATATTTCCTATTGGTTCGGTCGTTTATTCGTACCGCTTGGAGCGTAGAAAAGCATCGAGCACGGCGCCAAATTAAAGATTTCAATATGAAATTTGACCTAAGTTCGAACCTTTATTTCTACACGAACCAACCCGAAGATGGGTGAAAAAAATGTACGCAGCCGAAATATTACAATTCACAATTCCACTTTCCAGTTCCGTTTTTCGTTAAGAAAGGAGAGAAAGAAACGAACTCGTTCGACAATCGGAACGAGAGCGGCAAAGAGCTGCGCCACCGAAATACGAACGAAAAAAAAAGGTAAAATTGAAGCAAATAAACGGAAAACTAAATTTATTCCATTTTGAATAATTTTCAAACACGTATATTTTTGTGACACTCGGTAATATATTTTTTGAACACGTGACGCCGGCACCAAAATATACCCGTGAAAAAAAACACAAACGTAAAAAGAAAAACGCGAGAAAAACCCTCGTTGTATAAAGTTCACCGACGACAGAAGGAGTGGGGCTGTAAAAAAGAAACATTTGCGAATAGGAGGAGGGGGCCCAGTAATCTCGTTAATTTCGCGGTATGCGCAGACGAAAAAACGGACGATAAGGAATTAAAATCCGTTGCGGGAGGGGGCCCTCGAGCCCGGAGAGAAAACAGAAACAAAAACCTGCAACAAAAAATTTCGCGCCGGAGAAATAATTTATCAAGGATGAAACGCGAAATGAAAATGTGTTCGGGGAATTAAAACCGACGAGCGGAGTTAGTCTGCAGAATGGGTAAATGGGCGAGAGAGGGCATCGGGCACGAAGCGCGGAATAAGAACGAATTAATTGAATCATTTAGGGCTGTATTTTAAGAGTTACTCGGGTACGATTACGGAGGACGAATGGGGAGCTGCGGGGAGCTTCGGCTGCATGAGGTGAGCTCGAAATGAGAGCGGGGGCTGAAGCTGGGCGAGAAAACGTTGTTTACAACGCTTGTAACTGACGGTGATATAAGAAAACCGCCTTCCGTAACGAAGAAAACTTTGATTTATTAGACGTTTAAACGAAAAAAAAAGAGGAAAAATCGCCATAGCGAAGATGCGTTTTTTCAAATTTTTTATCTATCGTACATTCGCGAAAGATTCCCCTATTCGCAAGACGACTCGAGCCGTTTTTCTTTAATTTCCACGAATTAATATTATTCGCGTTTAGTTTGACAAGATTACGAAACTCGATCTCGCCGGCGTGAAAATATTAAACGGGTAATCGATTTCCCAAGTTTTCACCTCCCTTGAGCCACGATACTGATTTACAAGCTCGCAAAAAGAAAAATGATCTCGAGTATTAATAAGTGTATCATTATTTTAAGAAAAAGTAACGCAAAACGATCTGTTCTCCTCTGAACGAAAAACTGCCAGCCAAAAATGTCTCCCTCCAACGAAAATCTTGGGTTTTAGGGATTTCTCGTTGGCTCGCACGTGGACGGATATTTGTTATGTAATCGCAACAACGATGCTAGTGGTGTATTCTGCAGTTTCTTTTACGTATATCCTTTTTGTACTGTATTTTATATAGCAGGATATACGACACAATGCTTTATATGTATACTGCATCGAGATGAAGGATATAAAACCGCCATGAAGCGTTCGTTTTTTTTTCTCTTCTTCGGCCTTCTTTTATTTATGAACTGGGAAGATTCGTCGGTGTGGACATGAAAACAACGTTTGAATGCTTTAAATGCCTAAAATAACAAGAAAACTGCGAGTTTTTTTTTTCATTCGGAGATAAAAACACTTCCTGAGGAGTATAAAACCGACAAATCCTTCATTCGAGGGAATGGAGCACATATGCAGATTCATATCAATAAAAAAAAAAAAAAAAAAAAAACAGTTACTTAATTGGCGAAAATGATAAAATATGTCCCTCGAAAAAAAGCAAAAATTAAAAATCTTAAATTTAATATTATGTAGTAATTATTTTAGTTTAAATTTATTACTTAGGTATTAAAAAATACTGGATTCTTCATCCCACTTAGGATCAAAAATAAAATTAATTTAGAAACAATAGGTAGGTGCTTAGTACTTACTACATACTTGGGTACCTATGAAAAAATTTCATTCAAAAACATAATTATAACCAAACAAAAAAATACTTATTAGGTAGATACTTCAACAAATTTTCAGCCAGTAATTAAGTTATATGTACAGGCTATCAAGAATAATTCAGGATATCTACTGAATTACCAAAATGAAAATTTTTCATTATTTTCTAACCAATTTGTTTTTACACCTTTTATTTCCAAAAATGCATATTCATTTCAAATCGAAAAAATCCATTAATAAGCTAGCTTCATTGAAAATGCTTGAGATGTTCAAAGACAAACAAGAGCTCCTGAAATTTTGAAAAATATAGATCTTTTTTCAAAGTTTTTATTATTTTTTTCGAGAGAAAACTGAATAATTCTCTAGTCTAAAGTGCTTGAGTAAATTTCTCAAAAATTCACAACTTTTCCATGACTTTTTGTAAATTTTTTGTCAATATTTATGATTTTTTGCCAGCTTTTATGACTTTCTGTCAATTTTCATGACTTTACTTTTTAAAAAAATTGGTCCAAGAATTCACAACTTTTTCATGACCTTTATTCAACTTTCATGACTTTTTGTCAATTTTTTATGACTTTTTGTGAACTTTTATAATCCCTTTGTCAACATTCACGACTTTTTGTCAGTATTCATGACTTTTTGTAGATTTTTTTTATGACTTTCTGCCAACCTTCATGACTTTTTGCCGACATTCATGTCTTATCAACCTTCATGACTTATCAGCATCGATTTTCATGACTTCTGACCAACTCCATGACCAGTACACAATGGGAAATAATAATTTTTTTAACTTTGTTTGGAATTAGAATGCTGAAATAGTGCAAAATTGTATGTAATGGACACCAGATTTTCCCTTTTCCAATAAGCCTTGAAAACTGTTTAAAAAAATTTGAAAAATTTAATCAACAATTAATGAAATTAAGTGCAATTTGATGAAATTAGATTAGGGCGGTTTTCTGGTCTGATTAATGATTATGGAATAAATTCATCGAAGTTGGGATTATTTCAATTCCTATTCCAAGAAGATCTAAGCGAATTATATTTTTCAGATGTCTCAGACATGAAAGAGTTAATTAAAACGAGAAAAAAAATAATAATTTCACGATAAATAAACATAACATTAATAAACACCTTTCTATATTTTCTCAAACGAAAATATTTCACGAATAGTTCAAAAATCACCGCGAGTACAGATTATAGACCCAACATTGGCAAGTCTTATCACCCTCATCCTCATTCAATTTGCAGTATGAATTATAATATTCTACCCCAGGCTCTTGTAGTCTGCAAGCATCTTCAGCATCATCGTCGGTGCAACCCTTTTCACATTTGCATAAATAAGTGCCATGTAAACAGATTCTTGTCCTAGATTGAAAGAAAATGAAATCTTTACTCGAGCCTAGGTCAATTATTGACAATCCTTACAAATTATTTTTGATTTTTTCTTTTATTTTTATTAGCGAATTAATAATATAATAATTTGATGCAACCAGTTGTCAAAGAGACATTTTCATTTCAGTAAAAAATCTATTGCCTAGTAAACTTCGATTAAAAAACACTAATTCCTGGACGTGTCTGGTTCCCTTCGTTTCTGAATAATTATTTCAGAGATTTGCTTCGAAGTGATTAATTTTTTTTTGAATCAGTCCTAACACAAAAAGAGCAAAGAATCACGGAACTATAGGTACCTACTTAATTAGAGCACCGAAATTAGGTGATACTAACCATTCTTCTTCTCTTTTAATCGCGCCACTTCGTGATAAGAAAATCAAAAGCGAGATTGATATCACAAAAATTATATTCATTTCAAAAAATAATTTAATCAATGCAAAATTATACTGTAACTGGGCTGGGTTGATTTAAAAAACCCTCACGTCACAGAAATTCGATAAAAATTACTTATTCGGAAATATAATTCTAAAAAATTTTACGAGTTCAATGGCATTTGTAATTTTCTGATGCCTTGTCTTATAATTACACGAATATTAATGGTATTCGAATTATTAAACATTGAATCCAGATACGAAATTGGCTCGAACGCGTAAAATTTTCGTCATATTTTCGAAGGTTGAACCACCCATAATATTTTTGCGGATCAATCACCTTTCATATATGCGAATGTTTCAAATTTTCATTTTTCCGGCAAATTTTAGCAACAGGTGTTTCAAGTAAATAATATTGTTCGAAGGTGTGCGAATGAAATGAATTTTAGTTCTGGCCACTTGAAGATTTTCATATCAGCTACCAAAAAAATTCGAGACTGTAGTTTTATTCGATCCCAGAAGTCAGAAAATACTCGATGATATAAGAAATATGAATCGAAGCATGAAGAAAAAAGACTCGAGTTCTTTTTTCCGATTGCCCGAATTAATATTTAATCGAATGTCAAAATTCCAAATAATATGATCTTGGAATATTGCCTCAATTTTTCAAATCTTAAACACTACCCCCCCCCTCCTCCCGCCCCAAAAACCGCACATCCAGAAATCTGAATTTCTATAACTCGAATACTTAATGGAAATATATTTGATCAAAAAATGGAATCTAGCATTTTCAAAGCTAGGATACTTATCTAAGTCTTTGATTGTGAAAAAATTATGGAAGCACTTGAATTCTGATGTAAGAATAGATAATTACACTTATTTCCAGAGAGAGATGAAAATGTAAAATTCAAATTCAAAGAGAATTTTCTTCCAATTTTTCTGAAAAATTGTAGCATTCACTTCCCCAGATTTTCAATTCAGTGGCTCAATTTCAGCTTTTCAGAATAAAAAAATTCAACTTTCTGAACGCAACAATTTGTCCACTTTGCCGCGCCATCAATTCAACTTTGATCTAAAATATAGGTACCTAATTTTTCTGCTGAATTAAAATAAAATAATGATCCGTTTTTGATTCTGCACTACAATTTTTCAACTTAAAAATAAAAAAGATGGTATATTGTCTTTAGAAAGGAAAAAAATCGAGACAAAACGTTGTTTAAAAAACGATTTTTGTAGCTTTACCTACTTAATAATGAATGAAGTTTTCTAGCGAAATTCATTGACACTCTTCCAATATACGACGTAACATTAAAAATATAAAATTTAAAAAATGCGATTACAATGATGAGCAGTTTGGGGACTACTTTGATGGTGGAAAAACGAATACCTGGGATTTATAACTTGTCTTATGCTAAAAAGATTGACATTTGCAATCACCACCACTAAGACAGGGAACTTTAATAATAGTTGACCCCGAAGGTGAACTTTCGCAAGCTTGAATTACATCTGCAGCAGAACAACTGGATCCACAATAGCATTTAACGTTTTGTCCTTTGCAAATGTACCACCTGGATTGACAAAAAATTATTTTTGCTGCATTTATTTAGCATGTATGTCGTGATGATTTTCTTTTTAACTGCCTAATCAAGGATTGTACCACGAACGGGGTGTCCAACTAAGTGATAAAATTGGTGATTTTTTTGAAAATTTTGCAAAACTGTTCAATTTTTTCAACTTGAGTATTAGAAAATGAATCATTTAATTTTGCTTTCTCATTAAAAAAAAAAGAAACAAGCAAACAAAATCAAGAAAACGATTTTAAGATTTTTCCACCGGAAAGGAAGTTTTTGAATATTTATTTCTAGAGAAAAAAAATAGGTAGGTACCTACGTTGAATACTACGAATCACATAGTATAAAAATTCTTGAATCAATGACGTAGGTAGGTAACGTCTAAGGTAATTTTTTATCTTTGATTTTTATTTTCTACATCATAAAAATTAATTTTTTTCAATATCTCAGATTTAAAAAAAAATAGATGGCACATTGATTTTATTTGGATTAAGCTAATGAGTAGGTACGAGATGGACTAGGTATGGGCGAGAAAAAGTAAGGAAAACATACTAACCGTCCTGCCTGAACTTCCTGAACCCATGGTAAAATTAATTGTAAGACTAAAATTGCAAAAATATGAACTAACATTTTGTTAATTTAAAACTACCGAACACGAATCTAAACAAAAACTGCGCAAGATTTAAAATCATTAATATGCGTTTTTATACCTATGTAAAAACCCTCGTCCTTCTGTTAGATGAATTTTTATTTCAAGTTCTGCATATTACCTAATTCAAAAGCGCAAAACCCAAAGTCTCGAAAAATTTGCACGATCTTTCTCTTCAGAAATTCGAGTCGGAATGGAGTTCAAGATGAACGGAATCAAATTAAGAGGCTACTATGGCATTGCGAAATGTGAGTCGAATGGATCGTCTATGACGATCGATTCAGATTTATTTCACGTCATAAAATAAATTTTACACCAAACAATCTGAAACTAGAAAAGTAATTATCAAACATTTATGACGAGATTATAATCAATCCGCTACGGTCTAATGGACTTTTAAATACCAACTTGACCTTCGGAAATTTCACACGTCCGAAGTAGGTAATTGTGATTTTAAATCGCAAACATTCGAGCCTGTTAAAAAATTATTCAGGATGAAGACAAAGTGCTGGTAAAAATCACTTTTTACGATATAATTTTTGAATTACATTTTTCACTATAAAAATTCAATTTATTAGTTCTCAAATATACAAAATGAAATTAATTTGCACGATATCACTCCTTTTTCTATCATTCGCTGTTTTCCTACCAGAAATTGATGCTCGAGAAGATACCTGGTTAGTATACAGAAATATGTATGTATTGGCAGTTTCGTCGAATTAATCAAATGTTTCTAATTTTTTTTTTTTTAAAATTCAGGGATTATTACTGTCCTGGCAGATACGTCAAGTGCACATGCACGAAAAATTGGTGCGTCGAGAAAGATGCGCTTCGAGCATGTAATAAAACACCAATAGGACAAAAGCACAAAGAATTTTGTGACAATTATTCTCCAGAATTACCTCGACCTTACTGTTTTTGCCAAGCTTATGATCCCTAAGGACATTTTGATTAGTTCATAAATATTATTGATAAAACTATTGAAATAGTGTTTTAATAGGTATCGTACTGTTACAATTGGAATATTTCATCTTATGTGTTACCTATGTAATCAAAATTATAAAACTTTTCCCCCCAATTGTTAGGTTTGTTCACATAATTACATCTGAACTTTGATCTTTAATTTTTCGAATGGTATTCAGTTGATTAATTTTACAAAATTGGTTCGACTTGAATTTTTCAATAGGTTCTTCGACTTATGGTAGGCACCTAATCTAAAAAAAAAAATGAATTACCATCCTACATCACTGTTAGATTTGAAGTAGAGGAAGATGAAGAGTTGGCAGCTGGAGTACTTTCTGACTCTTTTAATACCTTGAAAATATCAATAAAATACGTAATTTCTTATTTTTTTAAATTTTTCAACGAAGTTTACATCCAGTTTTTTTTTTCTTCTTCAGGTGTTAGAAGAGTTTAGTTTTTTCTTATTTCGTGGTTTCTTGTATGTACAACTTTAGGTATCACAAAATTTACCAATTTTTTGAAAAATGAAAGAGTGTGAGGAGAGTGGATCTCGCTCTCTCACCACTCCCCCCAAAAATATTGAAATCGACGAAATTGCGATCTGAGTCGAAAAATTTAAAAATATCGACTTTTGTGACGAGTTGCAAATTTCCGACTAAACCAAAAATTTTCAGACTAATTCAGAATTTTCAAATATTTTAAGAAGAGGTTGGCTTGCCTCCAGCCACCTTTTCAGTTCTGCCCTGAGAATACAGGGTAATAATGGAAAATTCGCCTATCTGCATGATTTTGTGTGAAAATTTTTGGACTTGGAACAAACCACAACTCGTTGCTTCTATCCTAAAAATAAACATATTTTATGGAACTGAAAAATGTGAGCAATATGTTGTACAGTGAGATTCAATAATTTCGCCCATCTTACGAATTCGAGAATTTCATTTTTTAAACGAAGCTCACATTGAAAAATTTAGCTGTTGATGGAGTCGAATGACAACGGTGCCGGCAAGTCTCAGTCTTACTCGTAATTCCAATATTTTTGCTTGATTACAAAATGAATCTATGATCTGCACAACCCAAGATCGAGATGTTGAAATGAAATACCTTCGTTTAAATAGGTATGATATGTTTTACAAATTGAAGTTTGCATCGTTATCACTTTATTTTTGCAGTTTCCTAAATTCACGAAATGAAAATAATGTTCACGATATTAATTTTACTTTTATCAATGGCTATGTTTCCATTGAAAAGTCACGCAAATCTCAGATGGTTAGTATAATTTTGTGCTTCACATTTCACCAGTGCGATATTTTTTTCACATTATTGTTGTACCTACATACGTACGTCAGTTCCACTGAAATTCTTCAGTAAATTGACTAGTTTTGAATTTTGGTCTCGGTGTATGTTCAAAATCCACTAACAAAGTGATCCAAGATAAAGGATAATTCAAGTAATAATATTTATTCACGATCTCCAATTTTTTCAATCCAGGGAAATTGGATGTCCTGGGAAAGATGACAAATTTTGTATGTGTTCCAAAGGCAAATGCCTAATCAAAGACGCGTTCAATGGTTGTTTGAATACACCTGATGAGCCGTATGGGCAATTATATGCAGTGTCCTGCAAGGGTTATGATATTGATGTTGGTAATTGCTTATGCGCGACCTTCCACCCTCAGTAGAGGTTTCTTCGTTTAAGTGTAAGTAACAAAGAAAAAGTGAATTTTATTTCAGATTTGTAAAAAATATACCAGCTTATAAAAATTCTTTTCGTTATTTTCTTTTTTTTGATTTACATACCTATTGAATTTGAGTTGTCGGAATTTGGTAGACCGGATTTCTTCAATTAATCGAACTTGACTTTTTTGTAAATTAATTTTTTTTGGACCACGATACTTTCTTAAATCTGAAAGATATGGATTGTAGATAAGACAGATTGGATGCATTCTTACGTACTTTTTATCGAACTAAAGGGAGTCTGAAAATTATTTTTATTGGGTAATTTGTCCTTTTTTTTAAAAAAATGCTTCGTGATCTCAAAAAAATGTACTTCGATTCCAGTTCGTTGGCTATGAAAAATTTGAAAAAGTGATGTTTGACTGAATGGTCAGTGGAAGTCATTTTATTTTCAAATTTTTAAATGCTGCCCGACCGAAACGAGAGCGAAAATTTTCCGAAAAATACTGTTTGAAGACCAAACATTGCACTTTTTTACTTACTTATTTGCAATTAAAAAATTTCCTAAATGTGGGCCCAGTGAAGATGTACCTCCTATGCCCCTCTTGTCGAGCCAATTACGTTTGTTTCATTGTTCAAGTCAAATAATGATCTTGTTGTGATAAATGTAAGTTAAAATGATGGATCACTCATTCTTTTTTATTGAATGCATTACTTATTGAACAAGTAAGTAGTTACCTATGATGAAAATGCAATCAAAGTTTTGTGCTGATTAGGTACACCGTGAAAAATTTAATCAAGAATTTCACACGTTTGAATAAATTAAAATTTTATGTGAATTACATACTTTAAATCAACCAAAAAAATTGTTCAATCCAACGACGAAGTGCTAGGCGACACCTTGAACTTAAATATAATTTTTTAATTGATTTTCGCTCTCGTTCTACTCCTTTTCTCAAGTTCATAAACTCATAAAATGAATATCATTTTTGTTATATCAACCGCGATTATATTGATATCTATTTTTCCCCTGGAAAGTTTTGCATACGAAAGATGGTTAGTAAGATTTTTCACTTCACTTAAAAATAATTGTAGGTTTTTTCACGTTATCTTTAAGTCTGGATAAATTTAATTAAGGTATGTGTAATTGTGTATAAGTAGGTACTTACTCTCTTATTCATAAATCAGTAAAAACTATCGAAAATCACAGAGAAACTGTTAGAATTTTAGCACAGGAAAAAATGAGTGAAAATATTTTCATTAAAAACAAATCAGTGAAAAAAATTACTGGAAAATCAATGAAAATTCGCTGAATGAAGTCAAAGAAATTTATGAATTTAGCTTGAAAATCAAGGCGCACCCAAGAGGGGTGCTCATGAGGGTTCGACCCCCCTCTTTAAACTCGGAAAATTTTTTCATCACAAAAATATTAAAAAGTGCAATTTTTTGCTCTTTAAATTATATTTTTCAAAATCATTTTATTTTGAAAACTGATGATTTTTCACAGATTTAAAAAAATCTCTCGATTTCTCGATCTGTTCCAAAATTATCAAAAAAATCAATAATTTTGACTGAAATATCAATATAAAATGACTGATTATTTGACCATTCCCCCATATTTTTTCTCGAATTTTGAGCCCCCCCCCCCTTAATTACATAGGAGAACAGTAAAACACAAAAAAGTTTTCAATGAAACTATGATTGTGTAGCTTCAAAATTTTCTTAGAATACGCACAGTTGAAAATCAATGAAAATCACTGAGAATCAATGAATTTCGCTGGTTTTTCTTGTGCAGCAATTCTGACTGTTTATCAGTAACTTTTGACTGATTCAGAATGAGTACTAGTACTAGAAAATCAATTGATTTAAATTTTGGTGCATTGTAATTTTTACCTGAATTTTTTTTTATCAAGTAAGCTACGAACGATAATTCCATATATCCATTACGCAGATTTTGCCTTTTATTTATTCAAAATTTTAATTTATTTTCAATCTAGGGATTTTTACTGTCCTGGGAGATATGTTTTATGCTCGTGCGTAAAATTTTGGTGTAATTTAGATGACGCGTTGGCAGGTTGCCAAGTAACACCTGATTTGCCACTAGATGTTCAACATCGAATAACATGCCACAATACTGGAGCGAAGAATTGGGATGGATGCATCTGTGCGGCCTTCAATCCTGCATTATTTTAAGGATAGCTCAATATTGGAATACAACGAAGAAAATTATCCTGTTTGAGATTTTTACCAAAAATCTAAATTTATAAAAGTTCTCTTTGTTGTCTTTAATTTACATACCTACCAATGTTTTTTCATAATTCAGTAGTCGGACTTTGGTAAACTTATCCTTCTTGACTTCTGAAAATCATAGCAAGTGGATTGTTGATATTTGTTTCAATTGATTTTTTTTGTTGAACCACATTTTCTTGAATATGGAGTATAAAGAGTTTGAATACAACAAACTGGATGCTTCTCGGGAATTTTTTATTGAACAAAAAGATGGCCATAATAATTCTGAAAAGTATTTTCAAAATGTAAGTAGGTATCTGCTACAATATTTCTCTTTTTTTCTCTCTCAAATGTCTCATAATTGAATAAGATTCATAAAAAGAAACATATGTACATTTTGGCAGCATGCTGTAGAATTTAGAATGAATTCAAGAAACACACAAACCCTTTCCAGAAACACAGGTAAATTATTGCTTCTCCCAACTTGGGTAATCTGAATACGTGTCCTCTGGAATTGAATACTTACTGTTCGAAATTTCATCACTTGTTACACCAACAAGGTAGATATATTGACTAGAAGAAAAATTTCGAGCCAAAATAAAAGAAAGGAACCCCCAGAAAAGTCTCATGATTACAAATTTTGGAAAATCATGCTTCGGTCGATCAAATACATGGGTTGCTAATTTGAGTAATCCTCGAGCATAGATGGTGAAGTTCACATAGACCTTTCTTATGGGATTTTTTCCAATGATGGAAAATTTCAAAATTCTCCAGAGACTTTGAAATGTCTCGAAACTGCTTCCAATCGATTTGGGAGGTTAATAATTGGGTACTTATTTTATTAATTTTCATTTTTTTTTCGTCCATTACACGAAATCTTCATATTTTGCAAAACAAGAACATTTTTTAAAATGTCAGAATTTCGCCGAGATTCAAGAACTAAACACCAACGCTTGAAATCATGACATTGATATTTATGAATGGGGTAGTTACTTCAATAATTCCCATATTTTCGATGTATTTTTGTTTCGGCTCAGTTCGAAATTTTACTTTGACCTCGAAAGGTGAGAACAACTTAGTTCGATTTTTCTTTGAATTATTGTACTAGAATTTTTTTTATCGAATTTTCAACTGAAAATTGATCATCCTCTTGCTCATTTGCTCAAAATCCAAGGCACAATCATGCAGGTATTATCCATTTCGGTTTTTTCCAAGTATCACAATTTTTTTCTCAAAAATTCAAATAGGAGTTCAATATACCACTTCGTTGATCAGATTAGAAGATGTGAGTTGAATTGATGAATTTTGACTATGAATTGAGTCTAATTTTATTTTATTGGATGCATTTCACACATTGAACAAGTAATAAGTATCCATATTATGACGAAAATGCAATCAAAGTTCTATGTCCATATTTAGATATCTACATGATTAAAGTATTGAAAATTCAATCAAAAATTTTACGCTTTTGAGTCAATGGTATTTTTATGCGAATCGCATGCATTAAATCATTAAAATCCTTCAAAAAATTCATTCAATCCAATGACAAAGGTACTAGGGAAAGATACCTCGAATTCTGATATAATTTATTACCTAACTGAATCTCGTGCTCTTGCCACTTATTTGTTCATAATTGATAAAATGAAAATTATTTTTGCCATATTAATCGCATTTGTATTGATATCGATTTTTTTTCTGGAAAGTTTTGCAGAAGACAGATGGTTAGTAATATTTTTTGCATAGCATTCAATCAATATTTTTTTTATTCTATCATTGTCTCCACTCAACATCTTCGTTTCTTTTCAATCTAGGGAATATTATTGTCCAGGCAAGTATGTTTCTTGCTCTTGCGTAAAACATTGGTGTAATGAGCAAGACGCGACCAAAGGTTGCCATGAAACACCTGATTACCCACTTGAAGTAATACATAAGGTAGAATGCTACTATAACCGTGGATGGCCTTGGGATGATGAGTGCATATGCTCCGCTTTCAGTCCCGAACAATTCTAATAGTTTTTCAAGATTGGAGTGCAACCAAGGAAATTATGCTGATTGAGATTTTTACCTTGAATCCGAGTTCATAAACTTTTTTTTGGTCATTTTTAATTGACATCTTGTTTTTGGGCTACTGGAATTTGATAGATTAATTTTCATCTGCTGATCAAATGGAGATTTCTACTTAAACCTTTGGAAAACCTCAACAAATGAATTATTGGAATTTTTGCCCACTGATTTCATTAGAAATTGAAATATCAGGAGAAGTTTGCCCATTTTTCTTTTCGCTGTTAGACTGAAAATTTTGCCGAATTTTCAACTCAATTTTTTGTGAATTTGGTCAAACCATAGATACGCGTATTTTATATTTAATTTGACTCTTTTCAGTATAATCTTCCTCTTCAAAATTAATTTTGGTCGTACCTTTGTCACAAAATACTAAGGGTGATTTTAATGACAGAATAAATTGCACGATGATACAAGAATACCACGATCAGAAATGATTCTAAATGGCCAGAAAAATTATTACACGGGATAGATAATTCATTACGAACGACTGTTTAATAATAGGTAGGTACACACGATTGCTGGATAAACAAAGAAAATTGGAAATTCACGGCGTGAATTTTTTTCTACAATCTTTTGAAAATTGATCAACTTTTTTAGAAAATTTTGAATAATTTTTTCCTGTATATGTAAATGGTTTTACAAAAACAACATAATTTTTCACTCCTTTTTTCCCCTAAACTTGGGCACTTTTTTAAAAATTTAAATAAGTAGTTTTTTTCAAAAGGATTAAATAATCATTTCAAAGAGTAATTTTTTTCACGTGAAAAAATTTCTCATTGGACGAGGGCTCAAATTTTTTCGAGATTGGAGTCTTCCTCTAAACCTGGAAAAAGAAAGGAGTTGCAGTCGCGTGTTTATTCAATCTTGTCGTTTATTCAAATCTATCGTTCTCACTACCTAGGTACTTATCTAAAAAATCGTGGGAAATATTGGCTTTCGTTTGAATACCTGATTTTGTTGTTGGATTTATTGACCATGGAATATATTTTTCGTCTGAAAATCTCGATTATTGAGCGAATACGTAATTTATATTAAAGTTTCTAACAAATAGGTACCTATTTCATAAAATTGTAAGTTTGTAATTGTTTCCATCTGTCGAATCTTGTCTTGAAAAATGTTCAACTGATCCTGATGGGTAGATCAAAAATTTCAAAAGTGATGTCAAAATATTGAAAGAAAAATCATTTTGCGAGCCTTATTTATAACGACGAAACACATTTTAAAAACAAAATTGGCCATATCTGCTATTTCGTACAATTTTCTTTTATATGTTGCATTCCATATTATTTATCAAGTACATAGGTATACCTACCTATAATATCACAAAAATGCAATCAATTTTTTGTGAGGAGATGATCCATAGCATGAAAATAATGAAATTGCAAAATATGTAGTTCTCTTGACAAATCTGTCAAGAATTTTAAAAATTCGAACCAATTACATTTTTATGCGAATTGAATGCTTAACAGAAAAATTGTTCAAACCAATAAAGAGATACTACGCAAAGACACCCTGTATTTCGATATAAGTTAGTTATTTAGTTGAATCTCGCGCTCGTGCTACTCAACTTCTCCATTTCATAAATTGGTGAAATGAAAATTATTTTTGCTATCCCGATTACACTTGCATTGATATCAATTTTTCCTCTGGAAAGTTTTGCAATTCACACATGGTTAGTATGATTTTATATATATTTTTTATTTTTTCACTTCACTTGTGTCAATTTAACTCAAGTATGTAGGTATTAGCCAATTTATCAAGTCAGCCAAGAGAAACAATACAATTCCACAACCGGTAAAAAATTTCATTAAATTTACTCAAAATCTTCATTTCTTGTCAATCTAGGGAATTTTACTGTCCTGGGAGGTATGTTTCTTGCGAATGCGTTCAGCATTGGTGTAATCAGTATGACGCGAATAAAGGTTGTCAGGAAACACCGGATCATCCATACGATGTACCGCATAATATAAAATGCAAAAATTCCCGTCCGTGGCCCTCGGATGATGAATGCGTCTGCTCGGCTTTCAATCCTGAGTCATCGTAATCGGGTTTCATTATCAGACTATAACGAAGGAAATTATCTTGTGAGATTTTTATCATAAATCCAAGTTCATGCAAGTTCTTTTTATTATTTTTTTTATTTACTTCTCGTTTTTGATCTGTCGAAAATTGGTGGATTAATCCTTGACCGATCGAATCAAAATTTTGGCTCAAATCTTTGAAAACCGTGACAATTGATTTTCAACCTTTCATTCGAAGTTTGAAATGAGTTCAAGAATCATCTATCCAGCCAATCTTTATCCAGAATCATAATTCGTTGCTGCTTTTCTCATAATTTTGAATGTATGAGTATCTTGAGGAATTGAACTGTATGAAAAATATTTTGCCGGGGGTCCAAAAAATCGTATCTTGAATTTTGACCAAATTTAAAAGTGTATTTTGATAGGTAAGTATGTGAATTGAACGGTACCTACAAATTTCAGCTCAAATTTCAAAAAAGGGGAAGAAGAGTCGAGGTCTATAAATTGGTACGATTCTTCAAAATCATATATGTAGAAACATTTGAATTTCCAAGTACACCTCTGAACCACGTTGGCTGTTGGCTCAATTTGAATTCCCAAGTACCTATTATTTTAAAGTGGCCGGCTGTCCGCTGTCTCTCGAAAAATTGAAAAATCGAGAGTTTGATTTTTTAAAAACAAATTACTTACGTTCTTCTCCACCAAAAGTAAACAAATGTTCACTTATTAATGTTGGAAAAAAACTGTTCGAATTCTAAAAAATTGAAAATATCTTTCAGCATTTCTCTTTGTGAAAAACTAATTTTTGCGATGTAAAATTAGATGATTTTATCATCGAAAATATTTTTACCAAATTAGAAGTTGAGGGAGGAATTCATCCGGGTGTGAATTTTTCAACTGTTGGAAAAATTTTTGAGCCATTTCGAGAGTTCGCAGCAGCATTTCGGAATGAATTTTTTTGTGTGTTTTCAATTCGGAATGAACCATCTTTTGCGAATTTCGATCAAAATTAGGTACGTGTATTTTTTCCCAATCTGTTTCATTATAATTTAGATTAGGTTAGGTTTGGTTAAAATTTTCTAGAAAAATTCATAGCTTTTTTATTTACTACCTACATGATTATTTTTTGGAGTACTTTTAGAACGATTTCTTGCTGATCCGATCAATTTTTCCATATTCCCATTGGTATGAAGTTCTCAAAAATTGTTGTAAAATTTCATTAGGTACCTATTCAATGTAAGAGGGATCAAAAGAAATTCTAAGATGGGTACTTACTGAAAATAATTTCCAGAAGTAGGTAGGTAGGTAGTAGGTACACAGTTCGCTATTTTCTATTCTTTAAAAATTTTATTTCAAAGATGCCAATTTAAAATAAAGACAACGGAAACATTTATGAACCTGAATACATAGTACAAATCTCGAATACAATAATTATTATAGTTTTAGTCCAATCTTTGAAGCCTCATTGGGATTGTACGTCGTGCATAAGCACTGATCTGCGGGCCATTCCCTGGTCCGTTTGCAGGTGGACTTGTAAACTTGGCCAGTTGGTATTTTCGGTGGATTAAAGCAAGCAGCAAAAACGTCCATCATATCGCACCGACCTCTTACGCATGAGCATATAGCATAGGAATGCGGACATTTATGATTCCTAGATGAAAAATTATATACTTAATATGGTGAGTAAATTGAATTAAATTATTTTCCGAGAGGCGAATCATCTCTTCTCGACTCTTTGGATCATGGAGTTTTAATACAAGGCAAGAAGGTAGGTGAATCGAAATTCAAAAGTACCTAACAGATTTTTCTCAGTAAGTATGTAAGTATTTCAATCTAATTGACCCATGTGTAACAATAATGAAGGCCCTTACTTAAATTGGTCTTGAAAAGGAAGAGAAAAATTTTATCTCTGTTGAGGAAATTCAAAATTGACAATTTAAATTCCCCCCTCTCTATTGCACAAAAATTTACATTCATCTTTCAAGCTGCAAGAATTTCTTTTCACGAAATTCAATTAAATCGTTCAAAATCGTAGAAAAATTTTCTTGATATTTTTTTCCTGCTCTGAGTCTAAATTAGAAAAGGTGAAGACTGTAAAATTGATTGCAAAGGCTCATACCCGTATTTGAAGTAAACCGTTTTATCAATTTTTGTCGAAATTTGGTACTTTTTAAAATACTTTCTTATGCTTTTTCTTCTCATTCAAATAGCACTTTCCGATTAATTTTCAAACAATGAAATTTGAAATATATATCCTTATAATGGGTATAAAATTTCTAATACCCAAAAATAACGCTGTGCTGATTTTTTGATTAATTTTCCAGCTTTTTATGTGCAAGTTGAAAAAAAAACCACTACCCACCTATCGAAATACCGCTCAACTTGAATAAAAATCTGTAAAAATCATCTTAAAACTTATTAAAATGCCATGATATTGTGAAAAAAAAGCAATAAGGATGTTTTTATGAAAAGGGTCAATATTGTTTCTCAAGTCATTTTCATTTTCGAGGTATTTGCATTTTTTGAAATAGCATAAAATTAGGCTACTAGTGATTTTTTTATGCAAAGTTTACAGTTTTATGAGAATTTGAGATTATTTGATGCAGTTTTAAGCTACTTTAGTTTTTCATAAGACCGGCATCAAAATATCTTCTTTTTTGAAAAATTTCTCCAGGGGGAAAATGCCTTCCCCGTCTGGTTACTACAGGCCGATGATAATATGAAAAAAAAAAAATTGTAATCCAATGTGAAACACAAAATTAAACTTACCATCGGGCGTCGCCTATGTGACTTTCCAGAGGAAAATTTGAAATCATTACAAGTACGATTGCCACCGCGAATATAATTTTCATTTTGGAAACTCAAGAACTGGAAAAATTTAGTGATAGTGGTGCAAGAATCAATCGAAAAATGGTATGGAATTTGAGATACATTTTTCTATTTATTTATCGCTGGATAGAACAAATTTTTTGAATGATTCAAAGAAAGAGATTCACATAAAATGGAATTGGTTCAAGCACGTGATTATTTGTAGTTTTCAAATTTATGTTTTGCGTGTATTATGACGATTGTGTCGTGAAGTTACCAGTAACGAACACATTACAATTATAAGTTTATTAAGTATACTTAACTTGGAATGACATCTTAGCCATGTACTTACGCGAAGAACTATAAAACTGAAAGAATGTTAATTTATACATTTTTATAGGTACGTGACGGTTTGATCGACGGAGCAGATCTCGATGATGTCATATTTTTAAGAAATCGACCCACTAATTCTAAAAGTGTCCTAAGTGCCATTTTTTTCAAAATTGAGTTTTTTTTTACAATGTTCTCTGAATCAAACTGCATCCAATAAAATTTAAAAAACTTGAATCAATTATTTCAAAACTGAAAAAAATTAGATTGAAATTTACAAAGTTCATAAGTGCAATGCAGATTGTGTAACGTTTTTTGGCTTCCCTGTAAAAAAATCAAATTGGCACTTACACACTTTTAGAATTAATGGGTCGAAATACAATAATGGCAGCTTAATCATTTATCATACTTATCCAGTGTTGCCAACCGCACGGGGAAATCCGTATTCGTGCAGATTTTTAACATGATTATTGTTCAGATTTCCGAATATACGAAAAAAATAGGGATTTTTAGGTAAAAATAGATAAAAACTCCAATTCCAAGATTTACACTCAAAAATACAAAATCCTCTTCAAAATTTCAAATTCACCCCTTCGTGAAAAAATTTTTATTTTATCCAAGCCAGGAAATTTGTTCAAGTTGGAGGAAAAATTGGCAAATTTACAGAAAAGGTTTTTAAAAAGTGCAGATTTTGGAGACCTCCTCATCAATCATGTAAAGTCTTAAGATAATTTTTGTAAAAAAAAATCGTCAGTTTTTGTTCGGATTTTTCATCCGTAATTGTATGAATTTTTCAATATTTTGGTTCGCAACACTGATTCATATCAAAGCCACCCATCTTCAAGATTCAAAAAAGTTTCGAAATTCAAAAAAAGAGAGAATGAAACGAAAAAGTCAATATCGAATGTTTAAGGTTTTCATATAGTTTTGAGCAAAAATGTTGCTTTGATCAGTCGAGAAAAATCAGGCTACTAAATTTCGTCAGCACAAATACAAGATGTCAATTCGAAACAAAGACAAAGAGAATTTTTATGAACCTAAATACATGGTACAAATCTCAAATAGGATAATTTCGTACGTTGTTGTCTAACATTGAAAAACCATTGCGATCATTCGGGACTGAACGTTGAACATACGCACCGATCTGTGGGCCAAATCTTGGTATTTTTACAGGTATACTTGTACTCTTCACCAAGTTGTAAATTCGGTGTTTCACGGCAAGCGTAGATCGCATCCACCACATTGCACCGAAATTTTGTGCATGAGCAGGAAACATACCGATCAGGACAATAATATTCCCTGGATTGAAAAAAATTAAAGATATTGAGTAAGTACCTAAATTAAATTGAATAATTCAACGGATGCCGAATCATCGTTTCTCGACTCTCTTGATCATGGGATTAAGATGCATTCAAAACCAACAGACTTTTTAGTAAGTAGTCGAACTGACACAGTTGCAGTAATAATACAGGCCGCAGCAAGATGGAGGGGGGTGGATTGGGGTAAAAGAAATCTTTGTTGGGACAATAAATGTCCCCCCCCTCCTCCAATTTCAATTTCAAAAAAAGTTTACAATCATCTTTCAGGTGGCAAGAATTTCTTTTCATCGAATTAAAATCACCTACTCAAACGCTTCAAAATCAATGCAATATTTTCTTAATCATTGAGAAAATCTTTGGGTGAAATTTCTCAAAAAAATTACGAAAATTTTGAAAAATAATTTTTTTAAATTTTAATGCCAAACATTTTCTGTTTCTTTTTTTCAAAGTCCAACTGGCAACAGTTCCGTGAATTTTTTTGGAATTTTCATCAGAAATTATATCAGATGATCAAAAAACTTTTTGAATTGCATTTTTGATGCGTTTTAGCAAGCCATTTGAATTTTATATAAATTAAAAAGCTTTAAATTGGAGATCCGCAACTTTTTAACCAGATTTTAAAGAGCCAAACGGTGTCCAATTTGGAAGTTTGGGTGCAGAGTGTGGAAACTCATATGGCATTTTTCAAACTTGACTAATGTTTCCAGCCAGTAAATCGTATGGCTCAAAAGTGATGAAAACTGTGTGTGTGTTTTTTAATGATGAAACTTTTTAGTTTCCTTGTTTTGTTCTCCTTTGAGCAAGAGGGAAGGAAGCTTGTTTTTTTTTGAAAATTTCATTTTTGAAGTGAACTGCATTACCTACCTATTTTATCAGTTTTAATCAAAACTTAGTTTTTTTTTTCATAGCTATTCTGTAATACATTTTCCATTTTCTGAACTGAAGAGTATTTTCTGATCAATTTTCCAGCACGCAATTAGTTTTTTTTTTTTGCAAAAATGAAGAATTTGAAATTGCCGACCAAAAATCATGCTATGCCGATTCAAAATTTTTGAATTTTTCTAAATTTCCCAGATTTTGATTGGAAATTTATCTTGGGTCGATATTTTAAGCGTATGGAATCAGATGATCAAAAGAAAAGATTCTTTGGAGGCAGCTTTTCCACATCTTGGTTTCTCACAATACCATCATCAAAAAAGTTTTTTGTGGGTTGTTGGCAAATTTCTCCAGAGAGAAAATTGACTGTTCCAAGGGGAATAACTCTCCTCTATAGGCCTGTGATAATGATTATGAAAAAAAAAAATCAATATAGGTAATTTGAAGCAGAAAATCATGCTCACCATCTGTTCTCTATGTAACTTTCCAGATGAAAATTTGATATTAATACGAGTACGATTACCAATACGAATATAATTTTCATCTCGAGAATTTAAGAACTGGAAAAATTGAATAATAGTGATGCAAAAATCAATCAAAAAATGATACTGAATCTGCTATGTTTTTTCTACCGCCTAGTCGCTGGATTGACCAATTTTTTTGGTCGATTTAAAATAAACGATTTGTTCAAGCACGTGATTATTTGCTGTTTTTTTTTTTTTAATTTTTTCATTCACTCGTGACAAGTATACCTATCATTTTTCAGATGAATTTTTATGGTTTTCACAGCCTCTGGTTTATAGATAATAGTACTACACGAATGAAGATCTACTTAATTGAAAATTTTATGTGCTCGAACTAATAAGAAATTAAAAGTAATATTCATCGAATCGAAGGCCGAGGTACTAAAAAAATTCGTATGCGAATATTTAAAAATTTAACGAATCGTTCTCAGGCAGACAGAAATTAGTTGATTTCCATTCTTGTTGAATTATCACGATGAAAGTTTTTATTTTCGCGATATCGGGATTGATATTAATTTTACCTTATACTGAACCAAGACCAGCTAGATGGTTAGTATTATTTTATTGATTCTATAACTTGAATATTTTCAAATAATTTTATCCGCCATTTCCATTCGTATGTAAAAGTAATACTGTAATCAGATTTTATCCATGGCTGAGAAAAATTATCAGAAATTGTTTCTCAATCGGAATGTCATAACGAAATCAGAAATTCTATAAAACTTGAGAATAAGTATACTCTGGAAGGACAATCTCGTTTGTGATTGCTTTAAAATTTTCGAGTATTTTCATAGCTTCTACAAACCAGTTGATTATATTGAAGTGTAAAATGATAATATTGCTAGATATATGTTAACAATTGATATTTTCTGTTTTATCTAGGCAATGGGTCTGCGAGAATACTTGGGCTATATGCTGGTGTGATAGACATTGCGATCAGGATACTGCAAAATTGGCTTGCAGCACATTGCAGCCCGAAAAAAGTAATGCGTATTCTTGTGGTGATGATCCAATAGATAAAAAAGACAGTGTGTGCTATTGTTATTCGCACCTTGTCCCCTTATAGTTTTTCAATTTGCGATTTTTCATTCATACGTTCTCTGAATTATTTATTAATGCATCTACCTACTCGTAATGGCTCAAAAGTAGCGTTAGAAAATTCATTTCATTAAATATGATTATCGTTACGCAAAAATGAAGAGATTGCTGCCTGCCTGAGAACAATTCATTAAATTTTTAAATGTTCGCCAAGTAATGAAATTTTTTTAGTAGGTACCTTGTCCTTCGATTCATGAATATAACTTTTAATGCCGTAAATATAGTTCAAATACATAATACGTAAATAAAATTTTAAAAAAAAAACAACGAATAATCGGTGCTTGGTCCGATTGTATTTTATGCGGATCGCATGCTTTAAATGAACCAAAAAATTTGGTGAATCCAGAGACGAGGTAGTAGAAAAGGCATCTCAAATTTTATATCATTTTTCGGTCGATTTTTGCACCATCGTCACACAACTTTTCCAGTTCTTGAATTCTTCCAACTTTTTCAAAAAGTGCATGTTGGTCAAGTAAGTATTCAAAAAAACATGAAAAATTGGTAAAAACGACTAAAACGAGTAATTTTAAGGAACAAAAATGATCAACTGTGCCAGTTTTTTGATTATCTGCCCAACTTGAAACAGGCCGTAAAAATACAGAGATCTATGCAGAATCACATCAATTTTACGAAATTTTTCAACGATTGGGGGAAAGTTTGAGAGTTCGAAAAAATCCGAGAATGATAAGTACACTTTTTTTTTTTCAATTAGCGGGCACTTTGATTGTGAAAATTGGAGAACTGAAATGAGTAAAATATCATTTCAAGACAAATAATAGGAGACGGCGAAAAAATTGATTCCTGACTCGACCTTGACTGTGTTGTGGAGTCAATTGATGTCCTTGACTGTGGAATCAATCTCTGTCCTCGACCCTGGAGTCAATCTCCGACCTCGACTCTGGAGTCGATTTTTGACCTCAGATCTGGAATCAGTCTCTCACCTTGGCTCTGGAGTCAATATGTGACCCTGACTCGTGAGTTAATCTGTGACCTTGACTCCGAAATCAATTTCTGACTTCGACTCTGGAATACATCTATGTTCTCAACTTTACTTTAAAGTGCGACTCTGACCTTGACTCTTGGTCAATCTAAGCTTGATTCCACAGCGAAAAAAACTCAGGTAAAAAGCCAATGATCCCGCAAATTGAAAATATTTTGCAAATCCCAGTTTTTAGTTCAGAATAAAAATATTCTATTTCCATTGTGTCTACTGGTGAGAAAAATTAAAAAAATCAAGAAAGAGCAAGAATTTCACTCCAATATCAGGAAAAAACACAAACAGGTAATTTATGATTTTTTTTTAATTGTAACATTTTCTTCTTTTCTTTCAATTTTTCAATCAAAAGATAAAAAAGAGGCTCTTTTTTGGGAAAATTCAAAACGGAAAAAATAGCATGAAAATATCAAGAAAAATCCAGAAAATATTTGGGATTTTAATTTTTCCGATCCAGCAGACACCAAATATTTACAAGAAAATAATAACTAGGTCAAGTATTGAAAATAGTGACAAATTTTTCTCAATCTGAATTACTCGGTAGAAATCTCAAACAAAAAAATATTATTCTTTTTAACAATAGTTCAAGATCATCAATCCCTCCTGCCTGCCTGGCTCAGCACATAACTCCAATCTGAGCAAAATTACTTGGAAAGTTCACTCAAACCCACCGGGATTTGCCAACTTCTACCTAAATACATGCTGCGTACACACGTTACACTAAAATTAGCCAACCCAACGAGGGATTTTAATTTCAACGTTATTGGTTTCTGATACGATAAAAGAAAAATTCGCTAATCCCAGCAGTCGAAGTTGGAACGAGAAAAAATTGGGTACAGACAAAAAAGGCAATTTAAATTGCGTCGAATAAATTAAACGCTCCGGTTTTCAAATTGTTTCACAACGGTGGATGCGGAATTTGAAACAACGCATACTATAATCCCATTTCGTGTTTTTCTTTTGTTTCGTTCCTCCAAGCCGGCTTTTTTTTTCCTACCAACATTTGCACTCGGGCGACGCGGGCTATTACAATGATTAAATATCATTTTCACGTGCGTCCCGAGAGTCGCCGAGAGAAAAAGCGAAATCACAAGAAAAAGGAAAAAAACCGTCGGTAAATCACGATCAACGGGTATAAGATTAGACGCGTGTGTCGAATTTAGCCCCCCCCCTCAAAACCGCAACTCGACCCAGCCTCGGCCTACGATTTCAGGCCTCCAAATCCCACGTCGATTTTTAAGCTTTTATCCATCGCGAAATCGTTTTAAAAGCGGAGATCAGCGAAATCTGAGCGTTTCTTTTTTTCAGCTTCTTTGAAACCGACTTGCAACTACGTTTTGTACTATCGGATTACATAAATTCCAACTTTTATGTACTTAACCTCGAAAACATTTGCTCGTATGGTGGGAAATAAAAATTACCTCGTTGGTCGACACATTTTACATGGTTAAATCAGGTAACACACTGGTTAGAAAATTTCCACTTTACCAATCCTAGCACCTATTCCATTATACAAACGTTTCCATAGGAAGGAAAACCGTCTGCTGCGAAGAAACGACGACGGTATCCGGCGAAAAGGAAACGTTGACGAGGGAGGGTCTCGCCACACACCACCGAACGAATTTTTTTTCGATTTTATAGGATTTGTTTTGCTTCGTTTAATTTCAATCGTAGCAGGCCCGGCAAATCTCTTCTCATGCTTCACGATTCATTTAGCGTATTATTATAAATGACTCCGAATGGCCTTATTTTTTGGCCTTTAACCGTTCCGTTGCCGTTCGCCTTTCTGACTTATTCGCGCCACTCGTCGTTGTACACAATTCATCTATATAAATACCGACTTCCTGGTGCTAGGTGGTACGACAGAGCGGAGGGAAACTCCATTTTACACGCAATTTTTATATTCGCGCCGGTCCTCCGTCTCTCGTGGTTTTCGCCTTTTTTCTCGCTTCGAATCTCGTAATGTTCGACACGGCGAAAAGAATTTCGGACGTGTGAAAAAAAGAAGAGTGTATTTTTGACGAAGGAAAAATTTAATATAGATGGATTCGAATGAATGGTATGTTTATAATGACGTCGATTTACGCATTTCGAATTTGGCCACCGATGAAATAAAATTTTCGTCTCGCGCTTCTACCACACGCCAATCGTACGTAGTCTACGTTTATTTTCGATCCCTCCTTGCACCACCGTGGCAGCCGAAGCTTCGAGGAAACAGTCGTGAAATTGATTTTATTCCAACTCGAGCTCGGTCGTTCTTCCTTACAATTTTATTTACTTATTTTGTACGTAACTCGCGATGCCATCCGCGAAATCGAACGATTTACAAAAAAAATCGAGTATTTCATTTTTAGACATGGTTGCAGAAGGGGTATTGATGGTGGGAGGAGGGGATTACTTACACCTTTAAAGGTGTTTTCAATCGCCAAAATCTAGGTGGAAAAGTTTATATTTTTTAAACAAAAAAAAATAAATAAATAAATTTAGTTTCCTAGTTCAATTTTTTATTCCGATTTCGCTACCTACCTCAAATAGTTCAGTATGAAATCAAGTCCAAAAACTGATTGAAAAAATTATCAATTTGAAAAAAAAAACTCGAAAAATGAATGGAATTTCAAAATAGTGTTATCTACTTGGTACAATTTTAAAAATTTATACTTCCTGAAATGGTTTGAAAAATGTTTAAATTTGAAAAATTTACCACTTTGGAAACTCGAGCTTCTCAAATAAACTTACATAAATTTTCATGAAATTGTCTAACTTTGAAAAATTACAAGGGTTCCGAAGGATGAAATTGGAAAATCTGCCTCAGGTCTGAAATTCGAAACTAACCAGTGGATTTAGGTACGTTTGGTTTGAAAACCACGTAGTGGAAATTTTGGCCTCTCTTCCCTCTACCAACTTTTTTTATGAGACAAAACAAAACTTTTTAACCTTTTCATTGAGAATTTTCATTTTCGTAAGTTTTAAATCGATTTTTTCAAACTTTTGAAGTCACTACACCATACTAACCCGCCGACACCACACATGTGACAAATGTCACGGACCGGTTTTTTTCTTGCGTTACGCAGGCAGGATCGAGTGATCGGGTGGTAACGCCTCCTTGTACCTATGCGCGCTTACCCCACCGATCATTTCCGCGGATTCGCAAATTGCCTACTTTTTCATTTGAAGGGGCAGGCATTTTCGTAATAAATCTGGACTGGCTCGAATTTTAATTTTTTTTGCTCCTCAAATCAAAAGGACCGGCAAATTGTTATACACGAACGAGTAGGGCATAGATACACAAGTATCTGTCGGGTAGCAAATTCATCCCCTCCACTTTTCATTCAGTGCAAAAAAAATGAGAATAAAAACGAAAAAAAGTATTTTTTTTCTAAAATTTCTGCCCCTTCAAAAACAAAAGTAGACAATTTGTCCAGCAAGGGAGATGAAACGTTGAACATTTATGTACACCCCCTTGAAGTTATAATGCCACACCAAACTTTGGTCCAGCGCTAGAAAATTATTCGGTAAACAACTTTTTTTGATGTGTGGTGTCGTAGGGCTAAGAAGTAAGTATGAAATGGATAGGCGGGGGGAAAATTGCAATTTTTTTATCCAAAACTTGTGCTTGAAAACTTACAAGATTGATTTTTCTAGATGATGTTTCAGAGAAGCGATTCTGAAAAAAAATACATATATTTCAGTAGGTATGTACATGGTTTTCATATGTAGTAGGTAAGATATGATATTTTTTTCAGGTGATAGAACATTTTGATGAATTTGAAAACCCATGTTTCCATATTTTTCACTCCTAAAATGGTCGTTTATTTTGGTCAAAAAAAATTTTCAAAATACGTAAGGTTATTTGCACACCATTTGTTCGATTTTTACTTTATTTCATTCTTCTTTCGAAATTTTTGTAATTTCAAGTGAGTAGGTAAGTATAGCTCAAGGCTCAAAAACTGTATAAATCTCTCTTTCTTTGTAGGTACACGAAATTATCATTCGAAAAAATTCACAGCAGATTTGTAACTCCATTTAACTTTATCTTGAATAATAAAATTAAAGCACTGAAATTTTGAAAATTCACTTGAAGAAAATTGAATCCTTGAAAACTGAACAATTTTGCATGCCTGGCCCATTGATGAAATGTGAAAACTTGACTTAATCTGATTATTAAATTTTTTATAACTGAAAAATGTCTAAAAATTTGACACAGGCACTTTAAAAAACTAAAAATTTTCATCTCCAGACGCAGAAATGAAAAAAATATCGTTCTTTTCCTCACTTTCTATTTTCATTTGATTTTCTATGTTGAAAAAAGAAAAAATTTATTTCCCTTTCCGTAAAAAAAATCGAAGGAATGGTTGAAAAATGCCCTACCACCGTCCTGCTTTCGCATTATGAAATTCTTTAGACAGGCAGGCACCTTGAAAATTCAAATCTCGACAAAAATTACCAAGGAAGATATTTTTCGCGTTTGCGTCCGGAGTTCAATCCGACATCCTGTATCAATTTTTTTCAGAAGCCCTAGAATAATCCTTCGGTACCAAATACAATCGACGGACAGCAAGGTTCAAGAAATATATGATTTTTGAAGTATCAAAATTTTATTCCAAAAAAACCATTCGAGGTTTTGCGATAAGAGACCTTTTGGTAAATTCGATTTCTTTTTATCGACGATTTCGGATCCTTTTTTCGTGAGGAAATCAATGACGCAATCAGATATCCTCCAAATCGCTTCGTTTTTGTGGTAGATGTACAAAAAACATACTCTCTCATTTATAAATCAAAGAAAATGATCGAATATCATCACTGAAAAACAGTCAGAATTGCAGCACAGGAGAAAATCAGTGAAGACATTTTCACTGAAAACGAATCAGTGAGAAAAATCACTGGAAAAATCAATGGAAATTCTCTGAAAAATCAGTAAAAATTTTTGACTTCGAATCAAAACGCAACATCTTTTTTTGCCCCCTCCCCTCCAACCCTCCTTGAGTTACAAGTGCGAAATGACCCCAAAACATGTAGCTGGGGTCCTAAGCTTTCCAATGAGACCACCCCGAGCCGAAACCCCCACCTAATTTTGAATGACAGTTTTTTTTGCAATTTCCCAAAAATCAGGTCTTCGGAGATGTTGCGTTTTGAAACGAAACTTCTCAATTATCTACTTTTTTTTTTAATGGCATTTACTCTTCGTACTCGTAGGTACCTACTTATGGTATGATGGTAATTTTATTTTACCTAATTTGGCATAATTTGAATTTTTATTTTTGGTGAAGTGATAGCTAGTTGACAATTTTCTTCTTTCGACCCTCTCCCACCACAAAAAATGATGAAACCATCCCTGCTCATTTTCAGAAAAAAAAAAAAATTGAAGCTATAAGAAGGAGATAGGTACCTAGCTAGGTACATGGCACATTAACGTCGTCGTTTATAATCTTCCAACTCGATACCTGGTCTCTGCATTGTTACTTTACAGCGACATTGCTGTCGTTATTATTGTTACGTATATAAGAAAATTTAAGGAGAAAAAACTTTCATCTGCAAGAGTGCTGTTTATAACGTCTGATTCGCGAATTTCCTGCTGATAAATGCGCACGTGTTTAGTGGTGCTTTTTGCATTTTATCAACTGAACGTAGGTACTCGTACCTAACTATACGACGCGACGTATTGCGTGCTTGGCTTAATACGAGAGAAACGACGTAACGGCTTCAAGTTGCCGACAACGACATTCGTTTTTCTTTCGCTCCGTCTCTGTTTCGCCGCTTTCCCCAGTCATCCATTCCACCCTTTATTTTATACTACAACATTGTAGGTATATACGAGAATACTTCGTTACATATGAGGTGTTACCTTGTACACATCTATCGTACGTCTTTAAACTTCTTCGTCTGGAGTGTTTATTGATGAGCTGTGAGAAAAGTTTAAATGGTACCTTTTGCTCGAAAATTTTCTTCGATTGTTTCGCCTTCCTCTCGTCTGGTTTTCGTCTTTCTTTCGCTGTTTATTTTTAAATGCCGCGTATACTTTGCTTATTGTATACGTAACGATCAAATGGTTATGGATTTCCATTTCTTATTCCTCCTGTTTTTCTTCCTCGGTGTTTTCTGCTCGCTATTTAAAAACCAATTCAATTCGATGGCTTCTCGGGTGTTTGTCTCGCGACTTATTCGCCGATGAATTTCAAATTCCCAGCTATTGTCTCAATTCGAGCAAAATTGAATGCTTTTCCGGATCGATTTAATTTTGCCAACAATTCGACAATTTCGAGGGAATGAGAAAATAATGACGGGGAGGATTGGTGAAAATTTTATGAAAATATCGATGTGTTTTGTATATAAGAATGATACGAGCAGAATTAATTTCAGGAGTTAATTTAGAATTTTCTTCTATTAATTTTTTAATTTTATTTTTAATTGAATATTTAGATATAATTTTTTTTAGAATTTTAATTTTAATTTTTTTTTAATTTAAATTTAATAAATTTTTATTTTTATATAAGTTTAATTTTAATTATAATTTTATTATTATTTTTTCGTTTTTTCAATTTTAATTTTAAGTATTATAATTTTTTGTAGAAAATCAGGAAAAATTACACATTGTAGGTAAGTAATGCACAATCTCGTATTCCAATATGATTGAATTTTTTTTCAAGATCACTTTCGTAGAGGGAGAGGACCAGTGGCGTAGCCAGGATTTCGTCAGGGGGGGGGGGAAGAACGAATTATGTCAAATTTTCTGTGGTCGTTTTGAAACATAGCAAGTATTTTTTCATAGTGTACGTATAACCGAGTCTGAGGTAGGGGGTGTGTAATAAAAAGACTATCACAACGATGTAAAATGGGCACAGGACTTAGATTGGAGGTACAAAAATACGCCTTTTTTCGCAGGCTTCTCTCAGAACGTTCATTAAAATTGAGATCGATTGATAATTATGTTCAAGCCCGAGCGAAGCGAGGGCGAAGCTTTGAAAAAATTGAATTTTTGATGTCTAAAATAGACCATTTTCCCCAATTTTTGACACTTTTCTCCCATTATACCATATTTTTCAAACGTCATGGGGGGGCAATCGCCCCCTTCGCCCCCCCTTGGCTACGCCACTGGAGAGGACCAAAAAAAATGCTATGTTTTGGCCAAAAATGGTGCAAGTTGGCTTACGTATGGAAATTGACGTTGAAAAATTAGAGCACATTCAAAAATGACACGATGCTAAAAAGTACCATTTTTTTGTCCAAATTTTGTATTTCTTTATTCTTCTTCTTTTTCAAAATTTTTTCATTTTTTTTTTTATTTCTTAGAGTACCTAAGTAACTTGATAATGTTCAATTTTTTTTCAAAAATCTTGAAAAATTGAAAAAAAAAACACGAAATCTTGGTAATTTTTATCAATTTTCTGTATTTTAAGAATGTTAATTTTTTTTGTATTTCGAGGCATCTAAATTACAATTAAGTGGATAATATCAAAATATCCCATGAAAATTACAAAATCAAGTGTAAGATCAATCTAGAAAAATATTGTTATGTATGAACTGATGAAGAATATTCAAATATAAATACAATTTACTTACAAATTTTGGAAAAAATTGTTCCAGGAAAAAATAATCACACAGAAACTCACCTGCAAGCAAAAAAAAAATAAATTAAAATACAACACATAATAATATTCCCATTTTCAATTAATTTTAGAAAAAGTAATAAATATAGAAAATGGCTCATATTCCTAAATTATAATTTGAACTTTCACAATATTTCAACTCGAGAGCAATATTTCGACCAAAATATCGTATCAATTTGCCTCCTAAGCCCAGAGTAATTTTCAACATCGTCAAGTATTTCAGTAGGCCTTATATGACATCTAACCTTGAACCATAATACGACATTACTATCCTTAAAAATGGTTTATTCGATAAAAATCTCCAAGATGACAATACGTTTATCTTTTCTCACTCATTTACGCAATGGAAGACCGAAGCAAAAGCGTTCTTAAGTTGTTTACGATGAAAAATGCTGCGTCGGACACGTTAACGAATTTTATTGTCCGCTTGGCTAGACATTCGATGTACAACAGAGAGAAGAGAAGGAGGAATTGGCATTTCTGAGGAAACGTTTGGCGTTCAATTTTACGTGGTATTGTACCTAGTCTTTTATATTGGAAATTCTACGCCGTCAAGTACCATGCCTTTGGTGCTTTTTGCTGTCAAGTGGGCTGGATTTATCTGGGTGGACGATTGATTGCGAGAAGAAAGAAATTTTGGGATATTGTTTTACGTTGGCGAGGTGAAATTAAACGAGAAATTGATGATTTTTTTCGAATAAGGTTCCTAAAACAAACGGCAGTCTATCTGAAGAAACGAGTAATCGAATGAATTGAGAGAATATTGATGCAGGGAAAAATGGAAAAATTTTGTAAAATATTTACGATTGTGATTGTGAGGAAGGCTGGGGACGTGAGGAGGCAAAATGAGTGTATTTTTTTCAATCTGAAAAGAAAAATTGGTAAAAATCCTTCATGGATTATTTGCACGCAGTATTCATGATCTTTATACAGTGGAATCCGGTTATAAGCAATCCGGTTATAAGCATAATTCGGTTATAAACATCAAAAGTGGCTGGGACGGAACGGTTCTATCTTTTTGCATGTAAAAAATTTCGGTTATTAGCATCACTTTGGACGAATGAAGCCGGTTTTAAGGATTGAATATTTTTCAGATAATACATAAAAATCAAGGAAATAGGTACCTTCTCATGAATATTTTGTAAGATTATCACTATATGATCCATTCTTGATGCACTCGTTCATAAATTTTATTCAATTTCATTCAATTGACAATTGAACAATCAGTAGGTGTGCGAAAAATTCCCTTCAAATAAATTGTGAACTGTGTTGCTGTTCTTATCAAAATGAGTTTTCATTCTATCCAAAAAATTGAATTTACTAAAAACATTTTGATAAACTTGGTGCCTTGAGTCAAGCAGCTGTAGCATCTAATTTGAGTAGGTACATCGCAGTCTATGTTTTGTACATTAGATGCTGTAGGTAGCTGTACTGAATAGAGGTGTTCAATTCTATGCAGAGCCTTTTGATATTCATTAATCATTATAATCACGTAAAAATTAATAGAAAGTATACTACCATAAAGGAGACTTGCAATGAGTAGGAAAAAATGGTCGATTTCATCTAAAAAAAATATTAAAATATTCACTTTTTTAAAATCAATATGTTTTGTAAAAATTTTGGCTCAAAAAATATTTTTCGGTTATTAGAATAATTCGGTTATAAGGATTGAAATCGCCCGGTCCCAATTCGATCCTTATAAGCGGATTCCACTGTAGCAAGATCAAGTCCCAATACCAATTTGAAAAAAATTATTGAGTCGACTCAGCGGGTATTGGAGGATGTGATTTGAATCCAACTTTCAAATTTTGGAAATCCCCCCCCCCCCAGAAATGCATTTTTCATTGAAAGTGAGATAGCCAAAATTTTAGTCTTTTTTAAAAATTGAGACCCAACTCAGGATGATATTCTAAAAACAGAAAAAAATGGAGGAAAAACTGTCAAATTTCCAAACATTACTGGAAATTTAGAGAATATGACACGATTTCGATTTTAGTGATGAAATTTTGGGCTCGAGGAATAATTCCTTAAGAGAAGTCAACAAGTCAAGTGCAGGGGTGCCGAAATTCTTTGAAGATTTCAAGAAATTACCCCTCCCCCAATTGAGACTGGTTTTTGAAACCACCTTTGGGGATCAAAAATTGCTTTTTGAGTTGAATATGATTTTGGAAATCTTAAAAGGGAGCAAAAACCAAGGAGAACTTCAACTCAAAAACCAATTTTTGATTCCTAAGAGTGCTTTAAGAATCCAGGCTCACATATTCATATCAGTTGTGATTGGCAATGCTAATTTAAATTCTCTCAAAGTATAAATCCGAAATAAGTACATATTGAGTAAGTACTTTTAGGTTAGTTTTTTATTGTGTTAGTTTTTTACAATCAAGAATTTTGGGTATGATGTTGGCTTTCATTTCCGATTACGCTTATTTCATATTCCACCAAATTTGATATCAAATCCATTTCATTCGATTTTCAGGAAAAATTTCACTTAAAGTACCTACCTTTTTTTTTTTAGAAATTTTTTCTACTTGCGAAATCAATTTTTTGAGAACTTGACCCAAAACCATGTAAACCCTTCAAAATTGAAAAAATAATTTTCACCGCGTCAAAAGAAACACCTCAGAGGGCATATCAGCCAACCACCAATCAAGAAATTTCTTCGCATCCGAAAAATATTCTCAGAAACCCCCAACCGAAAAATACAAACCTCCGAGCGAAAACCGAACAACAAAAATTAAACGACCTTTGCAAAATCCCATCGCCGTAAAAATTCCTCATTCTTAACCCGCGAATCCGAATAAATCACAACTTTCGACTCTATAATGATCTCTTTCGAAATTCCAACCACCACGGTGAAATTTTTGATAAACGTTGCCTCATTAGCGGTAACACATCATAAAGGGGCATACCATAGGGCACATCTGTTTCCTTAACTCGTTACCGCAGCCGCCAAACGAACCGGTGCAGTACTCTCACTACATGATTTATTAATCCGTATGCTCTCGTCGGTGAGCCCAACTCCCGCCGAGCGCAAAGGAATACGGAAAAAAACGTGTTAATGTAAAAAGATAAAAAGAGAGGGAAAAAACGCAACTTGGGCGAGCGTCTGAATGAAAATCCGTTCGGCGAGAATTTCAAAAAAAGAACGATTTGTTGCCAAACTGGGAATTTAAAATTACATTTCATCGTTTCGTTGTACTCGCATATTCTTTAGAAACCGAAAATTTTTGGGTCTGTATCAAATTACTACTTTTCTACTCGCTTTTAAATGCGTTTTTCTTATCACTCAACTTTCAACGTTTTTAGTTTAAACTATATAGAAAAAGCATTAAAAAAGAAGAAAAAAAAAGGTTCCAAGATGAAAAAAATTTCATTCAGTCGATGCCGGTTATAAAACACATATGGCCGTGGAAAAAAAAAGATTTTCTCGGTTTCCCTCCCCCCATTCATCGCTACGTTCGTTTTTCGTTCGCTAAAAATATTAATTCTGTTTTTTCAAACGTTTTTTTAAACGGAAAAACGAAAAAAGTGAATGGCAAAAACATCGAATGCAGAAATTTCGGCGCCTCGGGCATAATAACGACAATATTCTCAAAATTCCGCCGATTCGTAAGCGTCGCGTCATACAGAAAACAATGACGAGAGCGGAGATCATCCGAAGAGTTATTTTTTTAACAGTCGATTCGGTCGCGACGCTAAATATAAAAATAATCTGAAACGAAACTTCATTAAAGTCTTGTTTATTTAAACCCAAGTATAATATTTTTTTCGATTCATAAAATAACCCTTAATTTATTATACTACGAAAATCAAACCGCTCGAAGCCTTGGAGGGCGAGGAAATATCTATGAAAGGGGCATCGGCGGAAGGGAGGGGAGGGAAAAAACTAAAAATGTACTTTCGGAGATCGAATCAAATTCACGTTCTTTTGCGAAAGCGATTATTTCCACTGCCAAATTATGAAATTTAATGATATAGAAACGCTCAACTGTTTCAGCACGTTTTCAAATCTTCGTTATATTTTCTTGTCAAGAAATGTAACAACTTTATATAAGTTTTTATTGTATAGGGATGTTGGATATAGGCTAAGGAGGGGTTATTTTTGCTTCTTTTTTTTACGTTTCGTTTCGTTTTCACGTCGCTATAACTCATGTCTTCTGTTGCTCCTCTCGGGGTAATGATTGAGAACCAATGAAAACTTGGCCTTTTGTAATTTTAAGCGTTATTGTCTTCTTTTACTCTTCGATGATTTTATATTATGAAAACTTCGACGCGTAGGAGTATTTTTTTCCTCCGCTTATGTATTATTGTAACAAATCTTATACTTAATACATACGACTTTCGTAACCTCAAAGTCATCCCATTCCATCGTCGAGCACGTGAACTTTGATATTCAAACGAGCCGGATTAATGGAATTTTTTGAAAGAGCTTTTGGCAAAGCGGTAAGCAGCGTATAAAATGCACGGATATTTTCACGTTTGACTAATTACGCGGTGTAATTCGCTTGCGCCGCTTTGTTAAAATATGGAACATGTTAATTATACCTGGTGGATTTAATCTTTCAATCTCGTAGCTTTCATGCAGAGCCGAAAAAAAGGCTCCATGCGAAGATTTCGTTTTACCTTAAAATGATGCTGAAAGGCAGCTGAAAAAATAAAATTGTTGTAGTTTCGCCTGTGTAATAACGTTTGTTAATAAATTAATTTTTCTTTTCGTGGGAAAAATGAAACAAGGGTAATTAGCCTGAGCGCAAGAAGAAAAGAAATCTGTAAAGGGAATAAAGAATCTTGGATGAATTTGGATGAATTTTTTCCCCGAAAAATCACAAGTTTTTTAAAAAAAAATTGAAAATCTCCTTCCAACTCAAATTATATTTTAAATTTTTAAATTTTCTAAAAATCGGAATTTTGATTATTTTTTTTGTAACCCTGACCCGACATCACACTTGAAAAAATGTCATTTTTTAACAATTAATTTTTTCGTGCTGGACGAAAATTGTGTATGACATTACGAATATGAGGAATGCACATTAGTGTTCCAAGGTTTCATCTTCTCTGTTGGACGAATTGCCTACTTTTCTACTTTAGGGGATTTTTTGTTGAAAAAAATTGTATTTTTCGTATTTTTTGATACATAATTCATTTTGGACTTGATAAAAATTGGAAAGGATGAAATTACCACCGGCAGCAACTTGACTAAAATTCGTACCAGCCAAGATTACTTTTCAAAAATTCTCGACCCTTCAAATGAAAAAGTTTAAAATTTTTTCAACAGCAGAAATGAAGGTCAACTCTTACTAGGAGACATTACCACAAGATAATTTTTTCCTGTCAACGCAGTATAAGGAAAAACCGGTTTGTGACAATCATATGTATTTGCATCCAGAAATTAATTAAGAGAGAAGCTAAGAATTTTCGAATCAGTCTTCACTTTCAGCCAAAAGTATTGATTGAAATCAGTGATCTTTTTAGAGCTCGAGGAAGAGGCTCGAGCTCACTGCTCCTGGTGACAGTGGTCAAATATAAAGAGTAATCCTGTGTAAATGGTTGATTTTCTTCAGAGATCCGGAGGTAGCGGAGGGGCCTGGTCCCTCCTGCTCCAGCTCCGGTTCCAAGATTTCTGAATAAGGTCTCTCGGTCTTCCAGGCTTTAAAAAACCGTCGCCTTCAGCTTTGAAATATTTTTTTAAAAATGGCCCTGCTCCGGCTCTGGCTCCAGCTTCAGTTTCAAAAAAATCAACCTGTGCCGAGGGGGGCCTGCGAGACCCCTTCCTTCCTCCGTTGTCTCAACGATCCGGAGAAAGCTCTTCTCTCTCCGGCTTCAGCTCAGAGATTTTTTGACTGTGGAATTTTCTGAAAAAAAAGTACCTTCGTAGCTCCGAAAAAATTTCCCGGGGGAGGCTCTCACCCTCTGGCTCCACTCCTGATCCCTAATTTATTTTTTTTTTTAGGAGATGGTTCTCATATTGTCGCGAAATAGCGTCATATTACAAAATAATTTTGTTTAAAATCGTCGTTGTAAAGAAATTTGAAATCCCCTCAGAAACGAAAAAGGGAGTGCTTTAAAAATGAAATATTACCTTTATCTATTTCCGACTAAATTTTTGATAATTTTTTTATTCATCATCAAAATATCTTCTGAAATAACGTTTTTGACCGAATAGAAAAATAATTATATGATTGTCCTCTTCTCCAACGTCTTATTTTTTTAATTTTCAAAAACCTGAAAATGTTTTTTGTTCATTTGAAAAATTCGCCTATTTTTGCGCTTCGACTGGTTACTTTTTATTTGCAATTTCTCCTCCTTACTTCCCCTTGCCAAGTTATCAAATTATAATGCATCTCATTATTTTTCGTGCGATTTTCAAAACATCTAACGATGTATTTCGACATCACCCAACAATGTCTTCGATTCCGCATCCAAATTGAGAAAAAAACCTCCATCACATCTTCGACGAAATTCTCGGTACCATTTGATTTGATATTTGCACAGCCTCACGTCGTCATCGACTCGAGCTCGACATCGTACGAATAACGAAGAATACGCCGATAAAATATACACGGCGTCGCTATTAAACGAATTGAAAAGCGAGTGTTGGAAAGTTTGAAGCATTAACACACTTAACGATGAAACGTGTTCGAGTATTGCGTTAAAATAAATGTGCGCTTGATGCGTTAATAAAATCATGACAAAAAGCCGAACAGAATTCTGCTGAAAAATTGCTCGTTTGAGAGTGTATAAGGTTGAAGGGTATGTAGAGAGAAAAAACCGCTGACATAGGCGCTTTTTTGACATTTGCACGTGTATTTTACACACTTATCTTTGCGAAAGGCTTTTTAGAGTGAGGCGACGATGGGATCCGAATGTAATCGATTTTACTCGTTTTTGCAAGAGAATACATTATAATAACTTCTCTTTTCTTCCTGTATAGAGGTCTTTCTCTCTCGCTTTGACAAAGGGTCGTCGTCGGTATACCTACGATTTTTTTTACCAAGTTACCTACATCGAAATGACCTTTTAATGTGGTATACATTTGTTCGTATGGAGCAGAGTTGATATATCTTTGGCAAAAATTTATCGTATTTTTTGTAATAATGAGGTGATAGAATTTATTTGTTCAATTTTACTTCCTGATGAGTGGCGAATGGAGTCGAAAAAATGACGAAAATTAGTAGGTCAAGGAACTAGCCCGAAAAAATTCGGTATCTCAACCCAAAGGGAGCATAGTTGAGAAATCTTGAGCCATTTTTTGGATAGTGACATACCGAATATATCTTGGACATCCCTAAAACAGTTCCAGTTCAGTTCGAGTAGGTAAGTACCTTATTTTTTTAAATCTTTGACGTAAAACTTGAACATCATTGCCTTTGATTAAAATTATCTACTGGAACACTTCAAACTCAAAGTGAAAGTAGTTTTAATTATTCAATTTTTTTTTTGATTTTCAAAAATTTTTCTGAATCCTGATTTTTTGAGAGAGGATAAAATTTCCAACTGATATTGAATGAATTTTCTTAAAAGTGAAATTGCATTGAAAAGGAGGATCTTCAAAATATTTTGGAAAACACTGAAAAAATGACGATTTTTGCGAGACTGACCTAGTAAAATAATATAATTTTTTCGTGAGGGGAAAATTTTAAATTCATGCTTATATTTTTGGAGAATTTTGAATTTTTACATTTCTGAAAATCGTGATGTTTTTCCCATTCCTTTTTGTCTAAAAAATTTAATTTATCTATCGATTTTTTTTTTAAATTTCTATGGCAGTTTTTTCAAATTTACTATCTCCGTTCATTTTTGATCATTTGGAAAATATGTACAATCGCAGAAACCTCTATTTAACCTTTTAACTTTCCTAGTTGATTTCTGAAAAATTACGTCACTCAGAGATAAATGTAAATGCTAAAAAAATATATAGATGAGGAGGGATTAGGAAAAAAGGATCCGAAAAATTACATATGTACTTATTGCACTTGGACCTGACTTTGCCCTCACCACCTTCTCCGTTCGTGGCAATTTTATAGGTTGCATTTTAATTTTCAAAAATTTTACATAATTTAATTTAGTAGCAGAAATGTTCAAAAAATTTCAAAAGGCATTTTTTCTCTCATTTTTCAAATCACCGATTGAACAAGAATTTCCAACAGTTTCCTCTTTCCTGGAATTTTTAATCGGTCATTAAAAAATGTTCTTTTTTGATGGGGAAGACGGGGGTGGTATTGAAAACGAGAAAAATGATTATGGAAATCTCAAGAGAAATCTAGAAAATCGCTAGAAGTTTTCAGTTCACATGAACCCAAAAATGACAATGATTTTTTCTTCAAAAATGACTCTACTTTAAGATCTCTTTTCTCGGTTTTCTTTGGTGTAAGATTGAAATATCTTTGGGGGCTCTTCCACTTCGAATGAAGTACTTACCTCAGCCCCATCATTCCTGTCCAAATCTACAATTTTTTTTCAATTTTCCCAAATGCACAGGTGTATAATTTACCTACAAAACTGAATTCAAAATATTTCTTGGTCTTTGACAATTAATTATTTTCACGTATTTTTATAATTATCTACGATTTTAATTTCTAATCGGTCGGTATACCCAATTTTAGTGACCAAGCACCAGTTGGCTCTCTATTTTCATTATTTTTTCGAACTTACCCTCTTGCAGATTTTAGTCTTCATTAATACCCCATCCAGCAGGTTAAATGAATTAGGCAATCGAGGGAAACTGATCAGATCGTGTTTATCAAGCGGCACGAAATAATCAAATACGATATACTTAGCAAAGTTGGAATGAAGAGTGCAACGCAATTTTAACAGTCGAAGAAATAAGGACAAAGGGTCACGTTTTATGAAGCGCATCGCTCGCGTCGAACCCACTACGACGAAAATTTCTACATATACGTGCAGAAAATCGCGTCTTATTATTTCGACGTACCGTAGTCGAAGTAAAAACGCGTACGTCTGCCAAGCTCGTCTTGCAGGAGGCATGCAGAGCGGAGGAAATTCCCGAAGAAAACATTTTCAATTACCCGGTGACACTAAAAAATATTATTTTTTGACCTCTTATTGTTCGATGGGGGTTTTAAAACTCTTCGTGTTTGTCAAAATAAAAGGAAAACAGCCGTTTGTTCAATGGAAACGGCGAGGCGTTTAACTGTAGCCAGGTTTTCTCGGTTTTCCTTTTTCTTCCACTTTACCGTTTAAAACGCGAGAAAATAGTGAACTTTGCGGCCGCTCTGTTGGTTTGGTAAACTTTCCTAGAAACGAGTTCGACTTGGAATTTTTCGCAATGGTGAGTGGTAAATTTTCTCTTTTGAATTTTGGGTGTTTTTTGATCAGTTTTTCTTGAATTTGAGACGTTAAAATTCGACGACTTGTGTTTCCAGTCATGGAAAATTCATCGGTATAATTGATTTATTAAATCGAATAATTTTCCTTGAAGATTTTCAACGTGGGAAATTAATTTAGCAATATCGCCATTTTTATTAATTGGGTGAGAAGAAAGATTTTTTTGTGCAATATCTACCCAAGTGCACAGGCCATTTTTTAAGTATATAAGTCTTGGGAATTTTCCCACCCAGTGAAAGAAATTTCCCACCCAGTGGAAACGAATTTCTCAATATTTCCCAAGCAGCCACAAATGCTCAAAACCAAGGAAAATACAAATTCTGAAATGATATTTTTTTAAAAACTTTGGCCTCGCTACGCTCGGCCGTATTGCATTTTTTCCTTCCATGGTTTTAGTTTTACAATAATCAAAATCTTGCGAAGTGATTTTATTCGTATTTTTTCTCAAAATTATTCCTCCTTTCAATTTTAGTAGGTCAGTTTTTTGTAGGTACTTGGGACTTCCTTATTTTCGATTTATAAATACCAATTTTTTCAAAAGATTTTGTCTTACTGCGTTCGGTATTTTCACATTTTTTCCTTTTAAATTTATAATTTTCAAGTGGGCAATTTTCAATACGAATATACGTGAAAAATGCCTTTATTTGGACATTAAAAAATCCAATTTTCTCAAATCTTTGCCCTCGCTTCGCTCGGGCATAAATCAAATCGCATTTTTATAAACTACCTATTAAGAGCTGAAGTGCAAAAAAAGACTTTTTACTCCCCTCCCCGTCCGCCTCAAAAACTTTTGTTTTTCGTCTTTGTCCTCATTTTGCACGCACCCCAAAAAAAGCTTCCGAAACCACTGGTTCTGCCTCCCCCCCCCCTTCAGACGATTTTGGCTACGCCAGTGATCCTCTCCCTTTCAAAAGTTTCCCACCCAGTAAAAATTGCTTAAAAAATGGCCTGCAAGTGCAATTGTCGAGTTGATTGAATCCATTCTATTAGTGTTATGTAATACCTAATAAGGATTTGGTATAGTCTGGCATCCCCTCTCCCTCCACCAAAAATAATCTGAGCTTCTTAATGATTTTTATGTTGCAATTCTGCCAGCCACATGCCACATTATTATTTTTCATGAAAAAAGAGTTCCTTATTCCTTGAGAATGACGTCTCTGTTTCTCATTTGAAATAATTACCCAAAAATAACTGTTTACATTTTTTATACCTAACTTTTTTTTTCAAATGAAGTTGAATGTGTTGTTTTTTTGGGGGAGGGGGGCAAAGTAGTATTACTTGGCTGGTAATAGCTACTGGTCATCACACGAAGAGAAACTGATCCAATAAAACGAGTTTTCAGCGAAAATTTAAATTAAAATAAAGATTTTATCTGTAGATGAGTATTGAGATGGTGGAACTCAAAGAGAGTGCCTGTTCAATTAGGTATTTATATATACCTATAACGACTAAACGTCATTGCGGCACCAGCGAGTTGAACGTCGTAGTGACACCACGAATATAAATAATGTCATTTTGGCACCATGCAATTGAAACCCTTTATGATACTAGCATATATCTAAATACAGTTAATAAGGCACCACACATTGTTGTCAAATTTATCCAGGTTTTACTCTGTTGTTTTGCACAGGATAATAATTTCAATCGGATTGTGGGAAGATCGGAATTTCTCCGATTTTCTCATACTACCTATTTGAAAAAAAAAGAGAACAGATTCGTAGGTTGCTAAGCATGGCGCACAGTGGGATGAGAAAATTTCTAGGTGGCCAAAAATTATAAACCAGGTAATCGGAGGTTTTTGGATGCGCTGAATCCATTTTTCATATTATTTTGACCCCAAAGTGCAAAGGGGAGTGGGGGGAGGGGCTAAAAATTCAAATTTGTGAAATTTTTCAAGTGGGGTGTCGAAATCTATGTTTTTTTGCCTCCTGAATCCGATTCCGGCATTGGTTTTGCAAAAAAAAAATCAAAAGGGAGTGGGGGGAGAGGCTAAAAATTCAAATTTGTGAAATTTTTCAAGTTGAGTGTCGAAATCCATGTTTTTTAACCTCCTGAATCCGATTTCGGCATTGGTTTTGCAAAAAAATCATGGGGGAGTGGGGGAGGAGCTAAAAATTCAAATTTGTGGAATTTTTCAAGTGGGGTGTCGAAAATTATGTTTTTTTGTCTCTTGAATCCGATTCCGGCATTGGTTTTGCAAAAAAAATCATAAGGGAGTGGAGGGGCTAAAAATTCAAATTTGTGAAATTTTTCAAGTGGGGTGTCGAAATCTATGTTTTTTAATCTCCTGAATCCGATTCCGGCATTGGTTTTGCAAAAAAATCAAGGGGGAGTGGAGGGAGGAGCTAAAAATTCAAATTTGTGGAATTTTTCAAGTAGGGCGTCGAAAACTATGTTTTTTTGCCTCTTGAATCCGATTCCGGCATTGGTTTTGCCAAAAAATAACACAAAATGTGTTTTGTTTTTTCATTCGACCCCTCCGACCCCCCAGCCCCCATGATGAGGTCAAAATTTGAAGAAATATGAAAAAATAACGTGTTATGTGTCGTTTGTTAGGTTTTTGAAGGCGCTGAGTTCTAAAATGAGCTTAGTTTTTTTTTCATTTGACCCTTTCATCGCGAATCCAGTGGCTTATTTGTTTTCCTGTTTTGAAAATTACCAATGGAGTTATGATCTTGAAAGTGTAGCTTCCACAATGAACTTTTTTTAAAAACATAAGTATGCCCTTCAAAAATATTCATTCATTGAAAAAAAATCCAAAATTTTGCATTCCCGAACATCAGGTTCTTTTCTTTTCAAATCTCAACTCAGAACAGTGTATGTAACTTTGAATTTTTTTTTTTTTTTCATGTAAAGTGTAAACTATATATTTTTTCGGGGAGGGAGTATACGTTCTAAAAAAAAAAAAAAATTAGTGGTCACTCTTTCATATGTAATACTGATGAAGTACTTCACAATCCCCTCAATTTTTTCAATTTGAAATAATTTTCAATTTTCTGAATAAATATCGAAACTGACCAATTTTTTAAGCGAACGTCACAAACGCAGAGGGAACTTCATCGTCAATTTTTCTTTTTAAACTTTTTAAATTCTGAGATTTTTCATGATAACTTGTTTGAATTAAATTAAATTTTAAATGTCATAGTTACTTTTTCATTTTTGCTTCAAATTTCCAAATCATTGTATTTTAAATCCTGCTTTAAGGATCTTTTGAAGCTGCAGATTACATCGGTTAGAAAATTTTAAAATTATTGGCCTAGAAACCTCGAAATGACAAAATTTTCAAGGTTATTGCAATATAAAATTACAGGAGGAGAGGAGAAAGAAAAAATTATTGAAAAAAATGTTACACCTGCTCCTATTATGCAATCAAAAAGATCACTAATCAAATAAAAATCAATTTGGCAAACTATAGTTGACTTAAAAAAAGTACCTAATTTTTTCGAAAATTTCAAAGAATAAAATTTTGTAAGCAAACAGGGGAATTTAAAATTATTTCACAACTATAAAGTAGTATGAAAAACACAGAAATTACGTAATAATCACCAAAATTCTTCAAATTTTCCTTTTGGCCACAAAATCAAATACCTACTTGACAAAGAAAAAATATCAAATTGAGAATTTTTTTGCATTATGAAAACACAAAAAGACTGAATGTAAAATCGTGAAATAGATGGCGAAGAATTTTTTCCGGAAAAATTGACATTAAGAAAAATCATCAATTTTTCATCATCATTATGCTAAAAAAATTTTGTTAGAAGTTATTTCTTTATGAATTTGAACAATTTTTTTTAAAAACTGTGAATTAATTTATCAAAGTTTGAAATACAAAATTACCACAAAACTTGAAAGCTCATTGAATTTTCTTAAAATTTTAGCGAACCTTCACACTTGATTTGAGTAGGTATAACACAAGTCGACATGATTTTTGTGTTTGGGTTCTGATTGCCAAATTTAGGTAGCATTTATACAACAAATGAAAGAAAAAATTAGTTTTTTGACCAAAATTTTTTTTTAGAGGGAAGGTGGGATCCCAAGATCGGATTTTTCGAGGGCAATTATTAAGCATGAGCATTAAACGAAAATTTTTTATCCAACTTAATAGAAAATTTCACAGCGAATCGAATGACGTAAACCGCACACCTCTATCTCTTCCAAAAAAAGTTATAGCTCATTCTTTCCAAAATTCTGAGAAAAAAATATCATTTTTTGTGCCTTGCCTACGAAAAAGTGAAATTTCTGATCAAACTGTCATAGGGGACCTTGGCCCGTCCGTTCCCCGCCTTAGGTAGGGGAAGTCAGCGCATGCGCCGAGCCGGGTCGCGTGGTACTCGGTGTAACCGAGTATACGGAACCATCGGCTCGGCAGTGCCGAACTGCTGCTGAATCCAGCCGGTATCTCAAGTATCAGGTCGGTCGCTTTATGCGGTCGTGAGGCGGTGGCCCGAATTGTTTGACGTAATGTCGAATAAAGTGTTGTGTTCTTACAATCAATTACTTCGTTAATTCGATCGTTCTTGATTAGGGCCGCACCTGTGAGATTCACACAGGTGTTGGTATTGGGTCCGCCCGCGATATCTTAGGATATCGCGAGTTGGCAGTCCCCTAGTCTACTTAGGTACATCTAGGGGGCTAAATGATTCGTGGTGTACGCACTAAATCCGATGGCCACGATGAGATGTTCAAAGAAGGCAGTAATATGGTACCTATTCACTGTCCCCTTCTTTCATTGGCGCCCAATACGTGTGTCTTTCTTTTGGACGCGGAGTCATGAACCGTTCGAAAATTGAAAGCACATGGGGTACTTTCCCTCGAAAATTCCCAGAGAGTTCAGTTGAGATTTCCTGCTCTACTGGTTTTTCATTTCGTCTAAGACTTCAGTTGAGATTTCCTGGTCTAAGACATTCCTTGTATTTTTTCCCGCGAGTGTGAAGAGCACAGAGATATTTGCATAGCAATTATTTCACGAATTTTCAGTAATCTGAACGTAAAATAAATTCTCACTCATCTCAATAACTTGCCCATATTTATGTGTACCGTTTTACATGTATAAATATACGTGTAGGTTTTCAACGCGAATTTCTACCGTTGTAGACGAGTTGAAAACGGCTGGAATCAGTGGCGTGAGGTTGCCGACCAATCACAGCCGAGTAGCAACTCCCCGCTCTCCAGCCCACCCGTTTGGAAACCCAGACAACGCAGCCGTGGTCTGAACCGACGCGTTGCTTCAACGTGGATTTCATTCTGTCCAAGTCCGTGCTGCTGTTCGTTTGTGATATTGATTTAACATCGTGCGTTTTCAAACGGATTTAAGTACTGTGTATTTTATATTCGGTACTTCTCCGCGAATTATTTTCTCAGTTGTATAGTAAACGGAATTTCTGTTAATAATTATACAATTACCAAGAATATTAGTAGCACGTTTCATATAATATACTAGTATATTATATGCAGGAAACGTGGTGAAAATATTCTAGGTGTATTTATTACCAGACCTGGTATTAAAATTTTCGCGAATTTTTCAAAATAGAATCCAGTGTATTATTTCATACGTGAGTAAATTAAATATCTGATCAATATTTTCTTTTCCGCGTATGCAGGAAATAATTACTGCTATTTATTGAAATTTTTCGTGAATTAATACTGTAATAAAATTCAACATCGAAAATAAATTGTTCGCGCCAGTACGGATATTGTTTCGTACAAGCTTGTAAATCGAGGCACTTTAGCTTCCAACTTTTGCACCAGGTGTCCACGAAGGAGGATATCCTGAAAGTTGGTGGTTTTAGCAATCTCCTTGAGAGAACGCAAGCGCCCAAAGCGAATACAATTGGAAAATATTTCAAATTATTTTCTGAAATTCCAATTGTAGAATTTTCGTGAAAACGTGTTCAATATTTTTACAAATCAACCTCCACGCCGTGCAGGAATATTTTAATTAATATTCACGGAGCGAGTGTAGATTTAAATAGAATATTGAATACAAACTGTATCATTGAAACATATTTGAATAATTTTCGAAATAAACGAATTCAAATATAGAATTTTTCGGTGAATTATACGGTTCAAATCGTTGATAAAGTAAGTGTTCTGACAATTTTTCACACAGTGAATGTCAGAAACTCCACGTACACATCGACGAAGGTCTGCATCGGATAAGGCGAGGCGTACTATCCGAGACATAGCAAACCTATATCGACATCCTCGAAATAGGATGCCGCTGGAAGATGGTGAATCGAACGGCCCTCAAGCCGGCCCTGGCCAAAATTCAAATCCAAATTTGAATGATGGCACTCCAGGGGGGCACAATTACGACCACCATAGTGAGGATGGATCTCGTACCCCCTCTGTACACGCATCAGATGGTAGTGGTACTGAATCAGATTCTGAAGGAGAAGGTACTGGCAAAAAAAAGGCCATGCCGAGGGGCCAGGTTCGGCTTCCCATGCAAATGCGGATGTCAATACGAATACTGGTGCCCACAACCACCCTCCCGGAGGAAACCCATCCATGGGGCAGCCCCCCAATGGAAATTTGGGCAACCAAAATACTGGAAATTTCAGCAATTTTAATGCTGGAATGGGGTGGCCGAATCCCGGCTATGCGATGTTCGATATGTTTAATCGCCAGAATGCTACCCAAACTGCGTTTATGTCAAATTACGCAGAAATGGCGAAGCAATGGCAAACATCAATTGAACAGCAGCAGAAACTATTGAACGATCTGACCGAGCTTCGACAAAAAGACAGGGACCATATTTCGTCACTCGAAAATGAGCTGAGAAATCAGAATTCCAAATTCGAGGATATGACGAATAAAATGGCGTCTATGTCGGCTGGGCCAGGAATTTCGTTCAATGTTCCGCCGCCTACCCCCGTCATCGTCCGCGGCCCTCCGCCAACAATAGCGCAATTAAGGGCCGCCGGTATTATCCTCAGTGAGGAGAATCGCTATTTCGTCCACGACTTCTTAGAAAGTTTCGAGGACTATGTTAAAGATTCCGATCTAAAAGGTGGAAAGAAATGTGCGATGCTTCTCAAACTGATAGATATCAATACTGAGTGGCGAGATAATAATCTGAATATTTCGGACTACGAGGCCCTCTTAGAGGAAATTGCCCGTGAGTTCTGGGATCGGCAAGATCAGAAAGCCGCGCAGGAATTCTTTCTGACCAACGTCACCCGAGCAAGCTCTACACGAATGATTGCTCAAACCATCCAAAAATGGTACCGATGCATTAAAAGAATGCAAGGTATAGATGAGTTTGAGAAAATTACATTAATGTATGAGAAATTGCCCGAAAATATTCAGCTATTAATAACTGATGACGAGCGCGTTGACATGAAATTATTTCTGAAACGCATCGATGGCCTGGCGAAGCGTCGTGAATCTTCAAAATTGGCTTCCAAAATGAAAACGACGCCTCAAAAACAGCTTTATGATTCGAAAGCCGGCGCCGCAAGCGACGCATACGGCTACGAATCAAAATGCTACCAATGCTTTCATACCGCGGAAATATCCGAATCCGGTATGGAAACAAAAGCCAGACGATAATAGCGCCAAGAAAACAGATCAACGCGCCCCTTTCCAGAACAAGTCTAAACCCGCTGAGCCACAGAAAACAATTTTCAAACGTGTTTTCAAGGACGGTGACAGATCTACTCAGCCACGATTCGTCCCTGTACAGAAAATTGATCAATGTGACTCAGATGGATCTGAGTACGAAATCGATGAGGAAGCGTATGCTGCTCATCTCGAAGCTCAAGATCCAAATTCGAACGATCAGGGCTAGGGGGCAGGCCCCCTAGCCAACGTCTATCAGAAACAACCCGAGAATTCAAAGGTTGGGTATTCATTGGTGATGGATTAGCTCACTTTATCAAACGGTGTGAGATAGGTGACGATTTACCTAGTTATCTCACAAACCAGATATCAGTGAATAACCTCATCAATGAAGTCAATACCCACGAATTCCCGGAGAAGAAAGCGTTTGTATCTGTCGGTCAGTTGGAGCTAAATTATTCCAGAAAACCACATAATTTGTGGGAAGATGGAATTCGCAGACTGACGAATTTACTTTTCTTAAAAGGCATGGAAAAAATTATCTTTCTCTTTCCTTTGGTTATACCGAGGGAAGAGAATCAAAGACCAGTCAATTTAAGAAGGTATAAATCATTCCGACGTATTTGCACAGTTCTCCAACACGACGACCGAATTCAGGTATTTCGCGAACCTTCTCTTCGATTTCTGAAAACAGAATTACGCAAAACGGAACAAGGTACACCGTACCAAGTACCGGCGGTAGACCAACGTCGTATGGTAATACCATTACGTGAAAAGTTTACAAGTACTGCAAATACAGCAGGTAAACATTTCATCAAAGAATCTGAATATCCAGGATTAATGGACACACTGATTCAGCAGTTCCGTAGTTATTTAACTACGGAAACTCCTGCTCAGTGCAAAAACGAGCTAAAAATCCTGTACGAACCCCCAAACACGAAATTTGCGGGCGGAAAAGTGGTCTCAGTACCCAAAATTCCGAAAATACCGCTCGTGGAGGAGGCGAGTGAACCGGTTAAAAAACACCGACGTCGTCATAAAAAACGACCGAATGCAAAAACTGGTGATGATTCAGATAGCGACGAAGGTATATCATGTGACCGTAAAAAGCGTAACAGACGCAAACTGTACACGGTGAAAATGGTTCACCTAGCTAATGTGGATTCTGACTCTCGAGATTCTGATTATGAATTAGGTGGCTCGCACCTCTTATCAGAAATCGAATCAGATGAAGAACCACCCCCCGATATGAAAATTTTTGAAACAAACAGCAAATTGCTAGAAGGTATGGATCTAGCTGCTGTGAGTGCGATAGATGCAATCGATAATGCGAAACCAGTTCGCAAAGTTTGCCCTACCGTGCGTAAACAAATTGTATCGGAGGGAGCGGTGGATCCAACGTGTACAATTCCAGTTCTTTTTGATGGCGAAAAGGTTGCAGCGCAACTGGATACAGGGGCACTCCCGAACGTCGTCTCAAAGAAATTACTGGATCATCTACTTAGAGAACACGAAGACAACGTCCAGTTCATTCGCTTGAGTAGACCAGTCATCTTAAAAATGGCCAATGGTCAATTGGTCAGAACGATGACAAATTTGGTCCAGCTGACATTCAGCTTCGGCAATTTACTGATGACGATGCCCTTCTACGTACTAGACGTACCCTACAAGATTTTCATCGTAGGTAGACTATCGATGACTTGTTTGGGTATAGAAATGAGCCTGCGTCATAAATACGCCTGGTGTCAACCAGTTCAAGAAAGTGTTAAAACAATTGTCCCTTTCATGAAAGAAGGAACGTATCAAAACACTGAAGTATTTAAATTTGACGTCGAGCCTGTCTACTACTACGAAGTGGAAAGGGAAACTCGTAACCTCACCGATTTCACACCTTGGGTACCCCTGGTGGAGGATGAGGTCGACGACGGACCCAAAGTCTTCGAAAAACGATTACGACAAGACCTTAAAGAGGCTGTTGATAATAAATGGATCACTGCCCGGACTGCTGAAGAAACATACAACGAAATAATCGTCTTTAGTGATGTCTTCAGCAAGTATCCCGGGAAGTACACAGGGCCCAAAGTCGACTTTATGTTCGATAGTGAGGATCACTTGAACTGTTGGCGAGGGGAGAAATATCGACCCCCCAACAAGCTCAAGTACTTGATCCGAAAAACTATTCAATTGATGATAAAGTTGAAAATCATTAGGCCCTCGAAATCCAGGTATATCAATACTTTAGCACCGGTTGTGAAAAATCTGGTGAACTTCGCCTGTGCCTGGCAGCTGATGAGCTGAACAAGTTCTTGCGACCAGTGCCGACAGAAACCAGAAACATGGAGGATATAATCCATGATTCCAACGCCGAATGGTATAGTACCTTGGACTTCGTGGCTGGTTTCTGGCAATTGGTACTGACCGCGCGTTCACGCGCTTTCACAGCTTTCCAGGTCGAGGGGCAAGTCTACGAGTTTTTACGAATGCCATACGGCATAAAAATCGCATCAGCTGAATTTATTCACATGATGAATCAGGTGATACCGATGGATATGCCAGGCGTACAAACTTTCGTAGACGATTTGGTAGTAATAGCCAATACATTTCGCGAGATGAAAATTCGAGTCATCGCGGTATTGAAACTATTACAAGCCTACGGCCTCAAACTTAACGCTCGCAAAACCTGTCTATTTAAGAAGGAAATTGACCACCTAGGTTTCCGCTTATCTAAAGACACAATTGGTAAGCAGAGCGAAAAGGTGAAGAAATTCCAGGAATTCAAGAAAAAACACATCAACAAGGAAGGTAGATTTTATCTGCGTAATAAACGGGAAATCCAAACACTTGTCGGTTTGACCGGCATGTATAAAAGATTTATACCCGAATATCACCAGATACTAGCTCCCTTGTACAAATTGACCGAAAATGACGATTCAGGTAAACCTTGGTCATGGACGGAAGTGCACATGGAAGCATGTGAAAAGCTAGAAGAAGAATACATGAAAGACTTCAAATTGCATCCACCAGACCCGAAAAGGGATATCTACGTGGAAACTCTTTTATCTGATGACGCAATGAACGCGGTCATTTATCAGATTTTTGAGGGGCAAGAGGAAGTGGTCATGTTCACTAGCTACATGTTCAAGCAACACCAAAAGAACTATACGCTGGTAGACAGAGAAATGCAAGCTCTGGTCACTACATTGCGTAAGCTCCAAGTGTGGCTAGCTTTCATGAAAATTCACGTTCGTTCTGACCTTCGACCTGTAGTCAGAAAGTTTGAAACTTTAATGCTGACTCATCGAAAAGCAGCGTGCTGGGTATCGGAATTATGCGGATATGATCTTTTGTATGATATCACTACGCACCGAAAAGGTCTATTTAAATTAATTGCACCCGAAATTACGCTTTGCGCGATCGAGTGTAATCACAAATGGACCAATATCGAGCCGTATGCAGTTGAGTTCACAGAACAACACACAGGTCAGCTGATGGAGCACCTAGCGAATATATCGATTCATCAAGATGACGATACGCAGTGCAGACGAATTGCGGAATTATTGAAAGCCGATGTGACTGTCAAACCACAATTACGTGTAAAACAAGCTACCTGTGCGAAAAAGTTCGAACTTTCGACAGATTGCGAAGGACGTCAAGTTCTAAATAGAACGTACGAAGATGGCTCAGTGGTGCCATTTCTTCCTACAAAATTGTTCTATGACACGGTCGATTACTTACACGATGTCTACGGACACGTGGGAGCGACCAAACTCGAACAAATTTTCAAAAGAATTTATTATCACCCAGATATGGGAAAACATATCAGAAAGGTGTGTAATACTTGCATAATTTGTCGAGTCAACAAGAACTACGTTATGCGCAAAACACTGAGTTACGCTCGGGTGGAATCTCACCACATTGCCGACGTACTCTCGGTGGACCTATTTGGACCAGTGGTGGCGTACTCAGAGGACCCAAAATACCTTCTAGTGGTGAAGGACATTTTTACGTCTAAAACCTGGCTACGACCACTACACCGCATTAACAAGAACGAAGTATCAACCAGCATGGAGTTGATCGTTCGAGACATTCAATCAATGGGTTACAAAATAAATAAGGTAATTTCCGACAACGGAACCCAATTTATTAGTGACCGATGGAATGAAATGCTTTCAGATCTTGGTATTAAAGTTGCGCACACTACTTGTTATAATCCCCAGGCCTCGACGGTCGAAAGGACCATGAGAATTCTGGGTGACAAGTTAAGGTCAAAGGTCAATGCCCAGCTTGACTGGATTCGCCACACTACGGTTGGCACGAGTATATTCTCGAAATTGAAAACGAGATTAATAATACACCCAACCGATATGGTGTTAAGCCGAATGAGGCGTGGCAAATTCCCGATAACCTGACCGGAAATTTACCCACCCCCAATCACCCCTTCAATTTCAAACACGAACTTAAAGTTCTGTACGAGAAGGAAGTGTTTGCCCAGCTGGAGTCAACGACCTCGAGCATTTTAATGACCAAGAAACTAGACAAGTCTGACCTTTTAATCGACACTGACGAATACGTCAGGGTCACCGCCGATGGAGCTTGCTCCCGGAATGGGGCAAAAGATGCAGTTGCGGGAATTGGAATTTGTTTCAAGCCGTCGTCCAAAAACAATGTTTCTGAACGAATTACGGTACCAGGATACCCAAATTCCAATAATCTCGCCGAACTCATCGCGGTTAAAAAGGCCCTAGAGATATTATTGTACAACGAAATCAAAAAAGTAAAACTTTTCACTGATTCATCGTACGTATCTCTAGCTTTACTCAAATATGTCGATAATTGGAAGGCGAATGATTGGAAAAATCATAAACGCAAGAACGTATTTCATAAAAATATTTTTATGGAAGTTCTAGACTTGATAAGTAAATTTGAGAAATTTCAAATTCATCATGTCTATGCGCGTAAATATGATATTACCAACATTCGTGCCGACCAATTAGCCAAAAAATCTGTCTACACAGCTGAAGCTCAAAACGAAAAGCTCGATGGCATGACACCACGCCAAATTATCGAGACTTATATTCGTGAAAAGCGACGGCTACAGCTCATACACGACGAGTACGAGCATTACAAAAAACATGGCGACCCTATATTACTCAATATAGGCGACATGGTAATGCTCACTGAACACCAAAACAGTTCCGCTGCGTATGGATTTTCAAAGAAATTATTTCCAAAACGCATCGGACCGTATTACATTTCTCAATATGTAGAACCAAATTGCTACAAAATTATTGAAAATGAAAACGATACTGTTGGTAAAGTCGTGAGCATACGTCAGCTTACACTTTTCTTGACCGTTGATCAGCAAAACGAGATTAAATCGGATCCCCATTTAATCTCAATGCTAGATCAGCGGAGTCTCGAAGAAAAGATTAAAGAGTATTTGTTTGGTGCCGAAAGCCTACCTCTCTCCGCACGGTTACCGTACAGAGAAACTGAGAAGGCGGTGAAGCTGACAGCGCAAAATCTTAAACGCCGGCTGCAAAATTACTTCGCGATTTACGTGCGTTGAAACGTTCACAGAAAAAAGCAGACGAAGAAGCGGAGCGATTAAATGCTAATACCCTCCCGTCCCACCCAAACGCATCGTAAGCAGGCGAAAAAGACAGATACACCGGATTTGTCAAAACCATCAACTAGTAAACAGCATCGAATTTAACCAGCAAGAAAAATACTGCTGAAAATTCAATAATGCTATACCCGATAAAAAGAAAAAGGCAACGAAGAAAAAGATTCGAATAAACCGCCGCAAGCGGCCGGTGCCGACCCGCCGACTGATCAGCCGAACGTGTTCAAAATCTCGAATACCCGTTGCCATCATGAACTTCTTTCCAAGAAAATACGTAGCGGCTACGGCCGCAGTATACGTTTCTAAAAATAGAAGATTCAAAAGGCAGCTGCAAAATCTACAACGCAGAAATCAGCCGAACCGAATCTTCAAGTTCGGGAACCAATCAGCGCGCTGTGTTGGTCGACCTGCGCGCGCACCGAGCCTGAACGAGCGGCTGAGTAGCCTGGAGCAGGATTCAATTGTGACAAACGTCGCATTTGATTTTTCTTGCTCTGACGGTAAACTTGCATGATTTTCGCGTCTGTCTTTATATTGCATCATTTGCAAATTGATTTGTGTGTTTTATTTCGCCACATGTTTTTGGCGTATTTATCGTGACTCGTGTAGTCGTATTAATATATTAACTTCGATTAAAAACGTAAGTAATTTAATATATTTTTAATTACGATTAGTCAATAGGAAGTGTTAACGTAAATCACACATCGGAAGCCATTATACGGCAATTTTCTGATGTAAAGTTCAAGTATTTCTAGTCTTGTCTCACAATACAAACGTTGAAATAAATTTCGGGTTCAATCATGTTTTGAATGAAGTATTTTCATACAATTTTCACTCGAAAGCATGGTTTGAAACCGAAATCAGAAATTCCATGTGTTTTGATATTAAACACAATATATTTGTGCACGACGGTGCAATATTCACATTTCAACGTAATATCGAGATATTCAGACAGATGATGGAAGTACAATGTACAAATCTCCATTAGAAACCTGTATAGATCGGTATTCGTACGAAAATGTATTGTACTGTAATGCAACAAGTAATCATATTGAAACGTGAAGTACAAACACAATGGAATACGACAGTGTGATTATCGAAACGTAGATTCTATCTACAATTATTTCAAAATCATGTCTGTACTCAATTTCAACGTAGGAAATATTTTTACAGCGATAATGTTAGAATTCGCATGTAAAAACATCACCGGAAATTATCTACGATGTAGACAATTTTTGACAATGAATTTACCTGCTCTAGCAATATCAATGTTAAAAGTATAGTAAAATATACTCGATGTGAAATGTTTCATTATCGAAATCGTATATTTATTTCCAAATTATTCAAAAGTACATTTTTTCCGGTACAATTTTCTGAATAAATTTCAATGTGAGATAAAACCGCGTGGTGCTTCGTAGTAAAAATCACAAGCCACCGCTTAGAGTGCGCATGCATCGGTAATTACCAGTAAATACCGGAACCGATACACGAATTGCAACTAGCGCAGTTGTTGTGTGAATTTGTAATCAACTTTTATCAGATTCGATATGAAATTTATCAACAAATGAATTTTCGTACCAAAATGATAATGATAATTTTGACATTAAACACAACAACTACTTCGCTGGCTTGATGTTTTATTATGAAATTCATATTTTCAATATGAATTTCATAATAAAACATGGATTTTTAGGAATAGTACCTAGATGTGTAATGAATGTTTCGAAATCTAAACAATTATTCATCATACGTAATTCTAGATACTATCCTTTGATACTTGCACCAACTTGACAAAGTGATTAGACCAATTGTGTAGTAATTTATACCGATATTGTATATTATACGATGACTGATCTAATCTTGATGTTTCAGCGATGTCTACGTCGTCATCGGATAGCGAACCGAAACTGACAATCGACGAAGAACGAACTGCAGATTTCGCTGATAAGAATTCGTCAGCCATTGACTCAAGGACATTTTAGCTGCTAATAATTATAAAGTAAGCGAACATGTTAAATTCTTCTGACGAAAGTCAAGTAGATGAGCTTTTAGCTCAGATAGACAACGAATTGAAAACATCTCGCAGAAGCGACAGCTTCGAGAAGGAAATGGATGCATGGTGCGGGGAAGTTGAGGGCACTATAAATACAGTGAATTCCGTCAACTCTAATCCTACGTGTTTGTTTCAGATGCCGCCGGTACCGATTATCGTTTGCACGATCTGCCGTAAAAATATCCTCGAAAAACAGAACTCCGAAGACGCTCCTATGATTCACTCCTGTGGGCATGTATACCACAGGAGCTGCATCGAAGAAGAATTAGCGAATGCAGAGCCCGGAGAATCGTTGGAACATTTTTCCGCAGAACAATACCCAATGACGATGGTGCCATGTAAATTCTCGACGACCGAAACTACGTGTATTGAGGTAATTACGTCAAGAACCATCAAGGCTTTCGAAACATACACGAACACCATCGAATTGACTGCGACGGCTGCTCAGAATCCCGAAGTACTCGAGCTTCAACGGAATCTTGCTTTTCAGCGGATAATCTCCGAGAGGCTTGAGAAGGAAATTCTTGAAGCAAAATCAAGCTTGCACGCGGCGGAATTGACGAACCGAGCAGAAAAGCAGCGGTATGAAGCCCTGCTTGAAAATTTCACTGAACTGCAGAACGCCCTAACAAACGTAAATCCTGCATTCAGTTTCGTGAATTTCAAAAACACGAAAACTCTGCCCTTCCGTCCCGTTTCCGCGATGCCGCTGCCGTCATTCGCAAACGTCAAAGTACCTGGTTCGTCCGCATCATCACCAGCAACGTCGTCGTCGTCGCATCAATTTCAAAGCCGCAAAATCCACCGCCGAAGAGGGCTGCCGGAGCATCGCCGCTCCAATCGGTAAACTCTTCACCGGTGACGGTGAAAAAGAAAAGTAAAAATGCTGCGGCTCTTGCATCTATGGATGGAACAGCACAGTCCACACGACGACCGACGAGACCGGCACGAGTTTCGACAGGACGTGGCAGCCGAGGAAACAGTCGAAGTTCCTCACGCAGTCAAAGCCACGAAGGTCGACGAAATTCCATCGTTTTGGATCCAGCTGCAATCCACCCTGTCGAACACAACCAAGAACTCCCGCCGCCAATTCCACAACCGAACGAAATCGTAAACCAAGCGCCGCAACAACGAATGGAAATTGCCGACGACGATACGTCTTACATGGCTCCGTTCGAAAGCACTGGAATCACAATCGGAGTGCTACGCCAAGCAAGGCTCCCAGGTACAAACCATTTGGTGTACTTTATTGAGCAATTCTTGCTGGTAGGCGATGGATTGATTTTCTTGATGATAAGAACAATTATCATCCATCGCACGTTCGGTGGGAATTCGTGGGACGGAGGCCGCTTTTACGGAGAAAGTTGGACGGCCCAGAATTTTAGAGATGCGTTGGCCGGCATCAATCAAGTACCAGCCAACATGGTAGTATCTCTGATGGGTACCGAAACCTTTCAAACCGCAGCGGAATTGGACGCAATCGAATCCGAAATAAAGCAGATCCAAAGATTCCTATATACCGTAGGAGTACGGTATTTGGCTTTGGCTGCCGCAACCACTAGGAAAGGTTTCTGACGAGCTCAGGCTCGATTATCATGACCTCCTAACTGCAGACTCGGGTTTAGACATGCTCTACGAGTTCTTTATTGAATTGCTGGACGTAGTCAAGGCAAAGCCGCAAAACATGGGCGGCTGGTATCGACACGTCCACCAGGACAATAAGAAATTTGCCACCAAACTGGCGGAATTGTTGCTGGAAAGGCAACCCGCCAGACGTCCGAATTTAGAGTGACGAATCTTCTTTATTGAATTTCCTCGGTAGACGTAGAATTTCGAGCCAACTGCCATGTTTCGCAATTGGCTTTGTAAATTCGATCTAAAGTTTGTGTTTGTACTATTTTGTAAGATGTAACTTTTTCTATATCGTTAAAAATCGTAATTCGTCGAGCGGCGTCTCCATCGTTTAAATCGCCGTAATATCATCGAGAAATAGTAATCGTCGTCGTATTCGTTCCTGACCATGACTTTAGCCGAACCAGCGGCATAAGAAATTTACTAGTTTTAAGTTGTAAATACGTTTTTCGCCCATAAGGCGTAATTTTTATTAATTTTAAGTTGTTTCTTTTTCAAAAGACTGCTCGTTTTATATTTAGTTTTCGCAGTCATTAGTGTTAAGAAATTTTTGATTTTTGTACCTTTGTACATGTTTGTTTTTATTTTTATAATAAAATTTTCGTTGCTGCCGTCTTTTCAATCGCATATAAGCGACCTGCCTGATTCTTTAACTATTGTGTAAATACTCTTTTCAGAGACACATATAGTAAACAGTAAAATACCAACTGATGAAATCTCTAGCGGAACAACTCTAGTTGAACTTTTCCACAAGAAATCAGGTGAGAGCTCGGTAAGCAGAATTCAGTTCATAAAAATAAAGGTGTACAAAATTTTCAAAATCAGAATCGTACATCCAAATAAAAATGATTGCTTGTATGGAATTTTCGAAATCGAACCATACAACAACGAGTAAAAAGAGTGAGCTGATAGAAAATTTTTTCCTTTTATGAAAATCTATCAGTACAAACTGCCGAAACAATTTGAAAAGACATATCTATGATATGAATTTCTTTTCAAATTCAAAAAGTATCACTCGAAAGTAGCCGAAATTTGGTACTCAAAATGAGTCACTCGTCCGGGTGAGAATCTTCTTTTGAGAAACCGTATTTTGAACTGCGTGACCTACTCGGCCGGCTCTGACTTCCTCCCTAAGGTAAACCCGAGGGGGCAGGGGTCCGGGTTGGGTTGAGTGTCCCGTATGTGCTCGTGCTTCCCCCGGGCAGGTAGTCTGGCCTGCCAGCTGCAAGCTCGAGGGGGCATGTGTCATAGGGGACCTTGGCCCGTCCGTTCCCCGCCTTAGGTAGGGGAAGTCAGCGCATGCGCCGAGCCGGGTCGCGTGGTACTCGGTGTAACCGAGTATACGGAACCATCGGCTCGGCAGTGCCGAACTGCTGCTGAATCCAGCCGGTATCTCAAGTATCAGGTCGGTCGCTTTATGCGGTCGTGAGGCGGTGGCCCGAATTGTTTGACGTAATGTCGAATAAAGTGTTGTGTTCTTACAATCAATTACTTCGTTAATTCGATCGTTCTTGATTAGGGCCGCACCTGTGAGATTCACACAGGTGTTGGTATTGGGTCCGCCCGCGATATCTTAGGATATCGCGAGTTGGCAGTCCCCTAGTCTACTTAGGTACATCTAGGGGGCTAAATGATTCGTGGTGTACGCACTAAATCCGATGGCCACGATGAGATGTTCAAAGAAGGCAGTAATATGGTACCTATTCACTGTCCCCTTCTTTCAAAACCAAGCGTTTTGAAGCCATAATGATCGTGTCAAAACTTGTATTAGAGAGTTAAATTTCCTATTACTTAGATGGAACCAGTGAGATTTTTCTGGGAAGCATAGTATCGAAGATATTTTCGTGTAATGTTAAACATTAGTTGTGATGTTCAAGAAAAAGAAAATAAATTTTGGTTTTTTCTCACAATTTTTTACCTCAGTGTTCAACTTTGCTCAGAAATATCTTGAAAACTGTGCCTCTCAGAAAAATCTCACTGTTTCTCTCCGATAGGATATTTAATTCTCTACAAGTTATGTTCTGTCATTATGACTTTAAAATGCTTAGTTAGGTAGCTCTGAAATTTTACTTATTCGTAGGCATGGCACAAAAATAAGATTTTTTTCACTGAATTTTGGAAAGAATGAGCCTGTAACGTTTTTTCTGAAAGAGATGGAGGTCTGCGGTTTGCGCCATTCGATTCGCAATGAAATTTTTTAAAAGATAGGACAAAAAATTCAATTTTTTTTCTCAATTCTCATGTTTTTATTTCCCTTGGAAAATCCGATTTTTGGATCTCCCCCCTTTCCCAGAAAACTTTTGAAACCAGGGTTCAGCGAAGTGATGTATTTTGATGTCCAGAATCAGAATTTTGGCATTAGAACTGAGACAGAGAGAGAAATTTTTTTGTTGACTTGTGTCCGACGAATTAGGTGTGCGTACCATTTCTATTGTATTAGTGTCTCAGACGGCGAGAGATTGAAAGAAATGGTACGTGGTGTCATTAAGGAGTTGAGTATATTTTTGAAATGATGCTATAATAAGCAGCGCACCCTGAATAAAAACACAGAGCACTAAAGCCTATATAATAATATATGATTTGGTAAAAAACGTCATTGTGGCACCAGGGCAAAAATTGGCCAAAATACGTTTGGTGCCTCAATGACGTTATATAGACCGATTTCGCGAAAAAACGTTGTGGCACCACTTGGTGGTGCCTGAACGTCGTTTCGTGGTGCCACTTCGTCAGTTCAGTATATAAAATGGTGTCACAATGACGCGAACTATAACTACTTATATGTACTTACTGAAGTATATATTTTCATCTTTGTGCAAAGGCATGTCGTTTTACGTGAATACAAACTGCTTCCGAAATATGGCTTTCGATGAATCTAATACGTTGAAGTCGCTTCATGATACTTTCATCTCAGAGCAAATATTTCCAGAAATGATTTTTTCCATTATTCCATTTATTCAAGTGTGAAAAACCAAAAACGTGATGGGTATCAGTTTTTACACTTCCTGAATAAAATGGGTAAAGGGTTCAGTTTTTCAACTATACTATGTAATCGAATCAGCACTTCTTTTTCTACGTGATTTTGTAATTTTCTTTTCATCTTGTATAATTTTTGAGAGAATTTTCTTCGAAAATTTTAGCAGATCTTGCACAGCTCCTTGATTTTTCAAAATTGGTATTTTCATTTGACAATGTATAACAACGGTATCGATTCTTTTATTCCAATTCCACTGGTGTCTTTTTTTGAAGTTGGCAAATATCCTTGAATAAGACTGTATCAAAGGTAGGTAATCTTCTTGGAAAAATTATGTCAACTTACCAATATTCACAGATCTTGATGACTTCGTTTCAAAATAAATAGGTATACACAATTGAAATTTTTCAATAATTTCACTGATTTATTAAATATTTTCACTGATTTTTCGATTAATTTCACTGATTTTTGAAATAATTTCTCTGATTTCTCAGATAATTTCATTGATATTTCAGCATCTTTCTGGTTACTGACTTTACAATGAATTTCCATTGATTTCCAAAAAAAAGTTTTAGTGGTTTGCAGAAATAAGAATTTTCTAGCTAATAGAAATAGTGACTTCGTGAGAATTATTTAGCTCTGCGGTGCAGTTAATTCTGATTGGAATTAATTAGAGTGAAATTCTTCTTTCTAATTTTTCATGTACTTAGGTATGTGATCGAACTCTATTCTCTCATTTGAAAATCAGTAAAAACTATTGAAAATCACTGGAAAAACAGTTAAAATTGCAGCAGTAGCACGGTACCTATTCAATTAGTAAAAAAATTTCACTGAAAGCAAACAATGAACAAATTTCTGGAAAGTCAGAGAAAATTATTGAAAATCACCTGAGTTATAATTGCAGCCCAATAATAGATAAGTGAAAAAACTTCACTGAAAGCAAACAGTGAAAAAATTGTAGGAAAATCAGTGAAAATTCACTGAAAAAGCATTATAATATGAAAGTATGAGAAATTCTTTGAAGAATCAATAATTTTTTTTAAAATAACAGTGAAATTCTTTGGAAAATCAGTGAAAATTTTCTAAAAAAAAATCAAAAAGGTTTGTTGATCTACACTGTTTTTACTATAGGTATTTAGAATAGGTGGCCATTTTTTGTTTGGAAAAATTCTTATTGATTTCCTTAGAAAAAAACTAGAATTTTGTAAAATTTTTATTCAAAAAGTATGATTTTCCGAAAAATATCTAGTTTATTTCAGTAGATTTCAATTCGTTAAAATTGAATTAATTTTAGTTTGTTCAGGATGAATTTTAAAAACATCAGGTATGCATAAACATTTCAAATAGGTGAGGTACCTACCTAATATCAATTTTTGATAGTTTAATTTTTCAAATTGACTTTATTCCTTAAATTTTAATCATTATATTTCAATAAAATCAGATGATTGATTCTTGAAAATACCTAACTGCATAAATTTTTAAATAGGTAAGTACTCAATACAAAAGATTGGGGTATGAATTATTTTCTCAGTGGTTGAAAAATATTCATACATTTATTTACCATATTTTTTTCACAAAAATTGTAATTTATCGTGATAAAAATAAAAATTTTCAAGACTCCAGATATTACTTTTCACTCAACCCAACTCATCGTTCATATTTAATCAAATATAGTACCTAACCTATGTACTAGGTATTACCGAATCGAAATATCGTTTCGGATGTAATATTTTTTCGATTGAATTTTCATCTTTTTTTTCTGTTTCTGTTTTTCTCAATAAAATTCGTCGAAATTTCGGGTACTTGGTGTGGTTTTTCGTACTCCATTCGACATCGTACATTTTTATAGAATACGAACGACATTTTGGCAAATTATTACGCTCTTTTCAAGCCCGAAATTCCGCTCTGTATGAATAGAAGAGCGTAAAAAAAAAACTTATCGAATACCTCTCTATGGACTATTTTATGCTAGTAATTTTCTTCTCTTTCTCTCTCAGTGAAAATAACATCTCGTTGATATGCCTCGATTACTGAAGGGAAACATTTTCATTCGAGTCGATTTAGAAAAAATGCTAGATATTGAAAGTCGACGTGAAGAGTGAAGGCGAAAGAGTGTGCTCGAAGTGTGTCCTGGCAAGAAAAAAAAATTGAAACGAGATCATGAAAAAAATTAATAGGAGTACGTTGAATTGATGAAAAAAATTGGTGCTTAGAAGGTTCGCTGGGATTTGAATAATTTTTATGTGCGAAAGGATTTTTTTTGGTGATATGGAAATTCAAGCATGGGTGCATGAATCGATTATTTTCATAATTTTATTTTCTCTATTCATTTTTTGCGTGTATGTGATCTTAATGGTGTGATGTGTAGAATCTACTATGCCTTCATATTCCACTAATGCACACATCTCGGTTGTAATTAATTTCGCCGCGATATACTCTTTCATTTTCGGGTGTAAATCTCTCAATACCGGTTGCAAATATTTACATTCTCGTCGGTTGGGTGAATTGCGTAGCTACTCATACGTTTTTGTGTATTTGCCGAGAGAGATGCTGGTATATAGTGGTACGTGAACAGCTCTATGTAGGTATAAGAGAAATAAGTTATACACCTAACGCTCGGTACGTCAATCTTATATCTTTATTCGTTGTCTCCGGCTTAATTTGTGTAATAATCTGGAGCATTAAGGAATCTGTAGCTCGTTATTTACTTTAGAGAAGGCGTAAGTGGTAGGTACACGCCAAGGTGGTACGAGTTGCACAAAAGATATTCACGCGGATGAAGAAATTTCCAAACTAATTCGTACCTACCTTGCGTGCTGCTCGTATAACAACGGAAACCAAAATGACGTGTTATTTAAAATTACCGGGATTATGCGGGTTTGAATGTTATATTCGAAATTATCGCGCCTAAGTTATTTATGCGAGCACGTTTCGGTGAAGTGTCGAGGTGGCTTTGAGCATTTTTCGCTGAATCGATATTATTTCGATTTTGGAGAAAAATTTCGTACTATTTTTTTTTTCAATTTTCGGGGGGTATGAACCACACTTGGGAAAATTTTGCGTAAGTAATAATTTACTTTCAAATTAGAAAAAATGAAAAAAAAAATTATGAAGAATTCAGCATAATCAAGTTTCTTTAAATTGAGTTCTAAAACGTCATCGGATGTATTTTTATTCTCGTTAGATTTTAATTTTGCTGAAATTCGGAAGATGTAGCCAACAGACAGCCTCATATTGCGATTTTTTCTGGAAAATTTTGTACTAATTCATTTTAAAAATTGTGGAGTGGCGTCATGCATGCAAAATCGTTGGAACTATAGTCTGTTTTTTTTTTTTTTTTAACGTGAGCCCTGACTTTTCGACATTAAAAGCGCAATAATTCTGAAAGGGGCGGGATGGGGGTCAAAAATTTTTGGGGATAGGAGTCGACTCCGGAGTCGGAGTCAAACTGACTCCTATGTTTTGATCACAATATTTAGGGCAAGGCATAAGATTCGGAGTCGAACTGACTCCAAATTGACTCCGACTCCGGCTTGACACCGGAGTCAAGTCGGAGTCAAGAGTCGAAGTCTGAAATTGACTCCGGAGTCAAAGGTATTCCGAATAGGATATTTCGCGAAAAACTTTTTCATTCGACCGTTTTCCCGAATGCCTAAATTCCGAATTCTTTGTATTTTAGCTAAACAAAATTGGTGTAGGTGCCTACTTGCCATGAAATGAAAATCACTTCATGATAATACGATGATGCCGATGATCTTAGGCAGATTCACTTTTTTTTTTCCTTGGAAAATTAAACTAAAAATTGATCGATCGATCTGTGATGAAATGGAGTCAACAGAATTGAATTCGTTGTTTAATTTGCAAGAATTTGCGAATAATTATTAATTTTCGACAATTAAGTACCTAGATGATACTTAAGTACCTATCATTCTTTAAAAAATTTTTTTTGGTTTCCTTTTTCTGATTAATAATAATGTTTAATAAAATTTCATTTTCAAAAAGGTTTTTTTTTTTAAAAAAAAAAATGGTAAATTTTTAGCAATTTTTTAACTCCTTAAGAGAGGTAGGAGAAGGTTTAAAAAATGTTGAGCCCCCTCTCATTTTTTGAAATTAGATTAGTATCAGAGAGAGATCGTAGATATCTGAACTTCAAGCTCGAAACATTTTCAATAATGAATTACTTATAATTAAATACGAAAGAATTCCCCTCCCCCCTCCTCACCCCCCTCCCCCAAAAAATAAATATACGCCTCTGTGGATACCACAGAGGTTGAATAATTCTTGAACGTATATTGTTATATTAGTTTCTTAAAATTTATGAAGGTAACTCTTACCTATTCGAAAACTACCTAAGTAATAATTTCAGCGTTTTGGGCACTACCTACTTGGCAAATTTCCTTTTGATGGTTTATTGCTCAATTGCCAAATCAGAGGAACTATACGAACCAAATATTAAAAAAAAAAGTGTATTGGAAATTATCATTTCATCAAAAATTGAACATTTTTTCACATGATGATTTATTTTTGTTCAATTAAAGTTTAAAAATGAAAGGATGATTTTGTGTGAACACAATTTTTGAAAAATTCTGCCATATATTGGAATTTTTATTGATTCTCGTTGATAAGCTACCTTATAAAAATGCATGATTACGCGATGATTACTACTGTTTATTCAAATTATTGTCATAACTTGGCGAAAAATTTTGCCTCGATTTTCACACCATACTTAATTAATGAAATTTTTATTTTTTACTGTTTCGCAATTAGAATTTTATTTAATTCCCAAAAAATGGATAAAATTCCAAAACTATACTGCAGTGCAGACCTTAACTTGACTTCAAAATTGAAATTTAGTAAAATTCTGATGTGCTATTTTGAAGTAAAAAAATTTTTGAAGAAAAAAAATGTCTGGATTACACTGCTAAAAGCTAAAACAGTAAAACTTGATAAACAATTATTGAAATTATGGTTCCATCTTCAATCGGCCTTACAGCGTTACAGCTTAAAAACATTAATTTGTTAAAAATTCAAAATCGGAAAAAATTCATTATTATTTAAATTTTGAGAGAAGAAAAAAAAATTTTGAATTATCGAATTTTGATAATTTATAATCTCTCTTCTGATTGGTTTATTGACACGATGCAGCTTGACGTCATCGAAACGTGAGCCAATAACAATCTATTAATAAATATCCGAAGACGGACGGTCTCCGGAGGCCGGAAACCCTAAAAAAAAAAAAAAGGAGAAAAAAAATAATTATCATTGTTGTTAACAAAAAATTGTGGTTACATGTTACGAAAAATTTTCTCAAACATAACTATTTCGTTTCTGCTATCTGCATAAACTCACATAAAAATGCCACGCAATTGTTAAATTGGAATATGATTGGAATACGAAGTGAAATGTTCAACAATCAATTCCAAAGTTTAATTTTTTAAACGTGTCGTTCGGAAAAATACACAGTACGGTTCGGTGATTTCGCGTATAATTTGAACAAAATCGTTGCGAATATTTGCTCGTCTCGTCACCTCAATGTTTTACTTCGGTACTCGAATCGAACGGCTATTACCCACTCCGCTTCCTTTTTCCACTTTCTTGCTGCCAAATTACGGAATCAGAATCATCTTTATGGAGTTTTGGTAAAAACTTACACGCAGCTGCGAAGCCCTCCGCTCATCTATGCATTTGACTTCAGCTCACCATATCGTACGTATAAATCTTGGTACATTTTAGGGGCACAGACCCTCGTCAATGTCAAAGAAACCGACGCGTTCGGTCTAATTGGTACAATACGTACTAATTCGAATAAAAAACAATCGCCGTCCTAATTAATTCTTTAAGCCTTACCAGCCATCAATGGCTTTGGCATTTAGTCGCTATATTGCTTTTGTTACGAAGTTTACAACGTAGTGTACGAGAAACCGAGAGGAAAAAATACCAGAGAACTAAAAGTTGCCAAAGTGCCACAAATCTCGATCTTGTCGCCGACGACGTTCTGTTATTTTTCCTTCTGCGCGAAAATTTCTTCGCGTTCTTTTTTTTTTCGCGTACACGATCATTATTTTTATTTGTGCGAATGTGTTGTGTACTAATTCAATTTTTACGAATGTGGAAGTACTTGGCCTAGATTTTTTTTAACGATGATAAGTGCTTGATTTTTACCTGTTCTCGGAACGAAATATGAATTTTGAATAGAACATTGGTAACCAAAGATGAATTAAATTTATCGTTTGAGGTGTCCTTTTCCTATATACGAGGATGGCCTTGTTAGAGAATTAAATTTAATAGGCTCGTGAGATTCCTTTGAAGGATTCAGCGTCGTGCTTGTTACTTAGTCGAAGCGAATTGAAAGCAAAATTATAAAAATGGGTTTCCCTATCGACCTAGACGACGAAATATTGTGATGAAATTGCAGCGAGGGAATTTTACGGTTTTTTTTTCGCCAATATTTCAATTTCCAACGTTTAATCTACGTTGAGATATTTTTTCTCATTTCGAACATATGATCGGTAAACATTACGTATCATATTCGTTTCGCCGGCGTACGAATGTGTATAAATAAAGGACGATCTGCAACGCTTTTTCTCCTCGAGACTTGAACGATATTCAGAAATTTCGCTGTCACTGGTGAAATATATTTAAACAGTCGACGAAATTTATCAAGAAAATCGCGTATAATAAGAAACTCGAGTACGTATTATCCCGACGAGCTACTTCGTCGCTCAGTGATGCTTTCACGGTATATACATAAATACATAGTGCATACTACGAGAATACCGAGCTATGTGTGCTATGTGTAAGTATATATAAAGAAAATGATTAATCGAGATAAAAAGTTTCCTCTTTTTTTCCCTTCCATATATTTTTTTCCTTCTGGGTATAACTCCGGGGTTCGTTTCGTGTATCCGCTGTGTATAGGGATCGTAATCCCCTCAAATCAGAAACTTATTCTATAATCTTTCACACAGAGGATTACTTTTTAAAACACAGAAATGTAAAGACTATACATGCGAGATCTCGTATGAGTTGTTTGTTTTTTTAGACTTCGGTCTGGTTTCGAAACATTATTCCATGCAGTTTGCTTCCTCATCGTGGATCAGATTTTTTTCTAAGATGGGGATTCGAATTATGAAGATTTTTTTTCTGGAGTTTGACTCGAATTCCGGGCCGTTCAGAATCATTTCGTTCATGAACGGGTCATCTGTTATCAGTAGCTGAAAGAGGGAAACTGGAGAATGTCGAAATTAACAGTTTCGGATTTTGTCACCTTTTGTACGTGGAATGACTGAATTAGTAGAAATTATTGAATAATATTTGATAATTTGTACTAATTCAGTCATTCTGAGTACAAAAGATGACGAAATCGGAAACTGTTGATGATTTCGTCATTCTGCAGTTTCCCTCTTTCAGATACTGATAAGACGATAAAAAGAGTCGATTGCTAGCCGAACGAAATGATTCTGAGGTAAATTTTATTAGATGATGGAATTAAATACCCTAATTTTTTTCACGATATGATTGACCATGACCAAATCAGGCTTAGAAAATTGGGTCATGGTGCTGAGGGACCAATAAGCATTAATTAATAAAAATATTTGAATGCGGTTTCCTCTGATAATTTATACTCATCACGAGTCGTATGTTAAATTGGCCTAATTTCGACGTTTCTTTTTGTTTTTTTTATGCGGCAGTGTCCGTGTCAAAGCTGATTGCTGCTTATATTTTATATATTCGAGGAATTTCTGTGGTAAATGAGATGATAATGACCGGAGATTTTCAAATTCGGTTTCGAAGAGTGTAGTTTACCATTGATGTGCAAATTTTTAATTTAGCTGAGTTTTCTTTGAATTGTATAATGATTGGACAAGATAATTGTAGTTTTCAAAGGAAGGGAGGCATAATTTACTATAGCTTTGAACGAGACTTGAAAGCTTATTTTTTCAAGGGGGGGGGGGGAGGAGGAGGTTGCTCTGTTATGAGAGTTTTAATTTTTTCCATATTTTTCTTATTGGATGTTTATTTTTTTGGTAGATAAATGAAGAAAGATCGGAATTTTTCTAGATCACGAAATTTTTTCACCAGAAAATTTTCAATACGTTTGGAAATGATCGTACCTTACGGTTTGAATAAAAAAATTCGTAACTGCATATTTCGCATGAATCTCACTTTACTTTAACGTCTAGGAATTTAACCAAAGGAATTAGATACTTATTTGGTGCTATTTTCTGTCGTATTATTTTATCGCAGGGCATACAGAAAAAAATTGGTCGTGACTCGTGATAACAGAATCTGTATAAATAAGGAGACATCGTTTTTGAGAATTTATTGAATTTTAATTTTTTTCGGAGCTTTCAAAGATATGAAAAAAAAAGAAAGAAATTCAGGATTATCAGAAAGTTTTCAAGGTGCCTCTTCAACTTCACTAAAAAGATAGCTCCCTCCTCGAAGATCTATGGTATGAGGTATGATAAATCGAAAAACCAAAAATTTGGATTTTTTAGTTCCAATTTCGTGCAGAAGACAAGACTGTAAATTCTTCAAAAATTGTCAAAAATTCAATATCAAATTTTCAAAATTGAAAAAAAAATCAAAATTGATTAAATTCGATTTTACTGCTTATTTAGTGACCATGCAGACCAAAAAGTCTAATTTTTTTGAATGTTGATTCTATCAAAAAGTTTGATTTTGTTCTAAATAGCCCCTGAATAAGCTCTAGAATTGATTGAAATCAATTTTGAACTTTTTTTTTTTGAATTTCGGAAGCATCAAGTTATTGACAATTTTTAAAGAATTAAAGGTTAGTGATCGGAAGATTTCAATAAATGTTGAAATGTTTTAATTTTATTTTTATGATCTTCGCAGTCTTTGTTTTTTGAAGTAAGTATTGGATCTCAAAAATTAAAAATTCTGTATTTTTGAGAGTTTCAAATTGTTACCAAAAATATAAAAAACAAAACCACTTCATTTTAAGGAACCAATTTGTTTTTTCTGATTGGTCAAAAATACATTGGGGAACCCTTCAGGGTATCTTGTTTTTTAAAGTATGATAAAGGTAGTAACATTGCTTGCCAAATGTATAAATTTTACTAAAAATTTATTAAATTTATAAATTCAAAGCTTTCTACAATTTATTATTCCACAAAAAGCTAGAACATTTCTCAGCTAGGAGAACAAACTAACAAACTTTCAGCTACATTTCAATAAACAAATTGAGCTATTTGAATTTGAAATTTTTTCTTGTTGGAAAAAATTGTAACTTAATAAATTCTGAATTCGTCAGTTAAGGTTTTTTGATATCTATATAAGGTAGGTCGTTCAATTCACAAAGGCTCTTTGGATCTGAAAGTAAATCCACTCGTTCTTGGTGTCGTATTGTTTTCTTTAGCGCTACCTCTCTCGTAATTAACTGAGCACTTGCGGAGGTATTGCTGTCTCAATTGTGATAGGTGAATAAATTTTTTTTCTAAATTAGCTGCAAATTTGCACTTTATATGCTGAAATATCATAAATTTTCTTTCAATGGAAAGAGAAAATGGTAGAAATCTTTGAAACTGAATTAATGAATTGGGCATAAGCAATAAATTCCCTAATTTATACACTGGGCAATAATTTTGCCCCTTTGTGGCATTTGGAAATTACACGATTTAGGACTGACATACTTGATACGCTCCATTTCTTATTTTTCTTCCTCATTAATTTCGAATTGAAAATTGTAATGAGTGCAAATTTTACGATCACTTTTCTCCGTAAATTTTTTAATCTTCTTCAATCACTAAAAAAAATCCAGGAAAAAACTTTCTGGAATCAAACCTCGTCAAACAACCAGTCGAGCGAATTGAATTAAAAAATAATACAAAGATCTGGGGATACGGTCATAATGAGGAAAAAAATCCGAGATAAAAATCACTATTCGCGAATATTTTTCTCAAAAAGAGTAATTATTTTAAAAGCTCGACTTTTTTTTTTTCAAGTGCATAAACTCCATTTATCGCGTTCACCTTTGAACTACGCTACCATTTTTATCAATGCCATAAAACGAGAAATATTAGAGGATTTTTTTTTTCCACAGAAATAATAATAACCAGTCTACGTATTGAAACTCGGGAGAAGCTGCGTAAACAAAGCTTTGATCATGCAGACTCCAGTACGGTTCGTTGGAAAACTATAATAATTCATTTTTTTTTTCGGCGGTGTGAAAAATACCGCCGTCGAATGAGCGTCTAGGGAGGTGAAATTACACCGTAAGTAAGTCGGCGCTTCATCTGCGGCGTCATGGGACTGGGACTTTGTTTATTAGAATGATTCGACGAGAATTCCATACACAAAGCTCGGGTATAAAATGCTGAGAAAAAGAATTCCAAGTATAAGTCGACTTCTTTGGATATCCTTTTAGTAGTTTAAAGACAGCATCACAATAGCCGCCGTCGTTTGGTTTAAACCCCCTTTCCTCTTTTTTTTCTCGTCCTCTCCCTCTTGGAAACATTCGGTTTGCTGCGTTTGAAGTTTTTTGCCCCTTTTTTACTCTGGTGCGCCGTTGAAAAGAGCTGCTGCATTATCTTTATTAAAAGAATTTGCGGTAGTCGCCGCGCCAACGTCAGATCGATAACCTATAAATGTCAATTTTAATATAGTTCTGGGTTCTTTTATATCTTTCTATACGTATGGGTGGTATTTATGTGTCATATGTGAAGGGATTCTTAACTCATCGGTCAAGAAATCGTTTCAGATGAATTTAGAAACTTTCAGCCGAGACTCGATGTGGTTTATTTTGAACCCTTGTTTCGGGCCTAGGTGCGGTATTTTCGTCCAACCCCGATAATAATTTATTTGCCAATCGAATAAAACTCGAAATTAAATACTTCGTCGACGTTGAACGAGCCAGAGACGTATTCGCGGTCGACGTTTTAGTACCATATCGTTGCTAGTTTTATAACTTTATATAAGTGCCCTTAATGAGCTATCAAACTTCTCGATATTTCAGTCGCGTAATTATAATAATTATCGAAGTTTTCCGCAGAGATTTATTTTTCTTCGTCGCAACTTCCAAAGAAATCTTTCGAAAGGGAAAAAAAACTCGACGTCGTTATGGTTCAATGAATCGAAACAGACAGCAGCGAAAACAAAAAAAATTCGCAGGCAGCAACTTTTTCGATAATAATTCTCAGCTCAACAGGTAAACTGTTGAAAAACCCCGAAATTTACTCACGCATTTCGAATAAAATTCTCGAAATTTCAAAAAGGTTTGCGATTTTCGAGCACATACGAGGGGATATGGGGATGAACAAATAGTAATCTGCGATGAGCTGAAAGTTCGCTGTGTATCGTACGTTTCATTAAAACCATTCGCCATGTTTGTGAATGCAAAGACGATCAAAGAAACCGCCAAAATTTTGTTTGAGTTGGATCGCGAAGAAATATGCTTTCATGCGAGCTGCAATCCAGCCATGTTCGGCACCTTGATGAAAAAAGTACCCGAGCCTGCTTAGTTAAACTTGGAACGTCGTTGCCGCGAGAGAACGGATTTTCATATGCAAATACCGAACGAACAAACCGACATTTTATTTGCTTGGTGTTCTTGGTAGTTGGTATGGAGTTCGAGTACGTGTTAGAACCTTGAGCTGGGTAAAAAAAACAAAGAATTATCCCTTTGGAGGATGAGGTATGAGTTGAGAAGTTGTTCAAAGAGAATTCCGGAATTTGAATGAAAATCGGGTATTTAAATTAGGTATAAATTTTAAACCGCTGAAATATGCACATACATAATGAATTGATGATTGAAGATCTTCTTGATCGTTGGTTGCGTAATACTGAAAAGATTTGAAAGAGATGTATTTTGCCACTCATTCCATATTTCAAAGTTGGTATCAATTTTGGGAATGATGGTATGTAATTAGTTCTTCAGAAAAATAATTTCCCGAAATTTCCATATCTACTTGATGAACATTCTCAAATGGAATTTAATTTTTTCTATTTTCTGGCTCGAAATAAGTGTACTCCAAGGTAGGAAGTAGGTGCTAACAATATTGATTGACAAAAACTTCAAAAACTTACTGCGGCCTCATATTTTCTACATTTCATTGAGTAATGCCAATTACCTCCTTTATAATGTTCTCCGGTTTTTTAAATTTTGACAACTTGAATCAATAAACTGACATTGGGGCAACTGCTTTCTAAATTTGAATCAGTTAAAATTCACTGATTAATAAGACAAAAGTGTGCAACTGAAGAAAACGGTGAAAATTTTACCGATTTAATCAGTGAATTTTCATTTTTGAAACGGTAAAAATTTTAAATTACTAATTGAATCAGTAATTATTCACTGATGGAATTAGTCAATTTAAATTTTTACTCATTCATTTCAATAGTTAAAAAAAATTAATGATTCAAAAATGAAAAGTGAGCGAAATTTTCTGTTCTTTGGCACAAAGTTACATCTCGTAGAGGTGTATTTATGAAAATTTTTTCAAAAATTTTGGTACACTTCTTCATACTTACCTTTTCGGCTATTTGAAGTTTTCAATCTTAAAAAACAGCATTTAAGCGAAGAGCGACCAACTTGGAAAAATTACTTAAAAAAACACGTTTTTTATGTAGAATTTCGCTGTACATTCGGTTAAGTAACACTCATTTTTTAGGGGATCAAAGTACCTAACTATATTTTAATTTTTGAACTGTATAAGTATTCCAAACAACATTAGTATAAAAAATTGAAATTATTACTAATGAATGCTAAAATCAGTCTGGAGATGAAATATTCTTGAAATAGTTAGATTCAAATTTCTGAGAAAACACTTTTATACGAAAGTTCAGACATTCCAATTCTTTCATCTCATCTCCTCTAATTGCTTTGACGATCGTTTAGCAATTATTATCAAATTTCCCCATCTCAGCTTTTACACAAGTCTCTTTACAGACACGAAAATCATTTACAATCTTATCAACAACAAAAATGAAAAGTAAAAGAAAGTAAATTACATGGAAAACCCACTGCAATCTACGAGTAGAAGTTTACTGATGAAGAAAAAGCAATTTTTGATTAATATAAAAAAAAAACCTTGATGGAACGCTATCTTCGTGTACGAAACATCGGTGGAAATTAATTTCAGAAAAACCTTCCTTTATCGAACGAATTAACCATGAAAAAAATGAAACGAGAAAGAAAATAGGAAAAAATAGGTATTCCGTTCGATAAACTATCTCGCATCCGAGGCAAATAATTCATTTGGAAATTATAACAAATAATTAGCTCAATTCGACTAATACTTCCTTAATTCCGATAAGAAACGGTTGTTTCCATTGCTCTAGATATTTCATACTGATGACAAAAGTCTGAACCTACTTTTTTGAGAATGTTTTACTCCGCTAAAGCATAAAGTTTACACGATAAACGTTTAATAACGTAAAGATAATACGACATAGTTGTATGCCAAAGATATGTAATGTCTGTGTTGTTTAATGTAACAATTCCGAAATACTTGGTTCGTTCGAGGGTGAAATTAGAATGATTTTTCTCGTGGTGTTTCCCTTATGCTGCGAAATAAGGCGTTTCCTTGTTCCTCGTTCCTTTTGTGCCAGTATCAAAAAGGATATGAGGTTTTGGTGTAAAAGGCTAAACAGCAGCAGAGAGCAGAGTTGTTCGAAGCGGGTAAATTGTAAAATGACTCGAGACTATAAAGGAGTTTTTGAGATGGACAGTATTGCTGAATTAGATACACTTTTTTTTCAGCTCACCTGTCATTAGCGAGTACTGGTTTGATTTTTCACATTATAAAAATTATGCCATTTTTCTGTTTGACCTGAATTATTTTGCTTTGTTCTTCAACCATACCTACAGCTAGTGAATTATTTCCTTTTTTTCACTTACCTGAAACAAAAATAAATGATAAAATTATATAAATGGAGTAAAATTATTATTTTCGCTAGGATGTATGTTGAATCGATCTTTTGAATTTTGTTAGTCCTTCTCTGTCGCTGTTTCCGGGGGTTGATAAAAATTATAAAAATTTACATTTCGTAAAATTAACTGAATTTGAAAACCAACTTGTGGAATCATACTTGGTATTCTCCTCCAGATGAGTTTTTGTCTAATGAAGTTTTTGCTTATCTTTGATATTGAAAGGGATACATACATTTGATTTTTCTAATGTCACCAAAATGTGCGAAATTTCAACATTTTGGCTCTGGTGTCGTAAGGGAGTCATTTGGAATCTGATGGAACTTGATCAAAATTTTTATACCATTAGATCCGTTTTGGTTCAATGAAGATGATTTCAGAGCTCACGAATAAATTTTCATCTCATACCTAGAGGGTGGCATTCCATAATACAATCAAAATTTCCAAGCTAAACGTTTTATCTCTGCGAGTTTTCAAACTTTTTTTTAAAACTTGGCAGGTAGGAAGAGATACTATAGAAGCAAGCTCCCTGACTTTAAAAAAAAATATTTTCTTCAACTATAATGACCTTGACTTTGACTTTGAAAATTTTAAAATCTTCCTGAGGCACAATTTTAATGACAGGCAGAAAGATAATTTTTCTCCGACATTTTTCAATCTTAGATTCGCTTTTTTCAGAATTTTTCAGATGTTTTCGAGTGGTGGAAGTTGGTTGAATATTCAAAAAATATTCTTTTTTTGTTTTTTAAAATTAAACACTGCTTTTCATCAATTTTTTACTTTTTTTGTTTTTTATTTTCATTAACTGTCACCATTTGAAAAAATATTCCGAAATTCTGAAAAGTGTGCAATACATTTAAAAAATAATTGGAAAAAATAATATTTCTGCCTGTTCCATAATAGTGCCCCCAGAGCGATTTCACATTTTCAAAGTCAAATCCAAGGTTATTTGGTTGAAAAATTTAGAATACTACCCTCTGATACCTTAACCCACATGCCAAGTTTGAAAAAATTTGATTGAAAATTTTCATTAGTGAAATTTTTAGCTTGGAAATCACGTATCATGAGGTCCTAGCACCCCAAAAGAATGAAATAAAAATTCACTCATGGGCTCTAAAATCATCTTCAAATCTAATGACATTAAATTTTTGATCAAGTTCCGAATTTTTATTTCATTCTTGAGGTGCTAGGACTAGGACCTCATGATACGTGATTTCCAAGCTAAAAATTTCACCAATGAAAATTTTCAATCAAATGAAAACCAACCTACAGAATGGCATTGTACCTACGAACTTTCTCGGTATTTCCAGAATATTTACCTAGGTGCTTGCGGTTAAAAAAAATTACTTATGGTACTATTTTTTAAAACAATTATTCAATATGTACGTGATTTTCTACATTTATAAAGTCCTCTACCTAATTTAAAACATGTAACCACAATTTTTCCACACACATTCTATAAAAGGCTCATTTCGCATTCACATTTCGTGCATTCATTTTCTGAAAAATTGAAGCAGATGTCATTCAGGCTTTCCTCGACTGAAAGACCTATATTTCTCCATGTGGTTTCCAAAGAGTTTGGAATCTTTTTGCCGAAAACTGCGAGCGGGTGGCACTGTTTAATTGAGGATTTTTTTTTTGAAACTGATTTGATACGGGTATTTTTATTCAAGAAAATTATTAACAATTTTCCATGTTTCTCACATTCTTCCTCTTCATCTCGCCCCATTTTATACCTAAACAATTTGAAACGACCTTCTTCACTACAGTTTCAAAAATTACGATCCGTGATTTCACGAATTTTTATGGTTGATAATCCTGTTCTCCACTACATCAACTATCGCTGGAATAACTCCAATGTTGCCGAATCACATTTCATTTATTTCATCAAAATCATTCTCAAAGGGTCTGGCCGAATAAGGGGTGAATTTGGCCCCAGGCTGGATTTTCGTTTTAACCCCCCCCCCCCCCCCCAAAAAGGTACCCCTTGATGTAAAAAAAATCTGGAAAAATTCTTGACCCCCCACCCCCCTCCATTTCGGAGTTAAGGCCATTTTATTACCCGATTTTCAAGAATTTTTAATTCCAACGGAAGTGAACGTAATTTTCTGTTCTTTGGCATAAAGTTACATCTCGTAGAGATGTATTTATGGAAATTTTTTCAAAAATTTTCATGCACATCTTCATGGTTTTTCGGCCATTTGAAGTTTTCAATCGCAAAAATCACCATGTAATCGAAGAGGTACCACTCTGGAAAAATTACTAAAAAACGTGTTTTTTAACGTAGATTCACGTCACGTATTCAGTTTTGGCGATATCGATGCAGCAAGGGCCGAAAATCGCGAAAAACTGTACAAAAATGTTGGGTTTTTAAGCATTTTTTTCAAATTTTGAGCATTTTGTGTGGAAAGAATTGACTAAACGAAAAAACTAACGCCGAATTCGTGTTCAGCGGGTCAAAATACCCCCATAAACACCCTTTTCGCGATCGTTTCATTTGAAGTCTCGAAATTGTTTTCTCCACCGATTTTTCATGACGAAATAATCTGAAAAAGTGAATTTCGAGACCTTGAGCAAAATAATCGCGAAAAGGGTGTTAATCGGGGTATTTTGACCTGCTGAACACGAATATGAGATTGGTTTTTCCATTGGATCATTTCTTTCCTGAGAATCCGCCATTTTCAAGTTTTAATCAAGTCTTTGAGCAAAAACCTGAAAATGGCGGATTCTCAGGAAAGAAATGATCCAATGGAAAAACCAATCTCATATTCGTGTTCAGCAGGTCAAAATACCCCGATTAACGCCCTTTTCGCGATTATTTTGCTCAAGGTCTCGAAATTCACTTTTTCAGATTATTTCGTCATGAAAAATCGGTGGAGAAAAACAATTTCGAGACTTCAAATGAAACGATCGCGAAAAGGGTGTTTATGGGGGTATTTTGACCCGCTGAACACGAATTCGGCGTTAGTTTTTTCGTTTAGTCAATTCTTTCCACACAAAATGCTCAAAATTTGAAAAAAATGCTTAAAAACCCAACATTTTTGTACAGTTTTTCGCGATTTTCGGCCCTTGCTGCATCGATATCGCCAAAACTGAATACGTGACGTGAATCTACGTTAAAAAACACGTTTTTTAGTAATTTTTCCAGAGTGGTACCTCTTCGATTACATGGTGATTTTTGCGATTGAAAACTTCAAATGGCCGAAAAACCATGAAGATGTGCATGAAAATTTTTGAAAAAATTTCCATAAATACATCTCTACGAGATGTAACTTTATGCCAAAGAACAGAAAATTTCGTTCACTTCCGTTGGAATTAAAAATTCTTGAAAATCGGGTAATAAAATGACCATAACTCCGAAATGGAGGGGGTGGGGGGGGGTCAAAAATTTTTCCAGATTTTTTTTACATCAAGGGGTACCTTTTGGGGGGATTAAAACGAAAATCCAGCCTGGGGCCAAATTCACCCCTTATTCGGCCAGACCCTTTAAGCATAGGTAAGTATAGGTATCTTTTCTAAAATTATAACCGTGGGAGTGATTGTCCACAAATAATAGGCCACCTCAATGTTTAGAAGAAATTCAAAAATTAATTTTTCATTTTTTCCAAACAAATTTAAAGATTAGGTACAAGGTGCAAAAAAATTTCTACTGCTGTAAAATTGTATGTACCTCGGTGAAAAATAAGCACACTAGAAATTTTTTTACAAAAAATGTCTGTATTTTATCTTTTTCTAAATATGACGTCAAAAACGATTTAGCGGGGGCTAAGACTTGATTGGCTGGGGGGAGGGGATTTTCTCTAGTTTTTTCAAGGTCTAGACACAACTTCCTGGCTCCCCTCTTCTCCAAAAAAATTCATTATTCGAAAAATAATACGAAACGATCCACCCTGTTCAACATTACTTAGTTTTAATATAATAATAATACATTAAAGTGAAATTATTACGAGTAAGTTTTGCAATTCGGCGAATATTACGTATTTTGATGGTAATACTATGTATCCCAACGGTATGGAACGTGGCTCACGATACATCATACGTAAGGTACCGTTTTTGTGCGAGTATGTGTGTTGTGCAACCACAGACGATGTTTAAAATTCCGCAGATTTCTTCGATAATGCAATAACGACGCTGCGCTGCGAAAAACTATACCGAAAGTTTTCCACCATCGTAAAGATAATGTTTTAAATCTAATTGCGAGAACTGTTTCCAAATACAACACGTTTATAAAACGAATAACTGTAAGGAAGAAGGCGATTGGGAAAAAACACTCTTTCGCATAGGTTAAGGTTACCAGGGATTTAATAGTTTTAATATTTTAAACTCGGGTGGTTTGGATTTTAAGGGGTATTCCTTCGGAGTAACTTTGGCGATAAAAATTACCACAGGGTTTTGTTCTAGTCGACAGATTGACTCATTGACGGATACAACTGGAGCCATTTTGATACGTTTTTTCCACTATAAAGCCTCTCTCTCACTATACCGAAGCGGTTCCCCGATCACCCTTCCATAGCTGAGAATTTCTCTCTTATGTGTTGGGATTCGATTGTGTAAAAACGAATTTATACTGTCGTTTGAGGTTTTTTTTCTCTTTCCTTTGCTCCTTTCCTTTTTTTTCTCACCATTTCTTATTCAGCTCGTATATAGTTTTGCTTTTTGAGATTTCACCGTATTTTTTCTGTCCCTCTCTGTTTCGCTCCTTTAGTCTGTTCTCGCGTATAGAGGCTTCGACGAGTAAATGCCTTATCATATTTCCCTTTTACGTCGTATTGATTGTACGGGTTGTACGTATAAGCGAATATGATTCTGGGTAGTTTTCGCTCTTCGAGCGATGAAATTCAATTGAAAAGGTGGTTACGAAAAGCGCATTTTCAATCGAAAAAAATTGCTTCGATTTGTTTCGAGTGTACTCTCCGACTTTCGTTCGTATCCTACATTTATTCGCGTTTAACCCTTTTTTCCTTTTTTATCGCGAAAACAAACGCATGCGGTAATAGATTGCGAAAGAACTCGACGATGGGTTTATTAGCGTCGAAGGTGGTTTTAATTGATGTTACGAATGTTTCGATAGGGATTGGTAGAATTTTCAATGTGTGGTTTCGATTTCCCTTTTTTTTCCTCTCGACATAACAGGTGTTTTCAATTTTGGAGTTAGGTGTTTGGGTTGTGAAGAGGTTGAATAAAAATTCAGGTTTGTGAATGTTGTAATGTATTTTTTATGAGACTGTAGAATATTTTGAAAAAAATTCGAGTCGTTTCAAATGCCTAGCTGTTGTTTTGAAGGAGCTAAATGGAATTGGAAATTCGTAACGAAAATTCTCCAATTTTTTTGCTCACATTTTTTGAAGGACAGCTTGTTTGCAGTGTAAATGTTGAAAAAAGATTCTTATATTACTGCCAAAAGCTGGATTTCATTTTTCAAAAAAAAAATTAATTTTGTCAAGAATTTGACAGTTGAAAATTTCGATAGATTTTTTTTTGGAGGGGGGAGGGGGGGAGATCGGTGACTACTGAAATATCGTTACATAAACTCGTACATTTGGCCCAATGATATCTCTCAATACTCAATTTAGTTACAACATTGGTGGTGAATACCGAAGGATTTATGAATGATACAAATGTCAATTTGCAATATTCGTAGACTTGCCCTTCGAATTGAAAAAACTAAATATTCGGAGGTTGTTTCATCAATTTTTATTTGAAGAAACTCTTCAATTAATTCAAAACTTGAAAGTAGGTAATTCATCTTTACGTCCAAAAATTTGTTTTTCAACTGTTGGAGCTTCATTTTTCTGTTTTGTGGAGAATTGGTATTTTTTTGCGAGTACCTACCTAGTACCTACTTACGTATAAAATTATTTAGTGATTTTTTTCTCACCCAAGGGGAATATCCCAACCCGAAGTAAAATTTCGAGCAAAAACAAAATAAATCAAAAATATGCAATTGAAAAAATATCTCAGGGTGTCCATTCTCTGGAAAACCGGGAAAACCGGAAAAAGTCAGGGAATTTTGAAATTTTCAGCAATTTCACTATAATTTTGTAAAAATCCAGAAAAAAATCAATTTTTTGAAATTTCTGGACTCGTTTTATTGAAATTTTTTCAAAAAATTTTTCCCTCCATCCGCTCGGGCCAATTTTTGTATTCATTATCATTTTTTGTTGATTATAATTATGCAAAAAAATTCAAAAAAAATTTACTCGTTACTCTCGGAGATATTTTGAACTCTTACTTTTTTGATGAAATGTAATAAAAAGCCCCTGATCACGATTTTGAAAAGAAGAAAGGGAAACAGAAATAAATTTGTATATTCCGGTCACATTTTGGGAAACTTAACTAGGACGTGGAGTGATGAATTTTCAACTTTTGATGGTCTGCTTTTACAAAAAAATTTGTCCTCGCTTCGCTCGGGCTCAGCAGATTTATTATTTTTTCATCAATATATTTAATTATTAATCTATTATTTACTTTTCCAATCTGAAAAGATAGTCTTTATTGGAATTTATAAATTTGAGGTACTTTCTTGGGAGAGGAGGAATTGGATTGTGAAGAGAATTACAATTTTGAATTTGGAGACTGTTTTCATTTGAAACTTTTTCTGTTATAAAATCAAGGTCTCAAATTTTTGTACTGAATTGCAAGAAAGGAGGAGAGAGGGAGGGAGGTGGCGTCAAAAAAATTTCCAAAACTGAATTTAAGTTGTTTTTGTAGCTAGAAAAGAGAACATTGAATAATCTCGTTTGAGGATATGATTTTTGAAAAAAAAATTGTCTATTTCTGAGATATAGTGGACACCCAGTATCTAAAATTTCAGGCGCTCGAAGTTTTTTCCGGAGTTCTGATAAACTTTTAAAATTTCGAAATAACTTTGTCGCCCTGAAAAATATGAAAATTCAGTCTCATCTAAGAATAACGCTAATATTTGGTAAGCACCTTATTTTTGACCATCCAAAAGGATTGAAAGTGGTTTTGAGACGTTTCAACGCCTACAGAAAATTTTGAAATTTTACATGAATTGGAGAAACCCATTTTAATTTCATTAATCAATGGCAAATATTTACCTACACGGAAAAAACAATGAATACATTTTACCCCAAGAATAATAAATTTTATCAAAAAAAAAAATAGATTTTATCAAAAAAATTAATAAATTTTACCAAAATGATAAATTTTAATCAAAAAATAATAAAATGTATTCAAAAAAAATAATAACGTGTTTCAATTCACAAAATAGGTGAAATTTGTTCTAAAAAATAATATTTATTATCAGAAATAATAATAAAATTTGTCAAAAAAATTAATAAATTTTACCAAAAAAAATAAATTTTATTCAAAAAAATGATAAATTTTACCTATTTGAGAATTGGGACGCGTTATTATTTTTTTGGATAAATTTTATTATATTTTTTTTTCAGTGTAGTAAAAATGCCAAACTCGTGTTACAATCTCGATAAGCAAGATATCTCCCCACTTTAATCTTCTCATTGTTTTCAACATACGCATTCAAATTTTCGTCGTATTATATAGACACGTGATCCATTCTATTCTTTGTTTTCTCAAAAATAACCAATTACACGTGGCTATTAAAAATATACGTTTCACCGTTGGTCTCTACATTCTCGTTTCTTGGTTCAAGGCACGCCTGCCTGCATACATATTGTGAAGCTTACAACTTACACGAGAAATTCACAATGGCGATGGCGAACCGTTGGTTGCCAAAAATAACAATACACATCGTGTTAGTATTAAATCACCTCCCACCGTATAATTCTTATTTGATGAATTTCACTCGCGTAATTATCCATGGCACAACGTTTAAAACGTATCATTAATCATAAGGGTTTTTTCTCTTTTTCGCTCTCTCTTCTTTGCTGGAAAATTGGAACACCCACGTTCAAGGTAATGCTTTAATGTGAAGCTGGCTGCGGAATCCTTTATGTTCTTTTTTTCTTTCGGGCCGTATTAGGCGTATGTTAAGTAAATTTAATGTGTACGCAAGGTTCAATTAAAGTAGGTTTATTTTACGTCCGGATTAAGGTGAATTAAATTAGGCTGAGTTGAATTTTAAAAATCAGAATTGCTGTTTCATCACCTGCTAAGACATTCATAAAAATTCTCCCGGAAATTTTATGGAAAAATTGCTCAAAAGGAGCTCTTTTGACCTGAGACATCAAGTTGAAGCAACTGTTTTGAGTTCGAGCCTCCTTTTGGAGATTTAAAAATTTTCTACTTTGCGATTAAAAAATTTCTCAACCTACAATAAAAAAGTTCTTGAGAGTCAATGAAATTTGGTAAAAATCTGCTTTTTCAAATCAGTGAAATTTAATTTTTCTTTCAGAAAATGGAATTTCCTCGTGATTTTCAGTGAATTCCCTAATCTATCAATTAGAATCAATAAATTTTGATTGGGAAAAATTCAAGGAAAAATTGATTTTCAGCGGAAATTCATTTCACCGATTCAAAATGGTAGAATTTTACTATACTTAATTCACTGATTGAAATTTTTGAGAAAAATGTAAAATTGAAAATAATGTATTTTTTAAAATTGAAAAATTTTGAACACGACGTTTAAATATTTATTACATCCTCCCACCTCAAGAGAAAAATTTTTACTCTTGAAACCAAGCTCTAGCGATGATAACGTCAAACCCCAGAAGAGAGAGGTTCGCTGCTCGAAAAATTTTCATTTGGCGCAATTTTGGCACCAATTTAACATGCCGATGGAAAGCTGCGGAGCGTAAATTTCATCATTCGTATTATTTATATCTTTCGCACTCGAAACAATCCCGACGTCGAGCTGAGTAGGCGCAGGTTAGACAAACATAAGAAACGAAGTGCCGCTGAAAATACGCCTCTTAATAAGTAATATTTCTTCGTTGTTTCGCAAATTGCCAAAAACTCTCGAAATTTATTTCGAATCGAATATGGCGTTAGGAAAAAAGTGAAAAATTGACGCCCTCGTGTCAATATTCCAATTCTGTTGAGCTTCGGTGCAACTCTCGATTTGGAATTTTCGAAGAGAAAAACTGGAGGCGTTTTTGGATCGATTTCCAACGTTCGCAAAAAAAATTCATTCAAGGCGTATGGCAGAATGTGGGGAGTAGAAGATACGATGGTCAAATTGATATATCCGGCCGATTTAGGTCGTAGACCTAAGGTACGGCGGATTTTTTAATTAAATCGTCACCGGCATAGTGAGCTGCCGAGGTATCCGCAGGAAACTGGCCAAAGGTAATAAATCAATTGGACAAGGTATGGGAGAGCAACGTATAAAAGGTGGAAAAGAAAAACAAAATCTTAACGTATAACGAAGGAGCGTTTACCCTTTCATCGGTCTATATGTCGATTTACCTGTTCAGCTGTTTTTTTTGAAAAAACAGGCCCAGTATAAATTTAAACCTTTTCGACGATGTTTTTATAAACCTAGATGCTGGATGGGGAGAAAAAGCCCATGGAAATCGCGCGAGTATCGAATTAAAATTCACATCTGAACGTTAATGATTTTCAAATACCGAGGTATTTCTATTTTCGGCGCGAACGAAAGGTTTTAAGGTACTTTTCCGTTTCGCTAGGTGTAATATATGGACTATAAATTTAAGAATCGGTGTTTTCATTAAGATAAGCAGAAAATTACTGTTGAAAGAATGAGTTCGCCGAATAGCATCGCGCCGACGAAACGAAATTGTTGATATTTTTCGTGTAATACGAACCTGGTTCTCGAAACAAATGTTTTTCAATTTTGCTTTATACCGTCGGAGGGCGGCGGAGGTGGTATTTTGTAGCTCGCTGATGCCTGTTTTCGCCGTATATACGCAGATTCTTTAAAATACTTTTACCCTCTTCTGTGTGCTGGAATTCAATTTGTCAGAGATAACCCATCTTAAAGGGCGCTGATCCTGATTTATCCTTTTTTTCTCCACTTGGTGTGAAACTTTCGTCTCGTGATCCGCTAGCTTTATTTTTTCCTTTAATAGGATTTTTATCTTGGTGTAAGGCAATTACCGAACATTTGTATTTAATTTTTTTTCTGTTTTACTCAGAATTGTACAAAGGTGTTGCTGAGAAGTACTGGGTGTGTAGTTTTCTTATACAAGGGGTAGGTATGATGGAGTGGGCTAAGATAGCGAGTACATATGTTTTAGATATCAAATTAGATGAGCAATAAACGGGTAAATTAACTGGCATGCCTTTGAAAAGGCGAGAAAATGGTTCATGCCGGCATTGAAGATGTTTAATGAATGTAGGATGTTTTCCTATACGTGATGAACGAATAAGAATGGTTATTTTTTTCATCAAATTCAATTGAAAGTGAAGATAATTTATTTTGCGTCAAATAGCAAAATCTTGTTCAATTTGTGCATTTTTGAGATTTTTTCCCAAGGTAAAATAATTTTTTTATATGCTTTCCATTGTGCATGAGAATTGAGAATACCCGAAATATGAATTGAAGGATTTTTGGAAATGACTTCCAAAGAATCAGTATTTCCCAGAAGCTTCATGAATCCAATTTCTTAAATTTTCATACTACTAAGCTGATAGAGAATTTTATTTGAGACCAATTTTTCAAAACACCAGTTTCCATAAAATGGTTTTCCCAAAAAATTTCTTGGAGTTGACCTGACATTTTTCATTCATATGTTAAAGATAATTTTTTCGTTTGAAATGATATCAGGATTTTGGCAGAATTGAAATTGCCTGCAATTAACTTGAGTTCTAACTTTGTGAGCTTATTTTCTAGAATTTATATCATCATCATAGAATTTGGTGTTGGCTCACTACTGTTTTACTTGTAAGTCTTCTTGGCTGTAAGGCCATTTTTAGCTCTTTTTTTGCCTACCTATTTATGCTCTTTTTTTCAATCAAAAATATAATTACTGAACCAGTGCACCTACTCTTTCATTCTGAATCAGTGACAATTCACTGATGAACAGTCAGACTTGCAGCACTGGAAAAATCAGCAAAATTCACTGATTCTTCAAAGATTTTCACTGATTTTTCAGCTAAATTTATTAATTTCCCTGACTTCCAGTGAATTTTCACTGATTATCCAGTGATTTTTCTTACTAATCTACGTATTTTTTGAGAAATTTTTTTCACTGATTTTCTCCTGTGCTGCAATTCTGTTACTCAGTGATTTTTGATAATTTTCACTGATAGAGAAATTCATTATAATCAGCAAAAACTTCAAAAAAAAGTTCAGTACTGATTCGAATCATTTTTGATTCGAATCATCTAAAAAGGAAATGATTCGTGATTCGTGTTTTGTTCGAATCATTCCTGTGATTCGTGATTAAAAATTTTTGAAACTTTTCGATCGTTTTACGAATCATTTTATTTTGTCGAAGTTTCTTTTGTTTCGCTCACTTTTGCGCATTTTTTGCCATAAATTTTCGGATATTTTGCTATAGACGTGAAAATACACAAAAAATGGCCGAATTTTGGTTTTGAAAACTGTAAGTATTTGATTTTGAAAAAATATCCTAGAACATGTCAGTGTGATAATATGCCGTTTTTAAGCAAAAATGTGACGTTTTTCGAGTGTTACAATTTTGGTAGCAAAGTATATCCGAAAATTTACGTCAAAAAATCCGCAAAAGTGAGCGAAACAAAAGAAACTTCAACAAAATAAAATGATTCGTGAAACGATCGAAAAGTTTCAAAAATTTTTAATCACGAATCACAGGAATGATTCGAAAAAAACACGAATCACGAATCATTTCCTTTTTAGATGATTCGAATCATTTTTCGAATCATAAAATAAGTGATTCGAATCAAAAATGATTCGAATCAGTACTGAACTTTTTTTTTGAAGTTTTTGCTGATTATAATGAATTTCTCTTTTTTCTTTGAGAATATTGGTAACAAGAGTGTACTTGAATGATTCGAAAAATGATTCGTTATTCGTAATTTATTTGAATCACATCGATGATTCGTGATTCGAATCAAAAAAAGAATGATTCGGTACAACCCTGCTTTGAATAGTTTGTGGTCCAATGGTCAGTTGAACTCCTGAACCGTTATCAACAAGGTCTTGGCTACCCCTCTCAGCCATGTATTTATCAAAACTTATCTAGCGCTATGTCCACATCAAATACAGAGTGCTCATATAAATCAAGTAAAACCGGGACCGCATCCAATTTCAACCATCGATGAAAATAATGAACAGCAGCGCCAAACTTGATGAAATTTTGTACATAAAAGAAGAAGACTTCGACGAATTCAAAGCAATTTTTACTCTAGTGGTAGTTCTTTTAGTTTTTTAATTATGGATTTTTTTTTCGGAAACTTGAGTATTGACTCTAAGTTCTGTGTAGGTTGCTTCATTTGACGGCTTAGTAGTTCCCCCCTCGCTACAGTACAATCTACAGCTTCATCAAAGGTAAAATTATTTATTGATGGAATTACACTTTCGAAGCATCATCTACAAGTAACTTTCCAGACGCAATGTTACAAATAATTACTCCCAACAAAAACATAGGAACCATACCTACCGTTATTGTAAATCGAACGATTTGTTCAAATGTATCTACCGAATGTACGTACTAAAACGACTATAGTATTTACCAGCATTATATTCCCGGAGCAAATCGACCATCAGAGTAACACGAAGGGAGGAAAAAAATCATCATTATTCCGAAGAACTTTCTTCCTGCTATTTTTTTTACGATAAAACTTGAAACGCACTTAACAGTTCTAATGAAGTTTAAAAGTGGTATAAAATAATTCCTAATATTCTTTATTATATTTACAAAAGAAAAAGTTGTTTGCTTTTCGATTGTAGTATAATGAAAGTTGAAAAGCGTATAGAAAAGTAACGAGTATAAAAATTGATCCCAAGAGTGAATTTCGATATCATTTATACTCGCCAAGTCCATATACGTTTGTTTATTTTTCAAAAGAGCGTACGTGTGCGAGTGCGGAAATATAAAAGGGGGAAACATAGTCGGCAGTACACCTACGAAGGGAAGAAAAAAAACACCAACGTGTTTAGATATTGGCAATATGTGTTGCGTATTTGTTTGAATAAACTTTTCTTCCATATAGCACCGCACCGGCTGCCTTGAATTTTTGAATATTGTTCGCCGAAACATATACAGTTCACGGCGATAGAATGCGGAGAAAATAGTCGGAAGATGTTGTTACACATTTTCGCCAAGATCTTCTTTTAAAAAACTTTATTTTTTGCATCTTTCGAATGTTACACGATTCGCCGCTTTAAAAGGTGTTACGTACGCGTGAAAAAACTCTTCAACTTTACGAGCCGAACGCGTGCTGAACCCCCTCCCCTCCTTGCCGTGGTTTTAAGCACCATTCGATATAGTTAATGTATTTCCATTTTAAATATTTTAAATGTACGGCAACTTGCGAGAATTGCCAAATTTTAACGAATTCTTCAGTCTCGGTTACGTTTTTTGAGAATGAAAGGAGTGCGGAGCCGGAAGCCGAAAGTGGGTACATACGTTTGATTTTTAGATGATTTGTTCGTAGGAATTTGCTGGCTTTCATTCTCGATATTTTTTTCCTCAATTCGTGAACGTTTGTGAAGAGCAGGAATGAATGGAATAACTATTGAAATTACCTACGTGAAAAGAACGGTTAGCGAATTTTTTTTCATTCGGGCGTTTTACCACCCCCTCTTCCCCCACTGGTTCGAATTTTTGTGTGAATGACGACTACAGTTGGAATTTTTGCGGAGAAGGGTGACCGAAGGGTTGTGAAAGTTGCGAAATTGATTTTTATTATGTTCGAGCTTTTCTTCGAAATTCTTTAGGACGTGCTTTTATCGCTCGAGTTGTATTGTCGAAAGTATTGAATAAAATCGAAATGTGCTAATTGTGAGAAGCAATGGCCGATTAACGGGTTCTTGACGATTTCCGGATTGGAAAACGGGTCGAAGAGGAGAATTTCTCGCTTGATGGCGTCTCTGTGGTTGATCAAAGCTGTGCAAAAAATTAATTGGGCTTCATAACTTTTATAAAGTTGTGATTCATTTTTCCAATGGAGAAAAATTTTCTGGTTTTATTTCTCATAACGCATAAACGCACCCAAGGGGGGCTCAGGAGGCTCGAGACCTCCCCCACGCACGGAAAAAATATTAAAAAGTGCACTTTTTTGTTTTTCAAACAGTATTTTTTCAAAAAAAAATTTCCCCTCGTTTCGCTCGGGAAGTATTTTATTTATTTTAATTAAAAGTTGAATAATTTTTAACTAATTTTTCAGTCAAAAATCACCAATTTCTTAATACATTCCCAATTTGTCGGAAAAATTGATGATTTTTGACTGAAAAATCAGTGAAAAATGACCAATTTGAAATTTGACCCCCTCCCTCTATTTTTCTCAAATCCTCAGCCCCTCCTTTAATTAATTTCTGGGTGCGCTTGTCATAACAAGAAGAATTCAAATTACGAGTATATCTTTGACGATTTCCTTATCCATTTTTATCCTTGAGTTAGCCACTTCTTCTGAAGTAAATCTTCGCGAATAAAGTACCTATTTACGAACATCCCACAAAAATTTATTCGCAGACCAAAGAGCCATCGTAAATATTGTACACCGCCATATTCCATCAACGACAAACCACGTACCTAATACCATCTTGGAGTAAAAAGTAACGCGAATAATTCAAATTATAATTTATTTGCCAGTAATCGCCAGTTTTTATCTCCTTTTTAAAAAAATGGAAGTAAAAATACACGATAAACTCGGTCCATAACAATCTTCTTGGCTAACTGCTGATGGAACGCCATCGAATTTAAAACCATTCGACCTACTTCTCTTACCGGCTCTCCCATAGTCAAATCAAACGTCCTGTTTGCGGTATCTCGTTACATCGTAAAATTCCGATAAGTTGACGAGTAATAAAGCTCCCGTCGGAGAAAAATGGTGCAGAAAAAAAAACACCAAAACTAGGGTAGAAAACTTCCAACGCATTATCTTTTTACTATCTTCATACTGGGTGAATTATTCTCAAAGAATACCACGAGTTATTTGCCACTAAAATTCGCAAAACATTTGTAACGCTGATAAAGAGACTCGCGTCTGTATAAAGTTACCCGCTTTAAAGCTGCAAACTTCGCGAGCCTTGGAAGAGTTGTGTTTTCATATTTTAAAAATTATTTGTTAGCAGGAGCAGCGGCAGGATGAAAAAATCCAAATCCTTGTGGCCACGAGGGAGGCGGCAGTAAGGAGATTTTTCGCCTTGTGGGATAAAAAAAACCTTGACCGTAATTAAAGGGTGCCAGGATCGTGGATGTTTTTTCCCCACTTTGTTATCGCGGAGGTTAATTCGTTAGCTTTGAAGTGTTGAAAGTAATTTAGAGAGTATTAAAGTTAGAAATTACTTCGCTTTGATGCATCGTTTGTTTACATTAATTTGATAAGTAAACGTAAATATTTTCACGAGAAAATTTCAACTCGCCCTGGAACGAGGTGAAATTTACAACTTTAATTATAAATCCATTTAGATGGATTTTTTGCCCGCGCAGTATCTACATAAGTTCTGCGAAATCCATTTAGATGGATTTTTTGCTCGCGGTATCTGGGTACATAAGTTTCTGCGTCATGAATCGGCCGCACGACCGAAAACGAAAAATCTGTACGATTTTGTCGCGTCTTGAGATAATATTATTTTTTCCAAACGATAAGAAAAATTTTCCATAATAGATTCCGGTCTCGATGATTCAATAGAGGAAGCAATTTAAAGTCTAGGGTATTTTTTCCCCTTTGCTTGGCGTATAATATACTCTTATATAGTTTTATTTTAATCCGATGGCGCAAAATCATCAACAACGAAATGTTTTGCATTAATTGTACGTTAGAATGCTTCAACGTAATCCGGGCGAATATAAAAACTTTGGAAATTAATTCAAAATAGACCGTTAAAATGCTGCTGCTAAAAAAAAAAAAGCAAAAGAACTTGAGTGAAAACTTTTTTCAAAGAAGAAAATTCCATTAAAGTGGTATTCGCATGAAACCCCGAAAGCAATGTTGACTTTAAAAATTAAATTCCTGATTACTAAAATTAGTTACGACTTCTCGGAGTCAACTCATCCGTTAAAGGTTAGATACATATAAACCATTGCGCGCAAAAAGTTCATTTTTAAAGTAATAAAAAAAAAAAGTTTTTTTTGGAGAGACTTTGATGACATAAAAACTGTTTCAGGTTTTATAAATGAGACAGTATTGTTAAATTTGACCTTAGATCGGTCGGAGGCGGATGGAAAAGGCTTTCTGCAGGCTTGAAATTTTAGCTATATCGAGAGCTCAGAAAAGGTCGAAGCCGAGGGGTATTTTACGACAAATTTATATGTTTTTTAAAATTATAACTCCGGTTGGTGTTTTTTTTTCGTTGAATTTTTCTCGAATTTTTTTTTCCACTTCGAGGATCGAAAACCATATAAATTTTATGTACGGAGTTTTCGCGTATTGAACTCGCCATTTTTATGCGGAGACGGTGGTTAGGATGAAATGGCCACTTGGCTCCTGGTTTTGAATGATGCTTCAGTTTCAAGGCTCGTTGCGAATTTTCATCGTTGAATTGACGAGAATTAGTCGTGATGAGCTTGAGGCTGTATAAGGATTGGATGATTTTTTCGTTTCTGATGTTTCATTTCGAGAACTTTTTCGATTTGGAATTATTTATTTTTTTCAATGGATAAATCTTCATTTTCAATAGCTAAAAATAAATGATGAATAGAATTAAATTTCGTCGAATTTTATCTTCTTAGTAGAGTTGCACGATCAGCTTCCCTAATTTTCATGGAAACTTATTACCTACATTTGCAAGAATTTCGTATAAGTTTGATATTCCAAACGACGCCACAATATTGTAGATTTTTTTTGTTGTTTGAAAAATTCTGTCAATTTCCTTCAAAGAACACTTACCTACATTCGTTTCATTTGAAATTTCGAAAATTCTAACTTTCTGGAATTCGTATTCATACTTATTTGATTTTCATTTTTTTTTTGTTTGCTGAAAAATATCAATAGATGATTCGAATTGAAAAGTTAGAATTTTCTGAAATTCTAGCTCGAATTACAAAAAAATTTACAGATCTACTTGACAGTGGGTGACTGATTTACCTAATAATTTTTTTTAAATTTTTCAGTTATTTGTTTGCATACGTCTTTATAATCTACGGGTTTGAAATTCACAACCGAGATCCGAAGTTTATTTTCATTCTGAAAATGGCTTCTTTAAATTTGGCAACTCGGAAAATTTTTATTTCTGAAAGACCATGATTTCTCATTCATGATTACCTGATTGAAAATTCACGATATTCTCTCGGATTTTCACGGATAAGTTCATATATGTACAGTATGACAAAAGTCTTGTCCACGAAAAATACTTCATGATAAGTACATATCTCGAAACTGAAAAGAGATATCGGAATGATTCAAACGGCAATATGTTCCTAGAGACAAGGACATTGAAGATTGATAGTCAAATTTTTAGTTCTACTTACCGGGTGTCCACAAATTGAAAAGCCGGTTTTGGTTTAAAAATGGGGGGGGGGTCTGGGTTTTTTATTGATTTCAAGTCTACACACTGAGACGATTAAAATGTGATAATTTTTTTTCGAAACCGGTTCGATAATTTGCAACCGGTTGTCAAAAATACCCCAAAAATCGATATTAGAAAAAATTTCCAAATGAAATTTGTAGAGCTTTGTAAGCCAAACATTGTCAGTGAACTCATTTTTTGAATCGGTTCACTCTCGGAAACTCGACAATTTCAACAACAAAAAAAGATATGAAATTTTTTTTCAAATGAATGTTGAACATCGCACCGTTAAAAATCTGAATTTTTTTTTGTAGTTGAAATTTCAAAAAATGAGTTCACTGACAATATTTGGCTTACAAAGCTCTACAAATTTCATTTGGAAAATTTTTCCAATCTCGATTTTTGGGGTATTTTTGACAACCGGTTGCAAATTATCGAACCGGTTTCGAAAAAAATTATCACATTTTAATCGTCTCAGTGCGTAGACTTGAAATCCATAAAAAACCCAGACCCCCCATTTTTTAAACCAAAACCGGTTTCTCAATTTGTGGACACCCTGTAAGTAGAACTAAAAATTTGATTATCAATCTTCAATGTCCTTGTCTCCAGGAACATATTGCCGTTCGAATCATCCCAATATCTCTTTTCAGTTTCGAGATATCATGAAGTGTTTTTCTTGGACAAGACTTTTGTGTCATACTGTATAGAATAGATTGGAAAATTTTTTGTGCTGTAATTCCGACAGTTCACATCTTCCCTTCTAATTCAGAATGAAAGAATGAGCTACATCTATACATACTTTGAGAAATTTTTTTTACAGTGAAAAGTTATGTTAAGGATACTTTCTCATTTTGAATCAATGAAAAATGTTATCAGAATTTCGGCACAAAGAAATTCAACGAATTTTCAGAAAATTTTTGCTTTTTTTTCCCCTTAAAAATATCACTGATTCTTTAAGAGGAAAAATAATACAGGAATGAATGATGCAAGTTTTCAAAATCAAATATCAATATACCTATACCTAACTAATTTACCTAACAATCGCAGGAGAATTTTAAAAAATTCATAAATCCAATTTAATCCAATATACCCAAGTTTACCGATACACAATCTGTAAAAAAAAAAAAAAAATGAAAAGACATTATCATTTTTTGATGACTCTTCCCTCTGTATTCTCAAAAAAATTAAAAATTTGCATCAATAGCAATGGTAAACTCGGAAAATTTTTAAAAAATTTCCACTGATTTCTTTAAAAGGTAAAAATCATATTTTCATTTCCTGGTTTATGCTTTTATCACCTGCCTTGGATATTTTTAAAACTTTGTGCTTCAGTATTATCATCTGTTTCTTCTTCTTCACATAAGATATTTCTACATATTTTTAGATTTTCATCATTGAAAAAATAATACTTACATATTTTCTTCTAAATATTCTATAAATTCTTTACAATTTACTTCTTTTATAATTTCAACTCTTATTCATTGTTGCTGGTTTTCGACATAGATTACCTATGTACATATAATAACTGCCCAAATTCCTGCTTTCTGTCCGAACATTTTTATGATCTGGGAAATCAAAGCCACGCGCTTGGCCAATGAACAGGCTTTGTGTAATTCCAAATCATCCTTCTCTATCGACTTCCTCGAGTTCTACATCCTTTACATGGTGGAAAGTCTATTATTCCCCATTTAGTAGGTACTTCGATCTACCCTTCCCCTTCAAAGTATTCCTTGATTTAGAAAAATTAATCTGGAGAAATACCTTACCCTCCCAACTCCTTTTTTTTGATGCAATGGTCATTTTATTGCATTATTTTCAAAAATTGTCAAGTTTAACAGAATATTTTCTGTTCTTTGGCGCAAAGTTATCCGGGCCGTGCAGAATCATTTCGTTCAGCGAGCATTCGATTCTTTTTTACGTCTTATCACGTCTTATCAGTATCTGAAAGAGGGAAACTGGAGAATGACGAAATTAACAGTTCCCGATTTCGTCATCTTTGGTACTCGGAATGATTGAATTAGTATTAATTATCAAATATTATTCAATAATTTGTACTAATTTAGTTATTTCAAGTACAAAAAGTGACAAAATCCGAAACGGTTAATTTCGTCATTCTCCAGTTTCCCTCTTTCAGCTACTGATAACAGATGACCCGTTCACGAACGAAATGATTCTGCACGGCCCGGATTGGTCATTTGAAATTTTCAACTGTAAACAGAGCTTTGTTCGCGAAAATTGGCTACTTGGTAAAAATATCTCAGAAGCACACCAAACTTGATCACAAAAATATCATAAATGCATTTTTAGTGTTTGAAAACAAAAATTTCCTTCTTTTTTGTCAAAAAGAAAAAATCTTGAAAATACTGCAATAAAATGATCATAGCAATTTAAAAAATGGGGCTGGAAATCAAAAAAAATCTACAATTTTTTACCATTGGATCAAAAATCAGAACTGAGGCAAAATTCATCTTATATTCGTCCAAAACCTTTGTTTTTATTTCTTGATGTAATTTTGCCTCAATTTCAATTTATTTTCTCCTATTTTTTTATTCCTGAATTGGCAAATCATTGCCAATTTCATGAAATAAGGCAAAAAATTGCCTATTCTGAAAATCAGACAATTCCATTAATTTGGAGTAATGATATTTTTTTTTATAAACACAGCCCATTCCTCCCCTTTCCTTCTCTTCTCATTTTCCTTCCAATTTTCAATCAAATTCTGGTCAGTCTCTACAGTACCAAGTACGTTGATAATTCCTACTTGAAAATCAATAAAGCAACTGTTCATGAAGTTGTTTAAAGTTACTCTCACAGTCTCACGTATAAAACGTATTTGAACTTGGGTGCAGAGAAATATTACATTCGGATGATTTCTTAGTGAAGCGATAAATTGCATATAGAGCCATTCATTCGATATATGAAGCAAATGTAGCGTATGTTTGTATATAAAATGTGCTATGTGCTGTGTGTTTACTTATACATTTAACCCGCAATCATATCTCTCTCCATGAAAGTATCTTTATACCATGGTACATCAGTATTATACTTTACTGTACTCTCACAGTGTAGTTATACACCGTATAAGTTGTCAATGTAACATTAATCGCCTCTGCTCATCTTCTCGTTTATATGGTACATATAGAACGAATTGGCGTCGTTGTTTTCACCTTTTAATATGCTGGTGCATCTTGATCGCTATACTCCTATAATATCTGGTGCAAAGACGATAACACAACGGTTATAAATTCGAATCGTTCATCTGTTTGGTATTCTTTCGAATTGTTATGTAAAAGAGATGATTGGCGATATGGAAATTGTACTAGAGTGGCACTGTTTTCGACATCGTCGTTTGCAAATTTTAGGTAATGGCAAGTTTTGCTTCAGTCTTGATGGAGATTAGGTTTTCAGGGGTGAATGTATTTACTTTGTTCGAGTAATAGCTATTTACAGTCTCTCTGGGACTATACAATTATTAAAGGTGACCTATACAAATCATTCATTTTGATAATGTGCACAACCTCGCAATCTCGTGCTTTGTGAGATAGATGAGGAAAGTTTTGTTTGCAGATTTGAAGATTTTGGGTTGAATGAGCTAAAGCATGCGATAATCTGAGATTAACCTTATTAATTGGTTGGCGAATGTTTTCACTCATTCTGTATTTCAAGAGTCTGCTATTTTGCCTTTGCGGAGAATTCACACGCCATAAAGGCGAATTTACATAGTTTGAGGATGTTTGATATTTTCAGCATCAGTCTCCATCCGAGTCTTTTGGAGCATCTTCTTTAAAAGTTTGATGGTGTTTATCTATTTGAATTTAGAAGGTATGGAATTTTAAATATTTGAGATCGAGATAATTTAGTAAATGGGTACAAGGCTGCCTCCAACTGATGTATTTTACACTCGCACAACACTCTCCTTCCATATGTGATCCCATATCATTCAATAGATGCTACTGATTGGAGGAAAAAGTGGTACATATGTGTTCGGCGGTTTGATTGATCCGGCCATAGGTAGTATGGAACTGGAATTCGAGACTAGTACCAACGTATAGTCCAGCGCGTGGAGAGTTTCTAACACCCGGTCTCAGACCCCTTAAATGTTCATCATATGCAACCATTTATACATGAAAAAGACGTGCAGAATTTTTTTAAAAATCGAATAAAATCGTAAATTTAACCCTGAAAGCCCATACTTTGAGTTCCTTAGGGTTATACCATACCCTTTGGCAATTGTCAACAGTTCATAATTTTTTTTTTTTATGATTTTAATCAATTTTGTATAATTTTGTAGTTATTTGGATAGTAAGTAAAAAAATTTAGTCACAAAAAATGAGTTTATTCAAAAATGAACAAAATTATTTTCGTCACACGCGAGCTCCTTCATCCCAAACTGACATCACTGTCAGAATCTTCAGCTTTTTGAAAAATTACCCAAAGAAAAAAATTTTGATACAAATTTTTTTTCTTGAATGAAAAAGTGCGTGATTTTCCTTGCAAAAAAAAAAAAACAGATACTTATAAATTTAGTTCGATACGAAAAAACTGCAGCGTTGAAAAAAAATCATGAAATTTTTCAATTAGAAAAAAATTGCCTCTCCAAATAAGCGAGCATGCAACCTTCTTTGCACTTTAGTATGAAGGTTACACTAAGGTGAATAGGTACTGGGAGGGGCGTGGCTGAAACACTCGACCTCCGCGAGCACGAACGTAACATTTTTTTTTTGGTAAAAATTTTCAAAGTAATTGCAAACTCTATTTTAATTGATTCAATTTTTGAAAATTTTCAGTTGACATCCTGTTACAAGAAATTTTGAAAAAAGTCAAAAAACTTTGGTATTTTAATGACCAATCTTTTTGACTTTTTGAAAAGATTAAATAAATTTTTGAATTTCCAATGACCATTCTTTTTTTGACTATTTTCAATCTCCGGATCAACAACTTGAATGGTATGAATATTTTGTACATCTGTTACGCCTAAATTAAGCACTTTGTCGAATGCTGACTTTTGACAGTTTTTTGCCTAATACCAGCATTCGGCAGAAGGGTTGCCTAATTCTGGCACTTTTTCCATTTAAAGAGTATTTTTATTTTATGAGCGAATGAATAATTTTACAACTTTTGTACTTCTTTTGAGACCTAAATTGAAAATTGAGGTTCAAAATAATATTGAATTGCTTATATCTCTTCCTTTGTTGTCCAAATATGAAAGTTTTTGTCACGGAAAAGTTGCACGATTTTTTTTTTTTGAAAAATAAAATCAGAAGCAGAAAATTGAAAATCCATCTAAAGCAGGTGTTAATAGAGGAAGATTGAAATTTTTTAAAAACTTGGCCCATTCGAACTCGCGTAATGAACTTTTACAAGTTGCGTTTTTTTTTATATAGTTTTGAAAACTGAAGGTGTGGTCAAACCTGGCGATGTGACGTCAATAATTTTCATTTTCGTTTTGAATTCGCTGGTCGTCCGTTACAGGAAAAATAATTTCGCGCGGCAAATTCAAACGAAAATCCAAATTATTGACGTTAGCTCCGAATTTGACCACGCCTCCCATTTTCAAAGATGAAAAAAAACTTTCAAGAACTCATTACATGAGTTCTGATGGACCAATTTTTAATTATATTAAATCTATACCTCTTTTAACACCTGATTTAGGTGCATTTTTCAGTTTTTTTCATAGTTTAGTGTCGAACGTGGATGAGGCTTTGCTCGACGTTTGAAATTTCGAATTCGTCATCAATCGCTTTATCCAAGGTTTCGAAAGCCTCGATACATAACTAATCCTAATCTTGATTACATTTATGAAGCTTAGAGAATATTCAACGGTATAATAAAAACAATCAATAAATAAATCAACTCGTACTCCCCTCCTTTCCACATTTCACTCAGCAACTGATGCCTTCAAGTCCTTCGGACTGATAAAAATTGAACTCGATTAAAAATGAATAACTCTCGTACAACACTCGACCATTAATTTTGCCAAAAAATCTCCCTGTTCTACCCTTATCCCCTCCCTCGACAAATTTATTTACAGACTAAATTGCTGCCAACGTCAATTCAACTTTCCTCGCGAATTTTTCATTTTCGCAGTCCAACTCGAAACAATTTCTCGTCTAACGCGAACGCAGACTTTACGTGTACCCGAGCAACAGTTTTCAATAAAAATAAAAGAACTCGAGAGAAAGGGAAAAAAAGGGTCGGAAGTGGTTGAGAAGATAAAACAAGATTCCGGCTCCCGTGAGAGGTAAAGCCGATGTAAGTGGATGAAATTAGTATGTCTTGTCAAAGTTGCCTTTCTACGGGCCGCCTTTAACAAATTAAACTTTTCACAAAATATTTGCAAGTATAAAATCCCTTACCCGTGCCATCCTCGATTCCGCACCCAGCCTTGTGTAAAATTTAGCCGCTGTAGCGCGAGATTTTCGCAAGCCATCGTCGTCTTATGCGCCTACTTATACTTTACGCATTTACGTACCCTTCCAGTCTTATACCCTCTTCCTCCTTAACATCCTCTTAACAAAAAAGCTTCACCGTGAAATTTCTGCTGCCGAGCTCTCTTTAATCATTCAAGTGGGGAATTTCACGTTGATCAAAGATTTGCAGGCGGCAGTAAAACGTTTATATTGTCACAGGTGCCAAGATATCATGTTTCGTTTAATATCCGCGCGCAGCTTTGAGATTAATTTCAGCAGAGTAAAACGTCAAATCTTACGCGGCTAAATTTAGATTAATTTACCTACTTGCCCCGGCTCCCCTTCTCCCCTTTCCTTATTCCGGCAAATTTTTACGTAATTAATATACCCTCGGAGGGATCGAAGAACGGAGCCCGCCGAAAGCACAAAATCAGACGAATCGCGTTTTCAAACAGCTCATTTCGAAATTTGAATTATTGAACGAGCTGTCCGAAGATTCGAACGTGAATCCACAAAGGCAACAAATTTTCAATATTTCACGGTACCAACGAACCTTTTGTAGAAATTACACAATCGGGGGCAAGGGATCGAGAAAGCAAACAGCTAATTTTTCGCACCGAACCGACCAGGAATATCCACGACACGGGTTTTCCTCGACAAAAAAATCGTACATTTTGTTCACCAGGCCAGAAGAAAAATAGCAAAAATCCTTTTTTTTTCGCTTTTTCGTTGTGAAAAAAAAAAACGAACGGAACGTACGCCGAAATCGAGAATTACTTTATGAAACCGATTATATTATTGCGGAATATCCCCTCCGGAGTTACTCCACCTTTGGTACGGTTTCTATGCTTTTTTTCTTTCGTTTTTTTCGTTTTTTTTTTTCGAAAAATAATTTACGTTATTAAATTCCTGCGTGCATTTAAGTCACGACGAGTATGAATTGTCAGTAAACATGGTCGAGGATTGCGTTGCGCCTGGCGTAGCGTTTTTTTCCCAACCCGAAACACACATTCCAAGCTCGTAAACGGAATTTTTCATTTTTATCCATTATTTTGATATAAGGTCGAAGTTTACCTATCCCCGAGTAATTATGGCGATAAACGAACAATAAAAAATATTTGTAACGAATACAACACCGCGAATAGAACGGACCTCGGATACCAACGATATTCCGTTTTCGAGCGAGAAAAATAGCTCACGAACACACATGCGAAAAAAAAGTTTGAAAAAACAATAAAAAAAGCAAGGCGCGAGAAAAAATACTCGGTTCGCGTTGTACGACGTATACACAAAGGAAAAAAAAGCTCGCCGCCGATGCTGGTACCATCCCCGGTCTCTTTCTCCCAACAGCCGCACGTATTCCGAAAGATATTACACGATTCGGATCGACGTGTCGAGCTTGAAAATTTTTTAACGAGGAATTTCGTTATTGAATCGGAAAACTGTATAGGTTTTAGGTGGAGGTACGCCCGAGTATTTTTTTTCACAAAGAAGTGAATTTTATCCTAAGCTGGTTTGAATTTCTTATACGAGAGTAGGTGGAATGGGGGGGGGGGCGCCAGTACATTCTGCTTAGCCCACTATATCAACCTCGTACCACCATCCAGACCGAGCTATTACGTGGTAAACGTTTATACACGAATCGAACTTATACTCCGGCTTCGTAATCGGTGGTATTATACGGTATAACGAATGGAGCAGCACACGTCGTCGTGCTCACGTAATCAGCATCTTATTCGTACAATCTCCTTTTCCTGCGTGTAGGTGGTTTATTTATGTACCCACGCCATTCGACGACGAGAGCTGGGTAAACCTGTGTATGTTTTTTTTCTGTTTTATTAACCCTTTCGAATGACCCTTTTTGTTGTGGGTTTTGAGATCATTCAACGGTAAATGTCTACCTAGAGTTACAAATGTTTGTATACCAGGCGAAGGATTTAATTATCTACGCGGGTATATTTTTTCTCCGAAGTGATGCTCGTTGAGGGTGGAAAATTTTCGATTGTTGGGTTAGATAAAATATGTACGAGAGCCTTTTTTCAAAGTGAATGAAAAGTTTGGTGGGTTTCAAGAGCAATTTTTTTTATCAAAAATGAAACTAAAAACTTATGGAAAAGGGTATGAAATTCAGAATTTTGTTGATGTTTTCAACAACAGGTACGTTCACTTTTTTCGATCGTACTAGCAGTCAAATAGTGTCGCAGAGTTCTTCGACTGAAAATCTTGATTAGGTGGCTGGAAATCAGGAATTTCATTTCAATTGGTTTTTGATTTTCTGAATATTTTTTTCCTGATGCTTAAGAAACCTCGGAGAACAGAAATCTGCCTAAAAGTTGACTTTCAACTTTATTCTTCCTAATATTCTATACATTTCTATAAATACCTTGGTATAACTTCACTGACGAAACCAGTTATTCGTGAAGGAGGATCTCCCATTAGGACGATCATTTCTTCGTCCTGCACATCATCGACATTAATCATTAATCTCCAACAAAAAAAACACAACATGAATGGTGATTGCTTCATTGATTACAAATAAAAAGGGTATAGCCGGTTAAGTATGGCAAATCTGACCTTGAAACCAATTTTGACTGCTCCTACCCTAAAAAGTCAGCCATGATGAGAAAACATTCCGAAAAGAATTTCAGACCACTAGCATCAGTGTTTTCGGAGAAAGGGGTTAAAATGTGTTTTTGAAATGCATTTTTTCGTTTTTGTTTTTTTTTTTAGTTTTTAGTTGTTTGTAGATAAAAATTTCGTTTTTTTAAAAGATGAATTCTGGGAGATTGGAGAGACCCTAAAAAATTTTTTCAAAATTTTTGAGTCATTTTTTGTCGAGTTATGGCATTTTAAAAACTTTGTGGCCATTTTGTCTTGAAAGGTCAAAGGTACAATGGAAATTTTTCCCTCAAAAGATGTGTCATTTATTCATAAATATACCGCATAAATTTCAAAAAAATCGGAGCCGTGGAACATTGCAAAAAAAAATAAATAAATAAAACTAACCGCCCTTCGTATGTAGCGCGTACAGTAACGTTGCATTTCTCACGACACTCTCGTGGGAAGTACGACATTCACGGGCCCGCGTTTATTTTACAATCAATACGTCGTTTTCAGCGTTCATACGCCGTTTTCAGCGTCAATGCGCTGTTTGTGGCGTTAATACGCTGTTTTCAGCGTTAATACGCTGTTTTCAGCGTTAATACGCTGTTTTCAGCGTTAATACTCGGTTTTCAGTGTAAATACGCGAAATAAATCCCGTTTTAGTCTAAAGCCAGGAGTATCTGAAAATTGAAACAAAAAATATTTTGGTCGGAATGTTTTCTTATTATGAAACAACAGTCAAAACCGGTTTTAATGGAACTTTCCTCCCTGACCTTTATGTAGGAGTGGTTCAAATCAACTTCGATTTGATTTCAAAATGTTCTTTGGTCGTTTTTCAAAAGAACGTTTCCGTTGTTCCAGTTTTTTTCACATTTCTTTACTTCTTTCGGTTTTCTTCATTTTTTTTTCACCGATGATAACTATGTTTTTTTCCCGCTTTTAAAAATGACCTGTTCGAATTTATTCATATTTTTATAGATAACTTTTTTTGTTTAGAAATAAGTTATTTCGATTTTTTTCATATTTTTTTACTTCCTTCGCTTTTGTTTTTTTTTTTACAGGGGCATAAGTATACTTCGTCATTTTTTCGTTAAAATAAAAATTGTTCAGATTTTTTCGTATTTTTATTGATTACTTTGTCATTTTTTAGGACAATTCAGATTTCAATCTCTTTCTGTAGTGTTCTTGATTTACATGCTATGTGCCTGTGAACGTCGTACTTCCCACGAGAGTGTCATGGGAAATGCAAAATGCAACGTTACTTCACGTGCTGCATGGGAAGGGCGGCCAGTTTTACTTTTTTTTGGTAATGTTCCACCACCCCCATTTTTTTGAAATTTTTGTGGTATATTATTATGAATGAATGACACATCTTTTGAGGAAAAAGTTCCCTTGTATCTTTGACCTTTCAAGACAAAATGGCCGCTCAAAGTTTTTAAAATGCCATAACTCGACAAAACAGACCCAAAAATTTTGAAAAAACTTGTTTAGGGGTTCTCCAATTCCTCAGAATCCATCTAAAAAAAAAAAATGAAATTCTCATTCACATTTGGCGAAAAACTATAAAACAAAAAAATGCATTTTAAAACACTTTTGGCTCCCTTTTCCGAAAACTTTTACGCTAGGGGTCTGAAATTTTTTCCGGAATATTTTCTTATCATGGATGGCCTTTTGGAGTGGGAGCAGTCAAAATTGGTTTCAAGGGTAGACTCGCCATACTTGACCAGCTATACCATTTTTGATGGTTTCTTCAATGTTTGCATCCATTTTTTTCGTGTTGGTTTCAATTTGTGATCAGCACATAAGCAAGTATTGCAGAAAACCAATTTTCTCATTTTCTATCGTTAATTATCTACTTCGGGCTCGATGATTTCCCACAATTTCCTTCCAGCTTAAATAATTGATATTTTGAAGCTGGGAAAATTCTTTCTTATTTTTCAGGGTTAGGAAGGAGGTTGAATCAGTGAAAAATCACCTATGAATGGTCGGAATTTCCGCACAGGGAAAATCAGCGAAATTTCTTTTTTTCTGATTTTTCCACAAATTTCAGATAAGTATTCTACTGGCTTTCTAGTGAATTTTCACTGATTCTCCGGCGATTTTTCCCGCTGTTTTCCAGTGATTTTTTCGACTGATTTATTGCTATGCTCCAATTCTGTTTATTTCATAGTAATTCTTGATAATATTGCTGATCTATATGAGAAAGTAGGTACCCTAAGAGTTGGTTTTCTTCTGAGGCCAAGAAAGCAGTATAGTAAGAATCACACGTTGTGGTTGAAAAGTGAACAAAAGGTTGATTGGCTAAGAACATTACAAAAGAATTGAGGAGTTTGGATGGAAATTCTGGCTAGAATTAAAGTTCCAAAACAGTCGACGAACAGATTTTTTTCACTGATTTATATTCTGTTTTCCAGCGATTTTGGATAATTTTCATTTGCTCTAATGTTTACATATATTACAGGTATACAAATTTTATACATTCAAAATTTGATTAAACACCTTTTAAACTAATGAAATCAGTTCCTTTCAAGCCAATGACATCCATATAAAATTAGCCTCACCGGATGACAGCTACATATTTCTGTTTTTTTACTTCTCCGATAAATGGCATTTCAGTGTATTTCAATTTGAATATCCTCGATTCTCCACTTTCATCGTTACTTCCAAGCGATGCATCTAAGTAACATTCAATTTCCTTTTCCTGTTTGCTTCATACAACAGCCCGAAATAATCATTCCTTCTATAATCATCCATCATTGGATTTTTCTTTTTTCATTCATACAACAGCCCAAAATAATCATTCCTTCTATAATCATCCATCATTGGATTTTTCTTTTTTCACTTTAATTTATCACACTTCTTTTTACTGCTAATTTTTTTCATAGGATAACTATTTTCCGTCTCCTGCCCATATATCATTGATAATTTTCCTACGTACCATATTTTGCATTGCAAGGCATGATATTCTTAAAGTCCAATCTGGTTTATTTCTGATGTATATTTTAAATTGGCACTGTCCGCGGAATTCGATCAGCATTTCAGCAACCGTTTCGTTAGTTGTTCTTGTTTTGAAACTTCAATGTCCATGATTTATTTTCATCCAAATTCCTCAATTCGTTTGTAACGCTCTATTTTTAACAAAATGTGTGATTTTTTGAGCTGTTTTTCTGGCCTCTGATATAAACTACTCTCTCATATAAATCAGTATAAATTATCAAGAATCACTGAAAAATAGTTAGAATAGCAGCACTGCAATAAATCAGTGGAAAAAATTCATAAAAAATGAACGGTGAAAAAAATCGCTCGCAAATCACTGAAAATTCACTGAAAAATCAGTAAAATCTCTGAAATTTTCGCAAAAATCGGCGAAAATCAGCTGAAAATTGAAAAATGTTGCTTATTTTTTCTGGGCTGCAATTCGGACTATTTATCAGTGATTTTTCACGTAGATCTCGTCGAGTTCATAGCTGTGGGTGTCCTTATATCCACGTAACAGAACCATCAGACAAGGTAAAAAATCTACATCCCGACTCAGGTGAAAAACTCATGGACTTAACGATCCAATCGAATAGATTATTTACCGTTAAATATTGTTGAAAATTCCATTCAATATTGCCACTAAGTAATCTGATAAAGAGAAGGATACATTTTTTCTGTTTCGGAATATTTAATGGTAGAAATTTGTGGAAATTTATAGAGATCGAAAAAATGGAAGATGAAAATTTTCGAAGAAAAAAATTCAATTTCAGTGAATAAATATGAAAGTTATTGATACAGATTAGTGTACCGCTGTCAAACGTATTCTAATTTTAAAAGGGAAGTGAATCCTTTAACCCTCATCGGTGAACGATAATACTTTATTTTTGGTGTCAATCGAGTACCACTAAAGAAATTCTTGAGGTGAACATGTTGCCCATCCTGATAATTAAGGAGCAAATATAAAATTTCCAAAAAAAAACCGCACGGAAATATTTCAACCAGGAGAATGGATAATACTTGCTATGAAAATTGAACCAATGATTTCATGATTTTTTACATGAGTTGAAATTAAAAGGATTAAAAAAAAAGAGAGCCATAAAAAATTCTTTTAAAAAATGAATCAATCTAAGAAATGGATAGAACGTTGAAAACTGAACAAATTTTTGTTCTAAAGATTTTTCTTGTCGAACATAAAAAATAAAGGGATATGGGTAATTCAAAATTGAAAAAATTTGATTTTTTAAAAATCCCACCTATTTTGAATGACCCGAAGTCCCTTTATTTTTCATGGTAAGCAAGAAGTCTTCGAAGAAAAATTTGTTCAAATTTCAAAATAATATCCAGAATCTATCTCTTAAGTTGATTATACTTTTCAGAATTTTTTATAAAAGATTTTTTGTAGCACTTCAATTTTAAATTTAGGCAAAAACGTTATGATTTGAAAATTTGTTCGGTTTTCAAAGTATTATGTATTTATTCCCTTGATTGAAAAAATTTATATTATTTCTTTTTAACCAGAATTGGCCTTTTCAATTATCAGGATAGCCAGCTCGTCCATCCTGACTTTATTTTGAAATGGTGCTCAGTCCCTGTATACTCGCTATGTTCATTCGAAGAACTTGAAAAATATTTGAGGATATGATATCGATTACTTGATGGATTGGAATTTATATTCAACCAAAAAAGTATAAAATCCCCTTCAAAAATCTGGGAAAACTTCACCAACCAGCGAATTTTTATTGATAAAGAAAGGGCTGGGTTAGCTGATGATCTATACTGTCGCAGGTTACCATAAACACTGTATAAGTATACACCGCCGTAACACCCACTACTTTACATTTTAAATAAGCCAGAAAAATACGGAACGCCGGCGCCGATAAATTTCCACCATCGGCGTGAATTATCGTCCGAAAACGAATAAGTACAACAGAATAGAGGTACAGCATGAAGGAAAACCCTCGTAGGTACCTAGTTGAACCATAAAAATACTCGAATCCGGGGTTTTAACTGATGCGACGCAGGGAGTAGCCTTCTCAACCATTCTCGTCTGCGTGCGATTTTCAAAAAAAAAAAAAAACTAGACGCATTTACATCGCAATTAGAGAATAAAAATCTGAGATAAAAAATCTTTTCGAGGATTTAATGAATTTTAGTAATCACTTTTGAGCCTTTCTTGCTTTAATCTTTTTTTTCCTCTTGTATTTTTTTCACGTTGTGTAATTTCATTAACGCGTAACAATTTTAATACCGTTTCAGTTAAATATCAAATGTCGTATAATCACTTGTTTCTTTGCGTTTTACGTACGCCGCCGGCGAATTCTAATTCCAAAGCTAAATTTTTTAACTTCTCTTTTTTCTCATTTTAAATCTCTTGTTTATTATCGTATTTTTTTTACTTAACGTCCTCGTCCCCGGCTACATCTCGGTATAGCTGGGTATTCAACTCTTTCGTCTAAATATATAAGAGAAGGTTTTTTTTTTCTGGGGAAGCAGAAACAAACACCCGGAGTAATTAAAAGTTACATTTCTCTCGACGACGTTTCTTTTCGCGGAAATTCAATTAAACCGGAATGCAATCAACAAATCCGCGTTAGTTTTAATTTCTATATGTTTGTATTATCTGCGTGCTGTGTTGGGTTTTTCTCCTTTTTTTATTTTTCAAGATTTAGATTTACTAAGCAGAGGAAAACGATAGGGGGCTTGTGCGCCAGGAGCGTCACTTTACCAGTATTTAAAGACGTTTACTTTGATTTTTACCTTTGCCGGGGTGGTTTTTTTGATACGGCTGCTCGAGGCTGTGCTCTCTGGTTTCATCGTTTATTTTTACCATTTGATGGGAAATTTAACGGACCGTGTATCAGGAAATTGGAAGCGAGGATCGAATTTTTCCACCCAAGCAATTTTTACCCATTGGGGTTCGAAAGTGTATTTCTCGATTATTATTTCTTTTTCGCTCGCACGTACTAGGCGTATACGCGAGACGTGTGGTTAAACGAGGTTCTGTGTGAGATCGAGGGTCTCGTGTTTCGTGTTTTCTCAAAAATATGACCTAATTTTAGTACGGTACGAGTAACCTAGGGTATATCCGGATAGCTGCGGAGAAATTTTCGCGGCCGTGAAAATTCGGTTGGGTAGAATTTTGTAATCTAATTTGACCGCGGTGAGATGAATTTCGCAGAAAATTTAACTTCGGTGAGGTGTGCGCGGTATATGTGCGAATTGCCTATTTTACAGCGATATTCTATACTTAGGAGTTGATAGAACGAGTTTCCATGTTGGGAGTTTTTTTTTTTCAATCGAATGATTGACTATGATTGTTGAGCTTTCTGATTAATAATCGAGAAAAAAATTATGCAATTGACCTCACAGCAATGGACTTTGAAGGAGCAAAAAACGAACAAACCTTATTTCAGAACACAATACAATTTAGTAAAGTTCTATATTTTTTCTAATATGGAATAATATGTAATTCTTTTTTTTTTTCAAAGTATCTACCAAATTTTTTCCTGATAATTTTCCTCCATTATTTAAACTGCAGTGAAGGATATACAATCATTTATTTTTTAAAAAAAAATCATTAAAAATTTCACTATTTATTCGTATATAAATTTATGCTAATTTTCGAATAGGTAAATGGTGAATTGTTGATTTTTTTTTTTCAGAAACGAGCATTTTGCTTCTCCAGTTAATTCGTTCTGGTTTATCCCTAATTCAACAGATTCTCTAAATCACGAATTTCAGAAAAAATTATTTAAAGAAACAACGAATATAATTTATCATCATAATTAAATTATATACCTATGATTTTTTTGTTTTTGTTGAAGTAGTTGAAGCCGAAAGTACCTATTTTTTGAGATGACCTTTTTTACTTTCGAGTCTCGAGATTTTTTGTTTCAACCTTCCATACTTTTCCCATGAGAAAATTATTCCTTATTTCTCATTTTATCGGGCAGTGTAAGAAATAAAGTGGTACCTAGAACCTACCACAAATGGCCTCTTTTCTTCCTAAGGTATCTATGGGCGAAATGCACTACAGTCGAGCTAAAAACATTGTTTTTTTTTTCGAAATTTAGCTATCTCTGTCTCCAATTTGGTCATCCGAATATTGGAATAACTGATTTTGTGTTTTTCTATGTAGCTCATTTCTTTACCTCTGCGTTTGTTGAACATTTGCAAAAGTGAATCCGTTACTCAAGAAAGCGCCAATTCCAGGGAATGGATGAAGTGCACATAAGTATTTATTTTCGTTTTAAAAATTAATAATTCTACAAAATATTTTTCTAATTTCAAAAAATTGAAATATAAACGTACCAGATCATTTATGATATATTGGCTGTTTTTGGAGCACTCAAAGCTGGGTGGGCCGAAAAATAAAAGTTTCCAATGTTTAAAACCAAACCCCACGCAAAAGTTGTGGACTTTAGAGGCTGGAAAAATAAAATTTCAAATTTCAAAATCGATTCATATACCTTCTGATCGCTTAAGAGCCTTCAATTCTTTAAAAATTACCAAAGATTCGAAATTTAAAAAATTCCGAAGAAATCAAAAATTGATTAAATTCAATTTTAGAGCTTATTTAGCGAGCGTATAAATGTAGACCAAAAAGATTTTTTTTTTAGAAAAAATCAGCGTTTTTATTTCTTTTTAAAATTTTTCATCATACGTGAAGAAATAGAAATTTATAAAAAGCTAGAAAATCGAATTTAAAAAAAGTGCTTTTTGGTTCAGATAGTCACTAAATAAGCTCTATAACTAATTTGAATAAATTTTTTCAAAATTTTCTTGAATTTTCTCAAATTTTGAATTTTGGCAATTTTTTAAGAATTAAAGTCTCTTGAGCGATCGGAAAATATGAATCGTTTTTTAAATTTTATTTTTCCATTTTCCACAGCCAATAACTTTTGCGTGGGGTTTCATTTTAAAAATTAAAAAGTTTAGTTTTTTGGCTCATGCTAATCCAGAGTTCTATCAGAAAGATGAAAACATGACAAAAAATGTTCAAGATCTCCTCCCCATGGCTCTTTTGGATTCAATATACATCATAACTGATTTGATATGTTCATTGGTGGATTTGAAATTTTTCCTCAGAATTTCCTCTCTTTAAACTGAAAATAAAACATTTGCTATGCCATTCTTTGTTAATCTCTCCTCTCTCATGTAGAAATCAGTGAAAATCACCAAAATTTACAGGAAAACAGGTAGAATTGCAGTACAATCTTCATTTTAAGCAAACTTTTAAAAAAATTATGAAAAATCATTAAAAATGAAGTAACATAAAGTCTGTAAAATATCCAAAATAGTGAAATTCTTTGAAAAATTAGCGAAAATCCGTTCAAAATTGAAGAATTTTGCTGATTTTCTCTGTGCTGCAATTCTTACTTTTTCAATTTCCATTTTCACTAATTCTAAATGAGAAAGTAGAAGAGAATGGGAACGGTTGGCACTATTTATTTTGAACTTGAAGGAAAAAATTAAAATACATTTTCTTATTACCTTAACAAATTAATTTTTGAGATTGGGAGAAAAACTTTTAAAAAAAAATCATTAAGTAACTTAGTTGAGATACTTTTTCAAAGAATTGTACTTACAAGGATCCCAAAATTGATTCAAGGTCAAGTTTTCTTAAGAGTTATCTTCCTCATTTTTTTGTCCATTGAATAAATTGAATGCTGGCTAGAGGCCGGATTTCCTTTCATGGAGGTATTCTCGAAAAATCTCGTTCATGTTTTTCAACCGTTTGAATATTGAATTCTTTTGTTGGAGATTGCGAAAGTCTTTTGAATAATACATAGGGGTGATTCTTTCTTGTAAATGTAATAGATTGGCTGTGTTATTATAAACACTTTTTAATTTTAGACTGTTTCTGATTATTGAAAAATTATCAATTTCACAAAAAACCGTAGAAGGTACTTTTGGTTTTTATCAGATGAGCATAGGCGCATCCAGAAATTAATTAAGGGAGGAGCTGAGAATTTGAGGAAAAATGGAGGTAGAGGGGCAAATTTCGAATCAGTTATTTTTTATTGATCTCTCTTTTTTCGCGATTTTTCCAAGCTGAGTTGCGAACTGCGGAGAGAGAGTAAATTAATAAATTTAAAAGCGATTAGATAAAATTTCACATTATCTTATCTTTTGAATGGATGATTAGAATGGGGGAGGGTTCAAGGGAAGCTCGGAAAAAATTTTTTATTGCAAAAATATAAAAAATGCAATTTTTTTCACTTTTTAAACAGTATTTTTTCCAAAAATATTTTTTCTGAGCTTCCCTTGAAGCCTCCCCCCATTCTAATCATCCATTCAAAAGATAAGATAATGTGAAATTTTATCTAATCGCTTTTAAATTTACTAATTTACCCCCTCTCCGCAGTTCACAACTCAGCTTGGAAAAATCGCGAAAAAAAGGTTTCAAAATGATAATTATTTCACGCATTGATAAATTTCCCACATTTGTATTTCACCATTGATTCGATAAAGGTAATTATATCGAGACGTACATTCGCTCGACTAATTCCCCGAATAATAAATATTATTGTGAATTTCGGCGTCTATGATCGCATCAAAAACACGTGCAAATTACAAGGTTAACCTTTGGCGGTAAATAATAATGAGATTAATTCGAACCTGATTTCTATTCCCGTTTTCTTCACCCTGCCCTTTATGTTCTCGGCTGCCTTCTGTTTGTTGAATTTTCGAAAACATATTCGACTGCGGCGCAACGATGGCAATCGTATTTGTTTTGAAAACTCGACACAGACGAACGGAGTAAAAGAGATAGAACAATCTACGTATGTGTAGATGTACATTAAACGTATATCGTATTTACTAATTTCATTATACATCTACATTATATTATACCTACCTTACTGTATGCGAGATATACTCGTCACAATCACAATGAAGTTATAACCGCGGTAGATTTGGGTTGGTTGTACACGTGGGTATAATATATGGGTTAATTTTAGATTTATTCGAATTAACGCCATTGATGAAGTTTATCATTGATACCCTTATACAATAACGTACGCGAACGTAAATATGGAGGGTGAATTTTTGATGATGTTTTCGTATAGATAGGTATGTTTGAGATGAAAGAAGCTTTGATTGAGTTAAAAATGTAGTAACATTCAATTTTTATGATACCCTTTTAAAAATTATTATGGAGAGTGGCTGAAAAATAGGTATTGAGTGGATATTTGAACCTTAGCTCGGTTAGCTCATTTCTAGAAATTCCTACATCTGTGGAACATGCTGAAAAATTGGTGAAAAATGTTGAAAAGTTACGCGAACCTATATCGTTGATTCTATACTGATATAAATTTCAATCAATGTATTCTATTCTAATCAATAATTACGTATTCAAATTTCCATTTCGTCGCCATATTCCCCCCCCCCCCCCCCCCAAAAAAGGACAAATAATCATATTCTTTCTGAAATGCATTTTGTTCTTCCTCATTTTTCATGTAAATTGAATATATATATATATATATATTTTAATCAATTATCATCACTTTCTGTAGGTATTTAAATTGATGTTTAAATCTCCACCTCCACATAAGATCAAAGGAGTTTGATTATCATTCGAATTAAATGCAGGGCAGGTTTGGTCGTTCAAATTTTCCTCCATTTCTTAAAAATGGAAATTGAACAATTTCCCCTGTGTTTCTAAATCACAGCACAGGTCTATCGAAGTTTTCGAGCTTTTTGTATGAAAAACAACAATAATCCTCCAGCTTGATTCTGACCAATTAGCATCAACTTGATGGGTTGTTTTTTAAACAAAAAGCTCGACAAAATTTAATTTAGAAACACACACAAAAAATTGACGTCTTTTTTAAAATTCGAAATGCCCATTTGAATATCCAGAATAGTCAATTTAATTATGTTTGAACCAAAAAACCTCATAGAACCGCCAACATTTTTTGCTTGATCAACATTTCAAAGACATTAGTTCTTCTTTTCTCTTCCATAGTTTAATAAGCGTAATGTTATGTCTTCATCTCAATGTTTTTTCAAGCTTTTTCATACTTATCAGATATACCTATACTTATCATTTCAAAAATCACATGATATTGATTGTTTTCAAGTCTAACATAATACTGTAATTAGGTATAGTTTTGTCTTAAATCTATTTTTCAAGTCCAGCGTAATCGTAATGTCAATACATCTTAATCTAGAAGTATTTCATATAACCTTCTTAACCCAGAGATGGGGCAATTCAGCGATTTGAAGAATCCATTTCAAAAAAATTCCATTCATCAATTTTAGAAAATCCAATTCCCAAAGGTATACAGATTTTTGCCTCTGAAATAAAGATTAAATTCAATCGAAAAATTTTCGGAAAAAAATATTTTTTTTCAAAATATCGAAAATGGATTTCTTTTGTTATCATTTTTAAAATTAAACTTCAAGTTTTTAAATCAATTTTAATAAATTAATAGTAACATTTTTTCTTGGTGTTTTTTTTTGTTTCAATTTTCAATTGAACTACATTTTTTTGCCTCGAAGAAGGGAAATGAGCTCAGTTCATTTGAAAATTGAAACAAAAAAAACACAAAGAAAAAATGTTACTATTAATTTATTAAAATTAATTTAAAAACTTTACGTTTTATTTTAAAAATGACAAGAAAAATCCATGTTCGATGTTTTGAAAAAAATTATTTTTTTCGAAAATTTTTCGATTGAATTTAATATTTATAGACACTGTATAGGAAGCCTACAAGGAGACAAAAAATTGATACTTATTTTTTTAGATTTTTTTTTTTTGCTTTTTTTCACGGTAAGAGCACTGACATTAGTTCCATCAATAAAAAAGCAGTTCCGAGATGGTTCTCAATAGTGGAATGGAAAGATGTTTTAATCAACACTCACAATCATGAAAAAATTCTCAATTCTTTCAAATTCAGACGCGACTACGTAAAATTCGCATGATCGTTGACAAATAATTATGATTAGCAATACGTACCATTCATACGTAGTATCACTAACTTGGGTTTCTTTAGAAAAAAATTTTAACCAACCACGTATATTTGTTTTAAATCATTCATTTTTGCAAAATACCCGTTGAATTTAATTGACGTTATACAAAATTGTACATTTAACCAAAGAAATAAATTTTTAGATTATTTAAAAAAATCATAGCCAATAGGTTTTACTTAGAAAGCCAAAAAAAAATATAAGAACTTGGGACAGAAAAACTGTTTAAAATTTTTCACGTAATATCCTTTTCTCGCGTCTAAAATTTACATGAAAATTGACATTATAAAATATGAATGCGACAAAAGCCAATCAACGTATAAAAAAATCAGAATACATAGAAAAAAATCATTCGTTTTTTTAAAAATAAAAACTTGAAAGTTGGAATACCTACACGTGAGTGAAAAAATACGAATTTTGAACAAATTAACAATCAGGAACCGTATATTTTCCAAAAAAGAAATCATTTTGAAAAGAGAAATTTGACTGGTGCTAATTCTTCAAATTTGAAATTCTCAAGTTGGATTTTTCGAATCAGTATTGTCCGATATTCGTCGCTAATTCACCCAGTGAAAATTTGGGGTAACGCCGGTGGCCTTCTTTGGTTTAATTTTCTTTCAGCTGGACTTTTTCATATAAAATATGAGATGACACCTCGTAGTTCAGGAATTTCAATTTGAAAAATTTAAACATTTTTTGCTTTCGATGTTTCGAGATGAAAAAAAAAATACCTTCGAAAAATTTCTGTAGCTTGCAACAAATCCTACTCGTCTATTGCTTTGACTTTTGACCACGAAAAATGCCAGATATTTGGTTTAATTGGCATTCGTAAAAAATATTAGGTAAAAAAAAAAATTCGAAATCTTCATCTAGCTGGGAATTTTGAATATCTACCTAAAAAAATTTCATTTTTCTCAAAATTTATACGCACGATAAAAAAATAATCACCGAAGAAAGAAAAATCAGAATGAATCATTTGTTTCAAATTCCATCCTTCTCCCAAAACCTCGCCGATATTTTCATTTCTCGAGATTTCGCATCATCGTCACACATTTTTCCTCTCAATATAATCCCCTCAACAACTCCTGCCAACTATATTTCGATCAATTACAACACTCTGGATATTTTTCCATCTCCAAAACGACCGTCCTACCACCGAGGCCTGTAGAGGAAATGAGATTGGTGACTCATTTGAATTTAAAAACAGCCATTAAAAAAATTTATCGTGTAAAAGTGACGGAAGCAGTAAATCATAAGTGATTTATTATCTTAAAGATGGGCTCGGTTTGTTTCGTCGCAGCCATTAAAAAAAAACCATCTACCGGTTCGCAAAAGTAGAAAATTTTTCTCGTCATTTCAAACGCTTCGGTTCGAATTGTGCGAAAGCGACGCGAACTGAATAATAAACGTAATTCATTTCAATGGCGAAAAATAATTTTTTCCTATTTAAGTGTAAAAGGCTGTACACTTATGCTTTGAAAATTATCGTTATGTTTCCTTTCCTGCTGTCATACGATACCATTTGGCGCGAAAGCTAAAAGACGTCTGGTGCATTGCACGACCGAGCACCAAAGAGAGATTTTCTTACGCCAAAGTACCTAATTCTCAACGAAACGGCACCAATCAGCTTTCTAGCTTTACGAGCTTTTCATCACGAACGACGCTGATAGTGGCGTCGTAGGTTAAAATTATAAAGCAACTTTGGCCCGTGGCTAGGATTATTTAACGAGCAAATTAAGGTATATGGCGGAAATGCACACAGAGCAGAGCTAAGATACTCAAATATTTATTTACGCCGATGCCGCTGCAGGAATGGAACGTGGAAGGGAAAAAGCGAAAATTATTCTCGTAGTATTTCGCTCTTCCCTGCTCGATCTCTTTGTACAATCGTTTTTGAAATTTTACCAACCCTGTAACCGACACCTTTGCGCCAACTTTACCTTTATTATAGGTATTTATAGTTGCGTATACCTCTTTGCCTATGTTTATGGCTCAGCTACGTGCAGAAGTGGTTAGCTTTTGACTCTGCGCTAAGACTCGCAGGTGATTCGGTTAATTGAACGATTGCCGTCGGTTCGGCGGACCCGAAAATACACCTGACGTAATTTATTATACACCTCGGTCTGTAAAATATCTGTGCTCGTCCTGAGAGGATATAAATAAGGTGTTGTGCGAAGATGCATACTCGAGATATTCTCGTAGTTTCATTGGCCATTTCACCATTGCCAAAGCTTTCGGTTCGTACGAAAAGCTCGATATGGCCAGAAAATCTGCCCATGGTGCGAAAAAATTACTTAATTGGTTGGCCAGAAAGCATAATCTCGGCGATGCGTTGCTCGGTCGATAAATAAATAGGTGCTTTCGATATGTGCTCGCAACAAATACGACGAACCCATTAAATACGTATTTCTGCTGGCTCTCCGACGCCTTTTTTTCCACGCCGATGGCTCATCGTTTGAGCAGAGGGGGAAAAATCATAACGGAGGAAATAACAATAAAAACTAACAACTTTTTATCACCATACGGGATCACGCGGACGATAAATCGTACTCGTAATTATTTCCTCGCGACTCGAAACAACATCACAATTTGGGGTAAAAATTTCCAGGCAAAAATTCAACACGGTTGAAAATTTTTTCTCACTTACCGGTAAAAAATAAAGGTAACAATAGATAAATCATTTTCTGCGATGGTATGCCAATGATGATTGGAAATTTTCACTTTGTTTAAGCCATTCGTCACTGAAAAACTGATACGAACTCGAAAACCAATTGTATCATAATTTATTTACCAAAAAAAATGTAATTTTTTCATCACTATTTTGGGCTGAAAACGATCGAACACGAAAATGAGAAAATTTCGACTTTTTTCGCGAAGTTTTTACATTACGTAACGATTTGGCGCGGAGCCGCGGCAAAGGTCGAGTACAAGCCGAACACTGACTCTTTCAAAAGCATACTGACGATAAGATGCGACTCGAGAGGCGAAAATTTTGATGAAATACATCAGCGGCATCTGGCGCGCGTCAAACAATTTAACACGTATCGCGACGCTCGGCCCTTCTGTAGCGTCTCCCTGCCCTGAGGGATCCTCCAGCCCTCCTCGCCATACCGGTGTCTTGCACGTCGTAACCCTTTTGGAGACAAAATGGCAGATATTAACGACGACAATATCATAAAACCGGAAATGAAATTAATTATTTCGCTGCGCGAATACTCGGACGGTAATTGAAACGAGGATTTTTTTCATTGCGAAGCACGAGTGCGCCGTTGGTTTTTCCAGCTTTCTGGTTGTCTGGGTGGATGAATTTTTTGGTGGGGAGGGGAGAAGAGGGTGGCATTTTTTGAATGGATTGTCTTTGATAAGGTTACGACTGTTGAAGCAGTTGATTATTTTATGGGCTTATTAGGATTTTGGTCAAAGATCAAGCAAAATAATGAGGGCTCAATCTCGTGGAATTTTGTCAGCCATCAACGAGGAATTAATTCTGTATCTGCGTATTTAATTTTTGTCTAGGAATTAGGAAAAAAAATCTGCTGAAGACTTTGAAAAAAATGAACGTAAAATTGTAGGTAAATTTTAATTTGGGAGGGAAAAATTTTTTCGTAGCAACCATGCCATGTCAAAAATTTTTTAAAAAGTTTGTGCTGCAAAAAACTGAAAAACGTCACAGTTAAGGGTAAGGATGCCCAAATCTTTCGCCAATAAAAGGCTTTTTGAGGTAAAATCGTTGAAAATGGCTTTAAAAATACCTTATTGATTCTTCCTCTATCACCTCCTAAAATTTTGAGCCGATACGACTATTTTTTATATTTTTTGTGATTTTTTTCTGAAGGAACTCCAGAATCGATTCTGAAATTTTGGGTTCCTAATTCCGATCACCGTCTGACTTCGTCTGCTATCAGCAGAATTCACCTGAAAAGCATTTTTTTCATGTTCGTTTTTCACATATGAACAAAATGAGACAAAAATGACAATTTTACAGCTGAAACTCGCGGTAAAAATTTAAAAAAAAAAATCGCATAAAATCAAAATATTACAAATTAGGATACTCGCAATACTTCGAGCTTAACATATTCTTTCGATTTCAAAAATGATAATTCTATTGAAAAGTAGGACTGTGAACGATCACAAATCACCACTAAAATTCCAACTTTTTGGGGGAAATTTTTCACGAAACGAATTTTTATGAGCATGGGTGAATTTTTTTTCGTATGCTCGTAAAAATTCGTTTCGTGAAAAGGTCAAAATTAGGGCACTTTACCCTTAGGTATTGAAAGTGTTTTCCCGAAGTACTAAATAATTGTGTTGAAAAAATGCAAGAATTCTGTTTGAAATGAAGGCAAAAAAGTACCGGCTGATAAATTAGACGAATCTGCCCCGGAGTTGAGATTCGAAATTAAGCGATGGAATAGCATTATATTTTTGAAATGTTCCAAATTTTGAGCCAATCAGAGAGAGGCAAAAATCTGAACTCTGATTGATTATTAATGTTATCACTGTAATGATAATTTTTGCTGCAAGTTGGCCGTATTTTCTATCACACAATTTTGAATAACTTACAAAAAATTGAAAAAAAATAAAATAAAATCGGATTTCACAAACTAAAAAGTCCATAGGACATTTTGTGCATTAACGCATTGCATACTTCATCTCGGAAAAAATAGAGATATTTTCACTTTTGCCAAAATTAGTCATGAATCGATATTTTTCTGATTTTTCTAAATCTTTAGAGTCTAAGTATACCAAGTTGATATGCTTCACCGGTTTTTTTTTTTTTTTTTTTTTACGATTGAAAACTTCAAATAGCCAAAAAAAAACATGAATAGGTGCACCGAAATTTTTGAAAAAATTATGATAAATACATCTCTACGACTACGAGACGTCACTTTGTGCCAAAGAACAGTCAAATTTTTTTCACTTTCGTTAAAATTAAAAATTCTTGAAAAATGCAATAAAATGGCCATAAATCTAAAAGGAAGAGTGGGTTGGGGTCAAATATTTTGCGAAATATTTTTTCTTGTTGATATTACACAATCTCCAAAGTTAAAAGTACTCCCAATTAAAAAAATCTTCTCACTTCCATTAAAATTTCTAATTTGAATTTTTGATAACATAAGTGAATTAGATGACACGTAGTTTCATACTCCTGTTACCATAAAAGAATAAAAATATGTAAACGTAATGTTGGACTTTGAAGCTCAAAATTATGGCTTGCAATTTCATCATACGTCAGAAAATAACCCTACCTATTTATATTTCTCCCTTCAATAGTCAGCCAGTGTTTGAAATAAATCAAAGTGGCGAGCATTTTTTTCTCTCTTAATCTCTCTCTTTTTTCTATTTTCTTTTCACCTTGGAGCCAAGATGGAAGGGGGGGGGGTCAATTGCTTGAAAGATCTCCCCACTCAGAATAAATTTCAACACTAATTTTCGTCAAAATTCAATCTTTTCCTCATCACTCTCACTCATTCTCGTGATCATTTCATGGACTTAACAGCAGAAAACCCCCAACAGCCTTCGTTTAACCCGGATTTCAACGTCGTCGAATAAATAATTGAAATTCGGTGACACATTTTTCTCGAGACCCAGGATGTGGAAATGGTGGAAACCTAAAATAAATCCACGTTGCCAATTTCCATGGTATTTTAATAGGACGCGAACAACAGAAAAAAAAAACCTAGTGAAAAAAATATATAAAACGCGATCGCGAGACGCATGCAACGACGGTGTGACACGATGAAAATGAAAATCGCTCGCGGAAAACCCAATTCGTTCATACCGAGAGGAGAGAATTGCTAGGTTTCGAGAAAGAGACGAAACAAGGCGCGGAGTAAGGGAAGGGTTAAAACATGGCATTTAACGTTTTTTATTGATACGAATAAACGCTCAGAGGATCTATTATCTGCGAACACGATGATAATCTGAAATATATAGTTTTGGCCGCGTATAGATAAATGGCGCTTGTTCGATTTCGTTTTGATAATTCACATTTTATTCGCCGGGTATGTAAAGGTCGGCGGAGACGAGAAGGCGAAGGGGGCAAAGAGCGGGGAGCAAATTCTGAGGTATGGGACATTTCCTGGGAGTGAATTTCCATTCGAACGACGACAATAGTCGGAATGCAATTAATCTTACCGGTGCGACTTTTATTATTCACGGGGGGTTCTTTTTAAACGAACGATGAAATTCTACATGTATAAAATACTGTGCCACGAATACGGGGCCAGTTCGTACGCTAAACGGTTTAAGCAGGTCGAATTCTGGGGCCAATCGATGGTAGCAATATGCACCGGGATAGATACCTGGCGGGTAATTATATTACGACGATGAATTTTATACGTGGATGGTATAAAATTAGTTGGTATTTGGTATTACGAGTGTAAAATATAAGTTTATTGGACATCGAGCACCTTGGTAATTGCTCGACGCGCGGTTAATCAACTCTTTATTAGATTCATATCGCACGTAGGTGCCTTTCTCTTTATGGCAGATGACCAGGTCAGCATCGATGACGTGCAGTGCATCTGTATCGAGGGTATGGCGAAAATAAGGGGACGTCGCGTCGACATCTTCTGCTTGGCCGAACCATCGTTTAACGAAAGGTTTATGAAGGAGAACGCGTCGTCGTGATTTCTTCACTGCCATAGGGTTTTGCATAAATGATCGCGCGCCTTCTAATCGACGAATGGGCAAATCATCCCGAGCTTGGGTATGCATGTTTGCCTAACCCCTGAACTGCAGAGGCTGAGTCAGACTCTTCTAATTATTATTATCATTATTATTATTATTTTTGACGATTTCGTCGCAAATTTTTTATTAGTAGGTTGAGGGTTCTGCTGTTCTAGTTTGCAATGAACTAATTTCAAAGTCATTTGAATTTGACGATTTCTTCACAAATTCTTTATTAGCGGGTTTAATCAACCGATTTGCTAATAATAAAATCTTGGAAAGCACAAAGTCATAATTAGTTTCAAGAATTTCTTTTGCTAATAATATAAACTTGGTTCAACTGTAAAAAGGTCAAAAATCACTAGTTCTAGCATAGTCACCTTTCCCTCATATTTTTCCATATTTAATTTCGCTTTATAAACAACTCGCTCCATGTTTGTTCTTTTCTCAATAAAACTGGGGTCCGCGATTCACTCACCTTTCCCTCACATTTTTCCATATTTGATTTCGCTTCATAAACAACTCGCTCCATGTTTGTCGAATTAGAACGAACGGTGACTCGATGTGACGCATCCTGCGTGGGAAATAAAATACGCATTGGGATCGCCTGTGCCAGGTGTTCCATGAATCGTCTGCCAACATATTTTTTTGGGTACCACTAAAAAAACTTGAGATGAACATGTTGCCTGATTTGAAAATTCAAGGGGCAAATTCTACTTCTAAAAAATTACGTCAAAAAATTTTGTTACCATGGGAATGGATAGTACTTTGAAAACTGAACAAATGTTCACTATATGATTTTTTGTCCAACTTGTAAATTGAAGGGGCTACAAAATTTTTTTCTCATGAACTAATTAAAGGAATGCATACTTAGTGCTTACGTTGAAAACAGAAAAAAAATTGTTCTATACTTTTTTTGGCCAACATCAAAAAGCTCACGTATTTTGCGCCAGTCGTAGCCCCTTCATTTTCGAAGTTAGGCAAAAAGTGCACAGAATAAAATGTCTTCAGTTTTCAATGTGCTATCCTTTCCTTTGATTAGTTGATTTTTTAAAAATTGTTATTGAAAATAATTTCAGTTTTTGAGTTAGGCAAAAAGTCATATACTTAGAGAAAATTTGTTCAGTTTTATCCAGTCCCGTGGTTAAACAATTTTTTGACGTGATTTTTTTGGAAGCAGCATTTGCCCCTTGAATTCTTAAAATAGGCAATATGTTCATCTCAAGTTTTTTTTTTTTAGTGGTACCCGGTTGTGGTACCCGGTTATTTCCAAAAAAAAAAAAAAAAAAAGGGTTTGGCAGACGATTCATGGAACACCCTGTAAAATTGAAAAAGTTTCAGAATAAAAAATGTAAAAAAAAAAAAATGAAATCCAAAAATCCATAAATATTCAAGTTGGTAATTCACCTTCATACGTGACTCCATTTAAGCAAGTTAAAAAATTTTTGATGAGAAAAATTCAGAAAAAACTTTTAAAAAATAATTTTGAAAGTTGAAATATCAAAAAATTGTACAGACTTGATACTTTGAGTTCATTTCTTTTATTTGCAGTATAAAATATTCGATATGGATCGACACATCTATGATCATAACTGCAAATTTCACTTTACAATCATAACTTTTTGATAACTTGAATGATCAGGCATCAGCACAAGCTATGTACTATAACAACGATTTGAGAATACCTAATGCATATGGTACATATTTGACATTTTTCAGAAGTACCAAAATCTTTTGAGAAACTAATGAAGGGAAGAATATTTTTTGATCAAAATTCTCCTTTGGGGTGGGGTTTGAAAAATAGAGTTTTTTGAGAACAGTAAACACAGGTCTAAAAAATGTTTAGGTCTAGTTTTCTGGGAAATTTTACGGCGAAATAAATGGAATCTTTCTGCAAATCATCAAGATTTATCAACGCGCATTCCAAAACTTTGTCATAATCCAGCTTCTCTCTAATCCTGGATCTACAACTTGGACGGATAAGTGGATCGTGGTTATAACGGACTGGAAAGAATTCAAGGCATTTATTACAGACATGAAACCGTAAACCATTCAGAGAATTTTGTGTTTGGAGAGTGCATAACGCCTTTTCTTCGCAGCCAGCCTTTACACACTGCCCAATATCCTTCAATAACGTTAGTACACACTCCAGTGTTGGGATCTACAAAATTCTCTGGATGGTTTACGGTTTTATGTCTGTAATACATGCCTTAAATTCTTTACTGTAGTTTTCTTGGAATTTTCCCAATCCCGCAGTGCTGCCATCCACTTATTCACCGATGGTTTGGAGATAGTCTTCAACTCGAGCTTGACGACGGTGATTCGAGAATTTGTTTCACCCGCGTGGCTTGTGTGGTAGGGAATGAAATTTTATTCCTGATATAAATATTTTCATTGAAAATAATATAAAAACAAAATTACTAATCAAAATAATAAACTAAATAAATATAAAATTATTAAAAAATAATTGAATTCCATTTTATATAATAAAAATGAAAAAGGAAGAAGTTTTTTGGGGAATCACAATTTTTAAAATATTTTTGAGTCAAGTTGAATTGATTGGAAGCAGTTACAAGACGTTTCGGAGTATCCACAGAAAATTTTGAAATTTTCGGCAAATTTTCCCAAAAGTAAGCCAATTTTGTTACAAATCGGCACTAATATTTGTTGACTCTTTAAGAAAATTTGCCAATTTACATAAAAGTTTACCGAATTTTGCAAAAAATTCCCGACTTTTGAGTAAAATTCAAAGTAGGAGAGGAGATGAGCGTTCCCCTTGCACCGTAGTTTCGTCTTTGAACAAAATGTCATTGTATTAAATGCCCGAAAAAATGCCACTTTGTCAATAGGTAATTATTTACTTTTACGCAAGCAATATAAATTGACATCTCTATAATTTTACTATAGACATTTCGTCAGATTTTGGAAAACAGTAGATGGGTACTATTAACGTATTATTTAATAATTGAAGATAACTTTTATTCTTAATGTCAGATAATGTTGATTTTCATTTTAGAGTTTTTCTGTTTTTCCAAGACGCGGTTTTTCAAGTCTGACAAAATGACATAATGTCAGTGGATTCTAAAAATTGATCTCCAATTTCATAAATTGATTCTCAGTACTTGAAAAAAAATATTAATTAGATAGCTACCTATCTACAAGCTTATAGATAATTTCAAATGCGTAATAAACGTATTGGAATTTTCCTTATTAATTTAAAATAACGCGATGTCAGAATTTTTTCAGTTCTTCAAACGATTTCATTAGATTTTTAATAGTAAAACTTGAATTTTGATGCAAAGATTATACTTCTATCTGATTAACTTATCAGAAAGATGAAATTCGTTGATAAATCCACTTGCAAACAAGCTTTATCACAAATTGAAAAAATATATTGCATAATTAGATATAGAAACCTAATAGATAATTCCAACAATTTTTTCAATTCTTCGAAGCGATTTGATTACATTTTTAATCTAAAGACTTAAGTCATTTATTCAGTTCCTTAAAAGCAACAATTTTTTCTTCATAGATTTAGTAGGTATTCACTTTACCATCGACGATTGCACTTACGGAAGTGACAATATTTTCTTATGTTGAATTTGCCTGTCAAGGAGGTACTCGTACATACCTTTTACCCGTTTTTTGTTTTGTTTTGTGTTTTTTTTATCAATAACTCGTGTCGCATAAAAATCTTATAATTTTTGGTGTCGTGAGTTCTAAAATGAGAACTATGAAAATTTCATTTTGCATCGCGTTAATACTCGTTTATGTGTATAATACCCGGGAAATTGGATCTACCCTCAGCTCAAAGACACCTGCATCCGGTTTTTTGCATAATTCCTCTACTCTGAGTCCTACTAGGTCTACATCTACTGCGGTTTTGAAGAGGACATGGACATCTACTACACTTAAACCTTTGCCACCCTTGCCATTCTCCTCTGCGACGTTTGAAATGATTCGAAAAAACAATTATTTATATGTGGATAAAACCGAATACATCTACGATATTATGCATTTCCTTTCTACTGGAGAGCAAGTTCTAATCCTTACCAGACCTCGGCGGTTTGGTAAAAGTATGTTTTTAGACATGATCAATCACTTTTTCTTGGGAAATTCCCATCTTTTCGTCGGTACCAATATTTATTCGCGAGGTAATAATGTGAAGGAAGATGGAACGTGGAGAAAGCATCCGGTTATCTTTTTGGATTTTAATATGTTATCTGGACGAGATGTTGATACATTAATAGGTAAGCTCAAGGATAGATTTGAAAAAATAGCCAAAGAAAATGAGCTGACTGAACAAAACAATTATAACATTATAAACCTAATTAATAACATGTACAAAAAATATCAGGAAGAAATCAACATAATAATCGATGAGTACGACTTTCCTTTCACTGTTGTTGAAAACACCGACACTGAAGATTTGAAAAAGTGTCTTCTAAATTTTTACGCTGAAATTAAAGGACAAATCAGATCTGGTAAAGTAGGACTTGTTTTTATAATGGGTGTTTCCAGACTTACCACCAACAGTCTAGGTAGCGGTTTGAACTGTGCCACGGATTTAACATTTAACCGAAGATTTTCGACAGCTTTTGGATTCACCGGTGAAGAAATAGAAACATATCTCAAACCGTACCTGAAACGATATGCCAACAGCAATGGCATTTCATATAAAGATGCTTTGGAGCACTACATTGGTTATTACGACGGTTACCGGTTCTCATTCGAGATCGGCGCAAAAGTCGTGAACCCTGTTTCCGCCATTCTCGCTTTACGAAATGGCAAAATAGATGAATACTGGTCCCATTCCAGCAGTATGGACAGCGTCGTGGAAAAAATGAAACTGCACGGATTAAACCCCAGCGACTTCGAATTTTATCAAATTCACGAATCGCTATTTCGAGAGTTTTATAATACAGAAAAAGTTCCCGTAGTACTTCATCTTTTCACCTACGGGTATTTAACGATACGAAGCGTACAATCGAAAACGCGTATGGTAACGTTGGATTTTCCCAACATAGAAGTGAAATCATACATTAAGAAACATTTCCGAGGACCTGAATGTGGTCCAAAGCTCCAATATGTTCGAGGCTTTACAGCAAAATGACATTGAAAAATTCATTGGTCAGATTAATGAGTACTGCTTCTCGAGAATTGACAGCTGCCTCAATGAAGACAATATCAGCGAGCGAGATTTTACGAGACATTTACTCACGTTGTTAAAACATGCGAGCTTCAAATACATCGAAGACGCAAAAATGATGGGAAAAGACAACCGCATCAAAGGAGACATTGACATTCAGATTCTTGAAAATCCGCGCCGGAAAAAAGTCAACTTTCGTTCTAATGTTCCAAATTTTTTCGTAAACAAACCATTCGATTCGTCTCGACGAGAGGATTCCAAAAATGTATTAGTTTTTGCATTTTTGTTTTCAAAAAATCAGATTACGAGGGTCCGGTCCCAAGGACCAATTTTCGATTTTTTAAAAAAAAAATCATAATCTTTCAATGTCTACTTCAGATCTATTATATTTTTTTTGATAAATAATTTTCGTGTAACTTGGTGGTTTACTTTGAGTGGGAGACCTCCTAAAAAAAATTTGAGCCCCCAAGGGACAAGTGGAGGGGAACAGGAGGTGCTCAAAGTGCACCTCATTTTGAAAAAAATACTGTTTTTGTGTTCTTCTTCAATATTCACTTTTAGTGATTGAAAAAAATTTTCCTTCAATTATTCGATGAAAAAAATCTTTCCAGCATCGTGAAAATTTCGTATTATTGGAATATTGCAAATCCGCAACTTTTCAACCTTCCTGGTAGCGCTCTGTGTTTTGATCGGAGAAGGATGGCGATGGTTTAAGGAGATGTAGAAACTCTAATCTCAACTTTGAGTGCTACAACAGCTTCTCACACAATTTTTTTTGACTAAAAAAACACAAAAACAGTATTTCACAGAGTCTTCAGTGAACATTAATGGAGACACGATAATCAGGATATTGATCTCTATTTGGATTGTCTTCATGAAACAATCTTGCGGCTTCAGTAGCATTAGGTACAATCCGCTTTTCCGTAATAGACCAGAAATAATGCATATTCCTGATCGTATAACTAGTATGCGCCATTTTTTTTTCGAGTGATCGGTACAACTATGGTCTGAGAATTTGGTAATACTCGGTTATCAACTCCCTCAAACTACACCACTCCCAAGACAGAGAGCAGCCAACAAGGACCAAGTCTCACTATAACAACCTCATTTTTCGACTTCCCACCTTCACCCCTTAAGCAAACTTTAAAAGCCACAAATGAGTATATTGGTGTATTTTTATGCCTAGAATCAGAACTTAGGCATTGAAACTGAAACATGGCAAAAAAATTACCTTTGACTAAATCTATACACGAATGGGCTTCAAGCACGAAATTGAAAATACACCTCAAACGACTGATTCGTTCTTTACTTCTTTTTCCCGTGAGTGGTGAGCGGTTTTTTTCTAAAGTCCGCTTGTTTTGAAATTTTTCAAGTCCAAAATTTTTTTTAAAAATTTCAAAATTTTTTCGTCGAGGTTCAAATTTTTTTCCTAAAAATTCTCTCAACGTCTATTTTAGTATTTTTCAAGTCTTATAGTCTCAAATTTTTTATTATTTTTTTTCAAAACACTTCAAAATTTTTTCGTAGAGGTCTAAAAAATTTTCCTAAAAATTCCTTCAAGTCGATATTTTTCCAGTCTCAGTCTCAAATTTGTTACCCAATTTTTCAGGTTTAAAATTTTTTGACGTCAATTATTTAAGGAGAATTTTTCCAGAGTAGAATTTCTTATCAGAATGTTTTCAACGTCACGACAAATCATTCGTACAACAGGCTCAGGTCAATTCTTCAAAACTAAAATTTTTCCTGATATTTTTTCAACGTCTATATTTTACAAGTGTAAATAAATTTTTTTCCTTAATTTCAGACTTGAAGAATTTACCTGGTCCTGTTTTACGAATTTACCGTGACGTTGAAAATATTTTAATAGAAAAATTCTACACCTAAAAAATTTAACTTGAAAAATTGACGTTGAAAAAACTTTTTGGAAACATTTTAAACTTTGAAAATTGACAAAAAATTGAAAAGTTTTGAAGTAAATTGGACTTGAAAAATAGACGTTGAAGAAATGTTTAGGAAAAAATTTTGCACCTCGATAAAAAAATTTTAAAGTATTGAAAAATTTTGAAGTTTTGAAAAAATAAGAGGAAAAATTTCGGACTTGAAAAAAACTGCTCACCAACCGTGGAAAAAAGAAGTGAAGAACGAATCAGTCATTCGATGCGTATTTCCAATTTCATGCCTGAAGTCCATTCTTATAGATTTAGTCATAGGTAAAAAAATTTTGTTGTGCTATCAACTTATGTTTAAAAGTGCCAAGCAACCCTTCAAAAAAAAAATCCATAGAGCATAACACATCTGCAGTTCAAAGGTCAGACAACCATGCACACACTCAGTATGAGTTGCCTAGTCACCTTTTGGAAGGAACGCAGTCAACTATGAAACACCTTGTATCCCTTAAAAACACGATCGCGTCGTTCGCAGGTAATTAACAAGTTAACAATTTAATTAACGACTCTGGCCACCGCTCATCTCGCCAGCCCTTCCGTATACTATATCGATTAGACTACCACGCGGTCATATTATCCTCATAGCTATGAAATTATTACACGACGTAAACCGCCTCGCCGGTTACTCGTAAAAAAAATTAATTACCGGTATCCATCAGGCTCGGAAATATCCTCGTTTCTTTCTAAAAAAAAAATTCAGCCTAATAGAAAGTATGCTAATCTGACGCAGGTACGTTGGACTAGATACGGAGAGAAGAATCTAACTACTTTGGAGCAATATGAAAATAAAATATTGTCAGCTCTGTGTGTAATGTACCAGCAAAAATACTCGTAAATTCATAATTCTGTACGTAAGCATTGATACGAATACTGGTACCACTATTAGTCTTTTGTTGATCAATACCGGTGATCGTTACGGATTAAAATTTTCACCCTCGGCTCGTTCACTCATATGTAAATGTACGAATAGATAATAAGTATGTAATGTACGACTAGGTAACTAAGAACCGGGCACCTTGTATGTGTGTATGATTTGTAGACGACGCAACGACGACAATAACGACTGTGCCACACCGATCCATTTATTCTAAAGAATTTCATCCATTTACATAACACCTCCATTGGGCGATTTGTGATGGTAGTCGCAATCATAATCGTACACCAGCATTGATAAATATACCGTAGGTATACGAAAGAGTGAAAAAAAAAACACCATCAAGTCGACAATTCATTTGAAATTTTATAACTAATCAATAACGCCATCCGAGCTGTGGCGTATTCGCAGATCTACGGTGCTACGTAAAGCGTGCAAAAAAATAGTCGAATATTAGATTAAATATTATTGTAAGAGGTAGAACAATTTATCTGCATGCACGTTGTACCTATCAATTAGGTCATGCTATAGGAATAGTCGGAGTTGTGCGATTCGGAAAAACAAAAAATTGGACTCAGCTTTACGCTTGCTTTAATGTTTCAACCAGTCGATTGAATTCGATTTAAAAAAATACCACACCAGGCTATAATATCCTCTAGGTTTATAATATACCTTTTACATAATAGGTAGTAAGGTAGACCGGTGCGGTGGCACTTTTCGATGCACTACATACCAGGTACAAGCATTGAAAAAAAAGAACGATAGAAAAAAACTGCATTTTATTGAGAGTCGTTTATCACCGTTAAATAAACTAAAGATGAATTACGCAACAATGTAGAACCTAGCTGGGTATCTAACATGAATACGTCTATGTACCTCTACCTGCTGTCCGAGCATATAGCACAGAGCACAGATCTAGCTCTACGAGTGACTCTTGACTACTCGTATATCTATTCTCTAATTCTGAATCAGTGAAAAGTCACTGATGAACTGTCGAAATTGCAGCACAAGAAAAATCAGCGAAATTAAATGATTTTTCAAATGTTTTCACTGATTTTTCAAAGATTTTCACTGATTTTTCAAAGATTTTTTCTGATTTTTCAGCTAAATTCAAAAATTTTGCTGATTTTTCACTGATTTTCACTGATTTTTCAAAGATTTTTTTTCTAATTTTTCAGCAAAATTAAAAAATTTTGCTGATTTTTCAGTGAATTTTCATTGATTTTTCAGTGATTTTCCTCACTAATTTTTCAGCTAAATTCAAAAATTTTGCTGATTTTTCAGTGAACTTTCATTAATTTTTCAGTGAATTTTCATCAATTTTTCAGTGAATTTTCATTAATTTTTCAGTGATTTTTCTCTCTAATTTTTCAGCTAAATTCAAAAATTTTGCTGATTTTTCAGTGAACTTTCATTAATTTTTCAGTGAATCTTCATTAATTTTTCAGTGAATTTTCATCAATTTTTCAGTGAATTTTCATCAATTTTTCAGTGAATTTTCATCAATTTTTCAGTGAATTTTCATTGATTTTTCAGTGATTTTTCTCACTAATTTTTCAGCTAAATTCAAAAATTTTGCTGATTTTTCAGTGAACTTTCATTAATTTTTCAGTGAATTTTCATTAATTTTTCAGTGAATTTTCATCAATTTTTCAGTGAATTTTCATCAATTTTTCAGTGAATTTTCATCAATTTTTCAGTGAATTTTCATCAATTTTTCAGTGATTTTTCTCTCTAATTTTCCAGCTAAATTCAAAAATTTTGCTGATTTTTCAGTGAAATTTTCATTGATTTTTCAGTGATTTTTCTCACTGATTCGTTTTTAGTGAAAATTTATGATTGGTGCCCTATTTGATCGATTAAAACTGAAATTTCTTCGAGTTCAAATTCCAATTTTTGAGTGGGACATTGTCCTGGAAAAAATGTAAAAGTAGGTACGTCTAACGTCAAAGCTGAAAGTTTATTTTTTTCGAATTGATTGGAAGCAGTTTTGAGACGATTTGTAATAACCAGATAATTTTATATTTTCCTGACCAAAAATGCAAATTTGAACTCAAAGTTACAAATTTTAGAAATCCGCGTTTTAACCTTTTAAATGTGTCACCTATAATGCTAATCCGTAGCTGTAGGTGCCGAAGTTCATATGGACCATTTCTATGGACTTTTCGTTTGTGCTGAAAAATTCCAAAATTTTCTGATGACTTCCAGAAACAGCTTGACACCGATTTCGATTATTCTGGCAAGTCAAAAAAAGGGCATAGGTATAACAAATTCCAGATTTTTTTGGCGGTTAGACCAAATTCTGATATTTTACAAGGCTATGAGGTAATTTAAAATTCCAAAAATTTGTCAAAATTGGAGAAATGCATTTGAGCATTTGAACTTCCTGGTTAGCAATTTAGTATAAGCACCTCTCTCTGAATCTGAATCAGTCAAAAAACTGAAAATTGACTGATTAAACTGTGAAAAGTGTGCCACTGTTAATTAGTGAAATTTGACTGTCAATCAGTGAATTTTCATTTTTGAATCAGCAATCTTTTTTCTACTACTGAAATGAATCGGTGAGTAGTTGAAAAAAAGATTACTGATTCAAAAATGAGAATTCACTGATTAAAACAGTAAAATTTTCACTGATTTCTACGGTTGCAGACTTTTGCCTTTCTAATCCGTAGTCAATTTTAACTGATTCAAATTTACAGAATACTTTTTATAGTTATGGGCAGAGAAGGAAAGGTGTTGATCCCCAATAAAAATGATTTTCAATTGAAAATTTTTTAGAAGTTCAGAAAATTTGAAACAGTTGTCCCTCATTTTGGAAAATTTTAGAATTCGAGGAATTCAAGTTTAAAATTATGAAATCAAGGGAATTTAGTCCGAGATTGGCTTTCTTTTCTTAAAAGTTGAATATCTTGCTCAATTTCCAACATAGAGATTTGAGACCATTTCCATTCGATTTCGGGGGGGGGGGGGGGTTACATAATTATAATTAGCAAAACAAAAAAGTAAAATCGAAAAATTGATCAATAGATTTCTTTCGTTATTCGCTATCATGAAGGTTGATCTGATTCATTTCCTTATGATGAATTTTCACTAGCTGCAGTGAAGAGGAAATTGAATATCGCAAAATTCCAACTACTAAGAATGAAATTTTTCCCAATTATTTTTCCTATCAAACACTTTGTTTCTTCTTTTTTAATCTCGAACAAACGAAATTAACAAAAACCTGCTCTCCTCGATAACTGAAATTACTCGAGAGAAAAAAAAATCAGCTCAGTCGAGCAGATCTGATACTGAGACCCAATTACACTCACACACAACCACACATGACATATGTATTTGTACAAGTAATGCACCTGCCTGAGTAGAAGTGCTGCGGTTGACAACGCCCACGCAACTATTTTGATTTTTCGTTTTTAGTGCACCGGTACCTACGAAAAATGGCGTCAGAAAAAAGAGAACGCTCGCGACAACGTTGAAAGTGAAATTTACCGCCACGCCACGCCAACCGCGCCCGCCTTGTCGCACCGTACCGTCGAGATAATTAATAATAATATTATTGAAATACGACAACGTCGACGACATCCAGGAAGAGAAGCGACGCAGACTGGAAGAACGGTAAAAACTACAGAAGCGCATTTCGAGCCGGGCCGAAGAAATTCTGAAATAGAAAGAACACCGGTGAATAAGCATTTCCATGCTTAATTAATATCGTAGTCGTCAGTCATCGAGAAAACCGGTTAGCCAGCCGAACTCGGTGTAAGTAGGTGCGCCTGTGTACCGCGTACAGCCGAAGATGAAACGTTGGAAAAGTGGCAAAAATATTCTCAAATCGGCTTCGGCGGCGTATTAAATATGATACCGATGCGCGATCGAGACTCTGGAATCGGCGACTGCGACATCCAGCAGCCATCTCCCGTCTCAGGACGGACGTACCTACCTGTTACCTATAGCTAGACTTTGGTAATTCTACAGATGAATCTGGAGACAGAAGTGTGAACCGCGAAGGTGAAGGCGAACCCGGCGATCTACCTAGATTTACGATTATAGCGTGAAACTGATTTCACTAACAAGCTTTTGCTTTTCGATCTGAGCGTCGACGACTGATTCAGATTCCGTCGTATTCGCGCATCGCGAGCCCATGCTGTTTGTTCGCTGTCGCATCGATTGGCCTTTGACTTCAGTGTCGCGACTATTGCATCATTCAATCTAGAAAGATTTGCCTATGTTGTTCGTGGACATTCTGCTGATGGTTGTTTTGTATGTCTCTCGCGCTTAGACTTCTCCATTTCCCAAGTTTGTGGTTACTTCATATGTTATCTTGTATGAAGAGGAGCGACCTGCTTGGACGGAAGAAGTGTGCATGCGTCATATGGTATTACGATGCCTTTCGCTATGTTAAAGGTATGTCTAAGTTGGTATACGTAATCAAGTCAACGTATTTGCTTCATACTTGCACTTCACGCGGTAGCAACTAGCGGCACGTCATTATTAGAGATTCACTATATCCGAATCAGTTAAATTTGGGTTATTTGATGCTGCTTTTTTTGCATCAGTGAAACTCGAAATGAATTTCCCACCAGAGGCATGAGTGGGTAAGACTGGTAACCAGGGAAAAATTGTCAGACATGAGCAGGCCTGAAAATATCTGATCATGGCATGAGCAGTGGGGTGGAGTAAAAAAAAACATATCTTGAATTTCAACCAAATTTAATGGAGTGGTTACTTTGAGTGGGAGACCTCCTAAAAAAATTATAGTCCCCAAGGGGCAAGTGGAGGGGAGCAGGGGGTTGCTCAAAGTGCACCTCCTTTTGAAAAAACGCTGTTTTTTGTGTTTTTTTTAGTCAAAAGAAATTGCGCGAGAGGCTGTCGCACTTGAAAGTTGCGATTTGAGTTTCTACATTTCCCTGAACCATCGCCATCCTCCTCTGATCAAAACTCAGAGCGCTACCAGGGGGTTGAAAAGTTGCGGATTGCAATATTCCAATAATACGAAATTTTCACGAAGCTGGAATATGTTTTTTTTTCATCGGGTAATTGAACGAATTTTTTTTAAACCACCGAAAGTAAATATTGAAGAAAAAATGTGAAAATTTTATACACCAGTGCAGCCAACAGCGAATCGTAAAATTCCAAAATACGGAATTTATATCGACTTTAAATTGATTATTTTTTCGCCGAAAAATATTTTCAGTCACCAGAAGTATAGGTATTTTGAAAAATTTTTTGAAAAATTTTGTATGTCAGTGCAGCCAGTTACAAATAATTGTGACGTACGACACTGTGGAATTTACTTGATAAAAAATTTAATCATTGATCCGATGTAAATTCCACAGTGTCGTACGTCACAATTTGTAACTGGCTGCACTGACATACAAAATTTTTCAAAAAAATTTCAAAATACCTATACTTCTGGTGACTGAAAATATTTTTCGGCGAAAAAATAATCAATTTAAAGTCGATATAAATTCCGTATTTTGGAATTTGACGATTCGCTGTTGGCTACACTGGTGTATAAAATTTTCGAATTTTTTCTTCAATATTTACCTTCTTTCAGTGGTTTATTCCGGGGTCAATTTGGAAACAAGAGTCAATTCTTAACCAGGAAATACAAGTTTACCTCGGAGTTGGAATCAGCCACACTCCAAACTGATTTCGACTATGTTTTTGTTTTTTTTTTGTTGTTTTTTTTTTCAAATTCCGAGTCGAAGAATCACTGTCACTGTCACAGACTGACTCTGGAGTTTAGCCAAAATCCGGAGTCAACTTTCTTCCTTGACTCTGGAAGTCAGATATGGAGTAAAGAGGCAACTTTTTGGCGCGTTCGAAATCAAGGTCAAAATTGGACTCCAGAGTCAAGCTGGAGACGAGGGGGTTAGAAGTCAAAATCTGAAATGAAATTTTGGAAAAATTGCATATTTTGGAATCAACGTGGTATCCAAAATTATTGTTTGTAAATTTTGCTTCGAGGCTCTCATAAAAGCCAAAAATGTCTTAAATATTGAGTACCTAGAGTTTATAATGAGGAAAAAGTAGGGGGGGGAGCTGTAAATTTTTTGTGGATAGCCTTCACATATACCTACCTACATTTATGCCCAATTTAAAAAAAAAAAACGATGAAGTTGATTTCGAGAAAAAAAAATGAAGTGAATTTTTCACATTTCAAACCATTGGTCAAAAACCACTTGACTTGAAGATGTGAAGCATAAGAGAAGTAATCTATCTTGAGGGTATCTATAGGTATCCTGTAAGTAGGAATTATTCCAAAATCTCTCGGGGCCAATTCTTCATTCTTATACTTGATCACGCTCTTTCAGCCAAAAATAGGTAATTCTTTGTTAGATTTGGAATTGGCCAAGAAATCAGTGATTTTTCAAAGAGAGTCCAATAAATAAATCACTGATTTCCTTTGAAATTTATTTCATCTATTCAAAAATTCAGAATTCTCACAAATTTTACTGATTCAGATACAGAGAGTGCTCCAGAAAATCGTTCATTTTGTAAGGTGCAAAAAACTCACAGCTTTTTACTCCGATACTTCGACATATTTGTATTGCATAACAGAATAAGCACATCGCGTAGCACGCGACAAGTTCACGATAAAGACAAAATAAAAGTGAAAATATTCCACGCGTGCGTTTCTTTGGCGCGGAGGCTGTTGCTGGCTCCGGAGTACCAGCACTCCAGCCCATCAGCATCAACACACTAGCAACAAGGGCATTTGCATTTCCTATTTCGGCGTTACTCGTGTTCGTAGCTGGTACGACCCATTATGTGAATGTGGAATGACCTTCGAACGCGCAGCATCGACCAGCGACCACAAACCACAAACAAACGATTCCGAATCGGCCCATCAACCTCGGTACTTTCATCATCTGTATCCAGTGTCCGGTGCGAACCCGGGCGAGTCGTCCTCTTCCAAATATTCGTTTGTCGTAATTACGTAATACAGGCTGTACACAATACACGTTCAGTTTACAAAATACATATACGAGCGTACGCATCGCTCGCGGCTAAAGATGTATAAGATACATATCTGCAATTCTGCATGGTACGTCACGAATCCACGTGTGCTTTTGGATTCGTCTTTTTTGGTCAGCTGGCTTTACGTGATGAGTGTTTTGAAAATCACCATGCGTGCAGTGGTGCTGGAAATGGGGTCAAAAAGTTGGCCTCGGGGTGCAGAGTATCAAATTTACTTACCCCCCCTCTCTACCTATTCAACCGATTCAAGATTTTTAAAGCATTGAAACATGAAAAAATGTCTTGTTTAAAAATTTCATCTCCATATTATGCCTGGACCTTTTCACCCCTTTCTTTCATTTCAACAAATTTGGCTGACTAAAAAAATTATCAACATGAAAGTCTACTGTTGATGAGGTCTGGTCATTTCTGCTTCCTCATTTTCAGTTAGTGAAAAGTCACTGAAAAAAGTCAGAAGTTCGGGGAAAAGAAGCAAAATAATTTTATTTTCAGCAGACTTTCGCTAATTTTTTATAAATTCAGTACCTAATTTTTCAAAAAATTAATCAATTTTTGGAAAACTTGACTAATTTTTTGAAAATTTTACAAAACCAACCCAGCTACAAGTGATTATTCAATTGAACAGCTCTTTTCCAAAATGGGATAAATTTTCAAACCGTATATGGAAAAAAGGGCTCAAGGGTAAATTTTTTCTTAGCCTCTGACATTAAAAAATTTGCCCTTGAGCCCTTTTTCTCGTACACAAATTTTGGACTTATCCCACTTTAGAAAAGAGCTCTTCAATTTTATCTTCATTCTCAAATTAACGAGAAGAGATTTCTGGGTCAAGTTGATACTCCATACTCCTTCAAAATGCTCACAATTTCACCAATACCAAAAATGTAGCCGTCTACTTTTATTAATCGCTGATGAAGATTGAGTTCTTTGTTCACCCGTTCGGATGGACTCATCTGTGGTTCGCCATGATCATGGTGTGCTTTTATACCTGGAACAATGTTACCAGTATCAGCCATTTTCAAATTTTCAAATTAGAATTAGAAGTTCGAACAAAAATCCTTGCAAAATAGGGAACTATAAAGTGTTTATAATTGGCGTTTACTGCGGGAAGCGAAAGGCAGGCTTGTAGCACTCATACCTACTTTTCAAAAGGACGAAAAGTGCGTTATTCGCCTCGCGCCTGACTATAAATTTGACCATATATTCTTTTAAATTTTCAAAATCACGGAAAAAAATTTACAGAATTTCATCGTAATTTATATTTGTCTCATCCTTGGTGATAAATTTCTCCAATATTTCAAAAATTTCACCATTTTTTCTGAAATTTTACTAATATTTCAACAATTTTACCAATTTTTTAAAAATTTTCCCAATTTTTCAGAAATATTACTGATTTTTTAAAAAATTTACTGGCGTACCGTACCTATCAAGGAATTTATGTTTTATTGACTTTTCAATGAATTTTCACCGGTTTTCAACAATTTCTTTTACCGTTTGATTTCAGTGATTTTTTTATTGTGCTGTAATTTTGCCTCATTTTCAGTGATTTTCAATAATTTTCACAGTTATAATGAATAAGGGACTGAATATATTAAGGAAATCTGTAACTTTTGAAAAATTTAAATCATTTTATGCGATGGTAGAAGCAAAGTTTGATCGAAAAATAGAAACTTCGAGATGCGATAATGGTGGTGATTATGAAAACGAAAAATTAAATCAATTAATTTTGCATGATTCCAGCTAATTCTTCGAGTAGGTATTCAAACTGTTTCAAAGGTGCATAAGTTTTCTCATGAAATCAACTATGCCGAAGACAAAAAAGTTTTGCGAGTTGATAAAAAGTCTTTTAATTTTTCGCGTACATATTCGCCACCATTATCGAATCTAGTTTCTATTTTTCGATCAAATTTTGCATCTACCATCCCATAAAATGATTTAAATTTTTCAAAAGTTACAGATTTCCTTAAATTCATATAACTGAGAAAATTATTGAAAATCACTGAAAATGAGGCAAAATTACAGCACAATAAAAAATCACTGAAATCAAACGGTAAAATAAATTGCTGAAAACCAGTGAAAATTCATTGAAAAGTCAATAAAATATAAATTCCTTGATAGGTAAGCCAGTAAATTTTTTGAAAAACCAGTGATATTTTTGAAAAATTGGTGAAAATGATTTAAATTTTTCAAAAGTTTCAAATTTCCATAATTTATTCGGCCCGGCTCCTAAATAAATTACCAATATAAATCTTAAACTAATTTAATATTATATTTTTATTATTGTGTTCCATTAATTGAGGATAGGAAACATTCGGTAATGAGAGACACACAAGCACCTCCATCCATCAAAACATAGGTTTTTTCAATTCCCTAGCTTCGGATAAATAAGGGACCCGGAAGGACAAAATTCATTGTCAACTCTGGTATAAACTGAACAAATCGAAGCTGTGAGAGAAATTTTTGGAATACAATTACGTAGATATTTCTGAAAATCGCGAAGTTCGCTTAAAACAAAGCCATTATCGATTTTTTCATAAACAGGCCAATTGATATCTGGAAACTTCTTGGTAGAGAGAGAGATTCGTAAGTAGGAAGGATCAAGATTTAGAGTTCTCAAGCAGAGCTCTGCAGAGAAAATCAGTCTTACAGGGAAAATAAAGGAGCAAAAATTTAAAAATCTTGCACAACTAGAACTAGCGCAAACCAAACCTTCAAATAGGTAAATTCGTGCAAAATGAACATGTTCAGTCAAATTTTTTGTTTGAGAAGGTCCTTGTAGTGATGATCGATTTTTCTAACCCTCTTGAACTCCATTTAGAAAGCAACCCTGAGAGCTTTGATGCCTGGTTGTAGCTGCAGAAATTGCACTCATTTTGCGGAAAGGCGTATACAAAGAAGGATTTCCTTCCAGGCCCAAGTTTTTTGGAGTTCAAGAGGGCTGGAAAAAATATGCCATCACCGGAAGGGCCCTCTCAAACAAAAAATTTGGCTGAACATGTTAACTTTGCATGAGTTTACCTATTCCTAAGTTTGTTTGCTCCAGTTCTACTCGCGCAGATTATTTTTTCGCTCCATTTTTTCCCCTGTAAGTAAACCTGATTTTCTCTGCATGCCTCTGCTTTAAACTCTCAATCTCGATCCTTCTCATTGACATTTGGAAATACCATCGGTATCAAATGCAGCAGCTATTCTTAAGGTTGGCAGTGCTCATGTATCGCGCTCATGATTCATACATTATGGCAATTCAGATGACGCTGGGACTCTTGCTGGCACTACGGGAATCCACAATGTCACAATTTAGTAGTAATCGCGATATCAGATCGATTGCAAAACGATGAAAGAAATGTGTTAAGGCCGTCAAGTCGCTCGAATCGGACACCGGAGTGCATCGGCCAAATCCTGCTCAGCTTCGGCCTCAACCTCAACTCTTCCCAGTGTGAGCGGAAAGCAAAAGCAATTCTACATAGCCTGTAGGCAGCAGTCACACATGAACACGCGCCATAGGAAATCCCCGAATATGTCGCCGACCAAGTTATCCGCGAGTCGGGGAATACGCTTCAGCGTGTCGCTTCGTGCCGCCGTCTTTCACGCTTCGGCGTTCGGCTCTCGCTCTTTCTCTCTTCATTATGACATATTATGCCATTGGTTTTATGACGCGAATCGTGCAGGTATTAGCCGGCATCTAGCTGGAGCGGTGCGGTGTGGCCGTGGCGATGGCGCGGCGTTCGGCTATAGATATATGAACGTAATGTGCCCCGGTGCTGGTACCTCTACCTGTACCTACGTAGGTGCTTCACGTACGAGCTGTACGCGAGACTATACCCGGCTGCACCCTGCATCTTTTCTGCTCATTTCAAGTTTACCTATCGATAAGCGTCAACGTGTAGTTACTCGATTAATTAACTTTGTTTCGGTTTCGGATTCGCGATCGACCCAGTGCATGTAGTTCGAGCTCCGCGATTAAATCGCGTACCTGCGCGTTTCAACACGTGTTCGGTGTTTATTTTGTTTGCGAGAACGTTCATTTCCAATATTTTGTGAGTTTTGGTTTCATTCATCAGGTGGTGTGATTTTTGTGGTTCGGCGGGTTCCAAAAACAGCCATTTGGATATATTTTGCTGTTGAAACCTTTTTTCAAGATCAGGTAATTATGCGAGATGTCAAAAATTCCAAAAAATTGTGCTGGATTGAAGTGCTAAATTTATGATTCAATGCTTGATAATCCAAATTGAAATCCAACGTGCTGTAGCAGTGACCCAAATTTCTTCAGCTGATTTCTGGGATATTAAAATGTACAAAATTTTATGGGATAAAAGCTGAACTCAAATGAGGTCAACTGATATCATAAGCTGGGGTGAATTATTTCTGCCAGCATTTTCTAAATTTAGAAAAATTTGTGAAAAAGGAATGAACAGCATAGGTAGGTAATGAAAAAATGTAAAAACGCCTCCAGACAGGAAAGTTGAATAATGCAGTATTTTCATTTTTTTAAAAAAGTTATTTCAACTAATTTTACTGTTTTTCCTTCTCGAAACTTATTTTTGATTTTTAGAAAAAGATAAAGATTTCGGAGGAACGTTTCGAATGTTGACATTCATCTTTGATATTTGAAAATCAAATCTTTCAAGAGCTTATTTTGATTTGAAAAGTTTTTTCTCATATTCTCTCATTCTAAATCAGTGAAAAATCATTGATGAACAGACGAAATTGCAGCACAGGAAAAATCAGCGAAATTCGCTGATTTTTCAACGATTTTCACTAATTATTCAAATATTTTCACTAATTATTCAAATATTTTCACCAATTTTTCAGAAAAATTCAAAAATTTTACCGATTTTTCAGTGAATTTTCATTCATTTTTTTAGTGATTTTTCTCACTGATTCGTTTTCAATTAAAATTTTTTCACTGATTTTCTCCTGTGCTGCAATTCTGACTGTTTTTCAGTGATATTCGAAAATTTTTACTGATTTTTAAATGAGAGAGTAGGTAAGTCCAAATCCTCTCTCCCGAGTCGAAACTTTTGAAATTTTGGTTCAGTCAGCAAATTTATGCCCACCCCCCGTTTTTTACCAGAATTTGAATTTTCACGGATTCATCTCCTTCCCCCTTAGGAATAATTCATTCAAAACGTCACTGTCTGTAGTGTTTGGTCTCGCACATTCGCATCGTACTGGTTGCATCTTCTCATCAGCCCAAGTTCCCATCAACCAAAATCGTGTTCATATTTTTTTCCTAATGAGTAGTTCTGTGAATAAAAATTATAATTTGTGCATCCGCGACGTCCTTGCAAATCGTCAAATCATCTGAAGTCGTTCCGCATTCATGTCACTATATTTATGCAGCATCAGCGTAGGCCTGCATTATTTGCAATCAACTTTCGCTCGCATTTTAAATAAATCTCGAATGATAACCCCAGTCGACAAAAAATTTTTCGCTCTGTGTTTCAGTTCTAATGCCTATATTTTGATTCTAAGCATTAAAATACACCAATATACTCATTTGTGGCTTTCCAAGTTTGTTTTAGAGAGGAGGGGATGAAAAATAGAAAAATGAGGGATTTCAAAAACAATAAACACAGCTTTAAGAAAAAAATTGTCAATTTTTTTGGCTCAGTCTGATGGAAAATTTTATGGTGAACCGAATGTCGTAAACCGCAGACCTCGATCCCATTTTTAAAAAAAGTTGAGTACAGCTCAAACTATTCTGAATTCTGTGAAAAAACCCTCATTTTTTGTGCCTTCCCCATCAAAAAGTGATATTTTAGAGCAAACTAAGCATCTCTACAACAAAAATGACAATGACAAAATTTGTCGAGAGGGAAATTTCCTATGTGAGAAAGTGGATGGATTTTTCTGGGAAACATAATTTTAAAGATATTTTTGAGTGTATGTACTTGAAAATTCGCGAAGGAAATTGAAAATGAAACAAAACTTAATTTTCATTTTCTCAATTATCTCCACTAATTTTTAAATTTTTTGAAAATATCTTGAAATTTATACCTCTTAGAAAAATCTAACCATTTTTACCATGTAGGAAATTTCATTCTCTAAGTACAATATTTGTTTTGGATATTTTCATTTCAGACGTTTAGTTTGTTCTGAAATATTACTTTTTGGTAAGCAAAGCACAAAAATTGAGATTTATTCGTAGAATATACTTTGAAAAATTTAAGGTGCAATTTTTTCTCAAAATGAGATAAAGGTCTGTGGTTTACTCCATTCGATTCACCGTAAAATTTTCCATCAGATTTGAGCCAAAAAATATTTCTTGCATTTTTTTCTCAACCCTTTGTTCACTGTTCTTGAAAAACTAAATTTTTCGACCCCCCCCCCCCTTCTAAAAACAAACCGTCGCCAATAAAAACAACCAAAACCTGGCCAGGGAACCCTAAACAAAAATCGTGTCGACTTGTGTAATCTTCGGATAAACATTCGAGGAGGATTCCTTCATTATGCAAGCGCAGCTGAGATATAAAAAATTCTTCGTATCGTCCAGCTCGCGGCCCAGTAATACTCGCAGGTCGCTCTGGCTTCTCGCCCCTCACCACTCATTACTCACATGTCACATGTCAGTCGTAAATAATTACAAATACCTACGTAGAAATGTGGGTACCTACATACGACGTCGGAATTATGTAGCGAGTAGCACGCCATGCATTGTAGTGTAATTCTGAAAAATGTAAGCGTATTAAACGATTCGAAGCGACAGCGAGTAAACACTATATCGATTGAATCGGTTGGAGTATAGGTGGGTAATGGGTGTGTCGCAATTGGCGTAACTGGTTCACGAATCTCGACTGCCTCGCTCACTTGATCGCTTCGCGTAGCGTCGTGCAGGTAATAGGTATCGTTAAGTCAGAGACCGTACCGCGAACAAATGTACAAGATACAAGTACGAATACGAGTAAACAGAGTCTGTCTCTGCGTCTGTATATCCTATCGACTTCCTATGTACGGTTGTAACCGTACGTCATGCCGTAAGGGAGCGATGGTTTTAACATTTCATTACCTAATCTTTATTATTCAATATAAAAAGAGAAATTCACCGTCGTAGGTAGTAGGTACTCGCATTGGTACCGTCGCACTACTGACACAACTTGCACACCTAAACGCATAACGTTTTTACGTAATGAAAACAATACCACCTATAAAAAATTTTTTACATCGTCTCCGCGGAGCGGTGCGGAGAAAGATCAATTAAAATCATTAGGGCATCAGGGCCGAAGTACAGTGGCACTCGCACATACAACAGTTGACATTTCCATTTCCGCGGTGATACAATCTTTGCAAATCGAGCTGAGGCAGAAAGCACCTATTTTTCATTAAAAATTGCCAGCTATAGGCAGAAGCAATCTGTAGCGAGTATTTTTCACTTTTATTTTCGGGTACGGATGATAGGTATAAGAAGTGACATGCTGTGGTGAGGTGACGGCCAAGGTCGGCATTGAAGGAGGCTGAAGCTATGCCATGGACTTGGTTTGTTGGTTTTCACGCGACGACTAACCGCGGCAGGCGACATTACGATGCGGATGTGATGGGTCATCGACGGCTACGAGTAAATCCTGCGCCTCGTCGACTTGCACGTTCGAATAATGAAAATTTTAACCTTGTGCCCTTGAAACGAGGTGAACAAATTCTGTGGATAACAGATCTGCGATGTCAACAGATCAGCATCCATTCGATTGATGGTCAAAATCTACCTTTTGGTGTGGCTACTTTGGCCTGGTCGACTTGTTTGGGTCTTTGTAAGCTGAACACTCGAGGGAGGGGAAAATGGATAATTTGTGTTGGATCTAGAATTAGATATTTAAGGGCAGCTCGATCACCAGCAGCTAAGCTATAGATTTTTTCAAAACTATCGAACGAATTTATTTTCAAGGTCCCTTTCAACTTCTTCCGCCATCACCTAAGAAACTGAGAGGAGCCATTCAGGTTGAAATATGATGGCCAAAAATTGAAAAATATAACTTTTCGAATCCATTTTTAAAGGGTTTAAATACCAATCTGAAACCAAGAATAAGAAATGATTTGAGGCCTGGAATAGAGAAAAAAATTAATATTGACCCTTTTGACCCCCTTTTCGTTTCAGCAGTTCCAAAGGTCATTGTCAGCAAAACAGCAGGTAAATGTGATTTGAGAACAAATGAATAATAAGGTTCAAAAAACATGCATTTTGGTACCACACTTGAATATTTTCAGTTTTGGCCTTCCGCCCAACCTCTGGACCCCGTTTTGTTTTTTGTGTTTTGTTTTTTTTTTTGAAAAAGAATCTTGGAGATGAACTGGGTCAAAAAACTAATGCTATGGTACTTGGCTTGATAGTTTAAAAAAAAAATTCAATTACAGTCCCCCTCCCCCTCAATCCCGTTTTGATTTTTGTAAAAATGAGTTCATTATTGGCCCACTTTCCATTCCTAAAACCTAGAACTGCGATTGTCGAGTCTACTTTTTTTTTTTGCTGACTTCTCAAAGAATTTCATTGCTTTTTCATCAAATTTCAGGTATTTTACTGACTTGTCAGTGGTACCTTTCCTGATTTCCTAACAATTCTTCTCATCATTTTTTTCACTAAATTTTTTACCAATTTATTGCTGTGCTGTAATTTTGACGGTTTTCAATTTTTTAAATAAAAGTTATGAAAATTATCTAAAGAATGAACAGTGGAGGCCAAATCTGTAAATTTGGATACCTCACTCGAAAAAATTTCAATTTTGGCCCCTTATCGCGTATTTGATAGGACCGATTTTCATTTTATTTTATTTTTTTGGAAAATCAACTTTGAAAGTAAACCAGGAAGGTCAAAAACCGTGATTTTTGAAACTCCGTCCGACAGTACCTTTTTATCTGTTGAATAATTTATAATTTGATGAATTTTCTCCCTCATCTGTTTCTAATTTTGAATATCTAAGTAAAAAGTGATTGATGAATGGTTATTTTTTTTTCATTTTCAATGAACTATCGTGAATTTCTCAAAAAATTTCATCAATTTTTCAGCAAATTTCAAAAATTTTTCTGACTTTTCAGTGAATTTTCACTGATGTTTTCACTGATTTTTCTCACTGATGTTTTACTTGTATTGCAATTCTGCCTTTTTCGATGATTTCCGATAATTTTTACCGATTTTTGAAAAATTGGGAGTTCCATGGACCAAGCTTTCTTTGTTCCATTTTTTCAATGTCTCGAGAAATGAACTTGCAAGGTCAAAAAAATACGTCATGCGGAATTGTGGATAGGTAGAGGTACTACACTCAAGCTGAAACTTTTTCTTAGCTAGACCCCCCACCCTTCGTTCCCAAAGTCATGAGTCTGGAATTGAGGTGATAAGATCGTTAAAATTGTATTTAGGGACTTCAAATATCCGCCTCCGAAGTTTAATTTTTAATTGTTCTTGAAGTTCCTGTTTGGACTATCTTTATGAATTCTTCCCCTTTTTTTGAACTTTATTTACAATTTGACTTGGCTCAATCCCTTCCATCTTCCTTCTGAAATAAAGAATGTCGAAAATTGGATTCTGCACTCTGCAGTCGTCCACAAATAACCCTCATTATCTGGAAGGGGGACATTCAAGCCCAAACAAATGAGCTCAATTTTAGCCCAATTCATGGTGGTGAAAGTGCTGCTATTTTTCCAGCCCCCTTATCAACGTGTCCCTCTCATGCAGGAAGGTCGAAGCTCAAACCATCACTAGTAAAGAACAAACTAATGATACTGATTTCATTTCACTGGTGAGGGGACGGTCGGGGGTGGTGAAATTATCTTTCTAAGCGAGAAAGAATTCATGAGGGTGCTATACTGTCCACAGTGAGCCCAAGTACTTCGTCCAGCTTATGCTTCTGCACTGTATTCAACTTAATCCTCTTCCATATGTAATTCCGATTGGATTGTATAGGTTAAACGATGGTAACGAGTATTCACAAATCCAGCTACACCGTTTTGGCGACCGTCCTATTGACCGTTCAAGGAGCGGTGGTACCTCCACCTTGGGCCGATCCTACCTTTAATCCCTGCGCATCACAGCCCGGCGGTTGGCAATTGATTTACTGGCCTCCGGACAAAAAATGCTACCGAATATTCACCCGAGGTTATCCATGCCCGGAAACAATGGAACTTAGCCCGGGTCCCGATAAAGGAACGCCCGAATGTAACTGTCCTCCTGGTACTGCACAAAGCGCCAGAGATTCTCGTTGCTACACTTTGTACGAGAAGGAGCCCTGCGACGACGGGGAATTTTTCGCACCGACAAATATCAAGTAAGAACAATACACAAATAGGTACGATATGCCTCTAGTCCGTCCATCCGTCCATTATTTCACTTGATACAGCGCGTTCTATGGCTGGCACAAGTACGTCAAGCGGTATATTAACGCAACAGCGACGTTTTGATTGTCGACGCGTCTTCAATTGTTCAATTAATTTACATACAATGCAATGCACGCGCGTCGTAGGGCGCACCCAGTCGAATTATTATGTAACCGAGCACTTCAACGGCTCCGTTCCGAATCCGGGGTGTAATGAACTTGAATCTTTCGTATTTTTTTTCTCGATTCGTTAACGCTCGCATGTAATATTCATTCACCGTGGTCATATTACGTTCAACTTCCAGCTCTACAAATAAAATATACGTAGACAGTCGGATTTAGCCGGGTATGGGTAATTAGGTACTAGTTGGCGAGTAAAATAACTCTTCTTCAGTTGTTCGAAGCACTATGTAACTAATGAGCGTTCGGTTTTCAATACATGTGCAGTACGAGTGACTATCTTCAGCAAAATGAGTATTAGGTAATATAAAAAAAATGAGAAATATGAAACCGTTTTCTTGGAATTTTTTTTACGTCAGCAGTAACGACTCATACAATGTCGTTCATTTCTTTTCAAATTCTACAATTTCTCCTCTAAATGTTTTCTTGAACGTAATGCCTCAGAAACATCATTTCTGGCATTATTGTGTCTAATAAAGATCGAATTTTGAACACAAAACGAAAAATGAAAATTTTTTCGATAATAGGTCTTGTCTACTTGGAGGGAGGGGGGGGGGGGGTTTAAGGGTCGGGACCCCTTGAGGTCAAAGTTTTTTTGTGAAAAATGCCTTTTTCAGACATTAAAAAATCTAATTTTATCAAAGCTTCGCCCTTGCTGTATTAAATACAAATTATTTAAGACCAAAGTGCGAAAAAAGGTGTATTTTTACCCCTCCCTCTTCCCCTCCCACCAAAAATTTTTCGTTTTTCAATTCTCTGTACTTGTTTTGCAGCCACCCAAAAAAAGCTTCCGACCCAGACCCTCCTCCCCTTTCGAACGCTTCCGGCAGTTCTGGCTACGCCACTGTTCGAATCATCTCGTGAATTTTTTCTGACTTCTCATTCATTTCTCCCAACGCGACGCGATTTTTGCCATCATTTGAACAACATTTCGCGATTTTTTAAAACCAATTTCAAGCCAAATATGCCAATCACTTATTCGGCAAAAATAACGTAAATTCATTTTCTACTATTAATAAAATGACCAGAACAGGTCGAGGAAGATGGGGAACGTGTCAAAAAGCCGAATCATGCACTGAATCGGGCCAGTTGCTGTGGCCAAAAGACGGTCGCTGTTATCCAAGAAATAGTCGAGGTCCTTGTCCGGAAGGTCGTTTGTTCATCGCAAGCACAGAAAGTGCCCTGATTGGCAAATGCGGCTGCGAAAATTCATCGGAATTGGCCCCGTATTACTGGACGCCTACTGGAACATGTCACGAGCATTACACAACGGGACCTTGTCAAGAACGAGGTGGTTTATTTCTACCAGGAGCGGTATGCGGTTGCCAGCCAGATTTACCTCATTACCACAACGCCACTGCGAAATGTTACCAGTTAGGTTAATACATTTTTGTTTCGTTTATCTATTTTTATAATTTTTATTACGAGTGTTGGGTGCTAAGGTAATACTGGTCGAGCATTTGTACAACGATCGAGTCAATTTATCAAAGACAGTTTGACATTGACGTTTTTAATGATACGTGTAGGTGGAATCGGACCGTGCCCAGCCGGCCATCAATTTATAGTGCCTACGCAGAATTCCGATATCACCGGTCCCGGTAATACCACCAGATACGCGGAATGCGTTTGCAAAGATGGACATATCAAATGGTTCGGAGATGGAGCTTGCTATCGTCCATTCACCAGAGGACCTTGTTCACCTGGATATATTTACAGCGTCAATTTTACGGTAGAAAAATGCCAGCGATGATAGAATTAGTTGTCTGTAGGAAGCCCCGCGTTTTTATACGAAGCCCTTTTTTCATATTCATGGTGCAGGCGACTGGAATGGCCATAGGATGCGTACCATTGCCTTGTCCGGCAGGAAAACTTTATTTTCCCACTGGGAATGGTTGCCATAAAGTTGGAACCCAAGGACCATGTCCGAATGGTCAAGTAGTTTTGTTTCAAGACTCGGTGAAAACATCTGTGGATGGAATTTCGTACTTGGGGATGTGCGGTTGTCCTTCCGCTAGTGATAAAGAGTAAGTTTACTGTGATAGCTCAGAATATTTTGTTGTATTTGAGTTGATTCTCAGAAAACTTTCAATGCCACTTTTTTTTGAAATCACAATCGAATTGGTTCTCTTTTTTTTGAAGTCACTCTAAAATTTGATTATCTCTGTTTTGGAATTAATTCCCGCATTTTTTTGGATAGGTGCCCAAAATGTAGCAAATAATAAATCTGGTGATGGAAAGCTTATTTCAATGGAACATTCAGGCTTCATCTTCTTCAGTATGTTGGTAAAGACAAACTCAAAAAAATGAGCCAATTTCCACAAAAAGATGAAAGAAAATGGAAGTGTTCGCTTCCTGGAAAATACGGGAAAGTTGAAGAATTTTGAGGGTGAAAAAGTCAGAGAATTCTTAGTTTGGGAAAATTGGAGACTTTTTGAGAGTCTAAGTCAAAGATTCTTAGGCTGTTCTGGACCAAAAAATCAATTTCACGAAATTGTCAAGTGAAGTATGGGTAAAACAATGCCTTAGTTTGGGAAAATTGGAGACTTTTTGGGAGTCTAAGTCAAAGATTCTTAGGCTGTTCTGGACCAAAAAATCAATTTCACGAAATTGTCAAGTGAAGTATGGGTAAAACAATGCCTTAGTTTGGGAAAATTGGAGACTTTTTGGGAGTCTAAGTCAAAGATTCTTAGGCTGTTCTGGACCAAAAAATCAATTTCACGAAATTGTCAAGTGAAGTATGGGTAAAACAATGCCTATCACCTATTTTTGCTCATGAGGTGCTTTTTTCAGCCAAGTATTTGACATTTGACAATTTAGCAGTTGAAAAATTCCAACTATTTTTTCAATATTTTCAAAATTTGATGTTGGCTCCATGAAATATTGAAATCTCTCCAATTTGAAATCATGTTGTTGAAACCCCCAGAATCTCATACCCATATCACATTTTTCTCACAGTGCTGTCACAAGAGGATTGAAAGAAAAAATGGCCCCAAATTCGAAGTCCGTGGCCTAAAACCTTTGAATTGCAAACCCATACTGATTTTTAAAATTTTTCCTTAATTTGGTGTCAGTCTGTCGGTACCACCCTCCGTGAGAGTCGAGAGAAGAGAGAACAAATTTTGGAAATCTTGAATTTAGTGTGTAAAGAACTAGAGGTCTTTCTATGGCAAGGAAAGTTGATGAATCAGGTAAATATTTCAAAGATTGGATTCAGATCAATTGTGATCTGGAAAAAAAAAGTAAAAATTGGTGAATTCAAATGTGCAATGATTTCAAAAAAAAAAAATGAACCAATTTGAACAGTTTCAAGCATTTTTGAGAATCAACTCAACTACTCCTGGATAACATCTTCCCTTCACTCTTTACAAGTACATTCACACTAATAGAAAATTTTTCCATCTAGCACATTCTTCCCATCACTGAGTAAATCGGATAACGATACAAGCTGCCTAATCAGCTCAGCAAGATCCGAAGATGCCAACTCAGTCAATGGTCAACTGGACATGAAACTTAAATCGCAGGACGCTTGTGGTAACAAAAGAGGTACCATAGCGTGGAGCGACGGTAGCTGTAAACAACTGTACAGTCAAGGAGCCTGTAATACCGGTGAATGGGTTGTACCGGACAGAAGTAAAGGCCAACGAAAAGGCAGAGGGTGGAAAATGGGAAAATGCGAATGCAGACCTGGTTACACAGCTTCTACCGACAATACCAATACCACCGTTTGCCAACCACCTAGCGTTATTTTAGCCAAGTTCCTGAATAATAGAACTGAAACTTTATCTGTTAAATCCGAAACTAAACAAGTTTCTATTCCTGTTTCTATCACCAGTCATAGAAGACAAAACGAACCGTACGAATCAACCCACAATATTCATTTTAAAAATAATTTAAATACTCGAAATGAACAGGAAACTGAACAGTATCATCAAGATAAGATTCAAGCATTTAAATAAAATTAATTTTATTGGCCCGTGTTGCTGTTTTCTACCTATGGCGGTTTTGGGGTGTGGGGAGAATACGGATAGGCAAGTACATCATGCAGTATTTTTCGTTAGGAAATTTTCACTCCATTAATGGACTCCTTGAGAGAACATAATTTTCTCACTATCGGAGAAATACAAAATTTATCGAAAATTATAAACTAAGGGTATTGAGGATGAGTGGAAATCCAACTGGTAGTAATTTTAGAACGTCCTGCCCTTCATAAAAGGAGTGAAAACGTGAAAGGGGGTTACCTGTGAATAATTTTTTTTTCTGTGTGTGTGTGTGAAAAATTGATAAGCCGCTTCAATTAATAAAGGAAAGATGTCAATTTTCTTTTTATTTGAAGCATAAATCGACACAATTAATGGTTTTTACTCGATTTTTAATTGAAGGAGACGTAAAAAAATCTAATCGCATCCCTTTAGTTGAATCATCGAGAATTCCCGGCATGTGGCTTTTTTTTAAAAAAGTCATCAACTTGATTTTTCCAACCCAAAAGTGAGGTGGACTGAAAAAGGGCATAGTGCCGTCTTCTTCCGTTTTTGGTCCACCATAACGCATTATTTGGTACCTATTGAAAATTGGAATGCTGGTACCTATGTCATGTCATATCGTTTGAATCAAAGCTCTTCTAACATGAATCTTCCAGAAATATGCAGGTTCGTCTATATTTTCTTTGGTCAATAGTGAGTTGAAACTCTTGCATTTCTGTATCAAATAATGTTTCCTGAAAATATTGCGGTATTAGCAGAGTTGAAAACACTTGTCGATCATTCTTACTGTGTAATGAGTAGAGATTTTCGACTTCTTACTTGTATTGACTCTCGAGCTGGATTATTTTCAAATTCCGCATCAGGAAATGCGGCTGCTCGAAAGGTTTACGAAAGTGCTACTTCTTCAAACCGCAGCCATTATAAGTGCCCATTTCTTCCAAATATTCCCATGAGTCTGTTCAAAATGATGCATAGAATATGGTACATATTGAATATTTAATCGAATTGTAACGAATTGTAACCAAATTGAATTTCATACTTTTTTAGAAAAAAATTATACCTTCAGGGGCAGGAGAAAAATATTCTGGCTCTGGCTACTTCCTTCCACAACTGGAGATTCTTTTGGAATTGTATTAGGCTGAAGTATGCATATCATATCGAGCCTTCGGAAAATCCAACATTACAATTTGTATAAGCAGTTGTGTGTTGGTGATTACGTAATCAAGAATGGCGCAGCCTTTGTTGTAATTTTCTCCTTCACCCTGTACCAATAACTTATCTTAATGATATATAATTCTTAATTAATTTAGGGAAAAATTACTTACCAATCTGATTGTGATTACCGAATTGAAAGGTTGTAAAAACAGGTTGCTGAATTGTTTCTCAATTCACATGCTGGACTGAAAGGAATCAGGTGTGAGGATTGGATTGAACATTCAAATTGTTATTTACATCTGGATCAGGTGTAATTTAAAATTGAATTCGAGTGGGTAATTTTGAAAGTAGTTTGTGCCCCTCGGTTTTTTCTAGACAAGAGTACTACGTTTTGATTGTTCATCAATATTTTATGTGGAGATGCTGGATGCTTTAATCAGGAATGTCAGTGAATTATATCGAGAATTGTCTGAACTAAACTAAGAACTGTTTGATCATCGATTTTGAGAATGTTAAAAGTTGACTCTGTCCCTCCCTAGAAAGAAAACTTATTTCTCGAAATCGGAAATTTAAGTGGTAAATAATATTATCCGATTTCATTATCCCTTCAAAAATAAAGATAGGCAAACATTTTACCATTAATTCGTGAACGAAAGTTTTACTCATAATTTAATCGGTTGTTTCATGGAATCTTGGAGATGGTGTTTTTTTTATTCGATTTGTCTTGAGTGAATCCTGATAAGCTGATAGAAGAAGGATTGAAAGCTAAATATTTCCGTTTTCTCATCCTAGTCCTCAAAAATTCTCAATTTTTCATTTTTTGTTCCATATTCATATCAAGTCTTGAAATATCTTGAAGAGCTCAAACCCCAAAAATTTGGAAATCATTTCATTTTTGTTTGGATTTTATTGGATCTGGAGTGGAAAATTTGCGAAAAATTTTACTGCTTGCTTCAAGTGTCCCATATTCGAAAAGTTGTAAATTTTCATTTCCATTTTTCATCTTTTAAACAATTTTGTGATTTGGAGCCCTTTCTTCCTTTCTGAAAACCAAGTTGGATAATATTGATAATTCCAACAGAACAAAATTCTTCAACAATTTTTTTACAATTGGAAGAAATGCAACAGTATAAGGGATTGATAAAAGAACAAATTATTTTCTTTGTATTTTGTTTATCGCAAGATTTTTTTATGCAGATTTAAAGATTACTGTTTCTTATTTTCCAGCATTTACGCAAAATCAAGTTCTCTTATTCACATTCTAATAAAATGAGTGCAAATGAAAAAAGAGAAAAATATATTCCTTTTCATGTTCTTTTGTTCCTATGCAAAAATAGAAAAGTGATTCGATTGCCTTCAGTTCTTGTTTTTTGCATGCATTCTTCGGTTTCGATTTGTTTTACACCTCATTTTGTTTACAACACATTCCATCGTTCTCTAATTTCTTTAAAACAATTTTCAAAATAGGTATATGAATGAGTTTTGATCGAAAAAGCAATAAAAAATTAGTAGGTATCAGTGGCGTAAATACGGGGGGGGGTTTTGGGTACAAAACCCCCCCCAGACACCCTTCAAAAATGAATTTTTTGGACATCAAAAATCAAATTTTTTCAAAGCTTCGCCCTCGCTTCGCTCGGGCGTAGGTAAACAACATTGTTATTAATTTTGGCTAGTTCAAAAGTTCAATATGTAAGCCTGTGGCGTAAATACCTCCCTCAAAACCCTCAAAAATGAATTTTCGGGTATTAAAAATCAATTTTTTCAAAGCTCTGCCCTCGCTTCGCTCGGGCATAAAATAGTCACTATTTAAATTACAAACGCCGTTCGAAAAGTATGATACCAAGGTTCTGTTAACCCCCCCCCCCAATATCCCAGATCTTTATGCCCATTTAGTATGTACCTAAGAAAAAAATTTTCACCCTTCGACTTCTGTCCCCCCCCAGAAGGAATGTCAAGTTACGCTACTGGTAGGTATAGGTATGAAAATTTCAATATTTTCCATTATTTCGATGATGATATATTCAACAGGGATTGAATCTCATAAAATGACAATGAAATTGGTAATGAAGGAAAATGGTGACAAACAATCAACACAAGATAAAAATCATGCACGCAGAAATTTTTACACTGGAAAATTTTTTATTATTACACACTTACATTTAATGTATTTACTGTTATTTGGTGAATTTTTGGTTCTTAAATAATAAAACGATGGAACAAATACGAGACGATTTTAAAACTTGACCCATTCGAATTGGAATAAATAATACCAAAAAAATATGACATGAAAATGATACATAAGTAACGGTTTAGGTAGGTAATTAAATTCATGCATCGACTTCGACTTCTTCTTTTACCTTTTCTCCTTTTTTCGACCAATCCGGTTTTTTCTGCTCGATGAAAAAAAAAATGTAAATATTAATAAACCATTCTTCCAATCAACCATATTCTCCCTTCTGGCCATAAATTACCTCTTTGTCTTCCTCTTCTAAGGTAAATTCTTTCTTTTTCACAACTTTCAGTTGATTACGGAAATTAAATTCGGCGGCTTTCTTCTGCAGTTTCGCAAATTTATTTTCATATTTGGAAACCTTTTTTAGGGTTGGTTTTACGCTGTAAAAAGTCAAGGCAAAAAATCATGAAAAATATTCGAAATCGTCTTGAAAAATTAACAAATACCCCTATCCTCTCGACTACTTACAATTTTCCTCTTAAGTCATTAACTTGACTGTTCAAGTCGGCAATCTAATGAACAAAAATAACATATTAGGGTACAAATTGAAAATAACCAATTTGGCTATTACTAGAAAATGTTCAAAAAACATTTTAAGCGTCACATACAATGGCTGAAAGCTTTCAAGCGGGTGGGGATGAAATGCGATCGCATAAGCAACAAAGAACATGTTAGAAATTAATGGGTGATGTTATAAACTATAAAATGTAATTTACAATTTTAATTGAAATTTTCGATTTTTTATTTCAACAAAAAAGGTATCAACCAAAGTGACTGACTAGTGAGGTGCACTGAGATAGAAAAAGATACGACATAAAATTTTCAAAAATAATTAGACTAAGTAAAATTACAATACAAAAGTACATGAAGTATGAATCGAAACAGAATGCAAATTACTACAAATGTAATGAAAATAGGCAGGTATAGGTAATTAATTCACAGCTGTGAGAATATCACATAAAATAATATACTGTACTCGAACATAATATTGACAGTTTAAGTTGAATTTTTCATATATTTATACATTATTTTTATGACGAATATTTTCTCGATAGAAGATATTAACTTATTGAAGTAATAATTTTTATTATCGAAGATTGAAGTAAATTCACGAAAATTAGCTTCTTCACAGATCCCTAAAATGATCTCCAATCCTGAAAAGTATTACATTACACTGTACAATATTCAGTGCACCTACAATTGATAATTTTACCCTCCCCCTTTTGCAGCTTCTTTCAGCTGGTAATCTCCTGAGTGAGGAAAACCCTGACAAGATATGCAACCACTTTTAACAAAATCTACCAAGCATCGTACAAGCGCAGAATCTCTATTAAGTTACCAATCTACCAATAATTTTTCATCTATTTTTCGTACATGAGCTGAAAGTTATTGGGAAATTTTCAAGCTTATGTACAGTACTGTTATTGGCAAATAATATGATTGCTGGTACCACAGTTTTCAATCATTTGATTTACTATATTCTACATACTCATCACTAGCGTTATATCTACGTATTTATAAATCAATGTCTAAGAACAGCGTTGTAGGAAAGGATCAAAAAAAAATCTGATAATTAAAGCTAAACGTATGAAATAATTTCCTAGCTTAATATGTAGGTATCTAACTTGGATATATTTATTTCTGTGTTGAATCAGTTGACGAGTAGAGTCAGATGTACTCGAGTAATTAGTAAGTAACATGGAAAAATTCTACAAGTTTCGAGAATGGTCATCGAAATATTAATTTATTGAAATTTTTGAACATAATTGAAACAGTGGATGATAATTTGGAGACCAGAAAAATTTTATGAAATAATTTCTGGATCAGAAGGTTACAAAAAATTGCCCAAAATTGGAGCACTTTTTAAGGAAAAATTTGGCTGTGATCTGCCGGAAAGAAGGGACCTTGAGTAAGAAAAATCGATGTCTCATTTTTCACGTTTTTGGTCCAAATGACATCAAATCTAGACCAAACACATCAAAATAAATACTTACATCGATTTTTTTTTGCACAAGATCCTTTCTTTCCGGCAGGGTCACATATTTAGAAACTTTCTCGAAGGAAAAAATCTGAATTTTCGAGGAAAACTAGAGAGTTGGTGAGTTGATTCCCTAAATGCAGAAATGTGTGAAATAATTCCTTTATTTTTTTTTAGAGTAACTATGTTCGAATTGACCCCAATTTTTTCGAAATATGTATAAAATAATTTCGAACCTCTTCCCAAGAGATAATTACCTACTTCAAAAAAATATTTTCAACACATTTTTTTCAATAGGGAACCGCAGCGTGACGTCACAGTTTTATTTGTGTGTGTTAACAACGATATTGTGTGCGTAAATACACAAACTCGTTTGGTACGAACCGAAAACGTCGTCCCATTTAATCGCATGTAAAATTGCGAGTTTTCAATTTCAAATTTCTTTGCATTCAACACAGCGATTTTATTGAAAGAAAAAAGATTTTAAATGAGGACGATTCTTCTTCAACATATCTAAGTTTCAAAAAAAATCGCTGAGTTTAATACGAAGAAAAATTAATTTGAAAACTCACGATTTTACATGTATTTAAATGGGACGACACCTGCGGTTCGTACCAAATGAGATTGTTTACTTACGCACACAACTTTAGGCTGCGGTTCCCTATCCCAACATTTTTTATAATTTTTTTTTACAATTTTTTGTTTTTGGCTCAAAGATTAAGTAGCTTCAAATTTTTCAATTTTTTCATGTCATGTTTTTTGAAATTTTATATTTTTAACCTGAAATTTTCTCAGGTTATCTGATTAAAATCTTTTTTGGAATATTTATAGGTACCCGGTACCATCCAATTTCAATTCAAAAATTCTGTTTTTAAATTCTATGAAAATAATTTTCGACTTGAAAAAAATTGGGAAAAGTTTGGAGTTTGAAAAAAAAAAAGATATGTAAAGCAGAAAAAAATTAGGAGTTGGAAAAATTCCAAGATTTGAAAACAATTTTGAGAAAAAATTCAGCAAAATTAAAAACGTGAAAAAATACGAAAGTTTCAGATTGAGAAAATATTGAAATTTTGGCGTTGAAAATATTGTTGAAAAAAAGTAAGATTTGAAAATAATTTTAAAAAAGTAAATACCTAGAGTCAGAATTTGGAAAAAAAATCTTGAAAAAAATTTAAGCCTCAAAAATTTAGATGTGAAAATTTATCAAGAAAGTGGTACCAAATCCATTCAGCTATATTTTCATAATTATGATGAATATTTCTTTAGGAATCAACTCACCTACGTAAAGTTGAAAATTGAAATAAGGATTGTTGAAACCATGAAAAATAAGAATTTGATAAAAACATCAATAATGATTCCACGTTCCAAAAAAAAATTGAGAATTGAAGGCGATGAATTTAAATCCATAGATATTTCAAATGACTTCGGGCTTTGACATCAATTATGACAAGAAATGAAAATCACAATGGAACAAGTTCATTTCAAATTCTCAAAATTCAAGATTATTTTACCCTCTCCCTCCTCCCACTCCAAACGTGAAAATCGACATAGTCTCGGCTACATCTACTTATTAATTACAACTACGATTCGCCTTTGTTATTAATAAATAAAAGAAAAAACCACCTCGGCGTTAGACAAAAAAAAAAGTAATTCCTTAATTTTGAAAGCATTTACCTCCGTATCACGTTTTCGGACCTCATACTCCAGGTCCCATTTCTGACTCTCACACTTATACATGCGATCATAATACTGCTTGATGATAGACTTCAGTTGCTCTAACACAGAACAAATAGCAATATGCTAATAATTTCTTTGTGTGTCCAAAATACGCACAAATACGACTAACTTCGTAATATTAGGTACAAATTACCTATCCCTACGTAGCAGCTCTAAGTGAAAAAATAGCATATAGGTACCGTGAACAAAATATAATACGAGTACTCTACTTATAATACTTCAAACTGCAATTACTTCGAGATCATGCAAAAGGAAAAGGAACCATACTGTACATAAAAAATTACGAGTAACGCTGTAGCAATTTTCTATACGATTAAATACTCATATCTACGTGTAAGTTGTTTATTAAAGAGAAGAAAAATTATCAGACAAATACGGCAAACACAGATACCTACGAACAAAAAAGAGCGATCTCAGGAGATACCAATTTACTTGCCGATTAATCTACCGCTCGAGCATTTTACAAAAAACCCTTGAATAGAAAAAAATTTCATTGAAAAAAAAAGAAATTGGAAAATTTCAAATAATAATTTAAATTCTTATAAACATCTACATCGCGTATTGAAATATTATCCTGTGTTGACCAATGCATGATATAATACTTTTTTCAATTTTACCTCCCCCCCCCCCTTAAAAATGGTATTCTATCATAACATCAGTCAACAAGAAGTATACTTCGGTTATTTGTAAATTTCTAGTTTGTGAAAAGCGCAAGCTCAATGTGTTAATCATGATTCATGAAGAGGGTGGAAAGGAATATGGAATCTGGTCGAGGTAATAGTGCATAAGTAAATCAAACAATTACCTCGAAAGCTTTCATTTGAAATTCACGTTCTAAATCGAATTTCTCTCCTTCAATTGTATACACCCTATTCCACAATTCGGTTAATAGTTCTGCCAGTTCCGCTATAAAATTCAAAGCGAATAAGCTTTAGAGTAATAAAAGCAGTTTGAACAGAAAAGTTACCTATTTCTGATTCGAGTCGTGTAAAAAGTAGTTAAAATCAGCTGCAATTGCAAAAAGAAAAAAAGAAAAGTGAATAAGATTGTCGTTAATTAGAAGGGCTTGGAGCTTGTGTTAAGTAGAATTATGTCAAGTAAGATGAATTTTCTCAACATTGGACCATTTGAAATTGAATAAAAAAACACATTATATTATTTATGGAGAGAATAAATAACAACTCAATAAGAAATCTTTACAAATTGAAAGGCTAAAAAGCTCAAAATGAATACCTATGAATCAGAAAAATTTCTGAAAAAGAGAAGATCTAATCTGAAATGAAAATGTTGATTCGTGTGCAAAAAAATTATTCAATGTGACTCAAAACTTGTTTGAATCGCAAACATTTCTTCCCAATTTTTGATGAATTTTCTCAAGATATTTATAAAGTTTGTTTCAAAAATTTTCGCGTGTCAATTTTTCAGTTTTTACATTGTTGACGAATTTTACCGTGCTTAGATGTTTTATCAATTTTTACCTTTTTTTTGTGTGTGAATTATTGTCTTGTCCTCAGCCTTAAAATGCATTAAAAAAATAATTTTAGGTTGATTTTCCAATTGTTTTCATGGGTAAAAATTAGGTTGAGTTTTTTCTGAAAAATTCTTGCAACATTTAAACCAAGTTGGAATTATTTTCTATATCCCCCTCCCCATTGCAATAATTTTCAAAATATGGCGATAATTATGATGAATTTTACGTCATTTTGAAAATTTTCAAATGAAAAGCTCTGTTTCAAATGCGAAGTAAATATTATTATTTTGATGTTGCTGAGCAATTTGCTTTAATATTGTAAAATGCAATCAAATATATAAGTAATTTTAAAAAATTATTTTTATCATCTTTACCACAATTTGAAAAACTTGATGAAAAGTAGGAAGGAACATTGAAAAGTTCATTTTAATTTTTCTAATTCGTAAAAAGTTCACTAGAAAATATACATTTTTTGAAAGTAAACTTAAGCATAAAAGATAACGAACTTTTTTTTTTTGTCAAATATCAAAAATAGTGTAATTTGGAAATTCTTTTGTAATTCCACGAATTTTTTCATGTAACAAGTAAATATTTGAAAACTTTTTTCAATGGTGATTTTACGCAGTGAAAAATCATATCGCCCTCATCTAGGCAGCTTTCCATGAAAAATAACCCAGTCTCCATTTTCATGAGACGATGAAAAGTTTTTATTGTAATTTCACTCAGATTCAGTTAAAACATCATTTTAGAGCTCGAATCTTTCCAAAAAAAAAATCGAGAAAACTCTCTAATCAGGGGTCCAAGCCATTACTTTTTAAAAAATTTTTGCAATTTTTCACCCCTGATAAAAATGATGAAAGAGGGGGATGTTTTTCCGGTGGAAAATACCCGCTGAGGATAATAGAATATTTCGTGGTTTTACCAATTGGAATTTTTTTAAAGCCCTTCTTTCCCTTCATTTTCCGAAAAAATCTGACTTCCAGACTTCCACATATTTTTTAAAACATCAGTACTCCATGAATGAAATGGAATAACAGCCAAAAAACTTGTCGGGGGGGGGAGGCTTCAATTTTAGCATAAACGGGCTAGAGATGGTGGTGGGTGGGGAGGGTCAAAGCATATTGATTAAAAGAAGAACTTTGACAATATTGAGCAGTCAATTTTAATAGGTATAAATCTATGATTAATTCCACAAATTTCTGAACATTGTCCAAAAATTAATCTAGGTTTATTAATTTTTATAATATAATTATTTAATTGATTAGGAATAGTATCAATTTTAATATTTATTGATGGAATTGTTCATCGAAAATCTCTGTTTGAGTTTTCCCTCAAAAATGCTTCGTTGACTAAACCAAAAATAAAAATTCGAGTAATTTTTTCAAAAATTTTTACGATTAGAAAAACAACTGAAAATTTAAAATATCGTTCCCTCCCCTTCAATCCAATCATCAAATCAAGAATTAATTTCATTTATAAAAAATTCAACCCATTTTCTCTCTCATTTTTTTTTCTTCATTCATCAATCAAGACCGACCACTCCAAATACCAGCCTCGGACTTCCCCTTCTTCAGACATTCCCACCTGTGCTGAGAATTGAAGAAAAAAAGACAAGTATAAAAATTAAACAGCTAAAGCTTTCCAAAGCAATTATTATTAACCGCCAAGTACACACGCTGGTGGCTCCAACGACCACTACTCCCATCTCGTGACACAAAAAAGAAAACCATATCAAAAGCGACGTTAAAAGTGGTTGATTATCAGTACCGCTTAATATAATAACCAGTGTATTTCCGACCATTGCATTTTTTTTTTCGAACACATACATCCTACGAAATCGTAAACACGTCTTAAAATCTTAAATGCGTATATCGAATTAATCAAGCTATTCAAAGGGTTTGTACATTTCAACACAGCGAATATAGTTAGTTTAACTTTGTATTCCAGGTGGCTTTTGGTTAGCTCAAGTTCAACTTGGTTTAATCATACGTAATAACAAAATTAGCTGCCTATGTGTATGATAATTGTATAAAGAATAACGGCGTTACGAATAAATCACGACGTTTTGTCGCACAAAAGCTTTACGGATGTCACTTCGCACCTCATAGTCCTTTTTTTGAACCTCGAACTCAATATCAATTTTTGTAGCTTCCAATTGAGAGATGCGTTTGTGATATTCTTGGCAGATTTGCTTCAACTTTTCTACAGAAAAGTATTACAAAATGTTCGGTGTAAAATCACAAATTAGATAGGTAATTATGTAAATGAATGGCAATATCCTCTTATTACACATTTAGTAAGGTAAATTAATTGGTAGCAGGTATACCTTGGGAAGAGAAAAATACCTATGAAAAGAGTCACTTCGGATATACATAAATACGTAAATCGCGGGAATTATGGAAAATTATGTCTGTACTCTGTAGATACCTTTGCATTTGCATGTAAATCTTACGTAAATAACATAACCCGTGAATAATGTAAGCTAATTTCAAGTTTTAAAACTTCAAACTGTGTGAAACACAAAAACACTAAAAAGCTGTGGATTCAGTTGAAACCTATAGTTATAGAATGTGCTGATTACTTTTCAAAAATCCCATTTTACGAGGTGTCTAAAAAAATCGAATTTTTTCAAAAAAAAATCATCAAATGCCTTTCAAAGGCTACTGAAAAAATTCAGCATTTTTCAAATACTTTTTTTTTAGCTTTAGGGATTTCATCAGAGTAAAAAGCACATCCTGTTTCTATAAAAATTGAAAAAAAAAACTGACCATGGGACGATTATTATTACAATTCGACAAGATCATGTTTAATAGTGAATTATATCGGACGAACAAGTGACACCAATGTTAAAAATTTCAGAACCTCGGAAGAAACTAGCCACAGGGCTACACCTCGACAACCCACCGTGGCTGATTTCTTCTCAAGATCCGCATCATACGAATAGATTTTATTCCTGAATTTCATTTCTTTTTAGCGAAGTGCAAAACATACAGTCACATTAATTAACATTTAGCACCACGCTAACCTCTACGTCTTTCTTTTTAACGCAATATTCGAGGTCGAATTTATCTTCTTCCAGTTTATTAATCCGTTGATAATAGTCATTAATAATCCTTTTCAATAAGTCTGGTGTAAATATACAAATCATTATCAATAAATATGTAAATTGGTCGATTTCTTGGCTTTTTTTTTCATAAATGAAAAGAATGGTAAAATAATATGATAAATTACGTATGAAAAAAGTGCTGTAGAACGTAAATGGAGAGAAAATAAATTTATTAGGGAAAAGCTCGTTTCTAGGTGAGTATAATGGATAGGCTTACCTTCGCTCGCATTATCCACGTCTTTTGGCGTGCCGCAACGTTCCTCGATAATACGTCTTCTTTCGGCTGCTTTTCTTTCTTGTTCTTTCTTCAATTCTTCGGCGGCTTTTTTTCTCAATAGCAACTGTAAAATTTCATAAGGTCAGATTTGATTTGAATTTTGATACGTGAGACTTAAATAGGGTCTGAAAGAGTTTTTCAAGTGTAATATGTCTAGAATGACGGGTTCAGAGATGATGAATATTTCAAATGGGTTCAATTGGAAATACCTACCTACCTATTAATATTATATTTAAATGAAATTGATTGCAAAAATTTGTGAAATATTTTTCTTTTTAGGGAAAAAATCAACTCTGAACATGAAAATCTTTTTCAACGATTCTGAGTTTTCTTTTATTGATTTTCATATTTCTGAATATCAGAAACCGAATTGTTTCAAGAATCATATAAAGGGAGGGACTGAGAATTTGAGAAAAACTCAGAGGAGGATCAAAATTCAATGAAAAAATTGAGTACGCCTAATTTTTCATCAGGCAGATAATGCATATCGATTTGAGTAAAGAAAAAATTGAAAATTTCAATATTTCTGGAATAAAAAATCAATGCTGCTCATTTGAAAATTCATGATTTTTCACTGATTTCCTTCAGTCAAAATTATTGCAGAAAAAATGGATCCTTTACTGGAAAATGAATGAAAAATCACAATTTTAAATTTTTTTTCAAATTTCATGTTGAGAAAGTGAAAAGAAAAAATGCATTATTTCCGATATTATTATAATGATAGAAAATCTACTTGTCGAGCTTGAGAAAAGAGCTCAAGCCCCGGAGTCCTTCTCTAAAACACTTATAGAATCATGATATTTTATAACATGCATACCAAAAAGTACATCAAATTTTAGTATTTTTATAAAAAGTCATCCAAGTATAAATTTTTAATGAGAGAATTTCGTCAAAAAAATGAAAGCAAAGTCGAAAAACTTTGACCTTATCGTTAATTCCAATAATTGCTATGTTTTTTCTCATATTTTTCCCCCCGCGCCTTCAATATCCCAAATATGCATTTTATTTACCACCTGTTACGAATTGCCTGCCTGACTCCTCCCTCCACCATTTCACCATCTCTTAAATCAATCATTCTCTCGAGAAAATCCAATTGTCGAATCTATCTTTATAAAAATCATTGAAATACAACTTACACGTAATTTCTTCTTTCTGTCAGGGGTCATGAAACCTTTCTTGGCTTTTTTAGCTTTGGAAGCTTCTTCCATACGCTTCCTGACTTCGGCCCTTTTACGGTCGATTTCGGCCTGTTTGGCCCTCTTTGCCTGAAATCATTCGAAAACATGATAATTCTCTATTTTACCTTCAAATAATTACCTATATCGACGGAATCTTTTCATTTTTATTCGAAAATCCAACTCCAAACTCATTTTGAATTTATCAATTAGGAGCTATTCCCATCTTACGTGCCTCTTCGATCCTTTTCCTCTGTAAAAAAAGAAATACGATACGATGTTAGAAATCATGTTTAGATAATGATTCATAATATTAAGTATAGCGATGGGTTAAACATAAATTTGAACGAAAAAGAACATGTAGAAAAGATAGAACGATAGTGAAATGAAATTTAAAATGAACATGTATAGAAATATTGAGAAATATTAATTTACAGACATGTAGATAGATATTTGAAGAATACGAGTATATAGATACAAATTGTAGGTAGTGTGTTAATTACATGAGAGATGTTCGTAGAGTAGGTGTATGTTTTTTAAATTTGAAGAGTAGGTATTTAAATCACTGATATGGACTTTTTTATATCAGTAAACGAAGCGAGAAGAAGTAAAATATACATAGTTCCATGTGAATGGACATGTTATTTCGAAAATCATAGAAACACCAAGCTTGAGTTAATATGAGAAGCTGAGATAAAATTTTGAAATGAAAAATTAGTTTGTAGGTACCACATAAATTTTTTTAGGAAAACTCAAAGCTGTTGAATAATTTTAAAGAATTCTGAGAATATTTTTAAAAATGTTTCTGCGAAGCCATTTGATGTAAATTTTTAATCCCCCTTTTCATTTTGAATTTCATTGGGTATCTTATTTTTTTAATTCTTAAAATAAAATGAATTATACTTTAGAATTCTTACATTCTTTTAAATCTTTCCCCATTTCCTCCTTCGCAGGACTTGATTTCAAAAATTTTTAAATTTCAAAAAATTGTTCAATTTTTCAAATCTTTCAATTCTTTTTGAAAGATTGACCCCCAAAATTTTACCTAAGTTCCTTAATTTTCATTTCTAAAACTTTCAATTTTCAAGAAATAGTTTCATTTTTCAACTTTTTATTTTTGGGAATGATTTTGACTTTTGAAATTTTACCCAGACATCTCGCTTCCCATATTATTAAAAAAAAAGCGAAATCCTCGGCTTCAAGCCGTTTATTATCTTAAATCTACTACAATCTCAAATCACAAACGCAGTCAGCTCACAAAGCAATTTAAAATTAAGCATTTTGAAGAAGCTGCAAAGCAGATAGCAAAGCTAAGAAAAAAAACTACTAAAAATTTACATCTTACTACATTTTTTACTACGTGTACGAGGATCAGTCTATAATTCCTCGTATGTTCAGCACCAATTTATTCACATGAACCCTCAATCTCTTTTAGTGAAATCGATTGATAGCCTTTACATAATTATTAGCTTATCGATACGAAAAAAATATGAAAACTTGAAGAAAAATAACACTGTTAGCTAACTACTTTGAATAAAGTGTTTCGTGTGTTGTGTGTATGTATTTTGTGCAAATCATTTTTATTCCTGATTTTAAAAAAAAATCCCTAAAAAAATATCTAAAATTAAATTTATACGTGATGAAAAAAGAACATTATTTACATCGGTATGTGAAATTATCTACAGAATGATACTTCTATTTTCTAAATATTTTTACAGAAGACAGTAATGCAAAAGCCAAAGCAAAATTCAAACATACCTCATAATTATAAGAAAATCCCTTGTGTCAACTGTTTCATCAAATGACCAGATCATTTTCAAGTTTCCAATCGTAAATTGAACCAAATCGTGTGGAAAATCACCGAGTGAGGTAATTTTAGGAATATGAAAAAAGTTGAGAAAAATTGTGTTGATACGATGGAAATATAAATATCTACATAGGTATTTCAATCTTGAAAAAGTCAGAATAAATTGATAAATTGATCGTCTTACAATTTTCTGGGCTACTTGGAGTAGAAATTACATTATAAGGATTTCCCAAAAGGGAGGATACTCACCTTACCTCATCATCTGCCATTTTGACTGCTCGAGTTGTCAAACAAAAAACACCTATTGAAAAATCAGACAAAAAATGAGAAAAAAATTGGTTAATATGGAACGATTCACGCGATAGATGTTTTTTAAAACGAATACGAAGAAATCTCATTTCATTTTGGAAAACTGCCAAGCGATATTTGCCGAATAACGCGGCGCTCTCGTTCGTGTGTTAGTTTAAAGCCATATCAATGGGCTATTTTGGTATTTATGAATTTGTGCCTTTATTGACTAGTGAGCCATATTTGTTGCAATCCGTCAAGCAGATGGGTTTGAGAATTTAACGAAGCATACGAATTAGCTGAAAATTACGAGATATTAGAGAGAATTTTTTTCAAAGCGGTGAAGTATTTTAATAGATAAACCAGTGCAATGCCAGAGGAATTCCATTTTTTTGGTGAAATTTTCAAGAGGAAACGTCGTCGTTTAATCTCATTGATTTGAGTCGAATAAGACCATCTTGATGAGTAAAAGGATCAAATTGTTGAACTGAGGAAAGGAATGCAAATTTAGAAATTTCAGTTGATGAATATTTTTTCAATTTCATATTTTGTTCGAGTGAATGTCTAATTTTATTTCGTGTATTGGGTTATTCATGGAGTTTTCTAACCCCAAAAAAAATCGCTAGGAAAATTATTGATGGTGGTCAGAATATTTATTCGAATCATGAATTGAAGTTTTCATTCTTAAAGTTCCTAAATCATTTCAATTTGAGAATTATTCACTTACTGGATATTTTAAAGTGTGAATGAGAGCAAGGGGAAAAAAGGATTGAACGGAAAAAAGGATTGAACAAAAAATTGATTTTTTGGCTTGTAATTTCTTAATGCTACATGATTCAAGAGGGGGAAATTAAGAAGAGAAGGTGGTATTATTGCAATATTTTTGTCCTGAAAATGCAACTAATCTGAAAATCTTTTTCCTAATCAATCAGTTTTAGAGAATAAGAGGTAAGGCAATTTTTTATTTTGGTTTGACCAATCAAACGATTGAGAAAATTGAAGGGTTCAAAAAGTTAATAAAATTATTCTATGAATAGCATTAAATAGGTATTTCCTAGAAAAATTTGTGAAAATCTCTTTAGACTTAATGAGCTTTACTCTTCTCTTTCCACTTGAAAATATCTTTTCCCCTTTGTCATGAAACCTTAATTTTAAAAATGAAAGATTCCTGACAAAATTAATTCACTTCGATTACATTAGATGTCTATTTTTTTTAAAGATCATTGGATATTTTTTTCGCTGCCTAGGGTAACATATTTCCTGTTAGTTCCCCCTTCCTCTTATCCTTGATTGAACATCCGAAATTGCCTCATCCATAAACTGACTCTATTCCATACACCTTCCGAACGGATCATAATTTAATCAAAAAATATTCCCAATTTTAGAAATTACGAAGCTGCTCTAATTTACCAACGTCAATTCAGTGTTCCCAATTATTAAACGAATAAAATGTACACTTGGCATGAATGTGGGATTAGTAATTGGATAGGAGCACCGTAGTTGGCAGCGTGATCTTGGTGTTTCGTAGTTTTTGTACAGACGGTGAATCTATTTTAAGACTGCCCCTTTACCTTCGTTAACTCATTGCATGAAAATTTTAATCATGTTCTGATTTCGTTTTCTTTTATTTTTTGAAAATTGATTTTGAGAAAAATATTTACTCGATGAATCAATCGATGTTTTTTTCAATGCGTGCAAATATTTATCGATTTTTTCCGAGGTATCGGGGCCCAGATTGGGTTGATTTTTTGAGCTCTAAATTTTATTATTGCTTCCTAAGATGAATATTCTTCTTATAAATTCCCCATCAAAAAATAAGTGATCTAAATAGAGATCGATAGGAAGGGGGGGGGGAGAGAATTTGTTTCTCAAAAAATGACCAAATTGTTTCACTTATTTTACAGTAATTTTTTTTTGAAAAAATCGCATCTGTCTGAGACAAAAAACTAAAAAAAAAAAACTGATTTAAACGAACCCTTCATCATAATGCAATTTTCAAGCAAAACATTTCACCAACCTCTCACCTTATCATGCTCCATTTCTTCTAAAATTCAACATTCATTTAATATAAACACAGTAACTTCACAGATACCCACATCTGTTGCCAAAAAAGTAAGTAGACTACGCGAATGGCCAAATTTTTCACATGCTTAGGTCATCACGTAAAAAGTACTTATATTCAAATATGGAATCCCCATAATTACGATGGTGATTTATTGATATCCTAATTTAAAAATTCCTGACCGTTGGTAAAGGACATGCTCGTTAAATTCTCAAATTACCAATAACTTTCGATGATCAGAATCCAAATCCGGCTCACTATTCAAATTCGATGAATTCACACGATCGATAAAAATCACACACAATCACGTAGTAATTAAATAAAATTCAGTATGAAACTTCGAAAAAACATGAAATAGAAATCACATACCCACAAAAAAATTTTTAACAGTGGCGAATTCGCGCAAACACACAATTTCCACTTAGTATAACAGACTGAGATGAAAACACGAACGCGAACTGTTACTTAAACCATAACATTTGGTGAGGAAAGATCACGTGATAAAAATAGAAATTGAGAGCTTACCAATCTATTTATAAAGCACCCTTCGTCCCGTCTTTTCAAGCACCATGATTTTCGGAAGAATCCCGAGTCTATATTCTGTACCCAAGAAACGTTCGAGTGAAATTTTTTTGTTGGAGAGCTGAAAAATTTGGCTTTCTTGAAATCTTGAAGTATTTACGAATATCCATGTACCAAAAAGCCAATTCCCTATTCAAAGATGCTGCAACTGAAGGTCAACATTTCAGTGTCGCAAGTATCTTCTGAGAACTATAAGGTCATTGTAATTTTACAAATGGCACATATCATCAATTAAAGAACCTCAATGTTTCCACCCCTCCGATTATTGTAAGAGGTGAAAATGAGAATTTCCTATAAAATTACACAAAAATTGACATGAACTCAATTTCAATCTGTTCAACTCAATTTTGAAACTTTTTTTTTTTAAATTCAAAAATAAGTATTCACAGTGATTAAAACTGTTCTGATTACAAGATTTTTTGAGGAGAGACGTGTAGAGTCAAATTCATAAATCCATATCACATCTTTCTGAGGTCTAGGCACAACTTTTTGGCTACCACAAAAACAAACAGAAAACAGAAAAAATGCATCCCTTCAATTTTCTTTTTTTATAATCGATTCTATATCAAATAAAGCAACACTCAAAACCATTCGTTGGACTTGAAAATTCTTCTTTTTTCATTCTTTCTTTTTCGTCTCCTCGCATTTAAAAGTCTAAAACATGGTGAACTGGGTTGTGACCCATTCAGCTCGCGTATAATGTACTTTTCACAACGATTCAAAATCTAGAAATAAAAACTATCGAGTAAAAGTGAAAACTAGCAAGTTTCATTGTATCTTGAAAACAATTTATTTAACTTCGTCTGGAGGCGCCATCGTCACCAGTCTGATTCCCAAATGAGCCAAAACTTTCTCACCCCTTTCGAATACGAAACATGTGGCTTTGTTCTTTCCATTTATTTGAATTTGCATCAGACACACCAAGTCCATTCAAAATGTACTGAAATCCGTACCGAGAGGGGAAAAAGAAACAGTAAGAAGAGAATTCAATTACGTCTAATTTCGTATTCTTCGATAATGAGTGAGAAAAAAAAATCATCAAAACCTAACGACAATAACCTCCCTACAATAACTACACATAAAGCGGGCAGGTTTTAAAAATTAAAACTCTCGAGGGAATTGCAAACAATAAGAAAATTTTTAATGAATATACACTCAACTTTTCTCTTTATTTATAAACTTTCTAAGTGGGTATTCTCTCTTACTTCGCACAACAATTACAAAACTCCGCGGCAAATAATTTTTAAAAAAAGTTCGCCCGTTCAAGAATTGTCTGCGTGCACGTATAAGAGCGAGAGAAGAAATAAACACACGAGTTACGTACCTGGAAATAAAAAAAAAAAACTAGGTAAAAATAGACAAAGAAAGAATAATTCTTCGACGAGAACAGAGAAAAGAAAATGGGCTGTATGAAGAGAGGAAAAAAAACACTACAAACTACTTTCGTCCAAATGAACCCGTTACGATGTTTTTTTCTTTTTTTCTTCTTCTTTAGCGGGTGCAAAATGGGCGAAAATCTGACGTTAGCATGCTCCAGTCGTGAGATAACAATAAAATTTTAATGCGAGGGAAAAAAAGATCTTCGGGGTGTTTGATATTCAAGACTTTTCATTTTGTTTACTTGCTTGCTACTTGATCTCTGACGTGTTTTTTTCCATGCCAGTTGTTGTTATACCTACTTGCATATTTTTTTTGAATGGGTGATTTTTTCATAGCGAAGAGGATGAAATAACCGTGTTTGTTATTGGATTGTGGTATTCAAAATTTATGAAGATGAGTGGCAAATTGTGAAAAAATAAAACTGAGGAAAATTTTTATGAAAATTTGGAAAAAAATTACACAATTTTTTCTTTCAATTTAAGCTGAATTTTCATAGAAATAAGATTTATATAGATAGAAACCGCCTTTAGAGGTCAAAAATTGATTTTTGAGTTGGTACTGACTTTGAGCCTTTCAGAAGCACATAATAATTTTTTTTTGGTGAATTGTTTCAAGATAGTTTGCTAAAAATATTATTTCGTAAGTAATCAATTCTGAACTTCTTTCAAAAAAATTTAATCGAAAAATTATTCAACTTTCAAAATTATTTACAATTTGGAAATCCTTCCAAATTTGCAATCAATTATTAAGAAAGTATAAATATACTTACTTCAATTTTGAACCAATTTTAAGCATTAAATTCTGAAAATTCTTCACCTTACCAATTCAGTAAAACTGGATAATTATTTTCAATGGATTAAACCCTCTGACCTTTTTCATATTATAATTTCCCCTATTTTTCAAATTCAGTCTCCTAATCTCCTCAAAGTTCTCCACCTTTCACTATTCCCAAATTCCGAATAAATCATGGGAAAAAAATGTCTTTGTTGAGCTATAACTTCCTCAATACAAGAATTCAGTGTCTGTTGTCACTGAAAATTGGTGTGATTCAATTTTACCATGTACAAAGCTATGTCAGTTGTAAAACGAACGCAACTATTGATACATGTGGCCACAATACGTTGCCTACTTATTGGATTGAAGGAGAAGTCCAAAGAAATAAATTCGATTAAAATTTGGGAGAAAATTCAATATTTTACTCACCTACTCATTCTGAAATTCTCAACAAGATCTATTTTGACCGAATAATAATAATTGTTAAGAGAAATTGAAAGAGATGTGAGAAATAAAAAGCATAAAAAAATGAAAATGACAAAACAATAATTTCAATTTTTCGACAAGTTTGATTTTCTCACCAAAGAGTTTTTGGATCAACAATATTGTTGGGAAAAGGGAATCAAATTTTGGAGTAAAATGTCAGGTATTTTTTGAGTACCTAATCATTTTCAAATTGATCCTTTTTCTGTTCAAATATCAAACAATGAATTTATTCACAATTTTTATGGGCACTTGGGCATTTTTGTCAATTGAAAAATGATAAAAGCTTGAAAATTCCATAACGTTTCAACAATTTGTCAGCTTTATGAAACAAAAAAAAATGCTTGAATCAAAAATGACAACTGGTATTCTGGATATCTGGAATTTATTCAAATTAACTGTTTCAGGGGGGGACAGAAGGGAGGAAAAAGGGGTCTTTGAGCCGAAAATTTTCATTTTTTAAAGACAATAACACTAGAATTCTTTAGAATGGAAAAAAGCTATTTGCAGCCCACACAATAAAACGTCAAATTGTTTGCCTACTTCAACATCGGCAGGCGTAAAAAAAAGTAATAAAAATTGAAAATTGGTTTTAGTGGGAGGAAAATCTCAAAATGGTGGAAAGTAAAGATTTTCAACATTTTTAAAAAAATTTTTAATCGGAGAACACCTTTTTGAATTTTTGGGGGGCAAAAAATATTAATCTTTGCCACTTTTTCAGACACCTGTGAAGGATGTTTTGATTTCCAAACCTTTTTAAAACTTCACTTAAGCCAAGTCATTTCTCTGTCTGGAATTTTCCCCTTCCCTCTTAAAATGTATATACCTAGGTATTTATTTTTGTACTCGTTTTTTTGTCTGAAAAGTTGGTAAATAAGACATGAAATCCATTTCAAGAGGTTTTTTTGTGTCTGAATTTTTTTAATCTTCCAGAGCTCACAAATTCACTGAAATACAACCTTTTGAGAAGGAAAACAGCAAAAGGAGGAAAACGAAGCTACCTATAAAAAAAAAAAATTAAAATTGATTAGCTAAGGAAATATTGAGAATAGGGAGGAGAATTCTATTTTCCAAAACTCAAAAAAAAACCTGTTAAACATCCTGAGACAGTTGATTTCAAGGATTTGTTTGATATACTTATTGAGTACTTTTTACCTCGAAAAAATATAATTAAAATTCTCTTCATATAAGACTAGTTTACGCGTGAGAGAGGATCTTTTTTGAGTAGATTTGAAGAGTAAAATTAAATCAAAAAAACAGTTTAAAGGTGACGAAAAAAAATCCAAAAAATCCATACTTAACAACAATTTTTCTTTTTTAAATCCAGTAGATAGTAAACAGTGGACACCATATCCAAACTCCAATCCTTCAACATCGTACTTCAAACAGTCTACAAACCAGACCGATAAAACATCTTGAAGAAATTTTGTTCACACGAAAGTGAAACCGAACCAGATCTCAAATTCCATCAATGAAGAATTACTTAATTCTCGATTCGATTTCGAGATACCGTATTTTCCACTCGAAAAATTACCATATTCGTGCATAATCTTTCGAGTACGACGATTAAAAGGCATCAACACAGTAATAAAATACCTAAAAACAATAAAATATTGACACGAAAACAATTTTACTGGTAATGTGATCAATCCAGCCTGCGAGGATTACCCACAATAAACGTGTAATCATATAATCAAAAAACACATCCGAAAAATCGATCAAAATTTCTTTTATCTACCTGGGACCCGTACCGAGATGACAGACCACCCTTAATACATGGAAAAATAGTCCGAAATTTATACCCGTTAACACTTCACCAAACAGGTCATTAAAAAGTGGCTAAACGGTCCGGCGCTACACATTTATTTTCACAAAAGCGTCTTATATTTTAAAGAATAGCTCCGAATTTACTTTTTAATGTTGATCTTTACATCAGATTGAAAAATATATATTACCAAGGGGTAATCGGCGCGTGAGATGACGAGTGGTGATAAAATATCGTATAAAGGATTCTACCATAATTGTATCCAACTCATAAAACTATAAGAAAAAAGATTACTTTGAAGTATTTCAAATTCAAACATTTCCACTTGCGTAAAACAATTTCAAACACTCTTCTAATTTTTTTGGCCAATTCCTCTGCATTAATGGCTCACAATTATTCTCGACTAAGATTCTAAATATTTTTATTAAAGTTTAACCTTCGTATTGGCAGTAAGTACATAGTAATAAGACGACCTGCACGTGTTTCGAGTGCATGTTTTGGCTGACAACGGCGAAGGCGAAGGTTAATTAAACATTGCAATTTTTCGTTTTTCAGCGGCAAAAAATCGATGTGTAAAATGCGAGGTTCGTCAGCCGACGAATTCGAGTTGAAACTAGTTGTCGAGAATTTTTTTCACAGTCGTAGATACATTATTTTTATGGTCTGTTTAAATTCAAATTATTTGCACGCAAGAGCTTCAAAATATCGAGAACTTGAAAAAAAAAACTCGAATTTTTTTCCATGTAATTGTACGAATAATGCCTAAATTGAAAAAATAATTTATTATGATTACGAAAAAATTCAGAGTTATTATCCTGCCTTTTCAACGCTTTTACGATTTACAGCTTCCCCTCTTCTCTTCTCGCCCAACAAGTTTGTCTATGTTTTTCAGATGACCCTCACCCACTCCAAACATATTTCATTCAACATTCTACGTCGTATTTTCAAAATAAAAAGAAAAAAATGGTAACGTAATTTTTTGAAATTTTGAATAGGGAGAAGAAATCTTTCGAAAACAAGTTAAGTTGCTTTAGAAAAGTTTGGAAATTCAATTTATTACTTTCGATAAGTCACTTCACATGACTTCAAATTATGATTTCGAAAAGTCTCAACTCCTTTATCAAAAATATAGGGAAAAAATCCTTTAAAAAATCATCAAAGGGTCGTGATACATATTTTGATCAGATTAGAAGCCAGAAGATAAGTCGTTTCAAATATGCAACATAATTATTCACAACTCAAGGAATACGTACTTCAAAGCTCCAATTTTCTTTAGATGGGGAATTCGGTCACTTGTTTTTAATTTTTATTAATTTGAAATTAATTGAGTCCATTTTTTTGAAAAAATAACATACCTACGATCTTTTTTCTTTTTCTTTTAAATTTTTATCGTTTTTTCTTTTTAATAGATAAAGGTTCATTTCCCTCCTCCCTCCGGAATTAAAATAACTATAATTAAAATTTCTTTGAGAGAATTTTTTCGCAACATTTATGCAATCACAAAGAACTCTAGATATAATTTTGAAAAAAATTCCAAAATCGATCAACTTTCTGTAAAAAGAAAAGTATTCTTTTGAAAAATGATTAAAATTAAAAGAATTAAGAAAAAATTGAGACTGGAAATACCTATACTTGAAAATGGAATAATTTTGAATTTGAATCGTCGAAATGCAATTTGCGGAAAAATTTATAATTGAAATCGAAAATCATTTTTGAAAAATTCCCATCAATGGGCAGGGTCGGGGTCGATGGCATGGAACCCAAAAGGTGTATCATTTGTAACAAAATTTCCGATTTGTAGCTCAGGACTTCTGACTAGAATTCCTCAACATTTCTGTCAAAAGGATCAATTTTTCTATTACTTATAATAAGTAGGTACTTCGGTACAAAATGTGATATGAAAAAAAATGAAGTTTAAAAAAATGAATTTTTTCTTAAAAATCAAGAATAATTTTAAAAAACTATTGTTACGTAAAAAAATGTCTTGGGGGGGGGGGAGGAATTAAAAATGAAAACTTTTCAACGTTTCGCTCAGATATAAACAAAATTAGAATTATAAACCGTTTGAGTCGATTGTGCCTGGGCGAAATAAAGGTGTGTTTTCCTCCTCAACTTTTCTAATGTTTCAAGTTTCTATATCCTTTTTGTACCCTCAAAAAAAATTATAATTTTTTAAGTTTGTATTGCTCAATATCGTTCAATTTATCAATGTCAAATCGCTTTATTCGTAAAGTTATTCGCAATTTTTTTGACATTTATGCATTAATATTTTTGTTTTGTTTCAACAAAACTAACTAAAGTGAACTATAGATGTTTGAAAATCAATAATTTCCGAAGAAAATTGGCCAATTATTATAGGTTTAATGTTTTTTTAGCTAATAAACGACATGGTTGTTTACTGAAATAACAAGGTCGCAAAGTTGACTAAAATCTGCAACCATTTGTATTACTTATTTTCCCATATTTTTGGAAACTAAAATACAGCCATAAGGTCAAAATGATTGGAATGGAAGTTGTTTGTTCTAAAACTGCAGTTTCGTTGGGTATATACATATTTTTCTTAAATATTCGATGCTAATTGCACTAAGAATTTTATAATATCCGTGTAATTCCTACGTATTTTTGAAAATAATTCAAATTTTAAATTTATTACTTAAGAATATGAAAGTAAAAGGAAATGAGAAGGAGGGAATTGAACTCAAATTGTCTCAAAAAATTATAAAAATTCTCCCCCTCCCTCATGAAAAATTCCTGGCAACACCTTTGCCTATAGGATGTCTTATTTTGAAACACAGATTCATGATTTATATTAATTTCGGGATCAGTTCATTTTCAAAAATTGGTAAAAAAAAAACATTTTTGATCTCAAATTCATCGAGTGCTCCTCCCCCCACCCATCGACCAAATCCGATCTTGTGTTTAGAAAATCATGAAAAAATAATCTCGAACCAAAATTCTCCAAAAAAATCATCGTGGGTAGCAAAAGACCACCAATTTCGTACACTTCTATTCCTCTTCAAACCCACACCACTGCTCCCGGATTCTTGGTGAAAAAACCTCTTGAAAAAAAAATCATTAAAAAAAACTACTCGAATTAAAATCTCGCCGTGAAATACCGACCGCGATATAAATTAAATCCTGCACTTCGTTTACTCCTTACATGAGCGACTACAAATGTAGGTACCCGCGAATAAGGTATTTTTTTCACCATTAAGACAAAAAAACCTACATCGTAGCACCTTAAACACCAGTAAATCGCCGATAATGGCATGATAAATACGCCACGGTTCATAAAAACGTACGACTTTGAAGATTTACGAAATGGATATATTCCAAGAATGGCCCTCGCGACTCCAAAGTCTGATATAAAATCACAATTACACGTTTAAAAATATGTCAATTCGAATAATAAATATACCACGATGACAAAAATTTCACCCCGGATTACAACACAGTCCAGGAACGAAGGGAAGGGAATATGCTCTAAATGCTTCGTATATAGACAAAAACGTGTCATTTCGAATCCAAATATGCACGAAATACACGAAAATAAATAAATCAAAGACCGATCACCGTACAATGTTGGGAATTGGAATTACAAGATTATTGATATTCGGTAAAGTAACAATCTGGTAATTTATATTCTTGAATTTTGAAAACGTATTACCCCGACATTCGACATTGTAGAAGGTGTAAAAATAGAAGGATGATTTTTATTCTAGTACAGCGAGTTCGTTTTAATAAATACGCTAAGACAGGGTCGTAGGTTTTTTTTCTCCGGTGCCTTTCGTGGTAACAAAAGTATCACGTAGTTAAAATCGAAACAAACTACTTTTTATACGATAAGTTCCCCAAGATTGGTATCTACAGCGTATAATTAGAAAAGAGGAAAAAAGTGTCGGAGTCTCGAAGCGAGATCTTTTTGTGTTTTGATCGCACCGATGCTGAATAAATTCATCGGTCGGATGCAAATACCCGAGAAGCAGGGGACCCCACGATACGTCTAGGAAATGACGAATAAATAATCGAGCAAGTTCGAAACACATTCGGGGATAGAAATTAGCACTATTTAATCACGATCGTTCAACTTTTCCGAGTGATCTGGAAAACAAACCGTATATAAATTGAAATAAATATATCAAATCTTGGGGTACAATGTAGCCGGGTATTAAAATGAGTTGGGAAGTATCACGCGATTACAAGTAGCTTGAATTATTCGATAAATAAATACAATACGAGATCATGAAGAATAGAAGAAAAAAAACCACCTTAGGTACCATTTACAGCGACAAGACGAAGGGTTCGAAACGTTTGGAATATTGGACGCAGTAGGTGGCTAACCGATCCTTTAATTCACCCCTTGTACGTATCTCGGACCACTTTGATTGTATCATTTAATTTTATTACCGGAGCCGAAAAAAAGACATGATACTCTCGTGTCTCACGCACTCCATTGGGCCTATATGAGAAATAAAGATTAAGACATCTCGTATGCTTTTGTTTGTTGTATCCGAAGCGCCTTTTAACTACAGGCGAGTAATCGTCTGAGCCACAGATACCATCCCTGATTTCAATTAGCTTCGAGATTAATATTTTTATCGTCATTGGTTTTTTTTTTGAAGGAGTCACACGATACGAAATTTGTCGACGGAGTGTGGCATCGACACAGGTAACATTTAAATTCGCTCGACTCGAATCAAAGGTGTGGAAAGTTTCGGCGAAATTTTATTATGGTAAAAATAAACGCAGCTATGCGCCGACTAAAGTTTTATGTAAGTGGAAGAATTTGGCAATATTCAAAATCGTGTCAACGACCGCCACTCACATCAATTCGCTGGTTGCAACGTACTTTTAAAGTAACCGATTCGATATGGTGGCTTGGCGCAGTGCTTTAGACTCTTTCGTTCACTGTGTCAATATAGGAGCTGGCTCGCAGTCGTGGCTGAATTATTTGTCGATCGGTTGACGAGAAGTTTAAAATTAAATTCGTAGGTAGTGTTGAGAAAAGGTGATTTACCGTTTGAGTGGCTGATTTTTGGGGGAAAGAGATTTTTGAGGGTTTGCTTTTGAAGATGCAAAAAGATTTTTGGTTTTGGACGGATAAGTATAGCTTGTTTGACAAAGGAGATGAACCCAAAATAAAATCTTGAGCTAAACAAAAATTAATCGAAAACACCTACATCATAAATTAACCTTATACTTACCTATCCAAAATTTTAAGCACTGAAATTTATTTCTCGAATTTTGGTGATTTTTTTTAAATTTCAAAATGACCTCATCACACAGCAAAATCTAATTACCGTGAAAATCTGGAATTTCGTAATACCCCATTTTCAACTTCCCAAATTGATTGGAAGTAGTTTCAAGACGTTTTGGAGCCTCCAGAAAATTTTGAAATTCTCCTGCGTTAAAAAACAGTCCATAAAAAAAGTCTGTATGAACTTCAGCACCTATAATTGTGGACCACCAATATCGGAATCCTATTTGATCAAGTGAAGCAGAATTTTCCCAAATTCATAATATATTTTGGCAGTAACTTGAATTTTTTTCAGGAAAATTTTTAGCCATAAAATTTTGGATTTGAATGCAAAGTTGCTAATTTCGAAAATTCTTTTTTAAATGATCAAATAATGAATATGAGATTCTTTTACAGTACCTACCTATAATGTCAGTTTATTTTTGTTTCAGCTCAAAATTTTACTTTTTGTGTCGGGATGAATTCCTTTTGAGATCACTGGTTTTTCATTCCAAATTTTTTTAAAATAGATTTGAGCACTGTACCTAATTATTTTTGTATGAATATTAGGATGCATCAACAAAATAAATATATTTTTTGAAAAATTTTTGCCCTCACTTTGTTCGGACAGTATTTTAATTATTTTATTTATTAACTTGCAGTCAAAAATCACTCATATCGATTAATTTTCAACTTGTCAAAAAAAATCATAGAAAAATTCTGACTGAAGATCAGTGAAAAATCACTGATTTGAAATAACATGAAAAATGAGCCAAAAAATCACCTAGCTATGAAGTCAAAATTTCAGTTCTTTTCAAATTTAACCAAAAATTTTCGCCCTCGCTTCGCTCGGACTATAAGATATGTTGTTTTAATCCAAGCAATGAAGAAAAATCTTTTTTCTTGTTTCCAAATGTCGTTTCAAATTCTTACTCAAATTTTTTTTGAGCGATGAGGCAGTGGCGATTTTGGAAGAGAAAATCTGAGGTAGTCAGAAAATTTAAAAAAAATTAAATATTTTTTTCAATGTGTTTTTAAAACGAATTTATCAGAAAAAAAAACAACATACAAAATGCGAATAGGTACAAATCGCTTTGTATTTTTATCAACATTAAGTACTTTTCAAAATCGTAAAAATTGATTATTTTTGAGTTGTACGAGATTGAAAAAAATAAATAATAGGAATAGCTTGGAAAATAAAATCAAAAAAAGTGAAAAAATCCAAATTGGAAAAATGTTCAGAAAATTTAGGTTAAAAAAATTACTATTTTAAAGTTGAAAAAATTCAGTGATGAAAAAAGATAAGCTTGCAATTGACCCATTTTAGAAGGGAAGTTCATTTAATTCTTACAATATTGATACTTGAAAAAGTACAAATTTTTGAAATAATTAATGGAAGTCTGCAGAGGCGGTTCGAGCATAAACTTTTAGGGGGTAATGATGTTCAAAAATGTCGACTAAAAAATTCAAAATTGCCGAGTAAGAATTCTGAAATTTGACAATACGAGAATTTTTTGTTTCAATAGATTAGTTTCGAAGATTATAGTTTTAATGTGAATAGAAGGTAGGTAAATGAATTTGGCCCGAGCGAAGCGGGGGAGAAAATTTCAAGCGGAATACTTTCTTTAATTTCAAGTCCAATAAAACAATGTTATAAAAATTGATTATCTAACTTGAGTAAAAAAACCAACCATGTGTACTTAAAAAATGTTCAAAAAGAAAAACGATTGAAAATTTTAATTTCTTGACTTCAAAAATGAGTTTTGATGAGAAAAAATTTGATGAAACAAGTTGAAATGATTTTGAGGAAAAATATCATTTTTGTTGAATTTGGATTGTTTTAAAAGTATGAAAGAAAAAAACCAATGAGGCCGAGCGTAGCGAAGCCGAAATTTTTGGAAAATATCGGTTTGGAAAGTAAATAATTTTGAAGTTGGATTGTGTTTTATGAAAGAGGACTACAAACTTGAAATTTAGAAAGGCTCAATTTTTTATTGATTATGCTGCAAAATTTCTAAAACTTTTTCAATTTGCTGACATTTCTGAGATTTTGCCGACTCACCTTATATTTCCAAAATTTTGCCGATTTTGTCAACTGAAAATTGTCGGGGGTATTATACCCCCCATAACCCATCATCGCGCCGCCCCTAGAAGTCTGACTTCCCAAACTTTCTCTGAAAAATCGCCTCTGAATGAAGATTACTTGAAAAATTGTTTGAAAAAAAAAGACCTACAAAAAGCTCAGTACCGGGCCCGCTTTTCCTCTCACCGGCCCTGAAATCGAGCCTCCAAAGAAAAATATGAATGAAAAATGATTTGTGGGGTATAAAATTACATTTCTGTGGCGTATAAATTTTTTTTAGGAAGCTCAATTTTCTATTCAATTCCAATGAATTCAATGAATTATAAAATTTGAATTTTGGACCTTCAACTAGAATATCTCAAAAACTAAGCCTTCATTTGAAAATTAATTGGGTTCCACAAAAAGGAAATTTTACGCACTACGAGCTGTTTTTTTATAGGGCATTTCTTTTGACTAGAAAATCGACTTTAATTGTCAAAAATCACATCAAAAAAATATATTATAGAACGAATTCTCAACAAAAACTTGAAATTACCTATTAAAAAAAATGCTGAATCGATGATGGAGAAAAACTAAAAATCATAATCAAACTCGGCACTGAAAAAAGATCAGGATCACTTATTAAAACTGACTACGCCAAAAAAAAAGCTTTTAAAAATGCAGGCACACGAATTACTATTTGGTATTTGATTGCATCTGAACCTATCCCTTCGTGGAAACGTAATCTAGAATATAAAAAATTCGAAAATTTATCCTCCGGGTTCGAGGCTTGATTTTTTTTTACGTAATTCATGCCACAGGTACCGCATATAAGCTCGAATTTAGTACAATTATTGTTTAATATCGTGTATCCGTGTTAATACCTAATTATTTGAGTTAATTAATCACAAACTCTCCTATAGAGTACATTAAAAAATGCCGACGTATCTAATTTAACAAGCCCATACGAATACCGTACAGCGAACAATCGTATAAATGTATACACTGGCAAAAAAAATGTGTAATTGCTTGCGAAGGTCATGGCTCACCAAGTCAGCGATTACTCGCCAAACATGATCCCAATCACGTAGACCACTATATTGGCGAATTCCCTCGAAGAATTCGGCGAGAAAGTACACATAAAAGCGAGCCAGTTGTTTATAGTCACCCGGTTGCTATTACACGATGGTAAAACACGCAGTGGGTATCAGAGCTGGGCGATACGTAAAGAATGTCTCGAAGATTGTCAACTATTATAAGTCGATATCTTTGACACGTTCTACCAGAATTACGTTTAGTTTTAATCTTACAGACCAGCACGAGGAATAACACGCGATATAAAAAATACAGGCACGTTTGAGTAAAAATCCTTTCATTAACCCGTTTCAAGTACAAATAGGCAGGTAATAACGGTCATTAGTACAGAATCCCAAATTGTAAGTTGCCTAGTTTAATAACCCCCGGATATTGGAAATTAATGAACTCGAGCTACTGCGAATTTCTACGTGTGGCTTTATTGCGGGAATTTTTTTTTTACAAATTGAATGATGTATTCGCGATTGGGTATTTTATGATGCAGACTAGACGCGTGTCTCTGATCACGTAAAGTATGTGCCGACATGCCGACGATTTTATGATGAAACTGTTCCGCGTGTGTCATGTAACCCTTTTATTTCGTCATTTACAAATTTCCATTTGTAATTTGTCGACCTTCTGAATACGGTCGAAATTTGTTGAGTTCGTCATTGGAAATGATTGATTTTTTGAGCACGATTTATTCCTACGGCGTTGTTTCCGGTTATGTGGGGAGATGAATCGATAGGTTGAAAAAATTACCATTTTGGAAATTCTGATGGAAAAAAACACGTCGAGTTTATCGTATCGTTTGCACGTTTCACTACAAACTGATCCGAAAAGTTTGATTAACGAACCGAACAGCTGATTAAATGTAGAGAATGTGATTTCAATATCGCACGCGTCAGCACTCTGTGGTTTTACATGAACGACTGACTGATATTTTCAAGGTGTCTGTTTGAGAGAAAAAAAATGAATATTGAAATAAATCGTCGAACGAGGCAGGTATCCCAAATGATAATAAAATATTCCCAGGTGCTGAAATTTATTTGAACTATTTTTTATGAGATTTTTCTCAAAGCTGGAAAACGATTAAATTTTCTGGAGACTCCAGATTGGTTGGTCAAATAAATGTATTTGGTACAAAACTCGGATTTTTTTTTTCAAGGTTTAGAAAACGAACCATGCCTATACTCATTTCTTCTTGTTCAGGGTTTATTATTTTTTTTCTTGTATCAACGTACTCACACGATCAAACCATTTACAATTCTTGGGATATTCCATACTTACTAATTTGGACCAAAAATGAAGACGAGTCTGCCGATCTCACTCAATTTTTTCTCAGCCAATAAGTTTTAAAGATGGAATTTCCACAACCTCGCTAGTCAAGGAGCCCACAATTTTGATCAAAATTCAAAAAATATTGTAACATATTAATTTTTGCTAATTTGAAGGCGCCGAGTTTAAATATATATTCAGTTTTTTTATCTGACCCCTCTGAACCCTTTTATCAGACCCCTTGAAAAAGTCAAAATTCAGCAAAAAAAAAAATAAAGAGGAATAATACGTGACTTGTCGCTTGTTAGAAATTTGAAGGCACTGAGTTCAAAACGTTATTTATTTTTTGGATTTGACCCTTCAATGCCCTCCTGACACCAAATTTTGAGAAAATGTATGTTGGAAAATGAAAATGGCTTGTGGTATATCGATTTTCACTAATTTGAGGGCATAGAATTCAAATATCGACTATTATACTTTATGATTCGACTCCTTTCCTTGTCATCTGACCGACCCCCCTCTCCCAAAAATCGTATTTTTTATTCGGCTAGAGCGCAGGAAAGAGAGTCGAATTGAAAAGACAATCGAGATTCAAATTCTACGTTTTCAAATTCATGAAATCCGATGTGGGTACTGAAATGCCACTCGAAATTTTCATTTCTCAACATATTTTTCCCAAAAATTGGGGGCTCAGGGGACATTCAAGGTTAAAGTCCAAAAAGTAAGCAAATTTTTGAACTTGGTGTCCTCCAATACCTAACAAACGACTTCCTAGTCCCGCACGTTATTTTTCATCATTAAAAAAAAAAAAAACATTTTTAAAGGGGCTGATAAGGGTTGGGGTTGGATGGAAAAACATAAATACATCTTCGAACTCAGCGCCTTCAAATTGGTAGAAATTGATACATTACTTTTTTACATTTTTTAAACATGGATATATTTTATCCTCGGTGGAGGGAGGGGGGGGGGTCATTCTACAATTTTCAAGACTCTATTTTTCGTCACCAAAAGTCACAAACTTATAAATTTTTATATTTTCGAAATTAACTCAATGTCAGAAAGTCATAAACTGACTTGATACCAGGAGGTCAGAATGACAAGAAAAATATCAGAGAGCTAAAAGTTGATTTTTAAATTTTAAAAACAAATTTTTATATTTTTTAAATTAACTTAATATCAGAAGTCAGGATGAGTTGAAAAAACATATCCATGTTTTCAACATTTCCTTTCATAGCAAATTTTACTTCTTTTTTTTTTTGAATCTCGGTCGAAATTATGAGCTCTTGTATCCCCAGGGGTGTGGAGATTCAATCTTTAAAATTTACCTATTAGCTGAGAAAAAGTAAGCAGGGCTCCCCACCGGGATTATTTTCGATCTTCAAATGATAGCTTTCATTTTTTGAACTTATCATAAAAGTTCAGCTTTCACCACAAATGTTCGATTTTTAGCTTTTCAAGATAAATGATTATTCATTTTGAATCGCATATTAATTTTGCTTCAAACTCCTCAAATGGCAGCCTATTCCAAGATGACATGCATCTTTCAAATTAGATGATTTTTGGTAAAAAATTGCAATTGCATAAAAATTTTCAGGCCCACTCCTCAATCCTGCTTGAGGGTTAGAAGGAAAAAGAATGTGGATGTTTTCAAGGTGAAAAAAATTTGCCTTGGAAGTTGAACATGGATCAGAGAAATACAAATTTTTACCAGATCGTTTTGGCGTCATCTCATTCTTATTTTTGGCATCGGTTTTTTATAAATCAAAAAAAAAAGTTGAAGATTTCTGCTCCTTAGTCGGTTTGGTATGAACCTTCAATTTTGTTTTCAACTTTGACCCAAAATTTTATTGCTAGCTGACATAATTATCTCTTTTAAAAGTATGTACCTCAGTGAATGTTTTCAAGGTGAAAAAATTGTTACATAGGTAGTAGGTACCCATTAATTAATTAAATCGAAAATTTTGGATACCGAAGTGACTGGCATGAAATAATGTATTCTTATTCTTGCATTCAATGCATTAATAAAACACTCTGAAACGGTTGCTGATTCATTATAAAACATAATTCAAATGCATTTATATGATTTATTAAACAGATACCGCACAGTCGACATTAAATGGTAAAACAGAGACCGATTGAAGAACAATATCTCAAATTACCAATTGTACCATCCAGTTTGATAAATCTACGACCCTGTAGTTAACTTTCATTGGAAGTATCACCGCTCGCATCAATTTAAATGTGAAAATTACACACGAAGTGATTAGATATTTCTGTATTAAAATTCTACCACTGCGTTATTTTAAAATCGAGCGAAATTTTCCATTTTAAAAAATTCGCCGTTATATCCATTTGCTGCATTCTTGCCCTATATGCATTATCCTTGGACATGCGAATAATTTACGCGACAATAGCGATCAAATTTCTCATCATTTTACGATACATTTATGAAAGGATGCATCAGCTACCTCTAAGGCATCTACCTACCCACATTATAACTCACCTTTTACGAGGGCAGCTACCTTGCTTATTTTGATTAAAAAATATCTACTTCTCGATGCCATAAAATCTAGCCATCATTGATGCACTTTAATTTGCATCGCCATTGGTATTGGTACCACCATATGTTTAAAACGTTTAACGGTCCCGATTGGAAGTTGGAAGATTGATGAGATCTTGATCCAGTCTTATACCTTTTACGAACCCCCAAACCATTCGTATTTGTACTGCACATTTGAAAATTATAGCCCACATTTATAAATTTTTATCTGAACAATATCGTTCGATAAATTTTCGCTTTGTATAATCAAGACCAGAATTTTTTCCCAAACTTGTCCAATTAAATATGAAAAATTTACAGGTATCGAAAGGTACATTTATCTTCCTCGTTTATCCATAACCCTCATATTAAACCGCAAAAAAAAAAATTCAACAATGTTGCAAACGTGATTATTATTTTTGCGCTACAAGTACATACCTATTACGTTATAGAATTATTCGTTCCCAAATTGGCAATACACCGTGAATATTGGTCAAAGACGTCAAAGTCGTAAAAATCACGTTTTAGGAAGTTTTCCAAAATTATCGAAAATGCAAATTTATTTAAAATAATACCCCGATCTAAATTTAATTAACTATTTTCGTATTCGACTACCCACAGTTAGCATAATTCCGAAGCAGACGAAACCAGTTAAAATAATTCGATGATTTATAAACGCGTTCATTGAATCCGCGTGTGATAAGCTTGCGAAAAAAAAATTGCCAAAAAATTCTCTCGTTTCTCATCAACGACCTTATTTTATGATCTTACATTGTAATAAAATCTTATTTTACCTTGGTAAAGTTCATCGCATCGTAAATTCTTTATCTTATCTGGCCGATAATTATAATTTGGACGAATTGTTTGAAAATTATTAATTCCGGATTAGGAACGTTGGCCAAATTGCATTTCATATCTTAAGAGCTTTGCACTCGTCGAACGTTGCTAAGTTGATCGAAACCGAGTGCATGTGTAGAGAAAGTTATTGCTTTAGGTGATCTTTTTACGACTTTGTAATGGAGCAGAATTCGTGCTTCGAAACTTGCCAGATATTCGGGGTCGAAGATCATTATTCCTATAATGATCAGAGCTCATTAGACGTATAAAATGAGCAAAAACGTAATTTTGCCTGCAATTCGCAGCGTATGCAGTTTTATTAACATTATTTTTTCAGTAAAAAATACCAATCGTGAAGGTTTCATGATATTTTTGAACAGCAGAATAATCGCTTCACTAAAAACAATTTTTTTATTTCAAAAGGACGTTTCGAACAAATGTTCATCTTTAGCGAATATAGAAAATGATGAAAAAAATTATGAAGTTTAACAAACTTAAATTCTAAGATAGCCGAATATTAAGGTTAATTTTTGATTAAAATGTTATTGGGATTACCTCAAATTTCGACGAAAATTTTAAATATTATTTCCGGAAAAAGTGTGAATTTTGCTGTCTTTGAGAAAAGAAGAAACAAAGGTCCACAGAGACATCAGTTTTTAAAAGTGTATTTTTCAGATTTAGATGCGGTTGTGCACTTGCTTTTTTTCCTTGAAAAAGTACCCTTCGTTTTCAAACCTACCTAGCCCATTAACTTTAAAATTGAGTATTTTACAAGAGAATTTTATTGAGAGTGTTTCAGTTTTGGGGGTTGGTGGAATACAATATTGGTCACTCAAACATCTCGACATTGGGCTAGGAAAAGTTATAGTCTCTAAAATGAATGAATAATTTTCAGAGACCAAATAATTTTACCACCAAAGATTTTTCTGATCATTTTAGAAAATTTTGAAATGGTTTTTTCAAAGAATTCTCATGAAACGATTGCATATGGTATATTAGGATGAAACTACCCAAACTAGGGCAATTTTTAATAAAAATAATTATTTTTTAAAAAATTTTAAAGTTATTTTTTTGGACTTGATCTGATTTTTAGGTCAAATAGAAAAATAAGAGTAGGGGTTAAATCTAGAGAAAGATTCTACTTACTCATTGAAATTTCATCTAGAAAATTGTAATTTTTTGATTTTGAGTTTTCACAAAATTCGTATTAGTCATTTAAAATAAGTATACTTAATTATGAAAATTGAAAAAATCATGATAGTGCAGTCTGTTGCATCAAGACTCAAGCATATTTTCAAACTTTTTCTAACTTTTTAAACGGTTTTCGAACATAATCCGATTTGCAGGTCAAATAGAAAAATGTAAGGATTAAATTTGGAGAATGGATTAGTGCACTCATAGCTTTTTGGTTTATGAAAAAATTTTCAAAAGGTAGCTCAAAATTTCAATTTGAAATTTTACCTCCAACTGAGAATTTTTGAGCCATAATGTTAATTTTTTTTCAGACACAGCATCCATTTTGGAGGGGGGAGGGGAATAAAGTACAAATTTTCAATTTTTTTTTAGAAGCTTTGGCCAAATTGGGGTTTTAGAGACGCTACTCATGTTCGAATCGTTTTTTTGTTTTGTCAAAATTGAGATTATATTTATTTTATTGAACACCGCGCGTTTGATTTTATTTTTGTGAAAGTCATTCTCAGATTTCCATGTTTGATGTTTTGAGACACTGTTTTTCCCAATTGAATTTTTCAAGCTCAAAATCTAAGCTGAATTTTATTAGACGTCGTTTTGTTTTTTTGGGGAGGGGGGATGAGGGTGAGGCAAAAATTCGAATTCAGTACCTTGGAACGCTATTTTTGAACGCCGAGTCGGCCTGTGTTCCAATTTTCTTAGCAAATTATATTTTCATTCCTTTTTTTGGAACAGTTGAGTTGTTTTTCTGAGAAGCTTCCGTTTCAAGTTCCTTGCCTTTTAAATAATTTTTTCCGTCAGTAACCCAACCCTGTAATTTTTTCATCCTTTTCACCTCCAAAAAATGCATAATGATAATCCTGCTCTATTTAATTCTGAGATTTCAAGAAAATAAAATTAACAATAATCGAAGCATCGAAAATATAATTTTATTAATCAATATTTTACACTTGCAATCCATTTTTTCGATCCACTGTACACTAAGAATATCGCATTATTCGTTTCACATTACAAAAAAAAAAAAAAAACTTATAAAAAAAGAGGAATACTAAATAAACGAATATTAAAAAAATAAATAATTTTAAGCTTTAATAAAAAAAAAAATCACTTATGGACGTTCACATTGTATGCTTGTCAAATACAAAAGTATTAAAAACGTAGAATGCAATCGAATTCGAAAGCTTATAAAATTTCAAATCGTAAAAAAAAACCTAAGAAATCAATCTTACAATAGGATCCGTAAAATAAACCTAAAAATATAATGACCAGAGATTTGAAATTAATCTATACAACGTGAAGTCTCTAAGGAAGAAAAATTACACGTTTTAGAATTTTTTTCATTTTGAGAGAAAAAAAAAAGCGTAACACATAAACACAATTCGATGTTCTTATCATTTAGCAAATATTATACCGAATACATTTAGTAGGTAAATACAAAAAATAGTACCTAATTACGTCCGTAACAAGTTAAAAATTGACGTATAAAAATTACATTTACTAATACAGTTTTAATATCACAGCGAGTCCTATTAAAAAAAAAATCCGCGCAATTTTCATCGTCTTTCTCTCTTCTTCGCATTGATGCCCTTTTCGAAAAAAATTTTCAGACGAAAATATTCGCACGTTAGATCATGTTTTAAAAATAGTCGTCAAATGCAAATTACACATTTAAACGACGTGACTTTTTATTAAGAGTGAGAAAAATACATCACGATGCACATAAAATGGTAAATTGTTCGAGTAATTATCGCAATGAAACATTATTCTGATGTTTCGCATCTGACAAACAATTCAGTTGACATTTTCGCTTTCGATTTATTATCGTGGTGACATAAAAGAATCTAAATAATAATTCGAAGCGATGCATCAGCAGAGGTAACCAATAAAACAATGAAAGGCACGTACTACGTATGCGTAAGCATAAATAAACGCCCCAGTGGGGCATCGAGATTGAAATATTTCATATGCTACATTTCTTATCCTAAACGCTAAAGATTCAATTAGTAACTAAAAAACGTACCGGATCAGTCGTAAAAATGCATATAAAATACTTTATAGAATAGTTATCTTTAATACTTCGTACGTTTCGTTCAAATTGTTCAATAAAATGAGTACTATTGAATGCATTTTTTTTTTCTGGCTGAAAACGTGGCCAATGATCTTTTAAAAAAAATGGCTCATCGCCGAAATTCTTGGTGAAATTTGCAGCAAAATTCGAAACTATAAATTAAGAGTTGGATTTATAACGCCATTAAAAAATCTGATCGATGAACTTCTCAAATTTATTCGAATCAGGTAAAATCTCCTTAGAAATATGGGCCAAAATTACCCCCGCCTTCGCCTCAAAATTGAAATTTTCCTGACGAGGGAGAATAAAAAAAATTAAACCATAAGAAATCCTCATTCCAAAATTTTAGGTGCTGAAGTGAATTTCTCCAACTCTGGCGAAATTTTGAAATTTCAAAGTTATCTCATGGCCTGCAAAATACTTAATATGTAAAACTTGATCTAATCGACAAAAAAAAAACTGAAAATTTGTAGATACCCTATTTTTGATCTGTCGAATCAATCGGAAGTGGTTTCAAGACGTTTTGGAGCCATCGGAAAATTTTGAATTTTCTAGTGACGACGAAAAGTACCTACTTACATAAAATTGATCCATATTAACTTTTACAGGATAATCAATATTGGTGACCTATTTATTCGATTACAGTAGAATTTTCTAAAATTTTTAACTTTGAGTACAAATATGTATTTTTTAAGGCCAATTTTCCGGAAAAAATCTATTTTTTTGCCCAAAAATACGAATTTAAGCTCAAAAGTTTCAAATTTTGGATGATTGCGTTTTAATCAATCAAATAGATCACCAATACCTATTGGTAATCCACAATTACAAGTGCTGAAATTCATAATATGGACTATTTTTATGAGCTTTCCTCTACCGCTAAAAAATTCCAAAAATTTTGGTGGCTCCAGAATGTCGTGAAACCGCTTCCAATCAAGTTGGGAGATCGAAAATAGGGTGTACTTATATCAAATTTCAACAGTTTTCGTTGATTAAGTACTTGAATTAAATTTCAAAAAATCGCAAAAATTCGAAAAATGCATTTCAGCATCAGAATTTTTTAATATGGAGGTTCTCTTATGATGTATTTTTGATTCTTTTTTGTTTGAGCCCAAAATGTTGCTTTTATGTAGTTGAGATGCCCCTTGTGGGTGAGTTTGACTCCAAATTGATTTTTTTTCACAGAACCATTAGAAATTGAAAATAAAAAACAGGTAGGTACCTTTACTTGGGTACTAAAAAACTTTGAACTTTCACCCCTCTAAATTTTTTTTGAAATTGAAATTTTTTAAAAAAATTAATCTTGAATTATTGTCGAACTAAAACATAAAAATTTCAGAATTTTTTTGGCTTCTGTTCTTACTCCAACACACATTGAAAATATTCTCAAACGAGGAAATTAATCTTCAGAGTTCCTGAATCTTCTTAAAATGAAATTCTTCTTGTGTTTGACTCGACAATGAACCCCAATTATTTTTGGGAAATTCAACTTTTTTCTCGTTAACATTCAAATATTCAAAGGAATGAAAAAATTTGCAAAGACGAGTTCAATAATTTAAGCAAAATTTAATCAATCGAATTTCAAAATTTTCTTAGAATTAAGAACTATGTTTGACTCAACGGAAAAACCTAAGTATTTCGAAAAATACAATTTTTTTCCAATTCAGTATTCTAATGAATGGAAAATTTCGTTGAAAATCGATCAAAGACAGGTTCAGAAATTTAGGCAGAATTCCCTAGTAACCGGTACTCAGTAGAACGTATAAAATAACGACTGTAAAATCAGCCTGACTACATTTGATCCCGGCAACTTTGACGCATTCGGAGGAAAAAACCGAACTGTTGAAGGAACCTTTGAAATAGCAGTGGCAGTTGAACTTGAAATTCCATAACTCGTATGGATCGAATACCCATGAATCGTCGTCTAACGGTACCTTAGTGGTCGATACCGACGTTAAACACTGATTTGTACTCATTTTAATCACAATTTTTAAAAAAGGTATCATACCTATGTAGACTTACACATCGATAAAAATACTTGGAGCTTTTTAACGCATTAATTTAATTATTCTTTATCTAGGAACTCGTCGTCAGCACCTTCTTCGGGTATAATGGTAGTCATGGTATCGTCGGCATCTTCGGCATTATTTATCTTTTCACCGGACAAATTTGTATCTTTTTTAACCGCAGATTTGCCTTGTTTATGATTCTTTTTCGTATCTTTTCTTTTTTTGTTTTTCTTTGGTTGGTGTGTTTCGACGCCAGTTTCGGTATCCGAAGAGGCCTTTTTGTGAGGTGAGGATTTCTTGACGGTATCGTCCGAGGTGCTGGATTTGACTGCAGCGTGGCATTTGTCACTTTCACCTTCGTTTTCGTGGCATTTCCGTTTCTTTCGTTTCTGACTGCGCTTCTGCTTGCATTTCACGCTTTCGGTGATTTTCATGTGGTAAGGAGGTGGACAGATGTTATGGTGTCGTACATTATGACGTCGAGTCCGCGAATTAGAATGTTGTGCTAGGATTTTACTGGTTAGACGTTCGACTTCCTCGGAATCGACGCTTTTGGGTAGCACATTGGTGCATTCGGAGAATTTGCCTAGTTTTTCGTCCGCTTTGATTCGAACTTGTCTGGGAACACCCCGTTTTGTTGTGCCGATGTAGTAGATGTATCTGTCGTTTGAATATTTTACAGATGAGTACGAATTATAGCTGTTGGATTCGGTATTCTCGTAGAAAATGCATTCGTCGTCGAAGTCTCTCTGTGAACAGAAGGAAAAAAGGAAATTAGGTATGATATCGACGAATAAAGTAAACAATATTCAGAATTTTCAGTGGTGAGGGAAATTTGGGGTGAGGGGGAGGCTCAGGTCAAAAATTAAGGAGGTCAGAGGGTGAAATTGAAGTAAAATTTGAGGAAAGAAAAAATGAAATACCCATATAAATTGTTATTCTTCAAAAAAGAATTCGTTGTTCACAGTTTTTCTGAAAAATTAAGTAAAAATACCCAGGTACCTACTTACATTTCAAAAATATTTTTTCGAATTAATAAAGGAAAAGGGGTGGAAAATGTACTTCTCAGCTCTCACAAGGAAATTATTTCATAAAACCAATATTGATTACATCGATTCGAACTTCAAACAAAACTTGAAGAATTTCATAAAATTATTTCAAAATAATTTAACTTGACTGAAAAATATCAAAATTCGATTAATTCATCTCCCAATATAACCAAATAGGTATGATCAAATTTACAAAACGAGAAGGATACCTTGATCACCAAGGTGCTTAAATTCATTTATTCATGGAAATTTGAGAAATCTTGAGCAAAATTATTAGAATTTTTAAATATTTAAAGTGCATTGCATTGGAAAACATCCAAGTCAAGTTCAAGTGCATATTTCTCACGATTCGAAAAACAAATTAGGTACCGACACGAATCATTTATCTCTTCCTTCACTCATAAAATCAGTCTTGAAATTTTATTTTTCAATTCGTGGTTTTTTAGCATTAATTCGAAGAATTATTCAAAAAAAAAATTCATAAAATTTCAACATAATATACCTATGGTATTTTGTGGTTAAAACCACAAACTCTCGAAAAATTTTACCTCAAATGCTATAATTATTTTGAAAAATTTTGTAAAAATCATACATAAGGCATGTTTTGGACCAGTTTTTTGATGAAGACCCATTTCCAACTCTCCTTTTCCATAACGAATTGAAATTATAAAAACGCAAACCTGAGAATTCAAATTTTACCCACTCAGCATTTCCTATGAAAACAGAATGAAATTTGAAGGTAAAAAATAGCACGATGTTGAAGAATTTTTTGTACAGATTCATTTCATCCGTAGTAGCCCCCCCCCCTCTCAATAGAATAATATTTATTCATGAAATGAATGCGAAAATGAGCGAATTTTATATGAATTTATGTCTATAAAAACATGCAAAAAATGAATACATAAGTATTTGGAAAAAAAAAAGATTTTCTCATGGGAAGTAAGTAAGTAAGTGATTTTCAACTCGTGTAAAATTCTTACATTTGTCAAAAATCATTTCTTTTTTTATTGTTGCGAAATATTCAATTTTTAGTTAAATTTTCCTTACAAAAATATGTATTTCAAAAATTAGTACATTTTCGTTTATTTTTATGCTTGTGTAACTTTTCGGGTCTTTCTCCATAATTTCCAACCAACTCTAAGCCAGATTTCCAAGACCTCGAAACAAGAAAGATTTTTTCCGCAAAAAATTAAAATGTATAAAATTTGAGTAGATCAAAAATTTATTAAAATCTTTCTCGATTTGAAATTTATCTCCCAAAATTTTACCGAAGTCAGAATTCATACAAATATTTGTAAGCTTGAAAAAAATTGCAAAAAGCAGAATTTTTAAAAATTTTACTTCACACAAATTTCTAAATGTCGCCAACTGAATCCCTGAATTTTGAAAATTTTAATAAAATTAGAAATGTACTACAATTTTTCTGATCTTGGAATATTAGAATTTTACTGAATTCAGAGTCCATTTAAATTTTTTCAAAATTCTACTGAATCAAAAATATATAAAAATCTTATTCAACTCGTACCAACATTTCGCAAAATTCAGAACGAATATAAATCTGATTAAATTTTAAAATTCGACCAGAAATTCCAAAAAACAAAACCACAATTATTTCGGAAAAATCTCCAAAACTCGTCAAAAATTCTCAAAAACCTAAAATTCTATCACTCTGCTTCCGTTCGAGAATCCCTCCGTGCAAACAAATCTCCAAAGTTCAACCGCCTCGTTATTAAAATTACGTAAAACCCGACACGTTAAAAGGGCGAAAAAATCCCACATGGAATAGAGCGCGATTAAAAAACCTCATCTGTTACTCGACTAGCCATAAAGTTGAAAAATTTCACTACTAAACGAAAGATAAGGCGACAAACGACAACATTATAAACTCGAGTCGAACACCGTGTCACGTATAATTGCCCTGCATAAGGTAAACGCGCCTCTGTTGTACATATTAAAAATAATTTCATAAAATTATTTTTTTAAAAAAATGAACCTATAATATTCATCTACGCATATTTTTTGGCAACATCAAAGAACTTATATAAAATTAGAATTTTTTTTCACTTATTACTTCGCCCGCATAAATAATACGAGTAGTTTAGTATATTTTACTGTTAGAAGGGCTGCACGAAACGATGAAAAAGAAACCTCTCGCAGACAAATATCAAACGTGACACAAGTACAACTTATTTCAAGTCAGGAGTCAACACTCTATTGTTATAATTACACTTACACTGGGTATAGACTACTAAGTATTTACACAAATGCATTTCTATGTAGGTAGCAGGGCTTTCCAGCCAATCTTCATTGGCTTTTGGCTATCGGCTATTTGCTGAATTTTTTCATCAGCTGAAATAAAGCTGGCTATTGGCTACCTAAATTCATTGGCTTTTGTTTGACTGGCTATTGGCTGAAAAGCATGCGACCCCTCAAAATACTCGTCACAGTGTGTACATGACCATAGTAAAATCAAAACTTCATGATAAATGAAAAATTAGATGAAAATAATATAAATGTATCAATATTTGACATTAAATTCAAAAATTTGGTTAAAAAAATTTTTTTTAACTTTATTTCAGCCTTCTTCAGAAGGCTGAAAATCAGAAAATCATTGGCTGGTCATCGACTGGCTACCAGCTAAATCTTTTTTATTGACTGGCTATTGGCTATTGGCTAAAACCCTTTGGCTACCATAATCTATCGGCTATCAGCTTTAAACTATTGACTGGCTGGAAAGCCCTGGTAGGTAGATTTTTTTTCAAGCTACGGACACATTCAACCATCATATCTGTATCTTTCTTATTGTTCAATGTTCATGAACCATTACCTTTGGTAAAATAAAAATACTCAGTTTATACGTTATTGTGACATGCAGCTACCAAAATATCTCCCATCAAAGAATTTAAATTGAAAATTTTGCCAACTGCAATGGTTCCGGATAAATAAAGACAAATTTTTAAAAATAAATTTTTCTTTCGTAAATCCATCCGCCATTCTTCAGGTAAAAATCTCTCGACAGCTCGAAATATTTCGTGACTCATAAATTTAAGAAAATATTTACCTAAATAAGTTCCGATCGCCATTTAACTCGATCGTTTCTAAATAGATAATTTTGAAGCGAAAAAAAAATTAGGTTTAATTGTAATAATTACACGTTGTAAAATATTCGTATTTTCTCCCGTTATGAAGCTAGTTAAGAAACTGATCCCGGGCTACCATATAATTTACATTTTTATCGTACACGACGATGACGATTACCAAAGTACATAATACCTGTGAGCGAGAGCGGGGTAGGGAAAATTCCGTCATTGAATGTGTTAAAAATCGCGTTCCGTCGTTTTCGATTTAAGTTTGCCATTCATTGATCCACCTCAAGGTGATTATTATTTGAGAAGAAAAATTCGACGAAAATAAAATGCTGGCTGGCAAACGTTTTGTCGTAATTTTTTTCAATGCACCTACGCCCGAGACCATTTTAGCGCCAAATGATGCACCGAAGTACCAAAAGGTGAAAGGTTATTTTTAAGTCGATACTCAAAAAAAATAAATAAATAACGTCGATGTGTGTTTACGTATGTGAGGCGCCCGAGATCGTACGTGGTGCTACATAATGATCGTATTATGATGTAATGTTTACGATGGGAAGTCGTGATCAGATGGGAGAATTTTTTTCTACGAAAAAATCCCGCGTGTTTGGGAGTTCCTACCTAGTCCACGAAAAAAAAGACTGACTCAGGTAAGAATCACGAATTCGGTATCTGTATCTGGCCACGTAGACGTGGCGCCAATTTTTCATACACTGGGTATCAAAAAATAAGCCACCTGGATACCTAATTTATTTTTTATCGTTTTTGGATTTTTTTTGACCGTGAAAAATTCAGGGCCAGACTTTGACCTTTTTCCAGTCTGGAAACAATTAAGAAGGTACGAAGCATCTATGCCAAGCAAAAAACGTTTATAAGCTTATTGAATGTAAAAAATATTAAATATTGAATTATTCGAATTTTATTGGGATAATTTTTTAAAAATTTGATTAATTTTTTTTGGAAAAGTTGATTGGGGGTTTTCACGTCAAAAAATCAAATTCAATTGATTGGGCCAATCATTTAAAATTAATGGGTCGAAGAATTAATTCAATGAATATGATCAATCAAGTAGATACAAATCTTTACCCAGTATTTCTAAGCCTAAAAATCGGAAATTTGTCCAATAGATAAATATCGAAAATCACTGATTATCCTCTTATAGCAGAAATTTTGAAAAAATGATGAAGTTTTAGCTTTATAAATTTTTACAATTTGACAACGAATAAACAGTGATGTTTATTTTGAATGAATTTCATCAAATAATTTTGATTACAAAATGTGGAAAAATTTAGTTGTACTTAAGTATGGTATTTGTAAATTTTCCGAAGAAGCGAATCTAATTCTAGTTTTGATTGAATTGAAATCTTGAGTATGGGGAAGAGGAAGGAACATTCTTCTTTTTCAAAGTCTTGTCAAAAACATTCATGGGAGAATTGAAAAAGTATCAATTGAAATTAGTAGTTCGCTGCTAGTTACATAATTTTGAGAAAAAATTTCAAGGCTAAAAAATATTTTGAGAGAAAAACCCATCCGAGTTGAACAAAATTCTGAGAAAAGAGAAAAAAATTAGTCAGAGTTGACTGAAAATTCTGAGAACTTAATTCAACCGTTGTGATTGAGTCAATGTAATTTTGTCCGAAATCCGAATGGTTGCATCCTTAATTTTGGTGCTTGAAGGCAAAATTTTTTTCGCGTCCTGAATACCCCTCCTTTCCAAGGTACCACCATTAAATCACAAAAATTGAAATTCGCGATGTCTTCGATTTAAAAACTTGATAATTTTATAATTTTCTCCTTTTTTCCCCAACAAAAATACTTGAAATTTTTAAGACTTTTTAAAAAATAGTCCTTTAAGATTTCTTTTGTGGTTTAGAGATTTTTTGATGGCTCTGACTCAATAAATTCTATTCAAGTTCCTCAAAATTTTCTAGTCATTCTGTAAAATACCTAATTGAATAGTGAAATAAAAGAGAAAGGTGGAGATTGAAAATATTTTGAAATTTTGAAAAATGCAAAGTCATCTTGAGATACTAAAAAATTGAGCCAAAATGAAACCAGAACCAAAATGTTTTAGGAGGAAGACAATCTGAAGCTAAAACTACTCGTTCATGATTTTCCCCAACATTCCAGTTCTTTTTTCGTTTTTTTCGTGTTTTTTTTTGTGATTTCGCAATTCGCACCCGCTAAGCAAAATTTATAATTCTTTTGAATTTTCGGATTTTTCATACCCTATGAACACCGAGATGAATTTTGAAAATTCGTATAACTGAATTTAGAAAATTTATTTATTTTTCTATGCTTACTCCTCTGCAGGACTATAAATTTCATAAAATTCAAAATTCTTTTGCAATTTTTCTCTCTCAGACCTGAATTGAGCAGTTTCAAGCCTCAAAAATTTAAAGATGTGAAATTTGTTGTCATATTTCTTGAATCCAGGAAAAACGGGGTTCTTAATTGTAAAACTGCACCGAAATTGTTTTATCTCATTTTGTATATGAACAGACTCAAAGGGTTAAATCGTTGCCAGAAACTTTTGTACTGCAATAATATTAAATTCTGGCTAATTAATTCGTAATTCAGTAGGTCAGATTGGGCCAAAAGAATTTCCGCATAAATACAAATTTTTTCGCTCGTAGTCGGGTTTTGATTGCAGATTAAAATTGTTAAATAATATACAGATTTTTGGATGTCTTGAAACTTTATAATTTTGAATCAGTGAAAACTGAAAACTTATTGAAAGAATCCAAAATTGCAGCACAGGGGAAATTAAAGAAAATTTAATTGATTTTCAGCGAATTCTCACTGATTTTTCAGCAATTTTTTTCACTTCTTTATTTTAGTGAGTTTTTGATGATTTATTACTGTGTTGCAATTCTGACTATTTTCCAGCGATTTTCGATAATCTTCACTAATTTATAAATGAGAAAGTAGGCTTGGAACTGGAAATACATCGAAGCTATTTAATTCATCCATGATTCAATTAAATATCACTATCTGATCAATTGATTTCCATAAATTTGTGAATCAGATTCCTCTTCACTTCCTTTGATCAAAAGTGTGAACATAAAATACCAACAGGATGATAAAAAAAAGACCTCCAGAACGAGTCTCAAACAAAAATTTAAATTATCCACCTAGTAAATACCTACCTAAGTAATTCAATTTTCGATTAAAAATCAATAGGTAAGTAATGCATTTCTTTCTACTCAAACAAAAATGTTCCAGCGACATGCAAGCTCTCTCGAAATAATTTTAAATTTTACCTACATTAAAAAGTAAAAAGAGAAAAACCGAACCGAGCAGCATACAGTACTCAATTGATCAGGCACCCGCAACAATACGTTAATTAAGAATGCAACTGTGTTATCTGCTAGCTGCGGCTACACAGATATACCTGCATGGAACTCGGGATATAATTCAGACAAGGATGCACACATTATATGTACTATTACTGCACCTAAGTAAACGGATTGACATGTTTATTATAATTCACAAACAAAAAACCAGTTATATTTCTGGCCATCGTATACACGAACCGGTATCAAAAAAAAGAGACTTTAAAACACATTATGCATCGTTTTGAATTCGACTAATTTGTATTAACCTAGTCTAATTGTAAATACATTATGCCGGTGAAAAGGGGAGCGACGGAGGCGGTAAGGCGGTAAAATATATGAGATGGTTTATTGCCCGGTACTAGCAAGAACAAATCTTATTAAAAGTATTTATTTATTTTATACTTATAGTTAATTCTTGTCTGAAGTGCATTCTAACATACTAAATGATAGTGTAAATTGTAACGAGAACCCATATCCGAGGTATTTCTTTGCCCCCTTTTTTTTTTCTTAAGAAACGGTAGTTATTGTGACATTTTTACTGCGTAATAACCGAATTGTTTAGGTTTTTTTGGTAAGTGAAACACGCTATATATGTCGTGTATGTGGTTAAATGAGATGTTTAAATTTGAATACCAAATAGCACAAGAGGAATTTGGAGGTTTTCAAATCCGAGACGAATCGAGATGCTGGATTTGGTGATTTGAGTGGCACGCGTCTACTTATGATGTTTTGATTTAGTGTTGTTTGGGTAAAGGAGTGGAATTTTGAATTGCTAATTTTTTAAATGAAGGAATGAAAATGAAGGGAAGCGTTTCCGGGTTCGTAATTAACCCAAAATTGACCCCTACTTATTGTTGTATTCATTATTTATTTTATTAACTTTCTTTCATTAAGCAAATATTGAACTACATTCCTGTAGGTAAATGCACGAGGGGAAAAGAAAATATGAATAATTTTTAGAATAGAATTTGAATCAAAAAATCTAAATTTTTTCAGAAAACCTGCTAGAAACATACATTTTTTCAAGAAATCAAACCAAAATTATTTTCAGGAAAAAACAAATCATGTCTTAAAGAATGCGGTTACCTACTCATTTTTAGAATAAAATTCAAAAAATCCAATTATTTTTGGAACAAAACTTAATTCTTCCCTTCTCCAGCAATTTTCAAGACAAACCCAAAAAGTGAATTTTTGTGTGTGGGAGGAGGGGGTCAGACCAACTTCTGAATCAAATCAGAAATCAAATCAAAAATAACCAAGCTCAATTCAGAATAAATCTGAACCCACCAAAAAACGTGATTTTTTCCAGAGAGAATCAAACAATCTGAATTTTTTTCCAATACCCCCCCCCCCCTCCTCCCAAAAAATAAAATTATTCGTAGCCGAAAAAAATCTAAAAATCGACCTCAATTTTGAAAAAAAAGCAATTCATTTTTTGAAATGAAAAATGTGCAAAATAAAAAAAATCTCATGATCTTGAATCGTGAAAGGAAAAAGAACAAAAAAAATGATCATTCCCAGAATAAAATCGAACAAAAAAATCTAAAAAATCTAAACACGCCTAGTAAAATTTCAGAATAAAAACACATGACTTTTATCTGGCTATTTTAAAAATATTTCACGACTTTTTTGGGGGAGGAGGAAGGAGGAGGAGGGATTATTTTTTTCATATTGCAAAAAAACAATCGAAATATTTTCAAATTAGAGCGATATGTAGGTAATTCCAAAATTCTGAAACAGGAAGAAAATAAAAAGGATTCGTATTGGAACGAAAAGCACACATACAAGTTTTGAGTACGTACCAAAAAATTACGAAAAAAAACACGAAATTTTGTTCAACAGCTTCAAACTCATACTTTTTTAATTTTGTTGGGCCTTCTTAAAATTTGAATTTTTTTGAAATGAAAAAAGTTGCACGAAGAAAACACGATAAAAGCACAATATTTCTGTTTATTAATTTCAATACGAACCTCGATCAATTTGTAATTCTAAAAAAAAAAATAGAAGAAAAAAGATGGAAAGAACCGGAACGATTTGACATTTTTGACAGAAATGTGGAGGATTAATGATTAAAGCAGGGCATTAGAAGTAAAAAGTAGGAGATTTTCCAAAATCTCCATATCATTCGAGGGAGGCATGGCTAAAATTAATATTATCTTTCGATTTTAAAATGTGATTCTTTAAAAAAAAATCAACTCGAAGTGAGCAAAGACGATTTTTTGTCTGTATTCAAATCAAATATTTCACTAAGGCTCGAATGTTAAATCATACCTCAAAAATTAAGGCGACCTTAAGAGTTTTAAGGAATATTTTCGTGGGTTCTGATTGGTTGAAAATGTGATAAGAAACTTTTAAGGTTGCCTTAATTTTCAAGGAATGTTTTAACATTCGAGTCTATACTTAACTCAAAAAAAAAAAGGTCAAGACCAATTTTTAATAAATGTTCAATAGCAGCATCGTTATTCTAAAACAATCATAAAGAAAATGTTGTCGATTTCCTAAATCCTTAATTTTTTTAACAACTAATTTTGACCTGTCTTTGAGAAAATATTTTTTAGTTGTTAAAAAAATTAAGGGTTCTTTTAGGAAATCGACAAAATTTTCAAAATTTATGATTGTTTTGGAATAACGATGCTGCTATTGAACATTAATTAAAAATTGGTCTCGACTTTTTTTTTTGAGTTTTAGCAAAATATTTGATTTGAATACAGACAAAAAATCGTCTTTGTTCACTTTAAGTTGATTTTTTTCAAAAAATCACGTTTTAAAATCGTTGTACCTTCAGAAATCAATTCAAAATATTTTCGAGAACCTTCCCCTCGCACAATAAAAATCACCAACTTTTAAATCTCCCCTCCAAAAAAAATACAAAGAAAATTTTTTTCCGACGAAAATGAAAAATTACAGGTTTTTTGAATAAAACTAAAGAACGCTATGATTTTTAAAATTGAGTTAAAAATTGAAAAATTTGTAAAGTACAATTTGGAGATATTAGAGGGGGAGGGAGGGGGTTCAAAGGAAAAACCATTGATTCCAAAAATCATTCTAGCCTTTGAAGTTTGGAAAATCATAAAATCGCGATACGATTTTTACTTTTGGAATGAAAATTCATCCAAATCACATCAAACCAAGAACAATTTGGAGTAATCTTGGAATCTTCCACAACACCCTTGAAAAAAATTAACTCCAAGGATCTCCAAAGCAATATGTATTCATCAATAAAACTACACCTAACAGCTTAATCACCATGATCAAATTCTTACCGTACTATAGAGAAACCCGCACGAATCCATACACAGAAAGGCGCACGTTGCTACACCTTGAATTTTCACTTGACCAGCATTCACAGAGGATCGTTGAATTATAGCTGAAACAAAAAAAAAAACTCCAATTGAGCTCTACAGTACATCTACCTACCTATTACAAAATACCCAATATCAATTTCAATTCGGCTCATAAAATTTCAACCACAGTCTCTTTTCACTTTATAATCATACAGTCATTGCCAAAAATGCAATATATCAATATCAATAATATCACGTTTTGCTGTACTCGGCAGATGGACACTAAGTATATTCTTCAACTTTCACTAGCACAGCCATCGATATAGGCACCCATTTAAAAAAAGAAACACCCGCATGATACTCGTGATCATAATCAAGGGGAAAAAAATTCGATACATTGAAAGCTCCCAATACCATTGTACGTTTTATATTCGAATTTAAGACAATTTATCGTTATTTAATCAAATAATTGGCCGGTACAATAAATCAAAACTATATGTCGTTTTGTAATGAGCATAAATTGTTTGGCCGCTTTCAGCAGCGTTCACAACGCGAGTACCTCATCAACCTTCATGATAAATGTGCGTCTACGATAAATGATTATGTTTATAGTATTTATATCTTATTGAATCGTCAACATTGTAGTATGAATCCTGGTTCAACGACCAGTTCTCCAGCCATTCAATTTATCGACTTGTGTGATTTGTAAATTCGCCTTCGTAAGTCTTCCCTGTTCCCTTTTGGTTGGAAAATTTTTCATAGCAGTCTTTCAGTAATTACGTTCGAATTAGATTTAATTTTATCAGTCGAGTTGCATATCACGAATGTCTGTATCACCTTGTGAAGTCATCTTATGAGCCCGTGGTATTACGTAAATTCGCCCATCGTACCAGCTTCCTAATTCCTATATACCTACACCCAACTTTAATTACACCAAATTCTAGGTCTGGCTTCTGTACGTAAATGAAATTTAAAACTTGGAAAAAATTATTCCGTCAAAAATGGGCCAAATTTTTCTACAACCAGCTGCTCGTAGGCAGAAAATGAAGGGGCATTTTTCCCATCAAAATTGCCTTATAAATAACCATATGGCATGCAACAGATCTCCTCGATGGCCTATGATCATATTATCTCTTAAGATTTTAATTTCTCAATATAAAATACCAAAAATACTTTACACGAGCTTTAAATTTGTCAGCCGAGGATAATTTTTAACCTTTTTTATGGCGTTTTTTATATCCGTGGAGGTATTTGTCGGCACAATTCTTTAATTTTTGAGATGAGACAAAACTAAAACATCATTTTCGACTGTTCTAATTAGATATCAGATTCTGGGTTCGGAGTATCGCTTGATTATCGTATACAAGCGGCGCTTTCAAGGATCTTGGTATAATAAAAATAAACATTTATGGCTTTGAAATTTCATTAAAAGTACATTTTCTGATTTAACGCGATTAAATAATCTTCAGCGCCGATTCATTCATTAAATACTCGCCGGAGTGAATATAAAAGCGTGAAACGTTGCATTAAGGGCGCTTCGCTGCGAGCCTGTTTAGGTTTTTTTTTTTTAATATTATGATTCGAGATGTGGATGTCGTTGCGTCTACTTCCGTTCGTCGGATCTTTATATCGTTGCATTATAACGGGAAACGAGTAAATATTTTGATGGAAATTGAGACATAGGCTGGAAATGGGTGAAGGAAGAAGGGAGGTGGTATTTGAGTAGGTGTTTTATGGCTGTAAAAAATAAAACTTCGTTATTTGACTTTTATTAGTTGCAAAATATTAAAATTTAGTGGGGAGAAAAGGAGTGGAGAGCAAGAAATAATATGTGCAGTTGAAATTTTGGAGAAAAATTGAATCCATGACTATAAAATTAAAGGAAAATAAAAATTTATAGATCATTGTAACAGGGTGCAGGAAGGGGGAATGTCCGAGAACCAAAAAGAATGACAACAGACATAAATAGGTAATAAAGAATTTTAAAAAAATCTAATCATGGATATTGATTAATTGAAATGGTATAAAATACAAATACGATTCAAAAGAAGATTTGAAAGAAAGGGGGAAAATCAAGAAAATTTGATTTTTCGTGAATTTCATCTTAATTCCTTTTAATATCAAAATATTACATTTTGACAAAAAAATAATGATAAAATTCTAAAATGATACATATTTTTAAATTTTGAATTGTGAAAAAAGAATTAGGAAATGTTTTTGAAAATTTTTCATTTTCATCGGAAGAATTTTACCCCTCTTCTCCCAAAAATCATTTCGATTTTTTTAGAAAAATTTGGCAGGTAAGGATGAAATAAAGCGTCGGTTGCTCCCCCTTCCTCAAACGAATTTTTTTCCAATTTTTTGAAAAAAAATTGTAGATTTTCCTTCTCATTCGATTAGTCTGGTTCCTTTTTTTCATAAAAAAGAATTTAATTCCGAAAAACTCGTAGACTGGAAAAAATTAAGACTCTTCCGTCTTCCATTCTCTTTCTTTTTCTCCTCCTCTTCCTCTTCTATCATAAATTATCCAATTCTAGGTAAGAAAATATTATATGGGTACTCTTTTTCTGTCCCTTGATTTCAATTTCAGTTCAAAAAAAAACATTCATGGGCAGGAAAATGAGACTTCTTTTCAGTCCCTAATTTCCCTCAAACAAATGAGTCCGATTTTTTTTAAATATTTTTTTTCTTCATACAAATGAGTTTGATTCTGAAAAAAAATCGAACAGAGAAAAATGGAAATTAGTCGCCCTTATCACCCGATCACCCCCCCCCTTCCACACAAAAATGATTTCGATTTGTTTTTTTTTTAAATATGTGGGTACGAGAATATCAAACTTTTTTTGCAGAAATTTCAGAAAACCCATGTTTGCTCTTCTTTTTCACAAAAATGACTCCACTTCTGAAAAAAAAGTCGAGCAGAAGAAATTATAAGCACTTCTCTCCTCTTACCCCTGAATTTAAAACTGGTTTCAATTTTTGAAAAATTCAGATAGAATAATTCTGTGTAATCCAAATTAAACGTTGAGCAAAAGTTTAGTCATTTTTAAAAAAAATTTTCAACAAAAACTTTTCTTTATTATTTTGCCATGAAATCTGAACAAAATTCGTTATTTTTTCACTACCTATCTATTTGAAATATTTTTACCTACTCTTTTCCTAAACAGCTACTTTCACAATCTGTATAAAAACTATAATTGAGAAATTTCAACGAATAAAAATTGAAAATGCTGAAAAATATCGAGAAAATTATAATTTGTAGGAAGGGTGCTATTCATTGATCTTACCAGTTCAATAAATATTTGTAAATCCACATTTACGTCTCTCACGATTACATCCAATTCAAACTAATTTCAGATTTCGTATTGAAAAATGGTTGAGAATTCAGTGAAATTGAATAGGATGTTTGATATTTTAAAATTATTTTGGGAATGATAGGGCGTTGAAAATGTTATCAAGTTTTTTTGCAAAAATTTTGTCAGAAAAATCATGAAAAAAAATTGCAATTCAAAAACATACGGAGTAGAACCGTTGAAAAGAAACACCTCACTTCCTCACACTTCAAACATGTAAAAATTGAATTCTGTTTTATTTCCAGCTAAAAAATATCTTACCTATATAAAACTTAATAAGTAATCTTTTTTCGAGAAAATTTTCATTTTCAGACCGAGAACATTACGAAATAATCGTATTTTTAATTGAAAAAATTCCATTTCATTAGAAAATTTTCAGTTTTTTCACCTCTTCAAAATACTTAATTGAATCATTTTATCATCCCGAATATAAAATTAACGAGAATGGCCAACAAAAACACAGAACAATCACTACACTCACATTAGTGCCCCATTAAAAAATCACGAAGACCTCAAATAACACAACATTTTTCTACAAAGGTCAACCAACCAATTCTTATGGCTGTTTAAAATTATAAAATTTTTGATACTTTGACCTCATAATTTAAAATTGAATCGAAATTTATTCCAACGCCAAATTACGCTGACGTCAAACACAAACATTGTTATCATTGAAACCAAGCTGGCAAAATTGATGATAACAAAGACGTCCAACGTACAAAAAAATACACAAGACAATATTTAACCAAGTAGCTACGTAGCTGGGTACCTCAACATCGACGCCAATACCCAAGAGAACACCCGAAAGATTTAATAGGTACTTTAGGTCGAATAAATCTAGCTAAATGGCCATCTTGCCAAAATAAAAAGATCTCTTAATAAACAAATATTAGAAAACTCGTAGCGAATTAAACGAGCAGAACAAAACGACCATCTCAGTGGGAAATGACATATTCGATAATTAATCTTACTCGCACATCGGGTGAACTTTTTGAATTTTTATTTATTATCATCGTATCGTGAAGATAAACACACGTAAGGTACTGTACAGAATAATATATAGTATTTGTTTTTTCGTTATTAGATATACACGCTCGAGTAATAATTAAATTGTTAGCTTCGAACAACAAATTAAATTCCGAATTAAACTCGAAACCGAATCATCGGTGTAAAATTTTCCACAGAAAACCACTCGAATTCAAATTGAAATTTTTTTCTCCTCTTAGAAAGAAAAAGTCATTGTATCCGAATCCATTCAATTCTCCATACTTTTGTTTTCTTTACACGAAAACGAAACCGTTGTGGGAATGAATTCGCGGCTCGGTTCGGGGGCTTACAAAAGTCCAAACAATAAGTCCCAGTATGCTAATGATTTTTTTCCCGGTATCTCAAGTCAACCGGTTCCCTTGTGTTTTATGCTTATCTGGAATATGTTGACACATGAATTAGATCTAGTCCAGAATCACGGTTATTTACTAGATTTTAGAGGATTCACGCTAATGGCGCATAGGTATACACTTGTGCTGCATAAAATTCCATCTCGGAGGTATCTTTTTTCCTAGACCGTTGAGTCACCTAATCGGCTGTTCAGCCATCTCACAATGGAAACTTCTGGTACACCGTTGATTTGAAAAAAAAAAAAATGGCAAAAAATTACATCATTTTGCACTACGTAAGCGCCACTTCTCATTACAGCTTTAATAAGCAGCACGTAGGTATGTACATTGAAATGTGAATAAACAAAGTCATCGTCGCACTCGTAATAATTACCGGAGGTAAATATTGACTCGGATTTTCAAACGGCGGCGCGGTACTTGGAATTAGAAATAAATCTTCGAAATACGATCAGACGATAAAGATAGGACTGTCTGATGCGGTAGCTAATACCATGATCCAGTTTCATAAAGTGTTTGCTCTCTGCTCCACAATTATTTATAAAAAGAATCTCGTTTGTGGTTCATTTTCACGACTAGGTCACGATATAAACGTTCGACTGGCTCAGAATTCATCTTAGTGTACCTAGAGACCTACGTACAACGACCAAATATAATTCATACTTTGCCTACCGAGAGATCTCGGCCTTGAGGAAAAATACTCTCTTTAATACCCCTACAGAGTGATAAATCAGATGTAATCTTTTGTTTACCGAATTTATCATACGGGGAGATTTTCAAAACCTGAGAATTCGATCCGCTTTCCAATGATTTCGAATTTTTTTTTCTAGACTTGATAACTATTTGTAAAGATCCGTGAAGAAACATCGCGAGAAAAAAATTTACAACGCGTCATTGACGTTGAGAATTTATATCCAAGTATGACAGACTGACTCTTGGATTAAATATTCTAGATCAGTAAATGTAAAACACGTGTACGAGCTTGCTTACTGTACTAATTCGCCAATACCATTTTTAATTAGAATCAATGGATATTACCATGTTGAGGAATTTTATGGGTTTACGAGTTTTCAAGTAGGTGTTCAGTTATGCGCCGGTGAATTTCTCAACTGGAATAGTCGACGAAGTTGGCTGACGCCAGAAACAGGCGAATTTTCAGCTCGATCGTGATTTTTAGTTTTACGATCGAGACGAGGTTGTTATCACGTACCTACGTAAGAAATGATACCGAAGAAGCGGAATTTAGCAGTCATTTCGAATTTTTTTTCGGAATTTTGTAACGAGCAGAAGTTTCGTGAATAATGTTCTCGAAAATTTTCGGATGTGGAAAAATGCACGTAGGTGTCGTGGGTCAATAGTTGAGTTTTTTAAGGGGTTATATGAAATTATTCGTAGAAAGATATAGGTATATGTGACGATTTTAAAAGGAAAATGATAAATACTTAGTTATATGAAGAAAAATATTTAATAAGAAAAAATTACATTTTTTTTGATAAATTTTTTCATAAGGTGATAAAAGATCACATAATATCAAATACGTTGAATATGAAGTGCATTTTTCTCGAAATATTAGGTATCTAAGTAAACAGTGATGTAGGTAGCCAGAAATTTCTTATAAGAGGAAGGAGTCTGAACTTTCATAATTTTTTGAAGAATTTTGAGTTCGACTTCCGCGTTCTTTGACCTTGAGAATCATAAATGATTACAAATCTCGACAGTGGCGTCGAAAGATTTTTTGGAAAACTACCTACAAAGTGTGCATGGAGACTTGAATTACCAGAAGGAAAGGGAGAAAAAATGAGCTTTTTCTCGTACTTACAGTTGCCTCAAATTGTTCATGGTGATCTCGTTCATACCCAAGCGAAGCAAGGGCGAAGATTTGAAAAATTTAATCTTCAATGTCACAAAAAGAAATTATTTTCACTAAATTCTTGGCCTCGTGGATGGAGGGGGGTCGAGGTCTCGCTTGGCTTGGCCTTTGAAAGCGAAAAGATATAAATCGAACTTGATGTAAAATATTGAAAGACACTGAAATGTTTTGATTTTCAAATTTTCATCCTTCCTTTTTCCCCAATTGATGGGACTAATTTATTTATTTATTTTTAAAGAGGATTGATTGACCATTTTTTAAAATAAGAGAGAGATGGATTTGTGGAGGAGAGGAATATGAAGGAAGAGAAGGCGAGGAAGGAGGGTGAAGGAGGAAGAAATAGCCAGGAAGTTTGAAGGAAAAAATAATGAACAAGAAATTTTACTTAATGTAAAGATGAAATTATGAAACTAAGATGAATGAATAATGAAGATTTTAGGTCAAAATTGAGACATGGAATCTTAGGAATGTCTATTCATAAAGGTAAAAGATACAGTACGATGTGAGAAAACCATCTTATAAGTTTTTAAGTCATCAAGATGCCTCTTTCCTCCCTTCAAGCTTATTTCATTTCCATCATTCCATCTCCATATAATTCAATTTCATGATTGGCAAAAAACAGGTCAAAAGCTGCGGTTATAGCAAAAATCTGCCAACAGGGAAGCAGGGAAAGACAAATCGTCAGTGCAAAAGTTTCAAGTGATGAAAAGATTTATCGTAAATTAGTGAAATTTTCAAACCTGCTTTATTTGTTGAATTTGGGTTGTAGGTACCTCTCTCCCAATTCTGACGTTGACTGGAGAAATCAAAAAAAAAAAAATTGAAAATTTTTGAACCGAATCAAAGATGACAATTTTGGAATAAAATGCAATAATTTCTCTATTTGTCGTTTTATAAACTTGAATAAAACACTTCAAGGTTCTTGAAAAATAAAATAAATATTCAGTTGAAAAATAGGTACCTGCTATAAAAAAGTTATGCACAAGTTTTCAAATTCTGAATCTGAAATTTTGGAATATACCTAACTCCACTCCAATTTTATGGAAATGAAAACTACCATAATTAGTGTGCTTCAAATAGGTACTTACGAGTAAATATCACAAATCTATGGCTGAATCAAAACTTCTCACTCATATTTAGCAGATTCTGGATTGACAAATATTCGTTTTTTGATGATCCAGAATAAAATTCTTTGAATGCCAAGGACAAAGGAGTCATCTGAAATTTTTGAATGGAAAGAGTTGGGGGATCCCTCAACTTCAAAATTGAAATTTTCAGCCAGGCTCACCTTTCTTTCCTCCTTTTTTTTTTTTTGGATACCTCAAAAAAATTCATATTGTTGTTTTTGACTCTAATCTTGATTTTTCCACAACTTTACGGATTTTTTTAATGAACATTTTCATGATTTTAATTTTCATAGAAATTTTTGGATCATTCGTAAAAAAAAATTATTCATAATATTACATCCGATCCCCCCCTCAGTTTCTCATCCTCATATACTGAAAGAAGAAAAAGGAAGAGGGTTCCGGAAATTAAATTCATTTTTTATATCAAGAAAATATTCAAGTTTGATACCTATGCATAAATATGGTTTTGAATCAGCTTAATCACAACGGGAGAAGACGAGAGAAGATGGAAGGTAAAGAGCAAGTTTAAAATTTTTTTAGAGAAAATAATTTCATAAGACTTTTCTTTGAATTTTCTGGTTTTTAGATTGGGAGTTTCAAAATTTTTATCCAAAGTCGTAATTCTAGACAAAAATTCACAAAATTGCAAAATTTTCGTTTAAGGAATAAGAATATTGCAATGAGAACTTTTATTGAAATCTTGAGCAAACTGTGTTTTTTTTTCAATTTTCAATATTCATCAAGTCTGATATTTTAATTGAAATTTCACTAACATAAAAAATTTTTCAAATGAAAATATCAAATAATTCAAATATTCAATTTGATTTTAGAAGACACTGAAGAGGAGATAATTACTCGTATATGTAAAATTGTACCTTTTTTTCGTAATCTTGAAGAATTAAAAAATATATACCCTTTTTTCTCTTCACCAAATATCATAATCACAAATTCTTCTTGTAACGTTACCAAATACAGGCCTTCCCGAAAACAGATTGACGAGCGAAAAACCCAGTTCCTACAATATTTTCCAAGACTATAAAATTTCATCAGTTTTTTCAACACTTCGGTCGTCAAAGAAACCCCGAAACTCTTCAACTTCTTCCTTCCACGAATATTCCTTGTCACGTTTAATTCCGAATTTCTTACGATTTCTGGGACTTTTCTCACCCACAAAAAATTATCGAAATGACGAATACCACGAGCAACGTGAATCATCGATTTAAATTTTCATATTACAAAATTGAGTACGTGATAGTAGTCGAGTGTTCTGCTATAACGTCAGTCATATTTCCAATCGTCATAGGTCATTACAAGTAGAAAATTAAGATACCATGTGATTCGTTTGACATTAATTTACCAATTTAAAAGCAAATGGTTTTTCACCATCAAAAATTTTGTCGCCTTTGGCGATCATATAATTAACCAGATCGCCAGATAAGTCTATTTTTAATAACTGGAAATGAAATGATACAAATTTAAATTGCCATTTTTTTTAAGACTGCAAAATATGAAGAGTCTGGCCACTTGTAACCTTCACGATAGCTCCTCATGTCGAGCAGTTTGATACGTTTTTCACGAGTCACTCAACACCAGTACTTATTAGCATTATAACACATCGAAATAAAAATCAAACACCTAATAAAACTAACATACCCTCTCTTCACTCCTTTCATTCTTTTCTTTAGTCGATGAAAAATTTGTCAATGGTATTTCGTAACTTGTAACACCAAGTTTCCTTTTCTTAATCACCATTTCACCTGTTCGAACATCGACACCGCGTCTACAACTCTACGTCACAAATTACATCGGTAGCCCAATTAAAACACCCCAGTCGGAGTGATTAAACAGACAGTTTCACACGTTCGAGTATAAATTCGTAAGAAGCGGCGCGAGACTGGTTTCGCATTAACAACACAATGTTTTAATTAAATCTAACAAATTTTCCGGTCCGAGGGTATTGATATGGAAGACAAAAATTCAACCAGAGCCTAGGAGAGCCGCGACATGGTTGTATCTTCATTGGATGCACGTACCACGTAGCGGGTGATAATGAAATTACCATATATCAAGCGGCCACACTCCGAACACATTCAAATTAGATTAGGTACCTAGATCGCATATGTAGTGACATAAGGAGTGGTTCAGCTCTCGCTTTTTTTTCTCCGTGTTTCTTACCGAGTATTTTTTTTTTCTTTGCCAGGGTATCATGAGATGCTGTAGGTACTGGACATGAGTGGAACATGAAAAGTTAATTTAGTCGGAGTTTGCGGTAATATTGGCTCTGGTAGTCGTATTTTTTTTCTGTGTTTTCATTAGGGCGATGTCTTGGTTTGTGGGAATGATTCAAAGGGATAAATGATTTGTAATTGAAGAATTGATTTAAAAATGAATGGTTTTATTTCCAAAATTCATAAATCATTGAAATCTTGCCTCTTTCTCTCCCTTATCTATCTGAACTAAAATTGTGATCAAAAATTTAAGAAAAAAAGTCTGCTATCGAAGGAACCGATCTTTCTTCAATAATTTTTTACCTTCATTTAGCTCGACATCAATGAAGAATTATGCATTAATCGTTCAAAACAGACTGCACTCACGTATTTTGTGTAAAAAAGTTGAAAATATTCTGAAAAATTGGTCTGAAAACATGAAAAACAGGAAATCATTTCTGAAAAATAGAAGAAAATGCGACGGTGACAGCTTGGATTTTTTTCAAGGTGTTGCCAGAATTCTCTCCTAAATATTTTTTTGAATTTTTTGGAGGCTCTTTATCAACTCGAAAGCTTTTCCGATCGATTTGTGAGGCGGAAAATGAGTCGTATACTTCATTTTCAACTCTACCTTGATCAAATCAAATTCTCAAATTGGTTTGTATAGTCATTGTATAATTCTAACATTTCCGAACTTCTAAAAAAAAATTTAAAAAGAAAATACTTTAGCAATTAAGATACCTACACTAAAAAAAAAAAAAAAAAATGTAAACATGGACATACTGGTTTGAAATTATTGGATTTTGATTTTTGATTTTTTTTTTAGGAGTACCTAACCTATTTGAAACGAATTTCACTAATTCCAGTTTAAATATGTGACTCAGCCGAGGGACCTTTTGTAAAAAAAAAAATGATGCTTCATTTTTCACGTTTTTGGTCCTAATCACACAAAATCTAAACCTAACACATTAAAATAAAGACACCGATTTTTTTTTACCCAATGTCCTTTCTTTCCTACAGGGTGACATATAAATTTCGCTGCCTGAAAGAAACTTTCAGGAAATTTTTCTGGGTGGTACCGTGATTTTTTAGATGGCAATTTCACTCCAGAGCTGCAAATTGAAACCATAACCAGTGAAATTTGATTCCTATGATTTGAAAATCTTGGAATGAAAAATTTAATCTTTTGCCTCCCCCCACCTTTCCTATGGGATGAAACGTTAGAGGTACTACTGTAGTTACTTTTCTTCAAATAATTTTAATTTTCTCATGTTTTCAATCAAATTTTTGATAAAATGGGGCCAGGTCAAGACATTTTCCTGATAATTAATGAGGTTGTAGAATTTCTCGTGAATTCAACATTTTATTATTTTTTTTTAAAAACAACATCTAAATATCTATGCGAGTTTTCAAGGTATTTTTTAATTCAACTGAATTTTCAACAAATTTTTCTAACAATTTCGAATTCTGAAAAATAATTAATAATTTTCAAAATTTTGTACTTTGATGAATTTTTAATGAGCTTATAATTTTTTGATCTGCATATGAGCTATCGAGGTATTTTTTTGATTCAACAAAAATTTGAATGAAATTTTTTTATGATATGGAATTTTGAAAACAAATTTAATTAGTTTTCAGAATTGCATGGGTTGATAATGAATTTACCTATAATTTTTTGGTGATTTTTTTATGAAACTCATCGCTAAAGAAGATTTCTCGGATTTAACCAACCAAATCAATACTTTACGTTAACTTGGGCCAGCTCATGCCCTACCCATCAGAAAAAGGCATATTTCTCATTCAATTTTACTCAATAAATTTTAACCAAACGGTGAACGTAAAATTTTTGCAAATTTAAAAAAATCAAGTTTTTTTTAAAACTTTTGCTAATTGAAGTGTTCTTTGATAGAATTTTTCAATTTTCATCAATTTTTGTGATCACAATTTCATTCATGAATTTTATTGAAGTTCGGATTTTTTCTAATAATAAAATTGAAAGTATTTTAAAAAAATAACCAAACAACTGAAATTTTTGTAACTTTTGTAGGAAGATTTTGCGAAGAAAAAAATATAATTGCATAAATAATTATGTCCCAACTGCACATTCTTTCGGTATCTGGCCATGGAAACTGATTTCGTAATCAATTCTCGTTTTAAAAACTAAAGCAAATAAATTCTTTTTGGAGCAACTCTTGCCTCTTCAATTTGGAAATCAAAATGTTTTGAGAAAATTTAAAAATCACATCATTATTAATGAAAAAATTCAGGAGATAAGGTAAAATTTGTAACGACCAAAAGTATTCAGGGGTGCGTTCACTTTGGGTTTGAAATAAGGTATTACCTTATTTTCAAGTTATAAACAAACTTTCATAAGGGCAAATTCATTCTTTTCAATTTTGATAATTTAATGATTACTGGGTGGGGATAGCAATTTTTCTCAACTTTACCCCACTAGAATGAATTAAACAAAATTTTCAAGCAGCATAATCCTGCAGTGGCCAATTAATTATGGTGCGAGGAAAAAATTATGATTTGAACAAATCTTTCGGAAACGAAAAAATCTGATTGGCTGATTTCTTTGTTTATACCTTATAAATAAGAAAAAACCTTATTTCAAACCCAAAGTGAACGCAGCCCTAAATTGAATATTTTTCAATGAGTTCTGTCACGACCCAACTTTTCCAGAGATGGTGGACTGCCCTCCCCTTCCTCCATATATAAAAAGTTGGGCACAGGAATTTTTTTTGGATCTTTTTTATTTAAAGTACAATTTTACTTATCGTAATTTTGGAGCAAATTTTGTTTTTGGTGGTCCCATTTTCGAGATAAGGAAGCGGGAATAAAAGTCCATTCTGTCTATTTACAATTTTATAAAATAATATTATCATATCTAATTATGTATTTTCATTTTAAGACTTTTCTCAAAAATGGGAAATTCCAAAACGACAAATTTTAATAAGTACCCATACCCAATCTCCAAATCTCAAGAAATCATAATCAGTAGTTAACTTCAAATTGATATTACACTTGTAAGTGCATGAAAACATTTTCAAAACAACGGTAGAAGCACATCGAGATATCCATTTGCATATTTATCTTACAGTTGGGTACATTACTCTTCTTCCAAACACTTTCGTTTTATTTTCATCAATGTCTCCGCGTTGACTGGACATAACGTATCTTCTCATATGTGTAGCCGAGATATATACGTCGATATTGGTTCAACCGAGTTAACAAATAACTGATATTTACTCATAAGACAGATTATCAAAGTTCAAATCGTAGCCTATGGTGAATCACGATCTGTCGAAAGAAATATTTTTCGAAGCGTTAACTTGTATTGTGGGCATATAGATACCTAACTACCTATATAAAGGTAATCGCATCTTAAACATTCTATTAAAAAAAAAAAAAATCGTATAATACATAATAAAAGAAGTTCAATAGGTACCTTAAAAATTTTAGGGAATTTTCAGCTTAAGTTTGCCATTTTGCAAAATGAAGCTTTTTTAATTCGATAGGTAGGTTTTCATAATCCTGCAACATTCCTTCAAGAATTCTATCCCCACCTATTTTTGAAAAAAATCTAGCTCTTTAATTGGAAATTTCTGTCAATTTGGTCATTTTTTATTTACTTATAGACACAGTCGGTGAAAAAAATCCCTATTACATACAATTGTGTTAGGTATCGAATTATTTTTACTTCTCAAGTAGGTACCCAAGTTGATATAGTAAACTACATTTCGAGCCAGGTTTCGCCGCCCTGAATTATGTCTCTATTATGAATACAATAGAAATATTATCGAGGCCGAATTTACCATCGGTAATCTTTTAAGTATAAAATTTAATACTATTTGTATATCCATATCCGACCATAGTGACTTTACAAGATAAATATAAATCAAGAGTAGGTACTTTTTTTTTTAGGAATAATTAATCTGATACTTTTTGATCCTCGGGGAATGCATTGTAACGGTAAATCTCGAATTTAAGTTACCATTGGGTAGCTCGTCGCGTCGGCTCGAGATGATTTCTATATTTCGAATCATACCTACGTGTAGATTCAACGTTTTCATCTTCTTATACGAACCATTGTTTTGTACCTTTTGGTCGATCGGTATCTGGAAAAATTTTTCCAGACGCCAGAACGACCAGAGGTTTGAAATTGGCACTCTGGTGAGGTTTTTTCGCTCGAGATATATTTCGGCGGGTACCATACCATAAAATTACTCGGATGGTTTGATTAAGTTGTCAAGCTCCGGGCGTTGTTTGCTGACATGCGGGGATCATCGTCGAGATTAGTAATTGGCTTGTATATTTATGATTCGGATTCTCGTGAGCTGGCTACTCACCTTTAAACCTCTCCGCACTTAATCAGCTGGCTAACAGATACGATGATGAAAATACTATAATTCCGAGTACCTATGTTTTATAACGTCTTCGTGTATAGTCTTTAAGTACATATATAGTAATGACCCTTAAACCTAGTAAGATATTCGGTCTAAGTATTCGACCATTTGAATATTATCACCCGAGCTTCGGCAATCTATTATCGTTCGATCGGCCCAAGCCCAATGATTCGGCTCAGACTATTCGACTTTTTTTTTGGTTAATTACCCGGAAGTGCGTAGCCATTTGGTTGGAAAGCATTTTTCGGAGGATAAAGTATTGCGTATAAAAATAGGTGTGAAATTGAATAATTTTATGCGCTGGTATTGATTTATCGAGGTGATTTAAATTAATACTTTGGTTAGTTGAAAAATCGAGGGCATTGAAAAATTCATTGGACTGGGCGAAAAGAAGTCTGGCAAATACATACATCATTTTGATGATTGTGCAATCAAAACAAGTTTATTTATCGGAATTCTACTCAAGTCGAAAAACAAAAATAGGTTCTTTTTTCGGACTCTCTTTTTTTATGTACAAAAAACTACATCGATGCCTTCTGCATCCCCCCCCCAAAAAAAACACGAAAAAATATGCGATGTAAAATATAGGTGAGTTGGTCCCTAAAGCCCAAAGGGTACCCCCGGATAAGATAGGCGAATCGGCCTCAGACCTACTTTTTGAAATTGACCCCCGAACATTATTAAGGACCCCAAAAAATGATTTTAGGAAATTTTTTCAACTCCTCAACTCACCCCCCTTTACCCCCACCCCCCAAAATAGCGAATTTCCGTCAAAAAATCGTATCTCCGGACCTAATGGACCAAAAATTCTGAAATTTATGTGGTGTATACAGGGAGTGGTGAACAATTTTTGAGAATTTTTGCAGATTTTTTTAGCACTGCCTTCTAGCCAAAACCCGCTTTGAAAATTTAAAATAGCCATAACTCTGAAACTAAAATATCTGCTTTTTTTTCATTTCGGTACAAATATTGTCCTACCATGGTAGGACTATATTTGTACCGAAATGAAAAAAAAGCAGATCTTTTAGTTTCAGAGTTATGGCGATTTTAAAGTTTCAAAGCGGGTTTTGGCTAGAAGGCAGTGCAAAAAATCTGAAAAATTCTCAAAATTGTTCACCACTCCCTGTATACACCACATAAATTTCAGAATTTTTGGTCCATTAGGTCCGGAGATACGATTTTTGACGGAAATTCGCTATTTTGAAAGGGTGAGTTGAGGAGTTGAAAAAATTTCCTAAAATCATTTTTTGGGGTCCTTAATAATGTTCGGGGGTCAATTTCAAAAAGTAGGTCTGAGGCCGATTCGCCTATCTTATCCGGGGTACCCTTTGAAACAAATCAATGGAAAATCTTGAGCTTCCCTAAAATTTGCAATTTAAATTAAGATCACGAAAATAATTGAGAAATTCTTTCGAGAAATGCATACTTCAATCGACAAACGTTGAAAAAAAATTCTCTTTTGCTCAAAAAATTGACTTCAAGTGCCAAAATTTATCAAAAAGTCTAAAAAAATTCAACGAAAAATTCAAATTGAAAAATTCTTAGGTGATGGATTTTTTACTATTTTCCTGGAGATCATCATCACGAAAAATTTTATGAAAATCACCCATCATACCCTTCAAACAGCATTTTTCACGTTCACTTATGAATTACATACCTAAACCAGAATGACTTTCAACCAGATTACGATAATTCATTGATAATGAAATCATCAGAATCCAAGTAGGTAATCATAAACTGATTCAAAATCTTACAGTATCAACCCACTCAAAAAACACGATTTCTGATTTTTTTTCTAATTTTATGAAGTAATTTCCTCCTCTCCATTATCACTTCCGGCGACCTTGCCATTGATCAAAACAAATTCACCAATTTCAAAACTATATCACCTCATCAAAATCCATAAAAATATAAAATTAGGTATTTTTTCAACAAAAATTACATTTTTGGTTTGTTGGCGATAAAATCGTTTGGAATTCTTTTGCATTACAATACGTATCGCTTAGTGTAGGATTTGTATGTAGATATGTTCCAGCAGTATGCAGGCAGAAGACACGAATGAAAATTACATAATACCACTTCACCATTAGCATTCATTATACTAATCTATGCGCTAGTTAAGCAAATAAAATAAATCGCTACACGCGCGTTATGTAAAAATACACCAACTTCCCACTTGTCAGTCTGTATGCTGGCTGGAGACACCAGCCACCGGCGTGAAAATCCTTTCGTATGTATTTCTGGAATCGAACAAATAAAACCATATTTTTTCGAATATCCAGCTTTCGATGACGTTATATTAGGAATACACCACAGAATACGAAACAATCAGCTGTTAATACAGCGTGACCTATACAACAAATGTACAGTTGGGATATTGTCAGAATGCCAAAAAAAATACCGAACACCGAATTTATGTTCGGTAATTATGTTAACAAAGTGTGTAATGTAACGGAATCATTTTTTATAGCGATTTTATACGTTGAATTGAAATATTAATTGTTGGGTAATTTCATTCCCTCTCTGTGGATCCGAAGTAGTCAAATTTTGATGAAATTCGGCCTTTTTAAACTGGTTAACAATTTTCCATCAAAATGCTTAGGATATAATATGTGATTTTTATTGAAAAAATTTTTCATTAAAAATCTGATTTTTCATTTAAAAAATGTGATTTTTTCACTGAACAAATGTGATTTTTTTTCACTAAGAAAATGCGACTTTTTCACTATAAGAGTGCGATTTCTCACTAAAAAATTTATTATTTTTCTACTAAAAGTGTGTTTTTTCACTAAAAATGTGATTTTTTCACTTGAAAAATTTGATGTTTTTTCACTAAAAATGTGACATTTTTCACTTCAAAAATGTGACATTTTTCACTAAAAAAAAATGGTGACTTTTTCTCTAAAAAATGTGACATTTTCACTAAAAAAAATGTAACATTTTCACTAAAAAAATGTAACATTTTCACTAAAAAAATGTAACATTTTCACTAAAAAAAATGTAACATTTTCACTAAAAAAATGTAACATTTTCACTAAAAAAAATGTAACATTTTCACTAAAAAAAATGTAACATTTTCACTAAAAAAAATGTAACATTTTCACTAAAAAAAATTCAACATTTTCACTAAAAAAAATGTAACATTTTTCACCAAGAAATGTGACATTTTTCACTAAAAAACTGTTACTTTTTCACTAAAAAAGTGATATGTTTCACTAAAAAAGTGACATTTTTCACTAAAAAAAACCTGTTACATCTTTCACTGAAAAAGTGACATTTTTCACTTCAAAAATGTGACATTTTTCACTAAAAATGTGACTTTTTCACTAAAAAAATGTGACTTTTTCACTGAAAAATGGTGACATTTTCACTAAAAAAATGGTGACATTTTCACTAAAAAAAATGTAACATTTTTCACTAAAAAAATGTAACATTTTTCACTTAAAAAATGTGACTTTTTCACTAAAAAACTGTTACTTTTTCACTAAAAATGTGACATTTTTCACTAAAAATGTGACATTTTTCACTAAAAAGTGACATTTTTCACTAAAAAAAACCTGTTACATCTTTCACTGAAAAAGTGACATTTTTCACTAAAAAAGTGGCATTTCTTCACTAAAAAAATGTGACATTTTCACTAAAAAATATCTTTTTCACTAAAAATGTGATATTTTTTCACTACACAATAAGGCTTGATTTTTCACTATGAATGTGATTTTATCCACTAAAAATGTTATTTTTCACTAACAATTTCATTTCTTCACTACAATGCGAGCGAAGTGAACACTAAAAATGAGATTTATTGATAAAAATACAATTTTTCACTAAAAATACGATTTTTCCACTAAAATTATGTTTTTTCACTTACAATCAGTGATTTTTTTTTCTCATTAAAAATGGCTAGTTTTTTCCACTGAAAAGCGATGATATTTTGTGATTTTTTTTTCTGAAAAGCAGTGATTTTTCACTGATTTTTTATTTTAAAATCACTGATTCATCAATCTCCAGTTCGTTATGTGCAGAAAATCAGCAATTTTTTACAGTCAGATCAGTTGAAATACCCGGTAAAATTTCTTTTCCCAGTTCAGAAAATAAAATTTCCCCAAATTTGACTGCTTTAGATTTAGAAAGGTGATTCTAACTATCGTAACGAATAAAGAATATACATACGATCATGCTACGATCAATTTTCGTATAAGTAGGTACCTACGTGATATTCAACACCGTATTGTTACAACTAATTACTATCACCTAATACGCTTCATTAATCAAAATTTGAATGACGGTGCGAAAAGTTACACGTAAATGAATCTGACGTCAAAATAAAGCCGGCATCATCGGTCAATTAATTTTCAAAAAAAAACACCACAGACCACGTTCAAATTACGACTCGATTACGTGCGTAAAAACGCAACAGACCAGTCCGCATCGTAAATTCGAAAAGTTGGTTTAGAAATTAATAACATCCCGTGATGACCTGGGTGATGCACCGGTGGCACAGCTGCAGCCGTAGGTGTACACTTTCGATGCACCTTTTCGTTATTTATACCTATTTTCCTACTGCATCGTGTCGTACGTCATTCAAATCCCAATAGTTCACCGACAGATTAGCATGCATTGGTATTATAAAATTCGCTTTCAGAGACGACCTCCAGACGAAGCATACTTATTTAACAAGAGATTATGTCATTTGTGTACATAATCATTCAAAAGGATCGAACCCCCTTTGAGAGTCGACAGATTAAATAAGATTGGATTAAACGCCTAACACGATCCAAGCCACTACTATTTTTAGAACTGAAACAATGGTCGGAGTTGATTTGAAAATAAAAGTGATCTTGAGAAGGGGGCACAACTTCGTTTAAATATTGAAAAATACAAAATTCATTTAGTCGAGTCCTTATTTGGAATTGAAATCTAGTCGTGAGATTGGAATGGAAAAATTGAAAATGATAATTAGGATGAAATTAGATCTTGAAAATTTGTCATCTTGGCGTCGTGTGTTCCAAAACTTCTCAAGTGCATAATTCAAGTTGAAGTTCAATGGTAAAAAATGCGAGCCAAATTATAAGTAGGTATTTTGCCAAAATTGATACGCTTCGATAATCCGACGACTAAGACGACTTACTTGATGCATTAGACCAGTTAGTTGGATTATTTCACACTTCATGTGTTACATTTACGAGCGTCTAATTACGTGACGACGTTTTTACATAGACTTCTTGAAGAATTTTTTCAAGTTTTTGGAGTCAAGTTGACGGAAGGTTTTTTCAAGGGAAAAATGCAAGATTTTATTGGCGACGAAAATTCTAATCGAAAAAATGGATTGAAAGTGATTCCCATTGGTAACTTAATTTTCTGCGCCCACTCACTCATTTGATCGCACTTGTTCTGGTAAAAAGCGTATCTGCGACTGATATAAGATTTTTCCGAAAAATCTTGTACCTATCAGTTGCAGATACGCTTTTTACCATTTTTGAACGAAATATTAATTTATGACTCCTCTTATGACCTTTCCTTCTCCTGAAAAATCAAGAATGAACTAAAGTCGACATTTAGGGAGGAAAAAGAGGAATTGTGGTAAAACAAAATTTCCGAATTTTCCAAAAAAAAAAAGTCATTTTCTTTTCGTTTTTCTGTTACTTGTAATTCTTTAGTTCCTTGTTTTTTCAATTCGAAAAAACTCTGCTACTAAGTAACAATATTTCCAACTCAAACCTGAATTTTCCATCTTCAAAATCGAAAGAAAACTTTAAAAAATGGCTACAATTTTCAATTTTTAATTTTTTTGGTTTCAGTTTAATTCAAGAAATTCATAAATTTCAGTTTGGAATTTTTCAGTTTTTGGTGAGCAAAGATTGGTTCTGGATTTGCATCATATCTAAATTAAATTTCATCGTTAATTCCGACAGTTTTTTCAGGGCCTAGAAATCTGTTTTAGATTCAATTTACCTAAGTACATCTCAAGGCATACGAAATATTCGAGTAAAAATCAAATATCATTGCTAAAAACAAAAAAAAAACGAAACTGATTTTAAAATTTTTTCAGCTTTAATTTTTGCATTTCAGTTAGGGCTACACTTACGTTCTTGGTTTTTTAAATTCTGAAAAAAAAATATTAATTTTCGTAGGAAAAATTCAGTTTTGTTCGGTCACATTTTTTCCAACTTTGAGTTGAATTTTGCGACTAAAATTTTTGTGAGTTCATTTCAAAATTTCTATTTCAGTAGGTACCTAAATGATGCAATTTTTCTAATTCGAAGCTTGAATTACCTACTGAAATCATAATTTTTCATTATGGAGGGAGGAGAGTAAAAACTGCTTATGAGGCTTCTGTTAGATTTGGCCTTGCCCAGACTGAGGAATTCTAAAAGCCCTTTGAAGAATTGCATTTTACTTATAGAACTTAAATTATTTTGAATGTAGGTCACCAAAACCATTGAAGAATTTTTTAGCCAAAATCTTGTGGTTTCTGCAAGCGATTTGAAAAAAAAAAAAAATCATATTACAGGATTTGAAGATCAATACCTACCAAGGAAACAGTTTATTAAAAATTATGGAAAATTGTTGAGCATTCAGTCAACAAGAAATCTCAAGAACTACCTATCTTATGAGGATTTCAAGGAAATTTTTTTCACTTGCAATATTTTCAAATTTTCATGTTGAAATTTTATTTAAGGACTCGAATAAATCTGTGAATCAAAATTTTGCACTTGAAATAACATCAGAAAGATAATAAATCAGATTTTCAAGTTCAGATAACACCACAAAAATTTTATTATTCTATAGCCTTATTCATTGATATTAGAAATTTTCTCAATGGAATATCTTATTTGATCTGATTTTTCTCAATTTTTGTACTTTTTCTCTTCCCATTCACATTTTCAAGCAATCTACTCTGGATAAATATTTCTCAAACATTGCCCACATCTACAATGTACCTACTCAATTTCATACCTCTCTCCCCTCCTCACATCTTACCAACAAAATGCACAGAATTGCATCAAGAATTAAAACCAGTTATTAGTATTTACGATGGGACACCGGCGATTAAAATCCGTACATAATTTTAAGTTTAAATTCATTAGAAAAATCCCGCCGCGAAGAATTCCCCGCTAAGACCACATCACGAATCAGATTTCAAAGCAGAAGCGAATCGCACCGTGTAATAATTTTCCAAAGAGTTAGCAGGAGTTATTATTTAGTCAAAATATTAGCCTCATATGTCGTCTCTCACAATGGGTTATCTCGTGGCCACTATAGTCCGCGAGATTATTTAGGAGATAAAATTAATTAAAAATCGATATCGCATGTTAACACAATTACTCATTATTTATTTAGGTACACAAACAATGTAGTTCCCTATGTAAATAATCCCCACTTACCATAAATAACACGTAGGAAGAAATAAACAACCATATTCCACCGGGTTGCTTAATTCATCCCTGAAACCATTCTGGTATGGATTTCGTGAACTCTCAAACTACTTCTAGGAATCATAAATCAGCATCGTTCCAGCCTTATAGGAATACACCTTTAGGAAAGACTACTCGCCAAAAAAATTCTACCATCTCGAGCAAATAAAAAAAACACTTTCTATTCGAATCTGCTTCCAGGATTTCCTCAGACAGAGTCGTCCGGTTGTATAAATCACCGGTCGTGTCAATATTCAATATAAAGAATTTCTCAGGCGTTAATCGTTGAACCATCAAAGTTTGTTAGAGATGATAGGCCACATCAAAGATGGTATCTTCGTTGCTTCGTATTTCGTTACATTTAGCAGGTAAAAATTACACGTATCGTGTACCTATCGTATCACAAATCGTGACCACTAATAAGTCAACAAGACAAGGAGATGTTTAAATATAAGAATGCATTTACGATGACATTGTAAATAAGAACATTTGGCACAAGTATAATCTTGATTTTGAATACTCTCGGGTACTATTATTAGCGTCCGTCATATCGTTGAACTTTGTACGGCGAGCATGTTAGTGGTTAAATCTGTTCACTGGGGCATTTTAGATTTCAGGCGGAAGACCGCAGTGGAATGTGTTGAAATCAGATTCCCTCGGATTGGATCTGGACGTCTGTAAGGCGTGTTACATGCTATAAAATGAGCGAGATTGTTATGTAATCCAAGAAATGCGCTTTTTAACAATCGCTCTTTTTGGCAGTGGTTAATTTGTTTTAATGAAAAAAATTTTGACGCCAGTCGCCTGACGTCAATATAAAGTAAACGATATGCAAATAAAAACTTAATGAGTACTTGGAGATTTTTCCTTGATCGGAGAAGCGGAACGGGAACGTCTGCCTGCGTAATTAATGGATAATTATTTTGGAGATTAGATGCAGTTCGTTACAAACGTCTATCACTCTAAAAGTCGATTTTATTCATTAATTCGTGTGTTTTGGAAACTTATAATAGAATTATAAAAGATGTGGAAAAATTATACTTTGAAAAAGTGGCATTCTAAGCGTGAAAAGAATGCTTCCCGGTCTCTCCGAAAGGCCTATTTTTGAAAACTTGCACTTTCAAAAAAATAAGGTGATTTAAGCCTTTGAAAAAAAAAGGAGACACTTTGCATTTTAAAAGGCTATACACAATTACACATTCCTTTTAAAATGGCTGCATCTCATTTTTGTTAATTAGTTCTCCCAAAATTTCTCCTTTTCTTTCTTTTTTTTACAAAAAATTTCATCATTCTTTTTGCTTACCAAAATGATGAAATTGGGGGGAAAAAATTAAAACTAATAAACGAGACAATATCGGTTATGGGAAAAGGATTGATATTTCCCCTGCCTCATTTTAAATTTTGTTGACAAATATTCTCAGAAATTTGAGAAATTTTGTTGCAAAAAGGAAATAAAAAGCACTTGAATTATTCCGAAAATGATGGTATGAACCTTTTTACCCTCCATCCGTGAAAATTACTCAATTTGAAGCAGAGAAAAAATTCTTCACATTCATCAAGAGACATCGAGGGAATAGGAGAGATTTCGAGTGGAATTTTCAAAATTTTTAGATTTTTTTGAAAGAGGAGGTCATCACAAACTAGGATTTTTTTGAAAGTCGAAGTAGCATTTGAAAAGTAGGATTTTTTGTTTTTTGAATTCAACGCGTTTTTGGAAAATTTCTCTCACTTCTCTTTTTAAAAAAACATTAATAAGTAAATTTCTTATTTTTCAATAATATTAGTCGAAAATTTTTCATCTTCGCCCTTTCCCTTCCCCTGTCCTTCTGAGAGTTTTGCCCAAGCATCGTCTCTGATTGAGGGAAATAATTACAGAAATGAAGGATTCGACACTCAAGTTTGACAAAAAAAAATTGCAGATAGGAACCAAATTTAAATTTCTTTTGAAAAAACAACTAAAAAAACAATATGAAGTCATAAGCATTAAAAAATGATTTTTTTCGTTCCAGAATCATTTAAATGCCTACCAATGTAAAAAATGTGTCGATTAAGAAAACCATACGACTTGGAAATTTTTTTAAAAAAAATCTATTCTTACAATTTTATAAATTTGGAGGATTACCTATGCCAATTTTGAAAAGTTTTTCCAATTTTAAAAGACCAACTAAAAAAAAGTTTAAAAAATCTAATTTTTGAACCTTTTATAAAATTTTACCCTTGATTATTCAAAACGGCCAGCTACCTATTTAGTCCATTGACCAATTTTCCAAAATTCATTTCTGCAAAATAAAATCTATGTTTTTCTCGGTTGTTTTTTTCAAACCTCGGAAGTTTCAATCGATCGAGATATCGAGAAACTCCTTGTTTTCTTGCAAACACTTTCGATCTTTTCAGAAAAACGCAAGAATATGGAATTGAAATTTTTCCCCCCTAATGTCTATGCTGAAGGTGTAATTTTTTCAATTTTTTTTTTCAAAATTATTTCCAGAAAAAATGTATGGATTTAATGCTGCAGTGATGAATTTCGCAAATTCGTATTTCAGTTTAAATGGGTCATTGATATGGTAATTGATGGTAATTCGGCATTCTTAGACACCTAAAATATCTGAAAAAATTGAAAATTTTCAGCTTCAAATGTGGCTCTTGAAAAAAAAAAATGAATTTTGGTCAATTAGAAATTGCTTTAAATCAATTCGAGAAGTCCAAAACAGTGTATCAACTAATTTTGGAATTTTTCTTGGGTTGAATATTGAATCCACTGAATTTTTACCCTTAATTTCATTTTTGTAGAACGTAATTTTGAATTTTAAAAAATTCACTAAAATTTGAGAAATGAACTTCAACATTTGAAGTATTCTACTTGCATTTTCTTTCAATAGGTATTTATTTTGTTTTGATCCAAAATTTTAGGGCACCTCTCTTTCGAAATACACAAAAACAGAGACTAAATTCGAACTCACTCTCGACTCAATACATCACATGACTCTCACACGTTCCAATCGCGAATAGAAAATACACCTCATAAAAAAGATACGCCACTCGATACACGATATAGGTTCACGTGCATAACTAGTTCAACTCGAGCTCGAGATCCTATAATTATACGTTTCCAGGCCTCTTCTCTAATAACGCCTCAGACATTCGTAATCCTAAAAACCAGTATCAGTTTAAGAATCAAAATAGTGTTAATTTTCACTGTTTATAAAATAATTATCGCACTTGTTTGTTGTAGCCGCGATCCGACTAGCGCGGCGGTACTAATGTCGACATCAACGAAATTAACCACTTTTCCCGCAATCCAGTTTATTGAATGAGAGTTTCAATTTAACAAGATAGTAGTGATTAAGGCTACGTTCTCGGTATTGTGTGTGTACGCGAAGAGTATCTAACGTGGGTATATTTAGATGTGGTATTTTTTTCCAATAAAAATCATCGAGATATCGTGAGCTCCCTCGGCGAGGTGTTTCCACTAATAAGTATTTGATAAGGATATCTTATAATCCTATGAGCTCATCTTATTAACGGTATTTAAAGTATTCGAATTCGTGATTGAGGTGGCCAGTTTTGAGGTTTTTTATCAATTACCTAATCAAATTATACTCGAAATATTTTTCCTTGCTTTAAATTGAGCAAAAGCTCCAATTTCACCAGATTTCTTCTAATTAGCTGGTTAGATTTGAATAAGAAAAAAAAAAAGGCAAGCGTTAGAATGCAATTGGAGATTATATTTTCAAAACTTTGTTTGTAAAAAGATTCGTATTGAAAATAATGGTAAAAAATTTACATCGGAAGCAAAAATTTTAATTTTTATAAATTTGCATAATTTATACATTACTGGTACTAATGTTTGTTTTTCAACAATATATCTTATTTGAATGCCACAGTTTTTGAAAATTGTCCAATTTTTATTACGTATTTTTATGATTTTGAGACACGAATGTTTTTCCAAACTTTGAGATTTTCATCTTAAATATTTTTGATTCGAAAAATTTTCCAATGTTTAATTGATGATATTTTTTGGAAAAATTTTACTAAGATTGAAAATTATTTTTAAAAATGGCAATAAGTGTATTCAGAAATTAATTTTAAAAGGGGCTGAGAATTCGAGAAAAAAATGGAAGGAGTCGAAAAAATACCGTTAAAAAAAACTTTTTCACATTTTTTGCAATAAAAATTTGTATACGATTCGAAATTGGGGAATTTTATAATTTATTTTCTCAATTTTGTGGATTTTTTTCTCGATTCTGATGGGAAAACTGAGAGAAAGATAGGGTAATAAAAACAGCAGATTAAACCGGTGACTCGACTTATAGATAATTTTTCAGTGTGAAGAAAAATTCGAACTGAAAAAAAAAACAGGATAGAGAAATTAAAAATTCCAAGGGTAGAACAGGATTTATCCCCAAAGGTACTTTTTAACGTTAAAAACGAATCAATCTGAATTGCATCACTCAATTTGAACATTTCCATTTTCAAAAAAAAAAAAAAAAATCGACTCGTTAATCTCAATTCTTCAACTTATAATCAATCAAATCCAAATCAACTTTCCATTTATTGATTCATGGCTCTAGAATGAAATTCCAATCGCCAATTTCGAGCACGCTTCTCGCCTCATCATTCAAACCTGGCTATAATTTAAAAATTAGCTTAACCAATTTAATCGTATTTTTATGATTGAAAATTCTATCATCCTTAATTCATAATTCAATCTGGTAATTATTATTCGATACCCATGTAAAGCAAATCACCACACATGACGAATCAATAAACCTATATCCAACGTCAGCCAGATCCAATACAAAAAAAAAAGAAACCAACACTGTAATTCGCTCAATCTTCCACTGTCCATCAAAAATTACCTCAATGATAGAAAAAAACACCAATACATACACAGGTATCCCTGCTGGGAGCGTAATAATTTATTTTCACATTCGAAAATCATTAAGGTTGGCGCATTTAACAAACTCGTAAAAATTATCCTCTTTTATCGCATCGAATCGTGTTTCTTAAGCGGTATTTGATGAACCGTTAAAATCGCACGACTGCGAATCATATTACGAGGGTGAAAGGTTGTATAGAACAAGGGTGAATTTTTACGTTACGCTGTCATTTTTTTGTTATTCGATCATTGACGAATTTCTGATAGATCGCGAATCCAAACGAATAATTCGTCGGAGGAACACAATTCTATATTATTCGATAATTAGGGGGGATAACACTCGTCATACATTCGACGACACATACGATCTTTTACACGTGAATAGGTTTCTTTTTGACCGCCATCTCGCCCCATGGCTCAATCTTGTCGCGTCGGCGGGATCAAGGAGAATATTCAACCAGACGCAGACGACGGTTATTCGTATTTTCTCGATATCGAATTCGATTCAATGGTCGAGCCGCATACAGCATTTGAAACAATCGTTATAAATTTCCTATTATGAGAAGTCTCATCTTAAGATATATTGCTGTGAGATGTCCACGCGCGTAATTAAAATACACCATTTTAATACTCGAACGCGTCAGTATGTCTTATGATTTATGCTTTTTGATAATTACCTTCTTTCATTGATAACTCGACGCGACCAAGTGTGCGTAAAAGGCGTATCAATAAAATAACAACCATGGTTACTTATTACTCTTGCAAGTACAGTGTGACCGAAAAGTAGTGCACGCTGAATGTGATTTTTAATTGGAAGCAACTGGTGAAATGACTGTAAACGCACGTGGAGCAAAGCTGCCAACAGTGCCAACACTGATAGTGAAAACTGAAAAATACTATTTCCTTAATTTTTTTTTAAAAAGTTGTACACGCCTAAAGCCGTTAAAAACGATTAAAATCTGCAAACTTTTCATTTTTAAAATAAAAAATTATCACTACCTAGTTTTTTCCAGTGGTCAAAAAGCACCATTTTTAATGATGAATCACTACGGTTGGCAGCCCTGACGTGATTGCTCATGATGAGATTTTTCATTGAGGCGATTCAAAAAAATATTAATTTTTGAAACCGGTTCAGCAGTTTCGACGCGGTTGTTTTCTCTGAGATAATTTAAAAGAAATTTGAATCCACAGAACCGGTTGAACAGTTTTGAACCGGTTTTTTCGTTGAGACGATTCAAACGAAACGTGAATTTTTAAACCGGTTGTTTTTCATTGAGCAAATAACCCAATCTGCAGTTTAGAACCGGTTGTTTTTTATTAGGTAAAGTGATTCAAAAGAGGTAAATTTTTAAAACCGGTTTAGAAGTTGTGAACCGGTTTTTTCATTGAGGCGATTCAAACGAAACGTGAATTTTTGAACCAGTTGCCTTTTTATTGAGAAAATTCAAAACAATTGTGAATGTTCAGAACCGGTTGAACAGTTTTGAACCGGTTTTCATCATTGAGACGATTCAAAGGAAACGTGAATGTTTGAACCGGTTATTTTTCATTGAATTTTTTAACCCGATCAGCAGTTTAGAACCGGTTGTTTTTTAGCAAATCGATTCAAAAAAGATGTGAATTTTTGAAACCGGTTGAGAAGTTTTGAACCGGTTGTTTTTTATTAAGGAACCGCGAATTTTTGAACCGGTTGTTGTTCATTGAGACAATTTCAAAATAAATTTGAATTTTTGAAACCGGTTCAACAACCAGTCATCAGTATAAACCAGAAAAGTTTAAAATGTCAAAAAACATTCAAAACAGCAGTTGTAAAAAAATTAAAAAATAATTTTTTTTCTGTAATTTTTTTCTCGTCTGGAAATGGAGAAAGGTATGGTTTTCAGAAAAATTTGGACCACTTTTTGGGGGGAGGGGAGGAAGGTAGGGAGGCAGAATGAGAGAGAGGCAAAGAGAGAGGGAAGAAAGGTGAAATGAATGCTAGGTACTTTATGACAACCAGTTTCCAACTTGAAAATGGGGGGGGGATTAACCAGAAAAATCTGAAAAAAATGAAAGCCATTTCATAGGTATTAGTTTCAAAAAATAAGAAAAATGGAAAAAATATTTAAAGTGGAAATTGTAATCAATTAAAAAATTAACATTTTCCTGTTTATGATTCTCATCTCAGCAAGCTATGGAAAGAAGTAATTACTTGAAAAAAAGTAAATTATGCATCTAAAACTTTTGTAAGTAGGTAGGTACCTACCATAACTTTTTTTTTTCGTAAGTTAGAAAAAGGAACCTATAAAATAAAATTTTTTTAGCACAGTAGCAAATCAGTGAAAAAATTCAATAAAAGCAAACAGTGAAAAAAGTGTTGGAAAATCAATGAAAATTCACTGAAAAATCTGTGAAATTCTTTTTAAAAATCATAAAAATTAGTTGAAAATTTAGCAAAAATCCGCTGAATTTGAACATAAAAAATTTTTACTGATTTTCCATTGTGCTGCAATTCTGATTTTTTTCTAGTTACTTTTCACTGATTCGAAATGAGAGAGCAGTGCGGAAATCATTTGTCCAAAAAATCAACTTTTTCCAACCAAAAGTTCCACTCATCGTTCACTATACTTTTGGACCATGCTGTATCTTTCGAGCACTTGCCTGAAACTGGTTCTAATGTATCCATCCAAACAGCCATCGACGAATTAATTTTAGCGTATCTAACGTCGGCTAATGGTCGCCTGTTTTTCTGGCGACATTTTAGACCAAAAAATGTTGAAAAATTTCGCCAAAATTTATGGGCCTTCGATCTTCTCTTAATAATTATCGCACTTTTGCATTTGGCAAAGAAACCCCATGCTGCAGGTTGCATTGCCAAAATTCTAACGCATACAAATGACAGAAGGACCTGTTTTTTGACCTAGGACAACATTTTTGTATCTAGTTTTCTCTTCGACGATGGATTTGGGATCTGGGAAATATATGTATTAGTTTGTAATACATTCGTTGCGATGTTAATGTGGCTCGTAAATTTAATCGTAAGTATGGTTTTTACCTTGTGTAATTTTTTACGATCGAGCTACTTTAAGAAATGGGAGATAGACGTGCGAACGATAATCATTTTATTTTAAACGTCGACTATGTTGCGTTTACTCATGTCCGCCACCACCGCCGTCGCAACGTCCAGCTTTTGTCGTCGATTTAAGGGATTACATTCAATGTTAATGGCTCTACCAACTGGTATGCGGTGAAAAGATGCCAGTTTCTAATTTAATGAGAATTCTTATTTCGGTGACGGAATTTTTATATCTAAATTGCTTCTTCGATACGTATACGAAATTTATATGCGGTTTCAATATGCCCCTCGGTGTATAGATAACTGATACCTACATCTTTTACTAATTTCCAAGTTAAGATATTTTTATCGTTTTTAACTCGAACGTCAATTCGTAACTTGGTAGGTCTTCTGTGTACTCTGGTCGAGATAAATTGAAAAAATAACATCGCAGTCATCACCTCGGATGATTTATGAATACCAAACTGAAACTGGGTACCTACAGAGTCAATAATTTGTTAAATTCGCACATAGAATCTGTGTTATTATAACGAGAGTGTGCTCGGTGCACGCGACCGTAATTGACGTATATAGAAATTTTTAAAGGTGAACACACCCGATGGATGATTTCACCTGACACGACCGTTGATGTGGACTACATTTCCATTCCATCTCCATCTCGAGGCTTACTGATCGTCTCGTGTCGTTTCCTCGTCCGATATTTCGATACGTGGATAATTTACGAAATGCAACATTCGAAATCTACTTTTGTAATTTTCATCTCTTCGAAAAACCTTAATCCTTCGTAACGTCTAAAAAATACCGGATTTTAGCCGATCTATGGGGACTTATTAGCAAAGATGTTTATTTAATTATCTTGTTATTTTTATACATCAAAGTACTATAAAATGTATCGATGTTCGAGTTCGCTTTTCAGCATGTTTTATTTTTATCGAACATCAAATCGGTCCATCGAACTAGGATAAATTTCAAGTCGGTTGTAAAAAAACCAGTCTTATCGGATTGACATTTCGCCGTGTGATCATTTTACTATAGTCGCAAATGTAGCGATATGTTAAAAATTGACTGACGAAACGATTAAGGTTCCGTTGTCGCTAAAATATGCGAAAGGATGATCAATCGGTATCCGAAACGGGTGTTTTAACAAGTTCTCCTCGGTTTCTACCGCTTCTGTGGAAACAGCGCCCGAAAGACGCATGTTGAGTGACGTAAATGAGGTGTCCGAATCCCAACGTCGATCGTAGGTTTTTATTTTGTTAATGTGACGAGAGATTAAATTCCATTGAATAAAATCTATCGAGATGGGATTTTCTATGGGTTTTTTAAAGTACTTTGTACCCTTTTTTATTGTTGTGGGGGATTTCTTTTCTAGCTACCTACTAATTTCGTGTGTATATGATGATTATTAGTTGATTCAAGGGTATTTCGAAATTCAATAGAAAATCTCTATTTGTTTCCGATTCGTCATATAGTATTTTAAAACTCCATAACAAAATAAAAAAATTATCTGTTGATGAGTAAGAGTAGAATTTTTATTATAATAAGTTGAAATTGATGAAATTTTAATCAAATTTCATCTATGATCTTCAATGCTTCAACTGGGTTCTAATTTAATTTTTTGATGAAAATGGTAGTGACTTTTTCAGAATTTGTAGATTTGAGACACTCAAATCATATACTTCACTCTCAGATGGCATACCTAATTATAAAATTCAGGTGAAGGTAACTAAAGTTATAAAACCAAAAAATTACAATTTTGACTGAGGAAAAAAATTAGGTAGGCAAGAATGGCACGAATCTTAACAGAATTTTCCAAAACACGGAAATACCTAGGTATACCTATTTCGTGGAAAATGAAATCTCATGAAATTTTTTTAATAAAAATTCGATTGGAAAATCAAAAAATTGGCTCGACATAAGTCGTTTTTGGATTGCAAGAGAAAGGCATTTACACCTTCACTATGCCACTTCTTAAAAATAAGGTTAACTCTATTTTTTTGGCATATATTTGAAGAATAGGTGAAATGGTGATTTTAGCTGAAAAATAAACCAGACATATATTCATGAAAATAGAATCATTAATTTTTTGAATAATTTTCCAACTTCGTGAATTTATATAATTACCCATTTTGAATCTTGTAAATCTATTTCGAACTAATTTCGTACCTTTGAGAGATCCAACTCCTAAAATTTTAGTTGTCTTGGCAAACTCGTTTAAACTTTTTTCTCAAACAAACCCAAAATAAACTTGTGCACCAGTAAAGAAACATCAGTCTAAAAAAATAAGTAACCAGTTTTTTCTCTTCTGAAATAAAGCATTCTCAAAAAAGAAAAAAAAATGAAACGAGATCCAAAAAAGGTTTAAAAATATCAATTTTCCATTAAATGGAAAACAAATGCTTTCCAGTATTTTTTTCTTTTTTACAAAATATTCAAATAATATTGACTCATCCTTGGTATCGAGACGGTCGATCAATTTGTAAAATCAACTTTTCGAGAAAAAAGCCTTTGAAAAAAAATTAGGTATCGTGGTACTTAAATCACTTGAAAATTATTATTGATCGTATTGTGATGAAAAATTTTACCATGAATTCAGAAAAACTAATTCAAGAGCTGCATCATGCTTAATTGCTATAGAGCTTGAAACCGAAAAACAAAAGAGGGTCACAATTTCCAAGTTTTTGGTTTGGAGCTGTATTAAGGGCACGACACAACTCTCAATTCACCTTTTGAAATACCTCGTAGAAATTTTGATCAGAATAAGTATCTACTGTTTCATTTCGAATCAGTGAAAAATCACTCAAAAAAGTTGGAATTTCAGCTCAGGGAAAAATCAGCAAAATTTTTTTCATTTTCAGCTGATTTTTTGTTGATTTTTCAGCAAATATTTACTGACTTTTTAGGAAATTTCAGATATTTTACTGATTTATCAATGAATTTCACTCACATAGGTATACTTCACCGATTTCATAGTGAATTTTCACTGGTTTTCCAGCAGTTTTTTTTTTTACTTTTTGCATTCAGTAAAATTTTTCTCATTTATTTATTGCTGTACTTAGGTAATGCAATTCTGACTGTTTTTCAGCAATAATTTTCGAAAATTTTTCACAGATTTTTAAATGAGGGAATATAACCGAGTTACCTTACCTACCTAAATATTTGAGTGATAAGAAAAATTTGAAGGCATTTTCAGACCCATATTTTTGAGCAGTTGGAATTAGATTCTGTCCTTTAAATCAGTTTTTTGAAAATTTTCAGACGATTTTTCATGTATTAGAACAACATTATTTGAAAAAAAAAAAAAGAATCTCAATATTAATTATTCTAAAGAGAAAAATTTTGATTTAAAAATTAAAAATCGGTAAGTAATTTGCCCTTTCGCTAAAGCTTCGAATTAATCTTTCTTGTTGCGTCAAAATCAAAAAGTATTTCAAGAACTTTTTAAAATTTTCTAGAAAAAACCACGATTAGGCAATAAATTTACAAAATTGAAAGCCTAAAAATTAGTACCTATTCCAGAGTTTCCTTCTTCATCAGTAATTCTTCATTTTTTTCGAATTCAACGAAGTATTACCTACAGTACTTTCTCATTCTGAATCAGTGAAAAGTCACTGATTCATTATCGAAATTGCAGTACAGGAAAAAATCAGCGAAATTCACCGATTTTTCAAAGATTTTTACTGATTTTTTAGTGAATTTTCATTGATTTTTCTCACTGATTCGTTTTCAGTAAAAATTTTTTCACTGATTTTCTCCTGTGCTGCAATAATTCTAACTGTTTTTCAGTGATATTCGAAATTTTTCACTGATTTATAAATGAGAGAGTAGAAATTTCATAAAATGAAGTAAATAGGATAAGTTTTTTTCTTCATGAACGCAAATTTTTAATCAACCCCTCCCCTCCCATCATGACTCAAAAAAATTATCCATTATTGAGCCAATAAAAAAAATTCTGAATCTCTGACATTTTTTTTGGCTTTTGACCATCAATAATTTTTTTATAAATTTTATCTTCTCAGACAATGAGACAATTATCTCATATCAATATCCCCCCCCCCCCATCATTCATTCACGACTGCCACAATTACATTCAAAATTGAAAAATTGATGAGCGAATAGAAAATCTTTTCAATTTCTTCACCTCTCTTAAAAAAAAATTAGATACGAGAATTTTTCAATTTTTTTATTTTCCATTCCTAACCCAACAATACCTTCCAATCCATCTGAAGCCTGCATCATAAATTCAGCCGAATAAAAGCATTTCGAAAGTCATTCTCATTCCGCAAAATGTATCGTCAAACTACCAACCAAGCACTTTTGAATTGTCACCCTTCGCCCTCCTTTCATCATCCAATTGAAAAAAATAACAGTAAAAAAAATTCGGACCCACTTTAACTCTTATTCTATTCAAGCTACAAAATAGAAACGGATTCGAAACCGTTAAGACCAGTCAACAGGACAATCACCTATAAATTTAACATCGCTATCTTAAAATCTCGCTAAATGTAGCCCATCTTCATAATGGCAAAAAACCTCCCAAGTTAGAAGGCAACTTCGAGTAATAGGTATCGGAAATGTTGTACCTACCATCAACGGTCCAAATTACCAATAATTACATTGCCTTCCGGATTCGCGTTAAAAATTCGATACAATCGAGGTGTTCATATCTGCATAATGTTTAATATTTGTCATAAATTTAATGGTTCGTCTAAATAAACTAAATTACGCCCGAAAGTAACCTCTTATCTTATGAAAATACCAATTAAGTGAAGAGTCGAATTATACAATGTATAAAATTAACTAACGAAATTTTAAAGGAATATTTTTTAATCGTTATCGTTTATCATTTCACATACGTATGAAGGCGCCACATCGAATAATTAAATACCAAATTATATCAGCAAATTAAAATGTGAATGAACTACGGTACACGCCGCGTCGCAAACATTTAAAATTCAACATCGCAATTTTTTTTGTCAAATCATCCAACAGTATCTAATTTGCTCGCGAGCTTATTCTTCAGGTACATATTCGCGTTACTACGAGTATTTATTTTTCAATCTCATTAAAAACCCATTATCCGGTAGGCCCACACGTTCTTAATTGATTTGTATATAAGGTGAGGCTAATTTATAGCCGTTCGTGACCTTGTTTCGTATTGTTTTGCTATGCCAATTACACAAAAATACAGAAACAAGTGGGTTGAATACATAATATCACTTCAGACGGTTCATTGGTCGGTTTTTTTTTTTCAAGGGCCATCGTGGTTAACCAAGGTCTATTTGTATAACAATTTCCCTGATAAATATCAACATCACGTTGCTGGTAGTTCTCGGTGAAAACGTGTAATTCGCGATCGGGGTGGCAAATTTTTAGCAACCAGTTTCACTGCCTGTGATGGGTGCCCGGGGAATCCAGTCTTGTTGCCAGGTTAAACATTTAAAAATGGGCTACTTTGCTGGTAATTCGTTTAAATATTATTTTAATCGTATTTACATTTGGTTTCGATAACTTGACGAGTGATCTTAGCGACGACCTCGAACTAAGATGAGTAAATATCGCTCAAGTTGCACTGTACGGAGAATGGGGATGGACCAGTATAAGTGCTTACGAGAATAGTGATGCAATAAGAAATACGAGCAACTGGCACGATTACCGAATGGTTTGAATTCTCGTTTGGTTCGACGAATTAGCCTAATGCCGTAAACGAATGAGAAATAATCGTTAAGAATCTGCAAAAAAATGGCAAATTGTAGTAAATTCCTGAGATAACAGGGCAAAAACACCATTCTCAGTCTTCAAATTCCGAGCAGCGATCTTAATAAAATACCAATCAGAAACGTGACTAGATCTCATCTATTTCTTTGGGAATATCGGAAGCGAAATATTTTTAATCGAATGGACACAGATTCTAGATCAGAGTTGCCGAGATTTCCGTTAGATTTGTGAAAATATTCTAGTTATTTGGGCAAAATTGTTAGAAATTTGGCATAATTTCGATTAAAGGTGAAAAATAAATCGATGTTTGTTTGGTTGATTATCAAGATTTTTCAATTTTTGTCATTTATGAGCTTGGATGGGGAAACCACCCTTGAGGGGTCAAAAATTGGTTTCTAAGTTGACACTGATTTAAGGCCTGATTTCAATTTGAGAATTTTTTTTTTATTGAATTTCACAAGGCTACTGCAGTATTCTTATTTTCCTATCCTTACAGATTATTTTCTGCAGTCTACAAAAAAATTCACATCGAATTCCACATCATTATTTTGACCGCTGCACTGCCAAAAGTCAAACCAACCCTGATCTCCGAATCGACTCTTTATGGACCTATTTATCGGCATAATGAGCGAATATGAAAACAAATGCGGAGACACTTGCTGCATTTAATATATTCCAAAGCCACGCATGGTCGGCTTGTTTGAAGAGTTTTATTTTCTATTTTTAATATGAACGTCGAACGCGTCTTTAATTACATGTGAATTAACCCCGGAATAATTTTACGACGTGCAATTTTATTGCAAATATGGCATAAAATTATGTAGCAGCCTGGATGGCTTTGGCTTGGTTGAATTTCTGTTCCAGTTCATTCACTCGTCATCGCGCCGCTACTTATGGCCATCGTCGTAATTAGAATACTCGGCCGTGTGGAATTATTTCATTTGCGAATTTCCTCTTTGAATGGCAACTACCTAATCAAGTTGCTGATTAGGCAGAAGGTTGACTAGTTTACGTAGTGGAATTAGAATAGAAGAATCATTCGAGTTTGCTGTCTGATCGAAATTTTCTGCGAATTGATTGAGAAAATCACCAGAGCTTCTCTTTAGGTTATCAATGATCTTTTACTGGGATATTAGATGATGAAATTTCAACATTATCTATTTTATTGAATGGGAAGGGGGCAAACTATGAAATTCACCGAATTTTCTTCTCCAATAATACTTTTGAGTTTTGACATGACTTTTTTTTTCAGACAAAGAAATTTTTTTTTACAAAGTGATATAGTAGGTAATGTGACATTACCATATCACTTCATTTTTCACATTCTAATGAGATGACATTACCGCTGTCATCTCATTAGAGTGAAAAAAATGGAAAAAATTATTTTCTGAAGTCTGAAAAATTGAAAATAAAAATTGTGGTTTCTGCCGGAAAATAAAGTTGAAAGAAACAGAAAATCGCAAAATTTTCATATCTGAAGCAAGAAAACCATGAGGGAATGTTTCTAATAATTGTTCTATGAAAAGCAACTAAGTATTTAAAACAATTTTCCCTTGAATTTTTTGAATGAAGGATTTTTATTAAATCCTCTTTCAATATAATTTTTCAATAAAAATTTTTCCCCTTGCTCCGCTCAGGCAGATTTTTCTTTGAAATATCATAATTTGAATTTTTTCAGTTAAAACCTCAAAATTTTAATTTTTCTGCGTAACATGGTCAATAGTTATGCAAGTGATATGCCTAATTATTACCGAATGCATAAAACAGACAAAATGGTTCCTTCTCAAATCCTAAGATTTTTAAATACGTAACTTTTTCTTATTCGTTAGGGACAAAAAAAATATCAAATCCGATCAGATCTGAAAATTGCACTGATTTCATTTCATTAAATTACATCAAACGAAGAAGCATTTCTGGTGGCATCGATTTATACATGTAGATGAGAAAATGATGAAAGACCATAGATTCAGTTTGACAAGAAAATTTATTATTTGATGTACTCAAAGGCGGTTCGAACATAAACTCTTGGGGGGAGGGGGTAATGATGTCCAAAAATGCCGACTAAGAAATTCAAAATTGCCGATTAAGAATTCCGAAATTTGACGATCCGAAAATTTTCGGTCTTAGCCGCTTACTTGGTTTTGAAGTTATTTTAATGTGAATAGGAGGTGAATAAAAATGGCCCGAGCGAAGCGAGGGAGAAAATTTCAAACAGAATATTTACTTTGATTTCAGTTTCAATAAAACAATTATAAATTGATCATCTAACTTGATTTTAAAAAAACTGGCTACTCGTACTCAAAAAATATTGAAAGAGAAGTACGATAAGGCCGAGTGCAGCGAGGCCAAAGCTTTTGAAAATTTTGATTTTTAGGCATCAAAAATGAGTTTCGATGGGGAAAAAAAGATTTTACAAAATGAGTTGAAATTTTTTTGAGAAAAAGCATCATTTTTATGGGATTTGGATAGTTTTAAAATTATGAAAGAAAAAATGTAATAAGTAAGGCCGAGCGTAGCGAGGCTACAGCTTTTGAAAAATTGGATTTTTAGACATCAGAAATCAGTTTTGACAAGAAAAAGTTTTATAAAATAAGTTGAAATTATTTTGAAGAAAAATATCAATTTTTTAAGATGTTTAGAAATCACGGGGAAAAAAATTCAAAAAGGCCGTGCGTAGCGAGGCCGAAATTTTTGGAAAATGATCTGAAAAGTAAGTAAGTAATTTTGAATTTGGGTTGTGTTTTTAGGACGGTAAACTTGAAATTTAACAAAGCACCGTTTTTTAATTTCAAAAAAAATTTTAATTCACTGACATTCCTGAGATTTTGCTGACTCATTTTATATCTCCCAAAATTTTGCCGATTTTGCCGAATGAGGATCGACTGGGGGGTATTACGCCCCTCCATACCCCCCATTGCGCTGCCCCTGGATGTACTTGAACCTTTTTCGTAAGAATACTTCAGCATAGAGAGCCAATTTTCAGCTGCATTTCAATAATTCAGCTACCTCAACCAGAAAATTTTTATGTCAAGAGGGGAATCCAACTTGGGTAGCTCGATTAAATTTTGTAGAAATGCTGCTGAAAGTTGACTCTCTCTGCTGAAGTGACTTGAATTTTTTCCCGAGGGATAAAAAAAATGGTAGAAATATGAAATGGGCAATCATTTGCCTGATTCACCCTTTGGACAAAATTTTTGCCTATTTTATTCATTCAGAAATTAGGTAGATTTCTACATATTTACCCGAATTAGGCGTAACATGCGTACATTGCGTAGTAAGGTGGGCCGAAAAATTTTTTTTTCGATTTTCAAAAACTAAAACATACCCCCGCAAAAGTTGTTGGCTGATGAGACCTGAAGAATAAAAAAAAAAATCAAAATCAATTCATATCATCCGATCGCGCATTGGCATTGAAATTTTCAAAAATTGGCAAAAATTCAATACATATTTTCAAACATTTTAGAAAATTTTGAAAAGATTTAAAATTCATTTAAATTGGTTTTAAAGCTTAGCTAGAGAATTTTTTGAAAAAAATGCATGCTGCATACCTTTTTTAAATTTCTGCCATTTCTTCACATGAAGAAAAATCAAAAAAAATTATAAAACGTTGTTCCTTTCAAAAAAATGTGTTTTTTGGTTTATGTGGGCACTAAATAAGCGCTAAAATTGATTTTATTCAATTTTGAATTTTTTTAAAATTTTGAATTTTTGCTAATTTTTAAAAACTTTAACGCCAATGCGCGATCGGAAGATATGAATCGATTTTGAATTTTTTTTTATTCTTCAAGTCTCATCAGCCAACAACTTTTGCGGGGGGTATGTTTTTGAAAATCGAAAATATTGTTTTTCGGCTCACCCTAATGCGTTGAGGAGGGAATATTTTTTGGGTACATTTGAAGCCAAAAATAATCTACAAAAAATGGTAAGAAACCCTCAGAAAATGGTAAGAATTTTTATTTCGCAGATCCAGTAAGTACTGTAAGTGCAATAAATATTATATTGAGTCAAAAATATCATCTTTAAAAACTACCTACTCACGATTTCAAAGCTTCTGCTCTAAAGCAAAACTAGTGAAATATTTTTCAAAATAAAACATTTCTAAATAATTGGGACGAAATTCGAAGAATTACTACCAATGTACAGAGAAACGAGGCGAATAGGTACTTCGAACTACATTGATCGTTCCTACGATAATGAAAAATAATAAACTGATCTACACAGGCATCCGTTCGATAAAATTCGCTGACACTGCGAATCCAATCAGCTTACCTCTGCAAAATGAAACTCACTAGACTCCGAATAACGTCTGCTCACGCTCTATGGCTGCAAATTTCACCAATATCGGTAAATAGGTTTAAAGTGTAATGATCGACTTGTTCACCCGTTCCTTAGCCCAATGTCCTTGAAGAAGGAAATTTCCAATCGCAATCCACACCACAGAATATACAAACTAGATCGAGAATCGTGTATGAAAAAAAACCACGATAATTTGCCTATTCCTCATCACGTGGGTACTGAACTTGATCCTCCATACGTCATCCTTATACGGATGTTGCAACTTCCCAAAGGTAGCGCAAACGCTTCCACTTCCAGATTCCAGTTCTCTAAAATAACGTATCAAGATCAACAGACTGGAAATGAGTTTTATCTGATTACGGAACGCCTAAGAACTAAACGTTAATCTGTAATGTAACAGGTTGATATGCGCTTTTTTTTCCCTCCTCCTAAACTTTTCTCGGTCTTCGGTCGAGATCGAGAACACAAACTAATAATTTGTTAGGTCAAAATGTTAAACGACGCCGCGATAATTGATTAAAATCCCGCTGTTTATTAAACTATTACGTAAATCTCGACTAATTATAATCAATTTAAAGGTTTTTGTTACGCGTCGCGTTGCTTTTTTTTTTCTTATTACGAGGCGGTATAATCGTCAGCTATAATAATAGATTTTTTTCGGTATAGACAGCCCTAAAATAGGCGGGTATAGGCTTTCTGTGAGGTATTTAATATGGTCGAAGGTTATCAAAATGAATGATTACCCACCTTTAACCATCGATGATGTGAGCATGGTAATAGATTCCTGGAAGATATTCATTTCCTAAGTATACGTTCGAGTTCCCTCCGCGTCCCATTCTGCAGCCCATAGATATGCGAACTCCAGAACCGAGTGACATTTATGAATTTTTTCCTAATACCCCAGCAGGCCTCGGATGCTATTAAAACGTCAATGGAGACGTATTTTTAAATTCGATGCCCGGAAACTATTAGGATCAGCTGTGCAGCTCGTGTTTTCTCGAATGCATTCCAAAGGCTGCGCAGTAAGATATTACCGTCAATTTATCGTAATCCTGGACGCATTTTTTTTGAAAACTAATTTCGTGAAAATTCTCAATTCGGCTCCGATTGTTTACAGCTGGCGATGGTGAGCTGCAAAGTAAATTATATTCCGCGCCTGACAACTGGTCCGGGTGGCATGGTCTTGGGTACAATGTCGTTCGAGCTCGAGTTAATTATACAGTCAAAATTGTTTAGAAAATTTAAAATATCAATAAAAATGCGAAGTAACGACGTAACGGAAACTGCGCCTATTTTTACGAACCTTCATTGGGTTGCAAATTGAAGTCTTTACGCTCTCCAAATTATGATCATTGCGAATACATGAAATAAGGTGGGAGTGAACTTGGCCGTTATTGTCTCAAATATACTCATCCGATCCGGTGATGTCCATCTCGTTGACTCTTGCAATATACCGGTATCGCAAGACGATGCAGTTTGTGCAATTCTGGCGGTCACATAGTTTACGATGGTTCTTCGAAAAAAGTGTAGGTCTAGGTACACATTGCAGATTTTAACGACTCGTTCGACCGGTACAGGTCGGTGAAATTGTATAAGATTAAAGCGCACGTATTCCCCCTTCTATGCCTCCGCCTCCAGACCAGCAGCGTTTTGTATGAATGACACCTGTCTGCTGATGCGAAAAGGGAGTTTAATCGAGATTATCTGCGGTGACAAAATATTCTCATTCGGAAGCAGTAATTACGATGTCAAAGGTGGAATGCGAAGAATCAATTTATCAGATCGAGATCGAGCTGATTTGAATTTTATCTATTTGCCGTCGTGTTTGAAGAAATTAATCTGTATTGAGCTGCGTCTCTGGGCGAAGTTAGGTTGACAAATTAACGCCCATTGGAGCGTCTAATCGATTGCGCTTTTTTTATAGGTATCTGAGCCTGTTTTCGTAGGTACCAGTTTGGAATCCACGGGTATAAAATTTTAATTACGAATTGAGTTTTTATTTAACGAGCGACGAAGGTGCCACCGAAAATAGATAACTTTTTTGAAACTGCAACAGCTTGAAGGTTCAATTGACATTGCCGCGATGATATTTCGATTAAGTTGCGATGATAACCTCAGATGATCGTAAATTGATTGAATTATCGCGTAACGGTGTTGCTGCTGTTTGTATAGATAAATTTACCGTTTAGTTGGGGGAAAAAATCGTAAATATAGGTGGTTCTGCGTACGAATACGCACCTAATAAAAATTGGAAAACGGTTTTTAAATTTATTGGAGAATAGGCATAGGTGTTGGTATGTTACTTGCCTATTGAATTGAACTCGAATGTCATCCGAATCTTGGCGAAGAGGTCAAAATATCTTCATAATGGAATCTCTCTAAAATTTATTGGAATATAATGAGAAAAAAAATCAGTTTCTGCTTCAAGGGGAACGTTTTCAATGACTTTTTTTTTTTTTTGAAATGGATGACACAAAAACCATGTTTAGGTCTCAAAAATTGGAATAAAGGGTTACTATGTCCAATTGTCCATCATCATGACCTTCTTCGAAAAATTCCAAAATTGAGTATCGTTTCAGATTTTAAAATTTCCTACTCGGTTTATAGAAAATTATGGGAAAAAATTAGCTCAGTTTTGCTAATGAAGAGTGAGGATTTCTTCAATTTATGGCATAAAAGAATTGGAATTTATTTGTTTTTTGAAAATAGGGGAAAGCCATCCATAGGTGCACCCAGAAATTAATTAAGGAAGGGGCTGAGAATTTGAGAAAAAATGAGGAGGGGGTCAAATTTCAAATTGAGTCATTTTTCACTGATATTTCAATCAAAAATCGTCAATTTTTTCTGACAAACGGAGAATTTATTGAGAATTTAGTGATTTTTGACTGAAAAATCAATCAAAAATTGTCAAGTTTTGAAATGAAAGTACTAAAATATTGCCCGAGCGAAATTTTTTTGAAAAAATATACTTTGAAAAGCAAAAAAATGACTTTTTTCTCATTTTTGAAGCAAAAAATTATTTTTTCCGGGCTTAAGGGGAGGCTCGAGCCCCCTGAGTCCCTCTTGGGTGCGCCTATGAAGCCGTCAAACTGCAACATTTTCAGTCTTTCATTAAAGCATTGAGAGATCAAGATAAAAAAAATTAAGTTTCCTTTGAAAGGAAATATTGAAAATATGTTTTTTCCTCTCGTCGTGAATTCTGATATCCAGTTAATTTCAAAAAAATATTAAAATTTGTTTTTAAAATTTTTCAGCTCATTTTTCCTGTTATTCTTCAATTTTCAGCTTCTGACTTTTTGATAATATAGACAATAAGTTAATTTCGGAAATACTTACAAAAAATTTATAAGTTTTCGATTTTTAGTCACACAAAATTTAGTGTCGCAAAATAGGATCATAAAAAGTTTGGAATAATCCCCCCACCTAAAAGGAATTTCAGCTCTTGAATTTCTAATATATAACAAGTTGAATTTGAAAATATAAAAATTTACAAGTTTTTGACTTGTCGGGACACAAAATAGTGTCTTAAAAATTTTTGAATGACCCCCCCACCCAACAGGAAAAAACATATCCATGTCAACAAGTTTTCAATCATTGATAATTTTGAGTTTTCTAGAAACCTTTTCCTTTCCCCTTCCACCTTATTACAGGAGTTTAGGATTTTTCAGCACATTTTTATATAGGACTATTTGGCAACAAACAGGTACCTACGAATTTAAGTTTTAGCAGGAATGCTTTTACTTTCAGTTGACAATTCTGGGAAATGCGAAACAAGAAATTGAAGAAAAATGCATCCCTACGAGGAAACCTTGAAAACCTGTCTTCCTCGATTGTTTTCAAAATTTGGCTCATTGAAAAAGCATATTACCCACATGTCAGAATCGAATTTTCAATTGCTATGTAGATCGTTCGATTTTTGGCAAATTTTTAAAAAATGAAAAAAAGATCAGTGGGTGGTTCAATTTTTCAAAAAAAAAAGAGAGTAAATCTAGAGATGATAAGTATAAAGTAATTTGAAAATTGGTCTATACTCCGGCCATCTCCAAATGCCATAATCACTTCACCGGCAGGTAACATTTTCTCATGACTTTGAAAAAAATCCAGCAAGGAGGGAGAAGGGAAGTAAAAATTTTTAAAAATTAATAAGGCTATCCATAAGTGTCCTTCGTCTTTTGAAACCAAAAACAAAAACGGAGCTTTTTTCTTCAATTTTGAGGAAAATGTTATCAATTTTGTCTAAAATGACCAAAAAATTTTGTTAAAGGAACACCATGTCACGGTACAGTTTCTATGAAAAATTGAACTAGGTACCTATATCGACAAGTCAATTTTACAATTTTCAAAAATTCGCCAAAAATCGAGAATTTAATTTTCGTAGCTAAAAATTTGATTCTGAGGTGTGCCTAAGTTCAGCTCAATCAATGAGGACATAGTTGTAAAGGTTCCTTATTTGTAAAACTAATTTTTTTTAAAGAAATGGTTATTTTTATGAGCCACCCCTGACACTATTTCCGACTGAATTGATTTCATGTATCAAACTATTTTTCAGATGGCTAAGCTGACCACTAATCAATCACTTTTAATTTTCTTCATCTTCAAACAAGTCTCTCAATACCAAAAACTATAGAAAACAAAATGCTAGAAAATTTCAAATCCCTCCTCCTCACCATTCATACCACCTTCTGAGAAAATATCGAGCGAACCCGATTCTCGAGCAATTAAAATGCCATCCCCTCCAAAGATAGGGTTGTTGAAACCACTCCAGACATTGAACTTGACCAAGCACAGCGCATATTTATTAGCAACAATTTCACGCTCACTCTCGCCTACAACATCATCGTACAACCGTGTACTTGTACCTGCAAAGGCTCGCTGTAGAATGCGATCAGCTCTCATAAGAATGGGGGTTTTTACATATCTAATTACATTTCGAATTATCCGATCTGTAAGGCACAATACATGTTGATTGTGTTATTTATTAGGCGACTTTTCAAGGTTATCTTTGAGCAGACACCAAAAGACAGCCGGACGTATTTTATGACCGTTCGTATGTTGTCGGCGATAAAGTAGGATTCGCTTTGCGCTCCTACAAGGGAAAATAAATTTCCACGGTGGAAAAATACCTATGTAGATGTGTTTTTTTGCACTCGCGGTGCGAAATTGTAACGTCGCATCCTCACCATCGAGTACCAGAGGTGTCTGTAATGAGCACGATAAATGGCATTTTTCGCTCTGTATTTTGTCCGGCGGTTGTCTCATACACGAGGAGTACCCGAGTATATTACGAGTATATATTATTTGTAGGTTGATTTTTTTCTCCTCTCTGGTAAATTCTTCTTGATTTCTGATGCGGTGGTGATGGTACATTCAGAACACCGACATCGTTTTCCCGCGGCTAAGGTTGTAAAAAGAAAATTGAATTTGCATAATAACGTGTTACCGTAATCTATAAACCGTGATTTATACAACGCGCCACCTGTTTTTTGATTAATAATGGTTTTCGTTCGAATCGAATGGCATTGTTGGCTTGATAATTGTATAAACGCGAAGTCATTTCTATGCGGCTTTAATCTTTTACAACATTGTACCTATTTTTCGTATTCCTTTGTGGAAAGTCGATCGGTTTAATCTAGATAGTATTGAGTGTTGGTGTCTGCGGTATTCCCGTACGAAGCCTCGATGTATTTGGAAGATCGTCGAGTCTAAATGGTATCGGTTTAAGATTGGAGTGGGTAGTTTCGCCATAAGCTGTTTTTGGAGTGATTGAGGAGGTTTTTGGGTTTAGGTATACGAGGCAAAGGTTCGGATTTATGACAGATCCGGTTCTGGAATTTTTATTCGTTGGTTTCAACGAGCTCGTGATGAAAATTCCACCTACTAGTATATTTTGTAAAGTTCTTTCGCCGATTTCCAAGATTGCCAGGGAGATATGAACGAATTTATTTATTATGGGCTGGCTAACAAAATTTTCTGAAATGAATTCTCGATTTTTTACGACTTTTTTTTTGCAATGTTTGCTACATTTTTGGCACATAAATGCCCCCTGTCCAAGTTCAATAATTAAAATGAATTGAAATGAAAGAGAAATTTGAAATTTTGGAAAATATTTTTTTGAGTGATTTTTAATTTGATTTTTGAAAAATGAATTTGAGATCAAACATAGGCGCACCCAGAAATTAATCAATGGAGGGGCTGAGAATTTGATAAAAATTGGGGGGGGGGGTCAAATTTCAAATTTATCATTTTTCACCGATTTTTCAGCCAAAAATCATCAACTTTTTGACAAACGGAAAATTTATTGAGTACATAATGGGGAATTATTGACTGAAAAATCAAAAATTACAATTTTTAAAATAAAACGACCAAAATACTGTCCAAGCGAAGCGAGAGCGAAAATTTGTTCAAAAAAAAAATTGTTTGAAGAGCCAAAAAATGCACCCTTTTCACATTTTCGCAATGACATTTTTTCCTGAGCCCGGGGGGGGGGTCGAGCCCTTTGAGCCTCCCCTTGGGATCATCAGGAACTGCATTGAAATCTAAAAATAAAAAATGTGTTTTTTTTCTACTTGCTTTTTTTATTTCCAAAATGTCTCATCATAGTAATCTCAAAAAAAAAATGATTTTTTGGAAATTCTATTCAGGGTGGCCACTACTTTTCAAAAATTATTTTCTTTGGGGCCAAGTTTTACGAGTTTTCAATTCTCTTTACGCAAAATACTTTTGTAGAAGCAAAATATGGACATACACTTCTATGTTGAGTGAATTTTAACCACGATTAAGCCCTTAAAAAATGGATGGAAGCACATTTTTTCTGTTTAAAACTACTTAGGTATTCAATTTTTGGAATGGAAAGAATGGGAAGGTGAGATGAGTTCATAAAATTATTTTTAGATTGAATTTCTTGTTTCACGTTTTTTCAGTCGAATAATGTGTATAAATTCATTGCATCAAGGGGGAGAGGAGGGGTAAAAACTTTTAAAAGAAAATACGTCCAGTTATGGCTGAAATTTCATTTCTTCAATATTTCGATATTGAGGGAGATTTTGAGATCCTTCAACTCCCTCTTGTATATAACTGAGAGACTGAAGATTTAATAGGCTCCAGTAAAGCGAGGATTAAGATTCGAAAATATTATTCATCTAAATTTTTGAATCACTTCTTTTCGAAGAATATTTCAAAAATGAATTTAATTATTTTTAAAAATAAAAAATATCAAGTTCAAGAATTATGCCTTATTCTGTTTCAATTTTTTAAGCTAATTCGAATTTTGGAGAAAAAATTTTGTAATTTTTTCAAAACTCATAAATTTTTACTTCAATTTTTTTCCATATCTCTCTGGGCAGAATTTTGATCGTTGAGTTAACTTTTTTTTCAATTTCTGCAAAGAAAAATTTGATTGCCTCAAAAATTTCCCCTTTCCGCACAGGACAATATATATTTTTTTCAATATTCATCTAATGCATAACTTTAGTACATACCCGATTCAAGTTCTTTTCCTTTCATATCTCCCTTGAGAGCTAACCTTTGGTCATTTCGAAATTTTTTCATTTCACCTTGGACTTTAATAATCAACTTTTGGCCGGAGGCTCCAAATCCACTCAAGGAATAAATTTTTGCAAAATTTCTGGTTTTCGTATTATTTATTATTTTCACAGAAAACCAACAAATCAAATTTATGCCATTTCAGCCATTTTAAAAAATTCTGCCCAAATTCAAAAAATCGCCTTCGATAGCTTAAATTTTAGCCCTGTAGATGTGAAAAGCACACACTTTGAATGAGCCAAATTTCGAACCATCGACAGAAACAGGTTGTCTACAAAACACCCTTGCAAGATCTTCTGCTCCTCATTGTCGACACATTTTCGTCTATGTAAAAAATTCACATGAACAAAATCGAACCAAAAATTTTACATTTCACCCTCAATTTTCAACTCGACTCCCTATTCATTTTGAAAATCATTCGCAATCATTCCACGGTATTTCACACGGACAGAAAACTTCTCACATCGAAATCCACACGATTAATAAAAATTGACACTTGCGGATGCCTTTTAGCTGCCCGTGCCCGTCCACAATACCATTAAAAATAACATTCGATGCGAAAAAATTAAAACTTACATTCTCGAGTTGAAATGTCCGCGCTCTTCTATTGACTAAAATAAGGAAGCAATTACAGAACGTATAAAGACTACAACAGCGTTAATATAGACAATGAGCCTGTACGCAAACTGTTGTACCGCCTGCGCGGTGAGTTCATTCCCCTACAGACGCGGCCAAACATCGGCAAAAAATCGTCGAAAAACTTGATAAATTCAACCTCAGACACGTTTACAATGTTGCCGAAATGTAAACGCGCCGCTCAATTACCCTACACCACATGCCATCCACTTAGATAAAATTATACATATGCTAAATGTCACATATGACGGGTTCTATGCAAGTATATTTAATAGACGCGAAAGCTCAATGAACAGCGAACACCGAACGTGGATCACCCGCTGCTCTTCTTGGAACACAAGTGCGTACAATTCCAAGTCCAAGTCTGCTTAGGTATCTTATGTTTGCACATTGTATACGAAAAATTTCCCCCTTCTTTACAGCTGGTCTCATCACTTGGACGTCTGTTTGGTACACAGATAAACGATGAAAAGGGCATAGGGCAATAGGATGCGAGGCGAAAAAAAAATCACTATTACCGAACTCGATCAAGCGATAAATCTTTCTTACGTAAAATCGTATCAACGAATTTTAAACACCCAAAATAAATATCAAAGCTGCGGTTATATACTAAGTACTTAATAAGTTCCATACATGTTCCCTTTATGGTCGCGACTCCTCCGACTAATTTATGTTACAATATGCCGCGCGTTAAAGTCTTTTTTAAAGGTGTATCTGTCACACGGTCGGCATTCCTAATCTATTATTTTACAAAACGATGCTATCTGAACGTATATTCTTATAAAGTATACTAAACCCCTTGAAAAATTCAGTACGCCAAATGATCTTTCACTCAACACAATCCGCCGCGTGCTTCTCTTCGTCTCGAATCAACGCTGCTATGTATTTATTACACCTCATTCGGAGCTCGGTGTGTTTAGCTAGCGCCAACGCAGCACGAAGAAAGACCTCTGTCGCTAACTAGTTCCACGACATAACAAAGTATTTTTTTTCGACTCTTTAATCGGGGCCAGGGCGCCGTACAATTTATGATAGGGTGTTAACGACCAGCCAACCTGAACCCGAGATTCTGATTATTTCGACAATCACATTGCGGGAAATTCGATACCCTTTTTTGAAACTGTCAAGATTCGACTTCTGGTTTTGTAGGAAATTCGAGATCTGTGATGTTTGGATGGGATTGGGGTAGGAAGGGAGAGAAGGAGGGGGAGTGAAATCTGAGAAAATTCCAACTCAAATATTGAACTTTCTCAATAGTGGTGAAATTTCGTAATTTCAGTGTGAATATGAAGGAGAATTTCAGGCAAGGAAAAGGGGGAATGAAAATTTTAGAAGACTTCAAATTTAAGGAGCAATAAAACAATGTTTTGAATTATCATTTTATCAGTAGCTTAGAATACTGTGTTCTCAAATTAAGTTTCGTCAAAAAAAATTCCAAAAATTGGTCTCAATCTTATGTAATTTTCTCCTCATTTTTTAAAAAAATTTTCGCCCTCCCTTTGCTCGGGAAATATTTAGTCCTTATTATGAAAATTTATAATTTTTCACTGACCTTTCAGTCAAAAATTTAAAAAAAAAAATTAATTCTTAGTTTGATAAAAAAAATCAATAATTTGATGACTGCAAAATTAGTAAAAAAAATCACTGATTTGAAATAACGTGAAAAATGAACGAAAAAAATCACCCATTGAATCAAAAATTTCAGTTTTTTCAAACTTTTACCAAAAATTTCCACCCTTGCTTTGCTCGGGCTCGGGCTATAAGATATTCCCGATTTTCAAAATTTTCATTCGATTTTTGACGTGATCTAAAGAATGAAAAAATCCTTCCTTCTTGTTTCCAAATGCCACTGCAGATTCTTGTTCTAGTTTATTAAAGTAATAGAAATAGTTTGAAAAATGGATTGAAAATAAAAGAGGGGACCCGCAAAAAGCTCTGTACCGGGACCGCATTTCCTCTCACCGGCCCTGCCTTTGGTCGAATGTATGATGCGAGTAAAAGGCTTTTACAGAAAAAGACTCGAAAATGCGACTTATTCGGAAAGGAAATGATTTCTCGGCCAGCTTTCATAAATGTTGAAGTAGCGAAAGATTCTCGCGTACTGGGCTTAATAAGCTTGAATAAAAAATCGGCTCCCTACTTTTTGAAACTACGAAAAAAAGAAATAAAAAGAGCCAAGCACTTCGAGTCAAAGTTTTTCAAAAAATTTAATTGCTTTTTCATATGGAAAAAAGATTCAATTTTTTCCACTTGAAAAAATATTGATACAAGTAATAAATTTTTACCTCCTTAATTCTGCTTCCTCATTCTAAAAACCATAAAAGTACAAATGTCTAGTTTTCTCAATTTGGAAAAATAAGGAGTAAAAATTGTAAAAATAGCGAGTAAAAATGACAATTTTTTTCAACTTGGAAAAATATTCTCAAACTGAGATTACATGAGAATTTTCTCAGCTTAAGATTAAGATTAATGTGAGAAAATGTAAAAAAATTCCCAGCTTGGAAATACATAAACCATTTTTTCCCGTGTGGGAGACAAAAAAATTTTTACAACGTGAGAATTTTTCCAAGCTGATAAAATGTAGAAAAAATTTATAAATTGGGAATTAGTAGGTAACCTGAAACCTACCTATACCGAAATTTTCCAAAATGGAAATATATAAAAATATTAAGTACCTATTTTGAAAAATATGGAAAAGTTTTCAACTTTGGAGAACTTTAAAATTTTTCTTCTTCGGAAAAGTATAACAATTTTTCCAGATTTTTCCAATTTGAAATGATGTGAAAATTTTTGCAACACAGAAAATATCATAGTTTTTTTTACTTGGAAAAATAAGAAAATTTTTCAAATTGAGAAAACATGAATCTGAGAAAATAGAAAGTAGGTAAATTTTCCCAATTTAATGAAATAATAAGTTCAAGTGGTAGGTAAATTTTTGTTGCATACAATAGTTCAATTCACCCAACCTGAGAAAATATGAGTTAAAATTGTAAATTTTTCAACTCATTGATAAAAATGATGAATTTTCCCAACTAAACGCTAAAAACTCCGATGAGAGGTGCGTTATTCTTCTTACCTCCTTCCCTCCCTTATCTGTAATTCCCTGGTGTCAACGACCAGCCAACCCAAACTTTGTATTCTGATTCTTTCAATAATCAGTTCGCAGGAAATTCGATGCCTTTTTCAACACTGCCAAAATCTAACCTCTTATTTCGTAAGAAATTCGAGATTTACTCGCAGCAACGCATTCGGGGAGAAATTTTGCGCCTAATTTTCCACTTTTGAATGCGAAATTAGACACGTAATAAAATTTTTTTATCGGTACCATCCTACCAGTGTCGTTTTTTTCACGCTTTTTTATGAACCTACAAGATGCTATAGAACTAACGATTCGTTTAGCGGTTATTCTAGTATTCTGAGAATTACTTCAGGGTCGAAAAATTTATTGTCTAGAAGACCGATAAAAAAATTGGTTCGGTTCTTATCAGATTTGCAGATTGTGTTTCACTTCCAAGGTACGTTTAAGCATACTGATTTATGCATAATATACAGACTACAAATCATCTATCATAATTCCTTTCTATCGGTCTCCATATATCCGTAAACCAGTTTTTTTGTACTTTTTTTCTGTATGGGATGTTACCGATTACCTATTTTAAAAACTATGTTTTTGAACGTATTAGTAGGGGGCGATAAATATGGGATACTTCGCAGTTTATCCGAACATGCTCGTGTTTGGGTGAATTATACGTATAGCCATGATTGTCGATTTTTTAGACGAAGTTATTATGCTTAGAGAGGGGAAGATGGAGTTGTTTTTGAAAAAAATTGTTTTTAACGTTTGTTGATGATTTCAGAAAAAAAAATGAAGTTTGCAAAATACTGATTGAAGGTATAAGAAATTGGAATCTGAATCAAGTGAAATTATCGATTATTTAGATTGGTAGACATTTGAAAAGATCAGATAGGCATTTCAAAATTGAGACCAATTTTTTGAAAAATCAAAGAAGGGCAAAAAATCAAGATCTAAATTTTGGAACGAACGTCTGTTTTATCTGATAGGTACTTGGAGAACTAAATTTTTTTTTTAATTTTCGAGGTATCAGATTATTATTTATGCTTGCATATTTTTGTCTATAATCTCGTAATACTACGACATCGGCACAAGAAATTGAAATTATAATGATCAAAAAAGATAGCACATTTATTAAAATAACGCTTTTGAGTACAAAATATTACAAAATTTCAAAAAAATTATTCATAGCTGAACTTTTTTTATCGAAAGTTGAACTTCAAAAACAGAATCTAAAATCAAAACGAATCATTTAAAATGCTATAGAAAATAATTTATCAATTTTCATGTTATTTCGATACGATTTATTTTCATGAGTGAGTACTTTTACCCCTCCCTTAAGCTCGGAAAAAAATTTTATTGTAAAAATATCAAAAAAGGGGATTTTTTGTTTTTCAAACCGTACTTTTTCAAAAAAATGTTCGCTTTCACTTCGCTCGGGCAGTATTCAAGTCTTTTTATGTTGAAGATTTATAATTTTTGACCAATTTTCGAGTCGAAAATCACCGATTCCTCGATCAATTCCCAGTTTGTCAGAAAAAATTAATGATTTTTGACTGAAAAATCAGTGAAAAATGATTAATTTGAAATTTGACCCTTCCCTTGATTTTTCTCAATTTTCAGCCCCTCCTTCAATTAATTTCTTGGTGCGTCTATAAAACGCTGAATCCAAATAAAATCTTATTTTTATAATTTGGCCGATTTTATGCCATTTTGCAGCCCCATCTTTCATTTTTACAAGATCAAAACTTGAATAAGAAGGAAAATCTTCAAAAAAGTGAGATATAGGTAACAAATGGTAGATTTTGGAGAACCTTGAAAACAAAATTTATCGTAAGATTTTCAACATCAAAAAAAGTGAAGGAGAAATAAAAGTCGATGAAAGTATATTTTTTCAAATATCCGGGCCGTGCAGAATCATTTCGTTCGTGAACGGGTCATCTATTATCAGTAGCTGAAAGAGGGAAACTGGAGAATGACGAAATTAACAGTTTCGGATTTTGTCACTTTTTGTACTTGAAATGATCAAATTAGTACAAATTATTGAATAATATTTGATAATTTATACTAATTCAGTCATTCCGAGTACAAAAGATGACGAAATCGGAAACTGTTAATTTCGTCATTCTCCAGTTTCCCTCTTTCAGATACTGATAAGACGTGATAAGACGTAAAAAAGAATCGAATGCTCGCTGAACGAAATGATTCTGCACGGCCCGGATATATTTAAAAAAATCCATTTTGTGAAACATAGATATTTCTTTTTTCAAAACTTCAAGCAAATTCAGAAAATTCAAATGGGCAAAATCAGTAAATCAATACCTACCCATTTTCGTGTTTCACTCTCCACCTCGTCTAGGACTTTAGTCAGTTTAGGGTCCATTTTAAAAAAAATATCAACTTGAAATTAGTTAGATTTAAAATTTCAAAACAAAAAATTTCCGGAGATTGACATAATTTTCTGCAAAAATTTCTGTTTGCATCTTTTCGATTCAAGCCATAGAATTAAAATAAGACTAAATTTATTTTTTAAAAAATTATGAAATCAGGTGACAGAATTTTTTGCAAAAATTTTGGTTTGCATCTTTTCGATTCAAGCCATAGAATGAAAATAAGATATTTTTTTTTTAAATTATGAAATCACTACTTTTTGTTTCATTTTACAGAAAATACGTACCGAATACGTATAAATTTTACCACGTTTCATTTTTTTTTTTGAAATTTTTTTTTTCAAATGCATCTAATTTATTGCATGATAAAAATAAGCTTAGGTACGTATCAAAATTACCTATGATTAAAATTCAGAAATGAAATCATTAAATTTTCGATTGTATTAGAGACCTCAAATGATGAGATCAGAGCCATTACCAAATAGGTTGAGAATTATTTTTTTATCATTTTTTTTATGAGGTGACTGCAGAACTGAAATATTGAAGTATTGCCGGGTCGATTTATCCAGTTTGATGTTTTCATTCGATGAAAATTATAAAATCAAAGAATTTTTCGCTTGGCATGGTCAATCTATCAAAACTTCGGTATACTTCAAAAGCAGGTACATTTCAAATTTACGACCCAGCATTGGCAACCTTTCAGTGAATAACTCCATTCAACTCGTCTAAGCACATTACGTCAATAAATGACGAAAAAAAATTTCATCGAAAAAGGATTAAGTCGAATTCCCACGTGGATGATTCGCCGTACTATCAACCAAAAATAACATCGTTTCGGCCACTAGTAATTTTATTCAATCACGAATTCAAACTCGACGACTCGTTTCGGAACCAAAGTCACAAAGAATTTCCTCCATCCAGCTCACTCTATATTTACCATGCTTCCAATTTCTACATCTCGATTACTCAGACCTCGCGTTAAAATAATGGCACACTATTGGAATACCATTAAACGTATGATTCGGCCGTTTAAAATGTTTACATTGGCGTCGGTCGGTACATTCGGCAAAGAGCGACTCTCGGCTATTTCCAATACCACGTCGCGGGTGGCTTCCGAAAATATTCGTATCGCAAAAAAAAAAAGCCTACAGAATTTACAGTCTATCTCCACAACAGTCATCGTTCTCTTCAACGACCATTCTCCATCTTCAGCTCTAAAACTCTGCACAGAAGTTACTACTCGTATACACGTTTGTCACGTAGAAATAAAAAAAGTCAAAGACCGGCCGGATTTATTATGACGGGTTCTCCACCATGCACATACCACAGATGGCCATATTACGATTACGTTCCAAAGAACAGAATTTTTTTTTCGAATATTCTCACCAAAAATTTACATAATAAATTAAGAAAAATAATACGAGCATTTTTTTTTTTTCAATAAATAATCGACTAACACGCGCCGCAGCTTTGTGAAATTTCGTCCTTGAGGTGGCTTTCTTCTTCAAGTATCGCCTCTGCGACCGAAATAATGGTAGAAGATTTATCTTATTGATAAACGTCGAGGACTTTTCGTATCTTTTTTCGGTCCAAAAATATATTACAAGTTAACAATAAGTATTTGTGTACTTTCACTATGCAATCGTCCGATGCTTGGGATATGTACCCAGTTAGCTCTGTTTGAAATCTAGCACCCGAATTTACGGTCTAGGCGGCAGTTAACGTCAAATTTGTGATTTAATTTATTAGACGTGGTTCGCACGCGCCCACTTATTACTCGATTTGAAAAGGTACTGGCAATTTGGCGGCTATAAAATGGCCAGATGAGTCGGGATTTATCAGCCACGATCCTTATATAGAGACAATCTTGACAAATCTAATCCGGTTCATTTAGATAAACTGGTTTCGCATTGTTTTGGGGCTTCTGTTGGAATAATATCGTACGATGGATACATTGTGGCGCACCTTTGACCAGATTGGCTTTTTTTCCCCTGCGGATAATTTACGATTTTCAATTCGTTAAGAGATTTTTGTCCGAAACGTTGAACCCTGCTGAGGTATTTGCGTAATATTTGTCTACAGGTTTGAAAGAAAGTGAATGAGAGAATCTTGCAATTTGGAAGAATTCCATCCACCCTCTCGATTCGATAGCGTCAATATACCTGGTGACTTTTGGTTTCAACCGACACCTAATTATAACACTAGAAAACGGTAATTTGTAGCCGAGAGATTCGAGAAGCCAATCTTGGTAGAATAAACATCGCGCTGGGATACCTGCCTCTGCATGGGCATGAACGCAGTTCGGTACTATTTCAGGTACTGACAAATGACTCCGGTCATAATTTAAGATTTACCCAGCTACGTTCGTTTAGATCTTCTTTTACACGATACTATTTACCACCCGATTACTCGGATGGGATTAACCTGATACCCTACTGTTGTTTGGTTTACTCTATTTTTAAAATATTAACCTCCCGGTAGCATTTTCGATGATTTATATTGATACAGGCAGCGGCTTCGGCCCGATACGAATACAAAGGTATTTTAAATTATCCAATGCTCTTTACCGATAAGTACCCGCAATGCCAAGTACAGCTGGAAAATTTCTCAAACTCGTTAGTTCAAATTTTATATATCCGTTGTGAAGAGAAATGAGAATTACATCGATATTCATCCGCATTTGGGAATGGAATTTCTATAGATATTTTCAAATTATACGAGGCCCAGCGAGCCTCGATCGTTTTGATATTTATTCTCCTACAAACTGTAATAATTGAACGATTAGAATGGTTGGGAAAAAAAGTGAAATTCGGATGAGGTTTATGGGTGAAAGAACCATTTCGAGATTATTTGATGGTGAAGATGCTGTGGCATTTTGAATTTTCCAAGGTCTTCGTCTCGAGATGATTTCCAGTACGTGTGCATACGAATGGGTCGGCCAAACGGTGCTGTTGGTGGTGTAATTTATTCCGGAACTGGCGTAATTTTCATGTTAGCTTCGATCGAGCTGTTTTAAAATTTTAATCCGGTTTAGTACCTATCGAAGAATTTAACCAGGATCGAATTTCAAATTTTATTCGGAAGGTATTAGGTTTTTTTATATTTTTGTAAAAAAAAATGGATTTTCCTAATAGATTTTTTTTTCTCGAAAATATAAATAATTTGGTATTGAAAGTGCAAGGTACCTACGTAAAGATGTCTGATTTTTGATATGGAAGTCATAATGTGCCATTTTTTCTTCCTGTTTTTGAAAAGCTATGAGTAACGTTGAAAATTTTCAATTCTAGCAGCAAAAGATAAAAAAATGGATTTTCCTTTTTTTTCCTCGAAAATATAAATAATTTTGTATTGAAAGTGCAAAGGTAGGTACGTGAAAATGTCTGATTTTTGATATGGAATACGTAATGTGCCATTTTTTTTCACCCTTTTTTTGAAAAGCTATAAAGAATGTTTAAAATTATTTTTAGCAGCAAAAAATATGTTTTTAGGTGTCATTTTGAGAATGATGACATCGATAATGCATAAAAAAATTGCAATTTAATTCGACTTGATTGAGACAAAAAGAATTGATTTTTTGGTAATCTCTCGCTTTTCATTTTATTTTATTTTTGTACTGCAAACCTTTGGATGCAGCATTAAGATGAAAACAATGGAATTTTTCAATTTGATATTATCAAATTGATTTTCTAGAAAAAGTGCAAATATTGGCAGCAAAACTGATACGAAACAAGGCCGATGAATCAATTCTATTTTAATGTCTATCTACATATTGCGAGAATGATGATTTTGTAACTGTATCTGTGTATCAACTCCATGTCCATTGACCTATCGTAATTTCGTATTGATAATAAACTCTTAGATATTATCAATGATTCATTTATTCAGTGAGGTTACGAATTGGTATAAGTATGTACCTAAATTGTGATAAATTTTCAAAAATTTTCTCGGGATCGACTGTTTTTACGATAATTTTATGAGTACCCAGATACTTATGATACTTTCTTCTTTTTGATAAGAAAATCATTTAATAACAATGAGTCATTAGATAAATTAACCGGTTAGACATGCTGGCCGTTGTGTCGACTTTTTCAATGTTTTCCATAAAATTACTGATAAGACGGAATCAACCGATAAGTGGAATGCTGATTGAATGAAATAACCGTTGGTGAGGGAGGAAGAGGGTCAAGTTGGAAAATTACTCGATGGCCGAAATTGATTAATGTTTTTTCAAACTTACTTTCAATTTTTTTAGGAATATTGACTGTGAAATATTGAAATTTGAAAATTTTTTAATTAAGTAGGTACATACTATACTTCAAAATATTCGACTTAGGTTTGAATCATTTCAATTCGAACTACATTTTTATATCCTGATAATAAAAAGATCAAATCAGTCAATTTCATTTCTTCTCCTTCTCCTCTCCCCTCTTTTCACTCATAATATATCATTTTAAGTCGAAAAAGTTGGGTTTGAATCAAAAATTTGAAGATAGCAGGATTAATAAGTCATTTTGTATTTTTTACGCATTGGAAAAATTGCACACCTAAACAGATATTCCAATTTGGAAAAATCTGGGTAAAAGCTCCATCCATGTTGGAAATCTTTAATTTTTCTGTCCCTTCAATATCCATCAATTTTTATTTGTTTTTCAAATTCAGAATTGCAGCACGAGGAAAAAGGCAAAATTCTTTGATTTTCAGTGAATTTTCGCTGATATTTCAAAAATTTTCATTGATTTTTCAGGGAATTTCAAAAATCTACTTTACTTACTCACTTTTCAGTGGATTTTTTATACGTTTAAAAAAAATGGATAAAATTCATTTCAAAATTTGTATGGAGTCATATTTTTTCGAAATTTTGTCATGATTCAAAATTTATTTTGAAGCCCCAATTTTTCAAAAATGAAATTTTTTTTCAAAAGTTCTTCAAAGTCTAATAGAGTGTTGAAAAATTAGGTAGTATTTTTTGTCTAAACCCAAAACAAGAAAAACAAATTTTCAATAATGTATTTCTGAAAACACCTTTCTAGACTCGAAAATTAAATACCGAATTGCAAAAATTTCAGATAACTTATGGCAAATTGATAATCCTTATTATTCGTCTACATGTTATATACCAAGCTTCGAATTATACCAAATTAGCAAACATGAATCCACATTTCTTGGATTCCTCCATAATAATTTTGGTTTTTGAATTTGATAAACATTTACAGCTACTTTGAGTGGGAAAAGTATAAAAAATCGTATTTTCAAGTTGAAAACAATCAGACAGAAATCTAGTTCAGTTAAAACTTTTCGGTTTTTCGATCCCCTATTCCTAATAAATCAACTCCCTGAATCCATTCTGTAAATAGTTGTTTGGCAGGAGAGGAGGAAGAAGAGAGCACGGAAATAGGTAGTAAATTATTTTTCATCATAAAACCATCCAAAATATGCCCAAAAGGTGCAACATCAAATTTTAAACATGATGCATTTTGGATTAAAAAAAAAATCAAGGAATCATTGGATTCAAAAAATGAAGGAAATTTTATCTTAGAAAAATGATTTCAATTTAAAGCCCCCTCTCCTTTCTAAATACTTATTGCCAAATTTCACCCCTCCCCCTCTCTCAAAAAATGGCATCACAAAAAATGCATTTCTGGTGAAAACCCACCTATCTTGAAGTTGAAGAGAAAAAGTGGAAGAAGTAGAGACTGGAGACAGAGAAAATACAAATTATTTTACTTACTTACACCATATTTTGCAAAGTAACATGAGAAATGATTTTTTTATTCTTCTTTCAATAATTTGCCATCGATCATTATGGTATAATAGGTAATAATCCACTTCAATTTATCATTATCATCATTCAACTCTTCAAAAACGATGACTTTGAAATAAAAACCTGATGATGACAAAAATCATAGCGAAGTTTCAATCTAAGTACCTACCTACCCAACTCGCTAATAATTATGAACCTAATAATTGCATTTTATAAAAATCAATTTGCGAAATTAAAAATCATGTACCTACTCTACAATTCCCATCAGCTAAATCATTAACAACATGATAAAAAATTATTACAAAACTTGAACTACATACAAGTACAAAAATACCTATACCCATCTAAATACCCAGAAACACACCTGTTCCAAGGAGAGGAAAATAAAACCAGGGCAAAATTTCGAATAAAAAATCACACTCGAATTCCAACTACACTCAGGTAAGAATATAAAACAATTACTTCGAAAAAAGTACTGAAAAGAAATCTCCGCAGCTACGAGGAGCATAACATGGCACACATGATGAATATCGAGTATCTGCGCAACGATCGTGAGCATGACCCATGGTTAGCCGTTGGATCTATTGTTTTTTCTTAAACCCTCTAATTCAGATAGAAAAATTCACTAATCAACTTTATCATACCGGATCATTTTCCTGAGCCTAGGGCGCCGGTGTCGGTCCAACTTTTCTTATTTTTGGGAACGGTACCTATATATTTATTAAACATCACGCGAGAGAATTATACGTAATTCGAACGAAATCGTATTAATTTCCATTCCTCTCGGTTATCGATTTCGGTTCATTTATCTCATGCTTGCCGGGGTCTCGATGTCGTCTAACTGATATGTCCTTCGAGAAATGAAAACATCGACAAAAATTAAACCCGAATTGCAACCAGGCACGATGATAACGAATTCGCCGTCGCCATTATTATTTGCAAACATGAAAACAATTTAAAAATTTGAAACTCGGACGTGTTCGGAGAAACCGTAATTAGCTGGCGGTAGCATTTCTACGACTTGCGAACTGCTCGGCGTCCTCGTGTAGATCTTTATCGCAGCCCCCTTGAGTGACCAATTTTTTATATTCTTTCTCACCACCTATTTTGGCGTGAGAATTGTTTTAGAAATTAGCGAACAACGACGCAACATGCTGTAAAAATATGCGGCAACCTTCGCGTTCGATGTTTAATATCTCCACATACTTATTAAAAACCAGATTTTTAAATTTTATAGGAAATAATAATACGGTGAAAGGAGCTGATCCTTCTGTTTAATTAAACTCTATGAGTAATTACATGACCTTATTATCGAGTAAAAAATTTCCAATTGCAATAACCCACTTGATCTAACTCGTAACAACTCTGAGTATACTTGAATTTGTCGTAATTTTCCCAGCCAAGAGCTTCGTAAAGCTCGAAAATGAAAATCCCTTCTGATAAGAATCTCCGACTCAACCATCAAATCGAACTATTGTCTCTATTGTCGTAATAAAAAAAATAGACAGATTAAACCGCGAAATACTCCCTGTCGTGTTATCAACCCAGACGATTAACGAAAGTGTATCGCGAACAATTTCACCATGTTTACCAGAGTAGATCCCATAAACATGGAAAATTTTCGCTTTTTTTTTTACTACTCGAGAAGAAATTTTACTGAAAAAATTCGCAAATGTTTAGATAAATTACGAGCAATGGTTTGACAATAAATTTGTTATTTTTATAAATCTTTGTGTCTGCAAGTCAGCCGGCGTCAACAATGTATACGATTTTCAACGAGATTCGAATATTTCGTTAATTTTAACTCCATCGAAAGCTAATAAAAAGTTGGTGACGTGGGCTGGAATAACTAAGGTCGAAATGAAGACAGGCAAAGTACTATATCATTTTTTACGAGTTCATTTTTTCTAGAAACTTGAATCGTATATCACGATGGTAATCATAACTAACGGTAGGTGCGAGCTTTAAGCAGCATCTATCGCCATGCAATCTCCAATTGGCCAGCTTTAGTGTCTAAATCGAGTATTTGCAATAAAATCTATATTGATAGAGTTTTAAAAATATACCGCTTGAAGGAGGAAATCGTAAAACTATCATAAACACGAGTCAATTTTTATTAAATTTTTACACGTAGTCTCAATATGGTTACACTGTTGGCTAAAGTTATGCATCAGATAAAAAATTTTTGGGAATGAACGAAACGTTCATTTTCTTGACCTTTGAGATCAAATTTTTTTTTTCTACTGCAACTTTAAAAATTGTCAAATTTTCCCAGTTTTATGAGGGGAGGGGGGAGTAAATTTAACTTTTACTTTTTCAAAATTTTTTCAGCCACAAATTTTTCCATTTTTTCCAACTCAAAATTTTTCACCAGATTTTTTCAAGTGATTTTTTTCTACAGATAATTTTCAAATCAAAAATTTAATTTCAGTTTTTTTACAGAAATTTTCTGGGGATTTATTCGACTTCAAAATTTTTTATATTCTCTTCCCTTGTTAAATTTCATCTTGAAAATTTTTTAAAGGCTCCGGTATGGTGGGAGGGATCATTTGGCCTCCAGTGGAACTTGATTAAAATTTTCATGCCATTCGGTTTGTCTTCGTAGAAGATGATTTTAGAGCCCATGAACGAATTTTTCATCTCATCCCTGGGGAGCTGGGGCTCCAAAACATGCAATTTTCAAGCTAAAAATTGTATTATCTCCACGAGTTTTCAACCAATTTTATTCAAACTTGGCACTTGAGTAAAGGTACTACCGGGGAGTTCCCCGAAATTTTTTCAGATTTTTTCAGCCACTTTTATGACCTTGAATTTTATTTTGAAAATTTGAAATCACCCAGAGGGGACACAGTTTTGGAACGGTGTGAAAGGTAATTTTTTTCTAGGTTTTTCAATGTATTTCACATCTCTCAAAATTTTTTCAAAATTTTTTTAAGTGGTGAAATTTGGTCAAATATTCAAAAAACTATGAAAAATTAATGAAAAAACAGTAATTTTAGGAACAAAAATGATTAATTACGTAGATTTTTTGAATATTTGACCAATTTTCACCACTCAAGAGTTATAAAAAAATTTTAAGAGGTGGAAAATATATTGAAAAATTCAATCTTAATTTTTTTGATTAAAAATGCAGGGTTTCCATTACTAAAGAAGAAGTAGCTTCCCCTCAACCCTGTTTCCATAAAACAGACCTCTTTTCGAGGACTATATTATAAAACTTTCAAATTTCATTTGTTTTGAATACATAATTCATGGGTACTTGGAGTTCTAATTTTTCGATTTGAATAATACCTTAATTGTAAATTTATCTTCAAAATACATATTCGCTTTCACATTGAAAAATTGTTTTAAAAATCGCCACCTACCTCATTCATGTGTAAGTTCTTGCTGGTGATTTAAAATGAAATATGATCATAAATTTAAAAAACGCATAACTTATTGCCAATCAAGTAATTCAAAATCGTATTTGATTATTTTTTTTAATTGCGAATTTTTTTGAGATCAAAGGTACCTACACCAAGTAAATAAGTATCAAGTATTCCAAAATTCATTTTGGATGAAATTTTTTTTAAAAGGCGATTCAAAATATGGACAAGGAGAAAAATTTACCCCTTCAAAAATTCCTAATTCCTTTTAATCTTCTTAAATTTTAAAATAAATTTCAATCGAAAAGTCTAACGTAAAAAATGATTACAAAAGATATTAATAACATTCGCGAAGTTCAGCTTCGTTAAACCTAATTAGTATTAAAAATCTAATCAATTCAACTTGGTAATCATAACGAGCGTGATGTATGAACCATGTGAACTAAACATCAAAATGAAAACTAAACACCACATGCCTCGGGTAAATTTCACTTCTCAATGATTTACATTTCAAATGAAAATTTTCATCTCTAGAATTTGGTAGATATCGGTAACATCTGAAGCTTAAGTATTTGCACGGTTGTCAAAATAACTACCATCTTACTTAACCACGTACAGGTATTCGGCGCAATGACGGTGGAGCTTTGAAAAATATTCAAAACATATCGAGTAGCTCCAACTTATGGTATTTAAAGAACGTGGTGAGCATCTTTAACACTCGAGCTTCATGTAACTGAACAAACATTGACTCGATTTAATTACGTTACAGTCGATTTGTTATAATCAGCTACTTAGGTTAAGGGATTCTCGACGAATTGTTTGGTTATGGCTCTTTTTGTTTACACAGCCGCGTTTTATAGTAATGAATGAAAAATGAGCTAGAACCGTGAGAGAAAGATGAATGTAACGTGCTCGTCTCCATCTGACAGACTACAATGTACTCGTACGAGCTCAATTTGCGTCCGGTAACGTGTTTTTTTTTTTTTGGCATAGTTGATTTCGTGGCTTACTTAAGAGAACACGAAGAAGAAAATTGACACATCATGTATAAACAACATTAGATAATGACTAAATTTACACGCATCGGAGTTAGGAGCTAAATTTCTTAATCATGTATTAAAAATTTTTCCGACATCAAAATTTTTGTGTTTTTTTTTTTAAATTCAACTTAGGTATTTTCAAATTTTTTCATTTTTTTTGTTCGGATTCTTTTCACTGTCAAATTCTTTTCTAATTTTTTTCTGACTTTTTTCTTGGATTTTTTCAATTTCAAAATTTTTTCTCGCAATTTTTCAATTTTTATTCAATCAACTCTTCATTTTTTTAAATTTTTCACAAAATTTTTTCGAACTAATATTTTTTTTCGACGACATATTTTTAGTTTCAAAATTTTACCTTCAAATTTTCTTGAAGAAATTATAATATTTTCTCACTTTGTAAGAGTTTCAAGTTCCTAAGTAAAAAAATCCTATTTTTTGTGATCCAAAATTTTCCTTGAACCCTCCCCCCCCCCATTTCATCGAATTTCAAACTCTAATTGTAAATTTTTTTCAAATTCAAATTGCTTCATAATTTTTTTTCAACACAAAAACTTTCAAAATGAAAATTTTAAAGGCTCTGGAGCTCTGATGTAGTAAGGGGGTAATTTAGCCTCTGGTGGAACTTGATCAAAACTTTTATGTATCAAAAAGAGAATTTCATTGCTCTCTTGATGTTTCTAAATCAGTGAAAATGATGAAAAAACCATTGGGTAATGAATCAGTGAAAAAAATTTTCTGGGAGCAAAAAGTGAAAAAATTGCTGGAAAATCAGTGGAAAAAATTCACCAAGAGAAAATTATGAAAAAATTCACGGAGAGCAAACACTGAAAAAATTGCTGAAAAATCAATGAAAAATTGCTGAAAATCAAAGAATTTGACTGATTTTTCTTCTTTTGCAATTCTGACTTTTTTTCAGTGATTTTTCTCACTGATTTAAAGTGAAACCGTGTTTGATTTCGCATTTCCTCTCAATATCTGATACTTCAACTTGAAAAGTCAAATTAAAAGTACCTAAAAAGTTTTCATATTTGTTTGATTCAATTAAAATAATTTAATTTTTGTGTTTCTTTTGGGTGGGGGGATCTTTCTTTGAAAATTAGTATTTCTGACCTACCTCAGATGCTTGAAATTCCAACTTAAAAATTCGTCAAGTCCAATTCGTCGAAGAAAAGGCAATAACGAAAGATTTTTTCGTCTTACAATCACTTGAAAGCAAACACGATCCTTTTCCGTTTGTAGATCTTGGGGCAGATAAAGTTGTAAAAATAATTTCATATTCGCATTGTTGCAGACTACACGCTCGATTTGGTCCAAACGACGTGTAGTTTATAGAAAACCACAATTTCTACGCGTTATTAAAAAAGATTTACTCGCGTCTAGATTCATAAATCATTTTTCTCGAACAATGTTTGGTCTATAATATTCGTCTTCCTAATTATTCATTTGAACTACGCCTTTAGTTGAACCGCAACACTACGAGAAAGAGGTACTTCAGCTTCCGAAACTGTGTCGTGGATATTTTTTTCTTCGTTTTTCAAAGGTTCAAATATAAAATACACGAACCGAACTTGTTAGATATTAATCAAAAAAATTTGTTTTCAACAAGTTTTACTTATTTTTTAGTCAAATAAAATATAAATCAAGCGAATATTTGATACGTACATACGTATTATTTTAATATTTTAAAAATATCATTTTTTGGTACAATTTTAGTTATTTTTAGTGCCCATCTGCCCATGTTAGATTTTCATCACTTCACGTAATTTTTTTCCTTCGAAATTTTCAAGTTTGAAAAAAGTATTCAGAGTAAAATTCATTCAAAAATGACCCACCTACTTATGAAAATCACAAAAAACCGTTTCATTGGAATTGAGTAAGGTACCCATAGGTTTTGATTTATTAATGCAGATCTCGCGCACGTGATCGAGTTTACAATCATGTAGGTAAAACATCCACCTATATTTTAAACATTTTAATATTTCGAAAAATCACATTAATTTTCTCTGCTATCAATGCTTCTCTAAAATAGAATGCCTACCGAACGAAAATTCATCACTTGTTTAACCTTTTTTCAAATCTATTTGCATATTTTTTTATCACATTCGTGACATTTCTACTCTTCAGTTTGGACGAAATAACGTAAGCTGCATTTGAATATCGGAAGATTAATTCCCCAATTTGAGAAAAACAAATATCTAACCGGTTTGAAATTCTCATTGTGGACATTGTATCATACGATGAAATACGTTATGCTGCAAAATTAAAATTTAATCTGGACTCGTTTGTCTGGAAACTGCGTGTGCCAACTCAAAAGTTCATCAGCTATCATGCTGATCGAACATTTTTTCTCTCTCGGTAACATTCGCATTTATCAATATTTTAATTTTATTCGACACCATACCAAGTAGCTGAGAATTCCACTGGATTCTGCCCACTGCCAAAATTCTCGCTCAAAAAATTATTAAAATAGGTCAGAAAAATAATGATACACTTACAGTGATCGCTATTCCCATCATCGGTTGCATTGACAGTGCCATCGGCGAAAATTTGAATATATTTGTTGTTTCTGATCAGCATACGAATTTTCCTCGAAGTTCCAGTAATGTGAGATATGTTGGCTGCGGATCTTTCTATCCTCATGGAGGAATCATCCTCGGTATTTTCGGACTGTGGTGATAAAATTGGTACAGAATTTGCCATCGTCACCGCACTCACCATCACCATTACTAGCACTAAAAACGATTTTATCCCTGATGAGCTTTTCACCATGACGTCAGGCCATGGCAACAATTAACTTTCCAACGCATCACCGCATTTTTTTATTTTTTTAAATCAATAATATCGATTATGACGCGCAACAGGTGACTGAATTTTCACCTTCGAGCTAGACCAATTGGCGGTTACTTTATGGAAAAAAATTTTCGAAACTGATTTTTTTCTACACGTCTAATCGGATATTGACCTATCCGAAACTCGTTCGCGAAATTTCAAACTGTCGATAACTTATAAAATCCCGCATTTTACAAAGCCGGTTACACGAACACTACGATAACGGATTATTATTTTGCAACTGGCATGTTCAGCTACCGGCTCGACAGATAAATGAGGTTATTTCGACTAATCACCGAGAGGGTCGCTACTCGCGCTAGACAACTTTCCCGCCAAAGTAACGACGGTGCGAGGTGGGTGGGGACAGTACGTCATAATTGAGAATTCCCAGCAGCTTTTTCATATGTTCGGAGTACGATTGTGTTCCCTTTGCCGGCCAAAAATTCTCATTTCGTGGGGTTTTTTGTCGTTCGTCTGTGGTAATAGTGGTGAACTTGAAATTTCGATAATGCCGGCGACAAAACGAAAGTTATCAAGGTTCAAACTTCGAAGTTATGGGCAGAAAATTTCATTGCAGATATTGCGTATTTTTTTGACTCGAAATTTTGAGTGAGCACATAGCTGTTTGAGGTTGGGAAAATAATCTACGTTAAATTCTCTGCACAATGGATTAGGTTTGAAAATTGTACCGGAAACTATATGACAAATTTTTAATTTAGCCTCTCCCTATCGCCTCTCTCGCGGGTCTTTTTTTGGTATTTTTGACAAAAGGACTTCGGAAACAGGCTCCGCCGGTAAAAAAAACTATGGATCTTGATATCATACTCGATATTTTTGAGAAATTTTTTCACCTTAACCACCACCTCTCCCCATCCCTATGGGTTCTATTTTGAGTTCAGGAGTAAAAATAACCTCAAAAATGGATTCCAGGAATCAAAAATATTCATTTTGACACCCCACACGATTTTTATGAAAATTTTGAATTTTGAACTCTCCCTCCATCTCGCCACCACCCATGGTGCTTTTTGTGTTTTTCAACGAAATGACATAGGAAACTGCTTCCGCGGGTAAAAAAACCATGGATTTTAATACCACACTCAATATTTTTGAGATCTTGGCTCCTTCCTCTCCCCCTATGGGGCTTGGTTTGAGTTTTAGGGCAAAATGACCCCAGAATTGGATTCAGAAGCTCTAAATACCTTTTTTGACTTTACTTTGAATTTTTCCTCCAAAAATCCATTTGAAATATGATGATCAAATTTTGTGTTTTTTTTTTTTTTTTTTTTCATTCGCACTAATTTATTCACGTTTTATTCAAAAAATGAAGATAGCCATTTTGCAGAAAATTCAACGCAGATAAATATTGCTCATGAGTAAATTTTTTTAAAATTGCGTTTTCGGGAAGTTATGAGAAAAAAACTAATTGGGGAGGGGATTCAACCCCGCTCCCCCTCTCAAAAGAGTTGGGGTTGCTTTGGAAACTTGGCTGTCTTGGATCATTTGGTTAAGTGTCCTAAACAAATCAAACTATAATCTTGGATGGGAATTATTTTTGTACTTTACCATTTTTTTTGTCTAATGGCATTTAAACCAGAAAAATTGTTTTCAAAAATTTTCACCAAAATTTTAAAAATTTTAATTTCAGGTAAATTCAATGATTTCTCAAAAAATTCTTTAAAAAACCACATAGGTACCTATTATAAGTATTTTTATTTATCTTTCAAAAAATTGACATATTTTTTTAAATCATCAATTTTTTTTAAATTGACCAGTTTTTGAAAGAGTTATTCATTTTTCAGCAGTTTTCAAAACGTTGATTAATATTTTGGATTTTTTTCGTTTTTTAAAATATCCAATTTATGGAATGGTTCTATACAAAGTACCAAATTTTTTGAAAATTTGTCCTTTTGATCCACCGATGAATTTTTCAGTATCATAAAAATGAGCTTTTGATTCACCAATGTTCATATCAGCTCCATAGCATTAAATTAACAATGGTAAGATTTTTTTGTGTTTCTCTGGTGAAGTCCTCTCACGTTTCAAGTCTATTCTGTGATTTCTGTGAAAAAATTCATCTTTCTGCTGGTTTGCATTTTCCAATTCGTTTGAAAAATTCTTTTCATCAGTTGATCAAACCCATTTTTTTAATTAGGTACCTATTTCGAAACATTTCTACTTACTGATTTTATTTAAAAAATTTCATCCGGGTTTGAAGATGTTATCATCAATTCAAAAGTGCTTAATAGTAATGTTGAAAAAGAAAAGATAGGTAAAAAAAAACCTTTCTTTTAAACAAGATGTTTTCATTTCAAGTTTCAAAAAATGCAACTGCAATTTTCGAAGCTGTAATGGACAGCTATTTCGGTATATTATACGTAATTTCTATGTTCTAATATGTATTTTAAAAACTATACCTAGGTACCTAATCGAATTTGAATAGCTGAAAAAAAAAATCCAATTCGAAAGAAGAATTTTTAGTTCATATTTGTACAAGGGAACATTATCACGTCATACTCAACGTGAATTGACTACAATCCGCGACGATTTTAATTCGTATTCTGGGTCCAGATCTAGTCCAGGAGTTACCTAGTTTTGATTTACATTCACCTGCGTCACATGGACAAAAATTTTCTCCCAATTAGTCACTAGGTATTGTGTTATATCCTGAGAAACTACGCGATTAAAATTTTGTCCAGATGGTAATTGATGAAAACTTTGAAACGTAATTCTACGAAAAAAAAACTACGTAACGATGAGTACCTACCCAGACATTCGTAATAATTATATTTCTGAACTTTGAATCGTCCGTGTTAAATATTTATATTTATGTGATTCGAATATTTGATCGATTTTTCAAGAGAGCCGATTTCCTGTGTAAGATTTGAATTTCAATTCATTTTGTTTGAGCTGATAAAAGAAAATTCATGACTGATTCATGTTTCGGACGTAAAAACGAAAAAATCGAACTTTTTCCATTTACTTTTTTTCGGGGATCCATCACCTATCCTGATTTTATGCATCTATTGAAAAAAAAAAAGAAAAAAAAGAACTGAAACAAAGGTTGCTTCTCGAACATCTCAGATACATATGGTACACTTTAATCGAAAAAATCCCGGTTGAAACAGACGCCATTTTCCAAATTCAAAACCCCTCAAAAATACATTAAAATTACATTAAATGAAGTATGAAAAAAGAAACTAATCGGTGATAATTCTATCTATATTTTTAGAGCTTCACATCGAAAATTTAAAAACAACGTAATTTTTATGTAAGTATTTGGAGGGATATTTTTCAAATTTGAAGGATAAAGGTGGCCAAAAAAGGCCAAAAAATGGGTTTTCATCGTGACCAAAGTTGTACCAAATTTAATACTTGAGAACAATTATTTGCTTGTAAAATTTTTTGGGGGTAATTTTTTGAAAAGGGGGTGAGGGATCTGTCTCAATAGGAAAAGGGTGCAAAACATTGTAGTTATTCATCACGTTAGGAAAATATTTAATTCTTAGTACCTACAATTTGTTGCTGCGAATTTGCACCATTTTTTAATCTTTTCATTCAAAATGAAGAATCGTGATTTTTATTTTACATTTTTTTTTGGCGGGAAGGGGGTGTCAAATTTGGAAGACATCAGTTGTTACAAATTAGATTTTCAAAGTGTTTCATAGATGAAAGGAACAACTTTTGTTTCAAAATTTTTTCCGTGGACTGATGGACGAAGCGCTAAACATGTTTTCAAGAAGGGGAAGGAATCGAAAAAAAGAAAAAGGGAAAAGGCATCTGAGCTAAATTTCTTCGTTTTTATACCTAAAATTACTTTCAACAGCTCAGTCAAGCAAATGTATTTTTTTGCGTGAAATTACGACACAACTAGTGGAAGTTTCTCCTTCATATGTCAAGTATATGCAACTCAATTAACACCGATTTGAAAAATACCAATACAAATAATCTGAACTACCCACTCTTATCGTTTTTTTTTTTCAATCCAACATCCTGATTGTAAAGATTGATAATTTTTTTTTTTTAATTTATAAAAGATATCTACCAAATAATATTTTTTCAGCCACAAATCAATTACTAACCCGAAAATTAAAATTTAACCTCATTTCTAAGTTCACTATTCGAAATATTCGGCAAAGAATAATTTTCAATTTGCATCCGTAATAGATATTAATTATGAGTGAATTTGAAACAAAGAAGTCCCACCGTCGAAGGGATCCAAAGTCGAACGTCGAAACATGGAGATTTATTTTCGTTCAATTGGTACAGTTCGTTAACCTCCATTGCACTTCCCATTTAAATTACTCGTCCGTATTTATATTTAAATAAACAATCATACAAATGACGCAATACTGACTGTAAGTATTTAATCGCGAATTAATAACAAAAAAAAAATTGCATAAAAAATGAAGAATTATTCATCATAAAAACATAGGTAATTAGGTACCTAATAAAGGCAGGAATGGGCTTGGGCATACGACATACTCTTTTTTGAGAATAGAAAATTCATTTTGTAATTTAACTTTTCGAAAAGAAAGTTTCATTTCAATTCGTATCTTCCAAATCTCTAGAATGATGAGTAATAAAATTTAATTTTCCATTTTTATCTCGAAAGATAGTGAGTGGCTTTCAATTTGAAAATTTTTTTTCAACGTAACCCACACTCAAGTTTCACACTTCTATAATTTATGGAAATTTTAAAATCGTACCAAGGTAAGAATTTTTATTGAACAAAGGTCAATATAGTTTTGGTTTGAAATTTCGTGCATAAATCTCCTAATGTGAGATGATTTTCTTTAAATATTCTGAATTTTAGATTCCAAATTACAATGTGACTGCAGAAACCTTTTTTGAATTTTCTTTATTGAACCAAGCAGATATATTAATTAAAATTATCACGAAAATTCAAATCATATCACAGAATACTCAATACACATACATTTTCACGACTCTCTTTCATCTTACACTCGATTCATCAAATTTTTCTGCATTCGTTTAATATTTTCCCAATTCAGCGAGTATCACCTGCGTAAATCTACACACGATTACCAGATTACTTTTTCAATCAACCAAATACACTTTCTCGTTCGATATCTTTTTAAAAAATGCTACCAAATTTTTTTCTCTCGAATTTCTTCAGCGTTTTTCTCCATTCTTCAAAAAAAAAATAGAAAAGAGCGAACGAACGATAGAGGGGAAGGGGGTGGAAAGAGATAGAAAGGCGAAAATATCCACCCAAAAATGATAATCCTCGAAGCGAAAGTTTTTGTCAATGACATATAGTTACAACTCGGTGATATCTTATCGTTTCAAATATAGCTTTAGAATAGTGTCGGCTTCCAGCGTATCCCCGAAGCTGAGCCCGAGCGCAACTAAGCCCGAAAAGTGATAAGAGAAATTGCGGAAAATTTACCGCGTATTAGCTGTCTATACGAGTATAACGTGTCCTAGTACATAAAATAAACTTTTTCTCATTTAATGTTTCAAAACAAAAATACGGTCTAGTCCATCGTAAAAAAAAAACAGCAAAAAAAATCCGTCAGCGAGAAGCAAGAGAGAATCGCTATTACAAGCTTATGCACGCGATAATCATAAAAGCATTTTCGTTATTATTTACGTTCGATAGGTTTCCCCTCTCATCACCTCTTCCTCACATCGTCTTCCCAGTTCCCATAACGAAACGTATATAACGTGGTAGATTAACAGTGTCATTTTAAAAACTTGTAGTATGTATCGGTTATCGATCAGGAATTGAAAAAAAAAAGACGAAAAAAATTAATTTCTATATGAAATTTCAGCCAGTTGACGACGTGTTATCGTGCGCCATGCAAATGGGTTTTTTATTTCCTTCATTATGTTTACTATACGATGTGTAGAGTTTCAAAATGATACTCAACTTATGTAATCCATTTTCACCTACATATTGTATGTCAATTCGAAGATTTTTTTGAATAAGTACCGATTTTCGCTCAGAAATTACGCAATGATACTGTCACACAGTTGTAAATTTTTTGGGGGTACTTACAATGATATTTCTTCTTAATTGTAGGTAAAAAGGTATAATTATTTTCTCCAAAACTCGCCATGGAAAATCTTAAGTAATTGTGGTAGTTTCCTTTTGGAAAGACCCATCAAATGAAAAAAAAACGTTTATGAAATATTTATGAAGATATTTCGATCACATAAGAGCCTTTAATTCTTCGTTAATTGACTATAATTCAATGCAGTTACCTAATCGAAAATTTTTCCCCCAAAATTCGAGAATGTTCAAATTAATTTTCCAAGATGAAATAATAATTGAAATTTTCAAGTTATTAACCATCAATTTTCTCCATAAATTATTACACCGGTCGACACGATTTTTGTTTCTGGGTCCTCATTGTGAAATTTGGATTACTTTTATGTAACTAATGAACGAAAAAATTATTTATTTGACCGAAGTTTGCTTTGGGGGGTGGGGGGTCAAAAAACTGATTTTTCGAGGGCAATAAGACTGAGTATTACAAACAAATTTGAAAAAAAAAATGTTTTTTTGACTAATCTTATGAAAAATTTCACGGCAAATCCCATGCCGTAAACCGCAGACCTCCATCTCGTTTAGAAAAAAAGTTACAGCTCATTCTTTCCAAAATTATATGAAAAAATCACATTTTTGTCACGAAAAAATGAAATGCGATTTTTTCACAGAATTTTGGAAAGAATGAGCTGTAACTTTTTATCTAAAAGAGATAGGGGTTCGCGATTTGCGGCATTCGATTCGCCGTGAAATTTTCTACAACTCTCATCATGGTCATTATGGCTTTAAGACCCTTATTTTTCTCTCAAATTTCACTTTTTTGCGAAAAATACCCCCAAAAATACGATTTTTTCACAAAATTTTGGAAAGAATGAGCTGTAACTTTTTTTCTAAACGAGATGGAGGTCTGCGGTTTGCAGCATTGGATTTTCCGTGAAATTTTCTATAAGATTAGTCCAAAATTTTTTTAAAAAATGTTTTTGTAATCCTCAGGCTTATTTCTCTCGAAAAATCAGTTTTTTGCCTCCTCCCACCCCCAAAGCAAACTTTGGAAGCCAGAATTGAGCAAGGTGATGTATTTTGATGCCTGGAAACAGAATTTTGGCATAAGAACCCAGAAATAGAACATTTTTTTTGTCGACCTGTGTTATTTTTGACCAGATAGTCACTAAACGAGCTTGGAAAACTGAGTTGAATCATTTTTGAACTTTTTTGGGGGGAATTTTCATCGTGTTAAATTTTTTTTCAATTTACGAAGAATGGACTTCAATGATAAAAAAACAGGTGCTTGGCTAGCTACCTATGACAATAAATTTATTCTTTATCTTGTTCAATTATTTGTAAATTATTCCTTTGCATAAATGTTAGCACACCGGTAATACCTCCACAGATAACATCTTTTTGCTATTTATACATATTTCTTTTCAACTTGACATTATAAGCATTTCGGGTTTAATAATTAAAGAAACTTATTAAGGGTAGGTAACACTATGTTGATTAATTATATACAAACAATTGCTACAAGGGATGTGTAAATTTCTGAGAAGAAAAATGATGCTCGAATTATCATTTGCATGTCTGTGTATTCTTCATAATGCTAATAATTGCTCATTTACTTTTAAAACTTTTATTCTAAGTACAATGATTAATGTTTCATTTCGAGATGTATGTATTCCCTCGAGTATTTGTTTTTATGTTGGTAGTTTTTCCGGATTATCAAATATCAAGGCAAATTTCGTGCATAATTTCCAATTTAAAAAATTTCTTCTGCTTGGGTTTCTGAAATTCTATAAGGATCTTCATAAGGGATCCTACGAGCTCGGAAAAAATAAAAACGAGAAGTGCAAAAGAGGCAACAGAAATCAGCTGAGCTCCCTCCTTCTCTCCAGGAAAATTTTGCTAAATTATGTATTAATCAAAATTATTCTTTTCTTATGTTTCTTCATATTTTTCTAAATTTGTTGTAAATAGACTAGAATTTTTTACCTATAGGTAAAAAATATTTAGTCTATTAAAATCATTAGGCCAATATTTTACGTGTTTTAACCCTTTCGCTCCCGACATATATTTTGACTGGGTACCCCATAGCCCGGCCACTTTTTTTCCTGTTTTGGGTCAATTAGGGTGTAGATAGATGGTACCATAAGTCATTTGCCCGAAATAATGCTCCCCCTCCCTTTAAACCCCCTGGCACAACGTATGTGCCACTGGTCTACCAGCACCCAGGTGTACTGTTTTCCGAGTCGCTTTCACTATCACTCGAATCTTCTGATTCTAAATTTTCAAATAAAAACCACTTTGTAATTTTACCAAGATATATTGTTCACATATTTATTCACGCACCATCAGATTCCTCATCGCTTTCACCACCACCCACCATAAAGATCGTCGCCACTAGATACTAAATTAGAGTGCTAGAACAGCAGTCTAACTAAATAACATAAAGAAATCAAATAAAATTAAGTCGCCGCTGATTATTTCTATCAATTGAAGCTTCAAAAAGTGCAACCACAATGCAAAAGAACAAAAGTTCTCAAAAAAAATTGAAAAGCAAAAAAAAAATTATTTTGTAAAATTTTTGTGGAAGTTGGTAACACTGCGTGAGCCCAAGGCATAAATATGTTCCTGAGGGTGTTGGTAGACCGTCAGTGAAGTTTTTCAACCGTTATCGTAGCCCACCACAGAGCAAATCCCCATTTAGTATCATGAATCTACTGGCACACACGGTGTGCCGCCGGGCTATCAGGACTAGAGTAGGTGGCACAGATGCTGTGCCGTCGGGAGCTAAAGGGTTAAATTAAAAAAAAAAAAATTGCACAATATAGGTCCTATTGTGTTTTTTTTTCATTTTGGAAACATCGTCGAGAAGAGACGACGCGACGAGAGCTAGTAAAGGAAAATCACCATCTATGATTCTAATTTCAAAAATTAACAGGCTGATTAACAATTTTTGAAAATTGATAGAATTTTAAAAGTTGACACAATTTGAAGAACTGAAATATTTTCAAAACTTTTGATAAGTGGGTAAACTTTGAAAAATGACCTGAAGGAGGGCCTTTTATGGACAATTTCTTCGGAGCTTGAGGCTCTTTTTCTAAATTCCTGGAGTCAGAGGGACTTGAATCAAAAATCTCGTAGCTGGAGCCGGGGAGAGGAGGGTCCCTCCGGATCCTCGAGATGGCCTGAGACCATAGACGGATTTAGAAAAATGGATCGAGGGGGAGCTAAGCCCCAGGTCAATGGCATTAGAAGATTTTTTGGAAGGGTGCAAACTGCAAAATAGAAATACCAAAAAAATCTTACGAAGAAGTGGGGGCGGGGCTTCTTTGACACTGTCACCTCAAATAATTTTAATTATTCGTGATTTTATTTATACTCGAGCGAAGCGAGGGTGAAGCTTTGAAAAATTGAAGTTTTAATGGCCATAAAAGAGATTTTTTCGTATGTTAGTGATTTCAAAATTCCTATTTGATGTTATTTTAAGGGGAGAGGGAGGGAGAACATATTCGAAGTGAGTGGCGTTGGAAGCTTTTTTCATGAGAATACAAATTGAGGAATAAAACATGAAGTACCGGAAGGAATTTTTTAGGAAAAGAGGCTCCTTCCTCAACGTTGCCAAAAAATAATTCTTGAATTGTGATTTTGTTCATGCCCGAGCGAAGCAAGGGCGAAGCTTTGAAAAAATTGAGTATTCAATGCCCAGAATCCTTGCCAAAAAGTAGAAAAAATCTTGTAAAAATTTTTTTTAATGGGCACTTTTCCACTTTTAAGATGTATTTTTCTGAAAAATTTTGTCCTCGATTCGTTCGAGCAATAATTTAAAAATCCTCTCCAAAATTACACTTAGTCCTGATGCAGATTTATTTTTACAAACTACAATTTAATTTTACTCATTTCGACATCATTTCAATTTTGGTATCCACAGCTACAAAACCATCTCCAACGTGGACTCTTGTCACACCCACAAAGAATCTCCCATTTCCCAAATTTTTCATTTCATTTGAAATGAATTCCATGTTCAAGAAATTCTCAATTCTAAACTCCAACGGATTCAAGCATCCCACATCTTTTTACCAATTTTTCTAATAACCGGAGTGTCTAATCTATCGATTGGCAAAACTTCGCGATATTCTTTCACCCTTCTAACCTTTTAGTTTGGAAACATTGTTGGAAAATTACTCGGCACGTCTCAGCACACTTCCACAATAAGTTTTTCTTTAATGAAAATCGCCTTCTGGTACCTCCTGCGTTGCCTTTCTTGGCACACTAATTACAACCACTTATTCGTCGCGGTTTACATAAAGTTGTAAATTCGAAATTCGTACACTCTCGGGCGCGACTTTAGCGTGAAAAGGGCGCAACGAGGCATAGGCAACTACACTTACTTGTCACATCCCTCGAGCAACCGCTTGTAAACAAGTTTTAATTAAACGTAATCACAATTGGCGATGGGATATTAACGTCGAGCATTTGGAACCGAGCTCTTATTCTTTCGCTCAGGCAACCGATGCGATGCGGTAAATTAATTATAAACGGATATCTCCCCCCCTTCACCCTTCATTCACACAAACACAAAGGGAAAAAAAACATAAACACCTATTCAATTGGCTCGAAAATTTTAATTAAATTATTTAACGAAATTCGATGATAAAAAACCCATTGAGATTTTCCAGCCAGTTTTGTCTTTTCAAGCGGAAGAGATGAATATAATAAAACAAAATCGTATCTTTTCAATGGTTTAATAATGCGAATTTTTTGTACAAAAACGTCGACAACGACTAAGCATAAAGGGAGTCGAGGATAGAAAAAACAGAGTCAACTTGACGGCGACGTTTCTTCGTTCGCAAAATATAAGCGAATACGAATCCGTCATAATAAAGTAAATGAAAGAAAAAAAATAATATTCAGCATTCGACGTGCTCGTTTTTTTTTTCGCTTCTCGAGAGCGAGAAGAATCGTTACAAAAAATTTCTACAAGAAAATTTCTCCTTTTGAGTCGCGAACGGAAGTAAATTTTTATGAAAATCTCATTCTCGTTTTATTGTCTATCGTCATCTCGCTCTTTTTCTCTTTGAATTTACACAAGTAATATGAACTTTTTTCGCGAGGATTTTCGTCCGACGAAAATCGACTACTTTCGCACTCCAAAGAGCTAATTAATTTTAAAAACTGGGAAGGTTCTGCCCTCTCGGTCGATTATTCCAGCTTTTTTTCTACCTCCGCGATGTATTGTAATATTAAAACCTCGAAGGAGTCGAGAAATTAATGATTTTGTGCTTCGAAGCGATAAAATATTAGTTTTTTAATCTATCCGAAAGTAGGTACATAATGTTTACAGTATTTCGACGAAGGAAAAATAATAAGCTGAGGTTTTCAGACGATTTTTCCATTTTCTTCGTTTATTTTACATATGGAAGTAAAAGTACTGCCGTAGTAGGATCTGTAAAAATAAATAAAGAGATATTTTAGAATTACGAAATTCTTTTCGATTTGTTGAAATTATTCGTCTGTGAAAAATGAAAATAAATTCCAAGGAAAAAAAATTGAAATGCATAAAAAATGAATTATTTTTGGTAAGATATCGAAAATTTCTTCATTCAGAAAGATATTCTTTTTCTTTCTGTTTCTCGCGACTCTCAGATTTCGTAATCTCGACGACAAATGTCGAATTTAACATCATCGTATGATTAAATTTACACTTGGCAACGTGGCATCTCCGGTATAAATATTCATAAATTAGCGGTAGCATTTTGCCGAACATATTTACTCTGGCGAACAAACAAGATCCGCGTCGTAGAATCGGAATAAAAGGGCAAATATTTTAATAATAAAGAAAAAATACCCGGAATGTTTGGATTTTGTGCAGCTCTTACGAGAACGCTGCGCTGTGGGATTTGTTAGGAAAACACGTGTGGTCTGAAAGATGCTGCGAAATGTTACGTTTTTCCGTGGAATAAAAATGCAAACACGATGAGAAAATGTATCGTTTGTGTTTCGTAATGATGACTGCTCATTCGAGAATTTGGGATATTTTCGTCGATGGATGGCGTACTTGGAATAGAAAAAATGCTGCGTCGCGGAATCCATTGTTGGATGGTGAATTTTTTCTCTGAAGGTGGTAATTTTCAAGTAAGGGTGGATATGTGCTGAAATTTCAAGTGGAAAAGCAATTCTGGGGCGATTAGGTAGTTTAGCTTTTTTGGGGTATTATTTTCTTGACTCAGTTGGTCGAGTTATTGCTTATAGTTGATGACATTCGTTTGTATCTTGAAATAGGTGTCGATTTAGTAACACCTGAACTCATGAAGACGAAATTCTAAAATTTGGTTACATTCAATCGAAGAGGATCTGGATTTCCCGAAGAAGTAGGCATGGTACTGACCCCTCAGAATAACCCATAGTCATGACAACAATCCTGAAAATCCCTACCTTCAAATCACCCTTTTCAAATATTTCAGCCAACGAGAGATCCCCCCCCCCAAAAAAAGACTTTCATCTTCGCTAGACTAGGAAAATCGCATAGGTACATACATACTTTTTTCACTCCCTTATACCTAATGAATCATAAGAAAAGCACCAGATTATCCCTGACAAGAATTTCACTGCCTTTTGTGCCTCACATCCGGACTTCGAGTCTCTCCTTAGTAGGTATCTCAAATAATCAGATTCCACCTTGATATTTCTCTTCCAAAAATTTCTGGCACCGGTTCCCTCATTTCTGAGAAGCTTTTCCTCTTTTTACGACAAATCCATATTTTTGGCTTCATCTAAAAAGCAGTGTTCCACTGTCGCCAAAAAGTAGGTACGTATTCTTCTTGAATTTTTTTTCGCGAGTAAGTAGCTGAGAAAATTAATGAATAAATTAAATCTTGAGAGGTCCCTGAAAGCATAAAAAACTAAGAAGAGGCGTTTTCTTTCAATATTAATTTTTTTTTATTTCGAAATCATTTTCAAGTTTTGAAAATTTTGTGGATAAAATTCAGGTCGTTTAGGTGTAGGTACATATAGGTAGCCCCTTCAATAAATTTTTCGAAATTTTTCAGAAGTTTTGAAAAGTTCACAAAAATGTATCTTGACACATTTAAAAATTATAAAATTATTTCATCATCTACTTCCTTTAAAAATACAAATAATTTTGAATTTACAATATTTAGGAGAAAAAAATATCAGGAAGGAAGGGAATAGGAGATCAAAAATTTGGAGTGAAATTTTTTTACATCAGTGACAATATTTAAGATCGAGGATTCAGGAGTCGTTTTATGATTATTTTCAGTGAAAATCAAACTCGAAAAACCTATTAAAGTCTGCTATTTTTTGAATTCATTTCTAAGATACATATATTGTAAATAGCTGTATATCTCAATAAATACATTGATTTTTTGGGGAGGGAGGGGGGAGGGAGGGGGGTAAAAACATTCGATTAAAGATATGTTCAAATATTTCTGATAGAAAAACTAACATCGTAAGGATTTGATTGATCAGTTTTTTTTTCTGATATTCATTCCAGTTCTTCTTTTTATAACTGAAATCTGTAGTCAGTCATTGATTTTGAAGAAAATATTCGATGGAAGAGGAAGTTTTTTCAGAAATACAACCGGATGACATTTTTGAAGATTTTTTCACTCCTTAGTCGTCATAATACAAAATATATATCCTCAAAAAATCATAAAAATTGGAATTTTTTTTGAATTTTAAAATTTTTATGGGGATGCGGGGTGTAAAACTAAAAAACTTAAAATTTCTATCACGTCTTTTCAGGTTTATTTCTAATTATTTTTGGGATATTTTCAGGGACGAAATAATAGAGGTGGTTCATCTTCCCCACAAATACTTTCTTAGATCATCAGTCAAGTTTTCTGTAAATCAACGACTTTTATCGCAAGTCGAATTGTAAATTAGCAAACTTTCAAAGAAATTCCAACTTATACCACTAGACTTACCTGATTTTTGAGAGTTTTTTTTTTTCCAAAACTTCGGAAAATTTTGTAAGAAACTGTCACAAAAAAAAATCACAAAAACTAATTGAAAACTTGGAAAATAAGGAAAATGTTTACTTCTAAGTAAGGGAATATTTTTCAAACAAAGTATTAAAAAACTAATTTTTTTCTATCTGAACATCATCAATTTTTCAAAAAGTTGAAGATTTTGCTTCCTTTTCAGAAAAACGGAGTAAGTATTGATTTTATAAAAAGAATAAATTTTAGCTTTCAAGTGTCTTTTTTTTTGGAAAATTTTCGTAGAATTTATGAAATTCAATCTTCAAACAGTTATTTATATTAAGCACTTCTTCTCATTCATCCCGGGCAATTGAATATTTCGAAATGGAAAAAATTTATCCATATTTATGTAGGGATTTGGTAACAACTACGAATGAAAATTTCAAAAAATTTCTGATTTTTTTGGAAGAGAAGGAGATTGATTATTATTATTAAAGAATATATCCAATTTATTGGAGAGGAAGAGGGGTGAATCAAAAAGTAGCACAAGGAAGCACGATTTTTTTGATTTTAGTTAGGTAGGTACGAAATCTGATTATTTACGTTTTCTTTTTTTAAGGCATATCTATTAGGTGGAAAAACCCCTCCAGGATTTTACCCAAGTTTCATCTCTTGCATTGTGTCTTGATCCAGAAATCTCACCAATATGAATTTTTCCTAAAAAAAAAAAACTTTCACGTACCCATCGTGATTCGAGGCTCCCATACAATGTAATTTTCCCCCCAAAAATGGTATCTAAGTGCATCGCTGTTGCGTTTTTCGAAAGTTTAGATCATAATTAAGAACTGGCTGAACGGGAACATTTCATTAGAAGTTATGACTGGCGATAAATTTCGTTTTAAAAGCACTTTACATGGTCGATAAGACGTAATGTAAATACCATAAAAGTAAGCCACGCGATAAAAAGAATCCGTTTTCTGGCCTCCGGTTCGGACAAATTATGGTATAAAAACACCTTCGACTTGGGATACCGTTTACGTATGTACTTTTATTACGAACACATTCGAGCTCCGGTGCCAATTTCGAGCCAAGTTCGTAGTCTGAGGTGTCATTATCGAGAAAAATATTTCGACGTGCTTTCCACGTTGCACTTTCTCCTATCACCAAAATCGTTCTGAAAATTATTATCGAATTATACTTGGAATCATTTCATATTCAATAAAATATTAAAAATCTTTACACCTGTTGATGTTTCGCAATGGTAAAGTTAATCAGAAATGTAAATTGATATAACTTTTGTTCAAACGTTTAACCAAATTTTCCACCATTATCGTTGATTTAGAATAGAAAAACCTGAAGTGTCTGAGTCAGAGAGGAAAATACCAACGAGATAGATTTAATCGGTAATAAATAATTGATCAGTTTTTCTCAACAACGTATAAACTCGGGCGTATAAAAGTTATTACGAGGTTTTTGCTTCCCAAAGTATCGAGCGTTTCATGAATAAAGCATTCTTGAAGCTCGCAACTTCGCCTTCGAGCGGAGCAAAAAAATAGCTGTAAATATTTTAACCCGAAGATATATGTATTTTTTGCTAATACGTAAATATGGCAGATCTCGAGATATATAAAGAAAAAACCTAGTATACGCATTCCACAGCACAATTCAACCCTACATAGCGCGATCCAGTATTAAGAAAATATTATAAACAAGGAAGAAGTAGGAAAAAAATACTCGCTGTAAACGTCGATACCGTTCGAGGCGATTTATTTACCAACATTAAGAAAATTTCGCAACTTCGGGAAGTAAAAAAAAAAAATAAGTAATTTAAAAGTCGAACGGTCGGTAGAACAAACGTACGATGCACAAGGCACCCAAAATATCCTAGGAAACAAAAGCCAACAGCCTCGCAAATAGAAAACTTTCAAAACACTACGTTTCAATTTATTCTTCATTGAAATTAAATTCCTTTCTATCGTTTAACCGTTAATACCTTTTTCATGTGCGGAAGACCGAGCCGAACTAGACGTATGGTATGTTTGGGCCATCGAAGCACGCCAATGTACGTACAAAAAATATACACTCGGAGGAGTGGGTGGGAATTCCACCTATATAAGTATTTCTTTCTACCGGAAACGTTGATATATTACCTAAGCGATAGGTGGTAAGTAGGATATATGGTATTTTCAACTATACCTTTAAGCTGGTAACTTCAATAAAAACCATTTAAAATTGGTCTTCCAAAAATAACCAACTTGTTACGCAAACCGAAGGAAAACGAAAAAACAAAAGAGTGGGCTTTTCACGTCGTCGACCGAAGTAATGAAACGGAATGTGTTTTTACGCAATACATTTCCATCGATTATTCTTATGTGTTTGTGTTTTACGATGGATTTGAGGATACATTTTTGCTCTCAATTATTCATAATTTTTCTTTGCCGAGTGCTAAGAAATTGATAGATTTTTCATGGAAGTTTTATTTGTGGAACGATTCTTGTATTCTGATTGGGTGCCAACTCTGCTATTTTTTTAAAATTTTTTCCCGCTCATTCAGTTTTAAAAGAGATATTTTGGAGTAAGATGTCGTAATGTCTTTAATCTATTACACGAGTTGACAAAAAAAGTTTTGCTCTGTGTTTTAGTTCCAATTCTCAAATTCCTCAAAATTACTGATAGACTCATCTGTGGCCTTCAATTATTATTTTTTTTTTTGGGGGGGGGGATGAGGGATCGAAAAATATGATTTCTGAAGGACAATAAACACCCACCGGAGGAAAAAAATTTCAAAACTTTTTTTGGTCCAGTCATTTAGAAAATTTTATGGTGAATCGAACACTTGAAGCAAATTGTAAACCTCTACCCACCTCATTTAGAAAAAAATCTGATCTTATTTCTTTTTACTTTGTCCACCAAAAAATGATATTTCAGAGCAAATTAATCGTCTATAGAAAAAATGACCATGACAAAAATTGTAGAAAATGAAATTTCCTATCTGATAGAGATGGTTGGACTTTTATGAGAGGCTTAGTTTTCAAAATATTTTTGAGTAAAGTTGAACATTAGTGGAAGAAATTGAGAAAAAAACTGATTTCCTTTTCTTCATCATCTCTACGAATTCACTCAATAATAGCTTGAAAAGTATGCCTCCCAGGAAAATCTAACCACCTCTCTCAGATAGAAAATTTCATTCTCTAAAATTTTTGTCGTGGTAATTTTTGCTGTAGACGGTCAGTTCGCTCTGAAATATCACTTTTTGGTGGACAAGGCACAAAAAAAATGGTATTTTTTCACAGAATTCGGGAAAGTTTAAGCTGTAAATTTTTTTCTCATTGGGATAGAGGTTTGGGGTTGAGTAAAATTTACTATAAGACTGAAGGCCTGAACCAAAAACTATTTTTGAATTTTTTTCCAAGGTCTGTATTTTTTTTACGAAAACCTTCAACTTTTGGACCACCCTCCCCCTACTTAAAAAAGCAAACTTTAGTCAGAAAATTATTTTTCCCTTCCTTAATTTCATAAAAGCCACCAAAATTAATTGGCAATCGAAATCCAGACATGAAAATCGTGTCGACTTGGTGTTTTTATAAAATAACTAAAGACGAAATAAAAACGAAATCCGTGTTCGAGGTTGAAAAAAATGAAATCAAAAAGTGAACGTGTAATATTTGGATTTGCCGCGATGAGCAAAATCCAACGGTGTTCTTGTTTTTAGAGAAATTTTGACCAAGTTTTCGTTTTTTTGAACGATTCTCTCGTCTTTATTATTGAATACTTTGACAATAGGTAATTATATATTTTTTTTTCAAGTCCAATTTTTTCAAACACCAAAATAATTTTTATTTCAACATTATTTCAATTTTTTTCAATTAGATAGGTACATATTTTTCTAAATTTGCTTGAGCTTTGAAATTTTTTCCTCTTAGAATGATTTAGGTATTAGAAACTTATCAATTGTGAATTTTTTTGATGTGAATTTCAACAACAGGTTACTGCCGTTATAAATTCAATAAATATGTTTTAAATAATCTTGAACGTGAAACTCAATTTTAACTCAAAACTAAGTAAATCTTTTCGATTTGTATGTACTTAAGTATGTACCTATTTGAACTGAACTTCTGTGCAGTATTAAAACGGAAAGTTCTTGAATCAGTAAATATAAATAGGTACGTATTTAGTCATGAAAAAAAAAAAGAAAAAAAGATCCAAAACATATTTTTTCTATCATTCGAATTTTAGAAAAACCTTCATTTGAACCATTTTTCTAATTTATTTACCAATTTACCTATCTATTTCTATCCAAATCCAAATTTACAAAAATTATGAAATTGTTTTCTAACATTTTTCAACATTTTCCGGTTCCAAATACCATTTTTTATCTACCGGTGGGAGGAGGATTGTTTCTGGCATCCCCTCCAGTTTATAGGCAAAATAGTTCCTTTTTTTTCTCACAAAATGATGATCAAATGCTGCGCATTTAATTTATTTTGATATAAAATTATTGTAGTAAATCATTGAGAAAAAGGTGGATTTATTTTGTCTACAAACTGGCGAGGGTGCCAGAATTTTCCAACCCAGTGCGTCAAGATTTGGGAGCGAAATTCCATAAACTTTTAAATGTAACTTCAAAAGTTTAAAGTAAGCCTTTTTGCAATCGCTTTTTTCTGACGATCCTGGCATGATTGCTATTTGCTATTTAGTGACTTTCTAAGGCCAAAAAATATTCAAGTCGAAATTTGGAAAATTACGACGTGGAAAAAAATTGAAATAATGTTGAGATGAAAGCAGTTTCGGAATTGTAAAAAAGTAATATTTTGTCAAAATATTCCAGGACAAAGACGAAAGAATCGTCCAAAAGAATAACCTAAAATGCAATCTTCCGATCCACTTAACGTTTTTAAACTTTCCACTTAGCTTCGCCCTTCATTTATCCAATCTAAGTAGATACATAATTATTAATTCCTAGTTTTTCAGTATAGAAATTTCATCATCTTCATGTTAAGTTGGTATCTATTTAATTGAAATTCCCGATGTTCTGAAGAAATTTAATCATGCAGATAACCGAAATCAGTCTTACTGATTGAATAAAATTACAGACGTGGTATTTAATCTGCTTTCATGTTTCCGCAGATCACAGTTGTTTAGAATAAGTTGGTATGGTGATTTCCATCTATAGACAATACCTAAACATTTACATACCTACATATATTTTGAATTGTAAATGTGCTTTGGTTTATTCTGATATTATTGTGCTCAATACTGGTGAGTGATTTCTTAAGAATTATTTAATCAAAAATTTTTATTTTCATTTTATTTCAATAAATAATTTATTAGTTAGTTATTATATGCCTCATGTTATTATATTTATGCGATGTAATTGTATTTAGCCAAGAACTGATCCGAGTGGTGATGATACAGTTGAACTCCGTAGAAAAATTTAAGATTCAAGAACTAAACTCACTAATGCAGAGCCAAATATATTAAATGAAGAGACGTAAGATCGCGAATCAAAAGTATGAAAGTGCTAAATTAAAAAAGATAGATGCGCTTCGAATGGAAGAACTTATAAAATGTAGGTTTTTGGAGCTAGAAAATAACCCCAATGTGTAACGCTAGTACAAATACACTGGAAGAATGGTTGAAGAGGACAGTGGCCGAAGAAAAAAGCCCAGTTATATGAATTCACTGAGAAGGGTAAGGTCTCTTTTTCTTTAAATTTTCCACATCTATTAATATTATAAATAACTTCATTGTAACTATCATAGGCGCACCCAGAAATTAATTAAGGGAGAGGCTCAGAATTCCTGAAAAAAATGGGGGAGGGGTCAAATTTCAAATAAGCCATTTTGCACCGGTCTTTCAGTCAAAAATCATCAATTTTTCTGGCAAACGGAGAATTTATTGAAGAATTGGTGATTTTTGGCTGAAAAATCAGTCTAAAATTATCAATTTTGAAGATAAAATAACTGAGGAGTTTCATTTCAAAACGCAACAAAAAATTTGTTTCATATCAAAACGCAACATCTTTTTTGTCCCCCCCCCCCTCCAACCTCCTTGAAGTACAAGTGCGAAATGACCCCAAAACATGTAGCTGGAGTCCTAAGGTTTCCAATGAGACCGCCCCGAGCCAACCCCCCACCCAATTTTGAATGACGGTTTTTTGGCGATTTCCCAAAAATCAGGTTTTCAGAGATGTTGCGTTTTGAAATGACACTCCTTAATTGAAATACTGCCCGAGCGAAGGGAGGGCGAAAATTTTTTGAAACTATATATTGTTTAAAGAGCGAAAAAATGCACTTTTCCCACATTTTTGCCATTAAAAATATTTTATTTCAGATTTTAGGCCAGTGAGCCAGTCCATTGAGAAATTTTGAAGGGGTTTGGTATTTTTTTGATGAGAAGTGAACAAGTGCATTAGGATTGTTGATTTGGTCAGTTCCACCCCAGAATCCTCGTGTCACTGGAGGATAAATGTGGAAGATGCTGAGTAATCCCAGTTAGTAGTGGACCAGAGTACATACGAGTAGAATACCCAAAACCCATCTAAAGTACACTGAGGTTCTAAAATGGAACGTGAATGAAAGATTTTCAAAGGGTATGCCCTGATAGACAAACACTAGAAAATCCATTGTCAAAAATATCTTTTGCACAATCGGTAATGTTGGTAAGATTGATCCTAAATTCGCTCGTTAACATAGATAAATTAGAACTACAATATAATTTCCAAAGTGTTCATCGAAGAATTCTTCATTTTGAACAACATTCAAATGTTTTATTTAGGTTGTAACTTTTTATACAACGGATGTTCATTGAAATTCGTTATTAACGTATATGGCCATCTTCTTCAAACGCAATACTAAAAAAAGCCTGCATCATTTGATTATTAATAGTTTTTCAAAATCCAGATGATGCTGATAAATAAACTACATAATGAGTCTAAATCTTCATAAAATCAATAAAAAGCCTACTTTTATCAACATACAACTTTTTTTTAGAGCGAATCCTAAACTTGATAGATTAGTTTCTGACATTTCGACAGTATAGGCAAATATGGCAATAAATAAGAAAAATGGTGCAAGATTTTAATATGAACAACCGTCATATAAAAAAACCCCAAAAACTAGGCACCTTACCAGAACATCAATATGTAAGCATGAAAAATACAGATAGGTATTAGGTACCATACTAGGTAAAAAATTTTGCTTCAATAGGAGAAAAAAATGACTTCTGTGAGATACAATGTAGCTAAAGTAACTTTTGAGGTGTAAATACTTCACAAAAAGTTGAATTACCAAGTCGGTTAAGAAGTTCCGACGATTTTTTTTATTTTTAAAGGTTCTATTAAGTAGGTATTTTTATTCTTAAGGGTCTAATTTTGTACTCATCTCCAACTAACACCTTTGTTTCCCTCAAAAATAGCTCAAAAGTTCAGTTTTATCTTTTAGAATGTAACTTGAAGTGTATTTTGTACAATCATCAATAAATGAAATCATATATGTCTGTTTTTTCAAAACTTTTTCATTCAAGATTTCAAACAACCCAATACTAAACTATAGGTAATTCAATTCTAAACTTGGTGGATGTTATTTTCATGGCAAACTAATCAATTTCCATGTATACGATTTGAGAATCAAACATTTTCTCGATCATTCTACTAACAATACAGCAACCAAATTTCATACTAATCAAAGATACATTACACCGGTCGACACGATTTTTGTTTCTCGGTCCTCGTTGTGAAATTTGGGTTACTGTTAGGTATGTAACTAACGAACGAAAAATATATTTTTTTGACCAAAGTTTGCTTTGGGGGGTGGGGAGGCCAAAAAAGAAAAAACTGATTTTTCAAGGGCAATAAGCCTGAGCATTACAAAAAAATTTGAATTTTTCTATGACACAAAAGTCTTGTCCACGAAAAACACTTCATGATATCTCGAAACTGAAAAGAGATATCGGGATGATTCAAACGGCAATATGTTCCTGGAGACAAGGGCATTGAAGATTAATCAATTCTACCTACAGGGTGTCCACAAATTGAGAAACCGGTTTTGGTTGAAAAATGAGGGTCTGAGTTTTTTATGGATTTGAAGTCTACACACTGAGACGATTAAAATGTGATAATTTTTTTCGAAACCGGTTCGATAATTTGCAACCGGTTGTCAAAAATACTCCAAAAATCGAAATTGGAAAAAATTTTCCAAATGAAATTTGTAGAGCTTTGTAAGCCAAACATTGTCAGTGAACTCATTTTTTGAAATTTCAACAACAAAAAAAGATATGATTTTTTTTAGATTTTTAACGGTGCGGTGTTCAACATTCATTTGAAAAAATTTTTTCAATTTTTTTTGTAATGCTCAGGCTTATTGCCCACGAAAAATCAGTTTTTTGCCTCCCTCCACCCCCAAAGCAAACTTTGAAAGCCAGGATTGAGCAAGGTGATGTATTTTGATGTCTAGAAACAGAATTTTAGCATGAGAACCTCGAAACAGAAAATTTTTTATTTTTTGTCGACCTGTGTTATCAACATCAATTCTCTTCCTGATGACATAGGCGCACCCAAGGGGGGCTCAAGGGGCTCAAGCCTCCCCCCTTGAGCCGAGAAAAATAATTTTTTGCTTCAAAAATGAGATAAAAGTCAATTTTTTGCTCTTCAAAGTATATTTTTTCAAAAAAATTTCGCCCTCGCTTCGCTCGGGCAATATTTTAATACTTTTATTTCGAAACTTGGCAATTTTTGATTGATTTTTCAGTCAAAAATCACCAAATTTTCAATAAATTCTCAGTTTGTCAGAAAAAGTTGGTGATTTTTGATTGAAATATCAGTGAAAAATGACTCAACTTGAAATTTGACCCTCCCCTCCCCATTTTTTCTCAAAATCTCAGCCCCTCCTTTAATTAATTTCTGGGTGCGCCTATGACTGATGAGAAAGGTAAATATGTGATTTCCAATTAATAATTTTGATGATCTGGTTCCAGATCGTTATCTGTATAGATCGTAGATCAGCAAGGTTTAAATATTTGAACCATTTAGGTGAGTACCTATCTAATTTAAAATAATTTTAATATTTTATTTCAGGGCATTAACTAATTTATTAGTAATGTTTGTTTGTCCACTACCACTATCCAGACTTGTAATAGTTGTTTTTGTGAATTCTTTTTTGTCCTTTGTAAGTAAGGACTCATTAGAATCCAAAAAGTGCTCGCTTTTTGCTCTGGAGTGTCTTTTATTAATAGGCATCAATTTGGTCCAAAATTAAATAATGAATATATTTTTGGATTTGTCTGAATGAGACGACTTGTTCTTGTTCCTTGATTTTCTATATTCCGTTGCCATAAAACCCTGTTCTGATACCGTGATACCACCATGCACCACCGCCACAAGCACTTACCAGCTTACTTATCTTTCATTAAGCTATTACGGAAGAAAAAACCCCTCGGAGAAGGGCTGTTTGGGTAGAGAGGGGTAATTCTCGCCTTATGTACGTCTGTATCCGCAACGACCGCGAAACGTTGGACGCGAACAATAGCTGGAAACATTTATTAGGTAAAATTAGTAGCAGGTATTATGCAAGGCTGGGCGCCGAACCCATTAAATATTCGCCAGCAGAATTACAGAGACAAATTAATGAACTGGAAATTTCCACGCGAATCGTTTCATCCCCTTAACGAAAATGTGTTCGTGGCCCGACGCGGGGGCGGGTCGTAATCAGTGACGAAAAGCCAAATAAATGCGTTAACACCTTCGATATGGTACTTTTTTCAGAAAAACCAACCTCTTCCTCTTCTCCAGGTATAAGTCTCGTCTCGAAGTTTTTGTTTTCAACACTTGCTCTGTGCAGTATCGACGAATATTTGAAATGCTTCCAGAATCGAATTTCGTTCTCGATATCGGTTCTACTTACGTAACGTTGCCGCAGCTGGCAAAGTTTTGATATTGATAAATGCCGCTCGAGCATCGCCAATTAAATATTCAAAAAGGTTAAAACTTAATTGATGTTTTGAATTTTTCACGCAGTACGTCGTTGGAAGACCTATACCGTTTTCGATTACACACAAAACGCTTATCTCGCTGCTCGCCAAAAACTTGTAGTCGAATTTAGGCTTCGTCGGCGCGGCTCTGCGTGTAAAACGTATACCGCCAGAAATGAATTATTAACGCGGATTTAGTACGTAAAATCTTGCCGAGAAAATTCTTAATGAGAAGCCGACGCCGATGCTGTTGTCTCGTACGTATCTCGACTCTGTATACGTTTTAAGCCGAGAAGCTGCGAAACGAAATTAACTGATAAAACGGAACCACGTTGGCGGCCTTGGTTTCTGCAGGGGTTTCGAAACAGTCGCGAATCAGGAGTAAATTTCTAATCGAATAAAATTTCGTTGGAATTTACTCTCCGGGTTTTAAATCGTCGTCGAGCTTTTTATACGATTTTTTTGTTACTTTCTCCTTTTCTCTTTTTTCCTCGCGCTTAAAACTTATATACCTGCTTCATGAAAGTTTTAAACATGAAAGAAATATCTACTCACAGGTGGAAAGTAAATCAAAATGAAATTGCTTTTGTGTATTCTTCGTAGGTACGTTTCCCTCTCGGTTTCGTTTTTTTTTTCTTTTTCAAGTGTATGGAGGTGTGCGTGTGATGTTTTTTTCGGGGTACCGTCGTGTTTGCGCACAACTAGCATGTTTCGTCTGTAAACGGAAATCATAAAAATACCATTTTGATAAAGCAGCCAGCTTAATTTCTTTTTCACACACGATTCGACTATTTGTAGACATGTTAACGAGAAGTGTTCGTAATGGCGAATCTAATTATGATAAGATCCTTTGGTTAGTGTTCGTCTTCATTTTCATTTTGCTTCTTTTGCAAATCGATTCGGATTGATGTTTTGTCATATTTTTGAGCGGTGGGTTCTGCGCCAGGAGGACCTTGATTCGAGCTCTAGACGATATATGAGGAGTAGTCAGAAGTGTAATCCGCTGATTGGGTTGGCAGGTTGCATACGTGTAGCCCCTGCTTAGACTGTTGACACACTTGGCTCCTTTGGCAGCTTGATGGGTGATGGATCTCACTGTTGCAGCAAGAATGATGGAAATCCAAGCCAATTTAATGGATTGATGGAACGTCCTCCTCACAGCTTGATGAACAATAGGCATCTACATCTCAGTGGTTCCTGAAAATGAAGAAAAAGACATTAGAAAATAATTAAAAGTACATTAAAATGAGGGCTAATGAATTAATGTTAAATTTATCAATCAATGGTGTGAACCATTAGTCTCTGGGATCCGCATATTTTGCTATCATTTGCATACTTTTCCCAGCATGAATTATAAGTTGTGCGCCAATTAATATTTGCAATGCGGCTATCCATTATAAATGATGTAAAATTCATATCCATCATATTTTGATTTTAATGGAAATGGGAAAACTCCAAAAAGCGGTGGCAGTATTGATGAATTTTGGTGGTTTTTTTTTTGTGGCATCAGATTCTCGAGAAAATTACACCTAAACTCCAATTTGGATCGACGAGACCATTTGTCGATTTTGGGGGCCAATGTGTCATCAATCTCACAACCAGTCCCAGATCGGTGCGTCCAAAGGAATGCAGTCATATGTTCCACTTCCATCCTTCAAACTTAGTTATCTGCATTTGTATTTCATCAAAAGTCAATTTTTTTCCTTCCTGGTATACCTAATCCTTTATTTTGAATCTCTATGATGGATTTCTCCTAATTTTTTGCATCTCGATGAACTTTTTGAATTTCAATTTTGGAAAACACCACCGAAGGGTGTAGCCGAAAATCTAACCAGCTATTGTTCTATTGTTCTCATGATTAATGATGTAGAATAACCGAAAATCTAACCAGAAGCAAAACGAGCGAGTCACTGAACGAATGAATCAATTCTGAACATAGTCTGATACAAGACAGTCAACCCTGGAACTCAAATACCTTTATGAGTTATGACATCACTGCTCATACCGTTGAATGTCGTTTCGACTTTTTTTTTCAAAGTTCAGAATATTTACGTCATTTTTAAACAGTTTCGAATTTTTTTGAAGAAGTTTTCCAAATTTTTTCTTCGTATTTTTTCAAACTCTTATTTTTTTCTGCAAATTTTTTCAACCGAATTTTTTTCTGATTATGATGTTATTTTTCCACGATCAAATTTTCTCTCATATTTTTCTCAATGAGCAATTTTTCTGACGCAATTTTTCCACTGTATTTTTTTTAGAAGAATATTTCCATTATTGAACTTGAGAATAATTTCTGTTTGATTGACGTCTTGAAAAAATATTTTTCTCAAAATTTTCACATCTCAAATTTTTTTGAAGAATTTCTCCACGTCTAAATTTTTTTTCTGTATTTTTTCAACTCGATTCTTTTCCCTCAAAATTTTCATTACGTCAATCGAACAGAAATCATTTTTTCAAAACAGATGTAAGTTGAACACTGAAAAAATTCTTCAGGAAAAATTTCAACGGAGAACAATTACTTCAAAAAAATTTCAGGTGAGAAAATTATGAGACAAAAATTGATCGTGAAGGGAAAACATCAGAAAAAAAATCAGTTGAGAAAATTGCGAGGAAAAAAATAAGAGAACTTCTTAAGAAAATTCTAAACTGTTTAAAAATGACGTAAATATTCTGGACTTCGAAAAAAAAAAGTCGAAACGAGTTCACATAACTTGAAACGTTGGAACATTTCGTTCACTGAACTGAACCTAGACTCTGCTTGGCATGCCCGCCGGCAGAGGGTAGCGAAGGTAGCAGTCGCTACCTCATAAACTTTTCGTTTTTTTTTTTTTTTTTTTTATTCATGCGTATGTACTATGTAGTATGTACCTACTTATTCTCCTATGCCTTAAATAAAAATTGAAATCTTCACGACTTTAAATCAAAATTGTTTGTAGTATTCTCTATGAAATTCTCATCGCTCCTAACCCTTTTGCAATGAACACTCAACACTCAACATGCACAATCCTCAAGGCTGATAATCTAACTGAAAGCATTAGGCCAAAAGCCGAAAAAAACTGTAAAATTCTTGTTTTGAAAAGCTAGCTGAAAGCTGAAGTTACAATTTTGGAAAAGCTAAAGCCAGCCGAAAGCTCTATTTTTTTGACAATTTTTTTTTCATGATGTGAGAAAGCCTACTGAAATATAAAATAAAAAAAACTCAAATTTTTAAAATTTTACAAAATTTAGGTTGAATTTTTAGAAAAATATTCAAAAATTGTAGCCAAAAACCGTAAGTCATTTTATTCAGCTGAACCTCAAAAGCCAATCATTTTGATTGAAATCCGAAATGTGGTGCGTTTGCGTGATTACATAATTCATCAAATCGTCGATATAGAAGGTTTGAGAAAAATTCCCCATTTTTCCCTTTTTTTTGAGTCACAACACTAAAATTAGGGTACAAATATCATTATTGTTGCAGTATAGGATCTACGATTGAACGGGCACTGACAAAAATTAAATTAGGCGATCGTCAGCACTTTTTTTGCTACCTCGTTGAAAAATCCTGCCGGCGGCCATGCTGCTTGGTTAGATTTTCGGTTATTATCGGACCTATTGTTCACTTGCCAATAAACAGTAGGGGGTCATGTCTGGTTAGATTTTCGGAACTGCCGTTCTTTTCTCTTTTTCTCAGATATATCGTACCTACTTCAATTTTTCAACTCTCGCCTCGCTGTCAATGATCCATTTTCCTTTGCAAATCATGTCTCCTGTTCAATTTTTTTTCTTGCATTTAGTTTCATTTCTAAACTTGCATTTCCATCGATTTTTTTTCCTCTATATTTTAACACCAATTAACGTAAATTTTCAACTTCAAAGTGACAATTGGAATCTGAAAATTGGAAAATTTGTATCCGAAAATTCCCTCTAGCTGTCCAATAAAAAAATCTCGACTGATTCAAACTTTAATGCAATGACTTTCGGGGAAAGGGTTAAAAAGAAATGGGCGATATTGAGGAGGTACTTTTACCCTGATAAATAAAATTATAATGAAATCGCCATCTAATCGATGCATTTACAGGTCGATAAAAAATACATACCAGCATTCGGATATTCCTGGAATAAAAAATGAATCACGACTAAGTGTAGTACATACTTCACAATTCCATCTCACGTCAACTTGAACCTTATTTCCTTACCAAGTGGCGAACTTGGTCTACGAGTGGATTTTTCCAATTACCGATTCAATTTAAACCTCGATAAAAGTTTTTGTAAACGAGTAGACGAAATTTATTTCCACGACGGATTACCTCATTCTGGTACGCGAGTCGGAGTCTGCACACGATGAAAATGGTTTAAATGTGGCGAGCTCGGTACATTTGGCGGGGTACACCTTGAAATTCAGCGGGAGAACGAACCGTAATGGTTGAATTATTGAAAATCCACTAACATGGTTTTTAAGTCGACCGTAATAAATAAATAAGTTGAAATGGTAAAATGTTGCGAGAAAAATAAACAACCGTGCGGTGTTGTACGGCCAGATAGAGAAAGCTCGTCCTCGTCCCTTTCCGCCAACATCACTTAGCGACGACGATGTAACACGTGTTCGAAATTAAAAACCATCGTATGTAGGATTTGTACGCGAGTGGGCTATGGAAAAGTATCAACGCACCGGGTACAATTGTTATTAGTCTAGCATTACTCTCAAATTGGAAATCTAACCGGAGAATTGTATTGAGACGTTTAAATGGTAATAATTCGATTAAATTTGACGAGCGGGTTTATACATAAGCAATAATCCATTACCTACGTCGAGTAGTGTCATTGCTTAAGGATACGGCGGGACGAGGTTAAGAAACGACTTGACATTTAAAAAGAGTACCCCCAGATACGAGGCATGTTGGCGTACACGAAATATACATTATCGAGCAACTTCGAAGAGAGCTTCAGCTGTATACGAAATATACGTACAAACGTCGAACCATGAATAACACACCGTGCACTTTCGTATCCGCCCAAGACGCGAGAAGGGAAACTTGAACAAATATTAGCCGAGTGGAAATTCGCGAGCTCAACTTTCGAGCGTCGTACTTGCGTAATTTTCCAAAAGTACTATTTTCGCCAAGCTTGTAATTATAAATTCATGGTGTCTGTTTTATAAAGCAAAGCCAAGGATTCGGTTTGTGTTCTCGTTAATTGATCGTTATTGGTTTATTAGTTTGCGTTTTGCGTGATTCGAATTAGTTTTCGAGATTTCGAGAAGGTAACGTTCGCTAACTGCCGGATAAGTTGCGAGTGTGCTTGAATTCGTACGCTTTGGATGGGTTTTCGCGGGGGCGGATTATGCAACGATAGGAGACGGCGAATTTGTACCTTTTTCGAGTGCTGAAAGTTTATAAAAATTCAGTAGTATGATTGGGGAAAAGTGTTTCGTTGTTGAATAACTTCAGTAATGATATTTAATTTTACTCATTTTTCTCCAGAAAATACGATTTTTGACAATCTTCTTTACAAAATTTAAAGTAAACCACTCACTTCTTAGACATTTGTATAGAAAAAATGGTTTTAATTTTTGGTTTGAACCCTCAAGAAAATTTCAATGAAGAAATGAATAATTAGCCATCAAACCTTCAATATTCCAGCGATTTGCACTTTGTTCCTTTCCTGAAAATTTTGGAAACTTCGGAGAGATTTTCAAACATTTTCAATATGTACCTAGTTTCACAAATTTCTCCATAGTAACTTTTGAAAAAATCTTCGAATTTTTAAAATTTTTCATTTTGCTTTTTTACAATTCTACAACTTTAGCTTCAGTAGAAAGCTAAATCACCGAAGACTGTATTTTATTGCTCTAAATTATTTAAAAACTTCAAAACAATGCAGTAATTTGAGTCTGATTTCCTCAAATTGACACAATTTTCTCTATGGATAAGAATTATTATATCTACAGCTTTTCAAGTTTTTACCCCGTTTAATTTCTTGTCTGGTGTCTGAAATTGAATTTCGTTTATTGTGGTTTTTTTTTTAAAAAAAAAAAATAAGCGAACAACAAGGAAATCGATATTTTTCATAGATTCTGTCAAGAGAGGAAGAGGCTACGAATTGGATTGAACGAAGGTCAGACAGGCAGCCTTTTTCTACAACGAAAAAAGTGCATTTCTTGAAAAAAAAAATTAGTCAGTACCTAATTCAAACTAATTTTTTTTTTGCATAAAAATACATTTTGTACTTAATTTTTTTTATAAATGCGGTTCAACTATTTCAGATCATAAAATAAGTGTTACATTTGAGTTAGAGCTTCTCCTGCTCTAGAACTACCAGTTTTTTGAAAAAAAAAGTCTCTAATAAATGATGAAAATTCAGTTGAAAAGTGTGGAAATTCCACTAAAATTTTCCATTCATTCGGAATTTTTTCCTATAAAAATTTCAGTTAATCTCAACTAACATGGAGGAGAAAAATCTAAGAGTTGCTTTGAAAAATATTTTGTATTTTTGAATACCACAAAATATTTTTCCATTGTGCTTTTTTAAAAAATTGTTACTGGAAATTTAGAAGATTCGCCAACAAGGGTGGTATCCCAACAAGTAAAATTTTAAATCAAAACAAAAATAAATGAAAACTGCACCTTGAAAGATTTCCATATCTGAAATTTCAGGTGCCAAAGTTCATCGAATTTTTTATACCTATTTCAGAATACCACAATGAAAAATTATGGAAATTTTATCTCATCAACGAAAAAAAAAAAAAAAAAATTAAAATTCGGTGTAAACTCGATTTTCAATTCCCCAACTCGATTGGTAGTGGTTTTGAAATTTTTGGGACCCTCCAGAATTTTTTTAATTTTGTAACACTAAAAAAAAGCTCACAACAATGATCCATGCGAACTTCAACATCTGCAATCGTGGATCACTCATATTGATGAAACGTAAAGTATGAACCAATTTCCAGCATTTTACTTAATTTTTTTCAAGAGAATTTTTCATCAAAAAATATGGATTTGAACTCGAAGTTGCAAAATTCATAAAATTGTAGTTCGAATGAACAAATAAGTTCCTAATCAATTATTGGTAATCCACGATCAAAGGAGCCAAAGTTCATGTGAACTATTTTTAAGGGCTGTTCTCCAGTGCCAGAAAATTTCACAATTTTCTTCAGGCTCTGAAACATTTTGAAATCACTCTCAATCAATTTGAGAAGTATAAAATAAAGTGGAGTGCATACAAAATTTCCGTTTTTTCGTTGATAGGTAAAATCAAATTTTAATATTTTGTAGCATAGGCGCATCCAAGGGAAGAGCTCAGGTGGCTCGAGCTCCTCCCTTAAACTCGGAAAAAAATCCTATTGCAAAAATTTTAAAAAGCGCATTTTTTTGCTCTTCAAACAGTATTTTTTCTCAAAAGTTTTCTCCCTTGCTTCGCTCGGGCAGTATTTTAGTATGTAAATGTAATTTAAAATTTTATAATTTTTGACTAAATTTTCAACCAAAAATCACCAATTCCTCAATATATTCTCAATTTGTCCGAAAAGTTGATGATTTTTGACTGAAAGATCAGTAAAAAATGACTAATTTAAAATTTGACCCCCTCCCCCGTTTTTCTAAAATTATCAGTCCCTCCCTTAATTAATTTCTGGGTGCGTCCATGTTTTGCAGGTTGATGGAATGATTTTTGAATGCAAAAATTCACTAAAACTGACGAAATTAACTTAAGTACTTGAAATTTTGGATATGGAGTAGGTACTTTCATGATACCCTTTCTAGTCATTTCTATTTCGGTTCAACATTTTTCTCTGAGTTGGGATGTCATCATTGTGAGATAAGTTAAATAGAATGTGGTCAATTTATATAAAACTATTCACCCCCCCCCCCCCCAAGAAAACATCTAGTATTTGAACTTGTAAACTTACAGAACTTTTTCATTTTGTTCAATTTTTAAAATTTTTACAAAAATTGTTGAAATCTTTTCTGTAAGTTGGTACAAACTATGTACTTTTAACGGCTTGCTTGATTTTTTCAATTTCTGAAAATTCACATTGATAGTTTTAATCACATATTAAAGAAGGAAATGTGCAATTTAAAGCAGAAAACATCACGAAATAAATTATTTGACAAATAATGTTCTTTACAAAATTTTCATTTTTAGAAATTGGTTGGCCATAGGTAGGTAAGTGAAGGGAAGGAATTGAAATATAATTTCTAGCAAATTTGTGAATGTATTGTATTAATTTCAAATTTCTCTTCTTAAGAATTGAAAACTCAACTGAGATTTTCCGTACCTCTTCTTGGTAGGTACCCCAATAAAATAAACGATCCATCCCACAAAAGACCTAGTTTCTTACTTCGCCAACGAAACATTAACCCAACCCAAGGTCACCGAACATCGCGACCAACATATTCAAAATACTCGGCAGGTACAGTGGAAAAAATTGACGTGAGAAAAATTCGCAAGTCTCCGAGTCCGATTCACGTTCATTTCATACAACGGTATAAAATCTCTCAAGAAAGATAAATTCGAAACAAAGCTCAGGGTAAAAGTTTTTCTACGAAAAGTAGCCATCTATTAAATGTGATTTGACAAAAGGCTTATTCCTCGCTGACCCGAGGTACGGGGTCGCGCCTTACCCCTGCCCACATGACAAATTACATTTAACTTGTCAATTTATTATGTCGTACGACCGAAACCCAGACCGGGGCATTTGTTACGCAGTCGTACATTCGTATACGTTCGCAGTATGTTTTTGCTTCGGTTTCTCTCTCGCTCGCGCTCCGTACCCCCGAAAACAGTGGCCGACTTGTGTGAAAGATAAATAGCCGGACAATTTGTCAGCGGTGCGGCGACGATCCGGGGGTAATGTTTTTCAAACTTTAGCCCGGTCAGACGCGTAAAAACGAGTTTATCCGGCCCTCTCGTACCACACGAATACCACTCGTGAATTGTACGTATTTCTTAAGCTGGCAATTATGTCGGACGACGAAAATGACTCGATTCGGCGACTACATCTTGGTTCGTTTCGCGGCGCTGCGGTTTTTTTCCAGCCGGATGGCCGTCGTTGAAATTCTCAAAGGTGGTTTGAAAACGTCCAATTTTTATACCCAGGTACAGATCCCTCGATGACAACTGTGTTTTTTCCTCGTCGGATTCATTTTGTTAGCAGAAAGTTTGTTTTCAATTAATAAGTTATCTACGTACGTAAAAGGTTTAATTCGATCGCAAACTCTGTTTCTAGTTAATTTGCGCCATCGAATCGAGCTACGTTTATACGGAATCGTCTCTGGAGAGAAATCCACCCGGTATAAATCCTTTTTAATGCCTATCACTACCGGTCTCCGTTGTGTTCTGCCATCGGAAGGGGAAAAAATCCATCGTTGAATAGCCAATTGATCTATTTTCGCATAAACGTGTACGTAGGTAGAAGTAGAGCGACCATACCTACGTAGATAGCTTATTTTTAATCGAATTTCATGAGAGAATTGGTTCGACGCGGCGTTTTGCGATATAGCTTTGTTTTATGGTCTCTCGAGTCCGCAACGTATTCTCAGTCTTGTTTCTCGTTTTCCACCCAGTAGCATATTTCTCGTGCCCTACTATCGATGCGAGCCAAGATCCATTTGTAAGGGCTTGATTACGCACTGTGGAGCTAGTTGGTGTAATGCGTGAGATTCTTGGGTGGAATATTTTCTGGATGAATTGTCGTTCTATTTATTTTTTAGTGTATTTTTTTTTCAATTCTTTTGATTTGAATCAGTGAAAAAACACTGAGGATGGCTATGGTTTTAAGATTCAAAACTAGACTGAATTTTCATCTCAATAATAACCACAGCTTTTTTCGATTTATTAAGACTGAGATGAATGTGAGAACACTTTTCATCACAATATGTCCAAAACGTCCGGAATAAACATTTTTACGGACCTAACTGATGTACGGAATGTTTGGAAAAATATTCTGTATCTTGGTGTTCTGGGTTTGATCTTGCAATTGTTATTATCATCTCGTTTTGGAACGTGGTTTTTGAATGCTGGGTGATTGGTATAGGCTTTGGTTTTAAAAACTTTCTTCTAAGGTTTTCATCGCCAAAACAGCGCCAAAATTGTACGCGATGGTTTTTTTTTTTTTTAGATTTACAGGCATTTTTCTGTAGCGTCGACCATCCATCAACCATCCGCACCTGAAAAAAAGTCAACTTTCGCCCTGATGCTCGAAATGGAATGGTAAAAAAACCATTCGATCCGGCTCGCCAAGAGGATTCCAAAAATGCAGGAGTTTCTGCGTTTCGAGTGATTTTTGACCGAGTTACGGGTATTTTTCTGCGGCGTCGACCATCCATCAACCATCCGCACCTGAAAAAAGGTCAACTTTTGCCCCCATTCTCAAAATGGAATGGTAAAAATACCATTCAATTCGTCTCGACGCGAGGCCGGATGCCATCAACTGGGACCGTAAAATAATTTTTTCCGGCCCAAAAAGCTATCAACCAGTGCCTTAGAAACCTTCGATCCGGCCCTTCTGGCCTGCCGTTGGATCCGTGAGAACAATTTTTCCTGGTCCTAAAGGTCGTAATAGGCGACCTTGTAAAAAGGTAACAACTTTGTAGAAAGGTCAGCGACCTCGTAAGAAGTTTAACGACCTCATAAGAAGGTCAACGACCTCATAAGAAGGTCAACGACCTTGTAGAAAGGTCAACGACCTTGTAGAAAGGTCAACGACCTTGTAGAAAGGTCAACGACCTTGCAGAAAGGTCAACGACCTTGTAGAAAGGTCAACGACCTTGTAGAAAGGTCAACGACCTTGTAGAAAGGTCAACGACCTTGTAGAAAGGTCAACGACCTTGTAGAAAGGTCAATAACCTTGTAGAGAGCTCAACAACCTTGTAGAGAGGCCAATAGTATAAAGATCAATAACCTTGTGGAAAGGTCAACAACCTCGCAGAAAGGTCAATAAGCTCGTGGAGAGGTCAATAACCTCGTAGAGAGGTTAATAACCTCGTGGAAGGGGTCAATAACCTCGTGGAGGGGTTAATAACCTCGTGGAAGGGGTCAATAACCTCGTGGAGGGGTTAATAACCTCGTAGAGAGGTCAATAACCCCGTAGGGAGGTTAATAACCTCGTAGAGAGGTCAATAACCTCGTAGAGAGGTCAATAACCTCGTAGAGAGGTCAATAACCTCGTAGAGAGGTCAATAACCTCGTAGAGAGGTCAATAACCTCGTAGAGAGGTCAATAACCTCGTAGAGAGGTCAATAACCTCGTAGAGAGGTCAATAACCTCGTAGAGAGGTCAATAACCTCGTAGAGAGGTTAATAACCCCGTAAAGAGGTCAATAACCTCGTGGAGAGGCCAATAACCTCGTGGAGAGGCCAATAACCTCGTAGAGAGGTCAATAACCTCGTAGAGAGGTCAATAACCTCGTGGAGAGGCCAATAACCTCGTAGAGAGGTCAATAACCTTGTGGAAAGGTCAATAACCTTGTGGAAAGGTCAATAACCTTGTGGAAAGGTCAATAACCTTATACAGAGGCCGCTAGTAGAGAGGTCAACGACCTTGTAGGATGATCAACGGAATCGTAAGAAGGTCAAAGACCTCGTAGAAAGGTCAACGACCTTGTAGAAAGGTCAACGACCTTGTAGAAAGGTCAACGACCTTGTAGAAAGGTCAACGACCTTGTAGAAAGGTCAACGACCCTGTAGAAAGGTCAATAACCTTGTAGAGAGCTCAACAACCTTGTAGAGAGGCCAATAGTAGAAAGATCAATAACCTTGTGGAAAGGTCAACAACCTCGTAGAAAGGTCAATAAGCTCGTGGAGAGGTCAATAACCTCGTAGAGAGGTTAATAACCTCGTGGAGGGGTCAATAACCTCGTGGAGGGGTTAATAACCTCGTAGAGAGGTCAATAACCCCGTAGAGAGGTTAATAACCTCGTAGAGAAGTCAATAACCTCGTAGAGAGGTTAATAACCCCGTAGAGGTTAATAACCTCGTAGAGAGGTCAATAACCTCGTAGAGAGGTTAATAACCTCGTAGAGAGGTCAATAACCTCGTGGAGAGGTTAATAACCTCGTAGAGAGGTCAACAACCTCGTGGAGAGGCCAATAACTTCGTAGAGAGGTCAATAACCTTGTGGAAAGGTCAATAACCTTGTGGAAAGGTCAATAACCTTATACAGAGGCCGCTAGTAGAGAGGTCAACGACCTTGTAGGAAGATCAACGGAATTGTAGGAAGGTCAAAGACCTCGTAGAAAGATCAACGACCTTGTAGAAAAGGTCAATAACCTTGTAGAGAGTTCAATAACCTTGTAGAAAGGTCAATAACCTTGTAGAGAAGTCAAGGACCGTAGAAATGTTTTTCCGCCCCTGGAGGCTGTCAATTAAGGCCGTAGAATGTTATTTTGACTGGCCTTATGGTCAGTCGGGAAGGCCGAGAAAATTATTTTTACGGATCTCATAGTCGATTGAAGGGGCCAAAAAATATTTCTACGGCCTTCATGGCCAGCCTGGGGGGAGGCAGAAAAAATTTCCACATCCTGTGCGGATTGGGAGAGGACGAAATCATTTATATAGCTTTCATGGCCTGCTGGAGAGGCTGGAAAACATAATTTTATGGCCGCGAGAGTCGGCCGGGGAGGTAGGAATATTAAATCTACTGACCTTCCGGATATCCAAATTATATCCCTCAAAAAAAAATCCTGCTGCTCTTCACGCACGTCCAGAATTCAAAAATCACTTTGTGATTTTATTGCACTGTTATATCCCCTTGTTTTCCAGAAACTGCCCTATGATCGCTCCGTAATTTCCAAAAATCGCTCTATAATTGCCAGGGGCGGCGCATCGCGATGGGGGTATGGCGGGGTATTATAATGCGTCCCGTCAATTCTCAGTCGGCAAAATCGGAAAAATTTTGGAAGATATAAGGTGAGTCGGCAAAATCTCAGAAATGTCAGTAAATTAAAAATTTGTTTAGAAATTTTGCAGCGTAACTAATAAAAAAACTGTGCCTTTTTATATTTCAAGTTTACTGTCCTCTTTCAGAAAATACAATCCAACTTCAAAATTACTCGGCCAACATTTTCCAAAAATTTCGGCCTCGCTACGCTCGGCCTTATAGAATTTTTTATTCCATCATTTCAAAGCAATGCAAATTTCACAAAAATGATGTTTTTTCTCAAAATAATTTCAACTTATTTTATAAAAAATTTTCTTATCAAAACCCATTTTTGATGAGAAAAATCAAAATTTTCAAAAGTTTTGACCTTGTTGGGCTCGAACTTATCGTATTTCTTTTTGAATATTTTTTGAGTACAAGTGGCCAGTTTTTTAATCGAGTTAAATAATCAATTTATAACATTGTTTTATTGAACTTGAAATTAAAGAAAGAGTATCCTGCTTGAAATTTTCTCTCTCGCTTCGCTCGGGTCATATTTGTTTAGGTATCTAATTCGCATTAAAACTATTAAGTACCTTCGAAACCAAGTAAGCTGCTAAGACGAAAAATTGTCGGGTTGTCAAATTTTGGAATTCTTAATCGGCAACTTTGAATTTTTTAGTCGGCATTTTTCACCGTCTATACCCCTCCCCCCGAGTTTATATTCGAACCGCCTCTGATAATTACCTACTTCGTGATTCATTTGAACCAATATTCGAAAATTAAATATAAATTTATTCGACCCTGAGAAGCATTCGCGGTCGGTTTGTATATAATATAACAAACCCGAGGCACATAACTTTTCCGGGCACGTTTACTTGAATGGCAAAACTAGGTACCTGGATGATGTAATAAATATACAAAAATTATCGGTCCGAGGGAAACCATCGTTTACGTTTTTAAATCGTAAATCGCGCCGCGTCTCGAAGACTAAAGCAACTCACTCTATGTTAACATTTTGATAAAAATGAGCAGCGAGCTTTTGTAAGTTGTTTCCTAAGCGCGGCACGTTCGCCGCTGTAAAACCATTACCATCATATTTCCCAGCGTTTTTATTCTTGGCTCGTATTTATTTTATATACTGAAACATGGCAAGCAGAAGCTCCATAACAGTCATTTAAAAAGTGAAATAGGACTACGTTGGACGTGATACATTTAGCTGTAATTTTACCTCATTTTTCTTCACCCCCTCCCTCTTCACTGCACCATTCGCTCATTGTACTATAAAGATGATGTACACCGTCGCGTCGTCCAACTGCTCTCCCCCTCCCCGCACCGATGGAAATTTATACTCGCGTAATTTCCAACCAAGGAAGAAAAAAAACCGACTCCGAAAGCCGCGTAAAATTATGTTTTTTTATTGTTTTTAATGCGAAAATACTCCCGCCGGTGATAATTCATTTTTCCGCCGTATTTTAAACGATTATAGAGCGTAACGAGAGGTAATTACGTGCACGCTGAAACGCGATATTTTTTTTCACTCTTGAGAAAGATTACGTCGCCATTTGATGTCGTTTTTGCGGAACCGCGAGAATCCGACGCGGAGAGAAAGTTATATCAAATTTTGCGCGAATTTGAATTTATCACTGTAACGAGACGACGTGCGGCTGTATCGTGTTGAGTGATTTTCACTTGGCGAAGCCTAATCTTAAATAATGTTAACGCTGCAAACGCATTTTCAGCTGGTTTATCGAGCTATCCTTGCTAAACGTATGTTGCCATCTGAGACCCAGCGTTGACGACAAATTCGACGAATATTTTCAAATCAGTAAGGTCGTTTGTAGCGATTCGATGACATTTTCGTGGGTAAAAAAAGTTTTCGTTGCGTGAAAAAAGGAATTCTGCTGGATGGAAAATTGTGGAAAATTTTTAGCCAGAAAATAGAGTTAATTTTGAAAGAATTATTCGATGACCTATCTAATCATCGTATCAAATCGATTCATCGGCTTAGCGCCATCCAAAGTTCCAGGTTGGATGAAGTGCGTAGAGGGAAAATTTGGGGATAAGTAAGTGGTATAATGTTGGGGAATATCGTGGGGAATTCCCCATGTCATGAGAATTTTCGAGTGACAAAAAGAAAGAGAAAAAGAGAAATGGTTGGAAATTCGATCAAATAACATGGGAAAAAATGGGAAATAAAAGGAAAAAATTCAAATTTTTATGAATTTTTTAGTACTTTTATTAGAATTTGGTATCAGTGTTGGAAAATCTTGAGAAATTTCCCATATCGTGGGAGATTTCAAATGAAAAAAAAGTCGATGGTAAAAGGAAATTGTGGGAAGTTTGATTAAAACCTAGAAGAATTGAGAAATTTGCGTTTTGGGTCATTTTTCACGAAACGATGAAAAACAATCATTTTCCACTTTAATTGAGTATGTGAAACTTTTCTGTCGTTGCTAAGAAAAAAGAAAAAAAAATACAATTTTTCGATTTTGAAAAACAGTCATTATTGGTCTTGGTTCTCCTAAAAAAACTATGAAAAAATATTCTTTTTCAATTTTACACCACATGTGATGGTTTCTTGTCGTTTCCTCAAAAAACAAGAAATGGCCATTTTTTGATATCAAAAGTTGATGTTTTTAGTCGTTTTTTATAAAACGACAAAATTCGATCATTTTTCTCTTTTTCAATGTAGTTAGTTTCCTATCGTTTCTTCTTCTTCTTCTTCTTTTTTTTTTTAAAGAGGTGGGTCCCTAAGTAGGAAACAACATTTTTTTAATCTTGAAAAGTTGCTGTTTTTTTTTTTCATTTTTTGATCTCGTAAAATAGTTATCAGACGAATCGGTGAAAATTTAATACGAATTTACATTAACCAAAAGATTTTATATTGACAACAATATGTTCATCCTCATTAGGATCATGTACAGCGCCATAATACAAAACAGTTTTCGTGACTTTATGGTATACAAAAAATAAAAAGGCGCGATTCAAATGGAAAAATTCTCTCTCCATGTAAACCAGGCCCGGCATATGAGCGAGAGGCTTCGTAGCATTACTTTCAGTCCCATGTTCCATAATATTGAAATAGGTGCTATGGCCAATTTCGTCAACTTTGCAATTAATTCCATCGATCATATTCCTAAAATTTCCCTTCTCCGTGAACATTTCGTTAACACCGAGATTTTTAATTTGCGGTGTAACCATTTCGGACCATTTGATGTTAAATCTTGGCAGAAGCAGATCAACGTATTCGGTTCGATTGGCAGTCTCATCGATGATTGTTCTGATGGTATCGGCGGTCATGGTACGAATGAAATCATTCAAGGTTTGTTTCTTCGTACGAGGTAGGACTAAGAACAAGGAGTAGGTGTTGTCACCGAATACAAGTTCACCAGCTTGTAAGCCTAATGAGGTGATGTTGGCGTAGGGCATTTCCAAATTTCGATGCATCATGTGCGCTATGGAGACGTTACCGTTGTCCATGTAGAATAAACCTCTGTAATGAAAAATACATTTATTACAAATGACGTTATGAATTTTTTTTCTTGATTAGGTACTTTTTATGGTTTCAAGGTGCTATGAACTTCATGAGATGACGTAGAGTAACATCCTACCCCCTCATGCCCTCAAAATATTTCCTTCCTCGATATGAATTTTTCTTCAACTTTGGATACGTTTTAAAATTGGAGGTCTCTCAACAATTTTTAAGCTCAAAAAAGAAGTACCAAATTTTAGAAGTAGAGATCCTTGATGATTTTTTATGAATTAGTAAAAATCTCAAAATAGGTATGTACCTATGTAAATAGAGGGAATCTCAAAATTTGAACAATTTTTTCTTTTTCTGAAGAAAAGTTTATAATCTGATTTAATGAAATTTGATTGGGCAACAAACCTGAAAAAATGAGCAAAAATTGTTTCAAAAAATTATAAGGAAGATTGGAATTTCTGACAAAAATTCAATTTTGGCGTAAGATTGTTTTGGCAGTCTAAAAAATAAATTTTTCATCTATTTCAACAATTTTTGAATTTTTTTTACCTAAGTTGAATCATTTTCTGCAATTCCTACTGGACTTGGTTCGAATCATATTTTTTGGTGAAAAAAAAAATCAAAAATTGCCAAATTGTTGAAAATGACATTTCCTTTCCTTCTGGAGATTGTAGAATAAATTCTTTCTAAAATTAAATTCAGAGCTTTTTTCTGGAATTTTCAAAATTACTTTCCCAAAAATGATTTTACATCATAACTTCAAAGTATCACTGATTAGTAATACAGAACCTTGTACTCGTATTTCACAAACTAAGATGTTTTCATTTACTTAGGGGTGTTCGAAATAGGTACCTGAATTTTCATCGTAATAATTATCTCGCATTTTTTTTAGCTTTTCATCCTGTGATAAATTTTGAGATATCATACCTCGATTTTTTCGAGATTTTAAGGCAGGAAGGAATTTTCATCCCATTTTTTTGTTTCGAGATTTTCGAGACTAGAAAGAATTAGAAAATCAATTTTTATCTCAATAATACTTATACCACAATTGTTTTGAGCTTCAAAGCTGGGATGAACTTTGAGTAGAATTCTTATCTCAATATCATCACAAACATATGTAGGTACCTACAAAAGAAGTCGAACCAGGTCAATTAATAAACCAACCACAAAAAACTATATACTTATTCAGGAATCATCTCTGTTCAATGAGTAAAATCTATAACAGAAATTTACAAAATTTTGGAAATTGAAAAACCTCTTTTGACCCCAAAAAATGTCAATAATCGAAAAAAAAACAGCTTCATTACTTGCACAGGATCATAAATTGAATTTTTTCAATTCTTCGCAGTGGTTTCAGAAAATTTTCAAGTTTTCAACTTTGGTGACCTAGAACCACTCTATAATTGTTTTTCAGAGCAGCTAGTGGCGCATCCAGAGAGGGGCTGAGAATTTGAGAAAAATCAGAGGAGGGGTCAAATTTCTAATTAATCATTTTCTTACTGATATTTCAGTCAGAAATCATTAATTTTTTCTAACAAAGTGGGAATTTATTGAGAAATCGGTGATTTTTAATTCGAACATTAGTCAAAAATTATTAATTTTTAGTATAAAAAAATTAAAATACTGCCCGAGCGAAACGAGGGCGGAAATTTTTTGAAAAGATACTGTTTGAAAAACAAAAAAAATGCACTTTTTAAAATATTTTTGCAATAAAAAAATCTTTTTTCCGAACCTTCAATTGATAAAAAATTCTTATTTCTATCTTATTTTTGAAGGTCCCTTAAAAAAACATCACTTTTACTTAAATTTTCGTGTCGCGCTACATGTTTTTGTGCAAGGATTTTTCTTCATTTTGAAAAAATGGCCGGAATGAAAGTGAATGACAGGCTTCGATGATTTTTATGAATTAAAATATTCATTCTGAAGATCTATTTTTTTAAAAACATGAATGTTCAGCCGAATATTGATGAAACGTTGAAGAGATACCTAATATTTGTCAGGACATCTTGAAAATATGTAAATTTTAATGATGAAAAATTAATTTTTTAAAAAAGTCATAAATCTATAAATGTGTTATTGGGGAGGGAAGGAGGAGAAATTTTTTACCACATTTTGAGGTCTTGATAGAATTTTTCTCAAATGACCTCTTTCGATTTTTTTTTTAAAAAAAGCAAAAAGATCGTCCCTAGAACACTGATATTCTTCATAATTTTTTTTTTTTTAATTTTATTCCTCTGAATTTTTTCAACCTTTTCTTCTTCAGATCTTTTTGCAATTTTGAATTAGGTATAAGTATTTTTTTTTTTTTGCAACATCGATTTAGGGCACATACTCAAAACAATTGATTCTTAAAAAGTCGGTAAAAGGCAAGAAAATGTAAAAATGGGGGTTCCCGATTTTTTCAACCAAATCTAATTTTGAAGACTTAATGAGTGTTTTTAAATTGGTTTCCTCCCTATATCTTTGTAGTATTTGTTTTTGAAAAAAATGGCCCATTGTCCCTGTAAAGCCACAATGAGACATTGATCCTCGCGAATACATCTCGATGATTCGTAAAACTTACATTTTGGTTTTCTTTTTATGGAATCTGATCTCAAACACGGAACTAAAATAGGAACAACTTTGTACTATGAGTTTTGTTTGAGATGTTGGTGGCTCCAAGGTGTACAAGTCTGATGAACGTCTTTCGGTGTTTCTTGCAATGTACCTGAGTAAAAATCGAAATTAGCGAATCAATGGCCAATTATCAAAGTGAAAAAATAATGTCCAAGTATTACGTATTTATGATATCAGCTGTTTCTTGTCCATTGTGTTGAAAATTAACGTTTATCACCTCGCTACCATATAACGGCTTGGTATTCACGATATAGCTCCTTTTCAACTTCAAACCATTTTGGGCGAAAATTGCTTCGGTGAAACGAAGCCGGGTAACGTTGGCTCTGCCTAATGTGAGATCAGGTAGGAGGGACCAAATGGGTCGACTGGTATGGAGAGTTTTCAACATCGTTTGGATCGTTTCATGGATCTTGAATAAGCTGCGAAGACAATCAATCAATACCTAATGTGAGGGAAAATTCTTAAAACCATAAAAAATTTGGATATTGCGAACTCACTTATAAGATTTTGGAATTCCTAAAACACTACCGAGTTCATCGCGTGTATTTCCATCGCTTCCATAATGGAGCAGAGATAACGCTGAGTACACACCGACCGGAGAAAATGCAATATTTTTCAATTTGGTATTATCCGATTGGATGATTGAGTTTAGTCGAACGCCGAAATTAAGCATTCCATTTCTAATAGCCTGTGGATATAGGTAGGCAAGAATATTACAATTTTTCAGCAATAGGTAGGTACGAAATAATTTAATTTTTGTATTCATTTCACTCACTTCGGTGTACTCATCCTGGGCAAGTTGGGAAACAGACGAATGTATCGAGATCGTTGATACGAGTAAGAATATACTCCGAAAATAATTAGACATTTTGGGATATTAATTTAAACGCACGGAATCACATATTTCCTGGGAATAATTTAATACTGCAATAATATGAATAAATATTTCCTAAAAAGTGTGGGTATTTTAACGAAATGGTTGATTTTTCATACCGAGGAAGTGACCAAGCGCAATTTGTACTCGATATTTCAATTAAAACATCGGTATTTAAAACTTGGCCACGAGTTGATAACTGAATGATTAAAATGTAAGCACAGATTTTTATTATCTCGGCGATAATAATCTCAAAAATATCGATGAAATTACCTTCGACAGAAAATTTTCTGTATTTTTTTTCTGCGAATAATTATAAAATATAGAGGCGCCGGAAAAAACGGATTCCTTGAAGATTATTCAGTAAATTTTTTTGAGGAGAAGGATTGGGAAAATAATACCATTTTTTCAAAATATGAGAGGCGATTTGCGATTAGGGACCTTGTGGTGAAGAGAAATCGATTGTTGAATTTTGCCCAAATCGCATGGAAAACATGTTTTCTACCCGAATCAGGCAAAATGCAACATTCGATTTTTTTGCACCATAAGGTCCCTTATCGCAAAACACCTCTCATTATAAATTTTGGAAAAAAATTACGAATTAAAAAAAATGTTGGAGTGTCATTTTAGAGTTGAAAAAAATAGGTCGGTGTAAAGAAAAAATTGAAAGGATAAAATTTCAAACTGTAGAAAACATTTTAGTTGGACGATGAAATTTTAGAATAGGCAAGGAAGGTTCCAACACGAAGTAAAATTTTGAGTCCAAACAAAAATGAATCGAAAACAGGTACATTATAAAAGAAATCCATATACAAAATTTCAGGTCTTGAAGCTCGTTTTTCGATTTTTGGCAAATTTTTGAAATTTCAAAATGACATTATCTTGCAAAATACTTATACTTAGCAATTTCATCTAATCAACAAAAATAGCCGATATTTCATGTATACCCTATTTTCGACCTCTTGAATCGATTGAGAGCGGTTTCAAGACGTTTCAGAGTCTTCAGAATATTTTTGAATTTTCAATTCTGGAAAACCCTCATAAAAATGGTCCATAAGAACTTGAGTACTTATAATATTGCAGATTACCAATATTTGTGACTAAGTCGATCGACTTGAGAAGAATTTTTCAAAATTTACAACTTTGTGCTCAAATTTATACTTTTTGGACAAAAAAATTAAATTTTTTCCAAAAATTGCCGACCAAAAGACACGACTTGAACTCCAAGTTACCAATTTCAGAAATTTCTTCTTTAATCAATCAAATAAGTAGATCACAAACTGGTAATCAGCAATTATAAGTGTGATGTTCATAAATGAACCATTTTTATGTATTTTTTCAGTATTGGAATATTTCAAAATTTTTGGAAGGATTCGAACTGTCTTGAAACTGCTTGTAATTGATTAGGGCGGTCGATAATAAGGCATGTTTTCAGATTTTTTCATTGATTAGATCAATTTTTCATGCTTTGCAGAGCGATGAAGTCAAGAATCACTAAGGCTCGAATGTTAAATCAAATCTTAAAAATTAAGGTGACCTTAAGAGTTTTAAGGAATCTTTTCATGGTTTCTGATTGGTTGAAAATGTGATAAGGAACTTTTAAGGTTACCTTAATTTTAAAGGAATGTTTTAACATTCGAGCCTAATTTCTCTATAAATTCTCAGTTTTCCAGAAAAAAATTAATGAATTTTTACTGAAAGATCAGTGAAAAATGATTAATTTGAAATTTGACCCCTCCCCTGATTTTTCTCGAACTTTCAGCACCTCCCTTAATTAATTTCTGGGTACGCCTATGAATTTGAATCTAGATTTTTTACTAATAGATTACCTACTCCACAAAAATTTCAAACTTATGAAACTCGAATGAATACGATCAGATTCTCGAATGACCTTTCACTTTTTTTATTTTACTTGAAGTTTTGATGCTAAATGATTTTTCTTACGTGCCTTTGTCAAAATTCCATTGCCTGACTTACGATTGGAATTGATAATTATATTCATTCAAGAGACTTATAATAAATCAAAGATCGATAAAAGCCATAAAATTGACAGCAGCTGAACTTCTGGGTCCTTCATTTTTTTACCATTTTTTAAAACCAATTCTTAGGAGCTCTAAAATTTGACTCGAACTTTGGCCACTTTTCTTTCTAAAACCTTCATTCGTGGAAACATTCCTTTTTCAAGATTCAAATTTATCGAAGATTTAGGATTTTGGGGTTCAATTTTCCCCTTCTCATTAAGGCTTTGTATCATTTTCGCTAATTTATTTCCCCGTTTTATGAATTTAGACGACAGCATTTCCAATATCTTTCCAATACCTGCCTGCGAACTTATTAATAGAAATTTCATATTTTCCTTCCGCCCGTTCGACATTGACTTTCATCTTTCGGAAAACACCTTCGTAGGTGGAATTTAAAATTAGAAATTGAAATTAACGAGCGAGGACATTTGGCGAAGACATTATAGATGAAAGCCATTAACGTCGGAGTGAAAATTATAACGCGTTAATACGCACTCGAAAATATCAAATAATGAAAATACTTTTTGTAATTAATTTTCAAAAAAAATTAATTTCTTCGCGTTTTCTCTCTTTCTCAATGCGGATAACTCGGAGGAAAGAGGCGGAGGTGTTTGAAAGAAGACAAAGAGAAGCGAAAAGAGAAAAAAAAACAAAAACCAACTTAGCGAAGTTTCTGTTAGCGACACGTTTCACTTTAAAAAGCAATTTTTACATCTAATTAATTCGCACCTGTTTCTTATCATTGAAAAAATATAGTATCACGACGAACGGAGGCGCTTAAAGGGGAGGCGAAAAATTAAAGGAAAAAAGTAAGAAAAAATTTTATATTTTAACGTTAATTGCGAAGCTCTTCGAATGTAAATTTCTACTACGATGGGCAGATGAGAAGGGAAAAAAGTTTGAAATAAAACAGAAATCATTAAAACTTTCTTTATTCTGACCGTACGCCGGGGTTGTGTTGGAGGGAGAAGGGGGGCTTCAGAAAGAAGGCAAAATTGAAAAGTAAACTTATTTAGTTTGATTGTATTTTTTACTTATACCTTTTACGCGTCGTTTTGACTTCCGCAGTTGTACCATCGTAACTTTTGCCTTAGGAATATTGAGTCGCTTTAAAAGAATTTTTTTTCTTTCTTCGCAATTACAAATCGTTATTTAATTTTGTTTGTTTAACATTTTTTTTCTTAAACTCGTGGTTTGAAAATGGTTGGTAGGTTTACTCGGCGAGGGTTTTTTTCCTTCTCTGAGCGCGATATTGATCATATGAGAGCCGAATACTTAAAAAAAAAGAACCCCGGTTATGTTCAACTTCTTCGAAAAGTGCCTGCCATTTGAAATAGCGCTCGGCTTTTCTCATTTATCATTCAGCCAATAACTCAACATTCTTGATAGCTTTTCTTCAAAGAAGGATAAATATGAAAAAGGTATATTTATACTCTTTAAAGGGAAAAAACTTCGGTGGGGTCTCTCTCGCTCCCTCTTTTTCTTTTTCATTTTGTTTCATAATATTAACCGAGAAATTCGCCGGGAAATAAGATGGGAGTTATGCAGATGTTGCTGTGAAGGTAAAGAGTGTTTGGGAATAATCGATATGCAGTTCGAAGATTTATAGAATTTGTGAAATTAAGATGAAGAATGAGCTTGAAATCAATCATAAAAATGATTGGAAGTGAAAATTAATGAACTCAGTTTGGTTCTTCTTTGGAGTCGTCTTCGATTTAGAGGATGAAGGCAATTTGAAAATTTCATCGATAATATGAATCATTTTGTTCGGAGAAAAAAAAAACAAACACTCTTGGCTCATTAGTGAGCTTTTCTTCGATCTCGTTCACGTGATTTTCCCATGATTCGTAAGTACTTTTTTTTATCTTGGATTTCAGTTTAAAAACAAAAACAAAAAATCAATCGAAAATTTGAAAAACTAGCCCAATTTTGATGGCTGATATAATTAGAACATTTCTTTGAGTAATTTATTCTTCGTATTCCACAATTTGAAATAAATTATTTCAAAAGTTCAGCATAGAACATCAAATAAATTTAAAGCATTAAAAAAAATGAAAACATGTCTAGAAAAATTAATAGAGGTATTGAAGCTACTACCAAAATATTAACTTGGGTCATTCGTGCAAAAAATAAAAGAAATGAATTTAGTAGAAGACATTGAAAAGTATCCGTTCATCGTAGACTGAATGAAAAATTTTACCTCTCCTTCAACGAAATGAATAGAACTTGCGAAATGCGGATCTACGAGTGATTGGTGGATTCAACCTATTTGAATAGCTATGCAAATTGTTTCTGCTCTACGTTTTTTTGGTTGCACACGTAGACAATTGATAATGCAAAAAATAAGTTTCGAATTTTCGTTTTTTTTTTAAATTTTTTATAGTATAGTGGGTAAAATTATGAAACAATGGGTAATTACAATTTTATTACAAATGAAGAAAATGAAACTATTGAAGATTTTAACTGCCAATTATCACGCTAATAATTTTTAAAAAAGCAAGGTTTGGTGACGATTTTTGTATGATTTCTCTGGGAACACAGAATCAAGTTTAAGTAGGTTACCTAGGTAAAATATGTATCATTCCCTAGCAGAGTAATAGGAAACATTTTTCATTTATTCAAAATTTTGAAAAATATTTTCATTTGGATTTTTAAACAAAGTCAAATTAATTTTTTTCAATTTTCTCAGTTGATGAAGTTGCCTGCCACAGATTTCGAAGGTGAAACATCATATTTTTTTATGGCTCGTTTTTTGTTAACATTTCAACTTATGAATTTGCTTACCTTATTTTTTGCTGGCATTTTTTGTGCCTGTAAGTAAATAAATGATTTTTTTGGTCATTTTTCCACAATAAAATAGATTGGCCTCGAAACAATCGTTTCAGGATGTTGTAAAATTGTCGTATTTGTAGTTTTTCGAAGAGACGACGAATCCAATACCCCTAGTCGTTTTTCGAGAACAAAAAAGATGAGAATAGAAATCTTCGTTTCAGAGTAATCAGCAACCTCGAGTTACTGAGAAAACACACGTTTCGCAATTTTTCAAGAACCTTTTTGAAATTGGTCAGAAAAGGACTGAAAAAAGGCCATTTTCGCGAAAACTAAGCGACTTGAGGCCAAACCGACAACGCCATTGAATTCGCCGTGGCCGAAAATTCCATTCTAGACACCTCGCACGCCGATCGGGAGCGAAAAATTTTTTGGCCCAAAAAACAGAGAAGGGGTTGGTTCATGCTTTTTTTCGATTTTTGATGATTTTCAAAAATTTCGAAAAAAGTGTCGTAATTTACTAATTCGAGGTCGCTGATTCCGAATTCGGTGTCCGTTTTCAGTTTCGAGCCTTTGTTCTTGAGTTACGGCCAATTTTTACCTGGAAAATGATATTTTTTGGCTATGCAAAGGCTATCGCTGCAAACGAACGTCAAATTCGTATCCAACGACCTCGAATTAGGGGAAAAACACATTTTTCACGAATTTTTGAAAACCCCTTTGAAATTGGTATAAAAAGGCCCGAAAAAAGGCCATCTTCTCGGGAACCAATCGAAATAAGGCCAAACCGACCACGCCATTGAAATCGCTGTGGCCGAAAATTCCATTCTAGACACCTGGCACGCCGATCAGGATAAAAAAATTTTTGGACCAAGATACAGAGAAGAGCTTAGCTCATGCCTTTTTGCGATTTTTGACGATTTTCAAAAATTTCGAAAAAAATGTAAGTAATCTTCTAATTCGAGGTCACTGATTACGAATTCGGTGTCCGTTTTCAGTATCGAGCCTTTGATGTCGAGTTACGAGCATTTTTCTGCGGCGCCGACCATCCATCAACCATCCGCACCGGAAAAAAGGCCAACGTTCGTTCTAAAGCTAGAAATGGGATGGTAAAAAAACCATTCGTTTGTTCATGACAAGAGGATTTCAAAAATGGATTACTTTTTGCATCTTGAGCAATTTTTGGCCGAGTTACGGGCATTTTATTTCATCAAATATCCAGGCAGCAAAAAAGCTATCTCCCGTCCGAGCCGAGTCCAACGGCACCCACGGCTCGTCGATTGGCACCCTTCCCGCCGAGCTATGGGTGCAAATCGCCAGAATTGACCGGAAGTCAAAAGTGACCCCATCAAAAGAACCGCGTCGACGAGCCGAGTCCGATGGCACCCACGTAACTCGGGCAAAAATTGGTCAAAATACAAAAAGTAATACATTTTTGGAATCCTCTCGTCATGAACAAATGAATGGTTTTTTTACCATCCCATTTCGAGCATTTGGACGGGAGATAGATTTTTTGCTGCCCGGATATTTGATGGAGGAAAACGCTCGTAACTCGGCCAAAAATTGCTCAAAATGCAAAAACTAATACATTTTTGGAATCCTCTCGTCATGAACAAACGAACCATCCCATTTCGAGCATTTGGGTGGAAATTGGTTTTTTGCTGTGAAGGGTAGATTTATGGGGAAGACCTCGCGCACAAAAATTCTGGTAACTTTTTCGAAAATCATCCAAAATGCAAAAACTAATACATTTTCGGAATCCTCTCGTCAAGCACTTTTGAATGGTTTTTTTACCATCCCATTTCGAGCATTTGGGTGAGAGATAATATTGGTTTGCGCAGATTGCAGATTGAGAAAAATGCTGGTTACTCGGTCGGGAATTGCTCAAAATGCAAAAACTAATACATTTTCGGAATCCTCTCGTCAAGCACTTTTAAATGGTTTTTTTACCATCCCATTTCGAGCATTTGGGTGGAAGTGGGTTTTTTTGCTGTGAAGGGTAGATTTTTGAGGAAAAATTCAGGCAACTTTTTCGAAAATCACCCAACATGCAAAAACGACCACATTTTCGGAATCCTCTCGTCGAGACGGATCGAATGGTGTATTCATTTTTGCATTTTGAGCTGTTCTCGCGAAAGTTGCACTTTTTTGGCTAAAAAATCAGTCATAACTCGACAACAAAGGCTCGGCGGCGAAAATGGTCGCCAGATTCGGAATCAGCGACCTCGAATTAGTCGAAAACGACACTAATTTCGAAATTTTTGAAAATCACGAAAATCCCAAAAAATGCATGAATAATAGTTCATGGGTTTTTTCGAAAATTTGAGATTTTCAAAAAATGTGAAATTTCGACTAAATCGAGGTCGCTGATTACGAATCTGAACTCCGTTTCACGCGATCGCCCTGCCTTTGCCGAAAAATTCGTATTTTTTTGACATGGATATGTCTTAGGGCTGGGGGGTGAAATTTTGAAAGCGTTACGTAACACTGGAGGTGTAACGAAGCGCTGGAGGTGTAACGTAATGTTTTTAGATCAAGACATAATGGCATTATGTTAGACTTTAAATAATGGTGAATAAATTGCCCTCATGCCCTTACATTTTTATACAGAAGCTTTAATGTGTAACTCATTGTGGCAATGGTTTGGGTGCTGCCATCTGTTGCCTATGTTTGATATGATTTCAAGTACCCAGCAGGTGATTCATTTTGAGCTCAGTTGCGTTCTGGATGTGATCGAGCGAACATCTCCTGAAATGGAATGTGTTTTTTTAAAATGATGATTTTTTTTTAATAACGTTTTATTTTTCGTTTTTCACTTTCGCGTTTTCAACTTTTTAATGTCTCGTTTTATTAGTTTCTCAGAATAGGTAATTGTTTTTCGATTCATTTTGAGCTCAGTTGCGTTCCGGATGTGATTAAGTGAACATGTAAAATGGTTCCTCTCTCTTTTTTTTTAATACTGATTTTTTAATAACATTTTATTTTTCGATTTTTACTTTCGCGTTTTTATTAGTTTCTCCGAATTGTTTTTTAATGCACTTTATCCATGCAAGTAAGTACTTTTACTTTGCTTTCTTAATTCTCTTTTATGCTTCCGCTTTCATTCGATATCTCATCTACATTTTTCTATAATTTTTGCATTTTTCAACTTTTGATTTCTTTTTTTCTACATTTATGTACTTACCTACTCCCTTTCTGCTTTTGCTTTCACTGTCTTCTCTTTAAGCCGTTTTAAAATTTTTCGTCTTCATTTTCTTCTCGTCACTCTGCAGCTTTCTTTTTTTCACTTTTGTTTCCAACTTATTTTTCTATTTATACTTTTGCATTCGTCTTTCTTTTTTTTCCATTTTTGATTTCGCATTTTTAATTTTTGCGACCACAACTTTCTTTTTGCTTTCGCTTATTTTCTTTATACTTTGGACTGCTTTTTTCAACCGTTGCTTTTGCTTTTTTTCACTTTCAGTTTTGCTTCTTTCTTGCTCTAGCGGTTTTTTGCTTTCTTCTTCTTTTTCAGGTCATTTTTCTCTTTCATTGTCTGTTTTTTCACTATCATTTTCGTTTTCGCGTTTTTTTCACCCTTTTATTTTTTTTTTAATTTACTATGTACGTACATATTGCCTGATTTTTTTCTCCTTCAATTTCGCTTATTTATCGCTTTCTCAATTTCTTCACACTTTATTCTCTTTAGCTTTTTTTCGCATTTGAAATTTTTGCTCTTTTTAATACTTTTCCTTTTTCTCTTTCTTCGCACCCTGTTTTCTCCTGCTTTTTGCTCGTTTTTGCTTTTTTCTCATTTCTCATTTATTAAAATTGCGTAATTTTGGCTGTAATTCGTTCTTTTTCCGCATTTACGTTCACTTTTGCTATTCTTTTCGAGTTTTTTTTTCTTCAAGTTCGCTTTCGCTCTTTGTTCAGTCAATTTTTTTTGTGCTTGCTTCCTTTTTCATTTTCATTCTTTTAAATTTTGGCATCTCGCCATCTTTTTCGTTTTATTTTTCGCTTTCCCCTACGCTTACTTTTCAACATTTGCTCTATAACTTGACGTACGCTCTTCTGTTTTGATTTTTATTTGATTTTCACCCCTTTTTCACTCGTTTTTTCTCTGTTTATAAAGCTTTCTCCTCTCGCACCGTTCACTTTTGCTTTTTTGCACTTTACTTCATTTTTTTCTTTCACTATTTCTCGATTTTTTAAATTACTTTTGATTTTTTTTCTTTTGCTTTGTCCATTTTTTTACTTTCACTTTTCCGTTTCTTTCTCCTTTCGCCTTTTTGTTTTTCCACTCTTTTCCGGTTATTTTTCAAATTCTTGTTTTCTAAGATCTTGAATATATATTTGAAATTGGATCATTACGACGTTTAATTGCATTCCGGATGCGATTTACGTTTCCCGATTTTCGCTTTTATTTTTACTTGCCTACCTTTGATTGAATTTTTCAAGTATAGTTTTCAGTTAAAATTCTTTAATTAAGTAAGTAAGTAAAGTTTTTGATTTAGATTTACACCATTAGGGTTTCCATATTCGTTTTTCTGGCTGTTATTCAATTTTACGTTGTAAACTCCTTTCTCCATATTCAAATTTTCTTTCTAATTCGCTATGTGTTTTTCTTTCACTTTTTATTTACACTTTCTAAATTTCATTCATTTTTAGTGTTGATCTAGTTTTTCGATTCTTTTTTTAGTATCAAAGTGAAGTTTTAATTTTTTTATATTTTGGTAGGCATTGTGTTATAGATTTATAAAATATTTTCCATTTCTATTTTTACCGACTTTTTTATTAGGTATTCAGTTTTCTAATTTTGAAAGAAAGTTCCAATTTTTATCCACAATTTTTGACACTAGTTGATTTTTAAATTATCGATTTTTTTGAGTCGTTCATTTTTTTCTTAAATTTCGACTTCATCCTGTGAATTTGTACCTACCTAGTTACCTACCTATCGGGCTATTCCATACTAAAAGAGGACAAAAATGAAGTGGGGTCTTCCGATTTCGCTCAATATTTTTTATGAGTTCCCCATAGTCTGTTCACAAAACTACGATCATTTTTTTCCTAACCCTGAAATTTTTGCGTAATTACAATTTTTTGACAAATTGTCCAAATTTAGATAAGTAGTACTTGGGGAAAAAAATGTTTGGAGGTCTGAAAGAGAGTTGATAGGAGATTCAAAATCAATAATCATATTTTGAAAAGCTCGAAGTTGAACTTTGGAGGTGGAAGCTCAACATTCATGATAAGAACCAAAGATGAAAGCTATCATTTAAAAATCTCAAAAAATATAGTGAGTAGCCCTTTTTACCCCATTTTCAACCAAAAAATTTTCAAGATGGGATCTTCAGGCTCCTGGGGATACTTCGGTCCAAAATTTTGACCAAAATTCAAACAAATTGAAAAAGTAAAGTAGCACATAGATTTCTACTAAAATAGAGGCGCTGATTACAAAATGTACCTGGTTTTTTCATCCGACCTCTCTGAACCTCCCCTATGAGCCCTCTTAAAAGTGATCAAAATTTGCAAAAAATAGTTCGAGTATTTGCTTAGTTTTTAGATTTGACTCTTCAGTGCCCCCCTCCTCCTGGCACCCCAATTTTAGGAAAACGTCCATTAAAAAATTAAAATGCCGTGTGACACATCGATTGTCACTAATTTGAGGTCGTAGGATTCGAATATTGACTTACTTTTTGATTCCATCTCCTTCTCCTCGCTCTAACCGGCCCCCAATGAATTTTTTGTACATATAGTATCTTTCGTTTAGAGCTAAGAGAAGGGGATAAAATTAATATTAACGAAGTCGATATTCGAATTCTACGACCTCAAATTAGTGACAATCGATATGTCACGCGCTATTTTAATTTATCAACATACCTTTCCATAAAATTGGGGGCTGGGAAGGGCACCGAAGGGCCAAATCTAAAAACTAATCAAATATTCAAATCCAGTGCCCTCAAATACCTCACAAATCACAGGTCACACGTTATTTTTAGTTGTTTTTTTTCGATTTTTTCGAATTTTGTTACAAATTGTGGACCATTGTACCCCCCCTCCCCCCGGGGGGTGGATGTCTGGAGATCCCATCTTGAAAATTTTTGGTTGAAAAGGTGGTAAAAAGGGCTACTTACTAAGTATAATTTTTTAAGATTTTTAAATGGTAGCTTTCATATTTCATTCTTATCATGAATTTTGAGCTTCCACCTCCAAAGTTCAACTTCTTCGAGCTTTTCAAAATACGATTATTGATTTTGAATCTCCTATCAACTTTCTTTCAGACCTCCAAAATTTTTTTCCCCAAGTACTACCTATCTAAAGTTGGACAATTTGGCAAAAAATCGTAATTGCACAAAAATTTCGAGCCCTATCCCCTTGTCCCCCACCTCATTGAGGGTTAGGAAAAAATGATCGTAGTTTTGTGAATAGACCACCAAGGAGAACTCGCAAAAAAAATGAGCGAAATCGAAATACCTACCCGACTTCATTTTTGCTTTGTTTTAGTATGGAATAGCCCCATTAGGACATTTCCCTGGTCAATAATTGAGATTCAATTTGATTTTTATTGGTTTTTGATTACAAATATCAACTATTGATGCTTGGTGTTCGATTTCAATGTTTTCAATGTCTCACACCAACTCACCACCACTGGTCAATTTTTGCATTTTTATTGTAGATTGCTTAGAGTTTCCTGCTGAAATATAATTTTTCGTTTCGATTTCTATTTTATCCTTTGAATTTTAGTATTTTTTGCCTATTTCATTTTCCAAGTTACAAACATATTTGACAGTCTACCTATTATCATGTTAGTTTTTTCTAGTGTTGAATTTCCATTTATGTATGTATTCCGTTTATTTGGTTTTGATACTTAATGTCAACATTTTCGATTTTTATTTATCAAATTAAACAAATTTCCTTTACAATGTTAATTGATTTCCTTTCGTTTTTCATGGTGATTATTATTTCAGTTCTCTAATGTTGACTTATACATTTTAATTTTTCAGATCGAATATCAAAAAATTTCACCTGCGTTGCGGTTTGATTGATATTCCAATGAACCATGGTGAGTAGAATAATTTTTAGTCTGTTAATTTTCAGTCATCTTTTATTACTTAGGTACTCACCTAATTTGATTTTTGTTGCTCATTTCAGATTAAAATTGAATCGAGTAAGCCGAATTTGGATTACCAGAAGAACGTGAGGAAAAATAGAGAGCAATATGTTTTTGTTCAGTCCTTTCAATTTGGTATTGTCTTCAATTTATTCGTTTTTGAATTGGTGAAAAATACCTACTATAGAGGAAAATTTTTGATTTCGAGTTTAAATAACCTAATTTGTTTCATTTTCCCTGTATGATTTTGTTTTTGTGTACTTCTTTAAATCAAATTTTTTGATTTAGGAATCCTGAAAAGTAGGTAGCTAGACACCAACCAAATCCATGGACAAATTTTGATAGTCTGAAAAGTGAGGATTACCTACCAGATTAGGAATTGAACTACCTACTTTATTATCAACCTATCAAGTAAGCACCGCTGTATTTTTTAATGCATGTTGACCGTTTTAGTGAACTTACCAGTATTTTTATTTCCTAAAAGAGTTTTTTCTGCATGTTATGCATTTTGTTTACTTACCTACCTGTATCCTTTTTTTTTCTTCTGTGAATTCGCATTTCTAATTTTTATTTCTAAAACGATAGAATTATCTTCATATTTGGAAAAGTACTGCACCGAATCCATGGACGAATTTTGATAATCTGAAAATTGTGCATTACCAGATTAAGAATTAAATCGCTTCATTATCAACCCATCGAGTAAGAAGCCCTGTGATTTATTCGTATTAATGTAGAGAAATTACCCTGGTTATCAATTTTCGTGGAAGATTTGGATTTGGGATTAAAATGAGTAAGTTTTTTTTTCTACTTCAAGTGCTTCCTTTCTCAATCTTTGCGCAATTAAAGTTTTATTTATTATTATTTTACTTTATTTTTTTTTTGTAAATTTCATTGTCATATTTTCATTTTAAAATCAATGGATATGGAATGCTTTCTTATTTTCGTAGAAATGACCCAAGTTACCTATCAAATTTTAGCACTTGACATTCCTTTTTTCAAAGATTTGTGATTTTTCGTCCAAGTAAATGAATTTTTAATTATTTGCAGAATTTTTTGCGTTTTTTTATGAAAATCGTGTCTTTTCTATTAATTTATCGGATGTAAATTTTTTTTACCCTCGAATCAATTTGTAGCTCTTGAAAATTACGTGTTATTATGGATCTAATAAGAATACATTTTTAATTTCGAGGTTTTCAATTGAGATTTCATACGAGTATACCGAAGTAAATGATGCGTAGAATTTTTTTTCTCCTGAATTAAATAACTGCCCACTTCCTGTTCATAAAATTCATAAATTCTGTCTGTTAAATTATTCAGATGTTTGTAACAGACAAATTTAATTTAATGGAATTTTTTTTGTTTCAGATTTTTTGGATGAAGTACCTACTTGAACCTGCCGAACGATGAAGTGCCTACACGTCAACTGCGAACTACCTACCAACATGGATTTATGGGAAATGAATAATTCAACATACCTGGTGTCAAATTCGGATTCAAATTCGAGCCATTCAATAATAGGTAAATAGAAAATTAATTTTTTAGTTTCAGATTTTTTGAATTTGGCCATACAATAATAGGTAAATAAGGCAAATTTAATGTAATTGATTTTTTTTTTTAATTTCAGATTTGTCGGATGAAGTACCTACTTGAATCGTCAAACGATGAAGTGCCTAGCACCGCCTACACGTGAACTGCGAACTACCAACATAGATTTATGGGAAATGAATAATTCAACATACCTGGTGTCAAATTGGGATTCAAGTTCTAGCCATTCAATAACAGGTAAGTTGAAAATTAATTTTTTTTGTTTCAGATTTTTCGAATTAAGCTATATAATAATAGATGAAGTAAGGATTAATTTTTTAGTTACAGATTTTCTGAATCAATTACTTGAAGTAGGTACCCATTCCCACTTGAACCCATGATTGGTGAAATAAATTTCATTTGCAAAGTGCATTACGTAATTGCTGGAAAACAAACCTTTGCATACCAGTATCAGATTCGGATTAAAATTCCAACCATTCAATGACAGGTAATTGATATTTCATATTTATTCAGTTTTGAAAAGTATCCAATTTGTGCGAATAGTTTTTTTTTCGTCAAGTTTATTAGTATTTGAATTTATTTCAGATTACCTACCTAAGTATAGGTAGATTTTTGGCTAGATTGTAATTATGAAGTTTGGAAAGAAATCAAGTCTACACGTTTTTTATTGTCTGTGGATTAAAAGACCCAGAAAAACGTTTCATGTCGTGTATTTAATTTTTTCCAACTTTGAAATGGTTTTATATTTGTTTTTTTAATCAAAATTTTCAATTTTTAAAAATTTTATAAAACCGTACAGTCTAAATTGTCATTAATTTCATATTTGCAAGGATTTAATGGAAATTATTTTTAAAATTTTTGTCCAGTTATTGAGGTGGAAAAAAATTTGAAAACTGAAGTCAAAATTTTCAATTTAAGTAGAAAAAATTGGAAAAAATTTGAATTCGAAAAAATTTCAATAGAATAATATGAAGTTGAAAAAAAGTGCAAAAAATTTGTGTTGAAAAGATTTTAATCAGTACCTACGTACTTACCTATTGAAAGTTTTTCCAATTTTGATTTTTTTTCTCATAATTTTATACCATTTTAAAAATCTTGGGATGAAACAGTTTTAAATTTGGATTTTTTTCGAAATTTTTGATCATTTTTTTTATAATTCAATATTTTGTAAGATTTCCAATCTTGTTGATTTAAACAAAATTTAGTAAAATCACGTCAACTTAAAAGTGGGTGGGTAAGCAAAAATGAACAGTTTCCAAGTTGAAGAAATATAAAAATTCTTTTGTTAGTTTCGATTTGGTAATTATTGCATCTTCGTGATTTTGAAATGTAGATACCTACACCTAGGTACGGTAATACTTTTAAAATTTCATCGTGGATTTCATTTTGTATTTGTACCTGTTTATTTTATCATTTTTTATACCTATTTATTTTACAGCTTTCGGACCTATTTGTGGAATTTAGAAAGATGTGACATCAACTTTTGGTTGTATTTTGTATTGAACTTGGGTACCTTTTGGATTATCCACATCGTCATCGCGGTATTTTTCTATATTCTTCGTTGTTTATGGTGTCTGTGGGTAGTAATTAAGTATTGGGAACGTGTTAGGTAATGGTGCGCTAGTGTCGTTTTTTACCTACCTAATCTGAAAGGGGGATAATCTTATCAGTTACATGTATTCTTATGGGAAAACTGTCATTTTTAAAAATCATTTAAAAATCATTTTGTATCATTAGAAGGATAATTTTTTCTTTGTGTTGTAATTTGAACCTTCTACTATGAAGGAAAAATACCCATTTTTACTTACCAACTATTTAAGTCAGGGAAAAAGAGGTTTTTGTGACCACTTTATGTTGCCGTAAAGTTATCACAAAAGAGCAATAAAATCATGATTTTGAAGAAAAATGATTGCTTAAAATAATTGAGTATTGTTGTTCGAGTTGTTGGTATGTATCAGAGTTAATTTTGTTTCGAATTGCTCAATTGTTCTTCTTCTTTAGTGCTGTTTGTTTTCAAAAGCAAAAGTCGGAATATGTTTATAAATTTATGTTAATCAAATGAGACATTTAACAATTAAAATTCGATACTTGAACTACTTTCAGTTGAATACTGACCTTCTAATCCAAGTTTTTCATAAAAATCAAAACTTGATCGAAATTTAAGTCAGAAATAAGCTTACTTCGACATGAAAAGAACCTGACTTCTTTGCTTGTCTAAAGTGGTTAAATGAATATCTAATTACTTCGGATGATTTGTTTTGTGTACTACAAGGTCCATAAAATATTATTTAATTAAAATCACCTCCTTAATTCACTTTATTATGTAATAATTAATTGCCAAAAATGACGATTTTTCCATAAGAATACATGTAACTGATAACAGATATCCCCCTTTCAATTTTTATCAGTAGAGAAATGGTAGTTCCACGAATGCTCGCCAGGGCGCGCCTCCTTTGAAAACTCGGTCCCAATTGTAATAGTTTTTCATAATTGAAGTTCAACTTAATTTATTAATCTGTGATAGTGACTTTATTTTTTGGATAACTCAATTCACTTAGGAAGCATTGTGAAATGAAATGCGCGTGTTTAATTTTTAAAATTCATTTATTAGCAGTTGTAATGGGCATAATTTTAGTAATTTCTCTTCAATTTGAATTTTTATTTTTTTAGGCTCATAATTTACCTGGATTTGAATCAATCACAATACTTAATCAATTCTCCCTGAGTGAAGAACTGGTGAATGGGTTGTGCTTCGTCGAAGAAGAAATCGAGAATATTTCAAGTATGTACTTAACTTTTATTTTAATTTTTTTCGTTACGCTTGCATAATGGATGTTAATTGAGGAGTGTCGTTGCAAAACGCAACATCTCTGAAGACCTGATTTTTAGGAAATCGCAAAAAAACTGTCATTCAAAATTGGGCGGGGGGTTTTGGCTCGGGGCGGTCTCATTGGAAAGCTTAGGACCCCAGCTACATGTTTTGGGGTCATTTCGCACTTGTACCTCAAGGAGGGTTGGAGGGGAGGGGAGCAAAAAAAAAGATGTTGCCTTTTGCAACGAAACAAATTTTTTGTTGCGTTTTGCAACGACACTCCTCAATTATACTTTTTGTTTTCTTTTTCAGATAGCTCAATTTACTTCAGATGTAGCTGTGAAATGAAATGCAGATATCTTGTCTTCAAAATTGATTTATTCGCAGTTATATTGAGCATAATTTTCGTAATTTCTCTTCGGTTTGGATTTTATTTTTTTAGTTTCCTCGTTTACTTGAATTTGAATCAGTCACTGATCTATTCTCCCAGGGTGAGAATGTATGTGACTGGGTTAACATCTGTCTAATATGAAATCAAGAATATTTCAATTAAGTTTTATTATTTTATTATACATAAATTTTTTTCGTATTGCTTACAAGAACTTATATTAACAAGTGTTAATTTTACTTTTTGTAAAGTCGAGTTGTTTTACTCGGCTTCTGCTCTCTTTTTTGAATTTTTATCAGCTCGCGTTTTTCATTACGGGTTGTAATTTTCAGGGTGTTCCGATGCAGTACAAGATTTTGCAAATAAGACGCCAAATAAGCCAAAATCGAGTAAAATTCATTTAGATTCATTCATTACCTACCAATCCATTGTACCAATGTGGCAAATCTCAATCTGGTCAGAGTCGATTTTAAAATTAGAAGTAAAAATAATAAACACAAGATTCCGTTTTCATTCATAATTTATTATTATGAACTTGTATGGCCCCTTAATGGGATCAGGAACACAGTTTCCTGCTCCAACTCCTAGTCGCACGTCCACGTCGTGGGGGCTGGGACCTCGCCGGAATTGGGTCCGGCGTGCAAACGCGACAGGGGGGCGAGTCAGAGAGAAACTCTGGCTCGCTGGTTTTTTGAAATTTTCAAAATTGATTTTTTTAGGAGAGGGAATCAAAAAATTGTGAGTTTTGGCTCTGGGCTAAATTAAAGTAGTGTTAAGTAGGAGTCGACTCATGCAGGGTCACCCTAATACTTGGTATCGGGTTACCCTGCATGAATTGATCTCGGTGAGTGAATCGTGTATCGTCATCGGTGTCCACTGCGGTTGTAGTGGGAACGCGCCCATCTCGCCGATGTGGGGGCCTTTGCCGGTGCATTTTTCTCTCACCGGATCAGGGATTTGTCTAATAGTCGTAGGGATGTCTTAGGACCTGCGTAATGCGCGAAATCTTGTGGCTTTGCTGAGGGTCTTTGATCCCCATATCTATCTTGGCAAATCCGGGATGGAGGGCATTACGTGGCTCGTTGCGCAATCAGGCGTCTGGTCTTTTTAATAGCGTTGAGCAAAACCTGAAGATGGTCCGACCCGGACGCTCTTTTTAGTACCCTAAAAAAATGGAATTTTCGATATTTTCGGTTATAATAAAAAAAAAAAAAAATTGATTGCAAAATACTGGATTTTTTGATTTTTTAAGATACTAAAAAGAGCGTCCGGGTCCAACCATCTTCAGGTTTTGCTCAACGCTATTAAAAAGACCGGACGCCTGATTGCGCAACGAGCCACGTAATGCCCTCCATCCCGGATTTGCCAAGATAGATATGGGGATCAAAGACCCTCAGCAAAGCCACAAGATTTCGCGCATTACGCAGGTCCTAAGACATCCCTACGACTATAAGACAAATCCTTGATCCGGTGAGAGAAAAATGCACCGGCAAAGGCCCCCACATCGGCGAGATGGGCGCGTTCCCACTACAACCGCAGTGGACACCGATGACGATACACGATTCACTCACCGAGATCAATTCATGCAGGGTAACCCGATACCAAGTATTAGGGTGACCCTGCATGAGTCGACTCCTACTTAACACTACTTTAATTTAGCCCAGAGCCAAAACTCACAATTTTTTGATTCCCTCTCCCAAAAAAATCAATTTTGAAAATTTCAAAAAACCAGCGAGCCAGAGTTTCTCTCTGACCCGCCCCCCTGTCGCGTTTGCACGCCGGACCCAATTCCGGCGAGGTCCCAGCCCCCACGACGTGGACGTGCGACTAGGAGTTGGAGCAGGAAACTCTTATTCCCGCTCCCATTCAGGGGCCATTGGAAAAGCTAAATTAAAACAAACTTATAATATCAATACTTAGAACTAAAATAGCAATACCTATTTCATCTTTTTTTTTTTTTTTTTTTCATCAATTATGTTAAAATATTCTTAGAACTTATACAATAAACATTTCATTGAATAAAAAAAACATGCAATAAATTAATGGTGTACATTATTTTCTTTCTACACAAATAAATATCTATCAAAAATAATTAGGTAAAAGTTCCTAGGTGCATACGGAAAATTCACAAAAAAAAATTGTGATTTCGAAAAGGTAAAAAAAATTGCATCAATTCAATAAGCCATCTATCTACGAGCTCATCTAAATCGCATTCATGCCACGCGCTGCTTAAAAGAAAAAAAATTACAACACCAACTTTAAAACTATGCAATAATTGATCAAGAATTAAAGAAACTCACTCAAAATGGCCAGATTAACTTGAATATTCACTTCGTTTGCACCAATTAATTAGAATACGTACCTATGTTAACTGAGCATAGTTTTAATTGATCTACACTTACTGAACTGGGTGTTCATTCGATGAAAGGCAGTCTTCAAATGAATCGGAACTTCCCTCGATGAAGACCAGTTATTGACTGAGCAAAATCTGCACTCCACGACTGTCAGTTGTCGACTGAGCAACGTCTTCATTTGATGAATGCCAATTGATGACTATCTACTGCTCCACTTAGCTAGGCACTAATGAAACCTAAAAGTAAATTTCATGCAAAGTTAATCGATTGTACATTCAATACGTATCACGTAATTTAAAAATAATTTAAAATAGCCAAGTACATCGATAAGTTGGAAAAAAGTTGAAATTACATAATAACACACATTTGAATCGTATTCAATAAGCAACGACAATAATGATTCATTCAACTGGCAGGTAAGTAAATAAAGTGGACGTTTAAACATTAAAAAACACTTCTCATTCAACATGAAAAAATTTAAAATTTAGACTAATCAAAAAATCAATCCACTTTAAAATCATCTACGCTTCAACGTAATCCGAAAATTTTTTACAAGCTGAGAGAAAAAAAACTTTGACAGGTGTTTAAAAATTATGAATGGAAAAGAATACGATCAAAGAAGTAATACCAACTTCAAAGTAATTCAAGTACATACTTACATTTCTAAATTTAAATAATAAAAAAAGTGCATAAAATCAATAAACTTATAAACACATTTTGATATTTTTTTGAAAATCGAAAAACTATACATCAAAAAATACATAAGTAGGTAAATTGTCAAGTTGGTATCAACGTAATTTGGTATGTATAATACTATAAAAATTTCAAAGAAAAACTTGGGTGCCAAAAAAATTGAATTATGTGAAGTCTTGACAAGCTAGCAAAATTAATTCTTAAAAATCATTTAAAATACTTTTCAAAAATAAAAAATCGATTCTCGGAGGTAGTAAGTACCTAATGAAGCTTCTAAGTAAATCAAGTAAGTACCCTACCTACACATTGAATTTAACATATTATTAAAGAAGCAAAAAATAAAATAAATTTACGGTACAACTTCAATTTTTTTTTGAAAAATCAAAAAAAGTACTAAAAAAATACTTATTATATCAACGCGAACGTTATTTTTCCGTAAAGAAAAATATTATAAAAATTCTAACTGAGAATTTTTCCAAAAATTAGGAATTATATCTCAACAAAATGACTAAATTTACTGAATTAAGCAAAGAAATACTTAATTTGTGTCGTCATTTAAAAATATTTTTAAAAAATCAAAAAATGACTTCATTTGAAATAATAAAATTGAAAAGCTCAAAAAATAAGTGCCTATATGTGATACGACGTTGATTCTTGAAAAAATCTCAATTTACATAATCGAAAATTGATCAAAAACTTTTTACCTAAATTCAAAACAAACTGGTTAAATGTACGAATTTAAAAAAATCATAAAAAATTTCCAAAAACGTTCTCACGTCACCTCATCAACCAAAAAAATCGTAGATGTAAATTTTCAAACATTAAAATGAAAAGAAAACACTCACCTAACTATATCAAACAAATTCAGACGTCAAGGAGAAAAATATTGCTGAATCACAGCTGAAAAAAAAATCAAAATTCAAAACAAGTACAATTTAAAATTTTAAAAAACGTCGTCAGCTACGAAAAACTGAATACTCTGGCTTGAGCAAAAAAATTTAGGTCACTTTTAAAATTCGAAAACCAATCGTTTGCATACTGAAACGTCAACGCGAAAAATAATCATCATTTCACAGATTTCGACAAACAAATTACTCGCGACAACTAATTATCGACTTACTCGATAGAAACTTTAGGTAAGAAAAAATCACCAGCAAAAAACCGTTAGAATGAGATGTTCACTTCACAAGAGCCAATGGAAGACTGACCAGCGAGGTGCATTCAGTGAAAATCTCCAAACTGGAGCAACAAATTAGTACGTACTACAAATCAACGAGAAAATTTAAAAATTTCCTAAATTTTAAAATAATTTCACAAATACATATAATGGAAAAAAATTACCTTACCTATAAAACTTCCTCGATTGAAGATTATTCTTATACAGCATGAGATTCCGTCGAATGAGACATGTTTACTTCTCAACATCAAGGGGAAAACTAAGAATGTCAAAGAAGCACAGACTCAATCTGTAAAACAAAAAATTCAAGGTAAGAAGAGTACATGGAATAAAATAGAATAGCGAAAAAAAAGTGTTTCGGAATAAAAAAGCTTTGAAATAATTTGCAACATTGCAAATGGTAGGTAAAAAAATTCCTATAAAATAAGCAAACTATGCTACCTATATTAAATGATCCTAATCTGCACAAATGAGAAAAACTTTACGTTTTCTAACTGAAAATTTATTTTTTTAAACCGCCTGTAAGAAAAGTATAGGCAACTTGAATAGCACGAATGAATGAATTTATCAAAGCTACGAACATGGTTAAATTAAAATGAGCTAATCGAGCCTAAATTGTTGAAAAAGAGCTAAATTGATTAAGTATTTATTTTGGGCTTCAAAGCACTACAAAAATTTTAAAAATGCAAAAACCGAAACAGAAGCATTGAAAATTTGTGACCAAAACGTTAAAAAATCGAAACTACACAAAACCAAAACATAATCATAAAAAAAAAATATCCGAATACAAAAAAAAGTTTTCCTTCCATCTGTCGGCTTCAAAACACAGACGAATGATTGACTTTTAATTGCAGAACCTATTTTTAACCAAATTCTTTTTATTTTTCGTGAAACAATCAATATTATTCTCTATCACCAATACGTTGAGACATCATAATCAAACCCATTCTAATTGATATTCTACCAGATTCCAGTCTTAGGACGGAATCATACAAAAAATAATCAAAATAAATTGAATACTTACTTACATACTCTAATAAACGGTTTATAATCCAGGAAATTCGGCGTTTTCTTGGCACCTGAAAGAAATTAAAAGTACATTAGTAAATAATATTCAAATTAGTCAAATATAAAAAGTTGTTCAAAAATAAATAAAAATAAAACTCAAGTTCAAGTAGAAAATAATTAAAAATTAAAATACCGTCAATAAAAATGAGAAGAAGATATTCGTCACATGAGACACGATCATTTCACAAGAGAAGACCAAATACTAAGCGAGAAGATGTGGGTACTAATATCATCAAATATAGCAGAGGAAAAAAAAGATCCTGCAATACTAAATGATGGAAAACACCTACCAAATTAAAAAAAAAAAAAACTTATGCAATAACAATTTACACGACTTAAGAACATTTTATGAGAATTCGGTATAGGCAATTTAAATTGCACTAAAATTCAAAAATAAAATGTACATATTTAATGTTAATGTACTCACCAGAATAAACGATCAATCGTCCGGGCAATTCGATGTTTTCTTGGCACCTTAAAAAAAAAAAAAATTAAAAATTACTTTACTATGTAGACAAAGCAAAGTAATAATCTATGCAGAATTATTTTTCTCGAAACTGAATTTAAAATATGCTTACTCGATACTCTCTTAGGATTACTCAGCAGCCTTTGAATTGCTTCTCAGAATATATTTCAACATTTCTTAGGCGATTCCATAGTTCTTGGCTCCATTCAAAGCAAAAAAATCCGGTGTTAGCTCTGTAATTGTTGGAAACTACATAGTAAATACTGAGAAGTCGACAGCATGGAGAAATTTCTTCAGGGGTCTGCAAAACAAAATATACAAGAATGCCAGTTCGTAAACTCCGCAATTTGGAATGTGTGGATGGCATAATCATGGGTAATGGGTATAGGTGTAATAAATCAGATAAATGTTTCGTAAATAAACAAATGTGGCGACATTTTTTAAAAGTTTTTTTTAAACCTAAAAAACAATTTAATTTTCTTTTACGGAACCATTCTTCCCATCATGAATGGTCCAAGGATTTTAAATTTAAAATTCACATTCGCGACAAACGTTTGTGGGACCGGCAAAAGGGAGTAATTGGCCAACGATTTTCCGCTTTATAATTATGAAGATATAAGCATATAAATCCAAGTACTTTAACCTATCTAAAAAAAAAAAATCAAAAAATAAGGTGTTTCAACAAGGAACTGTAGGTACAAATGAAGAAAGTTCTACATTTTTTTAATCTACATGTTTTTTGAAATATGTACCTATAAAAATACGTATAGGCAATTTAAATAGCAGAAATTTTAAATTTGAGAGCGGAAACCATCCCCCACGAGGGATTGTAATGAAAAATGGACAGGATTTTCAGATTCTATGCGAAATTTTAATAAATGTTGATAGATCGTATGTACAGGTATTTTTATCAGAAAATCACAAAATTCGAATTTGGGATGAAGAATCACCCCCCCCCCCAGGGGATTTGAAATGAAAAACTAACGTGATTTTCGTATTCTACTCAAAATTTGATTCGATTTTGATAGAGTATAAGATACAGATACTTCTGTGCAAAAATCACAAAATTCGAATGTGGGAGGGAAAACCACCCCCAAGAGGGGCTGAAATGAAAAATGGACGCGATTTTCGGATTCTAAGCAAAATTTGATTCAATTTTGATAGAACATACCGGTATTTTTGTACAAAAATCACAAAATTCGAATTTGGGATGGAGAACCACTACCCTCCCGAGGGGTTCATTTTACCTACATATTCGCGAATACATTTATAACACCCATGATAACCAAAACAACAGCAAATTTAAACAAATAAGTAATCGGAAAAATCAAAACATAAATGGAAGCAATCGTTAATCCTGTGAGATCAACAGAAAAAGAAAAGAAAACTTACCTTGATCCAAAAGAAGTCCGCCGGGACTTGGTGATCAGTCCACCATTAACTCAGATGACTGTGCAAACCCTATCAATCTCCAAATTCCCAGAAATTACCACCACTGATGCGCCAAACATCCCCGATCGTCAACTTGTCGTCGCTGATGATCCAAACCAGCTCCTAGCATCCATAACAAGCCACTCCTTGATCCTAGACATCCCAACTTTGAAAAACTCGCCAAAATCACCAATAAACCAGGAAAAGCTGCCACTGATGCTCCAAACATCCTCTATCATCTGCTCGACATCACCAACGATTCCATTGGGCTCCAAAAATCTGTGGTAACATGCTTGTTGATAGGTTGATACCAAACATTACTACTAAGTATTAATCCAATTGAATCCCACATCACTGCAAGTGTCAGGAAATGTAGCTTACCTGATGATAACCACGGCAAATCAAATCCAAGAGACTGCAGATCACTCCTGAGATGACTGAAGTCTGCTATATCACTAGCACTCACCACTGCCAATCTTCACTAGGTACACTGCTGCTGCCACTGATCTTCACGGCATCGCCTCTGCCACTGATCTTCATAACATTACCACCGCCATCACCTGTAAAAAAAAAAAGAAGCAAAAATCAATCCAGAAAGTTCTAAATCATTTAAGAATAGGTACCACTTACCGGGTAAAAATCGCCTCCAATCCATCGCTTAACATCAAAATCACCCAAGTCGCTGCCAGAGTTGAAAGTCCTGGAAAAATTGCCACAAGTTGCCCCCAAAGTTTGTCGATCATTTCAACACAGCTGGAAACCACCAATAAAATCGTCAAAGTTGCCGCTACTTCCATTATCACTGTCTTCATCTTGCTAAATTCACCATTATCCGCGCCTGTGGAAATGGAAAAACCAATATGAAAAAATTGCAAGATAAGATAAAATTCTCACCTGAAACATCACCAAGCATGAAATCGTTGCTGGAACTGGCCTTCACACTAATTCCTAACTGTCTAGGGCGCCAGCGGCATCGGGTGCTTTCGGAGACTTCCGAACGCGCTCGTTTGACTTTATTTTTTTAACTCTCGTACAACACGTTCGTAAACATTTGTGATAACATTTTTTCCTTCCCATTTTCTAATTATTCTAACGAATTACCATAAATATGTTGAAAATAACTTTTTAATATGTCACACGTTTTTGAAATTTTGTCAAGGATTTGCAGGAAAAAAATACACGAGTAAAATTACTTAATTGTAGCTGCCAAAATTAGGCATTTCCGCCTTTCTGTAACTGTCAAATCAAAGTCGAATTATTAGGATTTTTTTAAAAATTATTTTGTATTATAAATTAATCAAAAAATAGTCATTTATTTCATTATTTAAATTTAGATTATAACATGTTACGTTTGATTCCAAATTTGTGATACTTATGTATTTGTTTGTTAATTTTTTTTTTTTTTAAATTGAAACCATTACAATTGATTTCCTCACACTTACTTGAATCATTCGTTCATTTATTTTCATCGAATGTGCAATGTATGAATGTAAAAACGAGAATAAAATAATGAAATGAAATAAAAATTACAAAATTCAGAATGGTAATATGTATGGGTACAAGCGAAACGAATGCGTTCGTGAGAAAAATGTTTTAAAAATAATTAATTCAATTTTTACTTTATCTTTCACTACTAATTCCAAAAAAAATACGACTTTTACGAATAAAATTCAAAATAGTAATTAATCTACGTAGATACGTACGTAAAACGAAAAGAAAAATTGAAACAAGTCAAACGAGCGCGTTCGGAAGTCTCCGAAAGCACCCGATGCCGCTGGCGCCCTAGACGGTTAGGAATTAGTGGCCTTCACCTCTGGATATTTCCAGTCTGTTAAACCCACAATCATCCCTAGGAGTCCTTCTGATCTGCCAGAAAACATTAAAATATAAAGTTCACAATTATATAACAAATTATTGAGCAAAATCAAAGATCATTCACTCACTCTGTGAATCGCCACCAGAAATTGCCCCATATCCTATCAGCTATCACAGACCAACAGAAAATCGCAGCCGAATCTGATCTTGCTTCTACCAGATAGCCCACAAAGTCTACTAAACCTGCAAGCATCAAAGCAATAAGGATTAGTAATTATCTGACTGATTATTAATTACCTACATTCAATGTTTATACTTACATTAACATACCTTATCTCAATATCCCTTTGTTTATATTTACATTCTTATGAATTTCTTTTCTTTGCCGGGACTATTTCCTCACTTTTTACCACCAGTTCTCAGTTCTCATAAATAGTTAGCCTTTGAGTCGTTAGCGCCAAAGTATCTATTTACTTATTTACCACTCGATTACAAGTGACTCCATCTATCCGATGTTGCTACAACTATGTGCCACTGGGGGACACAATCCATAGATTAATAATACTGCCAATGTTAGGGTTCGGGGGTATTAGAGGCGTTGACTGTGGTATTCAGTAGGATGACTGGAACTCTGGATTCCTGGGAGTGCGCTTGAGGTACCTTTCTCCATCACCTTCCTCGTATTATGATTGGGCTAGACAGTATGTGGGTTGCAAATCCACATAAGCTCGCCCCGCGATCCAACAAAATACTCGAATGCACTACCTTCCTCAGGAGTCTATCAATGGACACATCACAGTACCGAATTCGATCCCCTTTTCCGAATAACACAATCGAGACACATTCACTAATAATCGTATTTATTCTGAAAAAGTCATACGATATTAGCGCAAATACTTTTACACTACAGCCACGTTATCACTACAATTACTTTAAACTGGAACGAAACACATTAAGGAATATAGGTGGATCTAACAGAGTTGATCCAGTTGCCAGAGGCCATCCTATAAACCACCACGAGTACCCTGAAGAACTTGATTGAGTCGCGGACTTTAGAGAACTGATGTAACAATGTATTGTGAGATACATCACTACCTACCCTCTACCAACCATGTAGAGCTGATTTCATAAATTGGAGAGTTGATTCAATAAATCAGAGAGTCATTTTGATAGATGTGAGAGTCAATTCAATAAATCGGAAGGTTTGTTTAATAACTAGGAAAGTCTATTTGATGAATTGGAAAGTTGATTCGATAAATTGGAAAGTTGACTCGATGAATCTGAGAGTCGATTCAATAAATTAATCAGAAAGTTGATTTGATAAATTAGGAAGTCGATTCTATAAATTGGAAAGCCAATTGGATAAATCGGAAAGTCGATTCGATAAATCAGAAAGTCGATTCAATCAATTGGAAAGTCGATTCCATAAATTGAAAAGTCGGTTCCATAAATTGGAAAGTTGATTTGATAAACCAGAAAGTTGATTTGATAAATTGGAAAGTTGATTTAATAAATCAGAAAGTTGATTTGTTAAATTGGAAAGTTGATTCGATAAATGTGAAAGTTGATTCGATAAACTAGAAAGTAGATGTGATAAATCGGGAAGTCAAGTCATTTTGATAAATCGGATAGTTGATTCCATAAATCTGAAAGTTGATTTGATAAATTGGAAAGTTGATTTAATAAATTGAAAAGTCGATTTGATAAATTGAAAAGTTGATGAATCAGAAAGCCGTTAAATTAAAGTCTGAAAAATTGAGAAATCAAAAAGCCAAGAAATCAAAAAAGTTGAGAATTTGAAATGTTGAGAAATGTAAAAGCCAAGAAACAGAATATTTGTGAATAAGTTGAAAAAAATGATTTTAGATAAGCACATAGGTAATGATATTATGTTGTATCAAGTAGTTTAAGTAGGTTTTTGGTGTGATGTTTTTGAATCAAGACTTGAAAACATTAGTAAGATAATTAGACATAATGACAATGTTGAATCAAAAAGTTAAGTGTGGTACAACATCAGATGCAAAGTGCCTAGTGAGTTCCACCACCTTCATGGTAACTAAAAGGGTCTCTCTATCTGTGCAACAGAGTTGACACAGTAAAAAAAAAAACTTTATTTATACTCTCCTACTAACACTCCAACTGAAAAAACACTTAATGCATCTTATTGACATATACATGTTCTAAGATTTTTGCTTTAAAGCAAAAAACGCGTTCATTTTGTGAAAAATCACCATAACTCGACAACAAAGGCTCGGCGGCGAAAATGGTCGCCAGATTCGGAATCAGCGACCTCGAATTAGTCGAAAACGACACTAATTTCGAAATTTTTGAAAATCACGAAAATCCCAAAAAAATGCATGAATACTTAATAGTTCATGGGTTTTTTCGAAAATTTGAGATTTTCAAAAAATGCGAAATTTCGACTAAATCGAGGTCGCTGATTACGAATCTGAACTCCGTTTCACGCGATCGCCCCGCCTTTGCCGAAAAATTCGTATTTTTGGTGAAAAATCACCATAACTCGACAACAAAGGCTCGGCGGCGAAAATGGTCGCCAGATTCGGAATCAGCGACCTCGAATTAGTCGAAAACGACACTAATTTCGAAATTTTTGAAAATCACGAAAATCCAAAAAAAGGCATGGGTTTTTCGAAAATTTGAGATTTTCAAAAAATGCGAAATTTCGACTAAATCGAGGTCGCTGATTACGAATCTGAACTCCTTTTCACGCAATCGCCCCGCCTTTGCCAAAAAATTCGTATTTTTTTGTGAAAAATCGCCATAATTTTGATTAAAATCGACGAAAATGCAAAAACGAGTATATTTTCGGAATCCTCTCGTCGAGACGAATCGAATGGTATATTCACTTTTGCATTTTGAGCTGTTCTCGCCAAAGTTGCACTTTTTTGGCTGAAAAATCAGTCATAACTCGACAACAAAGGCTCGGCGGCGAAAACGGTCGCCAGATTCGGAATCAGCGACCTCGAATTAGTCGAAAACGACACTAATTTCGAAATTTTTGAAAATCATGAAAATCCAAAAAATGCATGAATTCCCGCTGAGCTATTGGTGCAAATCGCCGGAATTGACCGGAAGTCAAAAGTGACCCCTTCAAAAGAACCGCGTCGACGAGCCGAGTCCGATGGCACCCACGGCTCGTCGATTGGCACCCTTCCCGCTGAGCTATGGGTGCAAATCGCCGGAATTGACCGGAAGTCAAAAGTGACCCCATCAAAAAACCGCGTCGACGAGCCGAGTCCGATGGCACCCACGGCTCGTCGATTGGCACCCTTCCCGCGGAGCTGTGGGCGAAAACCGGGCATTTTTCTACGGCGACGACCATCCATCAACCATCCGCACTGGAAAATAAGTCAACTTTCGTTCTAAAGCTCAAAATGGGGTGGTAAAAAAACCATTCGTTTGTTCATGACGAGAGGATTCCAAAAATGTATTAGGTTTTGCATTTTGAGCAATTTTTGGCCGAGTTACGTGCGTTTTTCTTCATCAACTATCCAGGCAGCAAAAAAGCTATCTCCCGTGCAAATGCTCGAAATGGGATGGTGAAAACCCCATTTGTTTGTTCATGATGAGAGGATTCCAAAAATGTATGAGTTTTTGCATCGAAAAACACCTTTCTCACAACTTTTTGAAAACCTTTTTGAAATTGGTCTAAAATGGTCTGAAAAAAAGGTCATTTTCGCGAAAACTAAGCGACTAGAGGCCAAACCGACCACGCCATTGAATTTGCCGTGGCTGAAAACCCCATTCTAGACACCTCGCACGCCAATCGGGAGCAAAAAATTTTTGGTCCAAAAAACAGAGAAGGGGTTACTTCATGCTTTTTTTTCGATTTTTGGTGATTTTCAAAATTTTCGAAAAAAAAGTGTCGTAATGTACTACTTAATTCGAGTTCGCTGATTCCGAATTCGGTGTCCGTTTTCGGTTTCGAGCCTTTGTTCTCGATTTACGACCAATGTTTACCTGAAAAATGCGATTTTTTGGCCATGCAAAGGCTATCGCTGCAAACGGACGTCAAATTCGTGTTCAGCAGCCTCGCATTGTCGCATTAGTCCTAAAACATTTGTTTCGAATTTTTTTTTAAAACCTTTTAAAAACTATTCAAAAATGGCAATATGAACCATCACACGAGTTCCTGGCAAAATCGAGAATTTTTTTTCTTCTGTAGAACTGAACACAGGCAAAATATATGTACAGTGGCGTAAATACGGGGGGGGTTTTGGGTACAAAACCCCCCCCAGACACCCTTCAAAAATGAATTTTTTGGACAACAAAAATCAAATTTTTTCAAAGCTTCGCCCTCGCTTCGCTCGGGCGTAGGTAAACAACATTATTATTAATTTTGGCTAGTTCAAAAGTTCAATATGTAAGCCTGCGGCGTAAATACCTCCCTCAAAACCCTCAAAAATGAATTTTTCTGGTATTAAAAATCAATTTTTTCAAAGCTCTGCCCTCGCTTCGCTCGGGCATAAAATAGTCACTATTTAAATTACAAACGCCGTTCGAAAAGTATGATACCAAGGTTCTGTCAACCCCCCCTCCCCCCATGATCCCAGATCTTTATGCCCATTTAGTATATACCTAAGAAAAAAATTTTCACCCTTCGACTTCTGTCCCCCCCCAGAAGGAATGTCAAGTTACGCTACTGTATATGTACTTTGCTTTGAATAGCTCACAGATTCTTTCAAACTGCTCACAAGGTCACTAGGGCACCAGTTGATACTATTTCGCCACTCCTAACACAGCATTTCGCAAAAGTCGACCAATTCCATCCATCCAACTACACTCCAACTCCCGCACAACCCACACGAAAGACGTCGACATCACAAAACACGACGCAAACGCGCCCCAGCCGTTTATCAGGATCCCTTTATTTATAATTACAACGTCTTGGTGAGATAATATAGCGAAGAACTTGTACTGCTCGTATACGTTACCTCAAATCACAATAATAAAGTTTATCCGTTATCCTGACGAGCTGTACTATGTAGTTTGTTGTGATTTCGCAGACTCATAAAACTTTAAAAATGTACCGCATTTATCTTCGACCAAAAACTTGCGCGAAAACTTCACCATCTCCCCCCTACCACGTCCCCCTCTATTCCCTAAATAAGAAACGAGATGAAAACGACTTGCAACGAACGAACGAAAATTGTTTGAAAGTCGTTATTCTCTTTTGTACTTGAAAAGTTGCTAATTTTAAAGACACTTCAACGCAGTTAATTGTTAACAGAGAAACTTTATAAAATTACTTTATTATGTTACCTGATGTACTTATTGCCTGTTCATAATCTACCTTAGCTTTGTTCGTAGCCGTATACGTTTAAAGCTCTCGCGTACCACCCTCTTCTGCTCGCTTACCTTCCGTATATCAAGCTTTCTTGCAGCTTTTTACCGATTCTCTTTCATGAAATTAATTTCCATTGTGTTCGTTCAACGAAGTTCAGCCAAACGAAGAGCGACACCCGAGTTGTTGGAAGGAAATTTCGGTGTGTTTTGTATTTCGCATCGTATCGTCTTACTCTGCGCAATTTCTAGTTCGAAGTTGACGAGAAATCGAGCTGCTGAGTTTATTCTTTAATTATTCCAACTCCGATCCGCAAACGAAAATAAAAATTACAAAATACAATGCGTTTTATTATAATTAATACATGCACTTGCGCAATTTTTTTTACAATTTATAGACAGAGTCTTATTGTACGTAACAATACAAATAGAAAAAAATACACACAAAAATGGAAAATTGTGAATTCTTAAAAATGTATCATGGTAAAAGCTTTTTACTTATCAGGTTATTTTCATGGAAAACGATGAATTCTACAATTTTTATTTATTCGATTACAATAGGTACATATACCTAATATGGTTGATGGTAAGTTATAATAAAATGCAATCTATGGCATTGGTCATTTTTACATTTTTTTTTTTTCAACTATTTTTAATACTTTTAAATTTTTTACTTGTCATAACTTCAATTACTTATTTTATATTAAATTGAAAAAAAAAAATACAAATTTGTTTTCAAAAATGTTAAATATCGAATAAAAATATTTAAACTGTTCGTAATCTTTACAAAACTTATTTTATTAAACAAGAATTGTTTTTAATGAAAGTAATACAAAAAATAACACAAAAATATTATAACAGCCAAAAAATTTCTTCTGAATTTGAAAAATATTTCAATAAAGAGTTGAAGATTACAGAAAAAAGAAATAAGGCAAAAAAATTAATTTCGAAGTGATTTCGAAGATAAAAAAGAGGTGGGATCGAATTGGCCTGTTTTTAAATTTAGGTCTTTATTTTACGTAAGCTCGGTGAAATTTCATATTTTCAATGTCTATTTCAACGAAACCACGCTGATAAAATTACAGGAATTGGATTTCACGAATGGGATACAATCCAAAAAACAAAGTATAACAACTAACAAGTCAAAATACGACAAAAAGAGAAGTAAAGGAGGAAGGAGTCTGGGCGAAGAAAAATATAAATTGGCTGCCTAGAGAGGCGGAAAAACGAAACTTTCCAACTGAAATGTTTTTTTTTTTTCATTTTTCTGACTCAAAGCAGATAGGTATATCAATTTTTTTTAATTTTCTTCGAACTTGAAACGAAAATTTTCCAAAAAAATCACCATCTTTGAATTTGAATCTAATTTTTCAAAAATAAAATAAAAAGCAGTTTTGACATCGTTGGAAGAAGACCAGATTCTCTCTCTGTCCTTTTGTTTGGTCCGATCTTGAGTTCCTGTATAAATGAACGAAACCAAAGGACAACCTAAATGAAAATCTAATTTTGTGTCAAGGGTGAAAAAAAATTTACACCCAGAAAAATGCTTTGAAAATTATCATTTTTTTTTTTGAACAGTAATTTTTAAAAAAAGTCTCAGACCCACTTAATTTTTAATTATTTCTTTTTTAGTGCTTCAACATAATTTTTTGGATTCTGCCTTTTACAGTTCCCTCTCTCACCAACGCACGAGACATTTTTAAAAAAAAAAATCTAATTAGAAAAACTTTAGTCAATACTATATTTACTTGAATTCTTGACCAATTTTATCGATAAATTCATTATTAAAACATATCCATAATTTGAAATTTTTTCTATAAATATAAAAAACAAATTCTGGAGTTTTGGCTTTAAGAAAGCTTTTTTCAACTGGAGAATGAGCGAAGAAGAATCAACTAAAAAATGACACCAGCAGAAGACAGCTTCCAAACAATTAAGTTCCCGATGAAAAATTTTCATTTTGAAGCAGAAAAAAATGGGAAATGAGGAGAGAATTGATCTGAGTTGAAAATTTCCGATTCTTTTTTCTCATTTTTAAAATATTATTACGGTCCTTCCACGCAATTTAAATTTGAGTTTTTGGGTTAGTACGACTAGAATTCTCGAAAACAGCGAGGGCAATAATTTAGGTACCTTTAAGAGAAACATTCGACACCAGCGAGAAGTAATACGGAAAGTACAGGGTGACCCAACAATCCTCGGACCCACGAATTTTGCAAATTTACGAGATAAAAAAATGATATTAATATTCAACGATTAATGAAATTTCATTCACATCATAGTGGACGCGCCTTTCTTTTCAGAACAAATAATGCCATTTTGATTTTTTTTTCAGATTTTTGCACCTTCTAAAAAAAATTCAAAATCCAGAATCTCAAAATTTTTCAAATTAAAACTGCTTGAAAACTGGTAAGTGCACATAACAGAGTTCTGGATAAGGATTTAAAAACTCATTCAATTCAAATTTTGCCAAATCAAAAATTTTAAAGGGAGAAAATGGACAAAAATTAAGTTTTTATAAAATTGGTAACGCTGCAGCTCCCCCCTCTACCATTTCCAAATAATTCAAGTGCAGCGTTAGCGCTCTTCCTTGACGATCTAAATGTAGGCAACTTTTCGTTCAGGTCAGCGTAGAACAAGGAGAAACATATTCTTTTCCAAAAAAACAAAACTTGAATTTCCAAGCTTTTAGATCCTTCGGATTATTCACTCATACTCTGTACTTACGTTTCAAAAAACTAATCAAGATTTTCAGGCGATTTACAAAATATTGGAATCCTCTAAAAAGCAAATTTTGAAGGAAAAAAAGCAGGGAGAAACATTTCCACGAAAAACTGGTCAAAGTAATCAATTTGAGTGTTATTTGAAGAAAATTCCAAAATTCTAAAAAAAAAAAAGTCAAATTTGATGGTAGAAAAATTTAATTTCATGAAGGCACGTCCTTCATTTTACAATCGCAAACGACTTGAAAAAATACGATAAAGACGAAAAAATAATTTTCTGTCAAAATGGTATCTAATACGTATTTAAAAATATATCTCCTTTTTGGCTGTGGAGGGAGGATATCCCCAAATTCGTAATTCTCGACTTGAAACTTCCAGAATTTCACATCCGTATTGAATTTTTTCAATTTTTCCACAACATCGCTCACTCGAGAGTAGAGAGAAAAAATAACCATGAATTTGAACTTCTCGACCTAAAAAATTCCTTGAATTTCATACAGACATCGATTTTTCAAATTTTCCTCAAATTTGGTAGATATTAGTACCGCCCTTCTTGAGGGGTGTGAAATTTTTTTTAAATTTTGAATTCAGTGTGTATTGATAGTGCGGCGTGTGAACTTTTTTCTTTTCTTGGAATCTTTCTATCAAAATAAAACTCGAATAACAGGTATTTTTTGCCCATTAGATCCAATGCAAGACGTTGCGACGTTATTTTCAAATTTTCAAGAATAAATAGGCTCTCAAATTTTGTGCAAAAGTTATAAATGACAGAAAACTAAATTATCGAGAAATTATTTCATATTAATTTTTTCAACCATCAGATGAAAATTCTAACCATCTTCAATGGTGACCCCCCCTCCCCCACCAAAAAAATCAAAAACGTTTTCAACCAACATACAAAAGATTCAAAATCTCAAAACTTTCGCGTATTCTCAATTTATCCTCATTAAGAGTGAAATTTTCACAAAATGTTTTTTTGTTTCAACAACTGATTTTAAATTTACGTACAATCGAAAGACTTTCGGTTGAAATAAAATTTCCAAAAAAAATTCTCTCAGTCAAGAATTTCAAACCCTTTTCAACCATCCACCCTCCCCCAACTATTTCGTTCCAAAAAGCAGCACTAATTGGACTTTTCATCTCTCGAAATTCAACCAACGTATTATTTTTCACCCTTCTCTTACCTCTTGAAAAAAAAAACCGCCTAATAAACTCTCTTAAATGCCTCGCCTCACACCAGGCTGAAACGAAAATTCACACCTCGATAATTCTTCGAGTAAATTACCATCAGACACCTCATCGTTATTAATTTACTGGTGTAAATCTCGACGGCACCGACTTCTCGTAAAACTAAAAAGAATCACTCGGCTATAAAAGCGAGCCATTTTCACGATGAATACAACCATGCTCATATCCCTACACACGATAATACCCTCTTACGCCGCCTACGACAATAAAGAGGACTGGTAAAAATGGTAAAGAAAACGACACCTTTTATAATACAGTTATCCGGTATAAAGAAAACGACTCATTTAAAAAAAAAAAATAAGATCTAAGACCCCGTGCTCGTATCTACAAAGACCAATTTCACGCATACTTCATCGTTGTACAAGGTACGATACTGGTATAATAAGTATAAAACGTCGCCAACACGCAGATGTGACACTCTCGCATACGAAACGACATAGTTCTGGTATAAGAGCGAAAAAAAAATAAACTTTAATGACTACATATAAAAATACTTTTAAAACGCGATAATACACGAGGTTAAAATAAACCCTGCCACGAGAAAGGTACTAGCCTGGTATGAAAACACAGACAGAACCCATCTCGGATCACCCTTCCTTGGAATAGAATCTGTTTCGTACGTCTGCTTTCGTTCTGGGCGTATCATTAGCAAAATGAATTCACACTTCATTAAATTTTCAGTTTTTATACCCGACGATGGTGCTCGTATGTAAGATAATTCGCTCCAGTGTGGATGTATAATCTGATTAAAATGAAATTCCTGTTTTTTTCCTTTGCAGAGCTTAAAAAAATATTTATAAATTTGCCAACGTTGTGGGCTGTGCCATCGAAAAACCCAACATGGAAATTATTTTAAGCGTGAAGTAGGATGGGGGAAGGTCAAAAAAATATCAAAATGGGAAAAAAACGTAGGTTTATAATAAATTCGACGACGATAAAAATACCTTTAAAAAAAAATTTGTTCTGAATTCCAACTTGACGATTGGTTTGTATCAAACACCATATACGAAGACAAAAAAATACGAAAGGAGAGGAGACAAATTCGAAAGTAAAATTAATATTACGTATTTCGACGATGCTGCTGGGGTCGTCGGTATTATGAGAAAAATCCGCAGCCAGCGGAATCTGCCTGAGCTATACATCCGACCATACGACCGCCCTTTTGACTCGATCGACGCTAACTAAATGGTTGGTGAACGGATGCCACGATACGGCTGTGATAGGTGATCTGCGAAGCAAAGAAAAAATAAACATGGACGATTAAAAAAGAAAAGAGTAATTTTTGTAAAATTCTACTCGAGGTAAGAGACAAGGTTTGATTTATAGAGACAGTCGCTTCATCAATATTACACCTTAAAATACACACACCGATCCATAAACTCTTACATCAGGTTAAAAATGGCGTTAGAAAAAGAACACGATCCGGAGCTATCAATCTTTATATATCAACGCATCCCTTCCACCCTTTTCCAGTCTGTTTTATTTTTGCTACGGTTTTTTTTTCGTCTTCGACTAGCTCCTTTTATTCATTCGGTGTGGTATTTGTTCACGTCGATATGTTTCATTCGTCTAAATTAGATTACACGTGTGAAGAGAGAGAATTTGGTATATTCGATGCCCTCTCGCAAAATCCTCTTATCGATACGACCCCTGCGTTGGATTATTTTCAATATCGCGTATTTACGGCGAACCGATTATGCAATTTATTTAACACGGTTGGAAATTACGAGTTGAAGGCGCGAGGATAGGCAGCCTTATTAACGTAGGTGATGAGCCGAAGGAGGTACTTACGAGTGCTCGTTTTTCAGCAATCCTTCGAGTTTGGTTGTGGCTGCATCCCATATGAATACTGTACCGTCGGCTGAGCCGACCGAGACGTAGCTGGCGTCCACGTTGAATACAGCTCTGGACCAATCGCAGCCTACTTTGAAGCCATCGGCGCTGTGAAGTGGATTAAAAATTGAGATGGATTAATGAAAATGAAGATTTTTTAAGGGGGAATGGTTTTTAAAAAAGGGAGTGGTTGGAAAACTTACCAAAATGTTTGGAGAATTTGATTCGTCCGTAAATCTATCAGTCGTAATGTGTCATCTCTAACGCAACATAATAAGTATTTATAATCTGAAATCAGAAATGAATCGGGAAATTTAGAAAAAGAGAGAGAAATTGGAATTTTATCTAATTGTGGATATCATTTCAATTTTTTTGATCGAAGATGCGACAGGGCCCTTAATCAGGTGTCCACAGTGTTTCAGAAATGATTTTCTATAACTTTTCCAGGTTTTTGGAATTTTCACATATTTTTAATCTGACAATCATAAAGAATGGAAAATGGGGTATTTTTTAACGTGATAAAATTATGTAGAAGAGTGATTCAAAATTCGTGGCGTCCAACGATTTTTTTTTCAAAAATCATAACTTTAACGCGATTTTAAATTCTGTTCCGGTTTTTCCTTTTTTCCCCTCAAAATTGTGATCTAGAAACTTATGATATTCATTTCTCACCACATTTTATTAAAAGTTATTTGCTCAATGACGTGGAATTCAACTATCACTTTTTTTTGTTCTTACATTAAGTACGATAAGAAAAAATAACAAATAATTTTTTTTTGAAAAATTTGTACTAACTCGTAATAAAATAATTGAAGAAATATTTTTCTAGATGATAAATATTTTTGAATTTTAACAAAATTCCAAAAAAAAAATTGAAAATTTCTTGACTTTTGCTCAACTTTTCCAGTTTTTTTTTTTTTTTTTTTTTTTAAGGAAGTGAACGACGAAACATCCTGTCAATTTCTTCAAAATTCTCCACGAATGCTGCCTGTCTAGAATATTAAAAACCAGGAACTAAAGAAAATAAAAATTGGACTGAAGGCTCCAGAAAAACGGGAAAATGTCAAATTTAGTTTGAGGAAGTCGATTCCAGATAAAAAAGGTATATTTCGATCGACTGAAAAAAAAAAAAACAGCTCCACGACTCAAAAGTCTTTGAATGTTACGATTTATTCCAAAGTTTTCAAATCTGGTCAAAAATACAGAAAATCACGTTAAAGGTGAATTTTCTGGTTGAAGTGTATAAAAGGTAGTTAGAACTTCATTTTTGTCATGAGGGTGCTTTCTGAAAACACTTGGAAAAACTGGAGAAACCCAAAATTAAGCTTGAAGCTCCAGATTGGCAGGAAATGGTAAACTTTGGAGAAGAAAAGATTATATTTTGATAGGTAGCTGGTTTTTGACGTGAATTTGGCTTGTTTCCCAACACAATGGACGGTTCAGGTTTTTTTTTATCGATTTTTATCCAAGTCTACCTCACCATTTATTACGACCAAATCTTTCTGTTTCTTTGATATCTAACCTCCGATTTTTTTTTCAAATTCTTGTCCAGATTAATTTTTTTCAAATTCTTGTCCTGATTAATTTTTTTTAAATTTTAAAATCGTTTTCCTTGAATTTTTTCCAAGATTTTCTAGTCTTAAATTTGTTTTTTTTTCAGCTTCAAAATGGTTTCCACAATTTACTAATATGAATTTTATAAAAAATTCGAGAAAAAATGAAAAAAATGCAGATAAAAAATTTGGAATTGAAAAATCCAAGGGGAAAAAATTAGAGATTAAGAAAAAAATTGAGGCAGAAATCAAAAAAAAAAATTAAAAGTTGAGAGTAATTCAGATACAAACAAAAAGATTGGATAAAAAATTTGGAATTAAAAATTCGTGGCTGAGAAAAGAATGAGCGAAAAAATTTCAAGTTGAATAAAAAAATTAAGGGGAAAAAATATGGATTTGAGAAAAATTGAATTTGGGAAAAATATTTAAAAAATTTTAAATATTCGGAATCAAACTTTAAAAAACTTTTTAGGAATTCGAAAAAAAATTGAAACAAACTGAACTGCCTAAGCTGAAGACAAACTAGATGAATAAAATTGGGCAAATAAAGCACTTTTTTTTAAAAAATATCAATTTGAGCGCACTGAAATTTTAGCTGACGGAATTTTCGGACACCTTTCCAAAAAAAAATCAATCAAAACTGGGATCCGGAAGGAAGGGGGACCTGGTCCCTCCAGTTCCGGCTCCAGAATTTTTTTTCAAATTCCCTCCGGCTCCAAAACTGTCCGGAGGAGGCCTTCCTCCCTCCCTCCTCCGGCTCCGCTCAGGATCCCTGGTCAAAACTAGACTGAGCGAAGCAACTCAGAAAGAGTTGTAAAATTCACTGAGAAATTTCAAATCAAAATCAAAGTTTCAAAAATTCTGATCATATTTTTAACAAAATTACAAGTCAAAATCGATCAAATATTTTTATGGAAAAATATGATTTTTTACCAAGCAATTTTCTGAGTTGAAAATTAAGAGAATGAGAGTTCAATTCGAGAATGTAAATCACAGAAATCTACAACACTGTGAAGCCTCACAAATCAAATAATGAGGATTTTTTGTATTAGGCTGAAAAAAAATCATCAGACGATCTTTTTCAAAATCAACACTCACCTCTAGAAAGATCTAACGACGTAACTTTCCCTTGCACTTCAATCTCTTTAGGTTTCATATCGGTTCGGGTATCCCACATACGGATCTTCTTATCAAAATGGCCGCTGAATATAACCGTACCAGCGCTATCCATGGTAACTAAATCATTACAGCTTGATCCTGCAAACTTGGTCTCGATGCCTGCGGAAAATTGTAGACGTACTCGTTAAACTTACCCGTATTGTACGTACTTATACGTACTTTACACTAAAATTAATTCAACTCGAAACTTACAAGCTCTACTCCGAAGATCCCATATTTTCAGCGTTCTATCATGACTTCCAGTAACTACTTTGGACGGTTCGCCGAGAAACTTGGCAGCCAGAACTTTAGCACAGTGCCCCGTTAATGTATGCTGAAACAGAAACAGAAAGAGACGAAAAATAAATTAAAATTCAACGCAACGAGGAAATTGAAATAAACGAATAAGTAACATGGAGCGCATCATGTCTTTACGATGTGGAAGTTAGGTTTGTTGTACTTTCAACCAAGTCGACAAGATGGCGTTGATAATTCTAATATAGTGAGGCCAAGTTTGAGTGTTTGGAGCAATATTTATTTTTATTTTTATTGAATAAAATGTTGCTTGTGAAATGGACACAGACTGTTGAGAATTTTATTAATGTAGAAAAGGTTTAAGAATATTATTAGAAAATTCGTGTTTCCAATTCGCAACTGCATACTGCAACTTTTTTAATGTTTTGCATTGCGATTTAAAAAATATTAAAAGTCCAGAATTTTTTTAAGAATACTTTTTTGTGACGTGTACGAGAGTTTTTGAGAGACGAGCAGCAAAGTAGAATAACTTGCTAACTGAAAACTGCACATGAAAAAACAACACACCAAAATCGGGAAAATAAAACCATCAATAGAAAAATAAAAAAAAAAAATTAAATTTTGAAGACATCAAAGCACTACGTGGGTCATAACTCCAAAAAGGCTGAAATTGGTCTCAGAAGGATAAAAAAAATTAGAAAAAACGTATAAGTAAGGCATGTTCTTTATTTTTTCAATTATTCTGAACTCGAAGATCGAGCCATTTTTTGATTCGTATATCTTCTATCACCCATTAACTCTCTCTCTCCTTCCCCTCCTCTTACACTCTTTGTCTCTCCATCCTTCCTTCCAATTATTTTTTACCTAAAACAAAGTAAAAAGTGATTGAAATGTTGCAAAACATTTTTAGAACCTATAAATTCTCATTCTTGAAAAAATAATAGTACCACAACATAATAAATCAACCTGAAAATTTTGCAATTTTTGAATATTAATCAATTTTTTAAAATTATTTTGGCTACTAAAAGCAAACAAAAGTTGATTTACTAATGTAATCTCAACATTTAGTTTTTTGCTCAAAATTACCACTTTTCATTTCTTTTACTTTTTTTGTGGGTTGTGGGGGGGGGGGGGATTTCTAGACTTTTCGTACTAAATATAGACACTTTGAAAATCAAATTCAGTTTTTAAACTTTTTTTTTCAATTTTCAATTTTTGCAAAAAATCTGTCAACATGTCTAAAAAAAAATAAAAATTTTGGAAAAATTAAACTGTAGATGCTCACAAAATTTTTCAAAAATTTCTTGAATTTTTTGGAATCTTTTTTCTGAAAAGTTCACAAAATTTTGAACAATCAAATTGTACAAAATTAAACAAAAAATTATGCAAAATCGAAAGTAGATGTTAAAAAGTGAATATGAAAAAAAAAAAAAAAAAACGAAAATTGACCCATTTCTTCATCTTTTATTATTACATATCTACTTTTGATTTTAAATTTTATTTTCAAAAAAAAAAAATGAAAATCCATTTTATAAACTCTTTTTAAAAATTGAAACCCAATGCAAATGCATCTGTTAGACTCAAAGTCCGAAATAGTACGTATCGCGATTGGTACAGGTGATTTTGTACCAACCGCGAAGTGTTCGAACAGTGTCCGAACTATCGAACTTTGTACAATGATCAATGTACAAATCGCGATACGTACGTGTAATACCGAACCCTCCGCGTTCTGTTCGGACAGTGCTGACACTCTGTACAGCCGGCCTGTGCCAACTCCGAAATAAAGGTTGCTGGGTCATACTCTGCACCTCTAAAACGCTGAAGTAATTTTTTTTTCGTGCGTAGTACGAAGTTTTGCTTTTATAATGAACTCACAGATGCAAAGGTTCAAAAAATGTTATTTTTCCAAGTCCAATTCCTTGCAGCTTCGAGTAGACGTTGGAAAAATAACATTTTTTGAACCTTTGCATCTGTGAGTTCATTATAAAAGAAAAACTTCGTACTACGCACGAAAAAAAAATTACTTCAGCGTTTTAGAGGTGCAGAGTATGACCCAGCAACCTTTATTTCGGAGTTGGCACAGGCCGGCTGTACAGAGTGTCAGCTCTGTCCGAACAGAACGCGGAGGGTTCGGTATTACACGTACGTATCGCGATTTGTACATTGATCATTGTACAAAGTTCGTTAGTTCGGACACTGTTCGAACACTTCGCGGTTGGTACAAAATCACCTGTACCAATCGCGATACGTACTATGTATTTCGGACTTTGAGTCTAACACATCTATTCAATCCTTTTATCGGCCCATAACAGGATGATCAACAACATTTGTTGAGCAAAACAGCTTCACTAGGCTTGACCTTTTCGCATTACTTTTTCAAGGGACTGCAACCCCCCTCCCCCACAATACAGAAAAAATCAATTTTCACGGAAAACTTCGAACAAATACAATTCAAAATATCACAATAATCTCTAAACTTAAATTTTCACGAGCAAATCCAAACACAGTTCAAAAAATCTCAATGAACTCCTAATTTAACATTTTCAGAAACTTTTTTCATTTGAATTATTTATCAAGGCAAATGGGAATTTTTTCAATTTCCAAAAAAAAAGCTTGACTTGTCTTGACCAACTTGAAATAACTTGATGGTTTGACAACCCGCATAAATTTTCTCAAAACCCGATGGAAATCTTAATGCCTTATTGCAATCAACGACTTTGAAAAACTGTTTCCTGTTGATTCAGTTTCAACTGACTTCGATGAGTTCAGGGGCGCGCAGACGGTTACAACTTTATTGAACGTTTTTCGAAATTATGGCCACCCACCCACCCACCCAATCACCCAACCATCCTCTTCACCAATGAGAGCAAAAAATGCAATAATGGGTATCAAAATACAGGTTTTTTTGCAGAGGTTGAATTAACACAACATTTTGATTTAAGAAGTCACAATTATTGTAAAGTGTCAAACTTGCTTAAGCCTTAAAAATTTTTTCTAGGCAATTTTATGGTAGGTAGATGAAAAAATCTAAAAAGTGTCTACATATTCATCCTGAGCTGAAATAAGACTCCCAAAATCTTTTTGAGGACTAGAAGGTTGAAAATCGAATATTAAATACAAATTAAAATTAAAAATCCCATATTGAAAGTCTGCACGCCACTGGATGGATTTTTAAATGAATTTCATTTTTGAACCATTTTTCTTTATTTTCCCTTGAATTTCTTCATAATTCGCCATTTTTTTCAATTACCGAAAGAACAAAACAGAGAATGAAATTATTTCTAGCAGTTATTGCAAGATTAGTAGATTTTTTGAAAAATTCCAAACTACATATTATAAAAAATAATTATTCCTTTTTCGAATTCCCCATCAAATGGTCATTAAGTATTTTCTTCAAAAAAAAAAAAGTTCCAACCCTTCGTAATCAAAAGACAGAACAAATTAAGATACTACACCCTGTCATAAAAATCGACATCAAAATCACCAATATACCAATTAAACGAATCCGTTACACAATAAAAAGAACCTCATTAGAGCAAAAATACACTTCTAGATATCCCCTCAGGTACATTTCTCACCCTATCAAAAACATACGAAAAAAACCAATCGCCACCAAATTCTCGCCATTCTTTCATTTCTCACCAAAACACAGGCAATTTGTATCAATAATTAGTAAACGTCAGTCACGAACGAATCAAATACCCAGCAGGGTATTGCAAACCGCAAAACACCACCACAGACATTGAAAACAGACACCCTAATCTCATATGTCACCGTGTTAACAACCCTCACTTAAGGCTTCACCATCGACACCCTTAAGAGCCTCATTTGACACCATCTACCTGTACAATGGTCGAACCCAGCAAGGGTTTCCTGGACGATACCCATACCGTGATAATGGATCACCACGCCCACTCTCGAGTATACATTGGTTTAATTAATAGATCCATTACAGCCCGGGAACAGGTACCTGAGCACGAGCACAACGCAGCAACCCTTCGCGTTAAACCGTAAAATTAGCTTCTTGTTCACGCGAATGAGAGAAGAAAAAAAAAGGGTGTGAAAGGGGGCGCCCGACGAAGGTATTTTATACCTGTACGATCAACTCGTGTTTCAATTGACCGCCTTTTTGTTCGGGAATTTTTTCATTCTTGGGGCATGTCGGACGCTGGCTGTGATTTGCATGTACGATATGGCGCCTCGACGAGCCATAACCTTAGCGCATCGTTCAAGTTCAGTGGCTGGCGAACACGTGCGCATTCCATGGCGCTGGGCCGCTGAGCGTGGCGCGATGTGTCGACAGAGCGATCGGATATTTTTGTCCTGGATTTTTGCAGCGCGAGGTAAATTTATCTACCAAAGCGTGTACGTGTATGTTTGCAGATCGGATCCGCAGAAGGGAAGGTGCTACACAGTATGCGACGTATTGAAAGAGAATTAACGATTATCGCGTCAGCTACGCGGCTGCAGACCGTAGGCAACTTGTACATTTAGATATTTATTAGACGCTATAATAGGTCGTGTAATAATTTCCCCGCATTCGGGTCCTCTTCCTCTCGGAGGCTTTTTGCATAAAGCGCAAAATCAGCGGAAAGAGGTGGCGCTGAAGATGGCGCTGCTCGTGGTCAGCAGAACCTGAAAAGGCGGATGTTTTCATCTATTTTTTTTTTAATTAATCGAGCCGCAGACGTGACATGCTCGCTGATCGCAGGTACCATACAGTAATTAAATTGTCAATCGATGATGCAGTGTTGAAAACGTATAAGGTATATGAGGACAGACGTGTGTCTAATTTCACCGGTGCGCCGTCACTTGCCACAATGGCCGAGGCCGGCAGTGGCATAAATTTAGCCGCCGATCAAGAAGCGGGCTTTAATGTGCGCCAATTGTAATACCAAAGTGGTATAACGAGCGGCCGCGATGGCCAACGGTAAATTATCGATATGAATGAGCGCGAAATTTGATTTATTGACCGAGTTCTCATGTGGTATGACGATGACACAGTCTGCGTATGGGCGGCGTTTTGGATTGCCGAGTTTCGGTTTCTATGGTCTGGGTAGAGGTTGGTAATATGAATATGAGCGATTGTATACGAGTATACGCTGAGTAATGTTTGTAATGAATTTCGAGACAGGTTGACCAGCGGATTGACTCTGGTGTACTGGCAAACCCGCATTCGAAATTACAAATTGTTGTTACTGCTGAAGATATTCGAGAATAACAGAATGGAAATTTTGAAATTATATTCCAGGTATACTTTGGTTCTTTGCTGAATGTAAATTTTAATCCGCAGAGTATATTTTCTAAGAAACGTTTCACCCATTTAACTCGCGGTGGTCAAAATTGACCGATTTTACCTCATTGTGAATAATTAACAAGTTTACTAAGTGGTTCAACATTTACAAATTCAAAATTCAATAAAGATTCCAGTCAAAATTGATTAACTGACGTCTAATTTGACTTCATTATCAAAATTGATAAATTTCACAATGTGATCAAAACTGACTAATTTAACCAATTTGATTTCATTATCAAAATCTTCAATTCCACCTTACAATAAAAATTGTCCAATTTGACTTCATTTTAAAAATTGATCAATTTGACTTCATTTTCAATGTTGATCAATTTCACTTGATGCTCAAAATTGACAAATGAGTTTATGATCAAAAGAGACCAACATGATCATTTTGACTTCATTATCAAAATTGACCATTTCGACTTCATCATCAAAATTAACCAAAAACTGACCAAACATTGACCATCTTGATTTTATTATTGACCAAAAATTGACCATTTTATACTTCATTATCAAAATTGACCATTTTGAATTACCTAATCATGAAAGTTGACCGTTTTGAATTGACCATTTCGACTTTATTATCAAAATTGAACTATTTCACTTCGTGATCAAAATCGACCATTTTGACTTCATTATCAAAATTGACCAAAAATTGACCAGATATACCATTTCGAATTTACCATCAAAATTGGCCCGTTTGAATTGATCATTTTGACTTTATCATCAAAATTGATCATTTCGACTTTATCATCAAAATTGATCATTTTGACTTTATCATCAAAATTGATCATTTTGACTTTATCATCAAAATTGACCATTTTGACTTTATCATCAAAATTTATCATTTTGACTTCATCATCAAAATTGATCATTTTGAATTGACCATTTTGACTTTATCATCAAAATTGATCATTTTGAATTGACCATTTTGACTTTATTATCAAAATTGGCCATTTTGACTGATCAATTTGCTCAATCATGATCAATTTTGACGATAAAGTCAAAATGATCAATTTTGTTGATATAAGTCAAAATGATCAATTTTGATGATATAAGTCAAAATAATCAATTTTGATGATAAAGTCAAAATAATCAATTTTGATGATAAAGTCAAAATACTTAATCAATTTTGATGATAAAGTCAAAATACTTAATCAATTCTGATGATAAAGTCAAAATAATCAATTTTGATGATAGAGTCAAAATAATCAATTTTGATGATAATGTCAAAATAATCAATTTTGATGATAAAGTCAAAATAATCAATTTTTATAATGAAGTAAAAATGGTCAATTTTTGGTCAATTTTGATGATAAAGTCAAAATGGTCAATTTTGATGATAAAGTCAAAATGGTCAATTTTGATGATAAAGTCAAAATGGTCAATTTTGATGATAAAGTCAAAATGGTCAATTTTGATGATAAAGTCAAAATGGTCAATTTTGATGATAAAGTCAAAATGGTCAATTTTGATGATGAAGTCAAAATGGTCAATTTTGATGATAAAGTCAAAATGGTCAATTTTGATGATGAAGTCAAAATGATAAATTTTGATGAAGAAGTCAAAATGGTCAATTTTGATGATAAAGTCAAAATAATCAATTTTGATGATAAAGTCAAAATGATCAGTTTTGATGATAAAGTCAAAATGATCAATTTTGATGATAAAGTCGAAATGATCAATTTGGATGATAAAGTCAAAATAATCAATTTTGATGATAAAGTCAGAATAATCAATTTTTATAATGAAGTAAAAATGGTCAATTTTTGGTCAATTTTGATGATAAAGTCAAAATGGTCAATTTTGATGATAAAGTCAAAATGGTCAATTCTGATGATAAAGTCAAAATGGTCAACATTGACCAATTTGACACAATAGTCAAAATGGCACATTTGACATCATGATCAACATGGATTGGTTGGACATAATTATCAAAAATGACCAATTTCACTTGAAGATAGAAATTGATCAGTCTGGCATAGTGATGAAATGATGAGAATTAATGAATTTCGCGTGATGGTCAATATTCACCTGTTTTGATTAGCGACCATAAATTGAAAATTTCAGACAATGGTCAAAACGGACCAAATTTACCTAGTGGTCAAAAATTATTGACCAATTTTATTTTATAGTCAAAAATTGTAAAATTCGTGAAAGTTTCAAAATTGGCCAATTTTACTCAGTCAATATTGGCCAGATTTAGTAAATTTTACACAGTTGTCAAAACTGACCAATTTCACTTTGTGGTCAAACATCCTCAATTCAATACAATATCCCAATTTGACCCATTTTACTGGATGGGGGAAGTGTGTATGTGTCATCTGTCATGTCAATATCCAACAGTTTCGCTTGATGGCCAAAAATTGAAAAAGTCGTCAAATAGTCACTGACCAATTTTACCTGGTGATCAATATTCAACTACCTATATTTTCCAGGTCAACTTGGTGGTCAAAATTGACTGCTTCTATTTGACGATAATAAATCAAACAATTTCGATGGTGATTAAAATGGTCTTATGATGACCCAATGATTAAAAATTAGGTAATTCGAATGGGTATTTCAAATTAACCAATTTGACACAATATGTGGTACCAAGACTGGGAATTTCAACTTAGTGATCGAAATTGACCAATTTAAAAAATAATAGTGAAAATTTGACAACTTGATGACTTAATAGCACACACGAAAAAAAATTGGCACATTTTGCAAAAAATATATGTGTGAAAATTCAGAAATGGATCATTTCTTCTTGTTGAAAATATTTCAGGTTTCAGCCCTATTAGAGAGGCATGGCGAGATCTATTTCAAATAGCGAGCAGATAAAGCATAAAGCTAGTAATTCCAAAAATTTTCTGATATTAAAATTACTTTCGCAGTGCAAAATATATTAACCTAGGTATTCTTAATTAATGATGGAATGATTTTTTTTTTTTTTTTCATCAAGTACAATTCCTACACTTCGGCGTCTTTATTTGACCTATTCTGCAGTCCTCGACACGCACTTATAGAAAACCATCAATAAATGATTTCGATAACTTTATATCTGGCTTATTATATTACACATAACCTACGTACTCGGCACCGTAATCACTTCATTTACACGCACTCAATTTACACAGCCGTGGCAAAGGTAGGCAATAGATAAAAGCTCAAAACCAGCAGCCTTGTAGATATAAAACCGCCTTCTGCCACCGGCGGCGATATCTCCATCGAGTTCGGAGTCCTTATAACATTATGACGTCTTCTATGTAGCATGGATACCTATATGTATTAGGTACTGGGTATATAATATTCATCTCGTGTCGCCACATATATTCACGTTCGATCATTAATTACACGATGGTAATGACATCTGCGATTATAATAATTTCAGCAACAAGTTCCCATGCTGCAGTTATACGTAGGTACACTCGTACCTATCCATAGGAGTATGTTTATACATACATAGTGTTGGGAAAACGCCGGGGTATTTATAGTCTGGTTGCAATTGAAACGCGTAACGCGATACTACGTGAAGACTTTTAGGTTGTGGGTTTTCGAAACGGAAACAGTCGATAAATTTTCATAGGTCAGTGCCATGGCAATAGCCGCTGCGTCGGACGCGTTAAAATAGTGGCACATATATGTACCACGATAAAACGAGCAAGTGCCAATATTTCTCGTTGATATGGCCGTACTACCAGATGAGCAGGATGGTTATTTGCGCGCCGTATGGTGATGACACACATATGTGCATGTGCATTTTGTCGAATTACGTGTTAATTAACACGGCGAAATGACTTAATTTAGCCGGTGCTGATGTTGATTTTCTAATAGTTTTCTGAAAGTAGATGTAATAGGATGTAACAGTTGTTTCATAATTCATTTTTATTCATATGTGGGGCCAGTTCAGAGACGAAACGACTGAAGTGAGGGAGAAGAAGGAAGAAACATGAAATTCGAAAAAGCGACTGCAGCCAAAAAGTGAAAATTAAACATGAGAGTAAAATCTGAATTAAATTTTTTGTAATAAGTCAAAAAAGTCAATCATGAATTTCAGAAAATTCATCCAACACAAATGTAAAAAACTCAATTTTGCGAAAAAACAAGTCAGTTTACCACTGTCAAAAGAGCCAATCATCACCAAAAACTTGACTTAGTTACAAAGCAAAATTCAAAAAATTGACCAAAAATTAAAAAAAAAATACTAAAAATCTGGTAGTTGGTCAAACAATAATTTGAACCAGTTTTAACCAAACTTTGGATGAAACTTTAACTTTAACTTGAAGACTTGAACCAATTTTGACCAAACAAACAAAATAGGTAAATAATTGCCAAAAAAGTCAAATTTAACCAACAATTCAGGTCAATATTGACACAAAATTCAAAGAGCCAAAATGACTGAAACTGAAAGTCAAGAAATCAATTGCATTAAATCTGACAAAGCGTTGAAAGGATCAATTTACAAAAAACTAAAAGTCTTATTTCGATTTTTAAAAAGTCTATCCTGCCTTGAAAATCAGGTCAATTTTGACCAAAAAGTGAAGTCAATTTAGAACTGAAAAATTTTCAAGTAAATTTTGACCGAAAACTGAGTGCATTCTGACCAAAAATTGAAATAAATTTCATCAATAATTTGGTCGATTTCATCTATAAAATTGAATCAATCTTTAGACAAAAAATGAAATGAGCAAAATTTTGAACCAAAATTCATCCAATTTTGATAGAAAAATTGACTTATTCTGATAGATTATTTTCATTAAAAAAATGAGTCAAGTTTGACCAAGAAATCGAGTCAAATGAGTTGATTTTCATCAAATGATTAAGTTGACTTTAATCAAAAAATTGAATCAATTTCGATCAAAAAATCAAATCTATTATGATTGAAAAATCAAATGAATTTTGATACAAAAATTAAGCTAATTGGGATTAAAAACTCGAGTCAAATTCGACCAAAAATTAATTTTGATCAGGGCATAGCAGTCAGCAAAAAAATTTGACTCCGGAGTCAAAACAAAAGTTGACTCCTGACTCCGGGCTTGACTCCGGAGTCAAGGGAGAAATTTGACTCCTGACTCCGAGCTTGACTCCGGAGTCAATTTTAGACCTTGACTCTTGACTCCGACTTGACTCCGGAGTCAAACTTTGATCTTGACTCCTTGACTCCGGCTTGACTCCGGAGTCAAGCCGGAGTCGGAGTCAATTTGGAGTCAGTTTGACTCCGACTTCGGAGTCGACTCTTAGGCCCTGATTTTGATCGAAAAATTGAGTCAATTTTGGTAAAAAAAAATGAGTCAATTTTGATCAAAAAATTGAGTTGATTTTAATCAAAAAAATGAGTCAATTTGATCAAAAAATTGTTCCAATTTTGATCAAAACATCGAGTGAACTTCGATTAAAAAATTGAGTCAATTTCGATCAAAAAATTGAGTCAATTTTGATCAAAACATTGAGTCAATTTTGATCAAATATTGAATCGATTTTGATCAAAACGTTGAGTCAATTTTGATCAAAGCAGTCAATGTTGATCAAAAATGAGTCAATTTTGATCAAAACATAAAGTCAATTTCAATTAAAAATTGAGTCAATAATTTTGATCAAAACATTGAGTCAATTTCGATTAAAAATTTGAGAAATTTTGATCAAAAAATTGAGTCAATTTTGGTAAAAAAAATGAGTCAATTTTGGTAAAAAAAAATTGAGTCAATTTTGGTAAAAAAAAATTGAGTCAATTTTGATCGAAATATTGAGTAGATTTTGATCAATATATTGAGTAGATTTTGATCAAAACATTGAGTCAATTTTGATCAAAACGGTCAATGTTGATCAAAAAATGAGTCCATTTTGATCAAAAAAATGAGTCGATTTCACTCAAAAAAATGAGTCAATTTGATTAAAAAATTGTTCCAATTTTGATCAAAACATTGAGTCAATTCCAATTAAAAATTAAATCAATAATTTCGATCAAAAAATTGAGTCAATTTCGATCAAAAAATTGAGTGAGTTTTGAACAAAAAGCCAAGCTATCAATTTTGATTTTTTGTCAGTCAATAGGTACCTACCTATGTAAATTGTGATGAAGACGTAAAAAATGTCAATCGATCAAAACGTTGAAGAAATCAACTTTGACAAAAAATCAATTTCAACTCATGTCAAATAATTACCTACCGATACCTATATCAAATAAGTGAAAATCAGACAAAGAAATTATTCGAGTTTCTGACTCTGCAATTGATATCAAGTGCGACGTGTCAAATTCTCCAATTTTGACTTTTTCATCGAATATATAATCTGAATCAATTTCGAGTTTTTACATTTAATACTGATATTTAAATCAATAATATTTTGACGCGTCTTTTTGAAAAATATGTCAGTTTTGACACTGATATCACATGCCTTCATTCTGGCTTTGAAACCGGCACAAAATAAGTAGACATTTTTGAAAATTTGTCTTATACAAAATTCAAAAAAAAAACTCGTATCGTTTTTTTATCCATTGTAGATAAATAAATACATCACATATTCTTGACACAGCCTACGAATCAAAAAACAGACTTCTTTAGTCCTTTTCACGTTATTAATTATTCTTAACAAATGATTTCCTTGATTCATCAACCGATACCACCAGAACGCCCCACAATTCAATCCGCTCATTGTTACATCACACGCAGATATTTACCATACACCTAGGCCGGACCTGGACATCGCAGATAAGACAGCAGTCCATCATGACGCGATCGTCGTACCTTGACTGATTTAATCTGGCGATTCAGCGTACGAAAACGCAAGCAGCACGCAGCGTCGAGCGAATAATGAATTAGTCGATTATACGCCATCGTTATAGGCCTACATACATAACGTACGTCTGCGTACGTTACACACCAAAGAATCTCTCCGGACTGTGCGTTCTTCTGCTGCTGGCAATGTCCGAGAATAACAAAAAGACCTACGTCGTGTGGAAAATTCAATTACACAAAGTCGTATAAATCTCGACGTATCGGGCGTACCGGGATCGAGCAATTCGATTATATCGACGGCTTATCCGCGCCGAGGCACAGCACACATCGAATTACCGTCCGCGCTGGAATTCAAAACAGCAACGGTACCAGGGGGAATGGCGAAAAACCTACATAATCGGTCAAGGTCGATGCATTTCTCGTCCATAAATTCGCATTCGCGACAGACGCGACGTCACATGTCTCGAGCGAAAAAAAAATTTCATCCATGGTTCAACACTCTTCGAGAAAAGAAAATTCAGCCGTGCCGTCAGGTCAGATGAGTTGCGATTATCTATTAACCTGGCCGACGTGTTGCATTCGAGATCTCTTTCGTCTACTTAATCGAATGAGATTGAAAAATTCAATCGTAACAATCGCCATAAATGTTTTCGAGCGGACCAGACGTGCGAAATTATCAACAAAAGACCACAATATGATGGATTTGTATAAGCCATGGTATCGGCAAAACCGAAACCGAGACGTCGGTCGTATGACTCTTCTATTCTTATTTCTTTGCTCTTCTTATTCTTTGTTTTAGGTATTTTTGTTGTGACGTATATAGGTCGTATCGTATATATCTCGTATTCGTTGCGGAATGCTGCAGTTCGCGCGATAGTCGCACTTCTGTTCGATATTTTCATTTTTTTCCCATTTGGTCATCTTGTTTAACGCGCGAATCAGCGAGTTCCACCGCGATCCGTGAACGAGCCGAATTCGTCGCGGAATTTCATCCCGCAAATAACAGTCTGCTCGATTCATAATCGTAACGAGCTCCCTATTATGTTTAATTTGTAAAAATGCATTATTACTCGTAGGTACATATTTCGTCGTATGGAAGTCTGTATGTACAAGTCTACGTACCAAGAGTACCTATGTGTACAAGTAATCGTGAGCGAATGCGCAATTCGTCTGGTATTTTTTTTCTTTTTCTTTTTCTTTTTAGGTGACTAATAATCCATTTTTGCGGTAGTCCGACTTATTCACACGGTGACTGAAGTACCAAGACTGGTCGACACCTACGAAACGTGCTGTCGAGTCATCCGAATGCATTAGGCGAAGTTGGTTTTGATGATTTATTGGCTAGTCTGGGACTATTGTTGAATACGCGGCGGGTGTCTGACTGGATGATTATTTTCAACATAGTAACTCGAAGGTGGACGACGAGAATGAAATTCACTTGAAATAACGAGAGGAGTGCAGAAAAAGTATGTTATGAAAAATGTGCGAGGAAATAAAAATTTGGCGAATTTGATCAAGCTTTACTTTGCGAACCGATTTTTTCTAAAGCATCTGGCCGGATGAATTTGGCCTTGGACTGAATTTTCGTTCCAGCCTCCTTAAATGGCACCCCATTCTGGAAAAATTTGACACCCTCCTTCCCCTCCATTTTAGAGTTATGGTCATTTTTCGCCTGATTTTCAAAAATTCTTAATTTCAACGGTTGTGAAGGAAATTTTCTGTCTTTTGACACAAAGTTACATCTCGTAGAGATGTATTTTTGAAAATTTTTTCAAAGATTTTGCTGCACCTCTGCATGGGTTTTCGACTTTCGACTATTTGAAGTTTTCAGTCGCAAAAAACTCCACATAAGCGAAGAGCGACCAACTTTTGAAAATATCCTAAAAACGTGTATTTTAACCCAGATTCACGTCATGTATTCGGTTTTGGCGATTTCGATGCCACAAGGGCCAAAAATTGCAAAAACCTGTACAAAAATGTTAATTTTTTTGGCGGATTTTTCAAATTTTGAGCATTTTGTGCAGAAAGAAATGACTAAACGAAAAAATAAACGTCGAATTCATGTTCAGTGGGTCGAATAACTCGATCAACACTCCTCTCATGATCATTTCATAAGAATCCTCGAAATTCGCTATTTCTGTCATGAAAAGTCAGCGAAAAAAGTAAATTTTGAGACTTTTAGAAAAACAACCGCGAAAAGGGGGGTTGTTGGAGTGTTTTGACCCGCTAAATACGAATTCAATGTTAGTTTTTTTATTCGCTCATTTTTTCCATCTAAAATGCTTAAAATTTGAAAAATCTGCTATTAAAGACAGAATTTCTGTACCTATTTCATTTCAGTAGATGATTTTTTGGGTTATTGTACATTTTCCCAAATCCACTTTCCCGAAAGACATTTCCCCGAAAAACAAAATCCCGGAAACTTTTTACCCGAATCCAATTTCTCGAATGATTTTTACCCGAACCGTTTCCCCAAATACTTTTATCTTGAATGCATAAATTCCAAATCAAAATTTAATCAAAAGTTGAATGTCAGAAATCAAAAATTGAGAACTAAAAATCAACGTCAAAATATGATAACCGAATGTATTTTCCTTCTCGAACTGTAGTCCCTCCCCCCCCCCCCCAAAAAAAAATCATCACTCCAGTTTGCTCAAAGTTCCTGCTTCAACCAAATTTTTAGGAAGTATATTTTGAGTAATCAACAACAAAAAAAAAAAATGCAATTTTATAATTTTTGGGACACGTCTGACTCTGAAGATCAATAAATCCCAGAGTCATTATAGAATTTTTTAAAAGAAATCCAAAATTTTTCACCTAGATATTTTACTTGTATCAAGCTTGGCTGCAGCAGATCTTGGGACACAACATTTGGGCGTTTGTCTTCCGGGAAAACATCATTCGGCAAATCGGATTCGGGTAAAAAATTTTCGGAATTTTATCCACCGGGTAATTGTCTTTCGGAAAACTGGTTTCGGGAAAATGAACGGATACCAATTTTTTGTTAAAATATCAAACATGTAAATATCTAGACCCTTTTTTTTACTTAATTTTCAAAATTGGAAAACAATTTTAAAACTTGAATTGAAAAAAATGTAGGGCAGTTGAAATTGAAAATTGTAAAAAATTTTCCACTCAAATGCAATTTTTTTGACTAAAAAAATGCTACATTCTTATTTTTAAGAACATCCTGCCGCCTTCACCCTTCCTCCATTGAGTTGGTAAAAGAATTTTGCTTGCTTTGATATGACCACTTTGTACAGAAGAGGAAAATAATTTTAAGCTCTGAAATTTTTATACCGAAAAATTTTACTTTTTATGAATAAAAATAACAAGTGGAAACTGAATTTTTATGAATTTTAAACCAAAATCAATCTTCAACTTTTTTAAATTGTTTGTATGACTCTTGTGGAGCCAGAGGAAGGGAAGAGGGTGACTGGGTGAAATGTCATAATGTCAAATTGAATAACCAGTGTTCTGAGCTTCCTATTATTGAAATTTGATACCTTGACGGATTTTTTTTCAGTTTACTCAAAATCATTTTTAGCACATGAAAGAATCCGGTACCTGTTTGCAATGATTGATCAATTTCCAAGACACACAAGCGATTTGTTTTTACACTTGAACAATGTTTACAACATTTTACTAACGTAACCTTATTTTTTATCAGAACTTGAAACAATTTATTTTTCATTTTTACCGAGTCAACCCCTCCTCCCCCCCCAAAAAAAATCATTAAAATTCCAGCAGTGAACGTAATTCATTGATAGTTAATCTAAGTATCTTCGTTTTTCCATTAAAATAAGAAAGAAAAAAATCAATCCTCATAATTGAAGGTCATTTCACTCCTACGAATCTCTCAATCAAATTCTCAAATTCTTCGCCACAGACCTCCATGACCCATGTTTTTTCGGTAGGAATGCTGCCCCTTAATAAACCTTTCATCGGGTTCAAGACGAATCAATCAGTTCATCAACAGTCGACTCATTTCCATCTGTCAGTGTCACTGGTTGAAATTTCCAAACGTGTAGATTTCGAACAGACACTGGTTTTCAGCAAACCATAATCTCTCTTTAAAATCAGATCAACTTTCAAATTTCAATTAAAAGCACGAAAAAAAAATCAGCTAGGATGAGATCGCACATCGACACCGATCACCGGGTACAACGTTTCAAACCCGTTTAAAACGATTAACGCTGCGGCTCGTCGCGTCGTCGGTCGCGCGCGTAACCGGTTGATTTATCTAAATGAGTAGCCCTTGTCAGAGTACACAATACAAGCCTGATGAATCGACACCGAACGCGGACCCTGTTGTTTATGAATGTAACGTTAATGCATATTTTAAGTAGCCGATCTATGACGTGGCGCGGCCGCGGCGGCGCTAATATTTAAATTTTTTCTCAATGAGTTGATTCTTGCTTTCTTTAATGGATCTCTTGACACGAAAATTTCTCGCCTGCGTCCTTGATATCGATGAAATTCGCGAAACGTTTGATTGACTCGACTCACGATCGGCTTCATTTTGCCGCACAAAGAAGTCTAAGGCTAAAAAAAATTTAATTTGCTCGGATAACCACAAACTCCGAGGATATAAATTGACGTCTCTATTCCGGCTCAGCGACATACTTTTGGAAAAACTGAGCAATTTTTGTTGTATCTATTTCTTTGACCATTATAAGCCTTACACTTATATTATACACGGAAAAAACAGAAGATACATTTTACCCCAGAAATAATAAATTTTATCAAAAAAAAAGATATATTTTATCAAAAAAATTAATAAATTTTACCAAAATGATAAATTTTAATCAAAAAATAATAAAATGTATTCAAAAAAAATAATAACGTGTTTCAATTCACAAAATAGGTGAAATTTGTTTTAAAAAATAATATTTATTATCAGAAAAAATAATAAAATTTGTCAGAAAATGAATAAATTTTATCAAAAAAAATAAATTTTATTCAAAAAAAATGATAAATTTTACCTATTTTGAGAATTGGGACGCGTTATTATTTTTTTGGATAAATTTTATTATATTTTTTTTTTAGTGTAGTTTCCCTTCGAACGAGCCTGGGATTACTTATATTTATATGGAGCTAGAGCAGAGGTATAAAAAGTGTGAGGTTCTTTTTTAAAATGGTTCATAAAGAGAACCATGTTGGTGATTTATTCGTCCGCGTGTATCGCCCAGTTGCAATTAAAAGCAATGAGCTATAAATCCAAATATGACGTTCGGTATATTCAGTTACATAAGTTAAAATTCACTATAAATGGAAATATATTTTATTCGTCGCGACTGGCGAATGTGCTTGTGAGAAAACACGGTCGCAGCAGGCGTCTCGACGTAATATGTAAGTAGTTGTAATTCGTTTTGCTGCGATTTTCGTAGGATTTTTTGAAAACGTATTTCGAAATGTCCACTTTCGATTGGAATGAAACTTCGATTATTGGAAAAACTACACCCTGAAGCCACCCTTGTCAAAATTCCAACTGTCCAAGTCGATACATTGATTTTTTTTCAAGTATTGAAGTCTTGAAAATTTCAAGTTTCAGTGAAAAAGTGGAATTTTTGAAAAAAACACTTTTATACCCACATGGTGAAAAGTTTTCCAGTCTCGAATTCAAATTTGATTATTTCTAGGGATTTGAAGACATCAGGGCAATTTTGATTTGCTCAAAAGTATTCTAAAATTTTTACAGAAAGTACCCAAATCAATTTGAATGCATGCATCAGACAGCTAAACATCAAGATCTGGTTTCCTTCTTGATTATTTTTATGAAAAAAATCCACTTTTGGCCTGATTTCCAAAAAAAATTACTGTTTTCAGCCATTCTGAAGTTCATAGATGATTATTTTTAAATTTTTAAAATTTAACTGCCATTCGGAAAAAGAGACTTGAGATTCTTAGGATTTTCTCGTTAAAATTGAAAAGAAGCGAGAATCAAAGTTTTTCTGAAAGTTCCAGAATGGCTGAAAATCGTCAAATGGTTTGAGGTCGAAATTAGGCTGGTCCAATATTGAGAAATGCAATGCAAAAATCAGAGACTGAGTAGATTGAAAAAAAAAATTAAAATCGATTCATATCTCTCAATAGCACATAAAAGTCCAATTTTCAAAAATTTCCAAAAATGCAAGATTTTGTAAAAGTTTAAATTTGAAAAAAAAAAAATTAAAATTGATTATTAAAATAAATTTAGAGCTTATTCAGTTACTACTTGGACCAAAAAATCAAAAAAATTTTGAAAAAATTTATAGCTTTTTGAATTTTTTCTGCACTTTATGTTTAAAGACAATTTAATTTGGATCCAGTATCCAGCTAGAAATTGCTGGATGAAATTTAAAAAATTTCATACTGTTGAAATATACAAAGATCAATGACTGAAAATCAAAAAAATCAACCACGAGTGAAAACTTTTTTTTGGAAATGGACACATTTTCAAGTTACTTTTCGATTGTTGAATTCTTTAGATTCTGACCCAATTTTATAAATGTTAAGTTATTTTTTTTGACCCAATTTTAATCATTAAAAAAAGTGAATTTTCAAAAAAAAAATGTATTCCTAAAAAAGTTTTAACTCACGGGTTATTTTTTTAAATGGGGGGGGGGGGGGGGGTAATCAACTATTGACCCATGGCTTTGGTCTACCTCAGCACTTTCGCATTATAGTAAATTTTCAATTTCATTTTACAGGTTCTGCTTGGATACCAAAGGGTTAAAAATATTGTGCTTTTAGGTCTATTTAGATATTCACTAAATATGTTTTAAAATTGATTTTCATCAATTTTGATTTTTTTTAAATATTGAATTTTGACAATTCTTAAAAAATTGAAGGTTTTTCCTAAATCGTCAGACATAATTCGATTTTTTTTCTCATTATTCCTCCACCTTTCGTTTTTTGTGCGGTATTAAGTATACAAATTAAAAATCAAAAACATCGATTTGGGACCCAAATTTCATCAATTTTGGTAAATTCGTCAAAAATCCAGTGGTTAACTTGAGTTTACAAGTCTAATTCCAAACACAGTTGAACATTATTTTGAGATGTACAGGTTTGCTTGAAATTTTCCAAATGGTTGAAATGGTCCACTTTCGGCATTTCTTTAATCCTTTTCCTTTTGCATTCTCATTTTGGAGCTCCCGTTTTCTACTTTCTATTAAATTTATTCGTGGTCGTGGTGGTCATAAATAAAAAAGCTTGGATTTTGATAAAAATTATTGGTAAGGTAGATCACGTTAAAACGAAGATCTCCAAAAAAAAATTCTGAACACTCTTTAGCTCAAAAAAGCACAAAATTAATAGATTTTCAATTGGAGTCATTTTCGAAGAAAACGCGTTTTACCAATTTTTGAACGTGTGATCTGTTGCTCTAATGGGAGGCTTCTGTCGCCCCTGATTTGTATTTTCAAACCTCTTTGAAACATTGACTTTAAATCGGGAACCACTTCTAGCCCTTTACAAGAGAATTAAAAAGTTGCAAATCGCAAATTTAGAGATTTCAATTTTTTTCAAATTGCTCACTTAAAGCACTCAAAATCAAGTCAACCATGGATTGGAGATTTTTCCAGGACACGCCACATGTGCCATTTAAACCTCCGGTATTTAGATTCAAACCCTGCCATATTTTGAAATCCAGGATTTCGAGCCTATCGATCGTGAAATCGTCGATTGCGCACGAAATCCGAATCATCGGCTCAAAACACCATCAGTCACACGCACTTTTCGATTCATATGCAAAGTACAGCCGAGGAGAAATTCTTCCCAGAGGTTTGCTATCCTTTAGCCGGCGTATTGATTTGACAACGCACAGAAGCGTGTTGGCCTTTTGATCTCGGCTATGGGCAATGCTCTCTCCGATGTCGATACGATGCGAACCATCGATAAGAAAATGCGAAATCTTCGAAGATGATAAAATCGAATTCGGATTTGTGTTGCGCGGTTAATAGGTAGAGGCAGATCGCAAATACGAGGATACCACGACTAACACGGTTTATTTGGCGAAGAGCCTAGTTTAATGGATGATTAAAAATGAAATCGTGGCCGCCTCATTCTAAATTACCAGGCACTTTTATTTTTCAACACAATTAACCGCGCTTTAAGAATTAACATTCGGTACACGATTGCCGTAATAGAAATATTTCACATAGTGTTCGGATTCTCGGCCTGCTAAATGCAGTTCATACTCGTATAACATTGTCGAGTGTGCTTCGCCGGCCAGCTCGCTCATATAGCTCTTGTATTTGCGCTGATGATGCGCAGCCACGATCTTTCACGTTATGTACGAGTACCTGCGTACGTAGACGTACGTGCATTACATCCTGGTTCGGATATCCATTTCATAACGGTTTCGATTTACTGTACAACCTAAATCGACATTAAGATTGAAATGCATCCATCGAATCGTTCAACCCTGGGATACGCTTGCCCATGATGGGTCGTTAATCCAACTTTACCTAATTTTATGCAGTACCACGGACACGTGTATCCGTTCGTTGGCCATTGTTATGTACCATGTGTACGATGATACATGTTGATGGATGAACGAACAGAGTAGGTACTCGCAGATCGTCGTATTTTTGAATCAAATTAATTCACTACCTAATTTTTTTTCCAACGAAAACCATCCACAATACTTGAAGAAATGAAATGCTTTCCTTTTTTGGTCAATTTCTTATCCTCAAGTTTTCAATTTCTTTTCAATTTTCTAAAAAGTTGAAATTACGCCTAAGCCCTACAAAATATAAAATTTTGATCTCATCAAAGCAAATACCAGTAAAACGGTATCATCTTACTTTCGATTTCATAAATTGATTGTAAAGGCTTTGGAGCTGATCTGGAGTCTCCAAAAAAAATGATGAATTTTTCCAGGAAAACAGGTTTGAAATTTCAAACGTTGAACCTTAAAAATTCTGGAAACAGTTTCATAAAATCTGGTCTTCCACAGTTGGATGTTACACCAAAATTGAAATCAGCTGATTGCTGGATAAAATGGTCACAGATTTTCAAATCAATCAAATCAAGTGCCAGAAAAATATTACTCTCCTTTAAAATTATTTTAGATAATTTCACAAACTTTTCATTAATATTACCAATTGAATATGATAGCTGTTTCACTAGCAAATACAGCCAAAAATTTCAAAACTGAACATTCTAAAATTTCAAAGTTCTTTCCGCTTACTAATTTTATTTTCTTGAAACTCATAACCAGTATAAGTAACTAGGTATGCAAGATTTTTTCAAAAATGAAAAAGCAAATCATGCAGGAACTAAAACAACGAAGTTGGAAAAATTCAAAAAATAAAATTTACGTGAAAAAATTTGAAAAATCGGAAGATTGCTGAATGCATTTTCCGATCATCTTCAATAATTATCACAAATGAAATGAGATTTTATCAATAACCTACTCACTCATTTTCAGGCTTTTCTTATTTGAACAATGAAAATTCTATTTTCTACTCACCTGAAACAGAAAAATTTAATAAATCGTTAATTATTGTGCTCAACTTGTGCATAGATGTTTAAAATAGGTACTTTATTTATTTATACATTTTTTGGTCAGACTTGTGAGAAATATTTGAGGGAGGGGGAATGTCAAAAATAATACAATCCTCAATAACACACAATGAATTTTTAGAAATAAGATCAAGCAACATTCGATCACACAACAATCACTTCTGGCCATAGAAAGTCCAGCGAAGGGAGAGGGGGTAGAGATAAAATTAATGACTTATGCTCGACAATAAAATTTTTGATTATGAAATGTCAAAAAATTGCATTTTTTTTATTTTTCAAAAAGTTTAATTCTTTCTGCTTGTTTTTTTTTTAAATTCATTCTTTTCGGTTTTCATAAAAATTGCATTCTTTTGGTTTTTAAAAAAATTGCATTCTTTTTGTTTTTTAAAAAAATTGCATTCTTTTTGTTTTTCAAAAAATTGCATTCTTTTTGTTTTTCAAAAAAAATTGCATTCTCTTTGTTTTTCAAAAAAATGCATTCCTTTTGTTTTTCAAAAAAAATTCATTCCTTTTGTTTTTCAAAAAAATTGCATTCTTTTAGTTTTTCAAAAAATTGCATTCTTTCTGTTTTTCAAAAAATTGCATTCTTTTTTGTTTTTCAAAAAAAATGCATTCTTTTAGTTTTTCAAAAAATTGCATTCTTTTTGTTTTTCAAAAATTGCATTCTTTCTGTTTTTCAAAAAATTGCATTCTTTTGCATTCTTTTTGTTTTCCAAAAAATTTCATTCTTTTTGCTTCTCAAAAAAATGCATTCTTTTTGTATTTCAAAAAATGCATTCTTTTTGTTTTTCAAAAAAATTGCATTCTTTTTGTTTTTTAAAAAAATTGCATTTTTTTTGTTTTTAAAAAAATTGCATTCTTTTTGTTTTTCAGAAAAATTGCATTCTTTTTGTTTTTCAAAAAAAATTGCATTCTTTTTGTTTTTCAAAAAAATTGCATTCCTTTTGTTTTTCGAAAAATTGTATTCTTTCTGTTTTTCAAAAAGTTGCATTCTTTTTGTTTTTCAAAAAAATTGCATTCTTCTTGTTTTTCAAAAAATTGCATTCTTTTTGTTTTTCAAAAAAATTGCATTCTTTTTGTTTTTCAAAAAAATTGCATTCTTTTTGTTTTTCAAAAAAAATTGCATTCTTTTTGTTTTTCAAAAAAATTGCATTCTTTTTGTTTTTCAAAAAAATTGCATTCTTTTTGTTTTTCAAAAAAAATTGCATTCTTTTTGTTTTTCAAAAATTGCATTCTTTCTGTTTTTCAAAAAATTGCATTCTTTTGCATTCTTTTTGTTTTCCAAAAAATTTCATTCTTTTTGCTTCTCAAAAAAATGCATTCTTTTTGTATTTCAAAAAATGCATTCTTTTTGTTTTTCAAAAAAATTGCATTCTTTTTGTTTTTTAAAAAAATTGCATTTTTTTTGTTTTTAAAAAAATTGCATTCTATTTGTTTTTCAGAAAAATTGCATTCTTTTTGTTTTTCAAAAAAAATTGCATTCTTTTTGTTTTTCAAAAAAATTGCATTCTTTTTGTTTTTCAAAAAAATTGCATTCTTTTTGTTTTTCCCAAAAAAGTGCATTCTTTTTGGTTTAAAAAAAATTGCATTCCTTGTTTTTCAAAAAATTACATTCTTTTTGTTTTTTAAAAAATTACATTCTTTTTGTTTTTTAAAAAATTACATTCTTTTTGTTTTTTAAAAAATTGCATTCTTTTTGTTTTTCAAAAAAATTGCATTCTTTTTGTTTTTCAAAAAAAATTGCATTCTTTTTGTTTTTCAAAAAAAATTGCATTCTTTTTGTTTTTCAAAAAAAATTGCATTCTTTTTGTTTTTCAAAAAAATTGCATTCCTTTTGTTTTTCAAAAAAATTGCATTCTTTTTGTTTTTCAAAAAAATTGCATTCTTCTTGTTTTTCAAAAAATTGCATTCTTTTTGTTTTTCAAAAATTGTATTCTTTCTGTTTTTCAAAAAAATTGCATTCTTTTTGTTTTTCAAAAAATTGCATTCTTTTTGTTTTTCAAAAAAATTGCATTCTTTTTGCTTCTCAAAAAATGCATTCTTTTTGTTTTTCAAAAAATGGGTTACTTTTTGATTTTACCTCCTCTGAAAGGCCTAAAACAATATTTGACACCTTAAGGGTATGCTTTCGTTTGTTATCAAGAAGTAAAATTTAGGATCGCGATTTCTCATCCAATATCGAACGAATTTTTATGAAATTTTCGATAAATGCTTTATTAATGCACTGTCTGTGGAGGACTTTTGCGATATTTCCAAAAAGTATTATATTAATCGAAAAAAAAAGATTTAAAGGAATAATTTTGCAGACTGGAGCAGACTTTTCCACAATTTTATGATTTTTGTAACGTAATTTTTTCAAAATTGGAAGGATTTAGGTGAAAAGTCTCAAAAGTCCTCCAAAGATCTCACTGTACAGAAACGAAATATTAAAAGATATTAGAAAAATGTTGAATATTTGCTGAAATATAACGATCCTAAGTTGTCTATTTACCGAAAGCATACTCTTAAAGTATGTAGTTTCTATAATGTAGACTCACTTAACTTATATATTGATTGTTTGTCCCAAAATTCTTTCAGTTTTCTAAATTTTTCTTTACTCAAATCTGTCCACTGAAATAACTGATGATTCAATCTTTTCATCAATTTTTAACTATCCCCATTTTTTTCTCAAATTTTCATCCCTTCCCTTCCCTTTCATAATTTCCAATTTCGCTCACGCTTCTACCCAAACCTACCCAAATCAGTCAAACACGCCACATCCCACCATCCAGGACTTGATCCCAGACCACGTACTGCACACCACTGCATACACCCGACCAGATCATTATGCACTCTACGCTTTCTCGTATGTACACAGACAGCGGTATTTTAGGCTCGCCTCAGCTCGGCCAAAGTGAGACGTGCAAGATCGGACGTCGATGGCGGAGGAGGCAGCGTGAAAAATAAATAATAGCCAGGAATTCGCGCCAGGTTCCGTTACAAAATCCAACATCTCTGTTCGAGTCGATTCCATAAAACACAACATATTTCTTAATTAGTTAAAAAGAAAATAGTCATGTTCGACGATTAAAATTTTCTCGAACTGGTATAACGCCGAGGCGATAAAACATTGCAATTTTTCTTATCCGAATTTTCCATCGATGTATTTGCTCGGTCGGTCGCGACCGCGAGGTAAAAACCTTAACACAACCTTACCAGCATTTCGTGGTGTACCTACAAGCCCGAGCCGAATGCGAATTATGCTACGTACAAAAAAAAAACCACGACTGACCGACGGGTTTTCGCGAATTCTCGCACGATTCTTTCGTAGGTATACCAAAGCTTATACGTTGGTACTGTATTTCGCCGGCAATTAAATTGCGCTGGCTTCATCTTCTGTGTACACACAAGTTATAGTTTACTCGGAATTTTAATTGTATGAAAGCATATTCGTGTCGTTATCGCGCATATGAGTTAGAAAAAGAACCACTACCATATGTAATACTCCAGGCCCAGCATTGTATATGGATATAGGTTCACAACACAGACACAAATGTAAAGCTATATCTATTTAAATAAGGCGCATATGTACTATATGTGCATCGGTTGCATCCTTTTTTTTTTTTACTTTATTCAACATTATAAAAGCTTATCTGTGATTTAGTTAATCTTTCTCAACGTATTATGTACATAGTAGTATACGGTACACCAGCGCAATTAATTTGTTTGCTCGTCTCCTAACATGTCTGCGGAATCGGATGCGGCGACGACAGAGGCATCGAGCCGGCCAGAATGGCCGCAACACCCGGAACTTACACGACTTATGTCATAGAACCGCATGTACCGCACGTACCTACATGTGAAGTTTCGCCGAGATATAAATTGCGGAAATTCATCCGTCGAGATTTCCCCTTTCGTAAAGGTCGGCCTTCGACCATGAGAAATATGGTTCAGTATTTTCTTCACCTACGGATACCTGGGTACTTGGATATCGCTCCAGAATCGCGTGCGAGTATTAGGTACAATAAAGCTGCGATTTTTTTTTCGCCTTTCCTTGTATATGGTTGGAGTTTCTGCTCGCTGCGGTGCTACTAATTGACTGATATGTTGTTTTTATTGCGTTCATTTTTATTCCACCTTTTTTTTGCCTTAATGATGGTCGCGATAATTTGCCATAAATTAATTCCTCGGCCGTTGATTGCGTGTTGTCGAACAGATCTTCGGAGGAGTGGCTCCAGGTATTTTTTTTCTCTGGCTTTTTGTCGAGCTTGGAGTTTTTTTTACGAGGGGTCTGATCGGCGTTTCAGCGTGTGGTGGGCATGTGCTAAGATTGTTGGAGTTGAAAGAGCCGGTAATGAGAGGTTCCGTCTCTGGGTCGGAGTTATGTTTGAGATGGATGCTGCGGATGCTGGCAAGTTCGTATGCAAATTAGAGTAGTTTGTTTGGATAAGGTTCAAAAATCAACGAGTGATGTTGGCTGAGAAAGGATGGGGTCGGTGGAGTATGGTTTGGGAGGTGGGTGGAGGAAGATTTTGATAGGAGGATTTGGGGGTAGGTTCTAACGGAATAAGAGGTTGAGGAGGTAGGATTAGAATTCATGTTTGGAAAATTCGCTGGAACGATGAAAAATTACAGGGGGTGGTGAGTTGATTTTCTGAGTTCAGAAAAGTGTGAATTTATTCTTTTTTTCCTCGAGGTACTTAAGGTGTTTCCAATACATTTTTTTTCAAATTCAAATTTTTTCGATCCCAAGATTTTTAATAATTTTTTCAACTCTGAATTTTTTGCTCAAATCTGACCCATTTTTTCAACTTTTTTCAGCCCGTTAAATTGTTTCCTTCAATTTTTTTAAATTAAAAAATCTCTCCAAACTAAAACTTTTCACAGTATTGTTTTACCCCGGATTTTTTTCAAAATTATATGGTTCAACTTCAAAACTGTTTTTCAAAAAGTTTTCAATTTTTTTCTCATTTGCAATTTCAACACCAAAGATGCGGAGGAGTAATTGCAAACCATTTTTTGATTAGTGCCACTTTATAAGCACTTTGTGACGACTATGGCACCAAACAATCTCAAATTTCTGGCACACCAATTTCAAGGGGTTCTCTGTTGGTGAAGAAAATTTCGTATCGTTTCATTTTCACCTTAACGAAAAAATGACATTTTGAAATTTTGGAATTTCAAGTTTTGCGTTCACCCCGGCCGGAGTAACTGCAAAATCGTACGTTATCTCGAAGCGAGTTTATTTTTTCAGTTCTGTTTGCGAAATTGAAATCTACGTAAAATTTACAATCTGTCAGAATATTTATAACTTTTTTTCCTTCAAGATTTTCCCGAGATACTTATTCGCCAAAGTAAAAATTTTTCAGAGGCGTGAAAAAATCTCAATTTTTAATTTTTAAATTTTTTTTTAATAAGCTAAAATTTGGAAGTAAATGATCATTTGTCACAAGAATTGGAAAAAATGCTGAAAGTACAAAAAAAAGTTAAAAAAAATTAAAGCAGGAAGAATTCGAAAAAATTGGGAGACAAACAAGAAAAATATGTGCAAAATAGAGCAAAATGAAGCACAAACGATCGATCTCATATTCACCCTACTAACCCATATGACCTTAGTCTTGATATCCACCTTCTGAATCAACTTCCACTGGCATTCTTACCCTATACCTGGAGTCAAACCGGGGTCAAGGTCAAAGATAGACTCCGGAGTCACACCGGATTCAAGGTCAAAAATAGACTATAGAGTCAAACTGGAATCAAGGTCAACGATTAACTTCGAAGTCAAGCCGGAGATTAAAGGTCAAAAATATACTCCAGAGTCAAACCAGAGTCAAGTTCAAAGATTGACTTTGAAGTCAAACCGGATTCAAGGTCAAAAATATACTCCAGAGTCAAGATCGAAGATAGACTCCGGAGTCAACCCGGGTTCAAGGTCAAAGATAGACTCCGGAATCAAACCGGGGTCAAGGTCAAAGATTGGCTTCGGAGTCAAACCGGAGTCAAACCGGGGTCAAGGTCAAATATTGACTTCGGAGTCAACCCGCAGTAAAGCCGGAGTCAAGAGTCTAGGTCTGAAACTGACTCCGGAGTCAAGTTGGAGTCAGGAGTCAATTTGGAGTTAATTTGATCCCGACTCCGGCTTGACTCCGGAGTCAAGCCGGAGTCAGGAGCCAACTTTTTTGCTGACTCCTATGCCCTTATTTTTATTCCATAAATAAGGGCATAATTCCACAAATGTAGAACTAGAAATTCACAAGGTCAAGTTAGAAAAATATTTGAACCTTGACTGGTAATAAAACGTACAGACACAGATTCTACTCCAGCAAAACAATCCAAATATCAGGAAAAGAAGATGTCTCAGTGTCTCACAATCGAAAAGTCATACTCTTACCACCTCTGAACCATTCAAACGTCAAATCTGAACAAACACAACATACCCGAGTTTCCGGTACCATTACAGCACACCGACTTGCAACCAAAGTCACACAGAAATAAGAAGCAATACCAAAGCCAAAGCAGACCACGGTACAGCTACACTGCAATACAACTCGATCCCTAACCATGCTGAAACGGTAACAACTTGGTGCGAACTTTCTCGCGCTAAATCATAGACTGATTATAAGACAACCGGTAGATTTGTGTGCTCACATACGAAGCTGTAAAGGTACCTTAGGTGGACGAGGCACATACGGGCGGCTCTGTTCTCAACACGGTCATCCTTGGTCGAGATTTATTACGTCAAGTTTAAAATGTTGGTGAGATTTCGCGCCGACGACGCGACGGACGTTTATTAATTATTTGCACGGTACGGCGTTACATCTAATTTATTAAAAAAAGTGTTGGCGTTGCGACGATGACACTTGTACGCACGTAAATTCAATAAAAACGGTGCTATTTGAACCAACTGTCAATATGGCAGATATAAGCATTTAATTATGCGTAGAATACGCGCCGCGCTCAAAGCCAATACTATTTTTCAGATCAATATCCGATTCACGGTGTGGTACAGCGCGGCGTCTCGTCGTCATCGATGAATGTGTTACATGTATTTAGCATTAGAAAAGCCTGAACCTTTTCGACGTGTTATATCGTTTTAAAGTTTCCAACTCTCGCGTTTTATATATAAAAAATGATATATGGCGTATTTAAAATATCGTTTTATTAACGTTATTCATCTTCCGCATCTCGCGTGTTACTTCAAAGTTTATTCGCTATTCTGCAAATAATCGCCAACCAAACAGTTCGATGCCGTTATTTTCCACCGTGCTCTTTTGTGTATATTAAATATTTATTTAAATGTTGTCGCTAATGGGCGGAGGTTTTCTGATGTGCTTGGCAAATCCCGAGACTTCGAAGTATCCCGATGGTAAGGCGGCATCAGCAAGTGGGGGCTCGATGCTGTGGCTATAGGTACATAAGCATATAACTGCGATATATTTGCATATTACCTATTGCAGTGGGTTATAATACAGGTGAACGTTCCTTCGACCGTGTGCAATTGTACGGTTTTTTTCCTTTTCTTTTTTCAACCCTGGAGAATGATTTGAATCAGAAATCAAATCCGAAAATTGGTTCAGCCATTTTGCAAAATATCAGAAAAAAAATTAATTGGATTCTTTAAGCTGATAACTTGCTAAAAAGTCAATGGACTTTATCTCAACAGCCGTCTTAAGCCCAGAAAAATCGGCGACTTTCATTCCAAAATCTTTTCACCATCGAATGCTTAGACTGTACTCAAAAAAATCTAAGGATGATTTGTAGAATGGCATTTAATTTCAAAGTTCATCAAAAGTTCAGAAAAATCATTGACTGATTTCGGAAAAATGGGATGTTCAATACTAATTAGAACGAAGCATGAAGTTGGGTTTTTCGATATCGCTCAAATTCATGAAATTTTGATTCTCTCCTTTCCAATTTTCAAAAGGACTGAGGCAACAATAGTAATTTTCATTCAATTTTGCAATAATTTTTTACCATAAAATTACTTATACCTTTAAAGGCTTATGCTGCGACATAACTTATGTACCTACACTTACTAGGGGAAAAAGTGTTTGTGAAGTCGGAAAGAAAATTGATGGGGGATTTAAAAGCGATGATCACATTTTAAAAAATTCAAAAGTTGAGCTTTGGTGATGAGATTTCAACTTTCATAAAAAATCTGAAAAAATTACAGAAAGTAGCTCGGTTTACCCCTTTTCAAGCAATAAATTTTCAAGATGAAATCTTCACATTTCTGGGAGAGGTAGGTACACAGACCCACAATTTTGACCAAAATTTTTTTAAAAAATGAAAATTTGTAATGTAACGTATCGATTTTTACCAATTAGAAGGTGCTGAGTTCGAATATACTTTAGTCAATTTTTTTTCATCCGGCCCTTCTGACTCCTCCACCAATTAGCCCCGTTGAAAAAATCAAAATTAAAAAAAAAATGAAAAATAACGTGTGATCTGTCGTTTGATAGGTTTTTATTGCGCCGAGTTCGAATACTTGCTTATTTTTTGGTTAGGTTAGGCTAGGTTAGGTTACTATTTTTTGGTATTATCGCTTTAGTACCCCGGTGGACCTCTGCCAAATTTTGAGGAAACGTATGTTGAGAGATGAAAATGGAGAGTGGAATATCGATTCTCACTAATTTGAGGATGTGGCATATTCGAACATGGATTTCAAACTTGAAACACTTTTGTACCAGAATTTGGATTTTAGATTTTAAAATCCATTCATCCCAGATTTTTGAACTTAAAATCCTGTCCTCCCAGATTTTGGATTTCAGATTTTAAATCCTTTTATCCCGGATTTTGGATTTCAGAGTCGAAAAATTGAAATCATTTTATCCCGGACTTCGGATTTTAGATTTTTAAATCCTTTTCTTCCAGATTTTGGATTTCACATTTGAAACACTTTCATCCCGGATTTTTGATTTCAGATTTAAAATTATTTTGTCCCATACTATGGATATCAGATCTCAAATTATTTTGTTCCGGATTTTGGATTTCAGATTTGAAATTCTTTTGTTCCAGACTTTCGATTTCAGATTTTGAAATCTTTTCATTCCAGATTTTTGAAATGTAAAAGCTTTTTCTCCCAGATTTTGGATTTTAAATTTGAAATCGTTTTGTCCCAGACGTCGATTTCAGATTTGAAATTATTTTGTCCCGGACTTTTGATTTCAGATTTTGAAATCCTTTCATCCCAGATTTTTGTAGGTAATTTAATATCTTTTTCTTTCAGATTTTGGATAGATTTTGAATCCTTTTGTCGCGGATTTTGGATTTCAGATTCGAAAATTTTAAATCATTTTGTCCCAGGCTTTGGATTTTAGATATTTAAATCCTTTTTCTCCCAGATTTGAATTCTACGTTTGAAACACTTTCACCTCAGATTTTTGATTTCAGATTTGAAATCGTTTTGTCCCCTGACTTTGGATTTCAGATTTTTAAATTCTCTTGTCCCGGATTTTTGAATTTATATACCTATAAAATCCTTTACTCCCAGGTTTTGGATTTCAGTTTTGAAATCCTCTTATCTCGGATTTTAGATTTCAGATATTATATCCATTTTCCCCAAATTTCGAATTTCAGGTTTTGAAAAACTTTCGTCTTGGATTTTGGATTTCTTATTTTGAAATTTTTTTGCTTCGGATTTTTTATTTCAGATTTGAAATCGTTTTGTACCTACCAAATTCCATCCAACCCTGGTAGATATAGAACAAGAATTTAAAATTTTTTTCGAAATTTCTCAATCTCATTTCCTTTTTGTAGACTCGAGGAGATTACCACAATTAAGATTCTGGCATTATTAACAAAAACTTGATACTTGATTTTTTTTTGAAAAATCGATCTTATTCAGCTCTTTCCCCGGGCTCTATATTTCCAATACCAAATTCCAATTCCCAAATTCACCCCTCTTCTCCCGATCACCTCAACCCCGCAACATCACTCTAAATTTCACATACGACAATTCCCAACCACTCACACCGGATTCAGAAGGTTCCAACGGTCTCACGTCATGTTATACGTTGTAATCAGTACACGCTGGGCATTATAGGACGCGAATGACGACGGACGCCGCGCTTACACACGCACACCGGCACCATAACGTTACAGAGGAGGAAAAAAAAAAGAGTACGCATGGAGCCTTGTCCACTTAATGTCAAGAGTATTCGCGCCGCAATCGTGACCAGAAGGTCATCCAAGGTCTGAAGGGTAACATCTCATCCATTTAACTAGCTTAATTCCTCATCGATAAAATATCTCAAAGTACCTGGGTACCTTTTGTTGTAATTTTTGTGGGTTAGGAGTTTTTCCACCGGTAACCGAATTACCAGTATACGTGTACACTTACACTCTTCTGGCAAAGATACATCTTCGAGATACCGACGATAAATCTTCACGTACGATAAAGAGACGATTTGGTAAACGAGGATAGAGCAGAAAAACTACCAAGGGAACGATGATTCGTGCCAAGATAACACCGAGATAAAAATCCGCCAAGAAATAAACAAACAGTGAAAGTTCTACGGCTGGATTTCCTAGTCGGTGATTTTTATGTACTTACACACGTATGTACGTAAAATTGATTCGACACGATTAATTAATTAATTTCGATGGGTAGCGTTTTTTTTTCCCATTTCGTAGAATTAATTCAACGATATACTCGGCAACGTATTCACGACTCATCTAACTTTAAAATGTCAACATTAACGAACTACCAGACTCCCAACTCACGAACAACATTCCGCCAACGAAATCTAGATCAGTGTGCAAAAAGGTCGTATCTACTGGTTTTTTTCATTAATTTTCTCCATTCGCGAATTTTAATCAATTTCAATGATATCTTCAGATAATTTCGTCTTTTTGGCATTACAGCTTCAAAAAAATTCAAACCTGGGAATCTGATGATGAGAAATCATCAACTTCTTTGAAAAAAAAAATCTACAGATACATAGCGGGATCTGCTTTACCATATTGGCAATTTTATATGCAACGGTCTCTCTATCTAGTCGTACCATCTTCCCCTCAGCCATTCCGTAGAATAAAACCGTTCGATATTTAATAATTTTCGCTGAAATTCTCAACTTTATCGGAAGAAGATGCGTGCTCACAGGGCACTGTCGCGTCGCTGGGCAAAGTACCTACATATCTAGTTATATACACGCTTCTTGGGCTGCACAACGGTACGGTGTGGCGCAGGCGGCGGCGCAATGCTGCACAGCTAAGATCTTTTTTTTTACCATATAAAGCGGAAATCGTACTACAAGTATGTACCATTGTCGAACAACTGTTCTTCTCTTCCGAAGCACATAATATAACGAGATAGAGATACATCTCTTTAACCATGAAAATTCTACGTATCGCGATGTTATTAAGCGCGTTTATGCAAATGGAAATTAATATAAATGTAACCGAGTACCACGGATAATGATGTCTATAAATTTCTTTTCCTCTATTCTAATCGACTGTAGGTCTGACTTTATATTCGTAACCGTACGATTCTTCTTCTTTTCTTTCATTCTTCTATTTTTTTCTGTGCTGGTGCATTTTGCTTTTATTTTAGAAAACAAATGGATAGTGAATAAATACTATCGATCGGTATCGATAACCGACAGTGTAAAGTTTCAGGTGCCAGTGGTTTGCTAGATTGTGGGTTAAGGTTGATGGTGTGGATGGAATTAGTTCTGCGGTGGGATTAAAGGGGAGGAAAGTCGTGTGGGATAATTTATTCTTACAATGTTATTCATTTTTTGAGGAAAATTTGGCCAGGTGTTGGGAATTCCAAGTTGGGCACTTGTCATATTCTAGAATCTCGTTGAAATTGGGTGCACAACTTACTGCACAAAAAATTTCAAATAATCTGCATAAGAGGGGTAGAAGCTCACACCTCGAACCATCCATTTATTCGATATCTTGGTCATCAAAACTTGTCAATTATTTAAAAATTGGTGTACTTCAAAAAATTATTTTCCGATTTTGGGAAAAATATTCCTCATTGCCATGAGTTTCTAATTTTTCACTGCAAAAATCAATTTTTACAAGAGGTAGCATTGAAATGCAGAAAATGAAGCGAAATTCAACTTTCCAAGAATTTTTTCTTGGTCGAGACCTAGTAGTACTTTATTTGTAAGTGAGTTTTTGAGTTGAGAAGAGAACCTCCACGGTTTGGACATTGGATCTGCTTTTTTTTTAGGTTTAACTACGAGTAGAAGGCAATATCTCAGGATAGAACTTACTCATTTACATCTTCGCTAATTCTTTTATATCGAAATTGAGAGAAATGATATATGTAGAATAACTCACCTGAAACAAAAAAATTGAAAAAAAATGAATTAATTGATTTATACACATTCAATTCATTTAATGTAAAATCGAGACAGGTATCTAACTGATAATCATTTGAATAAGGTTTCGTGGTAAGATTACCAATGGCCATTTCTATAGACCTTTTTAACGGAGTAGGTAAGTAAGGAATGTAGAAAATAAAAGAAGGACAAAAAGGCAGAGATGGAAGGCAGGTAAATGCTGTGTTAGGTATAAACAAATAAGTTCAATTGAAATCTGTCTTAAATTACTTAGTAGAGAACTACTTTTACTCCAGGATAAGTTCAATTCCACAAAATAAACAGAAAATCACAATTCATGTTGAACATATAAAAAACCTAAATTGAAAATCGTATGGTTAAAAACATTTTTAAAATCCAAAAACTGATTTTTTTTTAATATCAAAATAATCTGAAAATTAAAAATTATTGAAATTGAAACCTTAGGGGAGCCAAGTATTTTCCACAGAAAATTGTATTGAAGATCATAAAATTTTCAATTTTTGACAAATTTTTCCTTAAAATCTGATCTTTTTTCAGGCCGGTAGTTTTGAAAAAGATACTTGACCTTTTGTAACCACGACTTTTCAAAAGAAAGGTCATCCTTACTTCGCTTAAGTATTATTTTATCACGATTTTTTTGGTTAAAAAAGGTCTTTCAAAACTCAAAAAAATCTAACAATTTTTCGATTTTGTTTTATTGCGTTCAAAGTTTATTTTTTTCAGAATTATTCAAACAAAATAAATGATTAAAACTGATAGTGCAACAAAGGAAAAAATTCTCAAAATATCCGATTTCTTCGATCAAGTTGGGGGGAGAGGGACGTTACAGTAGAATAGTAGAATGTCAATTTCATCACGAAGGTTTCAATTTCGAAAAATAATGAGTTTCAGCATTTGAATTATTTGGAAAAAAGTTTTCTCTCTCTTCACTCAAGACCGATCGATATTTTCTTATTACAAAAACACAACAGACGTGATTCTCGAATTTCATACAAAATCTTCTTTATACTCTCCCCCCCCCCCAAAAAAAAAGTCTGGCAGTATTACTCAACGTTAATTGATGCTCATGGAGAAATTCTTTTGAAATCACATTTAAAAATCTCATAATTATAGATGACCATGCTGAAATTTTGAACTGGAATATTGCAAAATTACGAGAATTTGCAAAAACTGAAAAATCAGAGCAATAAAAAAATAAACTGTTTTGCCAACTATCAATAGAATTTTGAAGTTATCAAGAAATGGATAATTGCTCTGTCTGCCTCAAGTTTAGTAGGTATGTCATGGAATCTTTTTCTAACGAGACGGGCTCAACATATGGAAGCCACAAAAGGACTAAAACCATCTTCTTTTGTTCAATAATTGAAAAATGAATGATATAAATTTTTTTCTCAATTTTTGAAATCTCAAAATAATTTTTTTTTGAAAAAAAAAAAGAAGCAATCTTCTTATTTTTCTTTTCTTTTATTTCCAGGTAGGTACTCAATAATTCTAAAAACGCCCCCTCCCCCAATAATTGAACCTTGATTTTATATTTTTTTCATGTCAACGTTCATCTTGATCTTACAAATCAATAGAATAGAAAAAAATTACAGAAATTATTAAACAAAGATGCAACTGAGTATATTTTAAAGTGATTTTCTTGTTTTCACTCAGTTGTCTCTCTAATATCAAAATTCTTCAAAAAAAAATGGGGAAAAAATTCAAAATGAAAGAGAAAATATTCAAGAAATTTGGATTTTAGAAAATTCAATGGATTATAAAAGAAAAATTTGTCTCAAAATTGGAATTAAAAGCGTTGAAAAAACTAATAAGTAGGTACTGAATTGTGTAGTTTGGATTTCTGATTACAATGCCATTTTTTTGAATTTTTTTTTCAAAACTTGCTTAGCTAATTTTTATATCTTGAAGTTTCAGTAACTTTTTAAGCACATTATTACTTAGAATCTTTCGAAGACTAATTTTTACCTTCGTCCTTCCCTCATCATTTTTTGACCTTCATTGATTTAAATTTCAATTTTCAATACCAAAGTAATTTTTTTTTTCAATTTTCAATCCAGATTTCACATCTTACCTACAATAAAACTTCCAAAACCAATCACCGCTCCAATCACACCAAAAACCTTTTCCACTCGAAAAATCCTCTCCACCGCGATAATAAAGTTGCCTACACTGCCCAACGCAGGCACGACCCATTCGTATCCCACCGTATAATACATTATGTCACTACACGCTTCTAAATTATCACCATACAGGCTGGCCGAGTAAACACGATAGAAGCCGTGGTAAAGATGGAAGCTGCGGTAATCACGCAATAAAACAAGGCGAATATGTTATACCATAAGCGAATATCAATCACCAGCCATGTACTCGGTACCGTACCATACGTATTTCTATTTACACAATCACGGTCCAAGGGCCGGCATCGTCATCGGGAACAATACGCCTCTATAATGCTGATCGCGACACACGGTCTGGTTAGCTACCCACGCAAAGCTTGTCGAGATGTAAAAAATCGATTAAACGACGGTATAAACGTCAATATAATTTTGCAGCATTTTTCTATTAGCTGCCTCCAGAGAAATGGCAATATTGTTATCTAGCACTAGTTAGACTATTTGTCACTGTGAAGTATTACGTATGGTACCTAGAGACCTTCGTTTCCAACGGGGGAAAAGAGGGATCGATCCGTGATCAGTTCCCGGTTCAGCTTTCAAGAGCCTGTCTACTCTTCCAGTCGAAGATAAGAAATCAGCGAATTACCCTCGATGACGAAATCCGCACAGAACCAACACTCATCTTCAATCGCATCGGCACGAATGAGAGCTTTTTTGCTTGGTCATTTTATAACGGATTGCGGCTTTTTTTTTACCCTCCTCTTCACAGGTCATCGGTGGGTTCTCTTTGGCAGCTCGATCGAGCAAAAATCAACTTGGATTTCGGTTCGCGTCATTTCTACGTTATCTGATGAAATCTGCACGTCCGTGGTCGAAGCCCTCATCGGACCACCGGTTGGATTCTCGGACTATGATTTTTCACCGATGAAAGATTTTTGTCAAGATGGCAATCTATCGATCCGAATAGTGTTTGATTCGGTCGAGTTTGTTCGAAACGAACGCATTTCGCAAATTTTATGTTTGTAGGTAACTATGTAGAATTGTTCTTAAATAGGTTAACTGTCTTCCTATTCCGGCTGGCATTAAACTAATTGTCCGTATGTTTTACGTACGTTCGTTTGGTTCTCAAAAACTCCGACGCCTTTCGCATTTCGCGATCGGTTCGTAAAATTATAAAAACTGGAGGAAAAAAACAACGATTCTTTGACAGTTTAGCCGCCGACTAGCATAAAGCTGGGATCCCAATATACCGCGAACACGTTTGTAGTCGTTTAATCGGCCTGGGAACTGTGATCGAATTACACCGAGTATTTCTATCACGATTGTGAAATTTAAGGGCCAAAATGCCCGCGATATGGAATAACGAAAGGGGATTTCGATTAATTATACGAGATGGTCGAGTAGGTGGTACCATTTTTCTGCCATAGCTTCGCAGACGTCATCCCCGGCGAGGAGGTATTTCAAAAATGTATATTTATCTTGTCACTCATACTGCAGCGGCGTACCCGGCATCGTTGCGGATTATTTCTGCCTCCCTCTCGGTGTCTCTGTAGTTCTGCGTTTCGAATCCCTGTTGTCGTGACGTTCGGTATCTCACGTTCTTATTACGGCTAGTTTGCCTTTAAACCAGCATTGCTATCATTAATACTGTCTGTATTGTTGACCGTATGTAACCCCTCTTGCCCAGTGTGAGGTCGCCTTTACCGCGACTATTGTAATTTGGAGTACGGGTCTTTTGTACGATGTCAAACAGCGCCACTGTCCGATGGGTTCGCTGGCTCTTATTCAGTTATGCCGAAAATGAGATTTTGAGTCGAAATTTATTGGAATTCGAATTTTTTGATTCTTTGATAATATTTCATTTTTCAATTTTTTAATTTGAATTTTTTAAAATTAAACACTGAGTTGAGAATTTTCAAAGAAAAATTCAAAATCGGAAAAAATTGAGAAAATTTTAATCAAAAAAATGTTTCAAGTCAAAAAAAAACTTGAAGAAAAATTTCATAGCATTGAAAAAATTTTAAATGAATTTGAAAAAATCACTAAGTAAATCTAAATTTCAAAAGTTTTGAAGAAAATTAAATTTAAAAAATAGACAACATTTGAATTTAAAAAATTGTACAGTTGAAAATTTAAAATTGAAGGAATTGAAAAAAATCTCAAAAAAGTAAGATGAGTTGTGAAGCCAATTATTATACCAAAAATACTCTCCGAAAATCATCTCAGCCTCAAAACCTTGAAAAAGTAGTGGGATGATTTTGAGGATGCTAATTCACCCAAAAAACATCCCAATCTCAGAACCTCGATAAAGTCGTGAAATGAATTTGAGGGGTGAAAGTTCCTCCCAAAAATCATCCCAGCCTCAAGCTCTGAAAAATCTAAGGATGATTTGAGAAGTTATTTTCATTCTAAAAATTATCCCAACCTTAAAACCTCGGAAAAATCGAAGAATAATTTTGGAAATGAAAATTCTTCCCAAAAATCCCACCCTCAAAACTTCAGAAAAGTCGTGGGATGATTTGTGGGGTTAATTTTCATACCAGAAATCATCACAAATATTATTTTAGTATCAAAACGTTGGAAAAGTCATGGCATGGTTTTGAGGGTAAAATTTTGTCCCAAAAATCATCCCAACCTCAAAACGTTGGAAAAGTTGTGGAATGATTTTGAGGATGAAAATTCATTCCTAAAAATCATCTCAGCCTTAGAACCTCGGAAAAGTCGTAGGATGATTTTGAGGGAAAAAAATTCATCCGAAAAATCATTTCAATCTAAGCACCTTGAAGAAGTCGAAAGATGATTTTGGGATTACATGGGTAATTTTTATTTCAAAAATCATCCCAGCTCAAAATCTGGTATGAATTTGGGGATAGAAATTTATTTCAAAAACCTTTCCAATCTCAAAACTCCAGAAAAATCCTAGAATAATTTGTAGGATTAATTTTCATTCCAAAAATCATCTCAGTCTCAAAGCTGAGAAAAATCAAAGAATGATTTGTGAAGTTAATTTACATCCCAAAAACTCAGCATCAAAAAACTCGTGGAATGATTTCAAAAAATCATCCCAATCGCAAAACTTTGGAAAAGTGATAAGATGACTATGGGGATGGAAATTCATTTCAATCTCAGAACCTCGAAAAAGTCGAAGGATGATTTGAGAGGTCAATTTTCATCCCAAAAATTTTCTCAGCTCAATACCTTTGAGGAGTCATAGAATGTAGTTGTGAATGGAAATTCATTTCAAAAATCATCCCCATCTCAAAACCTAGAGCAAGTCAAGGGGTAATTTCAGCGGTTAATTTTGATCCCAAAAATCATCCTAGCTTAAAAATTCGTAGAAATTAAGGCATGAGCTTAATTTTCATCTCATAAATCATCTTAGCTTCAAAGCTCAGAAAAAATTGAAAAATGGATTGTGAGATTAATTTTAATCAAATTATCTCATCAGTTCAAAGCCTCAGAGAAATTGTGGGATGAATTTGGGGATGGAAATTAATTCCAAAAATCATCCTAGTCTCGGAACCTCGGACAACTCAAAAGATAATTTGAGAGGTGAATTTTGATCCCAAAAATCATCTCAGCTCGAAAACTCGTAGAAGTTGATGGAGGAGTCGTGATATGAGCTTGGAAGTGAAAATTCGTCCCAAAAATGATCATAACTTTTCTTTCAGAGTAAAAACCTTAGATCCTGGATTTGTTCACATGAAATCATTTCAGAAATGAGACAACAGAGACAAAACTTCATAGTTCTTTATCAAAATCCGATTTACCTACATATTTTTTTTCAATTTTTATTCAATTTTTCCAACTTGAAATGAAAAATATCAACGTACTTGATTTTTAAAATTTATTTTTCATTTTTTCACTAAGTACTTTAAATAATGTTTCTCAAATTTTCCCTTATGTTTCTGAATTTATTATATTTTTTTCAAGTGCCATTATGTCTTATCCAAGAAAATTATACGTGCTTCACAAATCCCCCCTCCCTCTCTTAGATATTTCCATAGGTACCAAAGTTTAGAGTTGAAAAAATTCGAACTTCGAATAAATTTGGACTGTAAATCGTCGAAATCGTATCTTAGGCAAAAAAAATTAGGATCTGCATGCAAACTCGTCCACTGTCCAGCATTTCTCCGCAATAACGACGAATCCTCCCGCACTTCTTTGGCTGCTGACTACGGATTTATTACGCGCATGATTCGTTGGCTCGATGAGTGCACAACCGGTGCATCGTATTGTTTTTCAGCGTCGTCTGCCTTCTGAACTGTGCGCGCTGCGGACGCCTCAGGAATGCGTCGCGGTCGTTCTTTATGCGCCCGGACGAGGAGCTGCGTTCGATTAGCGGACTCGTGGCGTGCCTTGTGTTTTTTCGCTGTTGTCCACACCGATAGTTATTCTCCGGTAAGTCGCGATGACATTTTTACGAGAGTTGAAATTTCAACGCGCCTTATCCGAATGGCTCGTTATTTAACCGACGCGGATGACCATTCGAAAGGGACCTCAGGGTCGATACGCTGCCGGTAATATTTAATCGTCGACGCGTGCGATCATACACGTCGATTTCATCGGCCCCCAAGATAAACCATCCGGCATCGCAGTAGGTACGGTAATGAGAAGCGTGAAATTCAACGTCGTCTTGGTCGGTCGTAGATACTTTGTTATCATGATATACCTCCTCGGAATAAAAATTACAAAAAAAAAGATCTCCTAAAGTCCGATGCATTGTCTTATATGTACTTACTGCCTATTTGCATGATGTTCCCTCTTCTCTTTGGCTCATTCTTGGTTTGAAATGTACTTAAGTATAAGTACATATGCTAGGTACATACGTATCCGAGCATTGTTTGCGAGCGAGAAGGTCGTCGATGAAATCAATGACAGTAGTGATGCTGGTCGCATGTGGTATAGGAATTTACTCGGGTGGAAGAAGAGGGTATGAGAGGTGGTGACCAGATTCCAAAGGTTTGAAAGTACACAGCTTGGTAGAAAATGTTTTTTTTTTTCTATAATGAGGTAAGAATGTATTGTGAGGATTGTCATAAAAATGAATAAATGCTGCTCTACAGCGATGAAGAAATAAATTCGAGAAAGAAAAGGATGAAAAATTTAAATCAGCTTCGATAATTGGCGTAAAATTCAAGCTGTCCATTCAATGGCTCGGAAAATATGCTAAAAAAAATTTAGGTTCAAAAAATTAAATTTTCGTGCATTTTTTCGTTCAAAAAAATAAATTTTCATGGGGAAGAGTCAAACTTAAAAATTAGTTGATATTCGAACTCAAATGCCACTTTGATATGTGCTTTTCTTGAATTTTTACCAAAAGTTTGAGGTGGAGGTGCCCTTATTCGCGAAAGAACAAATCTTTATGACAAAAATTAACATGTAGCCCCAGAAAAAATTACATCGAAGAAATGCTTCGAAAAAACAGAATGGCAATTCACCTTTTATGGTCTATAAAGTTTGCATTTATGAAGCTCAGAGATGGTGATAGAAAAAAAAACACCAACCCACCTCTCATTGATTTTTTTTGAAGGGTGTCATTATGGAGAGAAATTCATTTTGCATCAATTTTACTCAAATTCAGCTGGACGATTATTCGAGAGTAGATCCGAAAAATTTTAACCTGTTCTTGACTTTAGGAGACTAGATCATCGTTTCTCGAGTTAAAGGTGAATATTTTTGGTAGAAATTATAAACTAGAAACACAAGTACTTCAACAGAAGACTTACTGTTCATCAGAATTTTTATTTGAAAGCAATCAAAACTACCTATTTGAGAAACAAGAAACTACTTAATTTTTTATAAGGAATTTTCGGATTTTGTTTTTTTGATTTTTGATTTCCAGACTTGAGTGAAACTTGAAAAATGTTTTTTACAAAACGAAGGTAAAAATCTTACCTTTGGTGCATTCATTATTTTTCCATAAAAATTTACTTATATTACTGAGAAAACCCTCTAACGATGGTTTATAAAATTCAAACCATATTTCTTGGCAAATTCAATTTTAAAAAATTCTCTTCGAAGTCCAAAAAATGTGAACTCTGCGAAAACAGTTTCACAGGAGACACCGCACGTTACCTACACAAATTGATGGGAAGACGAAAAAAAATTAACAAATTCAATAAAAAAATTTTTGCATTTAAAACACCCCTGATTCAGTGGCGTAGCCAGGATTTCGTCAAGGGGGGGGGGGGCAAGAACGAATTATGTCAAATTTTCTGTGGTCGTTTTGAAACATAGCAAGTATTTTTTCATAGTGTACGTATAACCGAGTCTGAGGTAGGGGGTGTGTAATAAAAAGACTATCACAACGATGTAAAATGGGCACAGGACTTAGATTGGAGGTACAAAAATACGCCTTTTTTCGCAGGCTTCTCTCAGAACGTTCATTAAAATTGAGATCGATTGATAATTATGTTCAAGCCCGAGCGAAGCGAGGGCGAAGCTTTGAAAAAATTGAATTTTTGATGTCTAAAATAGACCATTTTCCCCAATTTTTGACACTTTTCTCCCATTATACCATATTTTTCAAACGTCATGGGGGGGCAATCGCCCCCTTCGCCCCCCCCCCCTTGGCTACGCCACTGCCCTGATTAGTATGTAATGTACTTACGATTTTACTTTAGAAAAATTCATTTTTTTTCTAGATACAATTTCTACATCAACTTTTTCGTACTGGGAGTTGAATGTTTGATGACACACCCTCCCCCTTCATAATTCAAAAGTATGCAAATCGGTTTTTCTTTTTCTTTTTTTCAACAAAAAATGAGCTTGTTACAAAATTGACTCAAAAAAGATTCAAATTTGACCATTCGCGAAAAATAATTTTTTATTGTTTTAAAATATTCCATAGGATAGCCAAAGTGTGTAATGAGATAGCAATCCTCTACCCCTCGTGCAGTCCACAAAATGGGGTTGAATCCAACTTTTCCAAAAAAATGAATATTTATGTCCTGAAGGATTACTTTGGTGTATAAATTTTAAAATATTCAATTCTTTCGATCTCTAGAAGCCTGAACTATCGTTTTTCAAATTTTTATATTTTTGGAAAAAATAGCAAAAAATAATTCCTTTTTACTTACTTACACGAAAATTGATATCAAAAATACATTTGAAAATATGACACCATCCATTTTGATACTTCAGGCTTCGTTCGATAGGGCCAAAAAAAGTTTAAATTTTAACCTTCTTTCATCCCAGTGAGTTTTTTTTTTGAACAAAAAAAGATTCAAAGGTTTTAAATACTTGATTACTCTGTTTTTAAATTTTTTAATTATTAGGTAAGTAGGTATATTTCCATTTTTTTTTTTTTAACTTGAAGGCGAATCAACAGAAAGTGAGATCAAAATTTTTAGATCATAAATTCTAGATTATCCAACTTGAAATGATTCTAAAAAGGTACCTAGAAAAATAGTCCACTAAAAAGAATATTAGAGGGGAAAAGGTGAAAATTCGTCAATTTTTGCTTCATTCCTCCCCCTCCCCCCTCCCAAGAAGATTTTCAAAACGCAATGTCTTCAAATCAAAAAATAATTTTCTCTACTGAAAATGCAAAATTCGTCAATTTTTTCTTCATTCCTTCCTTACCTCCATAGAGATTTTATTTAAAAGTATTTTCAAATCAAAAAACAATTTTCTTCGTTGAAAACTAAAATTCCTTTTTCAAATCATGGCATCACTTTGGCAATTTTTCAAAAAGAAACGAGATAGCCTTTCTCTTCCTCTCGTTCCTTGAAGATTTTTGCAAATTCGCGATGAGTGCTTTTCTGAACCGCAATTCTTCAATTCCATTCAAAAATAATAATCTGTCGTCGACGTAATTTTAGAATATCGTAAAAATATTGCGACTCGATGGACACCAACCATACTTTTTTCACTTCCCCACACCTTTCTTCACCTTTACCAAAAAAATAACACGAAAACATGTTCACCAAAGTAAAAAATCTCAACTCGACCAAACTACATGAAAATAAAAAATCGCAAGTTTCGGTGGATTATCGTTAATACATCTAGAGTATTTCGACCGGTTTGTTTCTTCGGATTTTTCGGCACTTGAGTGAAAAAAAGAAGCAACCAGTTCCGAATCACAGCCTAGTTTTCGTACCAAAAACGCCGAACATCGCAATCGTTGATGTCTTAATTGATACACACGCGCCATTGCATCGGCTCCTCTATCTCTAGCTCTTGGGGCTCGGCGAAACAGCACCAAAAAGAGCAACGTTATCTAAGGTTCTTTTTTACTGTCATATTGGAATTCAGTTTACATATTCCTGACAGTGTAATGAATTATGTACTTAAGATCGTTTCTCTTTTTCTAGCTCTCTGTGGTTAAAAAGTATGCAAGTACGAGGCTCTCGGAGCATGTGGGCCATTCAATAGCCAACTTGAAGAATGCAAAAGGTCTAAGGGGAGTTGGATTTGAAAAAAAAAACATCGCCTAGCTGCCGATGCCGCACCGTACCTTGCGTACGTATCGTTACGACTGTTCGCTGATTTCCTGTTTTACGGTTATTTATTATTTAAACAATACAATGGATGTCCAATGTATCTGTATTAATTTATTAATAACAAGTCCGAGTCTATGAGCGAGCCGCAGGTTCGAAAAAAATTTCCACAGCTTTGTTCTCGGCATCTGTTGCTTTGTCGTTCGTTACGTCAGAATTTTCGCGAGGTTCCGGTCCAGGCCTAACAAGATGTAACATTTCGGTAGTTGAATGTGCGAAGTCGACGGGTTAATAATTCATGAGCTGGGTCGGGTTAGCGAGGTGTTTTTAAATTAGCATCTTCGCGCAACGAAACAGTAGAGATGTTGAAATTATAATTGTCATCGTGGTCTGGTCCGCAGAGTCTTCTTGTAACAAGTTCATTACTTATGTTTGAGAAGAATTTACCGATAGATAATCGTTTGGTTGTTTGGTGCCCAGTAATGTAGGTATTTTTCGAAGTCAAATAGTCGAGACTTGAGACTTCCGAATACTGAGAGGAAACCATGTGGTTATAACGTATTACCGCAGATTAATAATAACTCTCGACTGGACTAATCGCGTCAACCAATAACGGTTGTTCAACGCGTAATTATAATTAAGAATGAAAAATGATTCCGGCGAGCTCGGTCTTCCAACGTTAAGCTGAGCTCGGCTAACACGTCCAAATTACACGGTGCTCGTATAGGACGAAATTCGTCGTAGTCACGGTGTATTCAACATTGTCAAACCAATTGTACTTTTATGTTTACAAGTGTCCTGTCGACCCACCACACCTTCGTAAACTACCGAGAATTTTAAAACGCTAACTAACGAGTAACGACCACGGATTTTCCCCCCGCCTCAACGCCTAAGACAAAAAATCACACTTCGGTGCGATGTGAATAATTTTTTTTCTATGGTTTGATAGCCTACTCGTCTCCGAGTCTAGTACCGAGCTGGCTGAAAAGACCACTTTGTATGTGTCAAAATTACACGTAATCGAGGATTTAACTTAACGTCGTCGTCGAATTATTACATTTAATTGTGATGTCATTTTGTTTTACAGAATGTTCGAGGAAATGGAAATTACGAGAGTGGATTTTCTATGACACATTCCAAGAAAGACGAGTACAATTTTCAAGGCGTATAAGGTATGGTATTTTTGTGGATTTATGATGTTTTTGAATTGAACTGGCCGGTAGGTCGATCACGAGCTTGAAATTGATCTCGATATTTGAAAAATTAAGAGTAGTTTCGCTCAATTTGCAAAATTTATCGACATTGATCTTCCAAATTTTCATAGGAATGATGAACAATTCCCAGCGATGATGCTTCAATAAAAGAGAAAATTATTGGGAATTCACGGAATTTTTCAAAAAAAATTATGACCATAACGACTTTTTAAAATTTACGTAACGACTTCTGTGACTTTCTTCATGAGAACATTGAAATTTTTTCAGATTTCATTTTCGAATCTTATGACTTTTTAAAATTTTACCTCCTGACTTTTTTTCAGTTTCAAACATTAGGGCTTTTAAACTTGTTGAATTTTTTGAGATTTCTCGATTTTATGACTTATTATGATTTTTACTTAATGACTTTCCAAGAGTAGTTTCGCTCAATTTGCAAAATTTATCGACATTGATCTTCCAAATTTTCATAGGAATGATGAACAATTCCCAGCGATGATGCTTCAATAAAAGAGAAAATTATTGGGAATTCACGGAATTTTTCAAAAAAAATTATGACCATAACGACTTTTTAAAATTTACGTAACGACTTCTGTGACTTTCTTCATGAGAACATTGAAATTTTTTCAGATTTCATTTTCGAATCTTATGACTTTTTAAAATTTTACCTCCTGACTTTTTTTCAGTTTCAAACATTAGGGCTTTTAAACTTGTTGAATTTTTTGAGATTTCTCGATTTTATGACTTATTATGATTTTTACTTAATGACTTTCCAATTTTTTCAATTTTCATAAATTTTTTCATTTCTTGATTTTTTTTCAAATTCATTATTTTTTAAAACTTTATGACATTTTCTGGACCTACATGAATTTTTCGTGATTTTCACACTTTTACGACTTTTCCCCAACTTTTTCAAAATTTTATGGCTTTGTAATTTCACATTCATGGTTTTTTATGACTTTTGTCTAATTTCATAACTTTTTCAAGACTTTTCAACTTTTTCCACATTTTATGACTGTTTTATGATTCTTATGATTTCCTTAAATTGCATGTTTTCATGTTTCCATGACTACTTTTTCAAACTTCGTGTGACTTTTTTCAAAATTCTTGACAATTAAAATTTCTAATTTCATGATATTTGTGGCCTTTTCATAATTTCATGTCTTTTCTGTTACTTCTGTGCACTTTTTTCAATTTGATAATTCTTTTATAACTTTAGTAGTAACGTTTTTATGACTTTTAAGACTTTTTATTTATGACTTTCACGACTTTTCCTTGACTAGTAATCTTTTTTTCATAACTTTCATGACTTTTCTGAGCATTTTGTAACCATTTTTCATGACTTTGAAGGCTTTTCTATAACTTTTGTGAACCATTTTGGTATGAATTTGGTGACTTTTTCACGACTTTTGTGATCTTTTTTATGACTCCGTAACTTTTGTAACCTTTTTTTCATAACTTTCATGACTTTTCCGTGACTTTTGCAATTTTTTAATACCTTTCATGACTTTTCCGCGACTTTTGTGACATTGGCTTTCATGACGTTTCTATGACTTTTGTGTATCATTTATGGTATGACTTTCGTGACTTTTTCCACGACTGTTGTGACCTTTGTGACTTTCATGGCTTCTTCGTGAATTTTGTAACTTTTTTAAAATAAACTTTTCATGACTTTTTCCGCGACTTTTGTGACCTTTTTTTCTAGCTTTCACGACTTTTCCATGACTTTTGTATCATTTTTTAATCAACTTTCATGACTTTTCCGGCGGCTTTTATGACCTTTTTTAATGACTTTTGTGAACCATTTATGGTACGACTTTCGTGACTTTTCTACGACTTTTGTGACCTTTATTATGACTTTCATGACTATTCCCGCGACTTTTGTGACCCTTTTTATGACTTTCGTAACCTTTTCTATGACTTTTGCGAACCATTTATGGTACGACTTTCATGACTTTTTCCACGACTTTTGTGATATTTTTTTATGGCTTTTATGACTTTTCTATTATTTTTGTACCCCTTTTTAAAAATTAACTTTCATGTTTTTTCCGCGACTTTTGTGACCTTTCTTTTAAGACTTTCATGATTTTCCACGACTTTTGTAACCTTTTTTTATTCATTTTCATGACTTTTCCCGCGACTTTTGTGATCTTTTTTATGACTTTCATGACTTTTCCACAACTTTTGTGACTTCTAAGACTTTCGTGATTTTCCCGTGACTTTTAAGACTTTTTACAAGCATTACAATTTTCATTACTCTTTTCAATTTAATAACTTTTTCCGTGACTTTTATGATTTCTCTGACCAGTGGACACCAAGATTAAGAAGCAGGAGAGGAATACACTAACGGAATACTAATATTTTTTTGAAATATCAAGAAAATTTTCAAAATTTGTAATCAACAAAACTGTTCAGAATCATATTTTTGGAGACGACTCATCAAATTTAAAAACGTTTAAACATTGAAAATTATATGGTACCTAACCTACATAGTTTTAAAACTGTAAATCTTGAATTTCAACCGAAAAAAAAATCAAGAAACGGTATAAAATTCCACAACATTGGAAAAAGTCAAAATTGGGGGGAAACGTTAGAAATTTCACTGTGAATAGTACCAATTTCGAATAATTCCAAAAAAAAAAAAAATTAAAACACATCTTTCATTCCTTATTCTTTGAACAATATTCCAGCAACAAGCAGTGCGTTGACCCGAGACGAAAAATTTGGCAAAGAATTCTCAACTTCACCCATCAAAACTCTCTTCCACACCAGTCTCTCAACTCAACAAAATCTATCCATCGGATCAGTGGCGATTCCAAAAAGGTTAATTAGCCGTTTATCAATTAAGGTAACTTGGCAACATTAATAGAATGCGATTTCTATCGCGAAGCTGGGTATCACCTCACCTGCTAACCACCGTCGCGTTATATTTCACACACCCGCATTATCTGCGACTTCACCTCCACCCAGGGGGACACTGCTGCAGAAAGATACTCGAAGAAGGTGCAATGTTCAGTTGCTCTCGCGTTTCCTAAACCATTAACATATTGGCTAGTATAATGCACTGATAAAAGCTCGATTGTCAGAGTTGAGAATTGACCAAGTAACACGGTTCCATAGATGGTAATTATCGCATACGAGCCATAGATGTTGAGAAGTGGCCAGCCAAGGTGCCATTATTACGAACAAGACTACTACAGAGAGAGAGAGGCAGCAAACGTTCACAAGCCGGCATCGCAGAGCTAAACGAAAGCAACAATAATGCACTGCGAATACGTACCTGGAACTACGTACGTATAATTTAAACGGTGTAATGTGTATACGCGACGATGGTGTGCTTTCGCTATATGTAGCATCTCTTCTTACGCTCTACGAGTACCTGAGACTTGTGCCTATAATGAGAATCCGAGCACACCGAACAGGTTACGTTTAACGTCAAATTACGAGAGAAAGAATTATGCTCGGATCTGAGTCTTGGAACAGAGACGGCCGCTTGGCGTGTATTTTTAATTTATCGGTAACTTATGCATGTAAAAAAGGGTGGAGTGTTTACAAGTTTTAAGTAAGTACCTCTAAACGTCACGCCAGCTGTTGATAATTGGCCATCGGACGCGAGGCTCGCGCGGTTTATCTGGTTCGCGCGCCGTTCCTTTCGTGTTAGGTATTTTTTTTTCATCTCCCTGCCGATTACGTACGTCCATCGAATCGCGACTCCGATCCGGTAGTAGAGTCTGATGAAAGCCAGAAACCGCACATTGGAATATTTAATTGTATACGGTAAAGTCGAAAGCTTCGTAAAAGTCTTGTACCAACGTTAAATTACAAAAAACGTGTAATTTAAAACGACGTTTAGCAGGTACAGGTAGGTATACGCCAAGATGTTTTTTAAACGAATCGTGTCGTAGTACGTTTTGGTAGCCAACGATTCCGCTGTATCTGCGTACGAGCTGTTTGCTCCCTCTGTACCTCGAATCGTCCTCGACTTGATCGTTTACTCGGTGAGTAAATGAAGTGGTGGTGTTGGTTAATGAGATGCCGCCGGTTGACGTGCACAACACGGTACCCTGACCGTGATTTGTACGTGTTCGATGTTTATAGATTACCGGAGTTTTTCTCCTCTGTTTTGCTAGTTTTTCGCGTTTCTGATTCCTCTCCCCTAGTGACCTGATTTTAATTTACTTCGAGGTTGCATTTATTGGCACATCCCAATGTTGGCTGATCTAGAGTGGAGTTAGCTCACAGTCTGTGAACTTCTGGGATACAATTTCGATGAAAAAGATATAAGGCCTTAATTCCAAGTTTAAGTTTGAGAATAGAATGTCATAATTTTGAAGAAATTTAAAAGAAATCATTTCAGAAAAACTTGAAACTTGTAACGAAAAAGCTGAGACAGCCACGAAAATCATACCTGAAAAATTTATAATTAGGGAAAATCATGAAAAATTTGTACTTAAGCCATAAATAGTCATAATTTCGAAAAAAATGAGAGAAAAGAAAAAGTCACAAAAATCTTTTTAACGAAAAAATTTTCAATTTTTGCAAAAAAAATTCAGAAAAAATTGCCTAATTTGACTATTTAAAATTAGAAAAGGTCAAAAAAAATGAAAAAAATTGAAACGTCACAAAAACCGATTTTAAATTTTGACCAAAATAGGCGAGTGCCTGAAAAAAAAATCAGGAAAATTTGATAAATGGATAATTTGAATTTTTTGTCAAAAAAATATAATGAAGGAATAATGAGAAAACGAGTTATAAAAAAATTTAGGCTTTTTTTTTTGCTAAATACTTTCAACTGCTTGTGAAAAATCATTCCTATATTGAATTTGAAGCAATCGAAGGTAAAATTTTTGAAAAAAATCACAGAAAATTATCATGCTTTTGCAGAAAAAAAAATCATGTCCAGAATTCCAAGCTACAAAAAGTCGAGGTTTCAAAACCAAAAAGAAAAAAGTTACAAAAATCTCGATTCCAGCCAAATTATTTTTATGACTGAGGAAATTATGAAAATGAATTAAAAATTTCGAATTTGGGATCATAGAACAAAATCAAAATTTTTATATGAAATGAAACGTTTAGAATTCATGATTTTGATTTTGAAAAGTTTTAGGTAAGTAAATTGATTCAAAGTTGATAAATTGAAAAAAATCATTTTTGAATGGAAAAAAACACCAAAATGGGAGGGAGGATCATCAAAATTGAAAAATTCACCAATTCAATTTTTCATGTTTTTCAAAATCAATTTTAAAATTTGTTAAACGTTCTTAAATTTGCTCCTACGCTGAAAACTAATTTGCACTAGGAATCTCCCGTTTCTCCAATTCAGACGTAGTCCCCCCCCCCTCAGCAATAACGACGACATCTAAATCATTTAAATTGGATACAGTATAATATGTGCCAGAAAAACTAGGTACCAACATTTGGATATGATATCCCAGAAAAAGGCAACTGAGGCAGCAATTTAGACATAAACGTAATGTCGAAAATAATTTGGATGTAGGTACTAAGTAGTTACAACTTTGATACGATTCCCCAAAAAAATCAAAAGGCAGTCTTTAAGAAACTGTACTAGGACATAGTGTCCCAAAAAGAATAAATTCGGACATGATGTCCAAAAAAAAACCGTAAAATTTTACTTTTTATTCAAAAATCCGATATTTTTAGCTTTTTCGTTTTTTCGTTTTTTTCCGATCTTCAGAATTTATGAAGCAAAAAAGTCTCAACCTGCAGCTTAAAGGAATAAGAAAAGGCATAGATATAATAATTTCAACACAAAAATACTCGAATAAAAAAAATCATGGACCAGTAAACCATTTTTCAATTCAAGTGGGAAAAACTCATCACTTTAAAACTTGAAAAGGCCATAAAAAATCATTCAAAAAGCTTTTTTAAAAATGATTTATCAAAGTCAGAACTTTAAAAATTACAAAAAAAAATTGAAATAAGTATTTACAAAACTTTCACATTTTCTTGTCGCTCCCAAATTTTCTAAATCTTGAATAAGCCCAGAGAAATTATGAATAAGGAAACAAAAACGGAATAAAAGGCCATGACTTTTAAAAATTAAAATCTGTAAAAAGCATAAATCAAAAAAGAAGGAAAAATGTCATTACGATTCACGATTTTTGAATAAAAAAAAAACTTTGATTTTCGAGTTCAAATTCTAACACTTGAAATTCTCAAAAAAGAAAGTTGTACATTTTCCAGAAACCTATAAACTTTTTCATAGGTACCATGTTTTAATTATTTTAAGACCTCGTTCTCCTTTCACCACTTTGGCATTTCATGACTCATTCCAATTATTCAAAATTGTCCTCTTCTACTGAATTTTCGCACAAAAATTTTAATTCAAGCCATCTGCCCGGTTAAAAAACAAAATAAATTTCAATAAGATCATTTAAGATGATAAATCCTCACGAAAAATTCTTCCGATGAAATCGAAAAAATAATCACATTGCAGGCTGCACCAAGTTCACACCGTCACAGTCTTTCTTATCATCTCAAGCGATCGTTGCATTTTCACTTCTCTTTTACACGTGTTTTTATCACTGCAGTAGAACTAGACACTCGAATTGGGCTATCGAAAATAAGGACAGCCTGGGTATGAAATCGAAAATTAAACCTAATTTTAAAACTTTAAAAAAGACCGCGTGCAAAAATTCTCCATCTAAGATAAAAATCGACAATTAACGACTTCCCATCAATGACCATCCAAATCAGCAATTAATTTTTAGCAAATTCATTCGAAATGCAAAAAAATGGTAAAAATTTTCCGGTGAAAGTACGTATTCATCTAAAATTATACGATGAACAAATGACCCTATTATCGACAAAAATTTTCGATCAATCTTGACTTATTCTTGCAGAATTCCCAGATGAGCACCAGACCCAGATCAGCCCGATGTTTATTCCATTATTATTGATAACGTGAAGTATTTATCGAAAGTGACCAGAAATAGAAATCGAACACGCAGACCGACTTTTGTTTTTCGTCATACTTTATAGTAGATGCTGGTCTGCTAGTAAATCGATTCCGATCCCAAGGTTAATTCACGTAAATAGGCTTAAGCGCTGAAACTTTCACGCGGTCGCTTTGGAATCGTGTCGCGAAAATGACCACACCTGGCCGATGAAAAATAGTAGAGAAAAGCGTGACATTCGAGTATGCACCGGTTAAGAGCAGCGTTTAGCTCTTCAAAGAGATTCACCGAACTTATGGTTTCAAACGAAAGAAGCAAGAGGAAGGCGAATCAAAGGCAATGATATTTTGAAGGCAAATTAGCGTGGGAAGGGGAATGGTGGATCAAATCTGTAAAATTCCAATTCAGATTTTCAAATTTTTACACTTGGAAAAAAAAATTAAAATGCAAAATTTTTCATTTTTCCCAACTTGGGGTAAATGTATGCATAGAAATGATGAATTTTCTACAAGAAAATAATCATTCAATTCTGCTTTCTCACTTAAAAAATCATAAAAGTACAAAAGTTCAACTTTGTCAGTTTGAAAAAAATGGGTAAAAATGATGAATTTTTCAACTTGGGGTAACATCCATGAAAATTAGTCCAGTTTGGGAAAATCTGAAAATCTTTCAACTTGAAAAAATATGAAAAATTTTCAAAATTGGGAAAATATTAAATTTTCCAACATAAAATGAGAATTTTTTATGTTTTTTCAAAAAAAAAAAGTACGACTGTTTAATTTTCCAAACTTGGAAAAATATAAATAAAAATAGTAAATTTTCCCAACCCTAAGGTAGAAATTATGATTTTTCTCATCTCAATATTGAAAAATTTCTCTTCACCACTCTTACCCCTTTTTTGATACGTCACAATCTAAAGGCCCAATTTTCGTATCGCGGAACTCGTTTCCATGAAACTAACTCGCTTATTTTCCACTCAATAGAGCTGATGACTCGGTAGGTAGATATGGGTGCGAGAAAACGTTAAAAAGGCCACTGGTAAGTACAAGTAGTACGTATGATTTACGGTGGCATCGATAACATAATAAAATCGATCACTTATTCGCCTATATCTCCATACGCAAGAAGGAAGACGTTTCCTTGTAGAAGGTGGTTCCGACGACGACCAGTCCGAGTATTATTTATAATCCGCCAACAGTTTTGAGTTAGTGTTTTTCTTGTTTCTGAGAGAGATGTGGATGTGTAGTTTACCGCGGAGACCCATAGATGAGAGGTCTACGTACGGTACCTACGATCTTCCTAGGTAATGTGCAGAATGTTCGGAGAAATGGACACAGAAAATACGATCGAAATAAATCTTTCGAAACAGAGTATCAAGAACTAGTCTGTACCCAAGAATTTAAGGTAATAATCGTGCAGCAGATGTTGATAAGAGAGTGCATGCTCGGTAGTAAACGTTTTAAGTGCCTATATTCTTGACAAAGAAGTGTGTCACCAGCGCGCGGCTGTTTAACTGATAACATCACCGTATATACCTGGTAGGCCTAATACAATATGGGCACGTTGATGTACTTGCAATGTCGTCGCTCGTGCATAATGCACTCCGCGCTCACCGTGTTCGCACAAATAATAGAGTTTATGTGCGTATATCTCTTTTTTCTCTCTCTTTCTCTCCTTGATTCTTCCTCTGGTTTCGAGTTGGTGTTTTTTTTTCGAAGTATAGGCGGTTTTTTTTTTCATCGCTGGTACCCTAAATATCTTGGTCGAATGATCCATTGTTACCGGGTACGATTAATAGGTGAACTTTTTTTGGCTTGAATTTGAGCTTAGGTATGGAAAATAATGAAAATATAAGTCAAGTTCACGCGATTGTGTTACACATCGGTATGTACCTACTGCGGGTACTTTCAACTTTGCCTTGGTGGAATGAGACTGCGGTGTCATCGTAATCGGGAAATTATTGTAGAGTGATAATCGAACGACACTAAAGTTGGTTTTAAATTTAATTTATTGTATGTATCGTTCGTAAAGCTTACTGGAATTTACCAAATGATATTAGTTTCATGATGAGTATAGATTTTGAGTACGTATATTTGACTCGATGAACAATGCAACTTTGAGCAGAAGAACTTTGATTCAAAAAATTAGATGGGTTTAAATTGAGAAAATTTTTTCTAAATCCTTTCAAATTTTCATTAAAAAATTTGTGGATATTTTTTAAAGTGATTATTGGTGATTAATTAATTAATAAAGATAAGTCAAGAATCAGCAAATTTTACCATATTTTATTGATGTCATGTCCTAAATTTTAAAATTTTTTCCAACTACATACATCAAAATGGAGGAAAAATCATCAATGGCATTGAAAAGTGTAGAAGGAATACATTTCACTCCCCCCCCCCCCCTTAGTCATTTTTGGGGTGGTATTTTTGGTAGGAAATCGTGGTAAAAAACTGAAAGTCAGTATATTATATCCTCTATTCCACCCTATCGATGGGAGCGATTCCGAAAAGTTTCAAAGTCTCAGAAAAGTTTTGGAATTCTCTATCATCTCCATAGGTATTTTTACTTTTTTTTTCAGATCGTCAAATAAAATACTCTTCTCCTATCCAAAAATTCTGGAACGAAATCCCCTCCCCCAACAAACTCAAAACTATTTTAAAAAAAGTACAATGTTTAAAAAAATTTATAGCATGATAATACCTACTTCTTGCCGAACCGACAACAGCTGTAATGGACTCGTACAAAGCATTCTCTCCTAAAAATCCACCTCCCATCTGCAATGTACACATAACTTCATACATCGTTCTTTAATGCCCAAAATTTCGAAAAAAAAATTAAAATAAAAAGGATCGCAATCACAAAATCCAACAATCTCATAGAAATCTAGAGAACAATTATTATCAAGAAATCCAAAGAATTTTAATACTTTTTGTAGGTAAATTCCACTGCAATCCTTACTCCGACAAGACCTCCATTCCGAATAAAATTATTTCAAAACAGGTCGTGGGTATTGGGTAATCTGAGATCATCGGTGCCCAGAGACAAAACTTCACTTTTGGTTTAGGGGGTGGAATACACAAATTTGCCGACCCAAGTTCCTTTCAAAACATGACCGAAAATCTCGAGATGAATATGGAAAATTTAGCGAGCAATAAAAACAAAAATTTCTCATTTTTTGCTACTTTTTTCATCCCCCCCCCCAAAAAAACAATATTCCTTTATGAGTTAATCTCCTTCCAAAAAAATTAAAATCTCAGGTTGTCACCCACTCCTCTGATTTTCATAGATGAAAAGGATGCATTTTCTCTTTCTAAGCTCGGACGAAACTAATTTTTGAAGATAAAGGCATTCAAAACTGAAATATCTTCATTTTTAATTGATGTTTTGGTTTTAAGGGGAGGTGAAACTGGTGAAAGCTTCAACCATGCCCGAGCCAAGCGAGGGCTGAGATTTAAAAAATTTACGATTTCCAGAAAAAAAAATTGTTCGTTTTTTAATGATTTGTTGCCTGAAAAAATTCCACTCCTTCAAAATAAAAATTTTTTCACTCTTTACGACGCGCTTTTTCATGTTAGGTATTTTTTTGCTACCTAGTGAGAATTTGTGTTTTTTTATTCGATAATTTTTCGTGCATGGTTGGATCAAAATTTGCCGACTTATTGAGAAGATTTCTGAAAAAGTTAACAAATTGTGTGGCAAATCATCATAATCAACATTGAATGATCAAAATATATAATTTAGATGAGCCCCAAAACTTGGAAATATGCTGGCTTTTCCAAAATTTGTTAACTTATTTAAAATTTGCCGACCGACATTGGACAGGGAGGATGTGGGTGGTTGTCCCTCCCAGTTCGCTTCTATGTCGGTGTCAAAACGGATAATAATGAACCTTTTTATCGGTTTTTCTTCAGTCCTGAAAAATGTTAATTTTTTGGATACTTCGAAACGCCTCGAAACCCATCTCAATCGATTTATGAGGTCAAAAATAGGATACCTATTTTCTAAATTTCTCCTTTTCTTGATTACCTACATCAAATTTTCATATTTTGCAGAACGATGAGGCAATTTTCAAACTTGAAAAATTTGCCAGAATTCGAAAAATGAACTTCAGCATAAGAAATTCAAATATGGATTTTTTTATGGTAAATTCTTGATTCATATTTTTATTTCTGCTCAAAATTTTACTTCGAATTGAAGATACCTACCTCCCTTATATTAATTAGGTAAAAACAAACTTCTTTTAAAATGCAATTCAAGCATAGGCGCACCCAAGGGGGCTCAAGGGGTTTGAGCCCCCCCCCCGGCTCGAAAAAAATATTTTTTGCTGCAAAAATGTAAAAAAAGTGCATTTTTTTGCTCTTCAGAGTATATTTTTTCAAAAAAATTTCGCCCTCGCTTCGCTCGAGCAGTATTTTAATCGTTTTATTTTAAAACTTGGCGATTTTTGACTGATTTTTCAGTCAAAAATCACTAATTTCTCAACAAATTCTCTGTTTGTCAAGATTTTTGACTAACAATCAATAAAAAATGGCTTAATTTGAAATTTGACCTCCTCCCCATTTTTTTCTCCAATTCTCAGCCCATCCCTTAATTAATTTCTGGGTGCGCCTATGAATTCAAGCATTTCTTCTCCAATTTTTTCTTTCTTTTTTCTGAAAATTAAAGGGCATCATAAAAATTTAGCAATCGTATAAAATTTAGAGACCATTGGAACCCCTCTACTTTCCATTGGGTATTAGGTACCTCTTATTGTACCAATTCATTCAAATCGCGAATTATTCACCACACTTTTATCGGGGTAAAAAATCTCGCCAGATTTTTTTTCAGACGTCCGCATATTTTTACAGTTGTTTGTTAAAAACACGTCTTGTATTGTTACGTCCTCGTCCACGGGACATCGCAGCAATCACATCGGTCTTATTCATTTTATCATCTCACAATAGTCGAGCCCAGAATGCTGCTCGGATTGGATCGTGAATCGTTACTATTTTCACACTCGGACATTTTGCTCGTTGATGGTACATCATCAAGAATTAATGAGTCGTTTAATCGGCGTTGCGGTGACTCGCAATAATGACGGTTAATAGGTGCTAAGTACGTCAATTTGTAGTCAGATTTTCAACATCCATAGCCGAGCTCGAATCGTATTGAAAAAAGCGACTGATAAAAACCTCGATCAGATATTGATAACGAAGTCCAATTTGAGTTCGTTGGTAGTTCGTTCTATGTTCAAAGAATTTTTTACCTCGATTCCGGACGAAAGCTCTTCCCTCTTTTTTCCCCAATAAAAGAATATTCCGTTACGTAGGGCACGATATTGCAGACTACAGATCGGCGGACGACCGCTGCAGAGCGTTTTCTTATACTTAGGCGTAGTATGGGTTCCGTGTTAGGTGGCAGGCGTTAGAGAGCTTTATCTCACTTATATATCTGCATTCGACAAAAGCCATAAACTTCATTTGCCAACGTTTTATTTGTCTTATTTGCCAGCCAGGTTATGTTAACCTTTTCAAGGAATTATGTAGTACAATATTAGCGTTTGTTCGATATGTAACCTTATGTAACCTTTTAAGAGTCTGTTATCTCTTAATTTATGGCCGAAGGACTTGCGTATAAGTAAACTCGAATCGAACGGCGACCGCGACCGCGGCCGCGCGGCGACGAATAGATTTTACGAAGACGAGTTATTAATCTAGAAGAGAGTGGAAAGTACATTGTGTACACCGCGTTATATTTAGAAAAAAATTTTCCAGCATACCTATGTGGTCGCTGGTGCAGCGCGAAACGCATTAATGTCGCTGTAATTTTTGCAATGACCCGTGCGGACTTCGGATAAGACGGACGTTTTGCCAATGTCGTTACTCCAACTGCCTTTGCCTCGTCTTTTTTTTTTATGGTTTATTGTAAAAACGTTCGGTTGTCGTTAAATACCCGGTAGATACCGATGAACCAAGAAGGTAGGTCTGGGGTACCCAGACCTACGACAAAGCCGCAAACTTTCTCATCTATTACCGTTACTCGATGACCAATTGTTCGGTAGCTGATGGATTTTCAAACGACCATATAGTTTTTTCGTCGTTTGATTTATTGATCAGCAGATGTACGTAGACGTATGTACCTATGTACCTGTAGCATACCGCCAGTTTACGTGTTTTAAAATTATCGATGTATGTAAAAGTATAAGCGCGAGTATGCGACGATGTCGGATTCGTTTTGAAGGGGTTTAATTCTTTTCGTCTCGTCCTATACGGTTTATTATTGTATTCTGTTCGGATGGCGGAATGCGTTTTTACGATTGCAATCTGCGGTATGGCATTGTCATTTATTTGTTTTATTCTTTTCGTTTCGTGGTTTTGGATTTTTAAACCGAAGCCGGAATTGAATGGATGGTTGAGAGTTATGTATTTGAAAGGGAGAGGAAATGCGAGGGAGGATTGATAGAGGAATTATAGAGGTCGGTTGCTAAATGCTCAGAAGAAAATTTTGAAATTTTACTCTTTTTTTTTATACAAAACGGCTCTCAATTTGAAGTCCAAAATACTGTTTGATAAAAATATTGAGAGTTTTTCGTTAGGAGATGAGTAGGATTTCATTCAACCTGCCCATTTTTTCCACAAAAAATTCCCGAATAATTTTTTTTATTCAATTTACAAAAATTGGACTTCATTTTCAAAAAAAATCAAACTCCATATTTTTGAAGTATTTTAAATTTATATACTTAAAATTATCTCAATTTTTTGTGAAATTTATTTTACAGAAGTGTAATTTTTTAGTTTTCAAACATGAGCTCAATATTTTGGAAGTTGATAAGAAACAGTTCAATTTTCAAAAATTTTCTAATCGTAATGAAATGATGCAGAATTTTACAAAACTTTCTCAGATTTTTAAATGTCGATTTCTTTTGAATCTGTCAAATTTTCTTCATTGCAAAATTTCGTCAATTTTTTTTCGAGGTTTCTGGAAAAATATATATAAAAAAGGTAATAACGAAACTCTTTTGAGGAAATGCAAGAAAGCTCTAATAATGAGGAAAACGGTTGAGATGGACTTTCAGTATACTTTCTCTTTCTAAATCAGGGAACAGACAACGATATCGGTCAAGCGAATTTTCACCGATTTTCTAGTGGTTTTCACCGATTTTTCGGGGATTTTTCACTGATTTTCCAGTGATTTTTCTCACTGATTTGTTTTTAATAAAAAAATTCCACTGATTTTCTTCTGTGCTATAATTCTGACAGTTCGTCAAAGATTTTCGATTATTTCAATTGATCCGCATAAATGAGAGAGTACAGAATCGCCCAAGGCAAAAAGCACATTGAAATTGATGTTGCAGAAAATTCTGGCCAATCGAAAAAATTTTAACAAAAGCATTATCTCAATATTCTAGACCTGCACAAGGAAGAGGGTGTGGCTAGAGAGTATCAAAAGTGTGTTTTTTAGGTAACGAGGTCGGAAACAAAATTTAGGCAAAAAAATTGAGAGAGCTCTAAAACCGTGCCTCGAGGGGATTTGAAATTTTCAAAGTCTACTTCAAGGTCATTAAAGTGATCAAAAAATCTGGAAAAATTTCAAATCAACTTCAAAACTCACAAAGATAGAATTTTGAAGAGTGTAAATCGTGTGTTTTGGCTCTCCCTCCCCCCAGAAGTGAGATAACAATTCGCTCATGTACGCTGAAAAATCTATTGGAGTAGAATTTTGATTAAGTTTCACCAGATTCCAAATCTGTCTTAAAATTTCGAACCAATTTGGTAATTTTCATGTAATTTTGACGTGGTTTCGTACTTTCTAGGTCATTTTTGAAATCCAAGCCTTTTTCTGACCACCGGACACCACCTAACCACACCAGCGCCTTTTGAAGAGAATCCAAAAATAACATTCATTTTACATTTTGATCTCTCGGGGCTGATTCACCCAAAATCTAAATTTGTAATTTTTCATCAAAAATATTTGTATCATTTTTTATTTTCATTTTTATAATAATTGCATAAGTAAGCAGCTCAATTTTCCAAAAATTTCAATTTTTTGAATTTTCCTATCCATATTCCCTTTTAGACATAGGTAACTCGCAATTTCCCCAAAATTGCTTAATTTTTCACAATTTTCAAAAAATTGCTCAATTTTACATTTTTTTTTAAATTCTGCAATTTTTTAGTCTTCTGGAAATTGTTGAGTTTTTTTTTTTGAAATTGTTGATTTTCTTCTTGAATAGGTAACTAAATTTTATAAAACTATCTAATTTCTTCTAAACCTGCTTCATTTTCTAATACGGATTGACATCTCATAAAATACGTGATTTTTTCTCAAAATTTTCTTATTTTTTTGAGATTGTTCAATCACTTAAAAATTCCAACGTTGAGTTATCAAATTTTCTTAAAACATCCCAATTTTTTTTGACTTATGAAAATTTCTAATTTTTTTCAGTTTATTAAAAAATTGTTCATTTTCATTAAAGTTGCTCGAGTTTTCTAAAATTATTCGAAAACTGATCATATTTTAAGCGGCGAAATTTTTCAAGATCGCTTCATTCCTACTCCTAAAAGTTTAATTTTTTGAAATCTCTCAATATTTTTTTCAAAATGGATCAATTTTCTCAAAGTAGTCTAAATTTTTCTAAACTTTCTTATTTTTTCCTTCAAGTTCTCAAATTTTCATTAATTTTTTTTTTAAATAAATCGATTTTTCTCAATTTTCTTTACAAAGTTTTAATTTTTTTGGTTTCCAAGTTTTTTAATTTTTTCAGAACCATTAATTTTTGACTCTCAAAGGTGATTTATACATCCAGGCTCACGCCCCCCCCCGTTTTGCTTCCATGTATGACATCAATTATTCTCAAAATTTTCCAAAAAATTTCGGTTTTGTATTGAATTTATCAAACACGTTCATTCATTTCCACCTCTCTTCGCCTCCTCCCACCATCAAATCAATCCCATCACTTCAACCATCGATCAAACACACCTCCATGGTACAATTCCGATACCCCGATTCAAAATGAAGATATCACATTAGAATACAAAACACGATACTTAATGCGTTTAATTTCATAAAAAATTACTTCCAATCGAGTTAGGTAGGCACATACGCGATAGGAAAAATAAAACAAGCGCCGAGATTAATCCGGACAACTCACAATGACTTGTTCTTGTCGAAGTGACGATTTGAAAACACGTTGCGGAGTAAATAATAAAAAAAAAAAAGCAAAAGAAAATAAACACGAGAACATGTACCTCTCTATGCCCATACATAAAACGTATAGGTAATCTGGCCAGGTACGTGAGACGGTGGTGCGCAGATCGAGTCTAATCTACCAACAACGTTTTATTTATACTCATTTCTCGGTCATTTTAATAAATTAATTACCTATTCGATCGAACGCGAACGTTATCTTTCGTCGAGCTTTGAAATAACGTATCGTCGTCGCGGCCACTAAGACGATGAGTTAATCTCGTGACAAAATATCTTAAGGGCAAGGTATTAAAAAACGATTAAAATTGAAGATGCGATTTCGTCAAAAATGGAATACGGAAATGTACATAAGTAAAAGTGGACGAATTTTATTGAAAATGTGTGATATGTGGCAAGGCCAGATACCTTATGAGAGGTGCTAAAAATGAAGCGATCTGCTCTATAAATAAAAATCAAATCAATATGCCAATAATAATTAGATATTTGGATGGAAAATATTTCAATAATAAGCACATATTTCTCGAGGTAGGTGCCTCAATGAAGAGTGAACTAAATCGGGATTTCGTTTCGGTATAAATGTTTGTACAAAAGTGAAATGTTTTCCATATTCGATTCTAATTCGCCGTGTAAACCGGCAGAAATAATTATCGATTGATATACGGCTCCGAAGACAGTCCGAAGGGGGCGGGGAATACGACAAAAAAGCCTCATCGTTGGATTTTTCTCATCGTTTGAGATCGTGCTTTGCGCGAAGTCGTTGCCGACCTGAATACCGACCATTCTTTAAAAACAGTCCTGCACCGAGCACCGAGAGTCGCATCGTATATGTTAATATTTTAATCAAAGTATGAATGATAATATACTATAATGCCGCACCACCACCATGGCCGCAAATACAGATAGAGGTACAGCGCCATAGAGAATTGAGGATATCGGCTCCCGCTGTTTATCGGATACGACTCAGCGCCACGCTATCTCCACTTGCACACATTCACGTCCATAGACCCGACATCGACGACCACTGCGACCGTATCTTTGGCAGTTGAAATAAACTTGAAGACGTTTACGTTTTTATGGGCAATATTGTCCCTGTTCGCAATCACTCCCGAAGTATTTTTTTTCCACATGCAACTGCCTCCAGCTGCAACTCATACACAGAGTACCTATATTTCAGAAGTCGAAATCTCTCCGGTGGATTTTTTTTTGATTGTCGGTTATACCCATGCACCTTGTAAACCGAACACCGATTAAAAACTTTTTTAACGATTTGAAAATATACAACTGCGGCCATTTAATATGAAACGGAAAAAAAAAAGGGAACTCGGTAGGCTGTAAATTTTTAATATTTAACTTTTTACGGCTTTTTATATAATTTATTTCGAATGTAATTTAAAACCTGCAGTCGTGGTTTTGAAAATTTAATTAATTTCGAATCGATGAACAATGAGGTCGTTGCTCGAATTCGATCCTGTATGCCTGTACCGTTACCGCAGGACTGGGGGTTTTATTGTTCGACGTATTTTCGGATGCTTATTCGGCCACCGCAAACATAAAATTCGGAATGTGGTCGTAGCGTGGGTAATTTTGCGTCCAGACGAATACGAAAATACGAGTGTGCTGTATTTTGCAGTAGCTGCGATGGTGATGTTAAAGCTGCAGGTAGAAGGTGGTTTTTTTTGAATTGAATAGAAGCGTATTTGGTATGTCTATGTACCAATCATTGTTTGAAAATAACTGTAAAAGACAGTGGACCGATTGAAAATCGGCAATGGAACGATATTTTTCAATTTTTATGTGAAATAAAAATACGGATGGTGGAGGGGAAAAGTGAAATGACGGTGCGTCTTTCGGAATCGATGAAGTTTTCTTTTAATCGAAAATTTTGATGGGTTAAAAATGGAAAGAATATTGGTTGACGGAATTGAAGAAGGCGGAAGTAAAAAATTTAAAAAATTTTCAACAGAGATGGAATTTTGGGACGATTTTTCCTGAAAATAGAAATTTTTACCAAAAATGATGACTTTTTTTAGATAATGATGATTTTTACTACAGAATGACATTTTTTTATGGGATTTTAGTACCTGTTCTTCAAAAGTGTTTTTTTTTTTTAGGCGATCAATCTAAATGGGTGATTTATTTTATATCAACTCGAAGCAAAAATGAAGCGAGTTCGAATATTAATATTGAACCTCTCTATCAGCCAGCCCTCCCACCCAGTGGCGATTTTGGAAGAAAAAATCCGAGGACGTCAGAAAATTTCAAAAAAATTAAATATTTTTATCAAAGTGTTTTTAAAACGAATTTATCAAAAAAAAAAAAAAAAACATACAAAATGCGAATAGGTACAAATCTCTTGTATTTTTATTAACATTAAGTACTTTTCAAAATTGTTCAATTAATCATTTTTGAGTTGTACGAGATTGAAAAAAATAATTATGTAATAGGAATAGTTTCGAAAATAAAATTGAAAAAAAATAAAAACATCCAAAATGGAAAAATGTTGAGAAAATTTAGGTTTAAAAAAATAAAATTCAATGGTGAAAAAATTAATAATTGGTAGGTACTTGAAAAAATACAAATCTTTGAAATGATTAATGGAAGTCTGACTTCCCAAACTTCCCCTGGAAAATCGCCTCTGCTCCCACCCCATAAAGTCAAAAATTCAAAAAAAAAAGAACGCATGACAAGTCGATTGTTAATTTTTTGTAGGCACTGAGTACGAATATTTGTTAATTTTTTTTAATTTGGTCCTTCAGTGCTTTCCTAAACACCCCATTTCGAAAGAAAAAAATGTAAAAAAATTGAGTAGGTAGCATATCGATTGTCACCATATAGTTTTCACTTATATTAAGTTTAATGATTTTTGTTAGCCTTTCCCACCTCCCTCCTCTTTATAAACCACTGGTAAAAAGAGGTGGGTAGGTGGTTTATTGTAATATAGGATTTGTCAAAAAATACAATTTAAAAAAAAAATAAAATAAATATCGATTGTCAATTTGTCACTATCTAATTTGAGGATCACAGAGTTTCAATATTGCATTATTTTACTATATCAGAACCCCAATGCTCTAACCCAACAGGATCGATTAGAGAAGGGGGAGGGGTTTAAAAAAATTAAGCCGACATTCAAAATCGATTATATCAAAAATTAAGGAGAATCGATGTATCACACACAATTTTTGTTTTTTGCCCCTATTTTTTTCAAAATTGTAGATCCAGAAGGGCATTAAGGGGTCAACCTGAGAAACGGCACACTACTCGTTCGAAAATTGAATTTTGAAAATGATAAAGGTCACAATCGAATAAAAAAAATTCGCCAGTCAGCGAAGAACAAAACTTCGAATTTTTATTGAAAAAGAAAATCTTAATTCATAATTTATTTGGAAAATTGAAAAGTAATGATTTTATGATCAAATTTTAAAGCGATTGAAAATTTAAGATGAATCAAGGAATTGGCGAACTCGAAGTATTAATTAAAAAAGAAAGGATGTAATACATACCCATTGTCTTCAAGACTCAAAAAATTCTAAAGCTTAAAAATAATTCAGAAATTTTGATTTACATTTTAACAAAAATTTCAAATTTTTGAAACTACATAAAACTTTTTTTGAGGGTAGGTAGTTAGAAGCATGATATTCTCAAATTTATTAAACAGTGAAAATTATCAAAAATAAATGAAACTGCAGTAAGTAGAGGAGATAATCAGTAAAGAAATGCTCCCCGAAAGAGAATAAGTAAAAAAAATCACTCTAAAATCGGAAAAATTGGTGAAAATTTTGGAAAAACCAGCGACATTCTTTGAAGAATTACTGGAATTTTTTAAAAGATCGAAGAATTTTTGGAAAAATCAGTGAATTTAGTTAATTTTTTCTGTTCTGCAATTAGACGGTTTATCAGTGATTTTTTCCCACTGATCCAGAATAAGAGATTACAACTTATTGACCATAACTTTTTCAGATTATTTCCGTGGTTTTATATTAAAATTGAGTCAAAAAAAATTGAAAACAGTAAATAATGAAAAAGAAATTGATAGATTAATAAAAAATGAAAAATTTTGGGATTATTTTTAGGACACTGGCGCGAGAGACAGATTTAGCCTTCCAACTGGATTTTTCAAGACGAACCAGAGCTGTTCATAAAAAGAGCAAAAAAACTAAAGAATTTCTCCAATCGTTTCCACTAACACTTTGAATAATAATAACGAGAAAAATTTGTAGAATATTTACAAAAAATCACAAAAAACCACAAAACATTACAAAAATTACAAAAAATATGTCTCATACAGTGAAAAAAATTCAATGTTCTGAATTTGATTTTCAACAAACTTGGGAATTTAGAGATATATATGACCAAAATTATTCAGAAAGAGTTTTTCAACTACAAATAATAGGTTCAGATGATACATAAATTGTCTAAATCTGAAAAAATCGACTATGTTTGCAAAAAATCATCGTTAATAATTTTGCTCGGGCTTGGAAAATGAACATACTTCTGCGAAAAATTAGTCAGCATCAATCCGCAAAAAAAATCATGTAGAGAGTGCACTGCGCACGATGCAAACAGAAGCAACGGGGTAAAAAAACGCATCGAGCATGACAATAGTTTGTGACATAAAAACGTGATGTAAGCGAGAAAATAATTGGTACGACTGCGCAATGAATTCTTTGAAACGTTCAAGACATCGCCTATGACAACTCGAGTTACCTTTAATTTTTTTCAAATGGAAAACTACCTCAACTCCAGCCACTTTTGTCATTTCCTACGATATTTTTCAAAACACCGCATCCGTTTATAAACTCCCATGCCCTTTACCTTCAAAAAGAAATATAATACTATAACGGGCATTTCACACTTATACTGGTCATGATGGCACCTCGTATTAATCTACGTTCAGGAAATACCTACCATCCAGCTCTGTATTTCGATGTAGGTACATCATAATCTGCGTAGAAAAAAATCGACCCTCGTGATGAAAATAATTAATAAATGCAACGCAAATGCATAAAATTAATAAAACCGCGAGAGAAATCTCACACTTGGATTCGCAGGTCGCAGTAATTTGATCTACGAGACGGAATTCTCTCCTCGAGTTGATTTTTAAAAATTCATGTAAGTGTATTTCAAATATATAAACTACTTACACCGGCGGAAAAAAAAAGGTTAAGAAAAATAGTCCGTTTATATAAGTTGGATTTATGAATTTATCATCGTTCGTTTGGCATTTATGTAATTTTTCCATTTTTCTGATGGCAGCTGCGGAGTGAAAAACGCCGAGTATTTTTATTCGACGCCATCAGCGAGCTGAGGAATTCTCAATCACATTTTTCAAACGCGAAGACATTTGTCCGTTATATTTTGATTTCTTATATGACATTGATTCGTGCCATCGTTTTTTTTTCTTTTTCAAATCCATTCCTCGAGAGTTTGAAATTATTGCGGATTCGATCTATGCTCATAGCTTTTCCTGGAGCGATTCGAGTAAGGTGTAATTAAAAAACTCGAGAAGTTGGGATTGTGAGTTGATGAAAAAACAGTTGTTTTTTTTCCATGCGGGGTTCCTTTGGTATCTTTTTCGACCATAAGTTGTTAGATTATTACGAAGTAGGTGCCTTTTCGAGCTTCGATGATACTTTTAATACATTTGTTGGCAGGTTTTTTTCTCTATCTACATATCTAAGGTCTTGGGCATCCTTTTCTATACTATTTTTATTATTATTCGCGCCACACGATAATACCGAACAGTTGTCGGATTGTTATTACGTCTGGTTGACCGACATTTGCATATAAGTATCTCTTCGGCTAAGGATCTATTGTTAATCGCGCCGTTGTTAATGTGTATCGTGGTATCTTTGAAGTTGTTTTCCTATCTCTTTCTCGTTCTTGTATAAGCGCGACCGCGACGACCGTGGCCGTTGTCGGTTTCTATGAGATTTCGCTGCTGCAATTGTACTGTTCGATGTACAGTATACGCGGAAAAGAGTTTATTTCCCGTTCGATTTCCAGCATGCTTGGTGCCCCCGTACGCGGCAACCTTTTTTCTTTTTTTTTTTGAGCTGTACCGTGAGAATTAAAACTGTGTGTTCGATGGGTTATTCATTGTGAATAAGATCATTGGCGGTGGCGGTATAGGCCACATTGACCATTTACAAACGTAATATAGGCAGTAGGCAGAGGGTTCCAATCGAATAGTAGGTGTTGTTTTTCCATATTTGAAAATTCGTTCGGTTTTAATGATCGAGGCTGTTGGAAAGAACGACTAGTCTACTTAGGAACTGGTTCGTAGCTGAAAAATCACTGTACCGGATGGTATTTGCTGATTTGATTGTTGAAGGTTTTGAAAGGGCGAGGAAGAGGGAGTTGGGTGAGAATAGCTGAAGAGAAGGGAAGTACCTAGACGAAATTTTCAGAATTAAGGCTGCTTTTGTTTTTATCGTTTTATGATATAAAAAAAATTCACAAATAGGATATCACTATTTTTCAAATTTTTTTTTTCAAGTTTTATTGATGTCAAATTCCTAGTGTTTTTTTGAATTTTTTTATTGACCATGTAGAAAAATTATATGAAATTTTCAAAAATAGAATATTTTGTGTAACCCTCCCAAATAAGGGAATTTTTTAAATGGAAATTGAAAAAAATTAAAATTTGAAATCTGAATTTCACTCAAATAGGACTTTTGTCCCTTGAGGCCTGATATCTTTTCTCAATTGAGGTGTAGAGACTTTTTTCATGTGAGATTTTTTTGGCTAATAATTGAGACTGGTAAATTTTCTGTTTCACGATGAAAATTCTACCTAAACTCTGCTGCCAATTCCTGGCCCGTCAACGTCCCCATCTGTTACCGTTTTTTTGGTTAAAAAAATCACGAAAATTTAGAAAGAAAAGCGAATACTATTTGATAAATTGGAGGCGAAGAAGCCCAAAAATTATATCTAGATCCCAAAATGACGAAATAAAATCACAAAAGTTTCCAAAACGATACGATAATTCTCTCTATTACTTATTACTTGAAGATGCAAAAACAAAAAAAAACGCCGGAAAAACATTCAGACAGATTGCGTTTTAAATTGGAGGCTTCGTAATATTTTCGTTTTTAAAGTTGATTAAATGTACTTATCGGCCATATCATTTTTTTACTCAAAAAATTGGTCATTTTTTTACTCAAAAAATTGGTCATTTTTTTACTCAAAAAATTGGTCATTTTTTTACTCAAAAAATTGGTCATTTTTTTACTCAAAAAATTGGTCATTTTTTTACTCAAAAACTGGTCATTTTTTCACCTCCTAATCACCTCAAGTGGCGTATCCTGATTAGAAACAAATTTTTCAAAATTTTTGACCACTGTCCCCTTAAATTTTCGTGCTACATCCATTTTTTGGTCGTTTTTCGCCAATTTTTGATTTCGGTCAAAGTGTTCGAAAATTTTTTTCAGAAAAAATGAGCTAGATGTGAATTTAAAAAATGGGTAATCATCAATTTTTGACGATCAAAATTTTAAAATCGTTGGTAGAAAAACATTAAGTTGAGACTTTTGAAAACTTGGAAAAAATTTACTAAATCCGAAAAAAAGAATTAGAAAAGTTTTGATGAATGAAAAATAAAAATTGCAGCGCTACCTACAAACAGGGCAAGAATGAACAATGGTCAATAATGATGTTTCTGGGCAAACGATCTTATATTGTGATCATTTTGACCTTATTGTTTTCAAAATACATTTTATTTATTTATTTTGAAAGGATACCTTGGATACCTGCCATTTTTTGGATGCAATTTCCAGTGGTTCAAAAACAGGAAAAAATTCACCAATATTTCTTATCTAAATTTACTTCCATTTTCAACTGTGACCCTGCCGTAAAGAAGGGACCTAGTGTAAAAAAAAATCGATGTCTCATTTTTCATCTTTTTGATCCAAATAACACCAAATCTGGACCAAACACATAAAAATAAAAACATCAATTTTATATACACTACGTCCTTTTTTTAAGGCAGGGTCACAACTACAAAATTGGTGATCTTAAAAATGTATCCGATTTGGGTGTCAATGAGGCGGGAAGATTTAAAAAATTCAAACCTACAGTTTATCTGCTGTTTGAAAATTTCAGACTTTGATAATTTTTTTCATCATCAATTTCTAAAAAAAAAGAGCATATTTCTGATGCAAAATTACAAAAAGTTGAAAAAGGACAAATCTTTTTCCGGAAGTAATATTACTTTTGCGATGAAAATTATTTTCACAGTTCATTCTCCTACAATAATTTCGAGTTTTTGGAGCTGGGATAATTTTCAAAAATCGTCTCATAACTTTTCCAAGCTCAGTAGACAGGGAGATTTTTGACATGAAAATACTTTTCACAAAATTATCCCACAACTTTTTCAAATTATTGAGGCTGAGATGATTTTTCAGAGGAAAAACAACCTTCTAAATTCCATAATTTTTCAGACCTTTCGAAGCCGGGATGGTTTTGGAAAATTAAGCGCACGTTTCGATTGTAGAAAGAAGAGGAACTGGACAAACAACTTGGAAAAAGGCGAATTAAAACCAACTCTAAGAACTTCTTCAAATTCCATCTTCTTTTTGAAACAAGTGATTGAAATTTTATAAGGAAGATTTTCGACTAAAAATTCATCACTCTGGCAAATTTTTTCAAAATCTGAATTTTTTCACTCGATTCTCCAATCTGAATTTTTTACCATTATATGTTTAATTGTTTTTTTTTTTGCGAACTCAATCATTTTTTGCTTATGGGTATTCAATAAATTCTTTCCACCTCGTTAGAGTATTTTTCACTTATCATCAGAATTTTTACATTTTACGCCAACCAAATGTCTATCCAGAGACTTAATGAAAAAATAATGAACAGTTCTTGAGATGAACGCTGATTTTTGCCAAAACTCGAATCGATATTTTCAACTTTTTTACAAAGGTAACGACGTCGATTTTGAAGAAATATGTGCCTTTTCTCATTTTTCAAATTACAATATCTCTTTATTAGCCTTAATTTTCTTCATTTCGAATAATTTATTCAACTTTTTACCGAACCCCAATCCAAATCTAATCCATATCAATATCAAGACTTCTGTGAAACCATCCTCAGTAATTTTTCACAACCACATCTTCATCTCGTTAAACAATCCTACTTTAAATATTCAACACTATGGTCTAATACATAAACACATTTACTCACTTACACGAATACACCAATATCATCGCAAACAGGTAACAAGATATCTACTCACCTGAAACACAGAGCAAAAAACAGAGAGGAAAAAAATTAAAATAAAACGCCACGATAATTTCAACGGTATTTGAAAATTTCTCTAGAAAATAACACGATTTGCGGTCTAGATCATTAGCATATAGTTAACACGTACTTTAGAAACACGTACAGTACCTAGGTTTCGCCTTCTTACAATACACATACGCATTTCAACGCTGCGCCGAAAATTGGATATAAATAAACCATAATTTTAACGTCTTTTTTCACGACTTTCGTCTCCGGTAAACGCAAACGGTCGCAATTAACGGGCCAATTTCTAACGTACATGGCGAAAGGGTCATCTGACCTCGATCATTTTACCCAAAATGATAATTTGGAAAATCTTTTCTTTTAGGATGCGTGAGAGGATATGATACAAATAGATACGATATAGGTACTAATTGTCTCGTACAATCACGATGTAGTATTTTTTTTTACATCTCTTTTGTACGTAAAGAATGAAGATAAAAAGTAGACGAAAATTACTCTCGAAAATAAGACATTAATTGTAAAGAGCAATCTTGACGTGATCACGTTGGATGCTCTATCAATCTGCATAAATGAGGCTTTTCATGGCGCTGTCGGAAAATTCACACCGATATGAGTTCATTATGTAGGTATCGCGTCTCAGAACACAATGTAGGTTTTTTTTGGGTTTTTTTCTTCTTTTTTTAGTGTAACGTTATCTTATTAATAAATATGTATAGTTTACCACAATATACCCGGGTAAAATAATTACATATGAACATACAATGTATGTACTCGGTCGTGTATATTATTGCGGCATCAGCTCAGACTCGGCTTGCCGAAGAGTTAATTTGTCATACACGTAATCTGGTCACTAATGACTTGGCAAAACACGATATTAGCTTAGGTTTTGAGGATGATTATCGAAATGCAGTAGGTTACAGTAGGGACGTACCGATGGGGGGAGGAGGTCAAGGGAGAACTCCTTTAATCGGATTTTTCCGGATTTAGTTGGGAAAATTCATTATTTCTCTACCCACGAGTTGGGAAAATTTGCCATTTATAGTTATAGAATATTTTATCAGGTTGAAAAAGTTGAAATAATTTTTTACCAGAAAATTACCAATTTGTAACCTACATTTCATCAAATTAAAAAATTTTACCATTTTATTCACAATTTCTCAAGCAGAAAAATTTTTCATTATCATCCAAAGTTGGGATGGAAAAATTTTCATATTTTTTTCAAGTTGGGTTGAGAAGATTTTTCTAAGTTGAACTAAAAAAAAAAATTGTTTTCCGTTTTTTGCTCCGGATCGATGAGTTTCTCATTTCAACAAAATAATGGCTGGGTTTTCAAATTTTACATTACTTATATATTTTTTTCAACCTCTTCTCCTCCTAGGATTTATACCTGGCAAAATTATTCAATATAAAATCACGCTTGTTGAAACTTTTTTCGCCGTCTCACCAGAAAATCCTATGAATTGTTCATTCTGAAACCTTAAAATGAAATTGAAAAGGTAAAAAAATTGTCTGAAATTAAAAAACCAGAACAATAAAAAATTGAATTGATTTTCAATACTAAGAATTCAATTTTGAGATTATTAAAGAGCGAATCGCCCTAACCTCTCTGTGCATCGTTCAGTCCCTCGTGGAAAATGGATGGATACCATGAAAGGAACAGAAATATTTTTTTTACAGTTAGAAAATAAAGAAAATGGTTTTAAATTTTGAGACCTTGGAAAAAAAATTTTTTGAGAAAAATTCCAACTTTAAATTTCTCTTTTTTCCATTATTTAATTCTAAAAAAAATTCTTCCAGCAAAAAAAAAAATGTACTTTCATTTTTAAACTGCAGAGCCAAAGTTCATCTTAATCCTGCTAACTTAGCAAAGATACTGAGTGGATTTTGAAGTGATTTTCTTCTTCTTTTCATTTAGTTTCCTCACTATTGGCAAAATAGAAAACAAATAAATTATGAAAAATTAGAGAGGAAAACACCTAAAATTTTACAAAATTTGTCAGAGAAGTAGGTATGTGCAGATAATAAGACTAGAGGATGGACACTCCCCCCCCCCTCAACCAAAATAAAGAAGTGGTTTCAAGTGATAAAGTTTTGAAGATTGTTTTTAAAACGTGAAATCAAGATTCAGGAAAATTTTATCAATTGTATTCATTTTTCGTACGATGGGAAAACTGAACAATTTCGTGGGTTTTATTTTATTGTGTTTTTTTTGGGAGGGGGGGGGGGAGAAAAAGCAATCAAATTCAACAATTTTTGTCTGGTCGCGCTCGATTTGATTGTAGGTTCAAGTATTTCTCCCTTTTTTAGTTTCAAAATGATTTAATAATGTTATTTAAAAAAACTTTTTTTTCATTTTTCCTTAAAATTATTTCAAAAAATTTTATTGCTTGCCAACATTTTTCTCCAATTTTGATGTTCAAAATCAAATTTCACTTCTCATTTAATTGGTAATTCTGAGGTGGAGTGGGGCGATTTTTTATTCGGGTTTATTAATTCAAAACACTGTTTCATTGCACCTTGAATTGGAGATTTTCTAAAATTTTCACCCAGGCCAAATTCATTTCCCTCATACTGACATCTGAGATTACAAAATTTCTTAAAATTTCGCAATTTTGCACCCTTGCTTCGCTCAGAGAAAATATAAAATTTCACAGGATTTCTCAATTACGATGAAACTCGTAATAGTTTTGAAAAAAAAAAAAAAAAATGGGGACACGCAGTGAAGTACATAAATGAGAGAGGTAGAGATTCAACTCAGGTGAAATTTGGCTCACTCAATAAATCACTAAAAAAAAATCACTGAAAGCAAACAGTGAAAAAATTTCTGGAAAATCAGTGAAAATTCACTGAAAAGCCAGTCAAATATCCAAAATCTGCTGAAAAATCAGCGAAATTCTTTGAAAAATTACGGTACCGAAAATCTGATGAAAATCAAAGAATTCTATTGATTTTTCCTGCGTTGAAATTCTGACCATTTACGGGTAACTTTTCACTGATTCAAAATGAGATTAGATAGTAAAAAAGAAGCTTTGAGAGAGGATTTTTAAAAAAATCATATTGATGTTGGAACCAAATATAAGAGGGAAAACTGAAAATTTGAGTTGGAATTTTTACAGATTCCCTCCCCTCCCTCTCCGCACCGGTATAATGCTTTCGAAACCAAAACATCACAGATGGGTAACCGAGCATCTCTGTAAAGACGAAAATCGACCAAATTTCGATCTTGAACTCCTCGCTAAATTAAAATTGGCCTCGACCAGAGATAGATTCGAAGCAAGGACAGGCGCTGCGGCTCGAGCTGGTCTCACTATGTGCTCGGGCGTTAATGACAAACAATGTAATAAACCGTGTAATTCTGACCACGTAAAAAAACCGCCGCCTCGCCTCACAGCGCCGTTCTCTAAATACGTCTAAACTATTTAAAACCATTCGCACGTTTTATTCTTTATAACACACATAACGAAATCAACTTGTATATAAAGATTTACAGCATGTAGCAGGTTCGTAATGACAGGCGCGTTCGCATATACATAGCCGCAAAGTACACAAACTACAATCCCCCTCGGACCTCTGTCAGCCTAGATGGTCTCTTTCTATGGTGAGCAGCAACAGTGTAGCTGTAGGTCTCTCTGGGCTCTACATTGGTACACCTTATAGCACACATTACCGTCATTATAAATAATGCCATTTATTATGGCATTATTATCGGAGTTTAAGAGAAAGAAGAAAATGGCAGGAAGGGTACGAGAGAGCCCGGCCCGAATATGTACTCGATATGTGTACGAAAAACTCTACGTACTCAGAAACCAATTAACCATTAGCCCAGGTGGATCATCGTTTCCTGGTTTCTAATCGCTTGTTTTCGTGCGATCGCCAAATTTTCCGGATTATCGAGTCGAAATTGCCCAAGTTCTGTGAAGGAGAGTGCAGGAAACCGTTAATTTGAAATGTAGAATAATTGGATGAACTTAAATTGGAAGTTTAATGCTGAGAAAGAGGAATTGAAAAAAATCGTTTTGATTACCTACCTATCAATTGAAATTCCAGATTTTGAAAAATAGTAGACAGAAAATGGTTTTACAATTAGGCATCGTTAAAAAAAAAAAAAATGCTGCACAAATGCTAAAAATGTAAGCAGTATTTTTCGAAAATTCAAATCAGTCAATTTTTTACTCTGCCTGAAATGATTCCCACAATAAATTTTTATGGACATTTTACAGCAAAATATATATTTCCCTCCCGCCACCCCCAAAAAAACATACTTAGATAATTCATTGATCAAAAATATAAATAAAATATCTCACCGAGAGGAGATATCTCAACCAGAAATACAATTTGGGACCGAAGCAAAAATATATCGAATGTATAAATTTCATTTTTCGAATTTTGGTGAATTTTTATTTATTCAAAATTACACCCATGGCTTTGAAAATCATGAAAAAGTTTTACTTACTCTAATGAACGAAGAAATCTGAAAAATTTGAGATATACTCTATTTTGACCCTTCAAATCGATTAAGAGTGATTTCCAGAAATTTAAAAGCCTCCCGAAAATTTTGGAATTTTCCCATAAAAATGGTACAGATAAATTTCAGCCCCTATAAAAGACAGATTTATTCATATCGATGTCCTATTTAATCAATTGAAGCACAATTTTTTTAAATTTGTAATTTTTGGATCCAATCCATATTTTTTGGCTAAAATTGAGAAATGAAATGGATTTGAGACGTTTCACAACGCCAAGAAAATTTCGTTTTTTCCTTTTTCGCAAAAAAATGCTAATATATTAATTTGAATCCACAGTTTGAAATTTTGGAGTGTTCTAATCGATAAAATACACACGAAAAGATAAAATTCAAACGAATCATTTCTATGACTTTTTTTTCAAAGTTGGGAAATCTCATAAACTTTCAGAAGTACAATTCTCTTCAATTTCGGTAGGTACTTCTGATTAATTAGGAACATAAAAATTAAAATTGACATCAAATTTTAGATTTTTTTTCTTCACTATAGGCACATTAAATTTTCATATTTTTTTAGAATTTCCAAAACCCCTCCAAAATTCAAAAAACAATGAAATTCAACATCAAAAATTCCGAATAGGTTTGGAATTTTTTTTAGAATAGAAATTGGAAAACGCAGGTGAAAAATTGATAAAACGAAAAGTAAAAATGCGAGTATTTAAATTGAGATATTCATTGTATTTTAATTGGCAACAAAAAAATTACCGATGAAATTTATAAATATTGCAAATTATACATCAATAGATTCAAAGATTCAATAAAATTACGAATGGAAAAAAATGAACAAGTGCAAAAATAATTTTTAGGCAAATGAATTGTGCTAACCTTCACCGGATTAATATTAAGTAAGAGATTGTATTTTTCCAACGATCATATTTTTATGTGCATGTTCCAGGAGCTGTACCAAATTGTAAACAAAACTTGGAACAGCAGTTTCCTAAACTTCCATCTGCTTGACACGGCGTACCTTTTTGAAGACATTGGGAAAATGCTGATTGAATCGATATTAAAATCACGGCGAAGACGAACAAAAATATGTTATAGAAATTCATGATTTCGCAAATTATTCGAAGGAATGGAATTAAGGTGTTAATTAAAACTGAGCGTAAAGTTTTGAAAAATAGATACTAAAAAATTTTTTTAGAATGCTTCTTTATATACCAATAAGTGTACCTAAGTAATTTTGGATAATGAATGACATTTACGATAAATATGTTGGACAAGTTCATTAAAGACGATAAAACAGTACTTGGAAATAATTAGGAATTAAACGTGTACCTAAATGTAATTTTTGCAAATGTTTTTTTCGAAATGTTTACGCCATACAGCTTTTTCTCTGTAAGTAATAAATTGCATTATTTCTAAAATAGATTATCACCTTAAAATTTAGTTGTTTTTCTGTACCTTTTTCCAATGAAAATATTTTCCGCAATTTGACATTATTTCTTTGCACTCACTCTTAATTTTTTCTCGGCAATGTCATGTTTTCGACGAAAATCTTGAATACAAATACAGTAGTTTAGTCAAGTAGTCAATGATCCATTTTTTTTTTTTTTTTTGATAAAATTTCAGTAAGTAATGTGAAGTGTGATTTTTATAGCATAAAAAAATGAGTTCAAAATAAAAGACCAGCAGCATCAGAATTTGGACAGACTGCATGAATGAAATCTATTCGATCAAAATATTCCTTATTATAGATCAAAATTTCATGCGCATGGTTCAAGTGAATTCATTTTTAAAAAATATTTTAATATTTGGAAAGTTTTTTAAAATCATATTTTTTTCAATTCAGCTCAGGTTTGTTTTTAATTTTCTGAATTCATCAGTGATCTTTTCCATGATTTTCTGTTCACGAAAATCTTGACCAAGCTCTTAAAATGAAGCATTTTTTTCAAGAAAGAGAGAAAAAAATTTCCCTGCAAATATCGCCACTCAACTTTGAAATTATTTGTTTAGAATTTTTCTCAATCATTTCGAAATTATAAAAAAATCAATTGTGGTCATTTTTGGCAGAAAACTGAGCAGTATATGAACAAATTCCAATTCGCTAACTCTAGTTATTCAGATGAATATTCAGTATTTTTGTTTCCTGTAAGAAAATTCTTTATTTCAGATATTATTTTAGTAGCACTCTTAATTTTAAGACTTTGAATTTTTTATTTCCGAATTCTGATATTCATTGTACCTACTCCAAATTTCACAGTATCTTTACTTTCACTTCATAATATATTTTATTTGGATTAAATAAACTGTATATCATAATTTAATAAGAACAAAATCTTAATCGTCGATTCGTCACTTAGTGTAACCATTGAAAATAAAAATCATTCAATAATACAGCGATTGTTTAAGCATGATCCATCACAACAGTGAAATTCTACATTGCATCGCTCTCTACATCTTCTCTACATCCAGCATAAGTGTCAACACTAACGACTGATTGGATCATTATCACAAATGTGGTAAAAATCAATACAAATATTTGAATCGAATTCATAATTCTCGGCTATGCTTTGGCCAATTTGATTTAAAATAGGGTAAATTTTCAAAACTTATCATAGTAAGCAAGTCTTGGAAAAAGCGAAGGGAAGTCAATTTAGTAGCAACGTTTTTGTAGTTGAAAAATGCTTGTGATTTTTTTGTTGTTGTTGAAAATTCAAAAAGTATGATATAAAGACAATGTGAAAGCAGTCAAAAATTACCTAAAAAATAGGTTAATATAATTTAAATTAGGTGCCTAATTTTTCCTATTTTTGAGATTACTTGACAAATTTCACAAATTATTGGAATGTCTTCTTAAATACCTACTGAGATTTGCAAGTACCTCAATAAGACAATTTTAGGAATAAAATACAGTATCATCATAAACAATACATACATTTCTTAAAAATGGGGGAAAATAAATCATTTTGGGAAAAATAAACTTTAAATAATAATGGAAAATTTCAAAAGTCGATCTTTTGAAACTTTAAGTTCTTGTAGCTTTGAAATTATGAATTCTTGATGATAAGGAGTAATAATTACCACGAACTTAGATAATTCATTGACCAAAAATATAAATTAAATATCTCGCCGAGAGGAGATATCTCAACCAGAAATACAATTGGGGATAGAAGCAAAAATATATCGAATGTATAAATTTCATTTTTCGAATTTTGGTGAATTTTTATTTATTCAAAATTACACCCATGGCTTTGAAAATCATGAAAAAGTTTTACTTACTCTAATGAACGAAGAAATCTGAAAATTTTGAGATATGCTCTATTTTGACCCTTCAAACCGATTAAGAGTGATTTCCAGAAATTTAAAAGCCTCCCCCATAAAAATGGTAAAGATAAATTTCAGCCCCTATAAAAGAAAGATTTATTCATATCAATGTCCTATTTAATCGATTGAAGCACAATTTTTTTAAATTTGTAACTGTTGGATCCAATCCATATTTTTTGACGAAAATTGAGAAATGAAATGGATTTGAGACGTTTCAGAACGCCAAGAAAATTTCGTTTTTCCATTGCAAAAAAAATGCTAATAATTATATTGATTTGAATCCACAGTTTAAAATTTTGGAGTGTTCTAATCGATAAAATACATACGAAAAGATAAAATTCAAACGAATCATTTCTATGACTTTTTTTTTCAAAGTTGAAAAATCTCATAAACTTTCAGAAGTACAAACCTCTTCAATTTCGGTACTTCTGATTAATTAGGAACATAAAAATTAAAATTTACATCAAATTTTAGATTTTTTTCTTTACTATAGGCACATCAAATTTTCATATTTTTTTAGAATTTTCCAAAACCCCTCCAAAATTCAAAAAACAGTGAAATTCAACATCCAAAATTCTGAATAGGTTTGGATTTTTTTGTTAGAATAGAAATTGGAAAACGCCTGTGAAAAAATTGATAAAACAAAAAGTAAAATGCGAGTATTTAAATTGAGATATTCATTGTATTTTAAATAACAACAAAAAAATTACCGATGAAATTTATAAATATTGCAAATTATACATCAAAAGATTCAATAAAATTACGAATGGAAAAAAATGAACAAGTGCAAAAATAATTTTTAGGCAAATGAATTGTGCTAACTTTCACCGGATTAATATTAAGTAAGAGATTGTATTTTTCCAATGATCAAATTTTTATGTGCATGTTCCAGGAGCTGTACCAACTTGGAAACAAAACTTAGAACAACAGTTTCCTAAACTTCCATCTGCTTTACACGGCGCACCTTTTTGAAGACATTGGGAAAATGCTGATTGAATCGATATTAAAATCACGGCGAAGACGAACAAAAATATGTTATAGAAATTCATGATTTCGCAAATTATTCGAAGGAATGGAACCAAAGTGTTATTTGCATAAAATTTTGAAAAATATATACTAAAAATTTTCTTACGAATGCTTCTTTATATAGGTACCAATAAGTGCACCTAAGTAATTTTGGATAATGAATGACATTTACGATAAATATGTTGGAGATGTTCATTAAAGACGATAAAACAGTAGGTACTTGGAAATAATTAGGAATTAAACGTGTAAATGTAATTTCTGTAAATGTTTTTTTCGAAATGTTTACGTCATACAGCTTTTTTCTATGTAATAAATTGCATTATTTCTAAAACAGATTATCACGTTAAAATTTAGTTGTGTTTCTGTACCTTTTTCCGATGAAAAAATTTTCCGCAATTTGACATTTCATTGCAATTTCGACAAAAATCTTGAGTACAAATACAGTATTTCAGTCAAGTAGTCAACGATCCTTTTTTTTTTTTTTTTGATAAAATTTTAGTAATGTGAAGTGTGATTTTTATAGCATAAAAAAATGAGTTCAAAATAAAAGACCAGCAGCATCAGAATTTGGACAGACTGCATAAATGAAATCTATTCGATCAAAATATTCCTTATTATAGATCAAAATTTTACGTGCATGGTTGAAGTGTATTCATTTTTAAAAAATATTTTAATATTTTGAAAGTTTTTTAAAATCATATTTTTTCAATTCAGCTCTCGTTTGTTTTTAATTTTCTGAATTCATCAGTGATCTTTTCCATGATTTTCTGTTTACCAAAATCTTGACCCAGCTCTGAAAATGAAGCATTTTTTTCAAGAAAGAGAGAAAAAAATTTTCCTGCAAATATCACCAATCAACTTTGAAATTATTTGTTTAGAATCTTTTTTCAATCATTTTGAAATTATAAAAAAATCCATTGTGGTCATTTTTGGCAGAAAATTGAGCAACATATGAACAAATTCCAATTTGCCAACTTATAGTTATTCAGATGAATATTCAATATTTATGTTTCCTCTAAGAAAATTTTTTATTTCAGATATTATTTTAGTAGCACTCGTAATTTTGAGACTTTGAAATTTTTATTTTCGAATTCTGATATTCATTGTACCCACTCCAAATTTCACAGGATTTTCAGTTTTATTTCATAATATATTTTATTTGGATTAAATTGTAAGTATATTGTTTCACAATTTTATAAGAACAAAATCTTAGTCGTCGATTCGTCACAACCATTGAAAATGAAAATCATTCAATAATCCAGCGATTGTTTAAGCATGGTCCATCACAACAGGGAAATTCAACATTGCATTCCTCTCTACGTCCAGCACAAGAGTAAACACAAACGATTGATTGGATCATTATCACAAACGTGGTAAAAATCAATACAAATATTTGAATCGAATTCATAATTCTCGGCTATGATTTGGCCAATTTGATTTAAAACAGGGAAAATTTTCAAAACTTGTTAAAGCATATTAATGAATTCGAACACCATATATGGCATTTGAATTACCTCGAAAAACCGTATGATAAGACAGGACAAAAATTGGGAAGATGAGAATGGGTGTATTAATTTTTATATTTTTCACGAAATTGGACAGCATAATCATACCTAATACCAGGAAAGTATAAACGTCAGTTTTGTTAAAAATTTGAAAATATCTATCAAAATGCTCTTGATTTTCTTTTCTTTGTTGTTGTTGTTGAAAATTCAAAAAGTACGATATGGCCGATCAGTCAATACTTTAAGAGATAAAAATTCGGAATCGTTAAATTCGTTGATTTTTTCAGATCCTACATAATCATTTCACGAAATCACTTCCAAAAATTTGGAGGAGAAAGGAAATCAATTTTCCTGATAAATGGGATTTTGAATTTCCTGATCATGAAGCAATCAACAAGAGCCAAGGAGTGACTTAGAGAATTGCTGGGAGGGGCAAGGTTGAGAAGGGCTTGAGAAGAGGTAAAGGGGATGTTCAAGCCTTCTTCAACCCGTTCAATGTCGAATCAAGTCAATGGAAAAATTTTTATTCATAGAAAAAGGTTCTATTCTGAAAATCGTATTTAATTTTGGCTTTTCTAGAAGATGAAATAACTTATACAAGACCATGAGATCAATTAAACTGTCAAAGATTATGCAAATATATTTTTTGGAATATCACAAAGAAACATAAACTGCAAGGACACAAGCTTCCACTCAGACGATTGATTAAATTAGCACAAAAAAATTAAAAATAAATCAGAATACTTTAATTGAATAAATTAATATCAAAAAATTGAATTTTTATAATTTTCGAAAATATCACAATTGAATAATTTATACTTCGAAGAAGAGTTTTGCCAAAAAAATAAGTAGATACCAAGGATAATACTTAATACTTTTGAGCATTAGCTTTTGCTAAGTGTAATGTGACATTTTCCAATTTCTAGGTACCTACATTGAATGGAATAAATATCTACCTAAATACGACAAATACCTACGATAAGACAATTTCAGGAATGAATTTGTCATTATCATTATCAATAAGTTTTTTGGTAAAAAAAAAAAACTTGGAAAAATAACGTTTATCGGTGATCACTGCACTTTTAAAATTGGTAGGTATTAGGTACCTATTGATTCTGATAACTTACTAAAAAAAAAAAATTAAATTATTGAGGATTTTTTTGAAAGGTGATTCCGTACATACTTAGGTATTAAATAATTTATTTTTGATAGGTAAAAATAAATCAATACTTGAAATTGAGGTTGAATAAAATTTAGACAAATAAAATAGAAGAAAATTTGCAACATTGCAGAACTAACTACGAGTGGAAAATAAAAACTACACGAAAATTCTGAGTCCGATTTATCTACTCGTGAATACTTATACGATAAAATAACGATACTCTAAACATCAAAATCAAACGCATCAAATGGACATTCCATTGTATTATACAAATCACAGGATCCCTCACAACAACCCAATTCTGTATCGCATTTTTCACCTGGATATGCACAAGTTGGAGGTTGATTAACACAAATTGCCGATTGAAGCAACATCACAGCCACAGTAAAAAGAAATACGAATATTTTAATCGAATTCATATCGCGTCTCGATTTACAAAAGAGTACTCGTAAATATTCAATTTTTGTGCCAAATATCACAATTTCGAAACGAATAAGCACAAAAAATAGCTAAGGTATCGACACATACGTGTACTAATAGGTGGCAAAATTATACCATCGCTTTCGAACTCATTTTACTGTTCGGCCGAAAGGTGATATCAATGTGTCTTTGATAAATAAGCTCGTAAGTAAACGGTATCTACAAACGTCGAATGGTAATTTTACGACAATGCAAGAAATAAATTCGGCGTATTGATGGCAGGAGTTTAAAAAGTGGCATTTTTCGGAGCGTTTGTGAAACTACAGATAAGATTAAGGTGTAAAATATCTATTTAGGAGGGCTGAGAAATGTCAACCTTGAGTGATTTTTTCACAAGATAAATGACTTCCAAGAATTATAAAGTCGAGGTGATTTGGGTCATAACGGCAGGAGATCCCAAAACGTGATCGAACTTTTAGGTTCGCGATTTGAAAATCTTGATCATCGACAGGAGAAAAACCATGACATGATCATGGGTCTGCATTTTAATAATTTTTTTCACGTAGGTATTTAACACCGATTGGCGATTCTGACCTATTTTTTTATCGCTGAGTTCAAAATATAATTTCAGTTTTTCTCCATCATATCAGTATTTTTCGCTGCTTGAATTTTTTGTTAAAATTCATTCACATTTTTTGATAGATTTTAGCATTAAATCGACTTTCTCAGCAAACGAAGAGTCCTGCAAAAAAAAAAAATGAATGGAACGCAAATTATAGAACAAGAAATTTCTTTTCTGTAAAAGTGTAACGTCCAATTTTGTTTTGTTTTTTTCAATGGACCTAATTTTCGGATTTTTTCAATAAAAGATAGAAATTAAAGTTTGGAACTCTTCGCTGAAATTTTTCAAAAATTGAATTTCCCAGAAAAAAACTCATTGAACCTCTACACTTCTACAGAAAGCAAATTAAACGTGCTACAATTCAAGTTCCATTCATCAGATTCAAAATTGAAATTTTTTCAGAGTTTGAATTTTTTCTCGATCATTTTTTTCCAGATTAAATTTTTTTCCAAGAGTCAAAAATTACCAAAAAGTTTTAAAAATTTTAAACGAAGAAATAAAATTGAGAGAAATCCTGATGTGCTCGAATTTTCCACCTCCTCTCTCTTTAATCGACGTGAAATATATCAAAATCGAACGTGCATTTCTTGAAAATTTCAAGCTAATTTTTGAGAATTGTTTAAAAGAAAATTTGAAAAATTACACCTCATTCGCAAACTCATCACTAAAAAAGAAATCGCCAAAAGAAATGAAAACCAATCAAGATGGAAAATGTATAATTCCTGCAACCAATTATACGAAATAAAATGAGCAGGTAATAAAAAAGCTGAAATAATGTATTGTTGTCGAATTAAAATTATCAAATAATCAAAGAAAAAAAACCATACAGCTGCATCATCAAAATATTAGGTAAATAAAACGAATTTCAAGCCAAAGGCGTCATTAAATTGCACAATCTCTACGGAGTAAGAAATGCGCAACGACCATTAGAAAGACACCCCGCATGGCAACACCTTTTTCCAGAGCTGCAATCTTGTCCAGGAGGGACACAATCAGCTCCAAAAACGGATTCCATCAATACCACAACCATGATAAAAACGAATACAAAAATTACACCGAAATTCATAATTTGTAGGTATTTCTTTCTGCAAGGGCAATTGAGAAAACACGGGCAAAAGTGTCAGAAACTGAAGGACAATAAACCATAATACTCGTATACCAAGAATAATTCGAATGATTCAGAATTTTAGTGAGAAAGAGGGTAATGAGTGCGGTAAGTGATAAAAATGGCAGGTGACTACGATTAAACTACATTGCACATATTTTTGGAAACCATATTTTTTATCGTAGTTTTCGTGGAACGAAACACGATTGCAGTAGAAAAATAGTGAAAATACAATTTTTGTTCAACAAAGACATTTTTTAATACGATTTCAGACTCATAATTCCGGTAAAAAAAAAAAAAAAAGACGAAGACATTTCAACAATGGGTGATTTTTTTTCTCAGATTAATAATTGTAAATTATTGAATTAAGCTGCATCAGTTTCTATGATCAACGATCAAAAATTGAGATAAATACTCAAAATGGCGAAATATTTGGCTCTTTGAATGAAACCTCACAGAAATTTTAAAAAAATTGTCATACAATTATATTATTATTAATAATGATGTAGGTGAATAAATTCCAAGATGATTGCGTTTTACTCTGAATAATTTTTATGGGAAAATTACACATCGGTTACCCCCGACACATACTGAATTGCAGCATGCTTTTCCTGAGCTGCAATCTTCTCCAGGTTGGACACAATCAGCTCCGAAAACGAATTCCAGCAACACAGAAATCATGATGAAAACCATTACAAAAATTAAACCAAAATTCATGGTACTTTTTTTTACTTGAAACAGAAATTGAACAAACACTTGTTGAAAGTATCAGAAATTGAGGGACAATAACCAAAAATAAAATTCGAATGTTTTTCACTATTTTAGCCCGATTTGAGGAAGCAATAAGAATGAATTTCTGGAAACCATATAAAATAAATTTATCGCAGTTTTCACGGAACGAAACACGATTACGGTAGAAAAATCGTGAAAATACAATTCTTGTTCAACAATAAAGACATTTTTTTACACGACTTCAAACTCATTCGATCAATCCAACTAAGAAATATGGACTGAGAAGTTTTGATTTTTTATCAACATGGATAGGAAACTGCCTATTTTTTTCTAATTTTAAAAGAAAGACTAAAAAAAAACTTATAAAAAGATAGAGACAACATTTCAACAATGAGTGATAATCTCGTGCTATAAAAATTGCATCAAACCATAATAAACGTCAAAAAAGGAATAATTTCTTAATTGTCGACTAATCGTTTATTACTTATTGAATTTGCCTGCATCAATATCTGTGACCAACGATCAAAACTGAAAAAAATATTCAAAAGACTGAAATATTTGGCTATTCAAATTAAAGTCATACAGAAATTTAAAAAATCGATCATACAAAATAATTATTAATAATTCAGGTAAGTAAATAGAAAAATTCCAAAGGGACTACGTTTTTACCCCGAATTATTTTTATGGAAGCCATGGGCAATGTGTATCCCCTACACATTCTTCAGGACCATAACAACATTTTTTTCCTGAGCTGCAAACTCTTCCAGGTTGGACACAATCGTCTCCGAAAACAGATTCCATCAACACAGCAACCATGATGAAAACGATTACAAAAATTAAACCAAAATTCATGGTACTTCTTTACTTGAAACAGGACAAACACTTGCTTAATGTATCAGAACCATAGTAGAATAATATTTTGAATATTAGTCACAATTTTAGTTAGAACGATGATAATTTGAGGTACCGATAACAATGAGAAGTGATAAAACTACACAGAATATGAAATACATAAATTAATTTCTGGAAATCATAAAATACAGGGTAGTTCAAAATGAACTGACATACACTTCGAAAGAAATGCAACTCAACAGTTTATTTTCATCACAAAATGAAGTAAAAATATTCCAAATTGGTCTACCTTAGAAATTAATTTACATGGACGAGATCAGGTAGAAGCCTTCTGTTATTCCAAAAGATGATATTTTTGAAAATTGCTACATATTTTTTCAAATTTCAATCAATTTTTTTCACGGCTTTCCTACAAAAAAGTAAAATTCTAGCCGAATTAGGCGCTCTACAAAAAAAAAAATGACGAAAGTTATAGAGAATTAAATCTTGTTTCTGTTTATAACGGCCAAAATTATTTTAGGAGTCAATCTTTTCGCGGTATTTTCAAGCGAAGTTAAAAATTGAAATTTCTTGAATTCTGTTTTCAACTTCGCTTGAAAATACCGAAAATAGATTTGGACTCTTAGAAAAATTTTGACAGCTCTAAGTAAATTCTCTACAATTTTAGTCGATGGGTTTTTTTTTTTTCGTAGAGCGCTTAATTCAGCTAGAATTTTACTTTTTTGTAGACAAGTCATGAAAAAAATTATTAAAAATTGAAAAAATTGCAAATTTTCAAAGCAAAAAAACAAATTATTGAAATACCCTCGTGAATCAACTCCTAGAGTGAACTATACTTGTGTCTTTTTACTTCATTTTGTGATAGGTAAAAATCAACTCTTGAGATGTATTTCTCTCAAAGTTATTACCAGAAAAGGTATAGAATTGCACATTCAAAAAAAAACACCACTTTTTGGAAAAACAGAAGAACTCTCAAGATAGACCAATTGGGCATCTTTTTACTTTACATTGTGATAAAAATCAACTCTTGAGTTAAGGTCATTTTTTATTATCCCTTAAGCCATGCACAAATAGCACCCTCTGGTGCCTGTACACATCCTGCATAGCAACATCTTTTATTAGGGTCGCATTCTCTTCCAGGAGAGATACAATCAGTTCCAGAAACGGATTCCATCATCACCACAACCATAATAAAAACTAATAGAAAAATTAAACCGAAATTCATTATACTTTTTCTACTTGAAACAGCAAATGCACAAACACTTGTTGAAAATATCAGAAATTGAAGCACAATAACAAACTGTATAACAAATAAAATTCGAATGTTTTTCACTATTTTAGCCCGAAAAATGATTATTTGTGGTTCAAGGTAACAACGTGCGAGGCGATATCAATGACATGTGACCAAGATAAAACTACGCTACTAAGTATAAAACAGATTAATTTTTTAAAACAATATTTTTCACGGTTTTCCTGGAATAACATGATTAGAAAAATTAACGCTTACAGGGAAAAAATAATAATTTTTGGATTTTTTTTATGTCTCAGTAATATTTCAGTCATTACTTTCATGAGATTTGAACTAAAAGGTACTAGTACAAAAAAAAATATATTTTTCAAATTTTAAAGAGAATTAAATTCTAATTTTTTGAACAGAACAGCTATTTTTTTAAAGCGGATTTTACCAGAATCTTCCAGAATCTGATTCTGAATCGTGCCAAGATTTTACAAAGATTTTTGGTTGGAAAATCCCCCCCCCCCCCAAAAAAAAAAAAAATCTGCTCGTATCCTCATAAGCCATGGTAAAAAAACAATAATTTTTTTCAGATTTTTGATGTATTATTCTTATGATTAAAATTGTAATTTGATAAGGCGGAGGCGAATGTTTTCGTAAATTGAAAAAATTTAAAAATGAATTTCAACGACATTCGAAAAAAAAAAACTTTACTCGAAAAAATATCAAAAACACATTACCTATTTAAAGGACTTTAATAATTGTAGAAAATGATGAATGAACACCCTTTCCATTTCAATAGGTACCTAAATTTAAAAAAAAAAACAACACCAAATTGTAATTTTTACAGGATATGGATATTGAATAGAACTCAGTTTAAGAATAAAACAATGTTGGTGACGTAAGTATCTATCAAAATCGAGTACCGAACATAATTACTTAAATCGAATACTTTTTTGATCAAAAAAATGGGCATTGATCGTTAGGAAGACACTTTCCAATGCAACATGGCTTGCCGCGGCAAGATTTACCTGCTTCGGCACAATCATCACAATAACTTGATTGCGCCAACATAACAATCATAAAGAAAAGAAAAACAAATAATTCAACTAAATTCATTATGGTGTTGTTATGTCTATGTGCTCTGAATAATTTAAACGAATACCACGACTTTGGACACTTGGAACTCGAACGAAAGAAAAAATCGTAGGTATTTTTTAAAATCCTAAATTCTTTGAAATACGATAATTTTTATCTACTCAAAGTGTAACACACGACGAAAAAATACTTGGAATTTTAATGAAAATAATAACTTTTTGGTACCATATTTTCCCTTCTTCCTTTTCCCTTTTTTTTTACCTCCATAAAACTTCCATTTCATTATACTTACCAGAGCCGAAAAAAAAATAAAACTGAAAAAAAATCAGTCAAGCATTAAAGCACAATTAATTACATCGGCTTTATAAACTTTGCATCGATATAGCATTAGATGAATCCAAGTATTTATACTCGCTATGTCATAGACCGTTCAATGGTACTTCAAATGGATCGCAGTCTTTGAGAATATGGACAAACAAAACAAAGTTTCGTATTCGAGACGAGTTTTAGAAAAAGACAGAATGCACGATGAAGATGGACCGACGTTCATTTCTAATGATATTAGCGAACGAGCTGTTTTTTTTACTTCAAATATCAATACCCGAAGAGTAACCATGCCGCCTTCAGGATCATTAAACCGATGAAAGGGAAGTCATTACGTAACTAAGTTTAACGGGTTAATAGCCGAGTTGCATTTTTTTTTGACTCGAGCCGAGGCGTTTTTTTAAACGATTCCGTAGGTCGTAGGATCAGCTTCATCGCTATATTGTTCAAACACCTTTTTCTATTGGATACCTAAGTAATATGGTACCAAAGACTTTTGTTTGTTTTTCGCGTTTGTGTGAGTAAATTTCTTCATCTTTTTTTGTTTTGGCAATTTATACTTAAACAATATAGCAAAAGATGATTCAACCGAGATGATATTTGAAAATATTTATTATTTGAAGAGTGAATTTCGACGAATTTTAGGTGTTGTTTGGTTGCAAATTGGTGTATCGAGAAGGAGGTTGCAGGAATGTTTGATTTGTTTACTTATTTAACAAATAAACGAGTTGTTTGAATATAGAACTTTATATTTATTAAGAAAAAAAAATGTGTTTTCGAGAAGTGTTAAAATAGAGATTTTACTCCCACCAATAAAAACTGATTTTCGATTTGACGACTCAATTAACTAATTATTTCTAAACTTTATTCGTAGGTAGTTATTCTCTTATAGAAGCTTATTTTTCGAAATCTGATTTGAAATGAACATTTATCTCTTCTTTGAGCTGGATTGATTAATTTTGATAAAAATCAAAATTTACTTTCATCTCTGAATTTTTGACACTTTCGTTTTCATGATTTCCCCCTCCCCCCCCCCGCTATGAAAAATTATAATTTTGAGGTTAAAGATGCTATGTCGGTATTAAAAGAAAAATTGAAAATTGCTTCAGTTTCTCAAGTTCATTTTCATTTTTTTCAAACACCTTAGAAAACTATTCTTGATTTTTTTTTCAAGTTGGGCAACTTGAGCAAGATTACTTACTAAGTACCCTAAATGAAATCAAAATGAATGTCTTGAAAATACCAAAAAATTCACCTAGAAATTTTTTATTCAGAAAACATCGATTTTTTATATAATAAGTGGCCCCAGTCGGAAAGAAGGGACGATGGGTAAAAAAAAAGTCGATGTCTCTTTTTTGACGTATTTGATACTTACATACCTATATCAAATCTGGACCAAACACGTAAAAAAAGACATCGATTTTTTTTACCCATCGTCTCTTCTTTTCGGCCGTGTCACAATGTTATTTTCAAGAAAAAAGGGGTCCTGAAACTCATAATTTTTTTTGCTTTTACACATTTTAAACGCAAAAATACCACAAAACCAGGAAGAAAATTATTTTTGAGAGAATTTTAATCTAAATAGATGTGCCAGAACTTCTCAATTAAGATCTCATCACTATTTTTCAGAGATTTTGAAAATTCTCATTTTAATCTCCACTTTCTTTTTCCAAAATTTCACACCTTTGAAAAAAATACGAGATAAAATTTTTTGGTATCTTCTGAATTGCCCTTTGAAGTTTTCATGACTTTTTGCGATTTTTCTTTCGCATTTTTGAGGTCTGATTTTTTTTCTCAAAAAAAAACAATCGTAGCAAAGAGTGAGAAAAATTTTCAAAAAAATTCAAGGTTGCAAAAAAATGAAACTACTCAACTAACAATTTTCAAAAAAGTACTAATTGATAAGAAAAAATTATTGAAATTTTTTGTAAGAAGTGATCCTGATTATTTCACATTTTTCCCCGCAGAAAATTAAAGAAGATCCAGAGAGAGTTGTCCTTTTACCTAAAAACAAAGTGGTAAAAATTTCCTCTGCCTATCTTAGACTCTCCATTTACTTCTCCTCAACAAACCTGTTGGTCAAACTAAATCCAAAAAAATTTCAATTTGATTTCTCTCGAAAGGATCTTTGAAAATCCTTTTTTTATATTATTTTAATAAGAATCCAACGAAAAATTGGAAAAAATATTTCAAAAAAAAATTCATAACCATAAATTTCGTCCTCAGTTCCTCAATTCAAAATAAAAGTATGCCTAACAGTTTGAATATTTCAACTCATAAAAATCGTAAGGCACGATTTTTCATCATCTTCCCTGTTCCAAGAGGTTTTTTTTCAAAAATTGGAAAAACGAGAAAAATCCGTCATGATTCGAATGGCTTTAAGTTTATATTCATAATGAAATTATTTCAGAAAAAATATTTTGAAAGCTCAAAATTTTCAGCTGAATATTGAAAAAAAGTAATAGACCTAATTTAAAGGACACTTGAATAATGAGGTAGGTAAAATTCAAAAACAAGTACCAATGGTATTTTTGTTTGAAACTTTGAAGTAAGCAAGCGCAAAATTATTCATCCTATCAATAAACCCTTCTTGCATTTGAATTATCCATACGTCGATGGAATTAGATCAAGTGTCATCATTTTGGCGACCGATACAAAATTTACTTTCAATAACTCGAATTCTTTTCTGTCTTGGATTTTGGTATCGATCTCAAACTGGGTCATCAGAACGTCTGGCAGGTCCAAAGCCATAGAAACCCAACACTGGCGAATACTCGAGGAAACGATACAAATAATCGAATATTTTCAACATCGTAAATAATAACTAAATACGCTCCCGGCACAACGCTATGACTTATGATCGAATTTACGAAATTATTCACCGCATCGTGCATCGAATACATCTGGCTTTGGTCAACAAACAAAATTAACACTTGAAATTTACACGGTTGACAACCTCCGAGCAATATTATTTTCACCAGAACTGTTACCACAACATTGTGCCATCCGAGGACTACTCAGAGAAGGGCATATTTACATAAATAATTCCGCACTGAGCCGTCAAATCACAAAAATATCGAACAGGAAGTTTTGTATTTTTTTTTTCGCGAGCTGTAATATTGTAAACGACCGTATTTAGTCGTATTATGTGGAGGAGGATATTGGAAAGCCGGTTTTGTTACATTCCATGTACTTGGAAATATACCATAGATTACCGATTGCGAGTAAGTATATGGATTCCATAAATTGGAAAAGCATATATGGTCAATGCTTTTTTTCTTTCAGAAAGAAAAGTAAAAATTTATAGGTTACTATCGTCGGATTAGAATCGAATTTTTCAAGTTTACGATACACGGAGACCAGAGAAAGAATAACTAAGCTGAAATACGTCGTCGTAAAGTTGTTATTTAATTACCGCTTTTATCGCGATATGAGACATTTTAACCGTATCGTAAATGGTTGTATTCGTTTATCGCAAATGATTGTTTTTTTCTCTGTTTCGCTCCGCGTAAGGGAGAATTTTTTGGAAACAGAAATCGCATTATAGGTTTTTATATATACGATCTTAGAACACAAACGTGCTTTGAAAATTACTAACGTGTTAACGTTCATAAAATTTTTATTGTTGTTGCATTGTACGTACGGAGATGTACGAATAGTACATAAACGTGCAGCTAAAACGGATCTGCTTTTACTATGGTTAATCTCATCAAAGCAGCATTAAACTTCAATAAAATCCCGACAATGTATACGAGCCGAAGCAATTTGCCATAACATATAAGGACAAAACAATAGCACTTCTAGTGCACTAGGTCAGGGCTTTCGGGAATTCTATGCTCGTTAGTGATGTAAAATAAATTTCAAGTGCGTTCAACCAGACTGGGTTGGGAAAAAGAGATGAAAATATGGTAGGATGGGCGAACTACGCGAATGGTTTTAAATTGGAGGTAGTTAGTTGAAATTTAGAGCTAGGTAGGTGTTGGCTTTTTCGAGGTAACGCGATGGACGAGCCTTGGAGGAGTTGAAATTTCATAGAGGAGAGAAGGGGAAGGGGGATTTTAAAATTTTGACAATGGGAAAAAAATTTTCATAATTTTATTGAGAAGGAGGAACGAATGGTTTCAATAAACAAATTTCGTGTTTTTGAAAAATATCTATTTAGGACAATTTTTTTCAAAATTGAAATAAAATTTACAACTCACCAAAGTAAAAAAAAAAATGTCAAAAATGAACCAAATTTAACAGAATGTCCAACAAATTTTTCGAGCAACAGCTTGACTCAATTGAATCAAAAAATTTCACTTCGCAAGACTATCTTGAGCTTTTCGTCAAAAGCTCGACTATCATTTTGACCAGCTTTACCTACTTGCTGATTGCATTTTTCAATTTTTATTCAACTTCTATTTCCTTATTAATTAAATGAAAACAAAAACAAAAATAAAAAACAGAAAGTTTACATTAAAAAATGCTAGAAATTTGAATTCTGTACAAATATTGATCCTTCGAACTCGGTTCTCTCCTGTTTTTCCGAATGCAATTTCCCAAGCCATCAAATTTCTGAATAGGCCGCCCTCTTTTCCAAAAAAAAAAAAAAAAAGAGGTAAAAAATTACTTAGTGATTTAGTGAATTTTTATTTTTAAATCTGTAATTTTTTTCTGAACTACTGAAATGAATCAGTAAAAAGTTTGATTGTTTACTGATTCAATTGGCGAATTAAAATTTTTAATGATTCAAATTCTCGATTCAATCAATACCTAAATTAAAATTTTTACTGATTTATTTTAGTAAGTACTTATTCAAGAAAAAAATGGCTGATTAAATAAAGAAAATTCACTAATTGAATCAGTATAATTTTTCACCTATTGGTATGTATTTAATTAAAATTTTCTGATCAACAGTGGAATCGATGAAGTTTCATTTTATCTTTTTTTGACTGATTAAAATTAAGAGAGTATATTTCGGAGTATTTTTCACAAAATATGATAAGTTCTGAAGTTTTGAATCAAAATAGTTCTCGAGAGTCGAAAGATATGCTGTTTACCGCCCCCCCCCGGTCAAATTTTGGGCCAGGGTAAAATTAATTCCAAAACATATCTCCATTAATGGATTCAAAGGGTTGAAAATCCACGTTAACACTGGTTTTAAATTCTTACGAATGATTTTTTTTTGAGATTTTCTTCTATTTTTTCCCCAATTTGTCCATTTAGAATTTCGGAAAAAATTCTATTCCAGAAAATAAACTCATGAATGTTTTTTCCATGGGCTTTATTTCTCGGAAATTGAATTATTCGAAAAATTGGCTAAGAATTTTCATAACTACTTTCTAAATCTGAATCAGTCAAAAACTGAAAATTGACTGATTAAACAGCGAAAAGTGTGCCACTGTTAATCAGTAAAATTTTACTGTCAATAAATGAAAAATTACTGATTTAATGGATGAATTTTCATTTTTGAATCAGTAATCTTTTTTCAACAACAGAAATATTTCAGTTTAGGTACTAATTGAATCAGTGATTAATTACTGATTCAATCAGTAAATTAAAATTGTTATTGATTCATCTCAGTACTTAGTTAAAAAAAATTACTGGTTCAAAAATGAAAATTCACTGATTAAATCAGTGAAATTTTCACTGATTTCTACAGTTGCACACTTTTGGTTTTTTAACCAGTCGATTTCAACTTATTCTGGAGAGTACTCTTTTACTACCTATTTTTAGTCGTTTTTTGTTCTCGAGTCTTTTGACCCTTGAATCCTCTCCCATTCCATCCACCATGAAAATTCCGCAGAACCAACCAAGACAATTCAAAATTTGCTTCAGAATATTTTCGCTATCAACATTCCATTCACCAAATTCAAGTGCCATACAATTCGCAAATCGACAAATTGCAACAAAGATCCTCTTGAAATCGAATTTCTCACCCATTCGATCATACCTTTCCACCCTGCCATCATCTTCATCAAAGAATCACAATGAAGAATCCTCAACAAGCGAAAAATTTGGCTCACCGGTGCACCTCATCCATTTCTGACCCAATTCCAGCTCTCAGGTCGTCCTCTTTGGGTACTTGTAAAACTTCACGTCATACCATACGTGTAAAGCTTCGGCAAATGATTGATTCATGTTTAATGCGGCGAAGAATTCGGTGCTTAAAGAGTCTCGGCCCATCGACATCGGACCCGTACCTATGCGGAATCGAATAGCAATGTAATTTCTTTTGTTATGGTGTGCTCGTCGTCGTTGCTGTACTGGAAGGCGTATAAACCGCGTGACTACTCAGGTTCACGCGTCGTTGACGTATGGCCGGCCTCAGCTTGGCCGTGTCCGCGTTGACCAAATATACCACACGGTATGGATCGCGATTAGAAATTTAGATGGTATAAATGCGATTTTAATAAGCTTCTGGTGTCCTTTTATGGGGAAAGGGAATAAGATTAGAGAGGTGTATCCGGATTTGCCGGGGAAATGTCCCAAATTGCAAGGGAGCAATTTTGATGAGATTTGGATAGATAGAAAAAGTAGATTAAGATACCTCTGTTCAGAAAATTTTATTATAATGGAAATATTCAATTTTTAAAAGTAAATTGATGAAAAAATCTATTGGTTAAAATTTTGGGAGAAACACGCGTTTAAAGCTACGTAGAGGTCTGAAATGCTTTGAAAAGCAAAAAAAAATTGAAAAAATCTGTTTTTTTTTATATTTTTGGCTCTAGCGCAAAATTATGTTTTCCGACTTTACCCTCCACCTGCACAAATATTTTAAAAAGGAATGGAATAATACTTTACTTTTAATTTCTTTTCATTTTCCGAATGAAAAGCGAATAAAAAAATTTTCCTCTCTCTATAAGGGTGGGCAATTGGACATGTTCGGGTAGTTAGATTTTCCAAAAATTGTTTTTTTTTTGTCCGAGACATCGACATTTTTTCACCACAGACAGTGTTTTCGCGTGCCATTAACAACTTTTAAAAAAATAATAATCGAAGTCTTAAAAGAAAAAATCGAAAATCTATTCCAACGTAATGAAAGGGCGCTTCGGGACCGCACGAACCAACCCAGTAATTAATATTACCATAAAGCCAACTCTTGGAAATATTACTTCGGGTTCGATTACGTAATCTAATTAAGAACGCGATGTGGCCAAAGCCACACGTAAGTAATTCCACCAATTTCCAAAAGGTTGTTCCTGGTACGCACGATGGAATCAGAACTGCCGAGCGATTGCTGACGAAGCAGAGTGTAAATCGAGTACCAAACTATAGAATCCGAAATAAAAAAAAATAAAACTCGGACACGAGTGATGATTTTCGACACCTTGTCGGCAATTTTTCCATTCCGTTTGATGCCAAGGAGGCTACAACAGCCTCGGGGTATACATTGTAAACAATCAATGACCCTTTGAAAAGATACATGCGGGTATTTACATTTCTCATCGATACACAGCACGCGGAGAGCCCAGAACGCGAACCAGGAACCGCGAACAGATCGCTAGGAATTAGTTGTTAGACCGTATTGACAAGTCGAAAAATAAAAAATCTACCTACACACGCACGCGTCAGCCCTGAAGACCACACCGAAACTGGCCAGTTGACCAATCCTGAGCCAGAATCTATTCTCATCGATACCATTATTTATAAAGTGGTCGTGTATAAATAACCCCGATTCTGGGTTCACCTATAGTCGTGATTTGTATCGAAATTCGCCAAAATGTCAACCACACCTCTGCGCAAACATCGAATCCAGATCTCGTCGAGGTTTCTCACATGCCACAGATGCCCCGGACTGATTCGAGGACTGGGCGACAACACGTCGATATTGATGAAAATAAAACTACTCGAGTAGCCGCCGCCAGCGATCGCCATAATTTAATCAAATGTCACATTTACGATCACGATGATACGATTTTAACCGTCGGACGACATCTATATTCAACGTATGCCGTATAAATATACCTCGTAAAACAAATACGGCCAGGTCTTTAAACGCGTTCTTACAAGCTTTTAACACCCGCCATCTCGCCTCTCCGAGAGACCACGATGGCCAGATTAGAAAATATGCCGCTGAGGAGGAAATCTTGCGATGGCTCGGGTTCACCATCGAGCAGCCGTTAATATCCGTACTTACGGTAATAAAATTCTTTGTAGAGGTGGAAAAATTCACCACAGAGCTGGATGTTTGTTTCTTTTGCTCGATATTCAATTAGCCATCGAGATAGCGGAACGATTAAAATTTCATGTACCTGTATGTTCGCTCGAAACGATCTAATACGAATGTATTTGTTGGTTTATATAGGTTGGCATCGAGATCACTTTATACCCTTATTCTCAGGCCAGAAGTACGAGTAAGAATTTCATGGCGAGCGGTACGTTTACGAGAGTCGGAGAGGGTCTGAAGCTAAATGGAATTTCAAAATCTAATAATCGTGAACTGAAATTAAAATTAGTCATGATCGTAAACGCGAGTCGCCATATAGCCAAATGATATAGTCTTCGAAATCGTTTCCTTTAAAAAAAAATGTTTTTTTAATGATTCCTCAATCGGTGTGTTAAAAAATTTGCATATGTTACGAGAGTAGAATCGTTGGAATAATTTATAGACCTATTTAATTAATAGATCATCAAATTCGTATATTTTGTTAAGTTATTAAATTTTTTTGAAAAAAAAAAAATTATAATATTCATGGCACCAATTATTATAATTTTATTATACCTGATTCTGAAAAAATTCGAGATTTCGATGGTGCGATATTTTCAATGTTGTTGGTTTATATTGATGCGAAGGAAGGAAAAAGATGCCTAAACGAACGATGTGTGGATGAGCAGATATGCGCTTTGGCTGCCATTCAGTTTCACATCAGGCATCTCTGTATTTGGCATTCTTGGCCACCGGATTGTCCGGATGATTTAATGAAACCACGATGAATTAGCTGGTAGATATTTATTCCGGTGTACGATCGAACAGGCCATTAAAAATATTTTTCATCGCGTTTGAGGTATAGGATTTGGAAGTTGATTAAAATTGATATGAATTAGGTTTAGAGAAACGAAGTGGTTGAAAAAAACAGAAATTACGAAAATTTCTAACAATGAAATATCATTTAGGTATCTCCTTCCCTAAGCCCTTAAAATATTTTTACGTTACTTTTCCTCCTTTTTTTCTCAACAGCAAGGCAAGTTTTGTGGAGGAATTTGAATCATTTTCTCTCCCCCCCCCCCAAAAAAAAAAAAACTTCATTTATATTTTTACCTGATTAGTCCGTATTTCTGAGTTTTCTTTCGGTTAACATAATCACCAAGAAAATGAATTAAAATTTGTTAGAGAGCCGGAGGGGAGAGATGAATAAAATTGGAAATTTTTCTAACAATATTCAATTCTTTTTGTGGATAAAAAAATCAGCAAGTTTTGAAAAAATTGAATTTTGTGCAGAAACTCATCACAGAAAAGGAAAATTGCTACCCCCTTCAGATGGAAAATGTCTCCTGACAAATATTAGGTACAATAAATATGCAAAATTTTATTTTATTTCATGAAATTGTAATAAAATCTTTGAACTCTTTCCTAAAATTGGTCCAAGTTCAAAAACTGTATATGAAAAATGGGTTCAAGTTCAAAGTTTTTCAGCTTTTGACAATGAAAAAAAAAAAAATTAGGTGAAAGTTCCTTTTCTCATACACGAAGCGAAGTTTGGACTTGAAACCTACTTTGGAAAACAGCTATATTCAATTTTTCATCGCCTATATTTTGTTTTTTTCAACCCCCTCCCCCCCCCCATGAAAAATTCTGGGTATGTTTCCACACTTGGGTATCTGAACAAAAAAATCAAGTTCTAGCCAAATGAGCCATATTTTTATACCAATTTATGAAAAAATCGAGTTGATTTCATCCAGCTCTCTTAATTTGAATAAATTGACATAATTGAGTTACTGATTCAATTAGTAAATTTTAATTTTCAAATTGGTAATTTTTTCATTTATTTACTGAAATTGATCAGCAAAAATTTTAATTTACAGATTGAACCAGTAAGCTAAGCTATTTCATCAGTCAATCGTGAATTTTTTTTCATTCCCTTTTCCCTTCACTGGTCATGAAGAAGATTTACATTCTGTTTGTCTTAGAATGAAATTCTGAAATGTTTTCAGATCAATTCCCCCCCCCCCCCCGAAAATCAATAGTTGGAATAAGAAATTTAAAATTTCATCTTATTAGTTATTTAAAATTGTAAATCTATGATTGGTAGGCAAATTTTGTAAAATTTTGGTCTCATCAGAATATTAATTTGTTTCAAAATCGAAAAATTAACATTTATTTATTTGAAAATTTGATAAGTGGAAAAGGAAAAGGATGATCATAACTTCATATGAATCTGAGATTTTATACAATTTGATCACAGAGAGGAAGACGGAGGAGTTCACTTTTTTTAATTTTTTAAAAAAATACCTAATAATAAATTTTTATTTTTTTTTTCAAAATTCGATTTTTTTCATTTTTTAATCAAATTGAAAAAAAAAACTAGATACTTTTAAAATACACAAAACACTCAAAAATATTATCTTTTTCTATTTTCTAATTTTTCCGCAGATATGGAATAAAATGGAATTCTAAAAAGGTACCTATCCCTCCTCAAAGCTAAAATTGTAAATTTTTCTCGCATAGCTACAAAAAAAATGAATCATTACAAAAATCATCCTAGCTCCCATTATTGATAAGTTTTCAATATTTCGTATCTTCATTTTTCGGAAAAAAAATTCACAACTTTCTTCGAATTTTCATTTTTATTGAACCCCAAAACAACTCCGATCGAATGCAATTTTTTAAAAATAAATTCTGAAATCGAATCGAGAAATATTTAATATTGCATAGTGATTGCATTCAAATTCAAAAAATTGCCAAAATGAAGGAATAACGCTTGAAAAGGTTCCCAGAAAATCAGGTCGGTTTGAAAATCATAATTTACTCGTAACGCACTTGAAGTTTTCCAACTATCCATTTTTCTGCTTTTCAAATAGGTACTACTTTTTTCAAGCAAATGATTATGAGTATTTGAATAAAAACCTCTCATCTTTTCACCAGAAAATTTTTTAGAGATGTCTAAAAAATCCTGCATTTTATAGATTAAAAAAATCTCCCTCGTGCAATTAATTTATTCTTCATTTCGCCAGATCATGAGAGAAAAAATCCAGCCTTGAATTTACCCTTCCCTCTTCACAAAACTCAAACCACACGAGCCCTCAATTCCGTTACTTCCACCATTTCGATAAATTTCACACAACTTAACCAAAAGGTCATTAACTGCAATTTATGCAGCAACGGCAAAGACCTCGCGGGCTAATTTGTTTCGTAACTATTTATTCCACTAATTCGGTGCAGCAGCAGGTGCTCCGCGATGATGAGTATTTGATGTACACAGTGCAACGAGCAGTGCACTACACAAATAAAACAACAAAGTACCTGTACCTACATCTATGGCAACGCACTACGCAGCTCTACGCACTTCTTACGCAGCACAGTCCGAATTTAGTACGTAATTAGGCGTAATTTACCTTTACTGTAGGTTGAGTAATTAGCGTCATCGTTCTTATGAAGTCTACCTAGTCGTAATTGCCGTTAATTTCCTAAATGCATAGAATTATCTAATACGACGCGCTTATGAAGAAGAATGCTTTCTTATAAATCATAACTTTGTATAATGTGCAGGTATACTGTGCATAAATCCTCCTCACGTATAATTTTTTTTCTCCCGTTAACGTATTTGTATTTTGTAAGTACGTGAGAAAAAAAATGAAAGGGGGTTTGAGAAGGTTTAGAATTAGTACGAGCTAGGAAATGAAGAGATGCCTAAAATTTTATCTCTTGAATCAAATTGGTTCAACAAGGTGTCTATTAAATCACAAAAAAGAAAATTTTTACAATTTTCAAAATTTTTTCCAACTGAAAATTTTTTAATTTTTTTAAATTTTTTGTTTACACTTCCCCACCGAAAAAAAAACGAATTTTAAATTGATAACGTCCTTGCAGACTTTACAAATTTTCAAACTTGATTTTCTAACTACCTACTTGAATAATCAACTGAGAAGGAGGGATGGAAGTTGACAAAAAAAAATTATATAAAATTTTGAAAAATACTTACCAATTTAGTACTGGCAAAAACTTACATAAAGATAGACAATTAAATTCAAAAATTTTAATTTCATAATTTTTTTATATTCGAGTTTTCAGCCAAAATTCATATTTTTTTGACATTTTCGTACTTTTGGACTAGTTTTAACAACAATCGTGCATTTTTGGATTTTTGAACTTTTCGTACCCAAATCAAGCTCATCAAATGGACACAATTTTTTCCATTTAAAAAAAAAATGAAATGAATAAAATTTATAAAAATAAAATTTCCATAATTTAGCTCAGCTAAGCCAATTATAATAACTTGTCACCTCAATTCTTTCTCACATTTGCATGGTCTTCTGTCGCCATTTCATTCGAATCAATTAGTCAGCTGACTAGTTAGTAGGACGACCGTAAACACAAACAATCCAGCAGTCAATCTTGCAATTAGTCACTTAGTCAATCGGCTCGTTGATCAGACCGGTACGAGAATATATTGGCGAGTCGGTTACTCGATTGATCACATTACGACAACATATTATGCGCATTCAATTGATAGATACCTAACGAGAAAGCTACATAAGCAATTGCATCATTCAGTGCATTGGTCAAATGACCATGCATCTGTGGCTGTCACTGTCACGAATCTTTCAATGCTCTTTCCTCGGAGGATATTTACATAAATGGAATATTTTCGAAAATAAAAATAGAAAAATCTAGCCTAGAATAAAATTCAACCAGGGGTTACGCCTATTTTTAGTCCAATGGTATTGGTACTGCATTCCTCGAGGCTTCAGGCAGCGTCGTAGTTTTAAAGAGTGAATGCTAATCTGCAGGTGCAGCCTACTGATTCTAAATTCTAGCACGCACGATACAATGACAACGAAAAATAACCAACGAGTTGTCTCTTATAATTAAACTCCGTGTACAATGAAATTGAAAGGTGCGTGAGCTCAAATTCGAGGAGAATTATGATAATATTTTGGAAAAAAATCGCTCAAATTTTCATTCAAACTTTTAATAAATTAGACCATTCTGTCAAAAGTAACTTTTTGCAGGGGAAACATCCAAAAAGTTAAAACGTTAATTTTTTAAATTTTGAGACATAAAACTACTAGAAAGTCGATTTTTGAGGGATTTTTACTTAAAAATATTAAAAAACTAGAGACAAAAGTGTGTTTTAATAAAAAATTGCATAATATTATTTTATTAAAATATATACTTGAAAAAAATTATAATCAAGTGTTCTTGAAACCACATAATTTTTTTATGGAACAAATACATGTACCTTTTTTTTTCTGGCCATAAGTATTACGAAAAAAATTGGGCAGTTCAAAAATTAATATCTTTGGTCCTAATGGACATAATAAAATCAAATTAGACCAAATTTCTATTTAAAACGCATACGATTTCCCCTGACTTTTTTTGAAATTTTCCAGGCCTTCAAATATGTTATTCCGGAAGGATGAAAAAATCGCTATAAAATTATGCAGAAAAATTATTTTAAATTCATAATATCCAACAATTTTTTTTTCAAAAATCGATGCTCTCTTTTCCTGCCACAGAAACTGACGCCACCTCCTATCTCTCTCCGAACTAGGTACAAAAATTTGAGACTTCGAATTTATAACAGAAAAAATTTCAAATGTAAAAGAAAACCCCTGGTTTCGGCCAAATCGTGAGATTGAAAGTTCGAATATTTCCAGTCTGAAAATTCCAAAATTTCGTCACAATTCAGAACACCCCCCCCCCCCCACACACACACAAAAAAAATCAATTTACACTCGAGTCAATATGACCAGAATATACGAATTCTCTTCCATTCCCTTCCCTTCTTTTCAAAATCGTGATCAGGGGCATCATGGTACTCCTTTCACATTACATTTCATCAAAAAGTATTCGTTCTCAAAAAAAAATCTTCGAACGTAGGAATGAAGAAACAACGTAAATCATCCCCGAACAAAACGAGTGAATTTTTTTTTAATAACTTAATACTTAATTCAATCGACACAGACGTGTTTAAAAAACAATTTTCTTTTACATTATGATAAACAAAAAATGATGGATACCAAGATTAGTTGAAACAATTTGGCCCGAGCAAAAAAAAGGAAACATTTTTTTGAAAAATTTATAATAAAATGAGACCAGAAAAATTTACTATTCTTCTAAATTTTTACAAAATTCCAGCGTAAATGCTGGAAATTTCGGAATTCACTGACTTTTCTTTGAATTTTCCAGTCGGCCAAAATTCCCTGACTTTTCCCGATTTTTCAGAAAGTGGATACTCTGACATAGACTCATTGCGAATATACTATGTGAATTTTAACTCGATCGACTCAGGATTACTAAACATAAAAAATCGATTTTCGAATTATAAATATGTTCAATAAATTCGATCCGATTGGACCGAAAAGTAATCTGCTCACTTTCAAAACTTGGAGAATATGCTAAAAATATTCAATTGATTACATAGAAAGGTCGAAAATAAGGTTCTTACTGAATTCCAGCTTTTTACCTCAAAGCGCAGGCTGTGTTCAAATTTTTCAATTTTTTACAGAAAAATTATCAATCAAAAAATATGGGATTTTGGAAAAATTGTGCTTTAATCGATGAAATGGATCACTAATATTTATAATCCATGATTAAGTACAAGTGCTAAAGTTCATAGGTATAAGTATGAACCATTTTCTTAGGCATTTCTTCCACACTGGAAATTTCCGAAATGTTCTGGAGGCTCTAAAACGTCTCAAACCACTTTCAATCGATTCAAGAAATTGAAAATAGGGTATACCGAATTTCAGATTTTTTCGTTGATTATACATTTTGATAAATAGATATTTTGATAAGAAATTATGACTTTTGTCTCTCTATTTCTTCGTCTACGAAGTGAGAAGGTAAGTACATTTAGACATATCCATGACCTGAAATTTTTACCCTGAAAGAAAAAGTGCATTGATTTTAGGTAGTATTTTTCAAAAAAAAAAAATCGCCCTCGGTTCGATCGAGCGGTATTTAAGTCATTTTATTTTGAAAATTAATGATTTTTCACAGATCTTTCTTTCAAAAATCATAAATTTCTCGATCAGTTTTCAATTTGTCAAAAAAATCAATAATTTTGACTGAAAGATCAGTGTAAAACGACGGATTTTAAATTTAACCACTCCCCACTTCTCGAATTCTCAGCCCCTTCATTAATTAATTTCTGCGCGTGCCTATGCAAAATGCTGAATAATTCAAGAAAAATCTGCTGGGTGGAGGTCTATGCATCTCAAAGGAATTTTTTCCAGAAAAATTGAAGGAAAATGTGGGAATTTAAATTTGTTGCAAAAATCAAAAGATTCTGCCAATAAAATACATTTGGCAGACTATTTGGCCAAAAAAATATGACTGTACGTAAGCAGGAGGTGACAAATATCGTCAACTAAAAAATGATTAGATATTATTTGCCACATTGTATGTTTTCTTGTTATTCTTCTTTTCCAATTCTTATCATATCGAACTCAGCACCTAGGCACTTACGTCGTACGTATCGATATATCCTATAATTTTTACTTACGACGTAAATATTAAATTATTAGTAAGTACGTATTTTCTGTTTCAAGCGTAAAGAAGTGCCCCAAAAAATGTGGGAAACCATCGCACTGTTTTCACTCCTCATCGCGTTGATCGCTTACATCAGATTGAAATATCATTATAATTACTGGAAGACGAAACATGTTCCTTACGTAGCTTCGAATATTTTCGATTTCGAGTGGTACACATTGGCACCGATAAAATACTATGAAAAAATCTACAATCAACTGAAAAGTCACAAATTTGGAGGATTTTATGCAAGATTTAGCCCAAAAATAATGGTTCGAGATCCGGAACTAATGAAACATATTTTAGTCAATGATTTCGTTCATTTTCAAGATCGCAGTGGTGGAGTATTTGACGAAAACGAGCCTGTTACTAAACATCTATTCAATGCTCCTGGACCAGTGTGGAAAAGTAAGTGTTCGATTTAGCCATAAACACCTTCCAAATACAGCTTTTCCAAAAAAAAAAAACACTTTAAAAAATATTAAAATTTTCCCGCAGAGCTACGAACGAAACTAAACCCAATGTTCAAATCTGGGAAAATAAAGAACATGTTCAATACAGTAGAAGAATGTGCCAAAGAGTTGGCTGAAGAAATTGGCAAACGTATAGAAATCAACGAAGTTATCAACGTTAAAGATTTTGGACTTCGATACACCACGGAAATAATGACTTCATTGGTTTTTGGTATAAAAGGTCATGCAATTCAAGATGACAACTCTATTTATAAATTAATCGCAAAGAAGATATTTGGTCGGAATTCGTCGGCTAAATTACTCTTGCTAACTCATGGTAAATTTCCTTGGTTGAAAAAAATTCTCAGGCTTCGATTAACCCTTAAATCAGTGACGGAGTTTTTTTTAAAAACGGTCAGCGATACGATTGATCGTCGAAAGGATACTACAGAAGATGGAAATGATTTTTTGCAGTTTCTCATCAATGCTAAAAATGATGAAAAACGAAAACAGCCTGAACGAGGTGACGTTCATTCAGGTAAAAAAATGAAGTATTTAGGTAAATAAACCGATTGAAAAAGATATCATAATTTTTTTTACAAATTTTTCCCATAAACGTATCTAAAAATTCGAGTTTGTTTATCAGTTATGACCGATGACGAGATATTAGCTCATTGTTTTTTATTTTTTGCGGCCGGAGTGGAAACCTCTAGTTTAACAATAAGCCTGACTTTGTACGAATTAGCTATTAATACAGATATCCAAGCAAAAGTTCAGCAAGAAATTGATGCATGTTTGGAAAAATGCGATAATAACATTACCTACGATATGTTGGGTAATTTTCCATACCTACATCAGGTACTTTTAGGTAATGTACTATGTACCTATCTACAGATTAGAATCTTCATAAAGATAGATGTTAGAGGCATAAAGAGATTATAATTGCGGAAGAATTTATGATTAAATATTGCAGAAATTTGGAGGAAACATCCGATGGGAGCATCTATTGGTAGGTTTTGCGTTCAGACATACAAAATACCAGATACCGATGTATTTATTGAAAAAGGAACAGAGGTTGTAATCCCCCTTGCTGGATTATACTCTGACCCTGAATATTTTCCAAATCCCGAACGATTTAACCCTGATAGATTCAAGGATCCTAATAATCACCCTGGTCGCGATGTTTATTTTCCTTTTGCACTTGGTCCAAGGAATTGCATAGGCGAGTGAATGACATTTTATTCGACTAGTGATATACCTTTTTCTATTTTTAACGATATTTATCTTAATTCGCTGCATGTTTTCAGGGTCAAGATTAGCACTGATGAATCTTAAATTAGCTATTATTTATTTACTTCGAGAGTTTAATTTTGAGACCTGTTCCATGACACAACTTGATTTACAATTTGGACGTTTCAAACCTGTCAGTAGAATTCAGGCTGATGTTTTATTAAAATGTAGCCGAAAATAAGATATCAAATTTTCCTTTTAATTTCTAGTAGTCTCTTTTTCAAAAAAACTATTACCTATTAAGCTTAAAAATTCCGCTGCAAAACTTCAATTGTCAATTGTTTAACTTTTAAAATTTAAAAGTATGTATTGTTATTAATTAATATTAAAAAAAAAAAAAAAAAAAAAACTGAAAATCAGCAATAGATATTTAAATTTTACTATCGTGTATTCGTTTTAAAAAAATTCTGACATTAATCAATTCTAATCAAGCGGGGGAGGAGGAAGGAGTAGTAGAAAAGGGCAATTTAGCAACTTTCACCGCACAAAACGATAAGATTTACTGTCCGCAAAGAGTTCAAAAATTGGAATTCTTCCAAAAACTCGACGAAAACGTAATTTTTAAAAAAAATGGTTTGTAGAATATAATCTCTCCCTCCAATGGATTCTGGTTCAACTTTGAGATCACAATGGCCCAAAAAATGGATTTAGAAGCCTCTGAATACCCTTTTAAACAATTTTCCTTCTTTTGTCCCTCCGTAAAATCTGAACGAAATAAATCTTGATCAAATTTTGCTCGTTTTTTTTCTCAGTCAAATTTGTTATCGCCTTTGGCTCAACCTTTTCGCGGGGGGTGAAAAAATGAAAAATAGCTTTTCGAGCTTAAAAAATGTACTAAAAGGAATTGAATGCCGCAGATAAAAAATGCTCCATCTTCATTTCTATGGCTGTAGTGAAATAATTTTAAAGTTGTGCATATGTAAGGGTTTTTCGCCGAGCTGTAACCGAAAACTGCACATGACAAAAAAGAATTGAACATGCTGAAAAATAGATTACAACAAGTCCCTTTACAATTTTTAGACTTACTGCGTTTTGAAATGTCAGTCTTCAATTGCTTTCCTGCACAATTTCAATTGTTTTCCAAAATATTGACCTTAACAGGCGTAAACATAGCAAAAAAACGTCAAAAATACGTTTTTTCATTATTTTAATTTTTTTTGACCATGCTGCACCTCCCTCGGGATCTGAAAAAATATGCGTTATACCTAAGGGTAATACCAACTTTAAAAAAAAAAATTCAAGCCAAGGATCCCCCATTTTTATTTTACAAATTTTTAAAATTTTCAAACCCCTCTAGCCCTCCCCCAAAATATACGAAAAAATTGAAAAATTTTCAATTATATACCTACCTACCCATCAACAAATTCCGTGAAAATTTCAAAATTTCGAACCACCCCCTCCAATGATATGAATTTTTGAATACCTATCGGCCATTATACGGTGATTTCACTAATGGGGTTGGGGTGAAAGGTATCGAGCCAAAAAATACTTTGGTACCTGAGATTTTGGTAATGGGAATTTGTAAAATGTACTTCTGATCTATTTTTGTTTCGGCCAAAAATTTCATCGCCAAACCATTGGAATGAAATTTCTAGTAGACCAAATCAATAAAAAAATGTTTTGCGAAATGGTTCCTTTAATACAACACTACTCAATTTTCAACTCCTGAGACCTAAAATCACTTCCAATCGATTTTTGAGAATTTTTCACATTAAAATAGTCAAAAAAGCAAGAAAACATTTTCTGGTCGAATGGTCTCCTTTCATTAGACACTCTCACCCATCGATAGTTTTCCTACACCTACAAAAGATGAGCTTTATCTGGAATAATAGATACAATTTTTTATTTTTTTTGCACCTCGGCCCCTTCTCGACCCTTCGACATGAATAATTTGGCCAATTAAAACGTCACAAAAGACATGCGCATCATTAACATTACGTATCGTACATACGTTGTTTTAACGTGCGTGTGGTTCGTGTCATTGATCTTGCAAATGAGATGCATATACTCACTCGTACGTAGTGCTACGGTGGTAGGCAATATGCTATAAGCGGCGAGACGAGTGCATTAGTTATTTTAAGGCCGGAGTTGGTAATTTATAAAATGCAAATTATGTAACAGCTGAGTGGTAATTCTTTCTCGATACTTTTGATAATTCCGCCTACCACAACGATGATGGTTTTATCGCGTACACTTAAAGGGGTCTACATTTATCAAGCATGGTTTACCTATGAGCTAAATTAAAAAAAAAAATCCCACTAGGATACATCCCAAAGGTGTTCAGCTCACTATTTACTGTATCGATCCTGGTAATCCTTAAAAATATATACTTATTTACTGACACCCAAGAAATTTATATATTTGCAATATTTTATCTCATTTTTTTTTTATTCCAGCCGTCTTACAGTTCAGGAAGTGCATATTAAAAGTTGTTCCAGTATTTCCATAACGAATGGGGCCATACGTATTCGAGCCGAATGGCCGGCTACTTGCGCACATCATCGATATAATCTTCGATTGGTATACCAACTTGGTCTGGTTACCATATTTTCTCACGGTATGGCCGTATATACGATGTGTATTCGTATCATTCGTATATCTTTCTCATTCATTTCCTATATGCAGCTAACTTTCCGTCTGCGTTGGGTAATTTCCACTCCCTCCTTCTGCACATTTCGTTCCTGTAAATTCATAAATTTCCTAATCGTGGAATATTTTTCATTTAGAGACTCGAGTCTAGTCGTACAAATGGTTATCAAGAATAAATTTTGATACTAGAAATACCCAAGTTTAGATACTCAATTCGAGACTAAAATAGTCGCAGTGTTTCGATAAGGAAACCTCAACATATTGAGACACATTAACTCAACGAGAACTGGTTTTTTTGATTTTATACGTATATTATTTTGTCGCGAACGAAATTTATCATCGGGTTGGTTGACACAGTTGCCAGCCTAGTCAAGGTCGCTGTGTTTCGGCAACCTGTCTGCAACGCGAAGACGAGTAATTGCGGTGAAAATGCCGCCTGCGTCAGTTTTAGGCACTTTCTTTTTCCCATGACCTTTGCTGAATTTTATGAAATGATTTTTTTTTTTCATTTTCTCATATTAATTTCAAAATTTACGACTTGATATTTTTAGGATCAGGCTGAATGATGAAAACCAAAGAGGTCAGTTGTCAATTCTCAGAGAGCAAAATTTTATTTTTAGCGAAGAAATTTTCGATCGAGTTGAAAAATATGAAAAAATAATTAAGTATCTTCGTTTTTTAAAAGAAGTTTTGAAAAATTCAACATTTCGAATTGAAAAAATTGCTTTCTAGTCTGAAAAAATTAAAAATTTCTGATTTTTGACTTTTGGCTCTTTTAATAATGCCACTCCTACGGATATCCTCGATTTCTCATAATTTTCCCTTAAAAATTCAAGGCTTTCAATTTCCAACATCAAACAAGGGGCCCATAGGGAGCTTTTCAATTATTTCAACTAGAGTCCTCATGTCACTAACTTAATTTCTACCTCATGATTTTTTTCTATGCAAACTCATTTTTCTGAAATTGTGATTTTACACGTGCCTAAAAGAGAACACTATTTTTTTCCACTGTTTTTGTGGGGGGGGGGGCGGGCACAAAAATTTTTTTTAGAAAAGTTTGCGATAATTTCTTATAAGCAAAAATGCAAAATTTTAAAAATTTTGAAAAAATTAAAAATTGATCACAATCAATTTTAGAGCTTATCTAGTAACCACATAGACCGAAAAAAAACTTTTTTTTTTGAAGAAATCAACATTTTATAATTTTTTTCTGATTTTTTTTCATGCGAAGAAATAGCAAAAATTTAAAAAAGATGTAAAGCATGATTTTTTTTTTCAAAAAATTCTGCTTTTTGGTTTGAATAGTCACTAGATAAGCTCTAAAACCAAATTAAATGAATTTAAAATTTTTTCAAAATTTTCTAAAAGTTTTGAAAATATTGGATTTTAGCCAATTTCTGAAAATTTCAATGCCAATGCGCGATCGGAAGATATGAATTGATTTTGAAATTTTTAAAATTATTCTTCAAGTCTCATCAGCCAACAACTTTTGCGGTGGGGGGTGGGGGCTATGTTTTTGAAAATCGAAAAAATTGTTTTTTCGACCCACCCTAATACGTATACCGAATATCATACCTCAAATGTTGAAAACCTTTACAGACCTCAAAAAATTCTGACTAATTTTTCAAATATATTTTCGTTTTTTCTCAAGACTTTTAATTTTACAAGAAAAATTTGTCGATTTTCTCAGAATTTTTTAATTTAAAAAAAAAAAACTTATTGGTTTTACCAGATAGTTGTTGATCTTGTAGAGGTGGAATAATTGAAAGAGCCAAAAATCAAAACTCGGAATTTTTCCAGACTGAAAAACAATTTTTCTGCTCAAAGTAAGAACTAATTTTTATAATTTTTCACAAAAAATAAAGATGATTATTGGAATTGGTCCTAGCACAGATGAAATTGAAATTGCTCAAATATTAGTCACAAAACTGGCCAGATTTAAAATTTATAATTATTGCTTTAAAAAAAAAATTCAAAATTCATTATTTTAAACTAAAATAGAAAAAAAAATGAAATTTTCAGTTTGACGAAAATTTTTTAAATTGCTTGCTTATTGAGTATTTTTATCCTTAAATTGAAATGAGCGATCACAGTGGAATTTGATCCTTCTGTTCTGTCATTTTGTCGAACTTATAAAATTTTTCATCACTCCAGGTGCTTTTGAAGGAAATGCCATTAAAAATTATTTCGTCATAAAAAAGATTTCAAATTTGGACTTCAAATTTTTCATTTTTTAAAACATTTTGCACTTCCCTCCTTTTTTAAAAATATATGAAAATTTTGAAAATCAAACAATTTATGTATATTTGTGCGGTTATTTAGAACTTTTGAAATATCACATAATTTTTTATTTCCTAAAAAAACAAGACCTGTGTTGGGGGTTTGAGAAGCAAAGATCCATTCAATATGGGACAGAAAATGGCACAGAAAAACGCCCATAACATGATCAAAAATCAATCAAAATTCAAAAACTGATACATTTTTGAAATCGTCTCGTCAAGACGAATCAAATTGATTTTTTTACGATTCAATTTTGACCATTTGAGTCGAAAATGGATTTTCGCTGTGGGGGGGATGGATATTTTACATGGGACAGGGAATTCGCTATTGAAAACGCTTGTCGACCCAAAATTGATCAAAATTCAAATTCGATTGAACCAGAGGCCACGGACCAAGAATTATCATCATGATGATTTTTAACCAATTTATGGGTCGATTTCCCATTTGAAAAAGTAACTCCAAACGATTGTTTTTGAAGTACAAGACCTGGCAACTGTAAAACATCAACTAAATCTTCCAGAAAAAAAAAACACACAAGACGGAAGTCCAAGCCCACTCAGTGGACATTGACATAAGCATAATTACTCGAGGGAGTCTTTGACACCACGTACGTGTCTTATTGAATCACTCCGAATTAAATTTGGATGGAAAAACACACTCGATCGATCCAACGTCTACCGGGCAAAGATCTCAGCCCGAAAATCGAGAGAAATCGAATTAAAAAAACAAATTGCGCGTACGCGTAGCTAAGCCACGAAACCTAATCCCGGCGCGTCAATCGAATCCACCGTCGGATCCGGAGAGATGGTCAATATGCGGTCACGGGCAATTGGAGAAAAATCTGAATATGGTCAATTAGCTCGGGCTTTTGTTGGCGGTCGCGGTACTACGACCTGTGGGGGTCAAATTCTCCATCGATTGAATGTGGAAATTAATTCTCGAATATGCAGAATTGGCTTTTGGATCAAGGTACCTGGGTGATGATCCGAGAACCGAGACGTGTGCCACGATACCGTTTGATAAATTACAGTACGTCATTGTGATTCGGTGGCCGCGAACATTATTCAAAAAAGAAGGCGAAAAACGTCGCTGGGCCTTGGAGCTCGGATCGCGATAAACGGAGGCCAAAAAAATCAATCACGAGGATTGACGAGGAACGATTTCATAAAACATTCGCTTTATGCAGGCTGCTCTTGTACGTTTAATGGGGTTTTTCATCTGTAGCCGCCGATTCGATGCGACGGATTAACGGTCGAGACGACGACCACGAGCAGCAGCAAAAATACTCGCTTTTTTACCATATAAGAAGACGTGTAAATGCGTAAAGAGTTTCATTGAACTTGCGTGCCGCAGCCGAGCGCACTTTAGGAAATGGTCGATCTTTGGGCATTTGGCGGTATCGCCGAAACCTGTCAAGGACGATATCAAGCCAGAGTACCCCCCGAGAGACTCGTATCTTCCTAATGACTATATAATGCCGATTTCGGCCTACTTTCAACTCCTCTCCCTCCCCCCCCATAAATGTGTAATTTTCACCATCTTTACCAGCTCTTATCATAGGTGTAACTTCGCAGCACTTGTAGCAGGCGGCTGGACTCGCGTCGATGTCGTCGCCTCGCCACCCTCTGCTCGCCTCGAGCCAGGCCCTTAATCACGATTTATACGATTCTCATTATCAATCACGATTTTTCTCTTTGCAGCGTTCGAAGACGACCGTGCATTTCATATACGTATAGACATGATGCCGGTAATTGACCGCAAAATTGCGCCTCTTCTGGTAGGCGCCATACGGCCATACGTAGTGCCCGAAGAACCGAACGAAGGAAAAAACACGCGGCTCATATTTGTACCATTAATTACGTAACGCATCCGTAATTCGTGTACCGAGTGGCTCGGTCAGCTTCGACCTGAGAAGGTTCTTCACACGGAATCCGCGCGTACATATCTTACACATTTTTGCGGGTATTTTTTTTTTATTCCTTAATGAATATTACTGTTTTGCGGTCGCCGCCGTAACGCTAGTTTTTTTCCATCTATTCCAAATCTACGTAGCCATATTCACAGTTATATTTTTCTGTTTTACATTAAATTGTAGTAATCTACGAATGATATGGGTTTGGCTGCTTGGCCACATATTCGTGATATACCGGATTTTAGGTTCGAAGTCGGTGCGATTAATGGGTAAGGTGGGCAACGAATACGAATGTTGGGGAATTCGCTGAGAAATTGAATTGTATGCGGTGAATCTTGGATTTAAGTTGATTGAAGTGAGCTGGTGGAATTTTTTTCGATTTTTTTGCATCAACAAATCAAGAGAAGCAAGAATACTGAAATTTTCTATTGAGATTTTTTTATGACATTGGAAAATATTTTCTAAAAAATCAACAATTTTGCAACTTTTTTTACTAAACGAGAATTTTTTGGGCTAAGAATGCAATTTTTATGATGATTGGGAGGGTTGAATTTTCAAAAAAGGATATCTATAAAAAATTGAAAAAGATTTCCTTCATTATCGAAAAAAATTTTGTAATTTTTTTTAAAAGGGGGAGCAAATAAATTAGTAATGGGAGGTTGTACTCTGGTCTTCGTTTTTACCTACTATGAATTATACACATTTTAGCTTTTATCAATAAATTTCAGATTCTTCGACTTACTTATTTTTTCATTAATGTATGAATTCAATTAAAACCCGTTCGGTACTCACCTAAAACAGAAAAGTAAAACAAACAGATGATTAGTGAATTTCTAACTATTTTACAATAGACAAGCACAAATAATTTATGATCAACGAAGTGAAGCTTTCTTAGCTTTCTAGGCTCTTTCCTGAATTGATTTGAATAGGCGGATTTAGAGAAATGGATCTAGGAGGGCTAAGCCCAAGGTCAGTGGATTTTTTTGGAAGGATACAAACTGCAAAGTGGGTACAAGGACTTGAAATACTAAAAGGAATTATGGGGAAGAAATAAAAAAAGTACCTTTTTTGGCACTGTCCCCTCAAATAGTTCATTCATAATTGCGAGGCTGTGAAAAATTTGGATTTTTAATGCTTAAAAAATTCATATTCCTTGGAAATGTTCGATAATCAAACACTATTTTGGGAAGGAAGCTAATTTTACTTTGGGAGGAGGGTTAAGCTCTCTCAGGGACCCATCCAAAATCCGTCTGTATAAAAAAATCTCAAAACAGAATGATTTGTTAAGAAATCACGTTCGAAGATTTTGACACAGTTTTCAAGATTGAGTCGAGTCATGAGTCAAAAAAAAAAAAACAACTTGAAGTATACCCATTGAAATTGAAGAATTGATAAGATAGCTATGTTCGATTTTGTCCTGTTTTTGTTTGTTTTTCAAATAATTTGAGTTTTTTTATTACGGATGGGAAGAGGAGCAAGGGAAGGAAGAGGACGAGAAGGAGCGAAGATCAGATGAGAAAAGGAGAGGAGTGACAAATGGGAATAGAGAGCAGCAGAGAAGAGGGGAGGGAAAATGAAGTGAAAATGAAAGCGAATTTGGAGCAAGGGAGGGGGAGGACGATTAGGGTGGGGAAGGGGGAAGAGGAAGAGCGGATGCGAACGAAGAAGAGGGAAGAGAAGGGAAGGGAAAGGGAATGGGTGATGGTATGGGAGGGGAGGGGAAATGGAAAAACTATTGAAAATTTTATGTAATTGACTTTTTTCTACCTTCAATAACTCAAACTAAGATGAGCAGTAAATTTTGGTCCAATTTTTACCTCATATTTTTGGAAACCCTAATTTTTATTTTAATAATCATAATTCTATTAAACTCATATTGGCACATTTCAAGAGAGGAGAGGAGAAGGAAAGAAGAAGATCAAAATTCATAATTTTTAAAAATTGAGATGGCGCCGAAAAGAAAGTTTTATAGGATGTTAATACGTATTCCTACGTTCATGATTATTGTAGGAGTTTCCATAATCGTAACTTGATCAGCATCTTCAAAAACTTTCATTTTGAATATTGGGTATTTATTTTTTTCAAATTTTAATTAATTTTAAGGCATTGATGATCGATTGATCACATACTCAGAAATCAATATGTGTCGTTCCATGGGTAAAGGGCCCATTCGGCCGAATTTAGTTTCGAAGATACAGGCGTTTTAGTGAAAAAAGGGCAAAAAATCAAAAAAAAAAAATTTGTTTGCGAATAACCAATTTAAATTCATTTTCAATGAATTTCGCTTTCGAAATTCAAGGTACTTCCACACCAGAGAAAATTATAGCGTTTCTAAATTTTATTCAAAAATTTTATTTCGAATGGAAAAAATTCTCCAACAATTCTGCGTGTAAGATGACCTTTGATGATGTAAATAATTTTTACAAATCATCCCATGCTTTTTTTGAGCTTTCGAGGATGAGATGGCCTTTGAAATTGAATTTTAATCGCCCTCTTCAGAAACTTTTTTGAGATGAGCAATCATCAATAATTTATTACTGATAGTCAAAATTTAATTTGGATACTAAAAGAACGTTTTAAGCACTTGTAAGTAGGTAGGTATACACTCTTTAGATTATTTTGTCTCGAGAAGCAAGTCAGTGTATTGTAAATGTATTAGCAACATGATGAACACATAAATACATCATAACCTATGTAATATCCAATATAGAAAGGCCACCCGCAATTTGAACCGCATGTGATCTCGCCGACTACTTTTTTTGCAATTGTTAATTCACTCCTACGACTCGTAAAAGCTGCAAACGGTTGATTTTCAATCTATTCTTTCGCTAATTCAATATTCCTCGTATACGGTTAATTGGCTACTTTTACGACTTAATTAACCCGTAAGGCGAGAAATTACAATCGTTCATCTATTTGCTCGATTCTTTTTTCTCTCGAATTGTTCACACCTCCTCCTCTTTTGTCTCACTTCGAGTAACTCTTCAATCCACATCGATCGATCATTGACACATAATAAAACCGAGCAGGCGAGCAACAATGACAAATAAAAAAATTCTCTAGAAAAAAGGGCGTGTCGCACACACGGGATGAAAAATTTGACATCCACACGAGGTCATGTCTTCCAGCAATTACCCGGTATCTTAATCAAAAATAAATTGTTACGAGATCTCAACTACGTAGTTATATAAGTGTGGACACGCTAATTTTTTATGCCAAAATGTAAGCCAGTTTATTCGCTTAAATGGGTGAAAAAAAATTGCGAGTGAATTAAAAAAAAAATAAAAATGTAATCGAGTGTTCGTTTATCGTGCTCGGTTTTGGGTGCGTTGGCCCTATAGGTGTAGATAAGCGGATTATAATGAATATCGTGGCTGCATACGTATGTGTGTGAAAAATTACGGGATAATTAAAGGCGAGTTGTACACGAGTATTTTATTTCTCAATTTTTTTTTTTTTTAAAGCAACCCTTTATTACGATTTTTTAACGCGAGTAACTGACATGAGATGGATAAACGATTCGACGTGGAAAAATAAAACAAAGGGTTCAGTAACTTAACGCTCATTCGTCATTCCCAGAATTTTTTTCGTAAATAGGAATACGAATCAAATATAAATTATTCGAGTCATTCATCACGAAACTCTACACTTGGAGTGAATTTTCAAAAAAAGAAAATTTGTTCTCGAAATGCTAATGAGGAAGGGTTAAAGAATTCTACTTGAAACCTTGAAATTTTCCAAGAGTGATAGTTACCTATCCTTTTTTTTTTTGAATGTATGCACACCGCAGACACGATTAATTCTCAAAGCAGGAGTTTTCACAAAATACGGAGGTAATTTCATTAAAATCAAAAAATGGTTTACAAATTGGAAAAATTATCGAGAGGTGGGAATGACCGTACTGTAAATTAAAATTACCAAAATTACCCGTAATCAATTTCAAATAAACGTGGATTATCAATAATTGAATAATTACGATCAAAATACTGAAGAATTATGATTTGTCATTACTGTAATTTACAAGCAGTAATTTTATAAATGTTCGGGTAATTACATCAAAATTACCATAGTTTTTGATACTCGCGTCGAATTTACCGTATTTTTGGGTAAATACATTAAAAATTACCGTATTTTTGGATAATTACATTAAAATTACCGTATTTTGGGTAATTGCATCAAAATTACTGTATTACCATAATTTTGGTATTCGTGTCAAATTTACCGCATTTTTCGAGTAATTACCTCAAAATTACTGTATTTTAAGGTAATTACACAAGAATTGCCGTATTTTGGGTAATTGCATCAAAATTACTGTATTACCATAATTTTGGTATTCGCGTCAAATTTACCGTATTTTTCGAGTAATTACCTCAAAATTACTGTATTTTAAGGTAATTACACAAGAATTACTGTATTCTTGGGTAATTACATTGAAATTACCGTATTTTGGGTTATTACATTGAAATTGCCGAATTTAGGTAATTACATAAAAATTACTGTATTTTGGGTAATTACATGAAAATTACCGTATTTTGGGTAGGTAATTACATTAAAATTACCGTATTTTGGGTAATTACATTGAAATTACCGTATTTTGGGTAATTACATTGAAATTACCGTATTTTGGGTAATTACATTAAAATTACCGTATTTTTGGGAATTACATAAAAATTACTGTACCTATTATAGGATTATTACATCAAAATCGTTGTAATTGATGATGATATTTTGATTACTCAAAAATAATACTGGAAAATTTCAGTAATCGTTTAATCAAAGAATCAAAGATAATTATTACTTCTAAATTACTGTGATTGAGAATGTTTATTCAAAAATTGCAGTAAGTAATAAAATTGCGGTAATTTTGGATAATTGCTCAAAAATTATGGTGGCTTTGGGTAATTACTTGTAATTCACGTATTTTCAAGTCATTCCAGCAAAATTCCAGCATTTTCAAGTATTTATTCCAAAATTTTGATTATACTTCGACTAATTGCCTATTAAAAATTTCCGGTAAATTTTAAATAATTACTATATTTCAGAGGTAATTGCAAGTAATTACGGTAAACTTACGGTAATTTTCAGCATTTAACACAAAATTACGGTAATTTTGAGTAATTTTCACAAATTGCGGTAATCATGCGTAAATTCATGGTAATTATGAATAAAATGCCGGTAATTATGTCTAAAATAACGGTAATAATGGGTAAAATCTTGGTAATTACGTGTAATCTCATGGTAATTTTATGAGAATTACCGTGATAATCTTAAAAATTATAATTTTTATGAAATCTGATTAAAAATTGTGGTAGTAATTCGGTAATTACCGGTTAATTTTCTACAATGACTCGTAAATTACCGTAATCTGACGGGTCATTACGTTGAAATTACTCTAATTTTCAGAATTGAATTCAATAAAGCACGAAATAATTTCCAAGTACTTTCCGATGAAGGAAATCTTTTCAATACATCTTTTGGTAATTACCGTAATCACACCGTAATTCCCTCAAATCTATTTCCAACCAAATTTTCGTGCTATAATAACGAATCTAATATCAAGTTCCAAATCTATGGCTCGTTATAGTTGAAATCTAACCAATATGATCTCCTCCCTGCACCATCCAAGTTGAACGCATTTACGCAGTGAATATGATAATCAGGCAAGCTCAAGCTCGTGTTCTCCCAGCATTTCGCAACACTTCGGTTCACCTACCGTACACCTTGTAAAATCACACTTCTGTACCCACCTGGTTGAGAAAATAAACGCATAAATTTCGCTACATTTCGGTCATCGGTTCTTGGACGCTTCCTCATTCCATCTCTCTCATTGTTATCAATTGTACGCATATCTAAAAAAAATTAATAGTGGAAAAAATTCACCAAGCTACGCACTAGCAAAAAATCCGCCTCACATATCATGATGCTTTTCAATATTTCAAAGTTTATTTTGACATTACACCGTTATGTGAATGAGGCGCGGACACCGGACACGGGCAGCGTGCGGATACATACACGAATGTAATTCAACGCCGGCTCGGTTTTTAGTAATCTGAGAATCTTATCGTCTGCGCGCATTTGAATTTGTAGATTTGTTGTTGGCGTTTCGTATAGCTGAATTTTTTTTCAGACTTGGTATCTTTTTTTTTTACCAACGAGGAGAAAATTAACAACGCGCAACGAACCGCGAAAAATGTTTTTGGCGGTAACAAGCGATGCATTGCGCGGCGCTATCCTCCAGTATATTAAAGTCTTAACTAGACAACCGGTTGGAAAATCTGGCGAGTTAATTAAATTAGCCGCTTAGACGGCGGCGTGTCAAAAAACATGGCGCTGAAATTCGTAACGATATTCAACTCGAGAGGTAAAAATAAGGCGAAAAAATAAATTCGGGTCGGTTAACCGAGTAAAAAGACGTATTAATCACGGTATTTGAGAGGAAAAAATACCTCCAAGTATGGTTGTGATTTTCGCCCGAGGTTGCGTATAAAAGCTCGACGAGGAATGAGGAAGCTCTCGACAATGCGACTAGTTGATGAATTACGTCCTTTAAATGAACGTAAACCGATAAGCCATCTGAGTTGGAACGTTGAATTCGTGACCAAGCTCGTGATCCGAGTCCATAGTGGAATTGAGTACCCTTGTGGAATTTCATCAAGTACAAAAGACTTGACGATATTCAGGGCGTAAATTAGTCGATTCGGTTGAAAATTTCGAAAAAATTCTACACTCTAACGGTCGATTTTTTTGGCTCTCTTGAATGGAAAAGACGTGTGCGAGCCGCGTGGGTGATTCGATACTGGTTCGGATATTCGTACAGAGATGTTACGCAGCTGTGATCTCATTGTTGATGGAAATTATCCTACGATCGATGGCCTTTTTTCGAATGAATTTTTCCATTATTTACTCGAGTAATTTCCAAGCTTTTTTTTTCCTCCGCAGACGTATGTGACCGAAAAATAAGCTTAATTTATCGCCGTTATGGTGGCGAATCCTTTACGCTGCGTTGTTTTCGACAATACCAAAGTGGGCTGAGACCCTCCGGATCGTTGGAATTTTTTACTTCGAAAAATAACGCAACTTGAGGAACAATTCGAATTGGCTGGTCAACTCGAGTCATGAACCTTGGATCGAGAGTTCGTTGATTTGTTGAATTACGTAACCAGCCAGCTTCGGATACGACTTGGACAATTTGTACGTCCGAAATCCAAAGATGGATGGTTAATTATTGTGCCGGAGCGTACGTACCAAGATGTATCGTCTATCTGACTATTATTTACATAGTTAATCGTTCACGTTCGAGTTATGCAATCGATGGGCCAGATGGACCAATAATTCGAGTACAGTTCCATCGTGGAAATTACCTATTTCGAGTTATCACCTCGTCTAAAATCAGAGATACCGGACGACTGGAGATTAATACATTCTGCGGTTGCGTATACAAAATAATGCAAATGGTTAATCAATACCTTGAATCGAGGGGGGACGATGCTGACTCGATACTTTGGTACGTTTTCATCAAAATAATAATAATAAACGAGTCGGTATCGAGAGGTATCTCGATAATCATGTAATCTAAACCGTACGTGATATTTTCGACTCGTATGTGCGTCAACCTTTTCGCCCAATTCGAATAACGTACAAATTACTGCAACGAGCATCCACTTGGAAGACCAAAGCCAAAAAATACGTGACTCGTTTCCAACTTGGGTATTAAATATTAAAATCCCATAACGTATATTTCCCCAGCTCGAGCTGCAGTTAAAAAGTCACGCCATAATAACCCAATTGCTGGCTGGCTGCTGAGAGATCTCGCATTGCGGAATTTCATTGTCGACTGGACCCTGCTCGAGAGATTCGAAGGGGTCGACATAACAGTACGCTGATTTGCGGTTTTTCATTTGGCCATGGCCGAGCAGAAGAATTGGATAATAAACCCCGGTTAATATTGGAACCTGATTTGTTTGTAATGTAATGAAAGTGTTAAAAATATAATACGAGTCGGCACCTTGAGTCGAACTCCCGCGAGATCGTGGCGGACTTGCGAACCCGGAAATTGAAAACTGATTCGTTTTAATAGGTTGTTTGACCACCGTGTACTCGGAAGCATATGTGTTGATGGTGGAAGCATGCGATGTATTTGTATGTGGATCGGATGACCTAGGAGAAAATTTATGCCGATTTGTGATATGCCCGATTGTACGGCAGAATCGATGCTTTTATCCTTTGCAGAGAGAGATAAGATCCGAAAATTATTAAAATGCTGATTTCGTCGGTCTGGTTGTTTTGACGATGATTGGATTCCTAAATATTCATCATTGTCCGGGTATCATTGGTGAGTCGTTCGATTTCCAGTGTCACATTTGTCCATGATGAGCATGCAAATAGCATCAGCCCAAGAGGGCTTGTCAGTTGTCACAATGTAGCCGACTGAAAGAGGAAATATTGCTTATCAAATGCTCGCGATAGAGCATTTCCGTCGTCTTCGTTGTTGTCGTTTGTTCCATCTGGAATGCTCGTTGTCTCCGCGGTGCGGTGATCGCATCGTGCGTGATTTTCGATGTTACCCAATTAGTCTTGAGCTGCTATAGAACCTCGGACCGTATTTCAATGCAAATTTACTAGGTTTACTGGATCGATGGTTGACCGAGTCAGTCTTCAGATTGGAATTGATTAGGTTTCGGGTTATTCTGAGGTTTGTTTTTTATTGCAGCTGGGGTCAGAGATTATCTATGATCGGGAATCTAACCAAAAAGTCATTATTACGAATTGAAAAGATGAACTAGGGTAAATTTTAGATTGATTTTTTTCAAATTTGAAAATTAAATTTCCATGACTCAAAATTTCAAAACATGAGAGCAGTCAAATCATTAAAATTGCTCTCTGAAAAAAAAATCAAAATACCTATCTCGAGATAAGATTCCAAAATAGAAGCTGCGAAATTTCAGAATGACAAAATCAAGAGAAGGATTTTAAAAAAGGAAAAAAAATGCTCGTGAATTGAATCTACATTTTTAAGAAATTGTGCAAAAAGTAATTTCACTCAATTTCAAATGAAAACACGAGAAAATCCACCTCCAACTGCAAATAATCAGAAATTAAGGAGCAAAAAATATAAACTGAAAATTTCAAATTCCCACGTAGAACAAGCAGAACGATGGAGCAATCTCTTCGGTCGATGTCCTGAAGTAAATTAGGTATTAACCCTAAAAAGTTGAAGGGAGCAATGTTTAAAAATAGAACTTGGTTATTTGCTTGCAGAAGAAATTGTAATACTTGCATGATCAGGACCTTGCAGAGAAAATCGGTGCCCTGGGAGAAAAATGAAAAAGCAAAAAAAAGGTCCATTTGGCTTTTCGAACATCAATACGACGCTAGCTCAATTTTTTCTCTTTGAGAGCCTTCGTATTAGAGACAGAATTTTTTTGAAAAGCTCGACCTTGATTAGAGCCCCATTTTGATTGAAAATTAAAAATACAGCGAATAAGATCTCAAAATATCAGGGGTCTATAATCAAATGCTACTCGTAAGATTCAAAAGTAAAAATTAAATGTGAAATGAAAAAATTTAATTCTCAAAAATCAAAAAACCGATCAAAACTGCAAAAAATGAGCCCGATCATTTCAAAAGTACTTAAATTGAAACAACCAAGAATTACATAAGACTTCATCAAATTTTTTCAAATGCAAAGGTCAATGTGAAATAAAAAAAATGAAGCTGAAATCTGGAATCAGAATAAAAAATCTCGATTGCAGAATGGTACACATTATTAAGGATCTGAGTAAAAATTTCCAAGTATCAAAAGCTCAAATCAAGAATAAACTTTAGATTTGCAAAAGTGAGTACCATACCTATTCATTTTAAATTTAAAAAATACATGAGCAATGAGCAATCCAAACATGTGATTCGAACTAGAATCAAAATTTAATTCTCAACTCCCAAGTTTCATTTCAACAAAGGCTCACAAATTTTGAAGCTTCAAACGCTTTAAAGCGCGGAGGTAAAAAATTGAACTGGAACAGAACATTGTTTAATGTGAAATTTAAGCAGAGCCAGATGAAATTGGGACAGAGAAAAGAAGCAGTTTTTGTCTCAGACAAAAAAATATTCATTTTAAGATTCGAGTTTGAAATTTTTTTAAAGTTGATGACAATTTTCACAGAATAACTTGCACGCAGTCATAAAAAGATACAAAAAAATTTATGGATTGCCCATTTTTGACCCCCCCCCCCCCCCAATAAACCTCCAAAAAGCAAATTCTGGTTCGTTCTGAATTTGAAGTGTTGAATTCAAAGCATGATGAAAAAATTATCCTTTCAACCTCCCAAACTTGAATTTTTCATTTTCAACATTTCTATTTCCTACTTTCACTTCACATTCCTAATTTGCTCTTCAAACACATCTCAAAGCACAAATATAGGCCCACTATTTAAAAGCTCCATTTCAAACAAACCTTTTCTCCATTTAACTATAGCAGTACGCAAAAATCAATAATATCATATCACTTCAAATACAACCCATCGTGAACTCGATGACTATCGTAAAAACAAATGAGAGCCTAATCATAACCCAGAACCTAATTTCATCGTACCAAATGAATAGTCCCAACTACGCATACACACACCCGTATAATAAGCAGCTTGCTCGCGGTACACAGTCGGAGAAAATGACTATCCTAGACAATCGTCGTGTGCACTCGAATTTCGAACTTTTAAAATTAAACAATGGTCATTAGAGTTGGCCAGTTAAAGATACTCCTTTATTTACTGTACCTTTAATTAGATTGTAGGGAATTACGCACACATACGTAGTTGGAGGGCTGAGCTCGCACAAAACACATGAATGAAATGGTTCACCGCAGGGGTTCTCCATTGCCGTCGTCAATTCTAGGTGCAAAGACAATGGCTTTATAATAGGACACCGGCAGTACAGTCGCACTAACAATACTCCAATGTGTGATTAAATGATAACGAATACCTAATCTAGAGCACTTATTCTGGGTAAAGTGGTACCAGGTCTTCACACGGTTAAACAATCGGCTCGGCTGCGACCAAAGCGACTTGTCTGGGTGACTAAGAATGTAGAAGAAGAGTAGCACCTAATTATTTTCACCAAAAATGAGATTTTGACGAAAGAGGCCTGGAGTGAAAATTTCCAAATTCAGATTTTTTCAATTTCGATATTTTTCAATTATGAAATTTTTTGAAATAAAATTTTCTCAAAATTCTTTTAAACTTGAACTTGATTTTTAAAGATATTTTTCAACTCATTTTCATTGATTTTTATATTTCTTCTGATTACGCTTCGAATTCAATAATGAGGGTTATTCTAAGGAAATTTTGAAACTAACAAAAATTTGTTGTAAAAAAAAATTATAAATACAATGTTCGAGAGGAAAAATTATAATTGAATGAATTCAGAGGTGTAAAAAAAATTTTACAGGGAGATAAGGTGACGTAAAAAGCCAGGAAAATTTTAGGAGAAGGCAAGAAAAGGACCTTTTTACCGACTTTTTGATCTCAAATCGTTCAAATAGGTATGTGTTCATTCCCAAGCGAAGGGAGAGCGAAATTATACCCATTTTTTTTGGGGGGGGGGGGGGCGTTGAAAATCCCAGGTGTTGATTTGGAAGTTGAATAGAAATCTTCCCCTTGTGCCAACTTTCCAAAGCTGCTGGGACCATTTCATATTACAAAACCATGTACTTGAGTTGAAAACACCAAATTATATCGAATGAATGCCTATTTTTCGCCACCCCCCAATCGATATAAATTTATAACCAAAGGGCATTCTTGCGAAAAAAATTATTCGGAACAATTTCATATACTCGGTTGAAAAAAAATTGAAAGAAATTTTTACAGCTACAAAAATTTGAAGAAATTGAAATTATTGAAAAAATTTTTAATATAGATACCCACCTACTAAAATTTTTCTCCAACTGTAAATTTTCTAAATATTTTCCCAAAATTATTTTTCAAAATTTTCTCAAATTCAAAAAAATTTCCGATTTTGAATTTAAAAAAATTCCCGTTTTTTAAAAATTGCTTTCAACGTCCAACTGACTAGAAAAAATATTTTAAAATATAAAATTGAAAAAAAAATTAAAAAATCAGAACTGGACAAATTTTAAGAAAATTGGTGTTTGAACTGCTACAAAATTCCAATGTTGGATTTGTACAACTCTTATAAAAAAAATTGTACATATGTAGATTGCGATTGGATTTATTGGATCGTCGAAATCCCATTAATTTCAAAATGATTTTGGACCGATCAATTTGGAACCACCAACGTAAATTTCTGGACCTATCTACCCAAACAACCTGGAACTTCTCCTTACAATAACCCTTAACAGTTGAAGAAAATTTCGAAAAACACGAAGCTGTATTTTATTTTAGAAAATTCGAAGTTGGAAAAAAGTTGACGAAAAATTTTTAAAACCATTGAAAAAAAATTGCAAAATGGAAATTTTTTTAAAAAATTCCAATTTGAAGAAAATCGAGGAAATGAAACATGAAAAATATTCAATAGGCATTAAAATATTTTCAATTTCAAAAGTAGATGCGGATTCTCTCAAAAAATTTTCAATTTTGATTTTTGAAAAAATTTTCAACTTCATATTTTTGCTGATTTTCGTTTTAAAAAATGTTTTTAGTAACATTTTCAATTTTTTTTTCAAATTCGAACTTTATCAACAAGCCAGGGCTGAAAAGGTTCCATTTTTCATATCAGGCTAAATGCAGCACTTTTTGCACCAGGCCAAAGTTATCTCCTAAGGCCATAGTAACTCCATATGTACTCGTATTAATCAAAAAAATATCAATTTAAGTCGCATTCCAGAAACAATCATCAATGAAAAACGGTTAAATTGGAAGAAATTTTAAATAATTCACCAAAAATTGAAAAAAATGAGAAATTTTGAGAAATATACAATTTTAAAATTTCAAGGTTGGAAAAATTTGAACATAGAAATTCAACTTAGATCGTCGAAATCTCATTTTTGGCAAAAATAATTGAAAATTCGAATAAAACTTTTTGCAACGAATGCACAGGCGACAGTGAGACCGAACCAGGCGCCCTTCTAAAAAGTAAAATTTCCTTACATAATGGGCCAGAGAGTGGAACTGACGATGGCTCTGTTTGCTACAGATGGACGAGATGGCCGAACAACAAAACTGAGATTAAAAGCTCACGTTTTGACACAATATCATAACGACCGAGCGCAAGGCGGTGATACCGTTTTATAATTATTCCGTTGGTACTTTTACGTACTCGTACGTGCTGATTTTGGCGACTGATGAGGACAGATATACCGCTGAGCCCGAGCATAGGTATTTTACCCTCGTATGAGATCGTACAGCGCTAAATACCCATACGACAAAGAATCCTACATATCTTATCAGTGCCTTTGGCAAAGGGTAAGCGGTGCGAGTGATGCATTCGAGTACCTAGGACAAGATATTCGGCTCGAGTTTTCAAAACAATGTTGTACATACCGAAAAAAATCTTCCCAAGTTGTAGCCAGCGAACATTTATAAGTATTTGCAGTATTCATGTACCGTGTAAGATGAGATACCAACTATTATAAGGTACTTCATAGGTATTTGGTCGGCACAAACGTGCGAACTCTTACAAAGGTATTTTCTTCTATTTTGCCCAAGCTGGATGGCGCTGCGGCCGCAGCAGCGTCGGAGGCAACAACGAATAACCATATATTCGCAGAATTAATCACCGACGTTTAATAATTTCGCCGTCTAATTTATCAACGTACAAACAATCGTTGATTAAGGTAAAACGATATGTAGACAACGGTCACGACTCCGATATCAACTGCGGCTGCTGCGTTCGCAACGCAACGGTTACCACGATTTTGTGATTCGCAATATACCTAGATGTACGTAGGCCATAAGCATCGCGAACATCGGCATCGGATACCTTCATAGTTCATAATTCCTTACTCCGTTCGCGGTATCATGTTCGGCTTCGAGGATACAAAGGTACGTCAACTTATCAGGTACTTTTTTTCAAATTGGTCTTTCTAAAGGGGGAAATAAGGAGGTCAATTATGAGAGAAATTTTTCATTATATTTTGATGGTCGATGCACGACGATGGGTTCACCGTATCCGCAACACAGGTCGAAGCTACCTGATTCCGCATTGTATGGGGTTTAGTGAGCCGCGGCCGGCCACATATGTGTACTAATAGTTCATGCCGAAGTACAACAGACGTGTTACAAAATCACCGAACAACACGAGCTCGTAAATAAAAATCACATCGTGAGATCTCCTGTGGCGCCAACATACGCAGCACCAACCAGCAGCCGATTTTCAATAAAGCACCGTACGGTGAGGCGGTGTAAATGCCTCACCACTGTGCGACCATTACCTCGCCGATTAGCATCCAGAGGTGTATTTTTTTACGACGCTGAGCTAGGATGTGGTGCGATGTAGGGAGATGATCCGTAAGTAGATGTACGTCCGGCCAGATTAATAGCTCAATTACGCGATCGTAATTAATGATTCGGGTGAAGGTGACGTTCTCGTGTGACATTTGCAGACCTTTGTGGGATATGAAGATGGCGTTTTTTTCTAGTTTGAGATTATTGGACGAATGGACTCGACGAAAGAGAGGGGATGATACCGCGATGTGTTGGGGTTTTAGAAAAAAATTCGATAATAAATTTTTTTCTAGTTTAACCCCTTTGAAAAAATTTTTCTTCATACAGAAGAATAATTCGTTCTTTTCAAATTACTGTTCTCAACATCACTTGAAACTTAGCATCTGTAATTGATAATGACTCCAGAAATTTTTCACTCCACCCCCCCCCCCCGCAACCAGCGTGAGAAATGAAGTAAGGTGCAGTGGGGTAATTGCAAACCACTTTTTGATTAGTGCCACTTTGTCAGTTCACTGTGACGACCCTATGGCACCAAACAATCCCAAATTTCTGTCACATGAACTTCAAGGGGTTCTCTCTTGGTGGAAAAAATTTTGTATCGTTTCATTCACACCTTTGTGAGATAATGAAATTTTAAAATTTTGAAATTTCAAGTTTTGAGTTTACCCCGCCTGGGGTAAATGCAAAATCGTACGTTATCTCGGAGGGAGTTCATTTTTTTTCAGTTCTGATTGAAAAATCGAAATCTACATAAAATTTACTATCTGTTTACATGTTCATATCCGTTTTTTGATCAAGTTTTGTCCGAGTTGGAGAATTCTAATACAAATCTCTTAACGTCTTTAATACCTATAATAAATTTTCTTTGGTGGCCCAATATTTTTTTTTCTTTTGTAATTTCGGACCATATTTTATTTCTAAAAATTGAAAAAAAATTGGGGTGAATGCAAAATCATAAAAAAATTCGATTTTGCAATTGCCCCGACTACATGTTTTTTGGGGCAATTGCGAAATCGCACATTTAAGGCTTACGAGATAAAATTTTTGAAAAATCAATGGTCCTACCTCAAACTTACATGCCTTCTAATAATTAACACGCAGAAATCGATTCGGAAAACTATTTTTTAATTTATTTCGGACCACATTGAAAAAAATGCCTACAATTTTACTTTGGAGCTATTTTGGCACGTTTTGATAAAACCACTTCCAGAGAACACATGCGCTCACCAATTTCGTTCCTGTTGGGTGAAAATATAAGAAATAGAGGTACCTTGATGTACAAAAAGACCGCGTGGTCAAATATTATTTTTCTTGGCCTCCAGCAGCTGATTTTGCAACTACCCCAGTTTTGCAATTACCCCACTGCACCTTACAGTTCTTAGGAAATTTTTACATTTTTTTCAGAATTCACATAGCATTCATTTGCAGAATTTTTGACGAGTTCGTGAAACATTTTATTGCAGAACTTTTCCGGAATTCACAAAGAATTTTTACAGGAATCGCGAAGAATTTATTTGCAACATTTTGAAAAACTTTCGTAGAATTTTTAGCAGAATTTTCACAGAATTTAGACAAAAGTTCTGCAAATTTCTCACAGAGTATTTGCAGAATTCACACAGAATTTTTGCAGAATTTGCACAGTATTTTTTGCAGAATTTTAGGAGAAATCATGCAGTATTTCAACAGAATTCAGACAGTTTTTACAGAAATTTCGACAAGTTCATGCAATTTTCATTTTTTGTAGAATTTTAGCAGAATTCACGCAGAATTTTACTGCAGAACTTTTGCAGAATTCATCCAACATTTTTTGCATCATTTTTTGCAGGATTCAAGTAGAACTTTGGTAGGAACATGAGACAGTTTTTGAAGAATTTTTGCAGAATTCGCACGAAATTTTCGTAGATTTCTCGCAAAATTTTCGGAAGATTATCTCAGAATTCGGACAGAATATTTGCAAAATTCATACATAATTTTTTATTGAATTTTTGCAGAATTTGCGCTGAATCATTGCAGATTTCACGCAGTATTTTTTGTAGAATTTTAGCGCAGAATTCTTTCAGGATTCATTTAGGTTTTTTTTTCAGATTTCACGAAAATTTTTGCAGAATAGGTACATGCAGCATTTATTTTACCAAAATTTTCACAGAATTTTTGGGGAGGGGGTCTAAACATATCAGTGAGTTCAAGAAGTCATGTGAAAAAAATTTTTTTTTGAACGTAAATAATCTAATTTTTTTTCAGAGCTTCGATCGGGCATAAACGAAATCAATAAATTATAAAATTATCATTAGAAAATCTATCTGCTGTGAATAAGAAAAAAGTTTCTTTTTCTCTCCTGTTTTGATATTCCAAGTCTCCATACCAACTTGTTCGTACCCATCCAAACGTTTTGTTTTGGGTAACTAAGTAGAGGGAGGCAGAGAGGAGTCTTTTTTCACATTGTTGTCTCAAATAGTTCATGATCAATTAATGTTTTTCATATTTCAATGCTTTAAAAATTCATATCCAAAATAATTTGGGAGTAGGTATAAATAATATTTTTCGACTCGTCAGAAAGAGGGAGTGCAATGCACCCTTTGAACTCCGTTTCCCGACGTCATTGAACAAAAGGATAGATAAATTATGAAAATTCTGTCGCATTACTCGTATTCTACCGTGATTTCCTCGAGAATTACTCATAAATTAGGAACCATGATTGCGATTAAAATTTTCAATATAGGGTACCTAATTTGTAGGATATATTCATAAATTATGATAATTACCGCGAGAATTCCTGGTAATTTTGAGTAATTACGACTCTAAAATAGCTCGTTATTTAGGATAATTACCCTTTGAATTGCAATTGATTTTCTATAAAAAAAAACTTTGCAATTTCTGGTAAATTACGGTAATTACTGCATAACTCGTAAGTTACGGTAATTGTCAAGTTAGTAAATTCCGATAAATTACCACTGAATTTGCAAGGTAAAAGTAAATTACCGTAATTACCTTCGTGATTTTGGTGAATTACGGTAACTACCTCCGTGATTTTGGTAAATTACGGTAATTACCTTCGTGATTTTGGTAAATTACCGTAATTAACTTCGTGATTTTGGTAAATTACGGTAATTACCTCCGTGATTTTGGTAAATTACGGTAATTACCTCCGTGATTTTGGTAAATTACGGTAATTACCTCCGTGATTTTGGTAAATTACGGTAATTACCTTCGTGATTTTAGTAAATTACGGTAATTGCCTTCGTGATTTTGGTAAATTACGGTAATTGCCTTCGTGATTTTGGTAAATTACAGTAATTACCTTCGTGATTTTGGTAAATAACAGTAATTACCGCTGTAATTACTCGTAAATTACGGTAAAGATACGGAGAATATTCCATGAATTACGTTAATTATACATAAATTACACTATAATTGATCAACCTGAAATCGCTAATATAAATAACGGTAATTACCAAGGAAATTACTCGAAATTTACTGTAATTACGGTAGAAAATTATCGAAATTTATAGTAATTATTTTTAGAATTACTCATATTTTATAGTAATTTCTGTCAATGTTGAATACGTAATTTACGCTAATTCTCATAAAAAATATTTATAATTAAATGTAGGTAATTACTGGTAATTCTTCAGGTAAAACATTTAAAACTAATAAACTGGCCAATAGTTTGCATAAATGTATCTAACTACTTTATGGTAATTGCCTATTTCAGGACGAAACCCAAATACAAGTCAATTAAATAGAAATTTTTTCCATGTTTAATTTACTCTACGGACATTTTAAAGCGTAGAATTGAGAACCCAAACGAATTTATAGAAAAACTACGAACATGGTCACTATAGAAATTATGGCCACAAGCAGACGAGTTCAAAGATCTAGCTTTCTGACTCCGCAGACCTAGCTACCTTGTATTTTAATAAAGTAAAAAATAAGATACCGTAAATTATGAAGATATTTCGCGACAAAAATTAGCATAACAAATTGATGCATAAAATTAGCCGCCTAAAATCCGATTCCGCAGCTTCATCAAGTACTGTATCGAAGAGAAATGCCCATCCGAAATACCTCCGAATATCTAGCAATTCTGCCAAGCATTCCGATTAATAAATCTAGCCGTATTAAAAATAATAAAAATATTAATCAAACTCGTAAAAGTACTCAACGTATATCCGGAATCTGGCGTACATACGGTAATTTTGTCGTCCTTGCGAGAATCATTCGAGTCGATCGAAACGATATACCTTACGATAGAGTTGAGCGAACGAACGCCAAAGATGAGTACGGAAATGTAAATTAGACGTCGAGAGCAGACTGGACGAAGAAGGAAGGAGTGAAAAAATCCTAAAATAGTATTGTATGCAAATTAACACCTATTTAGAATATTTTTTAACTAAGAACGTAATTGATGATGATCGACAATGTCAAGCTTGATAAACATTTTGAAAGAAGGCCCCAGCCGGTGAGCCGGCGATGCTATTATCTGAATTTTAACCATTCCATCCTCGTCCATTATCCGGTAATGCGTTTCGAATCGTGTTGAAGGAGAGGAAAAAAAAGCGAAATGCCACTTTACCGGTAATAATTGCGACGAAACGCGAAAAATTCCGAGCTAAAGCGAGTAAGTATAGGACGCATAATGGCCATATAGTTTAGATTTTTAACGCGGCGCTGTCGCCGGTGAAATTATGCAGAAGCGATTTACGGAATTTGTGATGATTTTTTTCTACTTTCTTGGTCTGATCGTCGAATTATTCTATACCTATTTGAGTTGATATTATTATTACAGCAGAGTATTGTGTTTTGAAGAAAAAGGGGAAAAGGGAGTTAAAAAAAGAAAAGTAGGTAGATCTGACAAAACGGAGGAGAGAAATATTTATCGGTGGTTTCCTGGTGCAAAAAGTTTGCTTTTTGTGTATGGACGATTTCACAGTTTTAATTACTTTTCCCAGTCGTACATCTTATTTGTGTCTTCGTTCAGTTTGGCTTTTATTTATAGCTCGCCGAAGCGTATTGGTTGTTTATTCGTTTTTTCACTTTTCTTTATTCTGGTCCATTTGCGTGGGTCATTTTTTATACCAATTCTGAATTGTGGCAAAACGAATTTAACGAAATTTCAACGCGTATGAAATTAAAATCCGTACTTGGAATATCTCTCGTGTGTTACGAACTGGTTTTAATAGGTGGTTGCTCGCTAAAATAAATACAGGTCGATTGCCTATTTTTTTTTTTAATTTAGAATTTTCTCAGGTTAAAAAAAAATACCTAGGTAGGTTTGGATTTTAATTCACACCATGTGAATATATTTCTCATATCTACTTTCAGATTTTTTCAAAAATTCGACCATTCGGAAATTCGAAGAACTAGGAGTTTGAGAATACTTACCAGAAAATGAGATTTGAAAACAGTATTTTTGACGCAATTCTTTGAGATGGAAAAAAAACCTTTGAATTCCACGAAAAAAGAGGAGCAGGAGCAGATGAAAATCAATGTATAGGTATTAATAGGTGTGGTATAGGAATTTTAAAACAAATTTGAAAAAATCGAAAAAAAATTATAAAGCAAGGATGAAATTTTGAAGAAAAAAACTTTGGAAGAAAAAAACCCAAAATGCGAGATCGAAAAGCCAGAATTCCTAATTCAAAAATCAAAATCTAAAATCCAAAAGGTCAAAAAAGTCAAAATCCAAACCAAAAGCAAAAATTCATATGACAAATTAGATCTTGAAAAAATTTTCAAAAATTTGACGAATGTCTGACTTGAGTGACTTTTTTACTCTACTTTTTTTGAGATACTTTGTAAGATTTGAAAATGTTTGACAAATCAATTTCGAAATCTTGCCCAACTTGAGTGATTTTTTAAAAGTCTCTCCTCCTCCTCCCCCCCCCCCCGCTTTCAAAAATATCCCGTCAATTTGAATCAAAATTTTGAAAATTCAAGTCTGATCTCTTTGGTTAAAAACTATGTGGCTAGAGTGCGAAAGAGGAAGGGGTGAACGGGAGTTGTGGAGGGGAGGGGAGGGGAGGAATATAAGAACAAACGAATAAAAAAAAGTAAGCGAAAGTAATTTGCCCTCATTTGCGGTTACAATCAAAAAATAAAAATTTTCACTGAGGATAAAAATAAACTCGAAATCACGAATATTCTTAAAACTACAATTTTATAACATTTTCATTTAAAATTTGGATTTTGAGAGTCATTCTGAAAATATAATTGCCATTCAAATTCTTGCAAAGAAATTTTCGAAAATTTTATAAGAATCCAACATCATAATGAGAGATTGCATGCCCTCTCCATTTCCAAGCTGAACAATTAAAATTTCAAAGTTTATTCAAGTGGTCATAAAAAATATTGGTCATTCATTTCATGACTTGACCAGATGAAATCCTACTTTTTTCCCATTTTGAAGTTGGAATATTGTTTCAGTTTAACTTTGTAGATTTTTTTTATTTTTGATAGATGGAATTCATTAGCAGAGTCAATTCACTGGATAAACACAAAATTGTAAATTTTCTCACAAAAATGAGTTTATTTAATTTTTTCGCTTCAAAATTGGGTTTTTGTAATTTGTTGTCACTTAAAAAAAAAACATTATTTTCAAACGATTTTCCAGCTCGAAATTGATTTTTGCACCAAGAATGCAATTTTGACACTGGAGGTACCCAGCCCTGCTTTCCTTTTGAGATTTGATTAAAAAATTTATTTTTTTGATTTTGAGGGCGGACCTGTGCAGAGAGGGAGAAAGGGGGTGATTCCCCTGAGATCCGAAATTTCTGGAGGGCCTGTTGAGGCCTGCTAGGGTCCTTCAGAACTAAAAAACATTCATCGGCTCCTTAAAAGTTGTAAAAATCCAATATTTTCAAAAAATTTGAAAGTTATAAAAATCAAGTTTAGAGATTATTCAGTGACTGTGTAGGTAAAAAAATACAATTCTTCGAGAAATTCGCCATTTTAAAACGTGTTTTGAATTAGATGAAGTGAAGTGTAATAGAAGAAAGTAAAAAAGCTCTAAAATTTTGATTTTTCAAAAAAAAATGGTCTACTTAGTCCCCGAATACTTGATATCTGGAATTAAGCTGACATCGAAATAGTATATTTTTGATCCCCCCCCCCCCATTGTGTAAGACCTTTTTTTGCTCTCAAAGGCTCTGGTGTGGTAAGGGGGTCAATTAGCCCTTGGTCGAACTTTGACCAAATTCTTATGCCATTCGATTTGGCATGGTAGAAGATGATTTTAGAGCGCATGAGCGAATTTTTATCGCACCCCTGGGGGGCTGGGGGGCCAAAATACACGGTTTTCAAGCTGAAAACTCTTAAAAATTCTATCTCCTCGAGTTTTCAACCGATTTTTTCCAAACTTGGCACAAAGGTAGTGGTACTAGAGGGGAATACCCTGAAATTTTTTCAGATTTTTTCGACCACTCCAATGACCTTGAATTCGACTTTGAAAATTTCAAATCGCCCTGGGAGCACCGTTTTGCCGCGGGGTATAAAGAAAAAAATTTTTTCATGTTTCCCACTCCATTTTACACCACTCAGAATTTTTTCAGATTTTTTCGAGTGGTGGTTTACATGTGGCGTCCGAAAAACTGATAAATCGGTCGTTTTATTACTTCAAAATTATGCCTTTACCATCAATTTCGTATTTTTCATTTTTTTTCTCACTAAAAATACATTCATGCTCGCTTTTTATTAAATTTTGATCAATATTCACCCATTTCCCATGACTACGACATTTTGAACAAAGGGTATCCCCGGATATGATAGGCGAATCGGCCCAAGAGCTACTTTTTGAAACTAACCAGCAGACATTATTAAGGACCCCAAAAAATGATTTTAGACAATTTTTTCCACTCCCTAACTCACCCTACCCCCTTACCCTCACCCCCAAAATAGCGAATTTTCGTCAAAAAATCGTATCTCGGAACCTAATGGACCGAAAATTCCGAAATTTATGTGGTGTAAGTATATAGGGAGTGGTGAGGTGACCAATTTTTGAGAATTTTTTCAGATTATTTTTGCGATGCATTCTATTCTAAAAAACCACCTTAAAAACTTTGAATTGCTCAGAGGGTCTGGCCGGATAAGGGGTGATTTTGGCCATGGGTTGGATTTTCGCTTTAACCTACCCAAAGAGTACCCTCTGATGTTAAAAAATCTGAAAAAATTTTCAATTCCCCCCCCCTTCTATTTCTGAGTTATTGCCATTTTATCGCTAGATTTTCAACAATTTTTAATTTCAACTGTTGTGAAGGAAATTTTCTGTTCTTTGGCACTAAGTCACGCCTCGTAAAGACGTATTTATGATATTTTTTTCAAAAATGTTGGTACATTACATATCTTCATGCTTTTTCGGCTATATGAAGTTTTCAATCTTTTCAAAAAAATACCATATAAGCATATATGTATAAGTGAAGAACAACCAATTTGTGAATAGTATCCCACAAATGTGTATTTCAACGTAGATTCACGTCACGTATTCAGTTTTGGTGATTTCGAAGCCGCAAGGGTCAAGAATCGCAAAATACCTACTACGTATATAAAAATGTTTTTAGCTGATTCTTTCATATTTTTCAGCATTTCGTGCAGAAAGAAATGATCACAACTTCGAATCTGTGTTTAGCTGTCCAAAATACCTAGATAAACTCCCTTTTCGCGATCGTTTCACTTGAAATCTCGAAATTTTCTATTTCTGTTATAAAAAGTCAGTGAAAATGGATTTCTGAGAATTTTTCAGTTTTTCTTTGCGATGCATTCTATCCCAAAACCCACCCTAAAACATTGAAATTGATCCTATTCCAAAACTAAAAGATATAAATTCTTTCTTTTTGATACAACCCCACCTTGATAGGTATTAGGTACAATAATTTGAATTTTTTTTCAATTTAAAATTTTAATTTCCCAGCCCATGACAAAAAAAGAACTGTAGTACAAGAGCCAAATATTAAGATAAAATGAAAAAAAAAAAGCTTTCTTTCATAATTTGTAGGTACGAGACATAGGTAACTTTGTGCCAAAGAACAGAAAATTTCCTTTACAACAGTTGAAATTAAAAATTGTTGAAAATCTAGCGATAAAATGGCCATAACTGGGTAGGTTAAAGCGAAAATCCAACCCATGGCCAAAATCACCCCTTATCCGGCCAGACCCTCTGAGAAATTCAAAGTTTTTAAGGTGGTTATTTAGAATAGAATGCATCGCAAAAAAAATCTGAAAAAATTCTCAAAAATTGGTCACCACTCCCTATATACTTACACCATATAAATTTCGGAATTTTTGGTCCATTAGGTTCCGAGATACGATTTTTTGACGAAAATTCGCTATTTTGGGGGTGGGGGTAAGGGGGTAGGGTGAGTTAGGGAGTGGAAAAAATTTTCTAAAATCATTTTTTGGGGTCCTTAATAATGTCTGCTGGTTAGTTTCAAAAAGTAGCTCTTGGGCCGATTCGCCTATCATATCCGGGGATACCCTTTGTTCAAAATGTCGTAGTCATGGGAAATGGGTGAATATTGATCAAAATTTAATAAAAAGCGAGCATGAATGTATTTTTAGTGAGAAAAAAAATGAAAAATACGAAATTGATGGTAAAGGCATAATTTTAAAGTAATAAAACGACCGATTTATCAGTTTTTCGGACGCCACATGTAAACCACCACTCGAAAAAATCTGAAAAAATTCTGAGTGGTGTAAAATGGAGTGGGAAACATGAAAAAATTTTTTTCTTTATACCCCGCGGCAAAACGGTGCTCCCAGGGCGATTTGAAATTTTCAAAGTCGAATTCAAGGTCATTGGAGTGGTCGAAAAAATCTGAAAAAATTTCAGGGTATTCCCCTCTAGTACCACTACCTTTGTGCCAAGTTTGGAAAAAATCGGTTGAAAACTCGAGGAGATAGAATTTTTAAGAGTTTTCAGCTTGAAAACCGTGTATTTTGGCCCCCCAGCCCCCCAGGGGTGCGATAAAAATTCGCTCATGCGCTCTAAAATCATCTTCTACCATGCCAAATCGAATGACATAAGAATTTGGTCAAAGTTCGACCAAGGGCTAATTGACCCCCTTACCACACCAGAGCCTTTATCCCTGGAGCCCGGATTTTCTCTGCACGAACCTGTTTGAAAGCAATTTACAAAAAAGTTTACTCAAATTTATCGCCATTTCCTTGCTCTCTTTCATTAAATTGCTACTTGCTATTCCAATCAAAATTCCTCGATAAATATTCCAAATTCGAAAATAATATGTTGTGTGACATCAATTTTAGTTTTTGAGGCACCTCAGAACTATTCTCACGTACATTTTTCCAATTTCTGAGCAAAATTTCAGATTTTGAACCTCCTTCGTTTTCTTTGTCGTACAAACCTCGTATTGAACATCTTTGTTGGCAACAATTCGATATTTGCCACCAAGTTCGTTGAATCGAAAGTGAAAAATGACGGAAATCGTTTAGTTCGCTGACCGAAGTTCAACCAGGGTTACCGTAGGTAAGTGTACAGACACACACCGGCTCATAAGGTGAGAAAAATCTCAACAAGGTTGCAAATAAACGTAAAGCTGACTGTAATAAATGAGCCAAATACGTGGTTGAATTTAAATACTAATCCCATAACTAATCTTGTCGCGATTCGACTTCCGAATACGCTCGCATACCTAGTCGGTATTTTTTTTGGCCCAACGTATCTACGCACGTTCGTGCGAGATTAATTTATTCGCTGGCGCGCGCTCTTGAGAGAGAAGGCGTTTCACGGGCGGAGATAGGGTTCTTTTTTATCGTTGCCTGGGCTAATTGCGGTGAAATTCGAGCATGGAATTTAGCTGTCATGAAGAACGAGAGAGAAAAAGGCAACTACCGACCTCCGGATAGCAGATTTAAGTACAACGTCTGGTATATTTGTCATCTTTATTGGACGTCGAGACGCTCGGCTTACTTAAGAGATTGGCATACGCGATGAGTACGTGAATCCATCGCGGCTCGGCGGCGCATCGTATCGGAAGTGCAGCCCATTAGATGCATCTGAGTCGACCGCTCCACCGCGTCGAGTCGAGATCGTAATTACCCGTAAATTATTCATTCCTCGAGTAAGTATAATTTATTTCGGGCTAAATTGAATTTTCGCCGTTTGATAGCCGTCGCTAAGTGTATTTATCTATGTAAGGTGTTTGACCTTGGACCTCGCGGTGCACGTTCGAAGTCGGTGTCGAAGTTGGTAATAATAGAGGACGGGCGCGAAGCCGCGAACGGTTTGAAAATATAAGCGTCTCAATTTACCTAGGTACGAAGGTGAAGATAGGGAATTGCATAGGACCTCAAGCTGGAGTTATGGGTTGGCCTTTTTCAATGTATAGACACGAGTTTGTAGATTTCTATTTATATAAGTAATATTGCAGGTATGCAACAAGGAGATGCGATGGGCGTGCTAGAAAAAAGGTATTGTGGTTTTGGGCACGATGACTTTGATGTGGAATTTTCCCAACTATAATTTGCAATATCTAAATATAGATTTTGAAACGGTGTCTGGACTAGAATCTGATGTTTGAACTAGAAAAAGTATTGCAGCAAGGTTTTTTTTTAGAGAAATTTTAGAAAATTTTCAATTTATGGCGAGCAATAAGAACTGAGTTGAAATTTAAAATTACATTGGACAAAAACAATGAAAAAATCTCAATTGATTAAAATTTTCAGAAAATAATCATACGAAATGAAAATATTGACAAAAGAAAGTTTTTCAAACACTACACACTCAAAAATGGTACATTTCGTTCAAAGCATTAAGAAATCAGTGGCGGATTTAATAGTAAGAAAAAGAGGGAATTTCCTCTTAGGCCCCTGGAGGAAATGGGCGAATGGGTCCTTGTGCCGTAAAAATTTTTAGTAAGTAGCTGAAAAAGTTTGGAAACTTTTTGCAGGACATTATCAATAGTTATCAAAAAAAAATTCTGATACAATTTTTCTGAAACTTAACAGAAATAGACTTTTATTGGGGGGGGGGGGAGGGGGATCGAAAATTTAGAATTAAGTAAATAAAATATTTAAAAATTTTCTAACTCAGAATATTGTTTTCTTTTTTTTCGACTCGAAACGAACCTTTCTTTTCTAAAAAAAGTCACCATTTTTTAAAATTATTGCTTGCCTAAAAAAAGAAATTTTGCCATTAGACATTTTTTATTGCACATTTTTTTAGAAACTTTTTCAATGCAAATGTATTTTGAGAAAAGATAAATGGCAATTCAGCATCTTTTTCAGAAAGAAGCAACAATGTGAGAATTTTTCAAGACACCGAAACAATTTTTTTTTAATCACTAAATCGGCAACCCTTTCAAATATCTTTCGATGTCCCCCAAATGAAAAAGCTTTTTAAAAAATTTATTTAAAAAAAGTATCTACCGAAGCATTTTAAATATACTTGAAAGAAAAGTTTGATAAGTTCTTGCATTTGAAATTCCAAGAAAATGAGTTTTTTTTTAGATAATTTCGTCGATCCTATAAATTCGAAAATTCGACAAAGTAAGTACTTATTTAATTCGAATACATCATTACCTACTTTGGTAATTATCCCTTCCATTTTCTCTTTCCTCTGAACATTAATAATTTGAAAGTAATTATCACACAATTTTAATTTTTTGAAAAATTTTATAATTTTTTTGATGAGCTTTAGAATAGGCGAACCAATTCAAGGTGAAACAGGAATGGGGAAAAATTTTAAGTTAAAAAAGTAGGTACTGAGTGTTTTCAAATTCCTTCCCGAACTCAATTCTCTTATCTAAATAAATAAAATGGAATTATGGAGTGAAAAGAAAACTGTCTTCTTTTTCTCTCTAGCCTAGAAGATGACTTTTTAGTTTTTTCTCCAAAATAATTATTTTTCATCAACTAAGCATACTTTTTAAGAAAATATTTAAAAAAAAAAAAAAAAAACGTGAAATATGTAAAAACAAAACAAAATTGAATAATCGATGGAAAAGTCAATTTCTAAAATTTTTGAAAAAAAATCATTGTACCCTGGGTGCATATTGGAATATATTTCAAAATCAAAATTTTCGAATGATTAATTGAAATTTAAACCGTATTAGTAAATTATAATTTCCTATTTGATTTTCCCTCAACAGCATATTTTATTCAGCCAAAGATGTGGTATTTTTAGTAAAACGAATGAATTTTAAAATGGAAGATGGAAGAAGGGGGAGGAGGTCAAGAGCATTCATCAATCAGGGTAAACAAAACAAAAATTGAAATTATTTGCAGATTTCAGATTCCAGCATCAGACTTCAGAATTTCGTTTCAATTTTTGCCAACCCCAATGTTAAAGTATGAAAAAAAGCAAAAAAAAGCTTGAAAATTTGAAAAAATTATTCACGGGTACCAAAAAAGTACATAAGCAAGTACAAGACTGAATTCCTCCAAAACATCGTAAAAATTGTCAATTATCTTTTTACGAAACATATTCAAAACGGTTTTTGAAAAAATACTTCCAAGATTGCAGAAACTCTATCTAGTTCGCTGGAAATGAAGGCAGTGAGTTTTGAAAATTTTTTTGAAGCAAGTCAATTTCTCTAATCAACATTCCAAAAGCATTAAAACTTTGCACAAATCGAAGCACGAAAAAAATGCCGACATTTGCTCCGACCTACTTGACCATCGCAAAAAAAAAAGAAGAATAAAATTCATTACACTTTGTAATAAAATAACACCTCATAACGGAACCTGAATTACAGTCGAGATTAATAATTCCATTAATTCATTTCTTAGTTCCTAGCTACCTGAAGTTCCGCAATTGAGTAACATCGACCAATGCGTAAAAAGAGCTGAAAAAATTTTCACCTGCACGAAGGTCGGGTTACGTTCAAAGAAGAATGTCATAATTGAACTCTTTGTACTTCTCGGTTATAGAGCCGCGTAATACGGACTGACCGCATGCGAGTAATAAAAATTTCTCCCGTAATACGGTCCAATAAGCGTACATAAAATTGTTTCAGTCAGCCGAGTATATTTTCAAGCTTACAATAAAACTACCTGTTGCCGCAGCCAAAGATATAGAATAATAGAAATAGGTACGTATCTGGGTAAAAATGGGCAAAAAAAATTCGAAAAAGGCACATTACGCGGAATTTTTTACTTTCGCAATTAAATGCGTTACCATTTAAGGCGCGTTCTCGCGAGCAAACCTGCAGTCTATTTTTTCCCGCCATTTTATTTATTTGCTCTTTTCTTTTAATAGTATACCTTTGAAGATCAGCAAAACGAGGTAAGCGGCCGGTATAATAACTTTAATAACGTCATTTAACATATAATATGAGGTTCCTCTTTCAGAATGCTCGGCCTGGCACGGGGTTTAATTAAAACTTTATAAAGGCTTCGTCCATACTGGCGAGCGAGATGCACGGTTGAGCGAAATGTCAGTGGTAGGCGCCATTTCACTCGGCCACAGCTCGTATTTTAGATTTACGATTGCACTGGTAGCGCGAGTACGTATATTCGCGTATTTCGCTGATAATACGTAGATATGTTTACAGAGACGCGAGTACGACCGGTAATTTTCTCGTCGACCAATTTTTATGTACCTAGGTGTACTCGAGAGTGATAACAAGTTCATCGGCTTCGTGTTACGATAATCGAAAAAATTCCAACTATTCCCAGTTAATTAGTACGAATGTAATCGATTTATGGGGTTTCGTATACGTCCATCTTGTTCTTTGTACGGAGAGAGAATTTTCCACCTGCGAAAGAATGGTCGAAGAATACGAAATTTTTTCGCCAACGTTGATTTACTTAATTACACCAGAGAGGAAATATTCGAGATGTGGTACTCGAGGAAAATGAAACACCTTTTGGTCTTCCAAGCCGACAATACCGACCGTAGAGTTATTATAAAATAACGGATTAAATACTTGACTCTGTCTAATTAACCATCTATCAAAATAGGTACTCGTCGAATGATAGGTACAGTTTGAATGGGACTTTTGAAAAATACGCGATTGTAACGGTAAAATGTCTAAATGTATACTCACAAGTACTGTTGAAATTCGCAAAATCAAAATACAAAGACTCACCTGTAACAGAGTGAAAAAAAAAAAGAGAAAACGTGAAATTAATATTACCAAATGAATACTCGTTGTACAATAAGAATCGAATATAGATCGTGATTTTTAATTTTACTACACGTAACAGGATCGGTACTTCGATATAGTATTTTTTAATGGACGGTATAATTAACCTTGTCGTGCATGGCAGATGCTCGGACAGAAGTCCGAAGATCGCCGGATCGATTGACCTCTCCTTGGTAGGTATCGAGATATTAATTATCGGGCCGGTATTTCACGGAGAGACGAGATCAATGAATTTTTTCGTGTTGGTGGATTATGGTATGTACGAAATTGGTAAATTTGAAATAGATAGGTAAAAAAATCTAGAAATTTGTGATTAAAAATTGGCAAAAATAAAGTGGAATGATAATTGGAGGGAAGGAGGGAAACCCGAAGAAACATTTTTGCTCGTTAGTATTGAAAATAAATTAAAATTTGATCGGGGAGGAGGAAACATTTCGACTAAACAAAAATCATCAAAAACACCATAAACTTCATTTTTTAAAGTCGGTTCTGATTTTTCTATGGAACATTCTCGACTTCAATTCTTCCTCATTTATATGTTAATTAAAGAAAATCATCGAAAAGCACTGGAAAAGTGGTGAAAATTTACTGAAAAATCAGTGCAATTTATTGGAGAACCAGTAAAAATTCATTTGAAAAATCAGTGAAAATTCACTACAAAATCAGTGGAAAATCACTATAAAATCAGCGAACAATCATTATAAAATCAGTGAAAATCACTACAAAATCAGTAGAAAATCACTAGAATATCAGTGAAAATTGTTAAGAAAATCAGTGAAATTCACTTTTAAAAAAATCAGTGAAATTTATTAGAAAATCAGTGAAAATCACTATAAAATCAGCGAAAAATCACTATAAAATCAGTAAAAAATCACTAGAATATCAGTGAAAATTGGTAAGAATATCAGTGAAATTCACTTCAAAAAACCAGTGAAATTTATTAGAAAATCAGTGAAAAATCACTATAAAATCTGCGAACAATCATTATAAAATCAGTGAAAAATCACTAGAAAATTAGTGGAAATTGGTAAGAAAATCAGTTGAATTTACTTTAAAAAATCAGTGACATTCATCAGAAAATTAGTAAAATTCATTAGAAAATCAGTGAAATTCATTAGAAAATCAATGAAAAACCGCTAGAAAATCAGCGGAAATTTGTAAGAAAAGCAGTGAAATTTACTTCAGAAAATAATCAACAATTCACTAGAAATTTACTTAGAAAATCAGTGAAATTCACTGGAAAAAATTAGTAAACTTCACTAGAAAATCAGTGACATTCAGTAAGAATTCCAAAACCAGTGAAAATCCGCAAGAAAATCAATAAAGTTTTCTAGAAAATCAGTGCAAAAATCAATGAAAATTTTTCAGAAAATCGGTGAAAATTCGCTAAGAATTTGCCAGTTAATAAAATCTTTCAGTGAAATTTGTAAAAAAAAAAAAAAACAATAAAATTCACTGAAAAAAATTAGTGAAATTCACTAGAAAATCAGTGACATTCAGTAAGAATTTCAAAATCAGTGAAAATCCGCAAGAAAATCTCTCCCTCTTCCTGTCTTATTGCAACTAAAATAATTTTTTTTTTAATGGAAAACACAATCAGAAAAATTATAAAAAGCCAAACAAACTAAAAATATCATAAATATGCAATAAAAAACTTTCAAAAAAATTGCATATACGTCAGAAAATCGACACAACTTTGAAAATTAAAGTCAAAATGAACATGAACGAAGTATAACTTTCACCCCCCTTCCCCCAAAAAACAGGAAGAAAGATCCAAGATTGCAAAAAAAAAATTAGAAAACCCCATCTAAAAATTCAGGAATTGGAAAAATTCGGATTATTGATCGGAATTTTTTTTATATTTTGATTTTGAATTTGAATTTGCCCGAAAAAATACCTATAGGTACATATTTTGAATGGAAGAAATATAAATTATGGGCTCAAAGCTGTTATTGTCAGAATTCCAGTGTTTTCTTTAAAGTTGAAAAAATGTACAGAAAATTAAAACAAAAAAATGTCGCAAAGAATTTGAAAAAAATTGAAAAATTTAATCGAGAATGCTTTAAAAATCAAAATAAACGAGAGTTGTAAAAAATTACAAAATCTTAAAATAAAAAAATGATTGAAAAATTAGACTTCATGAAATTGAAAAAAAAGGGGGTAAATTCAAAACAAATTCATAAGACCCGAACAGAATATTCAAAACAACCCCGTACCCTCAAAAAACTCAAAAAGTACCTATACAAACCGAAATGCGCACATAATTTTCATTTTCAACTTCTTTTTCATTCATTTCATTTTTTGCCTTCCTCAAATCGGCCATAAATCTTTCACAAGTACTTCACGATTGCGCAACAATCACTGCACGTGTTAAATTACACCGACAAAACATCGTCTCATAAATTACGCCTCTTCAACTTCCATTTCATTCATTAAATTCCATAACGGTGTGTTTTTTCCAACCATCGGTCAAAGTCTCAGGAGCAAGTATTTAATCACAAATAAGTGCGAAAGATTATTTGATTTTTTTTCTCTCATTTTAGTCGTAAAAATGAAACTAGACGTGAACTTGTAAAGTGGTGAGTCAGGAATCGGTTTTTAGCGCCGAGTAAAAGGGTAGCGTATCTACGTATTATTCGTCCCAGGTGACTTAAAACCATTTCCTTGTTACACGATAGGAAGTACATATTGCAAATAAGAATGGTCATTGTTATAATTTGCAAACAATCGGCTAATTTTTAGTAGCGAAATACGTGACCAATTAGCGTGGCCCCGAGGATCTATACCGAACTAATAAGGTTCAAAAGGCTAATCGCCTTTGTAGGTGGTCAACTTTTTTATACGATACAAATTTAAATTCAGTGAACGCGTTCGCTCTGAAAAATTAAACTAACAACCTATTCTAATATCATTAGCGTATAACGTATTATTGAAGATATTAATTAACGCCGAGCTGGCGATTGGATTCGACTTAGAGCAGAGGAAAAAAATAGACTGCAGAACTAGTTATGGTAATATGGTACGCGCTGCTGAGAGAAGAAATTTCACAGCCCGAGTTTACATATATTTGCCAATGTTACCGCGAGATTAAATAACGTGATACGAATACTTAATAAAAAAAAGCATCGTATATAGGTAATAATGTAGCTTACTGTGTTAAGAGTTCTTTTTCCTTGAGATTTATCGAGATATAGATACAAAAAATGATCGAGTTTTATAGGCATTTTTTTGATATTTCCAAAAAAACTTCGCTTTCTTAGCCTTTATTTTTGGTTGAATTTTATTTCTTTAGTTTTTATTGATCAAAAATCGTTACAATTGAATTGATTGAATTGTATTTCATGAGGGAGGAAGGCGATAGGGTCGAAAAAAATGAAATTTGTTTAACGAATTATGACTTAAGAAATCCATTTTCCTATTTTTCAAGGGTAAATCTTGACCACCATTGTAGGAGGAAGCGAGAAATTTTCAAAAGCCAATTTTTTTGTATTTTTTTGTTTAGAAGGGTTTTTTGATGAGTGCTTCTTATCAAACCCAAGACAGATAATTCTCATTTGAAATTCATATTCAGCCAAGAAGAAAATTTCCAAAAATGATCAAACTAAAATTTTGGATTATTAAACAGTCAAAAGTTGAATTTTCTGAAATGAGAAGCCGTAAAGTTTGGATTCCTACCATTTTTCAGTTACGTATTCCAAAAATTATGGCCAACTTGGAAGTACAATTTTGATAGGTATTTCAGGTAAAAATGAAAAAAAGTGCAGAACACAAAGAGATTACCTAATTCTGTTTTTTTTTCAATATAATATAAACTTTACTAGGAAGCCTTCTTCTCTTAAGATCTTTGAAAATCGAATAGGTATGTACTTATTTGGTTAAAAAGTGAATAAAAATTGTTGCCATTTCAGCTCATAATTTGATGAGAAGAAATTTTCAACTTTTTAAAAACATAAGCAAAGTAGACTCTTCCAAGGAATACCCAAGTCATATAACCTAAAAAAAAAGAAAAGAAAATGAATTGATTCTAATTTTTAATTTTGTAAATCCGATCTACATACCTACTCGTAATATAGTAAAAAATGTCCATTTTCACAAATCAATTTTTTTGCCATTTCAAAGGTTTTCAAAACACTCAAAAGTCAATACTTCGTTGATTCCCCCCCCCCCTCCCCGCAGCACAATTGTTAACTTCCGGGTAAACGTTAGGTCACTCGAAAAGGGCTCAATAGTCAATATGGAGGTTTAAAAGTGGTACTTTAAACAATATTTCAAAAATTTAAAAGTTTCTCCCCTTTTGAAAAAGTTGGAAAATCCATAAATTATGCTGAATACCTTTGCTTAATTTTTTGTCGTCTTTTTCGATGGTTTCAGAATTTTTTTCAAGTTTTAAATTTTCACGACTAGTGGCCGCGTCGACGTTCCCTTCGTTCGGTTTCTTCGTTCAGTTCCACCGAGGAAGTCAGAATGGAATGTACTTATAGGTAGCCGCTTTTCCTTTCAATTGAATTTCGATGCGAAAAACTGGTAATTTTAAAAACCAAGATGTTTTAAACCCATTAAAATCAAAATTACACGAGGGTTCTTGATCCGTCTTAAAAGCACTCTTACTTCTCCAAAAAAAATTTAACAATTCAGACACAAAAAAATATGTGCACAAAAAATCATTTTCTACTTAGGTGCTTTTTTAAATTTAACGTGACTTCCGGACTGAAATTTTTACAAAAATTTATTTTCAGTTGCTTTTTTTTGAAAAAAAGGAAATCATTTAAAGCGGTCTGTCTGAAGAGCTAATAGCTGCAATAATTAAGCCCATACTTAATTTGCTACCTACCAATGCTACCAATGAAGATCATCTCTAAAAAAATCTATCAGTGTTACAAATTTTAAAGAGTAACGAATAATTCTAAAATTGAATTAATAAAAATATGTACCTAGTAAAAATTTGAAACTACTTTTTAAAAAAAAAGAATGTTGTTTTGAAGCTTCGATGCAAGAAATGAAAAAAAGAGCTATATTATGGGGGGGGGAGGGGGTACTAATACTTATTTTCCTCAAACAGACTTTTCAGTATTCGGTTGGAAAAATTCATCATTCCGTTACCCTTGGTTTGGAAAAATTTATCATTTATGCCCTAATTTTTCCAAGATGAGGAAATTGAAAAGTTGCAGGTACTTTATTTTTGTGTGGGAGAAAAAACAGAAAACAATGATAATTTATCTACAGGAAGATTTACTATTCGTATTATTTTATCAAGCTAGAAAAATTTCAAATTTTTATCCATGTTTTCCAAAGTTTGAAAATTTTTATATTCCCCCAAATTAGAAGAACAAAAAAGGTTTAAATTTTCCCAAAGTTAGAAAATTTACCATTAAGAAAGTATATTTTTTTCCAAATTAGAAAAGGTGCGTTCTTTGAGATTCTGAGTAAAAAATTTCAGATTTTCTCAGATCCCCCCCCCCCAAGAAAAATGTCATCAAAACGTCACTGTTTTCCACCCGAAATGAAAATGTTTTCAAAATTGGAAAAATTTTATTATCATCACAAATTTTTATTCTCATCAGTAAAAATAATTATTTTAAGGTATCGAATGCAATTCCCCGCTCCCTCCCGCATCCCACACACCAAAAACTGAACTTCTGTACATATTTTCATAATTTTTAGCATTTTACCATTCAACTTCCTCCTCTCCCTCCTCCCCAAAAATTAACTCCACACATACTAATCAAAGTTGAAAAATTTCTTCTAAAATTCACCAATTTCCAGCTCATTTTATCTCATTTTAGCTCATTCTCATGCACCAATGAGCAAAGACCACAAACAACAGGCATTTTAATACTCCTAAAATTCTACACCATCATATCGTTTTTTTCGCCTCAAGATTGACGTACGATGACCTTCTCATTTACCTTCATCTCCTATCTTTGAATCTGCCTCCAATACATCATCAAACCGATAAACTCGCATTTCGCACCCGGGAAAATTTCACTCAGATAATGAGAAATTAATTATCCGCGATAATTCTCGCCTCGTCGTCGCGCATACTTACAAAGTAGTAAACCTGGACAATCTGAATACATCTCGGACCAGACGAGGCGTGGAGAGTCAGCATTTTATATTCCACGATATTTATACCATTACCTAGGCAGACGTATCGTACTAATATCTCGTATGCTTATTCATCACGATGATCTGAGCTCACATCTTTTGGTTTTTTTTTCAATACGTATTTATTTGAGTGTGTAATTATGATGGCTTTGTGATAGCGTGCGATGGCTTATAAATAATACACTGGTACGCGATGATAAGGAATGCGACGACGAGATACGTGTGTGGAAATTAGTTTCTAGACCACTTAGGCGCAGGCATAGGCAGAGCGACGACGGTTTAAATTATACTTTTTTTCTTAGATATGTAATGTAAGTAGGTACAAGTAGGAAGGTCTGGGTACCATAATACGTTACATATTTGGAACGAATTTTTTTCGGCCACATAGTAGATTTTGTTAAAACCCAGTAGCATTGTTAGTTTTGAGAAGTAACTCGGAAGTGAGACGGTCATTTGGATGTCTGAGATGCTCGCCTCGTCTTCGGCCGTACTGGGAGAATAATACGTTGACGATGGCCGGCTAAATGGTCATATTGCATGACTGACCCGTCGTAATAGAAAATACTTTGTAAATTGAAATACGCACCTATAAGTACATACGTTCAACTTGCATAGTTAGAATTACCACGAAATAGTATTCGTCTTTTTTATACGTGTATTTCTCCATCTCGTATCTCTGTCTTTAGGTCGACTCCCAAGTACTTTGAGAGGTACTTTTTAGTACACCGTACGTCCTAGCATTAAAAATCGCTTAATTTTATTACTGACCGAGTTTCACAAAAGCTTGTTCTAATCGTTGTTTATTTACTAGGAAATCACGAATCGGCCATTTCTCCGTTTATACCATGATGTTTCTTTTCTTTTTCTATTTTTCTTTCCTTCGGTTGAGGTTTTTTTTTGTAGAGGCCGACTGACGACCGATGGTCGTCGCGGCATTCGACCAGTATTTAAGACACGGTATAGATTTTTATTGACGACCATTGTTATTTATCTTTATAACAATTCTTATATACGACATCCATATTCCATTATTCGCCAAGATTACGAGAAGAAAGGGGGGAAAAGGACGACTCGACTAAAACGTTACATTCGTGGCAAAAATTTCTTCCTAGATGAAAAAAACCCCCGGTCGAGTTTTTTCTATCCGCTGGATAGTTTCGGTCGCGCGATAGCGCGTGTATGAGTATCGGTGGTTTTTTTTCTCTTTCGCTAGGTTTTATTAACCGTGTGATCATTCGAGTCAATGATTCGTTAATAAAGGAACGTGCTCGGATGCTTGCGATTGTCGTAGAGAACTGGCGCTAATTACATATGAAATCCGTATACGGAAATTGCACCGGTCTCCTCCGGTCTCGGTCGATGTGCTTGGTTGTAGTTTATGTTACGTCTGAAGCACGTGTTTTGATTTCCGAATCGTCATTTTTCAGCATATTCGTCATATAGACAATGATAGGTAGGAAAACGATGGCAAAAAATATTATAACGGTAAGATTACATGTGGATGGAACTCGATGGCCGAAAATTTTTTCAGTGGGTTTTCGACTGGATGTGATTTGACGACCTGATTGTGTCTGGAGTGTGTCGTAGGATGAGATGGTGTTGGATGGAGTTGAAAAATTGAAATTCTGGAGGGTTTTTGGATTTTCTGGATATTTTTGGGCGAGTTTTCTGGCCTCGAATTGTTTCGGAAAAGAATTTACTTTTTATTTTTCCATCAGAGAATTCAAAAAAGTTGAGAGAAAAAGGGTTAAAAAATTTCTTTGAGTTTAAATTCTTTAAAAATTGTACCTAACACATATTAAAATTTTTCCAGTATCGAGTTGCTGAATTTTTTTAGAAGTTAGAAATTGAAAAAAAAATGTTCAAATTATTGGAAGCGAGTTGGAGGAAATTTTTTAAAAAAATCGAAGTTAGACGAAAATTCAAAGTAGGAAAAATATACCCAGTAGTAAGAATGTTTCTAATTTCAATTTCTTCAAATTTTTTCCAATTTTATTAAAATGAAAAAATGCCTTTTTTGAGCATTGAAAATCCAATTTTCCGAAAAAATTTCGCCTCGCTCGGGCATAAACTTTACAAATTTGAACTAAAAATATTTGAGACAATAGATCAATAGATAGTGAAAAATGAAAAAAAATCGTCCCTTTTCTCCCTTTTCCTAAAATCTATTTGGTATTCTAAATCGGGTACCACTCTGTGCCCTTCCCGAAAAATGTTTTACGACGCCACTGAATGGCCTTCAATTGATTCAACAATAATTTACCCTCTTATGGATATTTCAAAGTTCAAATCCTGGTAGCTCCAAAATTTCCTTAAAATAATCCCTTGTTCCAAGTAGAAAAAATCAAAAATTTCTCGAAAGTTTTAGTTTCATAAGGTCTTTCCGGGTAAAATAGTCAAACCAACTTTGGTTCCAAATTTGGACACAAAAAGTCCTGAAGTTTACCCCTGACGTGACAAAAGCTCTATAACCTCAATCTCCACCAATTTTTTTTTCAATTTGAAATTTTTTGAGAGGGATTCAAAACTTTTAAAAATTGAAAAGGAATTTCCTTGCTCGAAAATCAACCTCCAAGGTTACTTATTGAAATTTTCAGCCAATGAGAGCTGAAGGCTCTTAGAATGATATAAAAACATGTCTTTTTTTGTTTTTCAGCTCTAATTTTATTCAAAAATGTTGCCATCAATTTTTAATTCTGAAAAAAACATACATACGTTTTTTTGATAAAGGTAAAAAAATCAGCTTTGCACATTTCAAAAATTTTCAGGCAATTTTTGAAAATTTTGAAACGCGAAAAAAACAAGCACAGGTAAGGATTGAAAACGTGTGAAAATATAAAATCTTTTCTAGCACTTCATAAAAAAAAAAAAAAAAATTGAATTTAAAGCCATTTTGACTTATAAGAAAAAATACTATATCAACACACAACAGCAGCGAAATGTTGATCCTGAAATTTTTCCATCAATTCCGAGATCATTTTTAACCTCAAACATAAATTTCAAACCTCGAGAGAACGGTGGACTATAATAATTGCATCATTTTTGTGGAACTGTTTTCAATTGTAATCTCTCCCACCTTCTCCCCATCTGAGAAGCTAATTTTTAGGTTTAGAGTTAAAATGACAACAGAAATACACTCAAAAAATCAAACTCGATTTTAAAATCTCTCGAAAATTTTCAATTTTAGACTAAATCTTCCTCCCCTATTATAAGGTCTATTTTCACCCCTATTGGAGATAAATTGAACAAAAAATTCATTCGAGGTAATGAAAAAATATAGTTTCAGATACCTCACTCAATAGATTTCAAATTTTCAAATTTTTGTTCCCTCCTCTCCGATTAACTTTTTAATTTGAAAAAAAATAATTCCAGAAATGGATTCAAAACTTCCGAAAAATCTTTCACAGTTACAACCTATTGAAAAAAATCGAGTTATGTTTTGAATTTTTTTTTCATCGTTTTTCAGTCAAATTTTTAAATCAAGTTCAACCCTCTCAGCACCAAAAAAAAAATTGAAAAAAAATTACATTTCGAAACCCAAAAGCATCATCTTTTTTGGATGTTTTTCGTGTGACTTGAATGTTAAGGCAACAGCAATTTTATTCTATGTTTGCTTCATAGCGCTGGAAAAATTTCGAGAAATTGAAAAAAAAAAAACTCTCAGCAATCGAATGCCAAAATTGAGAGTTTCTAACACCAGAATCTTCACTCTTTTTTTTTTTTGAAAATTTCAACCACATCTGATTTCCGAAGCTAAGAAGTCAAAAGAACTCCAATCTCAAATACATTCAACCTGACTACATGTTTGACTCATAAAAAAATTCCCATGACAATGGAACCTCGCTGAATTTCTCATGACACCTGCCAAGACTGTAAAATCACTCGATGAATTTTGCAATAGTATGTATCGACGTACGATCGAATACTATGTTTCGAGACAATCACACATTGACTACAGATACGTATTTCCGAACCTTAATGCCAAAAAACAATCACCACGAACCCATTAGCAATTTAGTTATCATCTGCGGTGTTTTAGGGTGGCTTGCATTCCAGCAGCTTTCACCGTCATAAGTGCGATCGTCCATGAGAATGCATTTTATTGCGCTGGCAGCATTTTGGCTGTTGTCCAACTCGATTGGTTTTCATTTTGCTTTTTTGACCTTTTGCGTGTACATACGATACGATTTCTCATTAGCGCCGCCGATGAATTTGAATAATATTTAAAATATGAAATACCCGCGGTCTGGGTCGACCGAGACGTACATGATAACCCGATTCGCACTCGAAGGTAGAAAAAAAAAGAGCCGCGCGCCATTTTCTATAAATACACACGTATGCGTGCGATCGCCACTTCGCATCGAGTGATTGCTATTATAAATGGAAATGGCCATGTTGAGATGTAATTCCATTCGTGAATTCGTGCTCATTTTTTCGGCTAATAAATTTACGAATCCTTATTCACGAACACGTTTGAATCGGTTGGAAATAACTATGGGAAGAATGTGTATCGAGAAACGCGACAATAATTGTTAATGCTTGTACATGGCCATCTCGTAGTGAGAGCAATCAATGTGGCACGTTTGTGATTCGCAAGTCGCAGCCGAAATTGTCATCTGGTTAATTGATCGCATAGAAGGCGGTCGAGTGAATTTAAATGTAATTTCACTCGTGTTTCCTATCACTTTTCATTGCTGTATGAATGGGTTTTTATTTCTTTTTTTTTTCTTCTGCATGCGTTCGTGTCTTGTCTTGCGATGCCTTTTTTCATTTTTATTTTCGCGATCGGTCTGGAGCGCGGTATTGGTTGATTCTTCTCGCGTGTATAGGTACTTATGTACCTTTAGCTATGAAAAATACGCGTGTGAAAGTTACATATACACGTAGATATGTTCTATGCAAGTGTAGGTTGATGGGTTTTTGTGCAGTGAGAGATTTATACGAGAAATTTCATTGAAAATGAAGGTGTTCCGATTGATACGAGATCATTCCACGAAGCGGGATAGGTCTGAGTGAAAAATATTCTGATAGAGTACCTACCGATTTTTTATTGAGTATGGATTATCAAAAAAGGAGAGGAATTTTGAAGCGGAATGACGTAAATAAGATATGAGATCAAATAAAAATTGACTATCAAAAATTTTTTAAAATTCAGTTGGAAAGTTTTGCGGAAATTGTACCGGTCATAAGTGGAGGGGGAGGGTAGGATTCTTCGATGAACTTATTTTTTTGGAAATGCTACCTTTTAAGCATTCTTCCGTTTGGTCGCCTCATCCCATGTGCTCAAAATTTGAATCAGAATCAATTTTCAGTTAAAATGTCGGAAATTTTGAAAATTCTACTTTAGAATCTTCAATTTTAATAAATTTCTCTTTGAAGTGGCAATTTTATTTCAGCATTTCTGTAAATCTTGACAAAGATTATTATTATTCTCAGGGGTATTTCTGACGAGCAACTCGTCGTTGGAATTTTTTTTTTTGGGGGGGGGGGCAGTAAATTACCAAAAATGAAAAATGAATAAAATTTCTAATTTTTAGGAAAACAAATGAAAATAAAAATGAAACTTGAAGAAATTTCATTAAAAAAAGATCTCCCCTCATAATTGGAGAGACCCCCCAATAATAAATTTTTCAAAAAAATCGCTCTCGCTTCGCCCGGGCAAAATTATCACATTTACGTTATATCAGTAGCATATCCAAGGGGAGATTCAAAAGGTCCAGACCTGTCTCTTCAAGTCGAAAATTCACGTGCTCTCTTAATTTGAATCAGTAAATTTTTACTGATTTCAATCAGTCAACTAATTTTCACTGATTTAACAATCAAAATCCATTATTTGAATCGGTAATTTTTCACTGATTGGCAGTAAAATGACGCTGATTAACTGGGAAATCAGTGGAATTTGACTGATTATCAGTGACTTGATTTTCACTATTTCATCAGTCAATTCAGGCATTTTTGACTGATTCAAATTAAGAGAGTGGAAAGTTCCATCTTGCAGCATTAAAAAAGCAAATTTTCTCAAAACCTCGCCCTCGCTTCGCTCGGGCATGAACGCATTCAAACAAAATAAAATTATTTGGTTTAACTTTGCTCTCATATTCATTAGGTACCTTAATTCGTTTCACAAATGAGTATAAGAAAGTATCTATTTGAATAAAATTAAAATCGTATAAGTATTCTTCAAAAGTTTATTCATTTGCCAGAATTCCGTCCTAATTTATACAAAAATAAAATTAAAGATGAAGAAAAGCAATACAGCAATAATGTACATTTGTAACCAGATGATATCACAAGTTCCTCACAATTGACGACTTGAAGTTGGAAATTTAAAAAACCTTCGAAGATATGAATTGTTTACAAGGGACAAATTTCTGGTCGACGACAAAAAAAAGGCTTAGGTTTTACAGGTTCAGGAGGAAACGTGGGTGGCGGAGGACATGGACAAAAAGGAAGACGAAACAAGAAATTTTGCACAACTGAGCAGATTGCGAAGAGAATCACCACGAAAAAAATCTGAAAATTGATTAACGAAATATTGTGAAAAATCACTTTTTTGATTCTATACTAAGTAATGAATATTCTTAAAAATCACACATTTACCTTTGAAATATTCATAGCGATGATTGTGTATCTAGCTACCTACTGCGTAGCGTAGCAATGAAATACTATTTATTGGCAAAACATTGCCACAGTTCGAATATAGAGACTTAAGTTATCATTTTTCAAAGAAACGATAAAGATAGGAGCAATAATACTTGTACACATGACTTCAACCCATTACAATGTGGAAATATTAGCTGAGAATTGTTTTTTTGTAATCTTAAAAAAATTGACAAGTTTTCAGCAAATGTGACGAATATACTTGCCTTTTGACCTGTACTTTTTTTTCAAAGAGATAACGTTTTTGATTTTTTTTTTTTTTGGTGTTCGAAATGACGAACTATTTCTAAATGTCAAAACACAATGAAACAGCCATCTCTGATGGAAAAATAAAAATAAGGGGTTTCCGGAGAGTGGATGGACAATTGGACAATTGGACATAATATGCTAAATTATAATAAAATCAGGAATCGTGGGGAGAAAAGATAGATAAAATGTACCGCATTTTTTTTTTTCAATTTTGATATAAAAAAAAAAAACGATTTTTTCTCAAAAAATTATTAATAATTACTCCAGGGGTCCAAAATTTTTTTCAATCTTTTTCTCATCATGGTTGCCATTTTAGGGCATGTTTCATCAAGATTTGTCTCCGGAACTCAAAAACACTATGATTATGTTTTCGAGAAAAAATCACTCGAAGGAAAATTCTTCGGCGTTCTGAGGTGTTTTTAAAAAAAATATTTCAAAAACGTATACTTACCTACTATTGATGATTTGAAATTTGAGTGAATTTTTAGAAAAAAATAAAAACATCAATCATTATATTTGAATATGAATACTGCAGTACATTATTGAATGTATTCGACGTTTTGAAATCAGAAATGAATAATGTCAATCCTTCGGGATGGGACTGATGGGACAGAAACAAATATCATCAGGAGGACACGGGCAAATAGGTTTCGAAGGTACATTTTGCACAACCCATAAGATCGCGAAAAAAATCATCATTAAGAAAACCTGCAAATAGCATTATATGTAAATAAAAGGTGAAAATTTTCTTAAAATTTTCATCTTTAGTGCAATTTTTGCAAAGAAAATAATACATTTACCTTTGAAATATTCATAACTATGCGCAGATGGCGGAACGTTTTCGGATTCCACAATGAATTTCCCATAAAATTAAAAAAAAAAGAATTTTACGTCATAAGCGCACCGAAGGAGTGGGCTCAGGTGGCTTGAGCCCCCCTCCCCACCCTCGAGCTCAAAAAAAAAATTTCATCGCAAAAATATTTTAAAAGTGCATTTTTTTGTTTTCCAAACAATATTTCTCGAAAAAATTTCGTCTTTATTTTTAGTCTTTTTACGTTCAAAACTGATAATTTTTGATCAATTTTCTAGTCAAAAATCACCGATTTCTCAATAAATTCCCAGTTTGTAGGAAAAAATTGATGATTTTTGACTGAAAGGTCAGTGGAAAATGATTAATTTGAAATTTGACCCCTCCCCTGATTTTTCTCAAATTTTCAGTCCTTCCCTTAATTAATTTCTGGATGAGCCTATGCTAAAAATACTGTCTCGGCTACTTTCCCATTCGAATATCAAAAAATGTTGCAAAACAATGCATCTCAGTAATGAATTTTTTATTTGGTTTATTTTCATTTTTAATCGAGATAAATGGAAAAAGTGACACATCCCTATTGGCAAGGGAACCGCTATAAAAACCGCACTGCGGCAAATTTAGACTTTCGTAAAAAAAACCGCAGTGCACTGCGGTTTTTTTTACGGATTTAATGGCGTTTTTTACTGCGGTTATTTCAGCTTAAAACCGATAAAAATCGCTTAGCGTTTTTAAAGCGTTTTTCTCAGTGTAATGTACCCCTTGAAGGGGGTTTCTCAGCATAATGCACTCCTATAGGAGTGCATTATGCTAAGAAACCCCCTATATAGAGCCTATAGGGGGGCTTTAAAAACGCTAAGCGATTTTTATCGGTTTTAAGCTGAAATAACCGCAGTAAAAAACGCCATTAAATCCGTAAAAAAAACCGCAGTGCACTGCGGTTTTTTTTACGAAAGTCTAAATTTGCCGCAGTGCGGTTTTTATAGCGGTTCCCTTGCCAATAGGGATTGAGTCGTAAAAATTTAGAAAAAAATTAATTTCGAGATGATATTCGATTTTTTACTTCTCTCTCAAGCCAACTTCAAATCGTCTACAGTCAATTTTTTCAAATTTTGCTTTTCTAAAATACTGGGCAAAAAATCATGCTCTCCATTTCCAAAAAAAATAGAAAATTATCAGATTTTTCGCAACAAATCTAGACAAAAAATTCCACACCTCAGCCCATCACTTTAGTCCCCAATCAAAGCACAGAAATGCCAGTCGAATCAGCCATCTCAAATGATGAATTTCCGATTATTCTACCATCCACCCTACACCATCGATACCATTTTGTTAGCTCATACCATCGAACCGGATAATTTCGCATCTAAATAAAGAAGATATTAACGTTACGATGTATAATAATAATAAACTGTTATACGAGAGATTACAGCAGCACCATCGGACATCAGCATCGCCCGAAGCTGGGCAGTTTTCTTTTCATTGCCTTTTTCTGCGGCGATTTATGCGAGCTCGAAAGCATTCGCAGATTATACCAGGCCGTTGATACGATGGCAATACACTGGGAGCAAATTACCAAGTACATAGGTCGCCGCTTCTTCTTACCCATGGGTTTGCTGATGCGGATGCGAAATAGTTGAAATCTCGTTAGCGAGCCACACAGTATCGAATTTTTATTTGAAATTCTTGGCCAATCAAGAGTACCAACACATCGAGTTACGATCGGTTGATGGATAAGTATCACCGTAAGTAGCACCGTTTGCTTCGCAGCGTCTTATCTGCTTCTGCGGAGAAGCTGGGTATTCGTTACTGGTCGTATACAGGATTCATGCGTCTTATATTATGTACATACAAACAGTACAAAATGTCTCAATTTAGTTACTTTTTCTCCGGCGTTGGTTACATGGAAATAGCAGCAATAAATTGCCATCAACGATAAGGATACGTCTCCGATTGACATCTCTTTTCCGGCCCTATCGAGGAAAGAATTCATTCTCGAGTGACTTGTATTACCCTCGTGTTCGTCGCATCGACGTGTACCGGCCTCAGCTTCATCGTTACCGTACGGTTTTTGTACGCTCGTAATTTGCCAACTTGTCTGATTATCAAAGTGTCGGATTAAACGGTTCAAATGCAGATCGTATATTTTAATTCGGTTTTATATTATGTATGTACATAAGCTATGGCGTCATTCAACATGCCGCTCGAGACATGACAGCTCGCCAGACACAGACGCTGCGGACGCGAGACGTCTTTCCAAAGAAGATACGCTGTCGTGTTCGCCTTTTTTCTCGATTTTTTTTTTCGCCATAGACCTTCCAGATACCTAAATAACCGTAATCGTATGTTCTATGTACTTCGTACGATTACACCCCCTCCCCCCAGCTCGTTCGTTATCAATATTCCGAAGTAATTGCATGCTACGCGAATATATAAGACATGTTTTTTTTGTTCCTGTGTCTCAAGTCGTCATCCAAATAACCGCAAAATTTCCGTCGATATAAGCAAATTCATCGAATCGACCGATGACCGAGCTATCGAAGAGTAGCATGTTATAATATTGATTCTTCAATTACTCAACAGTGACATAATTGCGATGATCGAGTGAAATGAAACTAATACCGGTTATTACACTGAAATGGTAACCGGTAATACGTTGAGTCCAATCAATCGACTAATGATGTGTAATAATGCCCAGCCAATAAATTAATTACCTATGTTGGTAATGAAAGAGACGTTCCCTTGGGCGAAACAGATGGTAGTGGGTGCAAAGTTATTGCTCTGGAGATGGTTTCCATCTAGGGTTTCAGGGTGGCCCGATAATTATGTGAATCCCATAATCGTACAATTTTTTTTCGCTTCGGAAATCGTAAACTGAGAGGTAGCTTCTGTTTCACACGTAATAAAAATTTTCGAAAAAAATTTCCGCGGATGATCAACTTGGGTCATAGGTCGTGAGAAATTATCGAGTCAAAAAAGGGGGGATTTATCGATTAATTTTCTGGAAAAATTAGCTTCGAGTATTTGTTAGATCATTGTTCAAGGAAAAGGTGATTCATTATTTTATTATGATTTGCGATGAATATTTTCAAAAAAATTGAAAAAATAAGTACTATACGTGGGTAAGTGAAAAAAAGGGTGAAAAATTTCAGTTTAGGTTGGTAAAAAAAAATTTGGCAAATTTTTCAGAAGTACTTAATCATGAAATAAAATTCATTAATATTTTTGAAAAATTAGTCGAATTTTATAAGAAAATTCAGCTTATTTAAAAAATATCGTCAATTATTGATAAATTCGTCAAATTTTTAAAATGCTGACATTTTTCAAATTAATGAGAAAGTTTTCAAATTCGCCATTTACATGCATTTGGCTCAAATTGGGTAACGAATATTTCATTAGGTTACTTTTTGATTCTATCATTTTACACATGCTCTGACCAAAAGATATGTACGATTGTTTTGAGAGGAAATCGATTAAAGCATGAGGAAGAAGATAAAATCAAAAAGTAAGCCCGAGTGAAAATCGATTTGTCACATGCCACTTCAATTTTTCAACATTTTTTCCCCAAAAATTGGAGGCTAGGGGGCACTGAAGGGTCAAATTCAAAAAATAAACAAATATTCGAATTCAGCGCCTTCAAATATCTAACAAACGACAGGTCATACATGATGTTTCATTTTTTCGAATTTTGAACCCCTCAAAAGAAGCCCAAAAACGGGTTCAGAAGGTCAGATGAAAAAACCAAGTTCATATTCAAAATCAGCACCTTTAAATTAATAGAAATCGATGTGCTACTTCATTTTTTCCGATTTTTTTAAATTTTAGTCAAAAATTGTGGATCCCTGTACCTCCAGGGGTCTGGAGATACCATCTTGAGAATTGAATGGTTAAAAAAATAGGGAGAAAGAGCTCCTTTGTGATTTTTTCAGATTTTTAAATGGTAGCTTTAATCTTTTGTTAAACCAAGAATTAGCTTTAGAAGAGCGAAAATTGAAAATTTTCAATTTTGATTATATTTTTTAGATTCTGTTTAAACTCAGATTGTAAATCTTTCATGAAAAAAATAATCGTTTTTTCAAAACATTTCAATTCGAATCCAACTTCTTTTGGCAAAAAAACCTTTTCATGATAATGAAGCAAGAGGACATTCAATTTTTTCTATGTTTCTTCGCTTGTTTAGCCCAACCCCAAAAGTGAGTGAATATGCTGAAATTAATTTTTTTAGTTAAGTATTCGGAACAAATTCCAAAATTTTCTCAAAAAATTTTTTGAAGTGCCTAAGCAAAACAAATAAATTGATCGTGATTGTGAAGTACCTTTATCAAATTCTCGTTCCGCATAAAATTGAAGATTTTATTTCAGCCACTTTAAAAGTCAAAAAAAATTATCACGAATCAATTTTTGAGAATTTTTTTGCAGACATGTTGCTAACTGAAATTTAAGGAAAATTTTGAAAAACCAAAATGCTGTTGGTAACACTGTAATAAATTTTTAAGAATATTTTTGTAAAAATCCTTCCATCCGACGACAAAATTTTTGGCTTGATATTGAGGTATTGGCGAGTTTGAATTAGCAATTTTGAATTTGGCAAAAATAAAAAATTATTCAAAGTGATTTACCTACTCAGAAAGATTCAGAAACATGAATCGTCTTTTTTGAGGAGTGGCGATACCTAGACTATCCCAGAGCACAGTTTTTTTTAACATGATCTCTTTCTGAAGTCCCTTAAATTCATCCTCATCGGAGTAGGATGAAGGGATAAAATTTTTTTGGGAGAATTCCACTCAAACAGTAAATTACCTCTTCAAGTTTCACTGAAATTTCAGGTCAATTTTTTTTTTATCCGACATGTTTGTACACATGGCACAAGCTCGTACAATTACAAATAATGAACGGAATCTTCGACTTACCTAATTATTTTTCAAATTTTCAATTATGAAAAACATAAAATCATTTTGTACTCACCTAAAACAAAAAAATAAGCAAATTGACAATTAGTTGATGGTACCTGATTATTTCAAAATTTGATAAGAATAATAAATATATAATTAAGCTAGATAGGTTTCTATAATATTGAAGATATTTCCTATTATCTTAGTTGAACATGATTAGAATTTCAGAAAAATTGAATTCATTCTGAATAATCGACTTGAAATATAAATTGGTCCTTCAGTACCTACCTGAAGTTTAAATTTCATTTAAAAAATTTTCCGAAGTATTTTGAAATTTTTTGATATAATTTATAAGATTTAGAAGAGCAATGCCAAGAGTTAATAGGTACTCGATGAAGGAGAAAATGAAGAAAAAATACTGAAATTGAAGTTGATACAAATAATTGATAATTCGACAAAATTCATAAACATTAATTTTAGACTGATCTAAAAAAATGATAAAAAAAAATTGAAATAAATAAAAAATGAATTGAAAATCGCTAGAAAATTTTTGAATTTTCCAGTACTACAGAAAAGTTTATAAAAATGGTCCATATGAACTTGAGCCATCCATATTCGTGATTCGCCCAGATTTTTGACCTATTCGATTAATTGAAGCATAATTTTCCAATCCTTGTGTTTCGTTGAGGTAATTTTGAAATTTCAAAAATTCGAAAAAATTTTAGAAATAAACTTCAGCATTTGAAATTTTTTACTTGGAACGGTTGGAACTCTTTCATCAATTTATTATTGTTTGGGCTCAAAATTTTTCTTCCAGTTGGAACACCTCCTTTGCTCGACCTCTCTCTTCCAACTGCGAGTTTCTAGCATTCTAAAATTCTACTTTCAAAATTCCAGCTTTTACACTGGTTTTGACAGCCTTCAGATGGCACAAATTCAATCTCTCCTTCCTCTCCACAGCATATCAGATTCAAAACACCCACCAATCTACATCTCGAGATACCATCCCATAATCGAATCGATTTTCGCCAACTCGTTTGCAAATCGGGCGTTCTTTGCAGACTCTCAATATACTTAATCGAATCCCAACTGCGAATATCTGGAGTACCATTCTGACCTCCGCCATAAGGTTAATAGTATGGTTAATGGATCAATGGACGAGCACTAATCGTACATAAAAAATACAACGAATACCGTAGTACCTCAATAAGGAGGTGGATATTTCTATAAAAAGCCATAGAAAAGACATATCCAGGGTATGAATGATGAATCACTCCAATATAGATTTTTTTCAAGTAAACGTTCGTGTAGGTGTTCAACCGGTTACAAAATTTAAAAAAGATTTGCTTGATTGCAAATTGCATCTTGTTAGCTGTCTGTATAGTCATTGGCAGCAGGAGTAACGCAGCAGCCACACCAAGATCAAAGTTGATCGATATTAATTTTATTCTTATGTTCAACTGATACGATACCTTTTTAAATGTTACAAGTTGAACCGAAATAATGATGGATTATCGGGTTGTATCTTGGCGAATTAACTCGTAAAGTATGGGATCGTTGATACATCCGACGACAGACCAATTAATCGATCGATTACTTTGCATATTAAATGACAGCCCATTTGGCACTGATTCGTACAGAAGGAATTTGTACACGCGGTATAAGTCTGAGGATAAATTGTATTCGTGCGAATGGAAATACTTTTGGCGGCCATCAGCTTTTGGGTCAACAGATGCTAAATTTATTATGCACTTGTATCGCCACAACTGTCAAGTACTGTTAGACATCCACGTACTATATACAATGTATATTTCGAATTTAATAAACCTTAATGACCGAGTAATACATCAAGCTCGGCTAACAATTTTTTTTTTCGCTTCCAACCTAAGCAACGAACGTGTCTCAGCATATTTATCGCCGTATAATGTACTCGTAGGTAAGTCTACGTACATTGTAGGTATAGGTATTTGAAAAGTTTGAAGCACGGTGCGGCATTGGAAGTGGCACCGGTGAAGTATATCAAACCAGTACACATGTACGATTTTTCATCAATCCGGTTTCAGTTTTTGCCAACTGGACCAAAAGACTACCACAGCAACAGGTACACACGTAACTACCGCAATAACAAATTTGTAAGCTGGCGCGGATTATGATGTGATTACAGATTAGATCATAGTCGAGTAACAGTACATCTGTATTGACTTGTTAATACATACGTATCTGATGCTAGAATACTTTGCACATAGATTCGTATGGAATATCGGTACTGTAATTGAAATGTGATACCGCCATATATCGATATTTATACGTCTCTGGAACCAGTGTGCTGGTGCAAAGGTAGATAGATTTAATGTAAGTTGAGTATATTATGTATCAGTGGTAGGTAATACGATCCGGGTAGGTAGAGGAATTAAAATTCTTACGGAATTAGGTTTTTGGGGAATTTTTTTCGAAGGTGAAAAGTGAAGGTTGGTTTATGAATTGAGGAGATAATTGAGGTAGATTTTTCTACAGTAATCAGATGAGTCCAAAATATGATTTTTTTCTGTTTTGTAAAATTTAGAATTCGAATAATACAGTTTACAAAAATAATGGTCAATTATTTGCCTCTCAGTAACTTATAATTTCTTAGTCTGAATTTCGACTTCAGTTATGTAATATTTGATCTCCTCTGAGCTCCCTGACTGGACCCATCAAATTTGAAGAAAGTAATTGGAATAATATCTTGTGACCTGTTGTTTATATTGGAGGAGATTTTATCTGAAATAGGTCAAGTGCAAAAACTGTATACGAGAAAAACTTCCCAAGTGTACTTTTTTCAGCCTCTGGCAGTAAAAAAAAGAGATGAAAATTCTTTCGTCTCAAATACGAAGCTTGAACTTGACCCACTTTGGAAAAAATCCCCTCATTGGTTTTTAGAGTGATTAGTCAGAATTTCAGTTCTATTTTGGGCTCAGGTGATGAAATCTACAAAGAGCCTTTCCTAATAAGGGTCAAAAACGGCCCTTGACCCAAAATTTGTCCAAATAGTCTCAAAATGTTACTTATGGTCTAAAAACATTCAAAAAAATTATTGGCCCCCTACCCCCACCCCTTTCGGAATTATCGCACTTTTAATGTCGAAATTTCAACAAACGATATTATCTCTGGAAGGGGTGGGTAAAAAATTTTGAAATTTTCAGAGATTATACAACTTGCTGGGTAGTACAAATGGGAATTTTTTGAAAATTTTCGGTTCACATTTTCCTAATTTTTTTTCACATTGAAATTTTCAGAAATTGAAAAAAAATTTTGAGGGGGTACATGGCTGGAAATTATTTCATTAGTTCTGCCAAGTGGTCATGCATCATATGATTTTTTTTGGACCCCAAAACGGGGTGCAATATATGGTCAAAAAAAATCAAAACCAAAAAAAAAGTGATTTTAGGTCTAAAATAGGGTGTATATTAAATTTCAGTTTTTTTCGTTGATCAGATCACATTTTCATGATTTACAGGACAATGAGGTAATTTTGGAATTTCAAAAATTCGCCAAAAATCGAGAAATGCCCTTCAGCATTCGAAATTTTAAAAATGGAACTTTTTTATGATGTACTTTCAATTTATGACAATTTTGACTCAAAATTTTACTTTGAGTAGGGATATCTTGCTTGTAACTTCAAAAAAAGTAGTAAAAAATCACGTTTTTTTGGTTTTGATTTTTTTTGGCCATGTACAAAAATTTATGTGATGCATGACCACGTGGCAGAACTAATAAAAAAATTTCCAGCCATGTACCCCCTAAAAACTTTTTTTTAATTTTTGAAAATTTCAATGTGAAAAAAATTGGGAAAATGTGAACCGAAAATTTTCAACAAATTCTCATTTGTACTACCCAGCAAGATGTATAATCTCTGAAAATTTCAAAATTTTTTACCCACCCCTTCCAGAGATATCGCGTGTTGAAATTTCGACATTAAAAGTGTGATAATTCCGAAAGAGGTGGGGGTAGGGGATCAATAATTTTTTTGGAATGTTTTTAGACCATAAGTAACCTTTTGAGACCATTTTGACCAATTTTGGGTCAAAGGCCGTTTCTGACCCTTATTATTAGGAAACGCTCTTAGAGCCCAAATTCGGTTCCTGCGTTTCAAAAAAATTACAAACGATGGGTCACATGGCATTCTTTGCGGATCCAAAATCCGAAAGGCTTGATTAAGGAAAATATAAAAATAAGATCAATTTTCAAACTCTACATCCCCATAAATATCAATAACGACCTAACATATGCAATAATTCAAGTATTTTTTTCAAAATTTTGATGAAATTTAAGACTTGGCAATTGTAAAGAGATCATTCGAAAAAACTTTCAAAAATTATAAAAAATTGGTAACAATTTTTTAAAATTATTGGTCATTTAAATTGATAAACATAGAATTTTTATTATTAAGTAATGGAATTTTCTGAATTTCCGTACACAAATTTTTTACGGGCTCAATAACTCAGAGAATTTGAATTTTTTCTTCAGAGCATGGGATGACAAAATGTACCACCTCCCCCCCCCCCCATAAATACACCATTGGTTAGAGGTGCGCAACCGTCATTTCCATTAAAAAATCTCATTTTTCGTTCCTTGAAAAAAAAGTTTTCCAACACTCATCTAAAAATAGGTATCTCACTCAAAAAATGAAAAAATGAGTCAACTTTGGCATAAATTTCAATGAAGAAAATAAGAAAAAGTAGGTAGGTATAAAACTAATTTTGATTAATTTTTTCTCGCGACATTAAAAAAATAAGCAATTGAATTTCTCGTTTGCAATTCATGAGTAGATAATATCAAACTTCGGATTTCTTTCACCATCAACAAATTCAAGAGTTTAGAAAAATGAAAAAATCCCTTCGTTGATGAAAAGAAGCACTGACATATTCAGAAATTCATCATCGTAGAGGAAGGGGAAAGGTTTGAATTTCCATAATTTTTCAATAAATTTTGAGTCTAACTCCTTTGACTTTTGAAAATGACAAATTGTAACAAATCCAGGCTGAGGTGTCGAATGTTTCTCAATGGTACAAAGTTAGTATGAGACTTGAGATACCAGAATGAGAAGGATGAGCGTTTCTTTCCGGCACAGTCGCTTCAAATAGTTCACACAAAATTGTAATCTACTCGTGCCTGAACCAAACTGCTTTAAAAAAATTCGATTTTTAATGCTCCAAAAAGAATATTTTTGACTAAATTTTTGATTTCATGGGAAGGAGATCAAAACGATCTCCACTTTCTAGACAGTTCTGGCAATCCGCATTTCTTTCCTGAACTAGGGAACTATCCTGAACCACTTTTAAAAATACCTACACTTTATAAAATACTTTACAATTTTAATCAAGAACTCACTCAAGCGACTGAAAAAAATTTTACTACCATTCCATAAAACCAAGTATTCGTGCCATCAAAACTGAAACCATTTTCAAAACTGAAAGCGACACATCGTCGTCACTTTCCACTAGGTGTGACTCGAGGAATCGAAGCACATAAACGTAATTTTTTCATTTCGCTGGAGTTTAATAGCTTCGATGTGCAATTTGTTTCGAGTTAAAACTGCACAACTCCTTCGGAGTTAATTACTGTAAATGGATACGACTCATTGTAAAGTGAATTTTTCCACTGAGGCATAAAATAACATAAAAAATTAATACTCTCGCACATATGACGACTATTTTCATACGCATGTGTTACGATTCGCATCCGTATCATCTTTTCCAATTCTTTTGCAATTAAAAAGTACATAATATAGATATTCATTATGATACTTCGGGATCGTATCGTTGAACATTATATTAGTAAGCACTTTGAAAACGGCAGAATCGTTTTATTGATAAACTGCATGGTAAGTATTTTATTGCTCGAGGTTAATTTTTTTTTTTTTTGTAAAAAATGCTTCATTTTTATTAGACGCGTCGTATTGATTATGTTGGAAAAAAAATTTGAAACGATGGCATTTTACGATCTTCTGATACAAACAGCTGAACTTTTCTGCTTAGCTGTAGGTTTCTGCGTAGTTTTTAACAAATCTTCAACCATTAATAACCTCAGAATGGAGACAATAAACCACACGGGAACTGGAATGGCACGAGAGTATAGAAGATGTCGTTTTCGTGTATTTTTAAAGGTATACATGTAGCCTATTTATCCTTTTATGAATGAAACCATATCCGAAATTATTTTATATTAGATATAAATCCAATTATGCCGGCCAGGTATCTAATTTCGTATCCAATTAAGCTTTGGAAAAAAAAGGTCCGGGTAACTATGAATTTCGGACACATTTCGTGTAAGTCACTAAATAATTCCGAGTTGTAATTTCAAAAAAAATACTCGTATAGGTAGATTTAGCAAGCCTATTCTTAATTTGCTTCGGTATATATTCAAACGGGGGCGAGATTGGAATAAATTAGCGGGTCCGGTAGATTATGGAACATGCAAATAATACGGTTCTCCGTCCATCAAATCTCAACGGTAAGTGATAGTTGGAGTTTAAAAATTCTTCTAATTTGTATCCAGCTCGGGATACTAAAATAGGTATTGATTGGTACAATAATAGAGTCATGATGATCAGCCTCTGGTCGACGAGGAACTGGTTATTTGTAGGTATATAATCGTATAGATTGGAAAATAATACGAGCCCATCCAACGTCACTCTTAATCAATATTAATTTATCTTTTTTACACGCGAAAAAAATACACGTATTTGAAAAATTTATTACGTAAAATGCCTATGCGGATAGGGAGATGCTGCGTATAAGATTCGTTGCGGTAAATTGTTTCCTCGATGGTGTCATTTATACTACCTCAGAATTCCGCATACACGATTACAAGACTGCTCAAAAACCTTAAGGTGTGGTAATCGAGTATCTTAAAAGAGCATGTCGACTGTCGAGTGGGATATCGTGTTTGGTTTTCGCTTAATTAAGTAAATGCTGTAAAGCTGAGTTGGTTTGGATGTTTGGAAGGGAGAATGGTCGATGGTGGAGTTGAAATCAATGATGGAAAATTAGAAAGGAGAGGAAGAAGGAGAGTAAATGATATAAAACGTAAGACTCGTGAATCATGGGTGTGGAATTTTTTGGTGAAATCAGAGCTACAAATGGGGAAATTAGTACAAACAGGGGAGGGAGTGAAAAGTGAAAATTGTATCAGTGTGATGAAATTTTTTCAAAATAATGATAATTTTTAGTCGAAATGCAAAACGCGATTTTACTCGATACACTAACTTTGCGCCATCCGAGTACTGAATCATCGATAAGACCGTGCAAATTCGTTCTGTTTATTATCGCAGCTCATTTTTTACGTTTTTTTTCAACTTTGAAATTTTTCTTAACGAGATCTAAATTTTTTACGAAATTTCTTTTCAACTTCAATTTTTTTGACGTGTTCTAAATACTTTTCCAAACTTTAATTTTTTTGCAAAGGTTACAATTTTTTAAATTATCTGGGGAAAATTTTCGACTTGAAGAATTGACCTGGGCTCCTGGACTTGTTTTACAAATTTGCAGCGACCCCAGTGACGTTGAAAACATTTTGTTAAAAAATTGTAACCGTGACAAAAAATTTAAAGTTTGGAAAAGTATTTAAAAACACATCAAAAAAATTGAAGTTTAAAAGAAATTTCGTAAAAAATTTAGACCTCGTCAAGAAAAATTTTGAAGTTGAAAAAAAACACGTCGGAATGTGGGCATTGAAAAAAAAATCGCTCACCAACCTACGTAAAACAGGCTCACGCTGAGAATCTTCACGAACGGCGCTTCTGATTGGTGGAGTGGCGCAAAGTTAGTGTGAGTAAAATCGTATTTAAAAGGCTTGGAGTTATCAACACGTCTCCTCCTTCCTCCACCTTTGAACAGTACTCTCATAGCAATGGTTAGTTTATTCTGATCCTCAAATTTCACGAAAATTGCTTCTTCAAGAAAGTATTATCACAGGATTTATCGAAATTTACAATATTGAGTGGGAGAAATTAAAAATTTTCAGTTCATATTGAATTGTTCCCAATTTTGTAAACACATAAACACAAAATATGGAAAAATCTCCGAACATTTCCTCAAGAAATCATCACCAACTTCCCAAATTTTTGATTCGTAATCAACTCAGCATGTCCACTGGACTGGCCACTCAAATTTTAATGATTTTCATGACTTTTATACGACATTTTCGGTTCATTTGAGTGGAGAGAATCGGAAAAAATACAGATTAAATTTCAAGATTGGAAAAAAAATTAATAATGAACAATTGAGGAGTTTCGTTGCAAAACGCGACAAAAAATTTGTTTCATATCAAAACGCAACATCTTTTTTTTGCCCTCCTCCCCTCCAACCCTTCTTGAGGTACAAGTGCGAAATGACCCCAAAACATGTAGCTGGGGTTCTCAGCTTTCCAATGAGACCGCCCCGAGCCAAAATTCCCCACCCAATTTTGAATGACAGTTTTTTTTGCGATTTCCCAAAAATCAGGTCTTCGGAGATGTTGCGTTTTGAAACGAAACTCCTCAATTGTGTGCACTGCTTAAATAAAGAAGAAAATGATACAGTGAAAATTTTTAGAATTTTTCACCGTAGCTCATGATTTTTTCACGATGTCATGGTGGGAATATCCTGCACTCCCAGGTGGTAAGAATGGGACAACAAGAAACCTTTCAATTTTCTTGACTTTTTAGTCTTTTTTCTTTTAAAAATTTTTATGACTTTTGTCTTTTTCCCAATTTTCATGACCTTTTCAGCCTTTTTCCCGATTTTCATACCTTTTTAAAAATTATAAGATTTGTTAATGAATTTTTTATGATCAACATGAATTTTGCATGACTTACACAATTATTAATAAATTTTCATGAATTTATCATGATTTTCATGAATTTTCTCTATTTTTGTGACTTGTTCAACTATTGCACGATTTTTCTGTTATAATGACTTTTTCATCAATTCTCAAAATTTTTATCCAATTATTGAGGTTCTCAAAAATTTTTCAACTAATCAGTTCTTCTTTTCAATTTTTCAATCTTTTTTTCAACTTTCATGACTTTTTTGGCTGCTTTTAAAATTTTTAAGACTTTTTGTCTTTTATATCAGTTTTTATGATCTTTTTAACGACTAACATGATTTATTTATCACTTTTTATGGCCAACACAATTTTTCAATGATTTGCACGATCACTTGGGTATCAATTTCTATGACTTTTCAATGATTTTTTAGATTAACCCAATCTGTATAACTTTTTCCACAACTTTTATTCACTTCTTCAATTTATTTTACTCTAAAAAAAAACACACACACATTGCTCCACATTCCTCTGTTTAACTATTACCTCATTCTAGACAGAATCAAAATTTCTGAAGAATTTTTAAAATCAGAAACATAGTTGGATTTCATATTACCCTACCTGAATCTCCTATGTCAAGATGATATTGAATCGGACACATTGTTCCTAAGCACCTAATTTTCAGTTTATCAGGTCAATTTGCATTTTTCAGCAAATTTACATACATGACGATGGGTTATTTGGTCATGGAGCTCAAAAGGTGGCCTAGCATGTTTCACATTTTTGATGAACAAGATAATATGTAGATATATCTACACGCATTACAAATAAACACATGTTTGGGGGTCCGAGGGGGGAAAAGGTGACAGCCGAACATATAATTAAATAAAATAATAATTTAACGCTTTATTGTGCGTGTCAAGACGACTTATTTTTGAGCATCGTAATCATCGAGCACATCGTCGTCAACGATTAACAGGTTTATCAACACCATTGGTCGGATTACGATGTCGGAACAGTCTCATCGGATAGGAAAAAGGCGTAATCGTGCATAATAAGGGCATAATTGTCTTATCAAAGTGTATTATAATACCGATGCGATGATAGGATGGCTTCGGGGATTTGTACTATGTTCGGTATCTGTCAAATAGTCTTATAATATGTAACAACTTGGAATCTTCGGAAGGCTTGTTACGTGTGCACAAACGTCCTACTTTAGTGGCCCAATACGTTGTAAACAATAATAATAGTAATAGTGATTACAGAGTGTCCAAATCGAACGGTATCATTTTAAATGTATATGTTAATTTATTTCCAGCAAAAGTGTCGAATCGGTGGGATAATTATTTAGCTGGCGGATATGGCAGCCAAGTTTCTTTCATTTTTTTTTGGAATTACTACCTACTTACGTATGTCTATTTCTCAACGAGATTACTCTTTTCGGCGATTTCATTAAAAAGTACCTCAAAGTGGAAATTTTTCTACATATTGGACATTTGAATACTTTTAGGTTGATCTTGGTACACATACGAGTACGTTTCTTCGAGGCGAATAATTTCCACGCAACATGCATCCGTCCATCCATCGAGTATGTAAACTGCTAAAACCTCGGGTAGGTAGGAGATAATTTAAAAATATAATTTCCAACGTGACACGTCGGTCGGTGCGTCGTCGACTCGGGTGTATTTTTGATTTCAATCATACATTCACCGTTAGACCGCGAACAGATCGGAGCTGGAGGTGTAACACCGTTCAAGTGTAAAATACCTATCACATTCTATACGAGTAAATTCGCGCGCAGGCCTATATATCGCCGAGAAAGAATTTCCCGATCTTAACCGCAAATAACCGATATAACTAATTCCAAGAATATCGCGCCGCTCCGCTCGAACGTTGTGTAATTTTTCTGTATGTACCATCGCCGCATGGTAGCCAACGCTGTATAAGATAAGACCGAAATATAAAAAAAAATGATCGAAAGAATTAACGGATATTAATTTAGCGGTTTGGTGCGCAGCCGCGGCCATAGTGACCAAAATTGGCAAGTACGCGGAAATTAATAATAACACTTGTAGGTGATGATAATTACAGGGACGGAGCTGGATCGCGGGCACCGCGTAATATAGCGGTGTTATATTTCTTCATGAGTGAATACCTCGATTTCAATGCTGGATCGAGATTGATACAGATGGACGTATCCGGATGGTCATTCTTGCTATGCAGCGACGTCGCTGAGTTTAGGTTAGGCGCAGGTATTATAATTCGATTTATAGATTGCGATTACCCAAAAGGTATGCATTGCTTGGGTACTTTGTACCTATACCCGGTGCAGTTTGGGTGAGGCTTGTACGTGATTCACGTCAGGTTGGTATTGGTGGGATGACCAATGAAGAATTTCAATTTTCAGGTAAAAAATAAAGGCGCCTGTATGATTGAGTTTTTAAATTGGTCCGAGGTGGGAATGACCTCGTGAATGTGAGGATTGACCAAATAGTGGGATGGCAGCTTGGTTTTGGTGCGAAATTGACTTTTTTTCATAAGTTTTTCATCAGGTATCGTTGGATTCAGACCTGGAATGATTTTGGTATTGGAAATTTTTCAATAATTTATAGGGGAATAATTCGAATTTTTCCAGAGAAAAATTTACAGGATTTACCATTTTGATTCTATAGTTTTTTTTCTCCCACCCATCCCCTCATCTCATCAAAATTGGAACATTTTTTTAAAAAAACGATTCCAATTTTTTTTCTTTCTAAATGAGTTTTCGAAGTGTCAAATTCAGAATGCGATTCAACGAAAAAATGCCCTGGAAATTGAAATTGGTGGGAACTGAAGGATAACAAATCACCAGAATCTAAACATGGTATCTTCACGTTTGTTTTTTTTGCTAGAAAATTCACAACTTTTTGCATTGCATTTTTTTTACCAATTTTTTTCAAATCGGACCCCCTTCCCCTTCCACAAAAAACTATTCGTCTTTTAGAACCAAAAAAATTCAAATTTATAACAGAAGAAATTCAAATTGGAAGAAAATCTTCATTTAAAATAAAAATGAAAAAAAAATCACAAAAAGACAAAAATTTACTATTTTTTATCAAAAATAAACAATTTTTGAAATTAAAAAAAAAACGCATTTTTGGATTTTTTCATTTTTTTTACCACCTTTTATTTTTAATTTACTATACTTTTTCACTATTTGCATGACTCATTTTTCAATTCAACACTTTCACTACCTTGCTAGATGTACCTACTCGTATACGCATTCACATTGAGTCAATTCATCATTCAAGAAAAAAAAGATTTTTTTCAGTGACTCAAGGGATGAAAGAGGGGATATCAGAACCTCTAAAAACTCTATTTTTCGAAATACATCTGAAGAATTATCAAATAAGCTCATGTTATAATTGAAAAAATGTCCATAGAAGTTGGACACCAGTTTGCTAAACTTCATGAGTTTGAATTTTTGTAATTTTTCGAGTCTGACAAGCTGTATTACAAAATTTTTGAAAAAATTCAAAGTGAGAAAGCAGAAGGTGTAGGATTTTAACAGAAGCGTTTTGAAATTATTTACGATTTTTTTTTTTTGAAGGAGAGGGGATTTCCTTTTCTGCACATTTTTTCTACTAGGAGATAAAAAAATGCTCGAAATGGTGTCTACCAAAATTGCTTGAAAATACGAAAAAAAAATTGCAAAAAATTATTATGGATGTAAAAATCATTCAAAATGAGAGTAAAATTAAACCGTTTAATTTGAATGAACATCATTGATAACAACATAAAATCTGATGAAAAGTTGGAAAAATTGAGTAAACTTATTGTAAAATTTTCAAAGAACATAAATAATTACAAGTTTAGTGAAATTTATTCAACGAAATTTGATGAAAAATTTTATTTAAAAAATGACTCAAACAGAAAAAAAAAGCGTAATTTATCAAACAAAAACTGCTTTTTGCAAGATGCAAAATAAGCGAAATATCGCTGAAATTCAACCTTTCTTTGATATTTTAACCCATGAATTTTCAACTGGTCGAGTCAGAAAAATGTTTTTTCTAGAGCAGCTCTGGCATAATTTTACTCTACCTCAAACATAATCTTTGGTTGATTTTTTTTTTTTGATAAAAATTGCATTAATAAATGAAATTTTTAAATGGAATAGTGGAAACATAGACGCACCTAAAGAGGAGCTCAGGGGACTTGAGCCTCCCAGGTCGGGAAAAAATTTTTTATTGTTAAAATATTTAAAAAGTGCATTTTTTTTTTGTTTTTCAAATAGTATTTTTTCAAAAAAAATTCACCCTCGCTTATGCTAGAAATTGATGATTTTTGACTAATTTTCGAGTCAGAAATCACCAATTCTTCAATAAATTCCAAGTTGTCAGAAAAAATTAATGATTTTTGACTGAAAGATGGGTGAAAAATGATTAATTTGGAATTTGACCCCCTCCCCTGATTTCCTTAAAATCTCAGCCCCTCCCTTAATTAATTTCTGGGTGCGCCTATGGGTGGAAATTTGGGAAAAAAATGAAAATACTAGGTAACAAAATTTTTTTTCTGATGGGTCAATTTTTTGTTCAAAATTCAAAAATTGTTCGTTTACCTTCAATTTTGAAAGTTTTTTTTTTTGGCAAATATAGTTTTTCATGATTTTTTTTGAGCCACAATTCTTCCTTACAAGATAGAAAAAATTTTCACAAAAGGAAAGAGCAAGAATGGGATAGATCATAGAAATTCCACAATACTTTCTGAAAATGCTCAATAATAAGACCTATTTTTTTCTTGAAATGTCTCAAAATTTCACTATTTATAAAATTTTGTCAAATGTAATTAAGATGGACGAATTTATGAACAAAAAATGAATAAAAATTCTCCCCTTCTCAACTTCATTCGAACTGATTTAAACTTAATCCTGATTTCTGAAAATTATTTTTAAAAAATTAAAATTTCTTTTTCTTTTTCATAGAGAGAATACCAAAATAATCATTCATCATTCTCATTTCCCCTCCTCACCCGGGTCCCTCCTCATAACATTAAAAAAATCAACTGATTGGAACTTTTTAATCGATCAACTCGCCATGAAAATCAAACCAACTCACTCAGCTAAGTTTAATTCGCAACACTCGCCAAATTCGCATGGTAACACTCCGGCATCGTGTTTTCGAGACCAAAAACATCAATCAAAATAGAAAAATGAAGAATTTAATAATAAATTATTCGGTCCACGTAGTCCGGATCGCCGGCTTACGATCTCAATATATACATATAAAAAGAATACGGTTCGCAATTAGTTCGCCAGTGTGAATATGATTGATATACGTTTCTCAAACGTTTCTTTGCGGTTGTTGTTGCTGTTGCTGTTGTACAAATGTAACAATATACGTGTAATTACATGACCCTTTCCAGGATGTCTTAATTACGAATTAAGGCGTTCTGGTTGCTTTGCAAAATATTGCATAATTAAGACGGTGCTCTTTTTTTCAATTGTCATGTCGTCGTGTCTTGCCATACATGTAAAAAAAATTTTCGCAAAACAATTATGACGGTTTTCGTACGAGCAAATATATAACGATATTAGTCCACAGAGGTATAAGTCTGTGTACTTATTATAATAGAAAATCAACGTTATTCTTTTAAAAGTTCCTCGTCACCGCCCCGGTCATCTAGCGTTATTTCTATGCAGACTTGACTGTACGCATAACATTAACCGCGAATTCACCGTGCTCCGATTATAATAAGTGCTGTGTTTTTTTTTCGCTTACGTGACGACTGACGGTAGCGAATAATCACAGGTGGAATCGTTCATGACTAATTTCAGCAATTATCACATTCAACGCCCAATTATTTGTCGAAAAATTTTCTAGTATTTGCGTTATGTAAACCGAGCCATATAAACATTGAGTAATTCTTTGATAGGTGGCTGGGTAATGGGTATGTGTGAGCAAGATGATGAGATCATCAAAAGCACACCATGATGTGAGAAATGACGATGGAATCGAGTTCATGACATTAATCCTTTTTTTACCGTTAGGATGCCTGGACAATGAACACGTCACAATGTATTTCGAGGAAACGATGGAATATTTTCAGAATTGATCGGATTATTGAGAGGATTTTTCGATTTTTTCCTGGAATGGAGATCCACGTTTGTAGAAATTGAAACAAAACGAAAATTTGGTAGAAACGTAACGGAAACGTAACAGAAACGCAACGGAAACGTAACGGAAACGTAAAGAAATCCCAAAGTAATCAATACTGTAGAAATCACATAATAGCAAAAAAGAATAAAACCAAAAAAATTGTGTGAAACAAATTCAACGTCTAATGGGATTCCAACAATTATATCAAAAAAGTCAATTCAAGAAACCAAAACCGAAACGTATCAGTTCAGCAGCTTGATTATAGAAAAAAAAATGGAACTATTGTTGAAATGGTCATAGGCCAAGCATATAAAAATATTTTCAATTTGAAATTCTTTCTATGATTGTAAAAAAGAAGGGGGAAAAGGAATAGAATTGCATTCCAGAAAAAAAACTCCAACTTTTCAACGAACTATACTTTTTCTCGAAAAATTGGATAAGAAAGAAAACAATAAGTAAGAAAAATCACCTCCAAGATAACGTGATGAAAAGGTTAAATTATTTTATCTTCTCTTTTTTTTTAAATCTTTGAATCAACACGAGATTAGTATTTCATTAGATGAAAGATGAAGTGTAACATTTGCCAGTACAATATTTGCACCTGATATTAGAACAGTCGGACTCGATCGTATTGCATACTGATGAGATCTTTTACGTGTCTCGGTCGGTGGGATCCTTCGAAGAACATTCTCCATAATTGTGACAACTATTGGCAATGTAGTTCAGTTACGCCAATGTTCGCTTCAAGAGTGCGCATGTTTTGAATACTTAATTTGCCCGCAGTGTGTCTGATGAGAAATGCATCGAATGGGAGGATCGATACGATATCGATGTAAGAGTTAGGATAAGATAGCTATATTGGATGGTGAAATGTGTGGATGAGGAATCCTGAGAGTCTGAATTCATTCCTCATGTACAATTGGGAACCCAATCGGGCCTGTGCGTGTGCAGAGAAAGGTAGAAAAGTAGGGTTTCTTCCCTTGAAGGGCTCCTCGAGCCCTCTAAAAGGATTTCGATGATCCAAGTCAAATTTTTCCACCCGTTTCAACTTCAAATCAATCAAAATTTATCCATTTTGGAATTTTAAAGTTTATTGTTCAATTTTATAATTTTGAAAATTTCTTCTATATAATTATTGATTTGGAAAAAATTTCGAAAAATACGAATTTCAATTTTTTTAAAAAAATCAAAATTAAAAAAAATCTGGAAAATATTGGAAAATAATTTTGAAGTTGGAATTATTAGGCTTTGGGGGGTATAATGATAGAAAATTCAATCCGGGTGTAATGCAAGAGGTTTGAAATGTCACAATAATTTTTAAAGGTTATTCTTGAACATTGACTTTCAGTAATAATGAAAAAGATGACCATGAATTTTTTCCATTACTTCTGCGAATAAAAATTTCAAAAACCAATAGGATTTCTTTGAAAATTGCATTCCAAAATTTCAAACTCAAGAATTACACCGATTCGGATTTTCCATCTTACCGATTTGAAATCAACACCAATACTGAAAAAAGAAGAAATGTAAGAAAAATATTGGTTTTCGATCATCCTTTTTCAATTCTCACTATGATTTGATAACCTACTGTTCAAAATTATTTTTTTAAGAACGAGCCAAATTCCAAGTTTTTTTTCAAATGATTAAAATGTAAAAAAAATACAATTTTTTAAATTTTAAAAATTGAAACATTAATTTTACTTTTCTGCGAAATTTCATTTTTTTTCAGTATAGTTGCCCCTAAACAGTAACCTCTTCAAACGTTAAAATCCAAAGGATTTGTCAATTTTCGAAATATCTCATTTTTTAAAATTTTAAAATTCCGAGATTTCTTTATATTTTGAGAATTTGAATGCGTCAAATGTTGGGAATTTTTTAAACATAGGTAAAATTTTTGGATACACATCAAAAATGCAGCAATGCTCCAAATTTCACAAAAATTTAGATTTTAAGAATTTTCAAAACTTGTTTCATATTAAGAATGATTTCTAAAATCTCAGGTTTTACCAAAATTAAGAATTTTCAACAAGTTGAATTTTCCAAAATTTTAAGCAACTTTGAACATTTTTCAACGTTTTTAAATTTTTAAAATTTGAGATTTTTTTACGACAAAAATTTCCTGAATCAGGGGATTTGCAAAGTTTCAAGTGCCCAACTTTCAAAATTTTGGTTAGGCAGCTTTGTCTTTGTTTGGGCTCAAACATAAGCATATCGTCGATCAATTCGGCCATCCATTTTTGTTGATTTGGATCACTGCTGAAACAAAATCGACGCCACAAATGAATTCCCTGGATTCGAGAACTTCCACGCAGACACTTGAACAATTCGTTCTGAGGAAAAAAACTGACCAAAGAAATAGAATAAGGGATCAGTTTTTGAAACGTAAATATTGAATTTGACTTCCGAAAATTTGAAAAAAAAAATCGCTACAACACTAATATAAAGAGCTAAGATCTCACAGAAATTAGTAATTTTGAAAAACGTGAACCAAAACTCAAAACTTTATGCATCGCTGAAAAATTTAAAAGAATTCGATACCTAGATGAATGAACTTTAGAATCAGAAATTTTGGATATTGAATACATTTTTGGTGAATTTTCAATTTATTTTTGTTTCATCTGGAAATTTTTACTACAACTGGGGATACCTCCCTTGAAAATTTGCAGATACAGTTCTAAAAATTCGAATGATGTATGGACAATTAGAGGGAATCAAAATATAGAGACTTTCCGAAAATGTTCATTCATGAATTTCAAGAATTTTGAGACTTCCAATAAAAACTACGTGTTTCAAATTTTAAGATTGAAAGTTTTTTTTTTTTAGTTTAAGAATTTACATACTAAATATTTCAAATGCATGTTGAGAATTTTGAGGTAAGAATTTTCCAACAACCTATTTCAAGTGTTGAGGAATTTTCAAGTTTTAAATTTTTTGTAATCCGAATTTCTCAAAATTTTCAATCATCGAGAATTTTTTAATTTAAAAATTTATGAATAATTATTCAAAATTTTCCAAATTTTGAGGATTTTTAAAATTTCCCCCACTTTTTTACTGATTTTCCAAAAAAAAAAATAATAACTTTTCTTCTGAATTTCATTCCTAATTTATTTAGTCACCAGATTCGTTTATCAATATCATCGATACTACCAAAGATTAACCTTACCACCATTGCATCATCAAACTGCATACCTGTCTACACCTACAATAACGCATTCGCAGCAATGCTTACGTAGACATAATTGAATATACGAAAAACCAGTGTTATTGACCTTTACCATAAACATCGGCGAGTTCGTCGCACCTTTGTATAATTTTTTGATTAATATCGGTCCATCCATTCGGAATATCCGTACGCAGCGAGTACATCATAAGGGTGATTATTATCATCAAGGTCGCCTTCGTACACAGCGCAACGGCAACGTTCATTACGGTGCGTGCGGTGGGCCGCGACCTTGAGACTCTCGCGACCAAAGAAAGCAACGGGCCAGCAGACGAGCAAAGAAGCAAATCAGCAAAATGCAACGGTAAGGTGATTTTTTTCGCGACTCGCCACATCCACATTCTATGTAACACGTACCAGTACATCTCTCGACCATCCGCCCATCGCGAAAATATTTCTGCCAGGATGAAAAATTTCCAACAGCTAACATTATCTTCCAACCTTGACCTTTATTCCAAGTACGCTGAGTCGGTGCGATAACGACAGACCAAAAAAATCAACACCTTGGTCAATTTTCTCAGAAATGGTCGTGATTTTTCACTTATGAAGCTTAACGATCGAATTAATTAAACTCGTATACAATTCGTGAAGGAAAAAAAACCACACCGACGAGTCAGCAATTGGAAAAAGTATTCAGAAAAAAACACCACTTTGAGATGAGACCGAACAGGACAGAAAATCGTTTTCATCGGCGAGTTGCATCATTTTCAACTCATTAAATTACTCCGGTAATTACTTGTTTTACTTTTGACGAGGTGTAAATTGCGAATGGAATCTGCAGAGTAGTAAATCTTTTTGTTGGTCGTTGGGTACGTACGGGCTGTATTTTCCCTGCCTAATGCGTGCATTCATATCGGCTTTTATAGTTTTTTATTTTCATACGTGCCATTACGTTCGCGTGTGGGTCTTTTTCTATTTGTACATTTTTCCATCGTCCTTTATTTGGTATTTGGATAATAGACCTGCTTGACATTCCGCTGGGCCGCTCATCGCGATGCTGGAATGTTTCCTTATGCCCTTCTCTCAAACCGATATTATTCTCTCGAAATGAGCGAGAGAGATGGGACGATATGCTTGTGATTTCTCGTATCATTTTATATCGTTTATTATTTAACTGCCTCGGTATAATTATCGGGGATACGTACCGGCCGCGTACTTAATTCTATTCGCATTTACAATGTACTGCAATCTAACTGCTTATTACAACGTTAAATGATTTCTTTCATCGCATGCTATCTGATAATTGAAACACGCTTTTTCGTAAACAAAAAATATCTACGCATAGTTCATATAAGATTTGTATCGACAAAACGTAATACTAGTATTGGCTCAAATCCAAAATAAACCGAGTAGGCTTTGAAATGAGAATCTTATCGGGTAATGATGAATGTGATTAGAAAAAAAGAAAGAAATACCTTAACTGAGAAATCCGTCTGTGGGGTCGCCCCTCCCTGTTCCGGCCTGTCTTCGCGGATCTCTGGTACATGTGTAATTTCATAGGCACCTTATGCCATACCGGAATTAAATAAGCCACCCTCGCTTTTTCGTGTTATGGAAATGGCGAAAAATTCGTGCCTTGGAGTTTTATTGATGGTGCTGATGTAGGTATGAGGTATAAATAGGTACTGGTCGTGATGTCGTATACGTGTGGGACTGCTTTTTCGGATATAAATAAACAGTATGAAGAAGATTCGACGAAAGGAGAAGAACTCGTGGTATTTAGAATCGAAATTGATGGGTTATTTATAGACGTTCGATTGATATTAGATTTGATTAGAGGAGAATCGATAATGATCGCTGACAAAATCAAACGTTAACCGAAAGATTTTTATTGATTTATAAAAAAGAGGTTTCTAATGTTTTTTTAATGGGATTAGTTTAGAATTTTTTGACCCCCCCCCCTCTATTCCCCTTCAACACCAAATTTTTGATTCGAAAAATAAAATCTATCGAGATGAAAAAGGGGGAAGAGGAAAGGGAGGTAAAATGCAAACTTCACAGTTTGTCGAAAAAATTGTCAACTTTTACAGATTTTTCACCAAAAAAAAGTCCAATATCGAAAAATTTATCAAATCAATAATTCATCTGATAGAAAATTCAATTCTGTCATTGGGAAAAAAATATGTCCTTGATAACCCATTCCCACCATTTAGATAACTCAAATTCCTGATACTATTTCAAAGCTACATACATAATTTTGACAGAAAATAAAATTTTTTTGTTTGTGCTTTTTTTGCTTCGATTTCCCTCTTCCTTTTTCTCATTTTAAGCACCTTTTTTATGTCGAGAACTTCAACCAGAATTAATTCTAAAAAAAATCAAAATTCAGTCATTTTGTTCCCGAGATTTCTTTTTGAATTTTTTTCATTTCAACACCCCCCCCCCCCTTCCACTTCATATCAAATTCATTTCACAAAATTTAATCACCTACAACAAAATAAATTATGCAATAATGATTTTAAAAAATGAGCTTCTTTGTTCTACCCCCCTCCCACCCCGTACACCTCCCCATAAAAACATCTTTTCCGCGAGCTAAAATTACACCAAAATCAATGATACAGAAATAATTTCAAAAATGAGTCGTTTTGGGAAAAATATGATTTTTTTAAAAATGCAAGTTGCATAGGTACTAGGGTGGGCCGAAAAAATACAATATTCGATTTTCAAAAACATACCCCTCAAAAATTGTCGGCTGATGGGACTTGAAGAATAAAAAATATATATTCAAAATCGATTCATATCTTCCGATCGCGCATTGGCGTTAAAGTTTTCAAAAATTAGCAAAAATTCAAAATTTTAAAAATTTTGAAAAAAATTCAGAATTGATTAAAATTAATTTTAGAGCTTATTTAGTGACCACATAGACCAAAAAACATTTTTTTTAAATCGACGTTTTATAATTTTTTTTTGAAGATAAAAAAGGCGTAAAGCATGATTTTTTCAAAAAATTCTGCTTTTTGGTTTGAATAGTCACTAGATAAGCTTTAAAACCAATTTTAAATGAATTTCAATTTTTTTTAAATTTTCTAAAATTTTTGAAAATTTCAATGTCGATGCGAGATCGGAAGATGTGAATTAATTTTGAATTTTTTTTTCTTTCTTCAAATCTCATTAGCCAACAACTTTTGCGGGGGTAGGTATGTTTTGGAAAATCGAAAAAATTATTTTTTCGGCCCACCCTAATAGGTACCTAGTACTACCTAGCATCTACCTATTTTAATGATGCTTTAAAAAATAATAAGTAACAATTCAGAAAAACTTTGATTTTTTCATTTGTCCATCAATCAACTTTTAAATTTTTCGAACTGGAGTATGATTTTTTCAACTTGTAATGCAATTTTTCCAAGTGCAAGAAGTAGTCAAGCTTCCTCCTTCAGAGTCAATTTCGAAAATTATAAATTCAGAGAAAATGATGGACAAATTATTGAAAATATCAACAAAAAAAAATCAATTTTTTTAGAAATTGAGTAAATAGGTAGATATTTAGAATTTACGAATTTTTACCAACAGTTAATATCTTCACTTTAAATTCATTTTTAGAAAATAAAATCAAAAATTGGGCAAAAAAAGTTTTTAGAGATTTTTTACGAGGAACATCTTTTTGCGTTACCCTCTCCCTTCCAATCATGCTCCTTTCATATCGAAGAAATTACATCTGAATTAAGTTTACGAAAATATACCTCAATGATCAAAGATTTCGATAAAAAACTGATTTTTCCCAGTTGTTTCTCATTCTTCGTCGCGCTTTTAAATTTTACTCTTCAGCTCTCAAAAATGATTATAAAACGTTGGTGTGGAAGAAATAGGGTTAACAGTTTTTTCAAACAATCGATTTTTTCATAACCTCATCCTACATTTTGAAAAATTTCATGGTAATTTAATAAATGAATTCAATGAAAAAGAAAAAATAAATTTCGACTCTTTCGGTTCATTTTATAGTTTTTTTCTACATTCGGAACAAAAATTAAGAAAAAGGTTTGAAAACTCCACCTGTGAATGAATTCCGTAATTTGAGCTTTTCCTCCCCCCCCCCCCTCTCCAAAAAAACACAATAATTCAAAAAACGAACTACAAAAAAAACGAAAAAGCTATTTTGACTTTGAGCTTTCACTCAAGTACCTAAAAAAAACAAAAATTTCAAGAGAACGAGATTTTTCTGTAAAAAAAAAAAAAAAAAAATGTTTTCCGACCTATGATATGGTATCGCTCAGATATTTATAAATTTACATCACTCAGTGAATTTTTCTTTCTCTCTGCCAAAATTCATTATTTTTCTGCCATAAATTTTGAACTCACGATTTATTGTTTATTCAATAAAAATTTTTATTTGAAAAAAAATCACCGAGACTCGAAATCGAAACTTTATATTTATCAAAATCAATCGGACTTATCCTCTGAAAAAACTTTCTTCGCAAATGAAACTCAATTTGAGCAACATATCCCCCAGCACAACAATCGGTACACTTGCCTACTTTCACACAGGCATTCAACATCGCACCTTAACTGTCGATAATAATCGAAAGTAGAAAAATCTAGAAACCTTGGATCGTACGACGGGGTGAGAAATAGGTACCTAAAAGGTCATTACGTTCCCATCGGGGAGCAGACCTTTGCTCGTCAGTACGCACCCATCGCTACCATAAAATTACGAAACAATAATAATTCTCACACACGTGGATAATAAACCCGGCAGAAATATGCGTTTAATTTGAAAACAATCGTAAATCATTCGTCGCGGCGTCATCAATTTGCCACGAAGAAATAAAAATTTTCAATCAATTCGGAAGTAGAAATGCTTCGGTATCATAGCACACACGCTAGTCGCGCATTCATCCATGGCCATTCTCGGCGTAATACGATACTACATTGTAGCAGTCGAAAGAAAGCATCCAAAACGTAACCCTGCCTATTCCACCTACACGTATTCTGATTAAAGCCGCTCTAACGTGAAACATACGATGATTAATCGGCGGTTAATTACGGTGATTCGACGAAATCGTCTGCAGCATGCGAGTACACCGATGAGGGAAATCGGAAGAGAAAAAATAAGAGAAGAATACGCGAAGAAAATAATTCATTGAAAAATCACCACATTCTACAAAAGCGTACATCTGGTCGAGGTCACTAACCCTGCTATAGTGGTAATCTGATCATTGTGAACTCGATATATGTATATCGAATTACAATACCGGAAAACTACGACTTTATATGCGATAAAAGTGTGTACGAGAACGCGCGCCCGAGCAATTTTTCTACTTCTTTTTTTGTTTATGAATTAACACGAATATTTTTTCGGGTCCGATGTACCCACCAGGAACCGATTTCAGTTCGAATTACACGTTTCATTAATTCGATCGAATTTTTTTCCATAATCGAGTCACCCAGATGAACCGATCCGATGACCAATGCTTGGAAAAAGAAAACAGATCTCGTAATCTCATTACATATGCAACAAGTGCACCGAGATCGTTCAAAATCATGGTCGAGTAGTCGACTGACCCATAGTTTTTTATACTAGATAGAGAAAGAAAAAGAGATTCCTCAAAGTAGAATATTAAAAAGCATCTGAGAAGCTGAAACAATGTGAGAGAATTCAATCCGATTCGGAGTATCTCGAACTGCTCGTGAGAATGAATCTGTTTCGATAAAAAGTACCAAACGAATACTCCTGCGAACTGTCGAGCTGCAATTTTCATAACTCGAATGGTCTCGTGGGAACGAGAGAAGAACGCACCAATGCAACGAGATAAATTCGTTTCCGAAATGAACTTCTAATTGGCCTTTTTTTCGGCTCTTTTCTTTTACCTACGAAATATTCACAAATCAAACGGCACAAATTACGTAAAACGTATTCGCGCTTCTTTGTACCGCTGCGCGATACGTCAAGGTAATAATTTGAATACTAAAATAAGACTAATAATTTTAGGTTGGACGGATGAATATAAGCGCGCCGAGAATTAACAACAACTATATTATACGTTTCTATTTTGGAGGATGCGTTTAAATGGGTGTTAATGAAACACGAGTATACTGCAGATACCGCCACACCGAGCCCCCCTCCGGTGCGTTAACGAAAAGCGCGTGAAAAATTCACATATTTAGATGTCTCGATGCTAAAGCTAACAATACAATAACATATTTCCTGCTTCTAATAGCCCAGTCGCTAGAGATAAAAGGATCAGTTCGGTTAGAGGCGGAAGAGCGTTGAGCAATTGGGCACCTATTTTTAAAAAGTCAAGAATTACCGCTACGAATGGCTTAGTCGATGAGTTCTATTTTGTTTGAGAGTCATAAGTGGGTTAGGTATTTGTATCAAAGAGATGAGATTTTTTGGATTCAAGTTGATAATTGGTCGGAAATTGTTATGAATTTTTCAGGCTTAGAAATTTAGCCTTGATTGCTAAACATCAAAATGATTTGAAAACAATTATTTTTGATCAAGAGGTTGGGAAATTATGAGAAAACTGCAGGAAAAAAGTGATTTTAATTCAAAGATCCAGAAAAAATATTGAACTTTTTTTTATTTACAGAAATGTAATTTAGGAAAGAACGTATTTCGTGAATTTATCATTCAAACAGCGATAAAAAATAATAATTATAAAACTTCTTTGGTTTCAAAAACTGAACATGTATAAGAAATTGGTCGAAAAATGAAGCAAATAATGTAAAACAGGTGAAAAAATTTAAAGGAGGCAAGCATTGCCCAGAATATTGAAATTTTTGTTAATTTTTTTTTTTTGAATTTTTAAATACCTATGTTTTGTATTTACTTGTAACTATTTGAAAAGCAATATGTATTGATAGAAATTTTGTTCAATGCACTTTGCTCAATCATTCATTATTTTTTATTGCAAACAAAAGAAATTTTTTTCTTCAAAATTTTTCACAAGAATGTGTACAAATTTTTCTATCTTAATCCTCAAAAGCAAATGTTGTTTGTGGAAACTTTATTTAAAATTTTTTCGAAAGATTTCATTTTGTTTTAGAAAAATCTACTATTCTGAATCAAAATTGAATTGTATCGAAACTAAAGAACCCCTTATCGATAGTCGATACTATAGTCGAATTTGATTTTAATATTTTTATACTTCATCAGAAATTATAAAATATCGATATTGTTCAACTCAAAATTGAAGAACGAATATCCTTGCTAATTGAAAAGCAATAATTACTTATTGTTAAATATCGAAAATCAAAATCGATTTAGAACGAAAAGGGAAAAAACAATATCAATATCATTTTCCGATTTCCGATGAAAATATCGATATTTTTCGATAATCGATAGAAATGTCGATGTTTTTCGATATTCGATAGAAATATCGACATTTCTCGATTTTCGATAGAAATATCGATATTTCTCGACATTCGATAGAAATGTCGATATTCCTCGACATTCGATAGAAATATCGATATTCCTAGGATTCAACAAAAATATCGATATTTCTCGGTTTTCAACGAAAATATCGATATTTTGAACGTCAGATCTTGAAAATGAAGTTATTTGATTTCGCGTCAAAGCATGATGAACAATATCGATGTTTTCTTAATTATATGCAGAATTCAGAATATTGATGTTTTGTGCCTTAAAAAAGTTTCGAATTGAACATGAAAATTTCCATACAAGCAGATATTTTTCAAAATTCAATTTCAATACTTCTATTACACAAAATCAATAATAAATCGATATTTAATCTATTCTGAATCGATAAAAAATCAATATTAATCCACTTCAAATCGATAAAAGGTCGATATTTAACCATTTGAAATCGAAAATAAATCGATACATATCGATTAAAAATCAAAAATACATAAATATCGATATCTATAGATTTCAAACCAAAAATACATCGATATCGATACTTGTCAATTTAAAACCTAAAATACTGATCGACTTTTAATCGTAAATAAATCGATATTGATCAACATCGATACCAAATATTTAAATTATTCATTTCCGATGATTTTCGATTTTAAAACAAAATATCGATAATCAACTCGAACAATTTCAAAAATTGATCGCTAAAATTGGACATCATCTGCGATATTTCAACTGAAATCCCAGGTGGTTTTATATCCATACATTTTTTTCTCATTTTCAATTCAAATCGAGTTCAATTTTCAGCAAAAATGACTGTAACCTTTTTTTAGGTTTTTTTTTTTATACTGGGCGTGTATAATTGCCAAGATTTTTACGTCCAGTGTCGGAAAGGGTTAAATTTAACAATTTTTTTTACAATACCTAGTCAGCAAGAATTCTGTATTAATTAATTTTCATCATTTCAACCTTTAATTTTCAAAAAACCCAAAACGTGATTTTCATTCTAAACCTTCAATTTTAAAGACTAACATTGCTATCGTAAAACCTTTTTCCACGTTGATCTTTTTTTGAATTTTATAGCTCCTGCAAATCAGAAAAAATTTTACGACGCTGCAAATTCGTCGGTAATTTTCATAATTAACAACGTAACGGATTCATTTCAAATTATAATTTTTTCGTTTACGACTTCATTGAAATGTACGTACGAAATTCCAGACATGCAATTACTCCATGCATCGCTCTCTCCCCCCCAGCCACCCATACCACTCTAAATACTAATGCAGATTTTCATACCGTTAATGCGAAACCCCATATGAAAATTGAAACCAGACTGAGAAAAAATCGCGATAAAAATCCAGCTTAATTTTTTATTTTGGCGCATTAATTAAAATTTAATCTCGAATTTCAGGTATTTTTGCACTTTTAGCGATGCATTGCTTTCGCCAATTAAATTTCATTATTCGAATTGAAATAAATTATTCCAGTATGTAATCTAGCTTCTTATTCGGTTGAACTAGAAATTTCGGTCATATCGCCCATTACAGCGTTAGAGGCGAATGAGATAAAATTATACAAAATTCGATTTAGGAAAAAAAAAGTAAAAAATTTGAATTGTTAATGACTTGCACCTTTTAAAATACAGCTACAGGTACATGGGACACGACGAGTCGATGGCGAACCGACACGATCGTTTAAAATTACCTCGTCGAGCTGAGAATCGAGTATACGAAAAATTGTCGTTTGTCTGGTCGATTATGTTGTCGCGTAATTCACCGGCCATTCCAGACTACGAATGTGGTAAAGTTCAACATTGTAATGGTTATTTTGGTTATAAAATTAATAAAACCGCACGTAGGATTGCTTCGGCGAAAGGTTATAGACAGCCGAGTTCACAAATATATGCGGTTAATTGGCTATACGAATAGACCGGTCGGAGGCGGCGGGGTTGGGCGGGGTGTTGACTTCGCAACGCAACGCGGTACCTATTTCAAAATGATATTTATTTTTTAACGACTTATACATTGTACGATGGTCGAATGTTTGCCAATTAATTAACGATGAAATAGTAATTACTTGAGGTGAATTTATGCCCGGTCGTGATCGTTTAAGAGACGATTGCGACGAGGGAGGAAAAAATTCGTGAATTGGTCGAATTGTCTTATACCATCGTTTAAGTCTCCGAAGGCGGTGCGGCGATTCGCGCTTTACCAATTCGTACGAAGGTAGGAGTTGAACTGTACTGCAAAATGCATACGTAATATTGGTAAATTAACTAATTATTGTAATTAAGAATAATTTTTTCGGTTTAAATTAATGTCCGGCGATTGTTGCGGTCGTCTTAATGAACCAGTTGCAATTTTTTTTTCTCATCTCGTGAACGCAAAACGTTCTAATAAGAGATCGACTTCGGCGATAGTTGAGCATTTTTTTTTGGTCATTAAAATAATTCGCCGTTATGTGCAGTAAATTAAGACATTTTGGTGCGTGGTCGTGTTGATATTTCATGACCAGCAAATGAGTACGTAGTCATTTTGAAAAATTATTTCAACGGTAAATTATTATTATTCGGCGTGTATTTTTTCCCCCCTGTTCCTCGACCGTCTCGAAGCCTTCTTTGCTGTACGAATCGCATTTTCGGGGCTAATTTGCTGTCGTCTGTCGCGTACGTGGCGTATTTGTCAATCGCCGGATGGTGGACATCGGTTGACGCGCGATTGCAGCGTTACGAATGGAGGTTTTCACTGATGGTTGCGAATCGTTGTACGATGCTAAGTCATGAGTGATACGATTCGGCCGATCGACCTTGATTTTCTTTAATTATACCTAGTGCGAGATAACGTATCGTCTAGACTGGCCTTATCGAAGCGGTGTTAATGTGAATGAAAAATTTGGGATTAGAATGTGGCCAGGTGGCCACCGTCGAGATGAATTGTTGTAATGTGGTTTAATTTTTTTCCTGGGTTGAATTTCAAAATTGAGTTTTTTTAGACGAAATCTTGAAAATTTAAATTTAAAATAATGATGATTGGGATTTTATGGGGGGAAGGGGTGAAGGAAAAAAATGAAAAATAAAAAGCTGCATGTTTTGGAGCGAACTTGAAAAAATCATTAATGGCTAGCGAAAAAAATCATCTTTCAAAGTGTGAATGAAAAATTTGATAATTTGAGAGTAATTTTCATCGATTTTTCACCAAAAAAAAAAACACACATTAAATTTCATCCCCTCTTTTTCCCTTCTCCCAAAATCAATTCTATGCGTTCGATTTGAATGTCCATCGTTGAAACACCTTCTCAGTTTAATAGAAATATGAAAAAAAATTATACTTGCACTGCAGGTACACCTAGATTTAATTTTCAATTTTTACTTCAAATTTCTTCCAATTTTCATTCTGTTCAATTTTTTTTTTTTTCATTCATCGATATCCTGTTTCTTTACACCAATGAGTTGAATTTTCAATTTTTGAATTCAATATATTTGAACCTGGATATAGAAACCTTCCTCGAGATCAAAAATTGATATTTGACCGGAGATTCCTCCTTGATTCCACTCTTTCAGAAAGACCTAAAATCAGTGTCAACTAAAAAACCAATTTTCGGTCTCGAAGAATGGTTTCTGTACTCAGTACCTATAGAATTTTTTTGATTATCGATAGATTGGAAATTTTTAATGATTTTCAATAATTAGGTATTTTTGATCTTTGCGATGATTTCAATTATTGATATTTCGACATTTTTCGATTATTGATACTTTTGTGGTAACAAATATAAATTTTCGCGCCAGAGATTGAAAAGATATATTAATATTAGAAATATGAATCCATAAAATTCCAAAACAAATTGATTACACAATATTTTCAAAATAACTGATGCCAAGTAATTTTATTGATAATTTTAATCAATATTTTTCAATGTTGATACCAAATTAATCTCGATAATTTTAATGAAAGATCAACCCTCTCTGTAAAGCCAATACTTCAAATTGTAGACTTGCTTTCGATTTAGAACGTCGATTATCAACATACTTATTTTCTCATTGATAGCTCATCGAAAATTTCGACCAAAAAAGTAATAATGATTTTTCCAGTTTATTAATTATTAGAATCATTTTTCAAATTTAAAATGCTACAAGAAAGTAATTTCAGTTTTCAATGCGCGTTTTAAAACAGGAGAGATTTGGGGGATGATCTCCAACCCCATCCCCCTTGCTGAAAGTGCCAGATAAAATTTTGAAAAATGTCCATTTTTTACTTTTCAAATGTAATTTTTCAACTTCTTTTAATTTGAATATTTCTTTACATTCATTTTCCCACACCATTTTTTAAATATTTTACAGCACAAGCTACGTTTTCATTTATTTATTTATTTATTTTACTTTGGTATTGCTACTGCGAACAGAAATTGCTCTCTCATTCAAGAAATTCAAAAAATTCGTCATAAAAAATCTTGTATCCGAGTCAAGTCTAAATCCTCTTTCGAAGAAAACTCCAGCCACCGGAACCAGTTTTTCACATAAAAATTGACAAATATCAATAGTTGGTTACTTTTTTAAAGAAAAAATTGATTAAAATTTGTATTAACCTTATGTAAAATTTAATTTACTTACAATGCTTTTTCATCATTTGAAAAAAGGGGGAATATAGAACTGAAATGTTTTGTTTTTCATCCCCAACAACTTTTATTTCACCTTTTTTTTTATATCTTCACATTTTGATCACCGACCATGGTCTTGGAGAAAAATCACTTGGAAATTTTGAAAAAATTAGGATCATCTTCCACCGGTTTCAAAAGATTGGAGGAATCAAAAAAGTATGAAATGGAAAAAAAATCATGAAACAAAAAATGATTGTTTTTTAATTCACCAGAACATCTGTTTCAAACTTTTTTCATATTTTTATTTTTTTAGATATTGCTGGCAACTGGCTCGGAAGTGCTGAACCGGTTTCAAAAAAATACATCAGATTTTATTTGCTTTAGTGAATAGAGTTCATTTGACAGAAAACCCCAAGACTCCCATTTTTTGACCCAACTCGATTTCTCAATAAGCAAGCCCCTGTGTGCGGGCCTGAAAATAAGACCAATTGACCATCGACCATCGATCCTCAATGTCCTCATAATTCGGAACACTATGTTGCTTCAACAGTTCTTGTATCTCTTTTCACTCTCTAAAAAATTAAGAAGTATCTAGCTCAAAAAGACAAGGCTTTTGTGTCAAATATTTTTTAGGTTTAAATTTGGCACAAAATAATTACCTATGGTGAAAAATAATGATCACTCTTTTTTATCCAATTCTCGAAAAAAAAATCGAATACCTGTTGAATAATAATTTATGTTTTCATGTCAGGGTTACCATAATTTTTCCCATATTGTTCTTTTTGCCCATATCGATAAAATTCATTTATGCATCATTTAATCCATATTCCCCATTACTATTAAAAAATTTATAATATTAATTTTGAGACCTTCAGAACAATGTATGATTTTTTCCCATAATGTGTTTTCTTCAAACTCTTAAATGAAACAAAATCCCCAATTTTGAAACTTCAAATTAAAATTAACGTTTACTTAATTGTTTTTCCCTTCAATTTCGCATATAAAATGATGAAATTTAATTACTCATCATCTTAATCCACATTCCTTATCGTTATCATTTTTTTTATTTGATTAATTCTGAGACCTTAAAATCGAAATATTAATTTTTCCCATAATGTGTTTCTCCAAGACTAAAAAAATGAAACAAAATACCTAGCCATAATTTTCAAAACTCCATATTAAAATAATCGTTCAATTGTTTTTCTTCATTTCACATACCCATCGATAAAATTCAATTACCTTATTCATAGTTTTAATTATGAAATCGAGTAATATCGACCCATGAAATCGAGTAATATCGACCCAGCCCAGAATCGAGTACCCAAGTAATTTTTTCCATAAGTATTTTTCATTTTTATATAAATTAACATTACGATATTTTTCTTCATTCGAAACATTCTCGCCTTTTGTCGTAAACGCCTTCCTACATGAGTTGGTTAAAATTACTCCTTTAATGTTTTACTCTCGGTTCGTTGTTTTTCCCCCGTTCTCCACATTCTGGCTCATAATCTACTGGTTTAATCACCGATATAATGCATCTTTTTTTATAATGCGTACCCGGGTGGTCCGTTTTTCTCTTTCCTTAACAACGGTACTACTTGTTTTTTATGTCCGAAGATAAAACTTCCCCTTTCCGCGAACAACTGTTTTCAAATATTTTTAATGGTTTCGTGTAAAAGTAATTGAAAAAATTGGCAAAAAAATTGCCATTTGGGTAGTTACGAGTGAAAAATGCAAAAATGGGGGGAAACTAGGTTATCGTATTAAATCACCTACCTACATTTCGTGAGGTCTAAAAATAACACAAAATTAGAGGCTAATTTAAAAGGAGACGATACAAGGCTATCATTTATTCTAAGTTGAAAGATGCGAGTGCCATTAGAAATTCTCCAAGCGCCGGACACGTTGTTCGAATAAAATTACAATTTAAAAATCAAATATTTATTATGTAAAAATTAGCATAATAAAGATAACGCTTGTTTAAATGTGTCGAGCAAGGTAATCGGATGTTTACATTTTGAATAATGTAAGAGAGAGAGAAAAAGAGATGCACTTTTAGATACCTTTCTGTGTAAAATCACTTTTTTGGAATTGATGAAGGGGGTAGAGAGTATTTGGATATTGGGTCAATTAGCAGCCAGGTTAGAAAATCTCGATTGCTGGTACCCTGAATGGACAAATTCACCCCATTTTCGACAGCACGATTGGAACTAAATGACGTAGGTGCGATAATAATAATCCAAGAACTGAACCTATCCTGAAATTTTGCATAGCCCAATTGCATGCTGAAAGGAATGACCTAATTATGACCTGATTGCGAACCAAGCTTTGCAAAATGAGGAAAAAAATTGGAAAAATATTGGTTTTCAAAATATGGAAATGAAAATATTGAATCAAAGTGTACTTCAAAAGACCTTCTTTTCGAATACCTACGTAATTATTGATCGTAATTTGAACAAAATTTTAAATTTTTTTTAAGATTTTGATTTTGAAAAAAAATTCCATATTTTTAAGCGATGGTAATTTTTTTCTCCATTAAAATTTATACTTCAATTTTTTGCTTCATCATAAAATTTTTACACAAAGTTTAATTTTTCTACCCGAGTTTTCTTTCCATCAAATTTTTTTACATCTGTTTAGGTACCCCTCCCTCCCCGGTTAAGATAGGTGAATCAGCCTAAACGCGACTTTTTGAAACTAACCATCAGACATAAGGACCCCAAAAAATGATTTTGGAGCACTTTTCCAGCTCTCACCTCATTACACTTCTCCCCCTCCCCCCCCCCAAAAAAATGAGTTTTTGTCAAAAAAAATCCTATTCTGGAACGTAATGAACCAAATAGAAGTCTGAAATTTTTGTGGTATATACGGAGAGAGGTAGCTAACTTTTAAGAATTTTTTCAGCTATTTTTTGCAGCGCCTTTTAGCCAAAACCTCACTTTGAAACTTTAAAATCGCTCAAATTTCGAAACTAGAATTTTAGCTTTGAGAAACTAGACGAAAAAAAATCGATTTTCTACTTAAAATACGATCAATTTCCATGCTTAAATTTGCGTTAATTTATGGACGCTTCATCCGCTTCATCCTTACCCCCTCCTAAATTTGAAAATTTTGTAAAATTTCCAATTTTAAAAAATCGTCATTGCCGTCGAATATAAAATATTTTTCAGACCAATTAAATAACTTTTTAAGCTAATTGAACTCAAAATCGTAAATTTTTGTTTTTTTCTCCCCCTTTGACGTCGCCTGCCTGGACTTTCTCGACACTTTGAGATCAGCAGGCTTATTTGAATTCAGCGTAAAAAATACTATAATTTGACACCAATTTGAACCATCAGAGCTTTCGATTCTCGAAATTTACTTTCTTCAGCTTTTTCATCCTGGAAAATCAATGAAAAAAATGAATTTTGAAAATTCAAGCCAAACTATTGCAAAAATAGCGTTCATCGGGGTATTTTGACCTGCTAAACCCGAATATGGGATTAGTTTATTCATTTGGCTATTTTTTTCTGTGCAAAACACTTAAAATTTGAAAAATCTGTCAAAATTACTACATTTCTGTACGGGTTTTTGCCACTTTTGGCCCTTAGCTTAAAGAAATTGCCCAAACCGAATACACAGCTAAGAAAAAACCACAATTTGTAGTCATTCTTTCAGGGTGGTTGCCCTTCGCTTTGATGTTTTCTACGATTGAAAATTTCAAATAGCCAAAAAAACATGAAGCAATGCACCAAAGATTTTGAAAAAATTATCACAAATACACATCCTTTAGATTTAACTTTGTGCCAAAGAACGAAAAATTTCTTTGCTTCCGTTGAAATTGAAAATTCTTGAAAATAATGCAATAAAATGACCTATAACTCAAAAAGAAAATGAGTTGGAGTCCAAAATTCTATGAAAAATTTTTTCCAACCAATATGCACCTCTTGAGATGTTCAGGAGCCCAAAATCGCTAAGGGCCAAATTCATCCCTTATCCAGCCATACCCTTTCAGTAGATTCAACTCTTGGGCTGTAAGCAATATGCGGAAGATCGCGAGCAACAAGTTCAAGGACGTGTATATTCGCTTACGCCTCCTACGTTTAATGTCCTACATTCGGACATTAACATTTTCTCTTTTTTTTCTCCGGTTCACGCGACGCGGTAACAAAATATACCGGGCCCGGTAAACGCAACGTACATCTAGGAATACGTACGCTAGAGAGGAAAAAAAATCACACACTCCCCGAACTCCGGACGACGCACGGCGAGGCGTCGACGACACCGCATGCATACGGAGGAAAGAAAAAACCCGAAAGGTTAAGGGCATTCCGGAGGAATTGTGGATAATACTCCCGGAAGAAAGATTGGTAGGGATGGCACATTGTCGAATCCCCTCTGGTCCGCCGCAGCGCCTCGTCGCTGGAAACATATCGAACTTCTGCAGAAGTTTCGTCGTCCGAGTGCATTAGTGCGTTGTCGATGAACCGCTGAAGGCCAAGGTCTCTGCCTTTCTTCCTTATTGTGGTTCGTACATAACTAGTTCGATGTTCGTTCGTCGAGTATATTTTAACGGCCCATGACCGCTTGATACAAGGTTACGATAAATTGTACGAATTTTTTTTTTCGCGTTTGGTTTAGTTTTTAAATTCGACAACGTCTTGGGCCGGAATTTGTACCGTTTTTGGCGCGTTTTTCACCTCGATTCGTATGTTTGGTAAGTAACCGGGGTTTTCATTGGGAAAATCGTACGCGGTTCGGAGTTGTATTTTTTCTATCGTTCAATTGACCATCGCGAAATTTATAATCGCGTGTGCTGAGTTAGCAAAATTGTTGGTTCGGACGAATTTGCAGCCGAGTATTCCAGAGGATTAGGTGGAGATCTTCGACGTGATCGGTAAGAATTTGCGGGGTTTGAATATTTCACCTTAATTTTGCACTGGTTTTGATGTTTAGGAAATATGACACGTTCACGAATTGTTATTTCGAAGGTGTAGGGACATCTGTCCATTTTTTCCTACATTTCGATCAAGTTTTCCGGATTTATTCCGATTTAGTTGATGATCCATTGGTTTGGTATGAAAGATGTTCGATATGATTTTACTTCTAAGTAAATCTCAGAAAAAAATTGAAAATTTCATTTAGAAGGTTTTAACTTTGAAGGAGTCTGGATTATTGAAATTTAAGATCTGATTTCAATTCCCTTTGAATCATGATCCAATCAAATGCTGCAAGCTAGCGAATAAATCCAGCGTTTATAAATTTTTAGTCATTTCGATATCTGGAAGGAACTTTTCAAAGCTAAAATTATGAGAAGATATATCATCAATTTCATACAAAGAATTTTCAGTTCAGCAATTCAGTTCCCAAAAGGAACCAGCAAGAATTTCAATTTCGGAAGAAAATTCGATCAAATTATTCCTGGATAAATTTTAAAAATATTGCAGAGAATTTAGATAAACGATCTCAATCATCGTAGAATATTGAAAATATTTTTTGCTCTCATCAGATTTTAAAATACGAAGATGCTGATTTTTAAAAAAAATGATCTGAAATACCTATTGAATTTCAAGTTTTTTCTTTTCAATTATAATCGGCTCAAAACATAAAATTTTAATGGAAAATAATCAATCCTCGACGATCAATTTTTAAACTCACTTCGGTTCAACGAAAAATTGAAAGATTCTAATTTAAAGAAGAAAAAAGTTCAATTAATTGAATATACATATTTTTCAAAAAAATATTTTTTCTTTATTTTCATCTCAAAAATCGTAAACTTTAACATCAGTTTAAAAATCAAAATTTTCAGTTTCACTTGGCAACCTTGAAAAATTTAATTTTTGGAGAATATTTTCGATCAACACAAGACTGAAAATATATCTAGCTTCGTATTCGTAACTTGAAAAATTTTACTTGGAAAAAATTCGATCAATTTGAACTTTCTCGGATTAATTTCTATTGAAGTATAAAAGTCTGATTTGAAAAAAAAAAAAAAAACGAATCTCCAATGCAAAATTTTTCAAATGAAATAATAACACATTTAATTGACAAAAAATTAATCAATAATTCAAACCTTTTTTTAAAAAAATACCTACTTTTCTCCCAAGTTTTGAACAAGTAGTTTTAAATCAATTTTACAGCATACGAATTTTCAATAGCATTGAAAACTTTGATTTTCAGACGAAATTTCTGATCAACACATGACATTGAAAATATTATAATCTTTAATTTCAAAATTTTCTATTTTGAAAGAAACTCTATCACTTAAAAATTTCTCGGATTTCTCATTTCTCTAAAGTTTATAAAAAATATAACCTGCAAAAAAATAACATCAATCTCAAATAAGTACGAAAAGAATTTTTAAATTTTAAGAAAAAAAATTAAAACTTTCGGATCGCAGAAAAAAAAACTCAATTTAAGAATTCAAAACATAATTTTTTCCAAATCTGATCATAATAGACTACTGATTTTTAAGGATGATTTCGTTACTTTGAGAGTACAAAAATTTGATGTTGAGTTGGGTGCTTATCATTTTAAATGAAAATGTTATCATTTTGGAGCAATCTTTTCCAATAATCCGTCAATTTAAATTTTAAAATGAAAAAAAGCATCAAAAATATTTTCTTGAAATTTTGATGAAATATCAAATCGACATGAAAGAAAAATATTTGTACTACCTTCAAAAATATAATGAAAATTTTTTAATCCATCGCGTTAAATTCTATAAAGATCTGCAACAATTTTGATTTTGGAGCAACTTTTGATAAAAATCTTCAAAAAAAAAAAAAAAATCTTGAACATTTCAGGATCCCTATAGGAAATCGTCAAAGAATTTCAATCTTTTAAAATACTCGTCTACGAATTAAAAAAATATTAATCATAAAGATTTTCATCTATTTGAAGAATTAACAGGTCCAGAAAAATTTTAGAAGATTTCAATTTTATAGAAAAGAAATCGATAAATTAGGGATACCTATAATATTTTCAAACCCCACAAATTTTGCAATAAAAATTCATTAAAATTGCGAACTTCAACTTGATGGAAAAAATTCGTAATTTTTAATTCCTCACGCGAATCTCAATAAATCTTGACAGTCCAAAATATAGCAAAAAATCAAGAATAATTTTTAAGAATCTCAACATTCTAGACAAAACTCCATAAAGATGAAGTATAAAATTTTTGAATTCAATTCAAGTATGAATGACTTAATTTGATTTTTCAAATTTTGGTACGAAAAAATCCGATGAAGCTACATATAGAAAACCTCTACTTTCTACCAAAAAAATAAACTCAGATGATTCTAATTTTTTTATCGCATACCTCGAAACTCTCGATTTTTTTTTTTTTTAAATCAACTCACTCCACAATTTGAAACAGATTTTAGACACCAATCCAGTTCCAAATGGACCTCAGAGAAAATCAAATTTTTTTATTCTCCCTTCAATCACGAAATCAGAAAATAGTTCTCATTTTTCGCCGCCATTTCCAGACAAATTTCGATTTCATTTCGAAAATTTCCATTCAACCTGAAATTCGCCGGCAATTGCACCTGATCGCTTCTTCTCATGGCCATGAACCACCCAATCACCGCGTCGGCTCACGTTCAATCATACGCAAACGACCTTTTTTAAAATTGATATGCCTCTTCGTAAACCATAATAATAAAATTTAATGAAGGGAATACGACGAGCCGGCGATGATCGAGTTGTAAGCATCGTATCACGTAACACCCGACACCCCACACCCTTTCGCACTTCGCCAATAATTACGTTTGAACATCGGGCATCGCCAATGCGAAAACGATTCGAATTAAAAATAATTTATTAAACCGATGACACGGAACGTGTATAATTAAACAAGTCCAAGAATAAGAGAAAAAAACCATTAGGGGTCGATGATTTGAGAAATGCATTGATCAGGATATCGTTCGAGAGTCGGATAATGAATGAGAATCCTTTTTTTTCATTTTTGATCCTGCAAACTTCTCCTTTCAACGTAGGTATTCGCATCATTCATAACTCTTCGTAAATTTTCGCTTTCGAACGTTTGTTTGGCATTTATCGAACATTGGCGCGGTATTTTCTAAAACGATTTTAATTAGGTTTATAAGCCGACGTTAAAAAAAGCCACCAACCAATGCGTAAACGTCGCTGCGTCGTTGGATTAATTAAAAGCGAATCTTGGCAAGCGAAAAAAAAAATTACTTAACCGAATTTTCTTCATTCGAATGTCATTAACCCAAACATTATAGATCAAATGGTTAATTAAACGCCGTCTTTACCTTCGTTCCCTCCTCGCTCCGACGTGTTACGTCATACGAGGCTATTAAAACTTTACCGGGTGCTGTCTTTGTTCGTCATCCGTGAACGATACGTTTATAAGTATGCAAAATTCTACCTCATACGTAGGTATATAATTCTACGTTGCACCGTACACAATCCATCTCTTTTTGTCTGGTAAAAATAAAGAAGAATAGAAGAGGAAAACAAGAATACAGTCGTAATTACGTGTCGATGACTCAACCGCTCATAAGAACGTTAAAATTACGAATTTTGACCGCGCGATAAGACGTGTGTATGTGTAGTTCGACATCTGCATCGAGTGCATACTTCGAATTGTTTTTTTTTTCAATTTGTCTGGCGAATGCCAAATCGTCGAAATCGTATCTTGAAAATTCATCGCGAAACGTAAAACATCCCGATTGAATCTTTGGTCAATGGCCGGATTTGGCTGCTGGATATGAATGTATATTTACGACGAGACATTGCGACATCGATAAATGTACGTATACGAATGTATTTCCAAGTACTACAAGAATTTTTCCCAAGTTATAAGGGCAATTAGGTACGAGAATCAGGAAATGGTGCAGTAGTTAGATAAGTATAAATCGTGTATTACATTGATCACTATCTGGCGAGGTAATCTGATAAGGTTAACGATCACAGAACCAGTAAGATAGATCCGAGATCCGTTTAATCGGCGGAAAAATTTGTACAATTTGAACGATGAGATAAATCGAATGGGTTTTTTGAGCTAATCGAATAATCCGAATTTCTTAATTTAGAAGTTTTATGGGCTGGAGAAAAATAAAAGTCGAATAAAAGTAAGAATTTGGTTGCGTGAAAAAAAAGAACGAGGGAGTTGACGAATAAAGTGATTTTTTCAACCAGGTTTTTTTCGACTTGGATGTTATTTTTAGCATATTTTTGAATCTGATATTCGTTTAATTGATCTATTTTACAAGGTTTTTCTACTTTTTTTTTTTAAAAAAAAAAAGTTCTAATACTCTGCATGTTTTGAACGATTATTCACATTACAAAAACTAAATTAAGTATTGCCATTAAAAGTACTTAATAGAGAAATTAAAAAGAACGAATTTTCGAGATTTTTTAGATCAGAATTGCTGTTTATTTGAATTCAGGGCCGAATTCATTAAAATTGTGAAAACTGAAATTCATTGAGATTTTTTTCTAGACACCAAATACCTTCTCGAAAAAACGTTAAGAAATAAAAAAAAAAAACTGAAATTGAAAAAGCAATAGGTAATTTTTGGAAACATTTAAAATCAGTTGGCAATATTTTGATAAAAATTATTCGAGTCGCAAAAATACAATTATTGACCAAGTTTAATGACTTCCAAAAACTAAAATCACAACCTAATTTACTATACGCCAAAAAATCACTTTCCTAATTTTAGATTTTTTTTTTTCATATTCATTCGATTTTCGATTATTTAGTCTTCTATTTCTCCCACAAGTAGATATGAATCATGAAAACGAGATTTCAGAAATTTATTCAGTAAATTGAAATTATTCTCTTTCATTATTAAAGAAACAACAACGACAAAAATTGAGATCAGTGTTGTTAAACTTTTGCAGGACGTTAGCAAAAATAATAAAAAAAAATTTAAAAAATATCGATTCAAAAAATGGAACTGACGAAGTTCAATGACCTCAGAAAAGCGAAAACTGAATCCAAAAAATAGACACCAATTTCGAATACCTTTTTAGTGACTGATGAAAGGTTTCATCGATAATTTCGCACTCATCTTTACCTTAAAGTGTGAATAGTGAAAACAGAATTTTTAAGAGGGATCCACCAAATCAAAACTATTTTTGTCGCCTTAAAAAGAAAATAGAAAAACTCAGAGCAGATTTGAGAAAAAGGTTAAATTGTTGTATTTCAATGCTACGATTTTTGCGAATGATGAAAAAAAAATCAGAAAATTCATTGTTTCTTGGTGGGAAAACCTTGGTTAATAATATTTTGAAAAAAATTTAGATTCTCAAATATTAAATTAATATGATTTTACAACGAATATGGACAATTATCTCTCAAAAAAATGCTAAAAAAAAGGCAAGACTAATTTTGATTTTTTTTTACAAGAAAACAAAAGTTTTTTTTAAAAATTTCGCTTTCACTTCTTCCTCTTCCTCCCTCCTTCTCCGCCAATTTCTTTTCTTCCCCTCACTAAATTGTCAGGAAATCAAGAATAATCTTTCTCATTCGCTAAAAAAAAAGTGAAAAATCAAAAGTAATTTATTTCTGAACTGTTAACTGTTACTTTCAAAATGAAGAAACTTTTGCATGGAGCTAGCGAAAATTGATGAGAAAAATTCGGATGAATTATTTTTAGGAAGAAAAGTCTTTAAAAAAATTATACCTACGTCAGTACTTCGAAAGGAACCCCTTGCAATGAACTAATGAACCCGAATTCAACAATTTGAAACATCCACCTTCATCAGTAGTATTAAAACAACCTGAAATAGGAATTTTTTAAAAATTTTCAGTGAAAACCACGATCTTGAAAACTGAAACTGAAAAATCCCAAATTGAAAATTAAGACGTTTCATATTTGACAAAATATTAGAAGGGTCAGAGTTTTTGTAAAAATTCAATTTACCATAATTTTTGTAGAATTATTTTCAATATAAATTTTGATGTTTTTTTTTGGAATTTTTGTGAGACTGAGTCCCCTCCCTCTTCTTCTCCTATATAATGTATTAATATTTTGGTTGAATTCATTTTTTTTTTAAATAAATCAAATCAGGTAAATTTTTCAGCTTAAAATATTATTTGCAAGCTTCAGGAAATATCTCTTCTCCTTCACTTCCCTATATCTTCACTCAAAAAAAAAAACTACAGAACAAAAAAAAGAGATATAACCCAATCATCAATCTTTTCCAAACACAGAACTCGAATTTTCAATTTTCTGAAAATTTAAACCAACTTTGGTCACCACTTTTCCATATTTTTCAATTTATTTCGACCTGCGACGAAAACTGAGATACCCTCGTGATTAAAATCGCGAAAAGTCGTCTTCGAATAATTTCGTTGTTTTATCACGACCATCGGTAAAAATCAACGCAATTCGTTGGCGTATTTTTACGAACAAAAATTATCAAACTTTGCAATAACTTTTATCGATTATTCTGCCAAAATAATTCGAGATCATTCGCAGCAAATAAATCCTCATTACTCGCTCCAAACAATTATCTGCTTATCGAGATCATTTCCAAATGGTAAATTCTGAAACTGCATAATTTTTATATTTCTCCTACGTCATTTCCAAGCTGATTCAATACAATTAATAGCTGTATTTTTTCGGGCAAAAAAATTGTATCATTATAACTGTTCTCGTCGTATTTTCACAAGACCTACGATCGCTGGAGGGACTGTGAAGAGGCAAACTCGCCCACAAAATCCACCATAAACATATTCGAATGAAAAATCGCGGCTTATTTCATCGGCCAAGACACGCAATCAAAATACTGGCGAATTAGAGGAACCTCTTTGGCACCAGGCTCGCCTCTAAAAGGGTATTGGCCTTATACGAGCGATCCAGACACAGAGGAAACCGTCTCGTAACATTTTTCTTAATTCAATTAAAAAAACATTTCGTCGGTCGTAATCGCATAATATTTCCAAATAGCCAGTCCAAGCACCCTAAATATAAGGCAAAACAAATGTACCCGGTGCCTCGAACACCGAACAGTACAAATACCAACAGTACGCTAATTACTCGGCAGTTCTGAGAATTAGACACGCTTTATGCATTAATCGGTTGGTTAACTCGGTGCTTAATTAGCAAGGCGAATGAAAAGAAAAATGATAGGAAAAACTCCTCTATGACGATTCGTCGGCGAATCAACCGTCTCTCAAAAATAACATTCGAGTATGAGAAAGGCTGGTCCGAGATTTGACCATTTCGATGTATTAAATTACACATACGGACTAATCATCCGGCATAAATCTCGTAACGAGCCTAATGAACGTAATAATTATAAAACACACTGTAAACATTCTAATTTTCCAACGTATCCGCGTTTATGGGCGGAATCACGTTCGCGAAATTCATCATTCTTGTCCAAATGACCAAGTAACGCCCATCCGACGAACCCTCGCAATTAAATGCCAATAAATTCGCAACGACGAAATAATTAAAAATTATCCAAGTCTGTAATACCGTTTGACAGCCAAGATCCCCGAGTATGAGAAATTCTCATATTTTCGTAGCTTGAATTTACCTACATGTGCATTTGCAACCGGTTCGATTTTTCAATTACGTACCCAGGCAGTACCTACAATTGCAATGATAATTCAAAATCGTGCTCTCTGCCGCCTTATTATTTGCCTTGGAATTGGCGAAAAAAAAATACCGAAGAAGAGCCACCAACTGGAAGAAAATCTAACAGCAAAAATACGCCATAGTCATAAAATTAGTTCTAATTTTAAACCGCGCATGCGGCGGCTATTAATTAAACTTGTCCGAATAACTGTTATCGTCGTCTCTCCTATTACAACCCGATCGTGAAACAAGTGTTATATAAGGAATAAAAAGTCCCCCGCGGATATACCAGTATTCCGAACTTTCGAAGACCCTGACAATGACTCCGCTGCACACACCACAACAAATACATTTATAAAATGGAAGCAAAGCAAAAAAACCGGTAAACTATTTCAATATAATCTGAACTTGTCCTTTAATACGACCGTGCCAGTGGTTCGTAAAATGTTTGAAATTGTATAACTGTGTTATTTTTCCTCTCTCATTTTATAAGTTAGATCGTCAGCTTGGCTGTCGCTGTCGTCGTCATCAATGAAAAATACCGTTCGTGTGGTTTTCACATGTATGTAATGTACACACCGCATACACACGCCGGTAGCCAGCTAAAATATCTATTTCAACGGGCTATGCGGTCATTTGTAATACATAAGAATAAACGACGGTGTACGATGAGCTGCTGGGTGAAAGCCATCAAAAGCACTTATATGTTTTCCAGCAGCCAAGCAGCGTACGAGGATGACAATTCGACGACAATGAGAAGAAAAATAACACAGATGGAAATTATCATTATTACGGAGATGCGAATTGGAAACTGGTTCGTGAGGATGATTTTACTCGAGATAGGGCGAATATTCTAAATTTTGCTGAAGCAAAGGCTAAAAAATTGGAAAATAGTATCGAAAAATTACAAAAAAAAAATTGTAAATTAATATTTTGATTAATTGGATCAAATATTCAAATTCTTACGTTTATTTTAACGATCAGATGAGGGGGTGAAGGAGAAAAAAAAATTGACTAAGTGAGGAAAAAAATTGCCTATACAAATGGCCAGAAATTGAGGCAGATTTTTACCTCCAATTTTGAAGAAAAAATAATGATAAAATTTTTGCATTTGAAGTCTAATAAATTAGCAAAATTTGGTAAAACTGAATTCAGCTTTTTTGAATCAGTAAATCGAATTGAACTGTAAATATCGAACTTTTGACTGAAAAAAAATCAATGAAAAATGAACTTTTTCCACACTAAAATATTTTGTAATTTCGGCTTTTTCGAGGTCATTCAACATCGATTTTCTGATACTTTCCAGGTTCCAAATAGATTTTTGTATTTGAATGTTTAAAAAGTGAAAGAATGGCTGAAATTGACATGATTTTTATGCATTTACATTTCTCATCAAAAATTTTGAAATTTTTTCGAATATGTAAGCCTGGATGTAGAGACCACCGTTAGGGATGAAAAATTGGTTTTTGAGAAGGGGTTCCACCTCGATTCTACCCCTGAAAGGCCCAAAATCAGTTTCAACTCGAAAACTGATGCCAAGATTTTCAGATGATTTTTTTTAACGAAGCCATACTGCCTTGGTCAGTAAAATTTTGACGTCAAGTAGACCTAGTATATTTTTTTCAGTCACCAATTTTTAAAACTTTTTGGAAAATTGAATCCTCATTTGGATTTTCTGAATTGCCAAAAGTTACCAGAAATTTTCACGAACAAATACGTTTCAAATTTTCAACGATTGGTCAAAATATCACCTTCACTTTTCCCTTTCCCACCTTATTCCAATCAACACTCGCATCTAATGTTGAGTAAAAGTTGTTATTTCGAATAATTGAAAATTCGAGAGAAAATTCGATATGGAAATTAAAAATTGGGAAATTTCAGATATTTATTTTCTCATTGGATAATCCTAAGAAATTTTCTTCTATGTATTTTGTCAAAATGGCATGAAAAATTTCCAAAACAAACATCGATAATCTCAATTTTTTTTTGTTTTCTGGGCATTTGGAAAAAAATTGTGCCATCACTAAAATCACATGATTAAGTCTCCTTTTTTTTATTTCAAATTATTTGTCTATGAATTTCTGATGCTAGAGATCTAAGGGGAAAGGAAAGGAAGCACACCTCCAATAAGGCAAAAAATTATAATTTTAAAGAGAAAAATTAGGCCAGGACAGGAAAATTTTTGAAACTGGTAATGGACCCGGGGGGGGACATTTGTAAAGCTGAAAAATATGTAGAATAAAATTAATCTCATCGTCAGCTAAAAATTTCTGACCTTTTCTCCCTCGTTTCATTCGAAAATGCCACTTTTATTTTTCATTTTCAAAAATTACTTTGCTCCATCTATTTTTTTCGAGGGGGAGGGGGTGGAATGGGACAGAGAACTAAAAAAAAGAAGAATCGCCAAAGGTCAAATCGAAGATTATCTAAATCAATGATGATACCTAAATATTTTTAAAAAGTCTATAAAATTAATTTTCAAAAAAGATAGATCACAGGTACACTTGAAAAAATATTGATACCTTCAAAATTTTTGAAAAAAATCAACCAGATACCTAATCAATTTTTAGGTATTTGAAACAAAGATAGGCGAAAAAGGAAAAGAACTAATTTTCAGAAATACATCACAGCTATTCAAAATCAAGCCAACATTTTAGTCAGGAGCCTTTTTTTATGTACGTATTTTAAACGTTACTAACTAAAATGTAAAAAGATCACTTCTACGAACATTTTCAATTTTTGAAATATTGGTTTTCTTAATCTTCGCTAAAACCTCAAATTAATCACTTTTCATATTTCCAATTTTCAAATAAACTTGATTTTTTTTCTGAAGTTAAAAAAAAATCTTCATATTTTTATGATGTTTTTAATGTATAGGTAATTTTCGAATTATGGTTTTTCAATTTTTTAGTAGCAAAATAAAATAATTTTACGTTTTTTTTTTGAAATTTTCAGACTAAAAAATGGTAAAAATTCGAAAAAAACCAATACGAAAATCTAGAAATCAATTTTGAATTTTCGCAAAAATCAATCAAACTCCTGCCTCAAACAGCCCCCTCGAAAAAAATGCTCCTAAAAAGAAGAAATTCTTGCAAATAATTGAAATTTGAAATTACATCCTACCAGGAATTCACTCGATACATTTCCACTCGGAAACCATCGAATACGTATAAAAATAACTCGTCCGTCGGCCATCTCTCGTTGAAAAAAAAAGTACCCAAGACACCTGTACCGCGACACCATAATACGAGGGGAAATTACCATAATAACTTCCATTCATTTCTATCCGATCTGACCTTATCTCATCAAGTGGCCGATAAACGACGACGTTGACAAGTTCTACTTTACTGCCCACTGTATAGAATCAGATACATTCTGGACGACTCAGCTTCCACACCATTTGCAGTAATAACATATGTACAACGGTTTGTGAACCAGTTTCTGCGGTTACCGTTGATGATTATTGACCGTTTGCGTTCTTATTACTTCGATTTATAATGATTGCGCAATGCCGTCCGAAGACCGGTTTTTTGGCGGAAAAAACCACGTTCGCTAATCCTCTTTCTCGCTCTCGTTGCAGAAAAAAAATTTCATCTCTACGTATACAAACATACTACCACGATTCTCATCTGTGGAGATGGAGAAAAAAAATGAAAACTCGCGAGTCGAGCTCTAAATGAACGTGTAAATAAACTCAGATAAACGTATAAATAAAAAGTAAATCTAATAAAAAAAAAGCCACACTTAGTAGTACTATTATAGGTACTATATTAACCTATGTCAAAACAGGGTCACCGAAGAGGTAAAAACCTCATTATTATAAATTAATTTGGCGCATGCGTACAAAATAAAAACCTGTTCTTTCGTTATCGACGTTACATTGCGGTACCCGGCATGTACCGGCGAATAGATAAAAAAAAAATGAAAAATTGCCAACTCTGGTATTGTTTGTGGGTTAGTGTCGTATATGCTGCGGCGGTACAAAGTGACACATATGCCAAGTTTTATTATTAATCGGTAGAAGAAGGAAATAACAAAAGCATACAAAGTATTATACTTTATTAATCCCGCATTACAGTAGGCTTGACAACTACTGACCTAGAAATGTATGCAAGAGTGAAAATATATCTACATTTCTTATAGACACGTCGCGTCTCCTTCTGCTCTGCCGCCCTCACCTTGGCTAACCGCCACCTCTTCTCGCGGATACCGATGTACTCGTACAATGTACATCGTGTACACATATATTAGATTATTATACCGTCCTCTGTAAGTAAATTAACAACCTACGCTGTATACATTCTCCGAACACCTATAGGTACATGCATTATATGACGATGCATTTCGATATGAGAAAAATCTTCATTTTCACGCTTCTTGAATATGGTCACCTAGCTGCGGGAGTCGTCTGGGATATTTAATGGATGTTAGGATGCAAATTAACGCCGAAAATGCATTAGAAAAAATTTCTTTACTTGTTATCAGCACGTGCATGAGTTTTATAGAAGACGAGACAGACACCTACTACACATATCCGACAATGTATGTAGTACCAGGTACCTAGAAATTTTCTAGTCACTCCAATCCCCCAAGTATTTATTTTCGCCTGTTGCTCTTAATATAATTTTTATATTTATATGGGACGTTTTTATATGCTATATAACTGGACTTATGCACGAGATATGTGTTCGCGTCTTGGATAATTTTTTTTTCTCTAAAAAAAAAAGAAGGTATTTTTCACCTCGACGCTGTAAATGACGGAAAAACGTGTTCGTCCAGTCTGATATATAGTACGGGCAACGTATAACGTTTAACCTAACTCTAAACTTATTACTATTAATCTCGAATCCATTGTTGCATGAAAAGAATTTAATACGCCGATCAAGACGAAAAAATGAGCACACCGTCGATTATTTGACAATGCTAATCCATAATCTGGCGCTTTTTTGCGGCCGGGATGCAATTGCCTGGAAGCTGAGAAGGCGAATGGGTTTGCCTTGGTGGTCCATTTTATCGAAACAAACAGCCGAGGAGTAATTAAGTTGCGAAGTGTGGATGGTTTAGGCATAATCTATGCCGATGGAATGAGAAAGGTTGGTAAGGAATGATGAGTGGGAATGGGGTGACGGGGCGAGGTAATGGTGTTTTGGAGATATTTCCATAAGGTGTATGGTATGATTTGATTGATTAGTTGCGAGTAGGAAAATTTTCGATATGGTAGCAGAGCATGTGGGGTTTTCGATATAGTGATTTATTTCGAGAAATGCTAGCAGAGCATGGTTTTTTGAAACTTCAAGATCTCAATTTTCATATAATCAGAAAATTTGTTCGACTGATTTCACATTAAGAGATTGAGACATGGTAGCAGAGCATGTGTTCTCCTGAATGCAACAGAGTTTCTTGATAATTATTAATGGTAGCAGAGTAAATTTTGGAAAATTTGTATTTTCAATTTTCATGCTTGAGACAATTATTTCGATCAGATAAAAGTTTTGGACATGGTAGCAGAGTGAGTGGTTTTTTCGATACAACGTGATTTTTTTCAAAAAAAAAAATCCAGCAGAACATGATTTGCTGAAACTAGATGATCTCGATTTTTGTGCATCGGAAGATTTGGACAGCTCGTTTTATAAGAGTTTCTGACATGGTAGCAGAGCATGTGGTTTTCCTCAGCCCAACTCGGTTTTCTGATGATTAATGGTAGCAGAATCACAGGCGCGCCCAAGGGGTGGGCTCAGGGTGCTTGAGCCCCCCTTAAGCTTGATAAAAAGATTGTTTGATTGTAAAAATATTTTAAAAGTGTATTTTGTTGTTTTTCAAACAGTATTTCTTCAACAAATTTGCAGTATTTTAGCCTTGTTATTTTCAAAATTGATAATTTTCGATCAATTTTCGAATCAAAAATCACCGATTCTTCGACAAATTCCCAGTTTGTCAGAAAAAATTAACAATTTTTGACTGAAATATCAGTAAAAAATGAACAATTTGAAATCTGACCCCCTCCCCTGATTTTTCTCAAATTCTCAGCCCCTTCCTTAATCAATTTCTGGGTGCGCCTATGAGTAGAATAGATTTTTGAAACCTTGTGATATAAATTTTCAAATGTAGATCAAAAGAAAATTTTGGACATGGTAGCAGAGCGTGTTTTTTTTAGGAGAATTTGCGGTTCAATTTGAAGTTCATAAAACACAGGCTCAGTTTCTGATTAGATTCAACTGATTTAAGCAAGCTCAAGTGCTAAGTTCACATTAGGATCAGTTTTAATTGCAAAACTCAAAACAGCTGAAAAGGAACCTGTCAGTCAACTAGAAATTGAATTCTACAACGAAAAAACAAAAAAAATTCTAAATTTAAATAGAAGCCGTGAAACATTTTTACTTTTGAATTCAGGTCAAAGTTTTCAGCTCAAAGTCATAATAGAAGCTCTTTTTTTAAGTTTCAGTTCATCAAAAATCAATACCGTTTATTCAATTTATCTTTTTCCGATTTGGTATGATATTTTCTCCAGCTCCGTAGCTCATTCTATAAAATTTTCAGTTTAAAAGGATTTTTTCCATATTCAGAGATTAATCTTTATTCTAAATTGGAAAAAATGTCGATAAAAATGAATAAAAAATACAGCTTTTCTGATTTCTTCAAATAAGAATAAAGGTTCACAAAATTGAAAAAAAAAATTGGAGGCTTGGAGGAGAAACAAAAAACAAATTTTAAAAAAATCAACTCAGAAATGTTTTGAGAAAAAACAATGTTGGAATTTGGTAAAAAAATTTCAGATGTCTCCAGATTTAAATTTTCTCAAAAATTTTCCCAATTTTTTTTTCGAGGTCAAATTTTTACGATATCTCAAAAAAATCTTGAACATTTTTCAACATTCCAGAAAATATTTGAAAATTTTCAACTTGGTAAAAATATTGAGAAGAATGATCTCAAATGAAATTTTGAGATACGTAACATGAAAAATTTTTGAGACAGTGGATGTATAGAAAGTTCCTATTCAAAATTCAAACTAGGTCATTTAAAAAATTATGAAAATCGCTTTTTGGTACAGTAATGAAGATTGCTAATAGTTAAACTTAAGATCATTCTGTAGGACTTCAGATATCAAAATCATCCTTCAAAATTGATACCATGATTTCTATCCCATACAGTTATTTCAATAGCTAATTGTTCAATTATTTTAAATTTTAGAAAAATTAAGAACGACTTTCCATCTGTTTTTTGGTTTCTTTTTTTTTCAATTCACACATTTTCATTTTGAGAACCATCTGAATTTTAGACAAGAATTATTCCCAATCTGAGTGCGGATCTTCCAAGACCACATAATCAGAATAAAACTCCATCCTCATTTCCTCAACTGCCAGCACAATTCAACTAAAGAGCTAAAATTATCTGCATAATAATACTACCTGCGACATATCTATCTTCTAAACCAATTCCAACCCAAACAATTGCTTACCTGAAACAAAAACACAAACAAATAATTATTTATCACCGCCTCGCATAAATTAATTACCATTTTAATTAGTCATCCTCACTGAGCTAATTTTTCCACTTAATAGTAGTCTCACGTTAGGCATCAGTCAAATAATTCGCACGCGGGCTATCCACCACCCCTCTCGCCACGCTCAGCACCACGCCACGTAAAAGTAGCGCAAACCCGAACGATGTCCAATATGATGGACACAAACGTACAAATGGTCATTTCATTTCGCAGTCATACAAAAATACTGGATCACAAATGAATGTAACAAATGAAAGTAGCATTCGTATTGTATACGGCGCGAAGAGAGTAAGTACGTCTATGTACCTACGCGGTCAAATAGGACAATTCTATATATTACAACCATCTTCGGTTCGGACAAGAGAAACGTGTAGCACGTTGAGCTTTTCATTGATCGCGTCACTGTATCGTGTGCTGTCGTCAAAATTAAAATTTTTGACTACAAAGCGATCCGTCATTGACCGCGAGGTTCACTTTCCCTGGTCAGCAGTATGCAGCCTCTTTGGTATAGATATGGAGGTACAAATCGACTGAGTGGATACCTATGTACGGTGAGGAATGCGATGCTAATGGGAATAATTACCTATTACTCGAGTACTGTTAGGTGAAGTGGGCAGAAAAATGGAATACTTTACAGTCTCAAGTTGGCACTTATTACTTCCAAACTTCGATGTAATCGGTTTTTTTCGGATGCGTACAAATATTATTCAAAAATCTACAGTTTATTGAAAATTTTGGATAGGCAATCAAAGAAAGCGATTCACAGAATTTGAAAGCTCATTTTTCAGTTCCAGTTTAAGTTCAATTTAAGTTTGAATATTTCAAAAATTTGCCTGAAAATTCGAAGCATTGGTTTAAAAGCCGGATTTTGCAATGAGGATCATTGAACCTGAGCCTGAGAATTGTTTCAATATTTCTTCAAATTGTTCATTTTGATATCAGATTTTACTGAAAATTGGAAAAATTTGGGTCATATTAGGATTTTAACTTCAAGTACCCAAGAAGAGCTACAAACCCCAAAAATGTGTAAATTTTGATCTAAAAAAATGTGGTTAAACTATCAAGCTCCAAATGAAACTCCACTCAAAAAATTTCAGGGATTTTGGAAAACATGAATTTTTTTAATTTTCAGGGCGCAAGGTCATATGGAAAATCCATACCTTTGTCAAAAGAAAAGAAATTAGTGATATTCGATTGACAGGTCTATGAAGTCACCTAATCCCAAACTAACCGAGTCAGCTTTTAAGCAATCAAGAAATCAACCATTGTTCAAGCACTGGAATATATCTCAATTAAATTATTGATAAACAAATTTGTGGGTGTGACTTTGAAAAGGCATAAATGGAGAATTTTTCAATTTTTTTGCTGAAAAAATTCAAAAATGGAGGTGGTATGACTTTGAAAAAAAAAGTTTGCAGTCGATTTCCCAGCTACATGTTGAGAAGGAAAAAAAACGATAAAAAAATTAATCAAAAGATCTGACCAGCTCCTACATCTTTTAGTTAAAATTTCATCTCGTTTGAAAAATTTACAATATTCAACTTCCACTCAATCCACGATTTGATACGAATTACTACTTATTTCAAGTCAAGTTTAGATCTAAATGAAAAATAAAATTTTGAGAAGGTAAAGAGTACAGAAAACAAAATTCAGTAGGTTTGGCTGCATTTCCTTGAAAGTATTCTCTCATTTTTAAATCAGTGAAAATTATCAAAAATCACTGAAAAACAGTCAGAATTACAGCACAGGGGAAAATCAGTGAGAAAAATCACTAGAAAATCAGCGAAGATTCACTGAAAGGTCAGTAAAATTTACAAATTTAGCTGAAAAATCGATGAAAATCTTGGAAAAATCAGTGAACTAGGTATTCTTATTTTCCATGTTCTGAAATTCTGACTGTTCATCAGTGACTTTTCACTGATTCAGAATGAGAGATTAAAATTTTAGCTATTGATTCACGATTCCATCTCATTCCTTTCCACTTCGTTCACCAGATTTCAGTTCATCTGATGATGAAATGAGAAAAATATGGCCCCTTTTAAAAAAAATTTATCAAAGCAATTTTTCGGCCAAGAGTAGTATTTCAGGATATCTGAAAGAAAAATTACATACCTACATTTGGGAGGAGGACTAGACTGTAAGTATAATTTCGAGATTTTTTTCTTTAAAATCTTGTAAGAGTATTTCAGAAAAAAGAAAAATTATAGCTTCGAGGCATCAAAAAAAATTACATTTTGGAAACTTTCAAAAAAAAATTTTAAATGGTATTTTCTTTGAATTTTTTCAAAATTATTCTACGAGTATATTTGGAAAAGAAAAACACTACCTGACCGGAAGCGGGATCTTTAAAGATAGAAAATAGAGATTTTTATGACAAAAGTCAAAACATTTTCCACCTTATTTTCTATTGATTTTTAGGAAAAGCCCCTTGAGGTAAGATTGCAATGAAATTATCCTTCATTTTTATCCCCAATAAATCTTGGCTGGAATAGTTTTTGGTTGAAAGCTTCATTTCAAGAGATACATTTTGACAAGCTGAACTATACAATATCAAGATCTAGGAGAAAAGAAGAAAATTGTGTCCCCAAGTAAATCAAGACCAAAGAATTTTTTGGCTAAAAGCATTCTCTCAAAGATATAAATCAAAAATAAAAATTCAGGAATCTGGACCACTACTTCCTTCAGGGACTACCAAAAACTGCTGGGAAAATTTCAGCCAAAACCGGCTAAATCAGAAAATTTTTCATACTCCAACTCGATCACCTCACAATTCGCCAAACCAAACATAAGAACAAAGTATCCACAGTCGAATTCATTCAGCACCTATTTTCCATCCTACAATGTACATTGAACTCTCTTGCGATAGGATTGCGGTTGAATTTCATAATTTACCAACATAATCATCTGTTGCACGCCCATGCGAACGATTTCGATTTTTACCGATGGTTTCAAGATCACGGTATGCTAGTAAATTATCCACTATGCCTGGGTGCATTGCGGTATCGGATTCAGATTGCTCTGTACGATCACCAAATACCAAATCTCCTTCAAGACACCATCGTACCAGGTACCCTACCTCAACCAGGGTCTATCTTCGGTCAACATTCATATGAATTTGTAAACACCACACGAACGATCTCAGCCCTATTGACACAATTAAACGTCAAACGTCAACTACGACGGCACCAAATGTCAAACATACGCGCTTATACAAAAAAAGAAGACCTAACCATAGAAGAATTCAAATCACCAGTCATTCTAACACCGCGATAAGATTTCAGCAGCATCCGAGACGCGGTGTCGTGTGATATATCAACGTGTTATAACGCTTATCCGTCTACTTGGCGAATGATAAATGTAGCTTAGTCATTGTTTGTATTGGAGCAGGTCCGATGACGGGCCAAGCTTTATTCCAGGCGGCTGATGCGACATGCCGGAGGCATCGCGTCCTCTTGCCTACCATAATATTACGATAAATCCGCGCATCGTGCCTGAATATTACGGCTATAAAGTCTCGCATTCGTCTCGCCTTCATCTTCGCCATACACCAAAATCTACGTGTAATCTTATTATATAATTAAATATCATAAAGGTAATTAACCTTTATTTTTATGCCGTTTACGTACGTTTTGGCGAAATTGTCTCTTAAACGTAGCCGACCCGGGTAATCTGAAGATCGTATTTGCCGCTCGTGGTAACCGGTTCGCAACGTTTCCAGAGTGTATCGGACGATTAAAATTTAAAACGTACGTCGGCTTCTTTACATTGTACAATAATTAAGCTAAATATCGTCTCGTAAGTTTGAAAAACGTTCGTTGAACGAGCATCCAGAAAATCGAAAGTTATCTACCGGAAAACCGGTTTTCAGCCAATGCGGCATATTGCACCAGGGTGGGCTTTAGAGCGGCATAAGCCGGCCGAAATCTCGGACTATCGTCCATAAGAAGGTAAATTGATTACCATGAAGCTTTAGATCTATTATAGCCACGCGTCCGAATCACGAGCGTCGTGCCTGGCTTCTGTGGTTACGTTGGCTGCTGGTAAATTCACGATACGCAGCGCATTGAAATGAACGTCAAACCTGCATAATTTTCAATATATACCGCCGAAGCTATCTTGGGGCCGGGCGAGCTTCATAAATATACAATTAAGCTAACTGTACGCCATTACGATGTACAGTTTTAATAACTGAAAATAATCGACCGGCATCGATCGTTGGCTGGATATGGCTGGTACGATCGAGGCAGTTACGATCTACGGCAGACCACTGCGTAGACAATAATTAGTAAAAAAAAAGAACTCGGCGATGCAATTGGTTTCCATTAATTGTGACAGCGTTAACTGAATTGTCAACCGTCGACTCGCCGGTGTCTATCAGCTGATGGGTACCGCTACATTGCGTCGTGCTTCATATAAAAACCCAGTATTTACGAGCCTCTTTTCACCTGCTCAGCCTACCTACACGTTCAAGGTGATAATATGCCGACTATGTGCCCGACTACTTGTACACCGAACTGACCTACCGTTAAAAAAAGTTTCAACGCGAGGTGCACCATAAATGGCACGATTTGAAGGCGCGATGGTCATCAAAGAAGTTGTAATATGAGGCAAAGGTACTGTAGAATCGTCTAGCAGGTGATTTCGATTATGAAGGTATTTATGAAGAGTGAGATGGCGTTGTAAGGTTAATTGCTCGAAAAAAAAAGTAAGAATTTTAATTGTTGTTTATGATCAGTGGCGCCTGAAGCTTATTGGGATGGAAGAGGGTGCCAAGTGAGTATAGACTTGAAATACCAGAAGAATTTTCGGGGGAAGAAGTGAGGAGCCTTTTTTCACAATGTCACCTCAAATAGTTCATGTGATTTGGTTCGTGCCCGAACGAAACGGAGGTGAGACTTTGAAAAAATTGGGTGTTCAATGTCTAAGAAATTTTTTCATTTAAATGTTTTGAAAATCTTGATCTGATGTAATTTGGTGGAAGGGGAGCTACAAAAAATGATGGTTTGCGCTCCGCTAGAATTTCAAGAGGAGTGTGCAATGCTCCCCTTGCACCCCATTTCCCGACCTTCAAAATCACCGAAAAAGTTAGATTGAAGCACAGGGCAAATCTTTTTTTTTTTATATATATATATATATTTTATTTTTTAACAAATCCTAAGTACAATAAACCAGAAAAATTCTTTGCTTCATTGCTTCATTTGCTTCTCATCGAATTTTTGCTGATTTTTCAAAGAATTTTAGAAAATTTCAGTAATTTTACTAATTTTTATTGATTTTGCGGTAATTTTTTTCATCGTATGCTTTCAGTGAAATTTTTTCACCAATTTACTTATTATTGTGTTGCAATTCTCACTGTTTCCAGTGATTTTCGATACTTTTCGCTGATTTATGAATAAGAGAGTTATGATGTTATGAATCTGAAAATTCGAATTTTTGCCATTTTTTGAACTTTTTCTGTCATCTTCATACTATTTTTCTTACTTCAAATTCACCAAAAAAAAAAAAAAAAACCTCTTCATATCTCGATTAACAGATTTAAGAAGAGAACATTTCCAAAATTCCTGCTTTTTTCAGTAAAATCGTTGAAATTTCGACTATTTGTGACCCTGCCGGAAAGAAGGGACCTTGTGTAAAAAAAAATCGATGTCTCATTTTTCACGTTTTTGGTTCAAATGACACCAAATCTGGACCAAACACAAAAAAATAAATTGAATTCTTGCTATTTTCTGGGTTTTCTTGCCAATAAGTAACATAATATCTTATCTAATGCTGAAATAATCATTACATCTTCATTTCAAAATATTTCAATGACACAGTCAGAAACGCGACCAAAGGACTTTCTCTCATGACAGTATTGCATTGGAAAAATCAATCCTGAGTTGAATTTTCCAAAAGTGATGATCTAAGCATCGGGTCTTTTTAAAAAGGGTCAGAAAAAATTAAGAGAATGGGCGCTGAATGAAAAATCTCAACCTGTTCCTCTCTCTATGATAATTCGGTTCGTTCTTTTGCCCTCGAAAACAGTTTCGAACGAAATTCAAGTTGTTCTGAAAAGACTGCAAGTGAATTAAGGTACATATCCAACAAAATTTTGTAGCGAAAAAGCACAGCATTTTCACAATATTTTCCAACTTTGAGAAGGGAAGGAAGAAGAAGGACCAAATACGTATTGACTTTTTATACTATTTTTCATTCGATGAAAAAAATCAGTAGAAAAATTATCAAGTGAAGTGTTCTGAAAGATTCTGAAAAAGAGGAAGAATAAATTGAAAACTTCATCATTTTAATTTAAAAATTTAAGGGAGAAAGGAAGATATTTTGAAATTTTTGATTAAAAACCAGACACAGGCATGGACACCAGGACCAGGACGCGTAAGCAAAAGGCGGAAGGACTTTCAGAAATGTTAATACCTACTTAATAAGATTTATAAAACAAGAAAATCATAGCATTTTACAATTTCGTAATTTTTTTCTCATTAGACCACTGAAAAAGCTAATTACCAAAATCTGAACATTCGAATAATGAAATTCTCCGAGATGAAAGCAAAAAAATAGAGGTGTAAAAGATGCAATTGCACTTTCAGAAAATTTTCCATTTTTCAAAGGATAATATAATTTTTCAATAAACTTTCATTCTTGCTCTGCTCTACCCCTCTCAGATGGCTGAAACATGGAACTTCGCTTTTTGGATGCTTTTTTCTGCAAAGATTCTCTCTCAACCTCAACAGTGCATAAATTTTCTCATTCTTGTATTTCTTGCCATGGTGAAAATTTCTCATTTTTAAAAACTAAGCAACTTCATTCGAATGGTTCCTGTATGAATTAATTTTTTGGGAGACTGCTGCCTACCTAAATTCAAATTCATCCTTTTTCTTAATCATAAAAATGTAAAAAAAAAGTCGCTTGTCATTTCACTTTTCAGACTTCTCAGACCACGTAAAATTCACTATATCAAATTTCATTTTAATATGTATTTATCCATAACACATTCCACCCACTACTTCTTCATTTCTTTAAACAATGAAGATTTCAATTAACCTCATTGAGTCAATAATCCACACTAGACTGGACTCATCAATGAAGAAATAGGAGGAAAAAAATAACCGCAGCCATATAAGAGACCTTGAGCCACCAGACCGTATACTTTCGTTGACTTAGCAGATGCATTTATTATAAAAATTTCACTTTTCCTGCTAAAAATCAATCAACGTAGCATACTCGAGAATTCTTACGAATTATAACCAGCTTGCAGATAGACACGCTTGACATGCAAATTCGCACTCGTGCTAGCCATCGTATATCATACCGAAAGTGCATTGTAACCGAGTCAAGATAACGTTGAAATTACTAGCAAATTTTTCTCATATCTGAAGTACGATATGGAATAAATAATATGAGGGGAAAAAACACCTTTTCGTAATTGATTCTTATTTCCGAGTTGCCGGGACTGTCAAGGTAGAGAGCTTGGGTCGTAAAAGTATTCGATTTATTATACTTTTCATTTAGAGTAATTCCAATTTGTATAGTTGAGGGGAAAAAACGAAGATGTGATTATGAGAGAGTCCTGATCGGAAATAGCTCAAGTGGTGGGAATAAATGGAGATTCTTTTCTAGTGTCATTGACCAATACGTAAATCAAGAAAATTTCCAATTTTCGAGTGATTTGTAGGCAGACTTTTGAACGTGAACTTTTTCCGTGTAAAAGATACCTATTTAATATGCTTGAGTTCATTCACTTTAAAATTATGATGGTAATAATTTATTCTTTTTTTGTTCCAGGTATGTACCATAAAATCCAAATTACCTATTCTATTCTTAGAAGTGCAGCTTGGTGAGTACCCAGATGTCCTAATTTTTTGAAAGGTTTTTAATTTTTACAAAAAAAAATTATTTTTAAAAATGTTTTCAACTATTGAAATTTTATTTCAAACCTTTTTTTGGAGATTCCCAAAATTATTTGAATTTTTATATGAAGTGGAAAGAGCGAGAATCTGGCTTTTTTGAAATAATTCGTGTCATTTTTCGTGACTTTTCCAATTTCCATTCTGTTATCTAATCAATTTTTCTGCCATTCTAATAAATTGAAGTAGGAAATGGAAAGCAAATTTTTTCATGTTTCAAGATCGATCTTTTAATTTTATGAATTTTTAGGTAATTATTTTGATTTTAAAAGTGAATTTTGAACTGATTTTCATTACTTTTTCATGACGAAATATCACGTTTCCAAAATCATGATTTTTTCATGACCAGTTGGATTTCGACACCTTGTAAAATTAAAATTTTAAATCAGGAAAAAAATAAAAATTCTGCAGAAATTTTTGCAGATTTCTCAATCATCAAAATTGATTTTTTTTTCTTTCCAAATATTACGATTTGCTTCAAATTAAAATCATACAAATTGAGGAAAATTGTACACAGCTGGTCACAGATGATCTTCTCTGCAATTTTCACCCAAGTTTTTGAGAATTTTAATTTAAATTTTTCAAAAAATTAATACAGTAATTTTTCTAATTGACAAGAAATTTTCTTATTGATTTAAAAAAAAATTTGAACAAAACAATGAAAAATTCAAGAAAATCCTTAGTACTGATTTTTTTTTATTTCAAAGCTTCAAGCTTCTTACGTTTTTCCATGGAATAATTTTTTTTCAAGTATCGGATTCGGATCACCTACTTTTACTCGGATTAATAATCGAACACAAACATATAGCGGTCCTCAGATCATTTTTTCTGTAATTTTCACCGAAGTTCTCGAATTTTTATTTCAACTTTTCAAAAAATTAACACTCAATGTTTTTTCTAACCATCTGAGAGAATTTTTTTTCAATTTGATATTTTCAAAAAATTATTAAACTAGAAAAAAAAACGAAAAAAAGAAAAAAGATGAACATTCAATGATTTTGAAAACTGATATACAACGCAAAATTTACATTGATTGAAAAATAAGTAAAGCAACTCCAAAGCACTATTTTTCTATTCAAGACCTCTCACCTTCTTCCATCGAATAACTTTTCTCAAATATCAAATTCGAATTTTTTTTACTCAGACTAAAAATCAACACGAACACAGCCGACCAACACAGCCCAATTTACCGACGAAAAAATTCAAAAAATCACCAATTCATCGACACGACGATTCCCTAACACTGTGAAATTTACCAAATCCGCGTAAATATTAAACCAGCCATAATAAACGATCTCTCGGTCGAAAAAAATTGCAACCTAGATTTTTTTTGAAAACACATGATTTGCAAAAATCACTCCTTCGCGACCGAATCCGATACCTGTCAAAGACGACAAACACTTGTAATCTAAACCACGTCCAGACTACCATTACAAACACGACCGACAGTGAGGATAAAATTTACAAGTGAAAATTCACAATAACGTTATGTTATAACGCCAATCAACCAACAAAGAACACTTCGAAACGTTGAAAGGCAACAGGAATATATTCGGATCAATTAGCAACATTTACAATATTCGTATGAATGAGAACTGACTTGTAATAAGCATCTAAGGCAGAGAGAGAGGTCTACTCGAGCGTCATCTTGACATAGTCAGTATGGGAATGGGAAGCACATAGCAAACTGGTTACCCACGCTAATAAAACTCTGCGTGATTTTTCGACTCGTTCGATTAAATTTGTCTTGCCTCGACCGAATTTTAATTACCGACGGATTCATCGATTAGATGGACGTTTCCAATTGTCGTATTGTAATAAAAATCCATCGTAGGGAATTTTTTTTTACGAGTACTTCGAAAAGGTACGAAGTCAATAGCCTACGTTTTCCTGTATCGGGTAGGTATGGCTCCTTGCTCGAGAGTTCGGCACGATTTCCCGCTGGGTGCGAATTTCTCGTCCGCTATGATATTTTTCTCACCTCGATGGTAGGTTTTTTTCGGTTTGTCGCGGATTCGCTCAGAAACGGATGCCAAATGGGTCTAGAGATCTGTGTATTGCAGAAATTCAACTCATATTCAATCCGCAATTGAAATCGTGTTCAGTTCGAAGGCTGGTTCATTACTGTGAACGACCAGGCATTTGGAATTATCATTTTGATTAGATAGACTTTGGAATATATCGCTGTCAGCCATAAATGCGAATATCGTGCTCGCGAATAACTTGTAATTTACAATTTTTCCGACCGAATATTCACCTGTTTGATACGTGACTGCGAGCTGCTCGTATATTTGCAATCCTTGGGCGAGATATTTCGCACCGTCGAAGATATCTTTCGACCCCGGGTTACAAAATTTTCGCAATTCAAGGACGTTTCCGGAATGAAATTTTCTGATCGAATTGGTATCAAGAGTATAATCTACGATACAGTTGATTTTTTTTCAACGTTTTGTTTACATAAGTCCGATTTACTGTTATAACACTGCTTATAATAGTCATCCATAGCGAGCAGTTTTTTTTTACAACGAGTTTTAATGGTGAGAACTGACCAAAGCAATAATCTTGAGAATTATGTGTAATAGAGATGATACGATCCGGAGAGGGGCAGATCGAAGGCGCCGAACGGCGCAGCGGAAATACAAGGTGTAGATTACACTCTTTCACTGTATAGTTTGGCACAGCGCGTTCGTTTCCGTTACTCCTTTTATTTTCATTTTTCCGTATTCGCGTAAGAGTGTTTACGCTTTTGTTCTTATTCTATGGGTGATGTTGGGAGCCAGGGCAGTCGAATATTTGGCCCGTCTAATTGGATTTCCCTGGAACTGAGCCCGGCATTATCCTTAGAAGACGTCTCGACTATGGCCATCGTAGTCTTCGAACCGTTTCCTGAGACGTCTTAGTCTGTATAGATTTTTAGCCGAGTTCACGACCAACCGAAACGGACCAGTAGAAATTTTATATAATTCAGTTAATGCAATACCACCAGCCTCCAAATTAAAGTGAAAAATCTGCGACGGTTATTTGTAATTTTACACGGTCGCGATACCAATATAATAGAGTCTCCGGTGTGTACTCCGGCGTACTGTATGTTGGTCTGGGTATATCGTCGTCGCGTCGCGTAGTCCGCAATGCCTGTTTTCATCATCGAGAGCGAATTCCAATCCACCCGTATTGCCCTATACTATCCAAGAATTTACTCATTAATCACGAATTTTAATCGTACGTAGAGCTACAGTGTACGTATCTTTCTTCTCATAAGTCACGAGTACAGTTATCGTCGATATTGCTATACATATTGTCGTTTCATTGTTGGTATATTACAATTCTAGATGTGTGTGGTGGTAGGCTGGATATGATCTGTGGATTGCCTGGTTAGCTCATTCCACTTTTAATACGTGGACTATTTTTTCGTATTTATTGGGAGGAGATATCGTAAAATTGGACGGTATCGTGAAAAAAATCAAGGTGGCACTAAAAGCACTTTAAAAATGTCATAGAAGAGCTGAAAAAAAATGATTTTTTTAGAAAATTTTCTGTCAAATATATCCATCCTCTGACTTCCCTTTCCTTCAAGAAATATGAAAAAAAAAACATTTTTTCAAAAAAAATAATAATTTCAAAACACCACACATTAGTGATCTGAACTGAAACTATTTTTTTCCCCTGCGTAATTCTAAAGTTAATTGTGATCGATTTGTTTAATTCATTCAAAAAACCCTCACAAAATTATGGAAAAATTTTGAGCTCACGTTTTCAATATCCCACGAAAAATTAGAGAAACTGAAATCCAAACAGTGAGAGAGAATATTTTGATTTGAAGAATTTCCATAAATGACTAGACAATAGACATACCCTGAAACCAATCACAGCTTCATTTCATTTCGTTTTTCAAGTTTCTGAAAAAAATTTATGGATGTATGAAACGAGTCGAAAACGAATATTATGATGAAATTGTTTGACAAAAATTGTTTTCCTAGAATAACATGAATTTTATGTTAGGGACAAAAATCCAAAACTTGAAGGAAGTTTTTCTCAAAAAAATTTTAAATCTTCGAATTTGAAACTCTGCAAATGAATCATTCATTCAAAATTATTTCCCACGAAAAAACATCGTTTGAATAAGTATCTTCTATGAAAAGGTATGTATTCAAATTACTGAATCAATTGAGTTGAATCAATGAGTTTTTGTGATTATCTAATGGGAAGTGACCTCCAAAAAAAAAATTCAACTTAATCATACCTATGTTGGCTAAAGTCATCTTCTCAAAAATTTCAAACCCAAAATTAAATAAAAATTGAAAGAAAAAATCGGTAGCTTTTTTGAATTTTAGGTAAGATTGGTAAGAGGTAGAATTAAAAAAAAAAAAACATTTTCAACAGGCTCGCGGTTTTCGGAGATTCGTATATGGAGACAATGAAAAATTATAGAATCTATTTTAATGCCAAACCAACATTAAACGTCCATTAACTCTACTTACCCACTTTCAAAAAGTCAATATTTTAGAAAAATTAGATAAAAAATTGAGAAAAATTGGAAAATATATTTCGCTAAAAAAATTGGTGGGAATGAGTAAAAATTTGAGCTACTCCCAAAAAAATTATCCCAGCCTCCAAAGCTCAGAAAAGTCGTGAGATGATTCAATAAATTGATTTTAATCACAAAAATAATTTCATCTCTTAGAAAAAATTTGTGATGACTTTTGTGAGTTCGATTTTCATCACAAAAAACATCCCAGTCTCAATAACTCCAGAATACCATGAGATCATATTTTCATTTTCATAATTATGCTCGTTAATTACCTAAAAATATTTTTTGTCATTTTTTAAAAATCTTTTGTAAATCTATTGACCAAAACAAAAATGAGGTTACTTTAGTTCAAAAATATGGAGTTTTTTTAAGTTTGAAATTCAATGCCCTTTGAAATTCAACTCCCTCCTCCCATCTTCAAATCTTCTTGTGAGAAACAAATCATTAGTTATAGTTGGAAATAAAATAAATAAAGTTTATTCTATGTGACCTACCTATATAGATATGAGAATTCGAAAAAAAAAAAATGAATATATCATTGTTGAACAAATCCAAACATGATAAGAATTCGAGATTCAACAGCTGAATTTTTTTTTGATCACCAACTGAAAAAAAAAAAAAAAGAAGAAAAGACCAAAATTTACATTGGAGGCTCTAGAATGGCTAGAAATGGTCAAATTTGAGTTCAGGGGTTTCAAATTAGGAAATAAGCCAAATTTGATCAAGTTTGTTTAAAAAAATCGGTTTTTTATGCTCAAAAATTTCCCAAAAAATTGAGATATCAGTTGGGGCAGATGAAACAGAGGCAATACGGCTTCCATTCTGATCAACAGCAGACACTTCGAGATGAAATTTTTAAAAAAGTTGTTAAACTTGATACCTATAAATTTTTTTTGATTTGAAAAAATACTTCACAAAAATAAAAATCTCTTTTTAGTTGAAATTTAGATTTTTTTTCAAAATTTTCTTTTCTTTAATCAATTAAAGAAAAATGACTCACAATTTGTACGTTTTAAATTGAATACAGGGAAGAAGGGGAGAAACTTTTATGTACAATTTGGATTTGAATTTTTTCTAGGGGAAAAAACCATAGAATTTTCGCACTTGGTCTAGCATTAGCTTTCGCTGGCTGAATTAAGTACTTATTGCTACCAATATTACAACCTTTTTTTCTATTCTGAAACTTAATTTAAAATTTTGAAAAATTCTCCATAATCTAGCAGCCAGTTTTCGAAACTTTTTTGGGGGAATTTTTTTCCTGTTGTGATAGGTTTGGACTACAAAATCTATTAGCCCAGTCTAAACATTCCGGATATCTTTTCAGCTTTCAAATTTTCTCAAAATTTCATTTCGATGCCAAACAACGAAATTTCCAAAATCTCAAGATCTCCGAATATACGAAAAAAGGTACAGAGGCTTGTAAATGGGAAAATATTTTCTTCAAAATGTACATCCAAAGTATATAAATTTTGACTTTCTATGATTCGTACAAATCTTCAAGTCTTTAAATCTATCCAAAAGTATTCTCTCCAAATTCAATAACTTCCAACATCAAATTTCTGATTCCAATACGACTAAAAACAATCCGACCAAAACCAGTACGAAATCTCAAACTGCAAATCTCAATTTAAACAAGAATCTCTTAAAATCTCACGATCCTCTAACCAGTTAAATTCGAACCCATCTACTTCAACAATCCCGAGATTCCATACGAGGGCAAACCTTCCTGGGAGCCCACCGCCCCAAGACCATCATCCACCTCGAAATCGGTCAAATTCCCACACAGGGCCATATTTTTCTTCAAAATTCGTACACTTATCTCCATACGCACCGTACATTGCGTCGCTCCGGATTATGTCAAATTGCTCACAATAGACCTAGACGACTCAATGGGCGTTACCAATTAGTTAGTGATTATCGAGCGGTAATTTAAACGAGACTTTCGATCATTTGGCCAAGATACAGCTCTCCGGTACATAACACAGGTACTTACGAAGCTATCACGAGGCTACTTTGGGTCCTAAAATACAAGGTATTAGCATAACTTGACCGAACCAGTACATCCGTAGGGTATTACCGTGCACAATGGAAAGTACTAATGGAAGCTTCAATTGTTCCTTCAATATCTGATCATCGATAAGGTAACATTTGACCTGTACAATTGGCAGAAGGTTTTCGATTTGTTGCATGTGAGAAAATGCCATGCCGCGTCCAGTCCACCCGGTGACCATAGAGGAAAAATTCAAAGCGACAAGCTTCGCTGAACACAAAGTACCGTTTTCTTCGTACGTAATACGTATGTACGCGTATCATGAAAAGATACGTTTATTCAAAATAATATAGGTACCGACCACTCAGGTATTTGAGTCGAGAAGTGGAAAATTTGTATTAATTATTAATACCTCGTATCTCGGAAGTATGCGAATGGTCGATGAAATTAATATCAAAAGTTGATGGCGTTTAAATGAACGAGCAATTTAGCCGCATAGACCGGGTTAATCATGTGAAATTATTTCCTCTTTGTGGAAGCGTATTATTATAAGGAATGTCTTCTATATTTCACTCGTATATACGCGGATACCCATATTAACCTAAACATCGCCAAGATGGGGTTTAATTTACTCGATTCTGATATGTATTTGTATTGTTTTCGCTGGTTTTCCAAGCTTTTCAAAAAAAAACAACGCAAAAACGTCTAACAATTTCCTGGTAAATAAAAAGTGGCTTTTTTCCAAACGTAATCTAGAACGTATCTAATTTCATGTTGAGTTTTAATTTAACAAATATAAATAACATCAATTATCATGGCAAATGTTACAATTCACATGCTCTCATTTTTATAGCCAGTTGTATTATTTATTTAATTAATTCTCTCCTTCCCTTCGGTTAGATTCAAATCCACCTTCGAATCGTTTGTTTTTTTTTCAACCAAGCACATTTTTTGAGACAAAAATGATCTAAAAATAAATCCGGAACCTTTGAGAAATCCATTTTATCTACCCCCCCGTAAGAATTTCTTTGTTGAGGTATCAATTAACTGGCGGTAATGGTTTTCTTATACATTACACGCATGTTCGAATTGAAATAATGAATTTATTAGAAGGACGCGGGCGCAGAAGAAGCCGCTTAGCTCGCGTTTAGAACTGGTTCTGTGCCTGATAAAAGGTTACACTTAAATGATTTATTCGTTTAAATTATTTCACCTTTGAGATTATGATCAAAATTACATGTATTTTCGTGTAATGTATTTTCGCGCCATTTCACACGTTCCGGTTACTACAATTTGACCACATGGTAGTCAAACCAGAATTACTTTTTCCTACTCTTCTCGGAATTATATTTAGAAATATTTAGGTTATGCAACTTTTGCTACCACGCATTCCTAATAATGGTAGGTGTTTACGTTTAATAATAATAGAAAAAAACCTTAACTATGCCAGTTTACACATTGTATGTAATTTAGTAATAAATATACCGAGTTGTTTATACCTAAGAGGAATAGCAACATAATCGACATATGTAGAATGGGAATGTTCGAAGTAGAATAGATTATTTTTTTTACTTTTTTTTCATCGCGGTGTCCAAAATTTTGACAGTGTGGGAAATTTCCTACTTTTTTGGCGTCTATTGAAAATGGGATTTTCCATTTGGGTATGAAAAATTGGCAACAGTGATCGCTATCTTCGGTTTACCTAGTTTTTCTACGATAATATTTTGATTAAATGTATCCCATTTGATTATTTTAAAACCAGAGAGAAATTTTCACCGTAAGATGTTAAATAACCGCAAAACGATCAAACGTAATTTTGTGGCTGAAAATATATGAAATGCCATAAGAAAGGTAACCGGAAAGAAGGTTGAATATTTTCATCGTCGTGGAATGAAGTGAAAAAAATATGAAACTGGTGGATTCGTATTACGTTTCAAATTAAGTCATCAACGGAACTTTATTATGCTTCGGAATTGAATTGAATACCGCAAAGGTGCGAATATGGCGAAAAAAAGGCGTCGATTTAATCTCGAATAGTAAACCGAAATCGTAATGGAAAAATTAAAATGGGTATATTTCACTTCCTCGTTCTTTCTTCGGGTTTGGATTTTTTCGTAGTTGGATATGATTCGTACGTGGAGAAAATCGATTACTTTTGAGGTATTTTGTCGATGCAGAAGAAGCCACAGTTGCTGTTAGAAAAGGAGGGAGAAGAGGGAGAAGAGTGAAATTTCTGATGTAATGGAAGTTCAAACTCGGTCTGGGGTGGATGAAATGAAGAAATATTTGCGAAAATTGATGAATTATCGGATATTTGGAATTAATATCGTATGATTTGATCATACGATGTTTAAAATATTTTTCATAAAGCAAATTTTTCTTCGAACTCAGAAAATTAACTGAGACGAATATCTTAATCCAAATTTTACAAAAAGAGTGACTGCAGTCTAGAATTTTAACACGTGATGATTTATGAAGTAAGTACGGGGGAGGGGCATTTCTTTTCCATGCAGTATACTGTGACTCAAAAGTAGTGTTGGACTTTTTTTTTTCAAAAATCACTACTCAATTTTTAGAAAACTTTTGGATGCCTGTTTTCAAGCCATAAAAGGGACTCAAATCTCAAATTCATTTTTAAAAATTTTCAAACCTTTCCCCCACCCCCACATAGAAACTTGAGGTTTTTATTTAGTTACAGAAAAAATCTCAAATAAAAATGAGGAAAACTTAATTTCAAAGAAAAATCATAAAGATTTGAAAAATTAAATAAATATAAAAATCATGACAAGGAATTTACTAAATCATTGCGAATGAAAATTCAGTTTTTTTTTGGATTCAAAATTTTAAAACTTCTTGACAGCTCAATGCTTCCAACCCTCCCCCTCCCCTCCCAAAAAAACACGTGCTTCAAAATTATCAATTTCACACATGTTTTTACGATCTTTTCGTTCAGTGATGAGGAAGTAAAATATCAATCATTTTATTGAAAAATTCAGCGATGTGAAAAGTCCGAGCGAAACGAGATGGAAAATTGTGCAAAAAAAATAACCTTGATAAATTGAAACTTGATCTCTTTTCTCTTCTTGAGGTTTCCCAAAAACGTAGCCAATAATTTCGAATTCTCTTCTACTCATTTCCACTTTTTTTTGCTTTTTTTCAATATCATAAATTTTGGAAAAATTTATAATAAAATAAGAAAATCATTATTTTTCTAGATAGGTTTATTTTTTCTTTTTTTTTAATTTAAAAAAAATTTCAAAGAAAATTCCAAAACTGCTGAATTTTCCAGGGTTTTCCGATGATGGATTTTTTTCTGTTCTGCAATATTTTTCCATACAATAGTTTTCATCCCCGGTGAGAGGGTGGGTGGGTGGGTGGGAAATACCAAACTGCCACAATGAAGGTACACTTGTTTTTTTTCTCAGGGAAAAGACATCAATTTTGGTATGTTTTCAATGAAAAATAAAAATGGTGCTTATTTTTCATCTTTGCCTTATTTTTTTAGAAAAAAATTGATCCCCTCCCCCCTGAAGTAGTCTCATCAAAACCCAAATACTTTTACTTCAAATCTTCGATACCTAATAAGTAAGTAATTTTTTACAATTATTCTCCCTTCTCAATACAAATTTTATAAAGATGAGCAAAACAAATTTTACAACATTTTTTCTTGCAAAAAAAATAAAAATGGGAAATTTTCGCTCAATTTCTGACGATTTTTTGGGAAAAAATATCAATCGCTTCAAGAAATCATAAAAATTGAACTTGAATTTTGACCCTCCAAAATTCACTTTCCACCACACCTCGAATACCTACATTTGAACAGCGTCACTTCAACTTTCCTCCTAATAGCCACCCCCCTCAAAACCATCTCTCATCTAGAGGGTCCAAATCGACCCAGAATCGTCGGACAATTTCACACACGAGATTCAATCAAACCTCTCGTTACCTCGACAGCTTTGACCTGCACGCCAATATTCGCACCCCACCCGATCTCGCCTTCGATCCATCCTCCGGTACCGGTCCGTAATTCACACCGTGGTAACCTAATAGACTCGCCATCTCGCCATACACCGCGGAATAAAACTCTCATTTACCTATAATTTCAATTAATCAAAGATAAATCTACGTTAGGCCGGTATAAATCATAGTGCACGTTGTCGAACATCTGTTCAAACACCAGGTAACCCTGGTACCTGGACACGATACACGATCCATTGGCTCAGTACAACCTCCCATCCTCGACTTCAGACTATATAGCGAGTATATTAGTAATATACTAGAAAATACCGAGCATGGCACTTTATAATGTGAAATTCTCATCCGTGTAAGTCTCCGTCTGTAGTCTGCTGGGTGCTCGACTAACAAACCGTAATAGGTAAATAAGGATTCGAAATCATGTCGAATAGTGGGTGTGAAAATCCATATATGGAATCCAACCAACGTTCGTACCCACCAATGGAATATTTTTTCCGGATCCGAGCGAATTCGCTCGAGACCTCGTTTAAATCTGTGGAATTGTGTTGCAATTATGTTGGCGAATTTGCGATGCACACGAGTCCGAATCGTTTAACAAATTACATCACGATCATTTTCCAGCCATAATGAGCTTTCGAGTATTGCTCCGGCCGATTCGGTGTGATCGGTGTCATCTGGACATGGCCAGATAATCATACCCGATTGGAGACCTCGAGCTTGCAGATTAACAATATTTACCTCCGATGGCCATATCTGGTTATCTGGTTTATTTAAATATAACTGCATATTGGCTTGTATCGTTTAATGTGATCAATGAAGTGCGTGTTCGCTTCTTAAAACAAAAACAACCATATCTTGGTCGATAATCAGCGGCCGATAAGACGCCTACCGGCTCTATCGCGGTTCATTTAATTAAACCGGCGATCTCGTCGAGTCCCAAGCTTGAGCAAATTCATTAACAGCTTATACCGCCAGTCACCGAATCATTTACAACAATGAGCCAGCAAAATAGAGAAAATCTACCAGGTACAGTTAGCCATTTTGCGTGTACAGCCAATTTACCAGATCGCGATGCTCGGATTATGCATTTCTGCTTAACTCCGGAGCCTTTCAAAAAAAAAGCGCCGCCATATGGTGGCCAAGGGAAAAAAATCTCGCTTTGATGGCAGTTAAAGATTCAGCCAGGGCGATCGGGTCGTCCGACCGGACTCTGGATCACGTACGAATCGGATATTGGCGCGTTATGTGAAAAAATCCACCGCCAGATAAATTAGAATCACGTACAAATATAAAATTAAAATTATTCGGTGCGGAACAATCGATTTAATTGTTTCGTCGGCCATGTGTGCACGGATATCGATTCCGCCAGCAAATACCATACAAGTGGAATTTTTCTATTTGGATGCTTTTACACAATAACTGCTCGATCGCCACCCAGTTCAAATATCTTTCATATTCGTCGGTTATGAGCAATTCCATTGAAAAAAATTTATCGATATGGATGACTAACTGTATAATATTTCAAAGTATCCGATCGAGTAAAAAACTGGTCAATTTTTTCAATTAAAACGAGCTCTACGGTATTGAACTGTGAGCTGGACCATCTTCGGCTCTAAATCGGTCATCGAAGCTAAACGAAAATTCGTGGAAAGAACGCATGGTTTTTCATTGAACGGAGTAAAAAATTTGTACCGAGTACACGAGAATCACGACATTTTGAGGCAACGATACCATCGAACGCGATACGATCAAAGCCCCAGTCCGCTGCTGTGATCTTTTGCACGAAAACACGCGATGCCATCTCGCTCCGGTAAAGTTGTACATAAAGTCACCATATTTCGCACCGCACCACCCGGTACAGCTGAGCGCCGAACAAAGTCCTGCCAGTGTAACCTAGAAAACGGCTCGACTCTCGTGTTAATTTACAAAATTATTATCGAATCGTGGGCTAGAGAATGTGCGCGATTAGCGTGTACGCGAAACAAATTGATTACCGTTAACTTATCGCGTCTTCTTTGGTTCTGTTTACTAACCTAATCTAAAAGCGATATTTTGAAACATTTCCTCGTGTTTTTTCTTCTCATAAGAGGCTTTGTTTTGTTGTGGTGTTTTTTTTTTTCGTACCCCCTTTCTGCGGTAAGGTTTTTCTAGAGTGGTGGTATGGTGGTGAGGTGCAACGTAAGAGGCTGCACACATACTGGGCTCTTGACACGATATAAAGATAAAATAGCGAAAAACTGTGGTGTTGGTGCACGAGCACGAATCACAGGTGATGAAATCAATTCGAGGCTTTTTTCGCTCGTTTAAACGGATTTTTTTATTCATTCGTCAAAGCTAATTGAAAGTGCCCGAGATCGGGCGCCGAATAACGGTAAATGGCTGAGACAAGGGCGCCAACGTACTTAGGTGATGTGAGATAGGGAGAATACTTGGGTTTTGCTGGGTTTGTGTGGTTTTTTACATCAGATTTCAGGTTACTAATTAATATTTTATAAAAAATTCACTCGTAAGTGACTATAAGATCTTTTTTGGACCACCGAATGGATGTTAATTTTTCAAATTTGAGGCTTTAGACGTCTGTGAAATTGAAATGTGGATTGTACAAAATTTCAACAGTTGGCTTCCTTTTTGGGAAAAAATATTTTTCTGTTTGTTAGACTAAAATTTAATAATTTGAATATCAATTTATAAATAAATAATTCGTAATTTTTATTCGAAAAATAATTGAAAATCAAATCTTCTCTGTTCAATTTTTCAAACTTGAATTACCTAAATCAAAAATATGTTCTGAACACAAGTAGCAGTGGCGTAGCCAGAAATTTCTCATGGGGGGGGGGTCCACACTTCCAAATTTTTTCGAGAAATTTTTAGTTCACTTTTCACCATTCTCCTTACCCCCTCCCCCCCAAACAAAATGGCCTATGGGAACAGTAAATTCATAATTTGAAACACTTTCATTCATAAATTTATCAATAAATCACGATTTTCATAAAATATTTAGAGAAAAACTTCGATAAAGGTGTAATTTTGGAATAAGTAACTTTCAAAGTGATCATTTTGACCTTAAAAAAGGAAAATAATAACCAGAAACTTCAAGCAATAGTGTCAGAAGCTTTCTTTGGGAAGGCAGAAAGTGGACATGGGGACTTAAAATACTAAGATGGAGCCTTTTTTCGCATAATCATTGCAAATAATTCAAATAATTGAGATTTTTCATGCCCGAGCGAAGCGAGGGCGAAGCTTTGAGAAAAATTTATTTTCAATGCCTCAAAAAGACGTCAAGTAGGTATAGTTCAGAACTCGAAAATGAATTTTTGAGCAAAAATTACATAGGTAATTGTGGAAAATATTGAAGATTGATCAACGAGCCAAAAAATTTCATAATCCTCTTCCAAAAAAAAAAAAAAAAGAATAATCTAGAAGCCAAAACTTGCGGAGAAAAATGAAAGAGAAAATTTCAGTAGTACAAACGATTTTGTCAGTGCTTTCTTGCAAGTTGTCAAATTTTTTGATTACATCATTCGATTTAAAATGATTTATTATTTTTGTGAATTGAAAAAAAAAAAAACGAGCTTTCATGAATCATCATCTCCTTTCACTAATTCCAACGGAAGGGTATGAGTAAAGAAAAATGTTCACTGAAACTAATTTTATGGTGTGTCCTTCACCAACTTTAAAATTGGATCTTTGTCAAATGATTCCAATAATTTTGAATTTCTCAGGACAGGAGCTTTCGACAATGATTAAAAATTTTTTTTATTCACAGGGTGTCCAAAAAATCATAAAACCTGAAAAATTCAAATAAAGATATGGTATTTTAATTAAGTTGGGAAATAGTAAAAATGAGGATAGTTTTTATAACACTGCATGATACTTTTGAGATCGTTTCACTACTTTTAAATTTGACATGACCAAGAGTTTCCAGAATGAAATTTCAGATCCTATGAGGTGTTATAACACGACCATTCTTCCCCCCTCTCTTTCCTCTTCCCCTCATCCCAGAGTCTGCCCCCTGTAACATTTGAAACGTCTGTATCATTTAATTCATTTTTCACGACTAAATTTGGATAAAGTACAAAAAATGGTTCAACTGGGCCCACAATTTTCATTACTGAATCAGTAAATTTCAACTGATTTCAATCAGTGAATTGATTTTTACTGATTCCACAATCAAAACTCATTATTTGAATTAGCAGTTTTTCACTGATTGGCAGTAAAATGTCATTGATGAACAGGAGAATCAGCGGAATTTGACTGATTATCAGTGACTTGATTTTCTCTATTTCACTAGTCAATTTCGGCATTTTTGAGCCCAGGGGTGCAGTGAAGGAATATTCTTGACGAGCAACTGGTCGTTGAAAATTGGTGAGAGAACGAATTAAACTACCAAAAATAAAAAAATTTAAAACTCAATTTTTAAGGGTAAAAATTAAACTTGAAAAAATTGTATTAGAAAAGACTCCTTCCCCATAATTAGAGAGGCTCCCCTCCTGTTAAGAAGAAGGTTCAAAGAGTCCAGACCTTTCCCTAAGTCAAAAGTTCGCGTGAAAAATGCCTTCTTCCAACATTAAAAATAAAATTTTCTCAAATTGATTGGTATGGAAATTGTTTGTTCCAAAATTACATTTTAATCAAAGCTTTTTCCCTAAATATTCTACGCAAATCGAAAATTTATGAGAATGATTCGAGTTTTGAATTTAGTGTTTTTAAGGTACTCGTACCTAAAAAAAAAATTAATGAGGAAGGTTTAGTTCAACTCAAAAATCCTCAAAAAATTGTGGGAATTCTCCATGAAAAATTTCTGGCTATGCCATTGATAATATATGCAATTATTTAGCAGTGTTTCAAGCCTTCCCTTAGAATTTTTTCACCGCTAGATTTTTTGAGGGAAGGTGGTTGAAATTTTTTGAGGGGTCGAGCTTGGAAAATTTGGGGGGAACACTCGTCGGAGGTTCACCACACCCCTCTTTTTGACTGATTCAAATTAAAAGAGTACCCTACCTATGCTTTTGAAATTGATACAATCCAAAAAACTAAAAACAAACTACCAGTTAGCTGAAGAGGGAGAATTGAAAATTTTCAACAGAATTTGAATTTTATCGGATTTCTCTGACTCTGAGCATGATTTTTCTCATATTTACCTAATCGTAAAGAAAATTGTTCCAAAAAAAGGTCATTAACTGCCATTTTTAAAAAATTTCTGAATTTCAACCGATTCTTCAATCATCAAGGGAGCAAGCTACCATCCCCACCTCGTTCTTATCAAATGATTATCTCAACTCTGAGCACGATTTTCAAAAAGATCAACACTTCTACAAAATTTTGTTCAGCAAAAAAATGTACCTAATAATTTCATTATTGAGGACAGGAGAAGGCTACATTCTGTTCCTTTCGATCTAAAAATATAATCACGTTAATTTTTCTGTTCCCTTCTTTTATTTTTTTCATTTTTGAAAATTTATTTTCAATTCACATTCAACATTTTGTCCTCAAACTCGATAAATTTCAACACTTGATTACTTACGGTATCACCATCCGGTACATTCCTCACTCGTAAAACTCCAGTTCCCCATCAAACTCTCGCCAATACCTCCCAACACCTGTAAATTTCCACCATCCAGTCATCTTAGGGGTAAACGATCTCAGTCATTCGAAACGATTACGATATCGACGGTAACAATTCACTTACTACCGGAAACCCAGTGCACCGTGTACGATTTCACAGAAGCGAATAATTAACTGACCACCCAATTAAGTAATTTACAACTCTGGAGCCAAATTACCCATAAACCGAATGATTTATACGATCGACGGGTTTATATTTAAATCTTAACTACTGGTTCGGATGATGATTGCTGGGTATTTGGAATTCATTGTTGTAATTCGCTTATTTTTACTCACTGCAAGGGTAACGGTACCGGCACGAAACAATCTGAAAATTTCAACAAACTCTCTCAAAGTATGATGAACGATTACCATACGAGGTCATCTCATCATCTCACAACAAGGTGGCTTTTTTAAAGAGTAAAGCTGACGGATAAAAATCATCGTCTATTAAGGTATCCGAATATCTCGTCGCACAGGTACAATTTCGGTACCCATGGCTGGAAATTTAAACACGCGATATTGTAATTATCAGATTTAAAAATAAATTCTTCTAAAAATAGCACGTGTTGGCTATTACAATGTTAAAGCCTGTCCGAAGCTTTGAAAACACGCTACGATTTACCGGCGTCGCGGGCCGGCCCCGTAAAACAGCATGGGAATTGTAATAACAATGCTAATCCGGTTATTTAATACTATGTTTACACTTGCGCTCAGGCTTCGGCAACGTACTCCTGGTAGATCCAGCGCAGCAACAACAAATAAGCGCAAAATGTACTCGCGCAGAGTACACATACTCGCCGGAGTTCGCCCCTCATCCTCTTATATCTTTATAAATAGTATATAAACACACCACAACCGAACCGAACTGAACCGAACGCACCTTAATATACCTCACCGTTAACAAAAGTCCACCATCGGTCGGTAAACATCATAAAGGTATCATTATAACGGTCGATTTTACCTTAATTGGTTGCGAACTAGCCAGACCAGCAATGATGACTTAAATTAATCAGCACGCAGCTGGATCTCGGCTCCGGTACCCGATTTGTATGGCGATCGCGTTTACAAACCATATCTATTAAACTCTTTCGATCCGATAAATTGATTTAACACTTTTCTCATGGGATTTGACCGTTGTTTTGGACTTTTTCTGCGCTTGGCGTTTTCGAGAGGGCGGCGGTTCGTGATAAGTCGATTTTTTCCCCGGTTACGATATTTTTATAAAATATTTTTGCTGACGTGATAGCAGCTATCTTGTCAATTTAGGAAATATTTCGCCTTCTGGGCCATCAACTGGTACCCTGGAGGATTTGATGGCATAATTTGATAAATATAGTTTACTCTTGTTTGCATCTTACTCGATGTATCCGCAGGAGATTCTCGGGTCGAGTTATTTTTAGAATTGATCGTGAAATTACCGGTGTTAGATCGTGTGGGTTTTTGCATCCCTATTTGTAATCGACTTGTCAAGTAGAGGATCGAAGGGTGGATGTGGAAGTGGTAATTGTTAGCCAAAAGGCTCGAATGGTTGGGATTTCGGTTTGGAAATGTGTGCAAAATCAGATGTATTTTTGCAGAAATATTTTTCAGGTTTGATTAATTTTTCGGTCTTGGCTGTTTTACCATTTGAGATCTTTTTTTCATTATTGTCTCTACCTTTTTTTTGATCTTTCAAAAATCAATAATTTTGAAAATGCAATGTTTGTAAAAAAAAAAAAAAATAGGGCGGGCCTTTGAGAAAAATTTTTTAGTTTTGAATGAATCTGCGTAAAATCTGAGTTATTTCCCAATATGATACGAAAATAAAAAATAAGATTTCTGGATTTGGAAAATCTTAATCAGAGTCGAAATGCTTAGATCAAATTTTCATCCTGTTCGAGTGTTCGTTTACCTGTGATTTGTAAACTATGCAAAAATATTGAATAAAAATCTCAAAATATCTGTTTAATCGTTGAATGGATCAAATCAAATCGATTTCTTTATACGATTTGGTATAAAAACACCCTTCCCTCCTTCAGAAAAGAGAAAAGAGTTCAGTAAGAACTCGAGAAATATTTTAGGTATTTAAAAAAAAAAAAAATAGCATTAAATTTCCAACTCTCTTAATCCGAATCTGTCAAAATAGACTGATGAAATCGACAGATTGTAGAAATCAGTAAAAAATTTACTGATTCAATCAGTGAATTTTCATTTTTGAATCCGTAAAAATAAAATTTCTCAAATTCTATCAACAGTTAATATTACTGATTCAAACGTAAAAATCACTGATTCAACCAGTTACAGTCAAATTTCACCGATTAACTCTGGAATTAGAGAAATTTCACTGCCAATCATTGACATAATTCCGTCTCTTTCAGTCAATCTACAAATTTGGCTGATGATTCAAGTTTGGAGAAAATATTTAAAAAACAAATTTTATAGTTTTTATCAAGTTTTGACAAAAATTGAGAAATAATTCATCGATAGGGATATAAATTTTCAGCCAATATCTCCCTCATTATCATGAAATAAACATTTCCTTTTTTCAAAAAAACTCAATTTCAATTTTTGATGACTTGAAGGTCTTCTTACACTCTTTCATCACTGAAATTGTGGAAACCGTTATTTTTATGCATTTTCTTTCAAAAATTCCAACTCTCAGGTCTCTCAGCACTTTTATTTCTCAATTATTTGTAAACTTTCACGCTCGCTTTTCTCAGGCTTCGTCAATTTCTTCGAAACTGGAAAATATTTTTTGAAATTTCAAAAGGTAGCTCAACTTGATAAATTATTTTTTCAAAAAACTCTTCTCATGCCTCCTTTTCGAATGTTCAGAAAATCGTTGAAATTTCACTCAGTCTAGTGCTAAACCAAACAACTCTCTTAATTTGAATCAGTCAAAAATTCCTAAATTCACTGATGAAAAAATAGAGAAAATCAAGTCACTGATAATCAGTCAAATTCCACTAATTCTCTTATCAATCAGTGAAAAATTACTGATTCAAATAGAGCATTTTTACCATTGAATCAGTAAAAATCAATTGACTGATTTAAAACAGTCAAAAGGGTACCGGCGGTTAAGATAGGTGAATCTGCCCCCGAGCTGAAATTTGAAACTAACCGACGGAATTTGGTCCTTAGGGTCTGAAAACCACCTGGTAAAAATTTTGACCCCCTACCCCTCCCCTAACCCGAGTTATGGGGCAAAACGTTACTTTTTTCAGCCTTTTCATTAAAAATTTTTATCTCCGAGAGTTTTCAACCAAATTTTTTCAAATTTACGTGAGTTATACTCCATACTGAGGGGTATTAGTGGGTGGTTTGAAAAAAAATTTTTAATGATTTTTTCTAGCCAAAAATCGCATTTTAAAACTTGAAATCGAGTTTTCTACATGATGTTGCAGAGGTGCAAAAATGAAAAAAATATATATCATGTATCTAGTCCCTATCTACAACGTAATATTTTTTTCAGAATTTTTTAGGTGGGTGGAAGACCTTCAAAAACGCAAAAAACCGCATTTTTATCACGTTTTTCGCTCAAAAAATGGTCATTTTTGGCCGAAAAATTTTTCGGGTAATAATATTCCAAAATACGTATTTTTACGCCACTTGCCCGATTTTCACTTCATTTCATTCTTTTTTGAATGATTTTTGCAATTTCAAGTAACCTAAAGCGCAAGACTTAAAATTGTATAATGTAACTTTCCTTATATGTACCTGTATAAAATTAAGTATCATACGGAAAACACTGAAAGAAAATTTGTGTTCAGTAGCTCGAACTACCTTCGAAAAATTCATTTGCATGAGCAGAGCACTCAAATTTTGAAAATTTCACTTTGTAGTCAACAAATTTTTTTTCAACAATACTTACGTTGCTACCAATATCATTATCAACAAGAGGTATGGTGAATCTGCCCTTGAAACCAGTTTTGACCGCTCCTACCCCCAAAAGGTCAACCATGATGAGAAAACATTCCAGAAAAAATTTCAGACCCCTAGCGCAAGTGTTTTCGGAAAAAGGGGCCAAAATGTGTTTTTTCAATGGATTTTTTCGTATTTTTGTGGTTTTCTGCTAAATGTAGATAAAAGTTTCGAGTTTTTTTTTAGATGAATTTTAGGGAGTTGGAGGAACCCTAAAAATTTTTTTCAAAATTTTTGGTTCATTTTTTGCCGAGTTATAGCATTTTAAAAGTTTTGAGCGGCCATTTTGTCTTGAAAGGACAAAGGTACAATAGAACTTTTTCCCCCAAAAGATGTATCATTCATTTTTATAAATATACCACAAAAATTTCAAAAAAATCAAAGTGGTAGAGCATTGTCAAAAAAAATAAAAAGTAACCACCCCTCGCATGTAGCGCGTACAGTAACGTTGCATTTCCCGCGGCATGCACTCACGGAGGAAGTACAACGATCACGGGCCCACATTTATTATAAAAAATACAAGTCTCAAAAAAAAGAAAAATATTTTCTCAAAGGGTTCAAAATTTTTGTTGGAATGTTTTCCTATTATGGTTTACTGTTCGGGGCAGGAACAGTCAAAACTGGTTTCAATAAACTTTCCTCCCTTACCTTGTTCCTTGCATATAGAAATTACTCAAATTATCAAAAATATAAGTTACCTAGTGAATTCTTCCAAACCAAACAATTTTTTATTCCTATCTTTTGCTATTCTGCATTTCCGTTGGCATTTCTCTACTCAACTTCGATTTGAATTTTTCTTCCCTGCAAGTTTCTTCTTGCAATAATTCTCCAAGGTGAAACTTTCAAAATGGTCTGAGGTCATTTTTTTAAATGGAAGCTTCAGTTGTTTCAATTTTTTATTTTTTATTTTTTCTTTCTATTTTGCTTTCTTCGTTTTTTGAGTTTTTTCACCAAGGGCATAGTAATTTTTTTAGAATAATTCAGATTTCACTCAATGTTCTCGAGGTTCAGACCAAAAATAACTAGGCTATTTTTCAATTTCTTCATTGACATGTTATGAGCCCGTGAACATCGTACTTCCCACGAAAGTGCGGTGGGAAATACATACAACGTTACTGTACGCGCTACATGCAATGCTCTACCACTTTGATTTTTTTGAAATTTTTGTGGTATATTTATAAAAATGAATGATACATCTTTTGGGGGAAAAAGTTCTATTGTACCTTTGTCCTTTCAAGACAAAATGGCCGCTCAAAACTTTTAAAATGCTATAACTCGGCAAAAAATGAACCAAAAATTTTGAAAAAAATTTTTAGGGTTCCTCCAACTCCCTAAAATTCATCTAAAAAAAAACTCGAAACTTTTATCTACATTTAGCAGAAAACCACAAAAATACGAAAAAATCCATTGAAAAAACACATTTTGGCCCCTTTTTCCGAAAACACTTGCGCTAGGGGTCTGAAATTTTTTCTGGAATGTTTTCTCATCATGGTTGACCTTTTGGGGGTAGGAGCGGTCAAAACTGGTTTCAAGGGCAGATTCACCATACCTCTTGTTGATAATGATATTGGTAGCAACGTAAGTATTGTTGAAAAAAAATTTGTTGACTACAAAGTGAAATTTTCAAAATTTGAGTGCTCTGCTCATGCAAATGAATTTTTCGAAGGTAGTTCGAGCTACTGAACACAAATTTTCTTTCAGTGTTTTCCGTATGATACTTAATTTTATACAGGTACATATAAGGAAAGTTACATTATACAATTTTAAGTCTTGCGCTTTAGGTTACTTGAAATTGCAAAAATCATTCAAAAAAGAATGAAATGAAGTGAAAATCGGGCAAGTGGCGTAAAAATACGTATTTTGGAATATTATTACCCGAAAAATTTTTTCGGCCAAAAATGACCATTTTTTAAGCGAAAAACGTGATAAAAATGCGGTTTTTTGCGTTTTTGAAGGTCTTCCACCCACCTAAAAAATTCTGAAAAAAATATTACGTTGTAGATAGGGACTAGATACATGATATATTTTTTTCATTTTTGCACCTCTGCAACATCATGTAGAAAACTCGATTTCAAGTTTTAAAATGCGATTTTTGGCTAGAAAAAATCATCAAAAATTTTTTTTCAAACCACCCACTAATACCCCTCAGTATGGAGTATAACTCACGTAAATTTGAAAAAATTTGGTTGAAAACTCTCGGAGATAAAAATTTTTAATGAAAAGGCTGAAAAAAGTAACGTTTTGCCCCATAACTCGGGTTAGGGGAGGGGTAGGGGGTCAAAATTTTTACCAGGTGGTTTTCAGACCCTAAGGACCAAATTCCGTCGGTTAGTTTCAAATTTCAGCTCGGGGGCAGATTCACCTATCTTAACCGCCGGTACCCTTTACTGATTTCAATCAGTGAATTTTCATTGAATCAGTAAATTTTTCACTGATTCCTTCAGTGGCGCAATTTTATCGATTTAAATAAGTCAATTCGACTAATTCAAATCAAGAGAGAAGGGATAGATGAGGTTGCTAGTCGCTGCCAAAAACGACAATATTTTTGAGTCAAAAAAATAGATCCGAGTCGAAAATTTTCTCAAAATGGAACAACTTTATTGGAAATTTTGAAAAATTTGCATCGAAGTTCAAAATAGGTAATAAATTTTTATTTTCTCTGTCTTTTCCTCACCAATTTCATTCTCCAATAATACCAATTTCATCCATTTTTGACCCGACATTAATAAATCGGCAAAAATTAACGTTTTTTTCTCCTCTCCGCGATTCTAATTTTAGCTCCCCTCACTTTTGATTTAATTCCATTCATTTTTACCGCGATATCGATAAATTGACAAAAATGAAAGATACCTACAAAAAAAATACAATCATATCCACGTTTTTTTTCACACAGAAAACCCAAGATAAAAATCATTTAACCACGACGATTAATGAACTAGAAAAAAGCCTCTAAATTTCACCGATTCGTTAAAACACTCGATACGACTCTTGAACCCAAACACACGCCATCTCATAAATTAACACCGTAAAAAGAAAACTTCACTGAAAAAAAAAGAAAAAAAAAACATCAAATAATATTTTCATACTCGTTGACGACACCGAGATCCACACAACGATAAAATCACATACACGTACCATTGATACATAATGGTCTTTAACCAATCCAAGGTCGACGAATTAGTCCATTCAACCCTTCCAGTGTTTCCAATCGATTAGAAACAATGACACCAGAGGGGTACAGCTACGTAAAATATAGAAATCATAAACTCTAAATATTATACGAGTAGATATCAAACTCGAATACGATCTCTGCACAACGAACAGCGATACGAATGCGTACAAAATGAATATCCTAAGATGACATTGTTCTCCATATACGCACGCTGCAATACGCGATTGTCAAATGACAAAGTATACTGCACGGTTTTTTACATAGAAGATAAAATAAAAAAACACAGCCTATGGATCGTTTAAATTACACCTCTGTATAGAGTAAGGAGGAAAAAAATAGGTCTATATTGGTAGAGAATTACGAGTACATCACACTGCATTACATATCAATCGAGTATTTTCTCAAATACAAACTTATCACCTACATAGATTCGATAATGGTCGCGAAGGCGTCATCCAAAACGTAATAATAATCCCAGAGTACTAAATTTGTCACCTCTTCTTACGAAAGATACAGGCGAGGGCGTGAGGTGTCACCGAGACGAAGGGGCTAACGTTAGTAACCAGGTCAATTGTGCTTTGTCAATGTACAAAAACGTTCAATTAAAAGAGGAAGCTGCCGTCAAACGGTCCGGTAGGTATATATCAATCTTTAAACACTTGGCATTTTTTTTACGATGGTTAATAAAATACATTCTCGGGCTGCGAGACGCTCGCAAACCGGAGAATAATGCGAGTCCATTTTAGTAAAGAACAACGTAATAAACTTTTTTTTTTCATTTTCATTTTTAAATACTGCGGATAAATGAGTTATGTGGATAATTTACGAGAGGCGCTTCGAAGTGGCGGAGATTGAGATGCCAACACTTGATATTCGATTTATTAGCTCCTGAATCATTTTGCCTGGGATGGGATTTCGACGATTCGAGTCCAATTTTATTCCAAGTCTGAAATTTTCACATTCAAATTTCTCGAAAATTTTTCCATCTTTGATTCTTTTTATTTTTAAATTTTCTTCTAACTGCTTTTTAAAATGAAATAAAGTTTAGAAAATACAAAGGAAAATTTTTTGACAATTTTGAAGTTAAAAAATTTTTCAAGAAATTTTCAATTGGAATAGATTCAAGAGATGAAAAAAAAAATGAAATTATTGAAAGCAATTTTTGAGCTGAAAGAAATTTTAAAAATAAGGTCAATGAACCGAATTAAGAATACCAATGATAATTTTGAGAAATCGCAATTAACCATTAAGGTTTCAGATAAAAGGGGAAGTATAAATTTGGAAATATTAAAATTTGGTGGATAAATGACCGTCCATGGAAAAAGATATCTAAGGGTTAAAAATGGGGTTTTGAAATCAACAAACTATTTGTATGTTCTTGTACAAAATGTCAATTTAAAAGCTTGTTTCGCATCTTGGAAACCTCGAGAGGATTTTAATTGATTTTTTAGGTTTTTAGAGTACCTACCAAATTCGAAAAAAAGGAGAATTACAGTAAAAATAACCACTCAAGGTCCCTTTCTTCGTGAACGGTCATAATGTCTAGAATCTAAATAGAGTGATAATTGGATTTTCTTGATTCAAAAATAAAAAAGTTGAGATATGCTCTGTTGTATGTCGCTTCGAGCCTCGGTATGGACACAACAAATAAAACAATCGGGTTCTAATGAGTTCACAGTATAATTGATAAGTTCATTTACAGAGCTACTGGAAGAGTGATTTGTCTTAATTAATTACCTTATTATATATGCTTAGATTTAGGCTTAATGCTAACTTAGTGTTTATTGTTATTTGTATATCATTCTCGCTTTTGGTCACGCACGCCGCTGGTGAACCATCGGTCGTGTCGTTTCCATTCATGCCTTCTGTCTTGTTTATAAATACTTTTTCATAGGTCGTTTACTCATACCACATGCTCAATTCTCCCATTTGAGGCGGCTATCTGTGTAACAAAGGACATTTAAATTTGTAAAATAATTTTTTTTAAAAATTGAAAATTAATGAATAAAATACAATTTTAGACTTTTTAAAGTTGATTTTTTTGAAGCAAGATTTTCCACAGTTTTTTTCCTCAAATCATCATAACAATATTTCGATAGCATTTTAAAATAAGATAGGTAACAAAAAACCATCAAAATGGCAATGAAACTCCAATTTTTCAAACACAACTATCGAACAAATGAAAATTTCGTTCAATTGACTTTGAGGATATATTAAAATATTCTTATAAAAGCCTCAACGAAGATGTTTTCTGGTTCATTGTGATTTATTGACTGTAGAGAGTAGATTTCTGATGAAATTTTCTCATAAAAAGACTGGCGAATTGAATCCAATTTTTTTTTTCGGGATATGTATCTTGTTTTTAAGGGTGGAGAGGGGAGGTCGATGTAACTGATAATAACGAAAATGACTTATTTTCCAGAATTCGCTACTCTCGAATCATAGGTACCCGACTAGTTTTGAAATTCAGATTCGGAAAATAATTCAAAATTTATTTTGGAATGTTTGAGAGAGAATTTTTACCAAAATTGCCGATGATGTTATAATTTTTTATAAGGTTGTCCAATGCTAAAATTCTACTCCACGGTTGATTTAGCCAGAATTTCTAATTAAATTTTTTGAGAAATGCTCTGAATTATCCATTGTTTTCAATTAGGCTCATCGATCTTACGTTGTTGAAAAAAAAATTGAAAAAGCAATGTATAGGAAAAACTATTTAGTTTTTCTTTATAATTTTGCAATTTTGATTTTTTTTTCAATTTCATATTTTCAAAAATTCTTCCCGATTCTAAAATTTTTTTAAAATTAAAAAAATACAATCTCATGTTTTTTAAAAAATTTTCCAACTCAATTGGAAGAAGATAAGGCTAAAGTGCCCGATCTCCGACCTCCTTTTCAAAAACTGTCTCCATCTTCGAACCGTTCGGGTCAAAAATGTTCGAAATAGACTTAAAAGATACCTTGAAGTGTCTATCCAAAAGGTTGGGACCCAAAAAAAATATTTTTTATATTTTTTACGTTTTTTTTTCCCGAAGGAAATCAAAACTCGATTTTCAAAATTTGTGTTTCTAATTCCGACTCCTTCTCTAAGTATTTTGACGATTAATGGTGCAATCTGCCAATTTTTTTTGGTCCTTCTTTCTCGTAGATGAACAAAATGAGTCTAAAACGACAACTCTGCAGTCAAAACTCGCGGAGGAAATAGGAAAGAACAAAATCGCATGGGTGGTCGGAGTTGGGACACCATAAAACGAAAACTTTGATCAAAAAGTTTTGGTACTTACTGGGATCAATCTCCAAACCCAATGGCACCAATCAATAGAAAATTAATTCAACTTTCAAAAAATATTTTTAAAAAAAATTTCCAGTAAAAACCTTTTTCTCATCGCTCAACTGTTTGACGACTTCAATTTTCAATTTTCTCAACTGGTTTTGGCTTTGGAGCCCGGGTTGGTCTCATTAATGTTTACCTGTGAAAAAGGAATACGAAAAAAAATTTCTGGGAAATTACGTCATTAACGGATGAGATCGAAGAGGGGGTCGGAATTAGGGAAGGGGACGGAGATCGGGCACCTTACCCTTATTAAAAAAGCATTCTCTCGTTCTGAATCAGTGAAAAGTCACTAACAAACAGTCAGAATTGCATCACAGGAAAAATCAGCAAAATTCACTAATTTTTCAAAGATTTTCGCTGATTTTTCTGGTAAATTCATGAATTTCACTGATTTTCCAGTGATTTTTCTCACTAATTTTTTTCAGTGATTTTTCTCCTCTGCTGCAATTCTGACGGGTTTTCAGTGATTTTTGATAATTTTCACTTCAAAAATGAGAGAGTGGATTAAAATTTGAAAAATCAAAAATTAGAAAAATTTCAAGGTAACTGAAAAAATTTTATGGTTGAAAAAACTCCAAAATTGGACACCATTTTAACAAAAAAAAAAAAAATGGAATTAAAGGACTTGGAAAAAAACTGAACTTGGAATTTTTCGACTAGAATCGTCTAAATCCCATCTTCTGCAAAGGTATCTAGCATCTAGTCTCGGATTCGCGAACGTGTACGGATAATAATGACGTCACCAGATCACGCAGGCCTATTAAAATTTTATTTGTATATAAACAGCGGGAAGTATATGGCCAGGACGATCGGCGGTAAAGTAACTGCATACTTAATATTGTGCAGTTACACGATTATCGTCTATGTATTTACTATGTATACGCATATAACAGGCTACATTATCGCCAAGACCGTGCGTACTAAGTACTTATAACTCGATCATATTACACTATAGGTTTATATAGCACTACGTTATGCATTTCGATACACATAGCCGATGCATTCCTACGCACACGAAAAAACCTGTTATAACCGATACATATCGAAGGTTGCGAAGAAGATCATGAGCGAAAAAAAAAATGCACGAATTATGGCGCGAGCGCGCGTACGCGAAAAAAAACCGATGCAATGGAGGAAAAATAGTCGAGTTTTTTCCCCCTCGCCAATGCATAAGCAGAGGAACGCTTTTACCGTGCAATCATTAACGGTGTCTTAAACGGTTCCTTATTAATGAGCGTTAAAAGCTCTTTAAAACGCAATATGACCTTCGTCGGTCATTGAACATTGGTCATCCATGTTCATTAGGTCCGTTTAACGGTCTCGATTTGAACACTTTTTTTTCTCTGGGATTTTCTTTGAAATTCGAGCCAACGCCGCGGTTTTCCTCGTCGCGTTCGTGCGCTACGTCGAATTCCGAACGATGACTGGCGTTTTTCGGGCTTCTGCAGGCTCCTCTTGGCTTTAGACTTGCTGAAGGTATATCGCAGCAGAGCGTGTATACCGTTCCGTTATTTTATACGTACTGCGTACTTGCATATCCTCTCAGACAAGACGGACGTTGCTGACTGACTGTGTATAGTTTTTCTTCTTGTCATCGATCATCCACGATCGATATATGTAATCGAACGGTATCTGGAGGTTTTTTCTACCTTTAGATCGTGTGTTGCGGTTCGGATGTATTGCGGATTTAGTTGGACAAGATACGGGTGTGTAGAGGTACTCGAGACGGACGTGTATGTGAAGCCGAATCCCATGTCAAATTGTCCAAAAATATGCATAAGCGGTGAACCCAGTATGTTGCACTGTTCCATGTCTAATTGTATCGAAAGGATGCCGAATAGGTCGATGATTTCGGTTTTAATGTCATTTTATCAAATTTTAGCTTATTCGGTATCTAGATGAGATTGCCGGAAAATGCACATGAGCTAGGTAGGAAAAGATGTGATTCTGAAATTGGGTCGCAAATATGGCTGAAGAGCGATATTGAAGGTTTTGGTACTCTCGGGGGTTCAAAACGTGTTCGAAATGCCAAACAGTGGACATTTTCGGTCGAACGATTTCAAAATTAAGAATCAATCTATGAAAAAATATTCCCTGCTTGATATTTTTTAGGTGAAATAATGCATTAAAATTTTCAAAAGAACATAAATTTTTACTGTTTAACACAGAAATATACCCACAAAATTTATACATTTTTGATTGTGGAGAGTAAATGAAACTAATGGGAATAGTGCTTTTTTTTTCTGAATATACAGTTTCCAATTTCATTACATTTTAATTTAAAGAAGTTCTAAAAATTAATAATTGGAGATTTAAGTAATCAAAGTATCTAGAAAATCATGTTCGTCAAAAAAAAGGGCGTATTTTCGCCAAATTTCAGACCTCAATTTCCATGATGAAATTTCATGGTGTTTACCGAATTTGAAAAATGAAAATTCTTACTATTCTGTGGATTTTTATGGCTATTTTTCATGATATTTTTTCTGCTTTAAATTTTCCGAAAATTTATCCACTTTATATTTATTTATTTTATCATGGAAAATGTTGACAATATTACTTGATTTTTACAGTCAAGTCATCACAATTATTATTGCTACATATTTTCCGATTCTTGCAAGTTTTCTCGCCGGTAGACATCGTGAATTTTATTTGTGATGAAAAAGAACTAAAAACATCTATGTAGGTATCTAGCTGAAGAATTATTATTAAAATGTCCAAGATAGTACAGAAATACATTCGAAAAATGCATACAGCCAAATTGAGAGGGAAACTTTTCCCTTTTTTCTCGCCTCAAAAAATGGTAGAATTGCATTACCATGTAAAAAAAATATATTCGAAAAATCTGCGAAGGTGATAAGCCCAAGCATTGTGGTAGGAATTGAATGTATGTAAAATCAATTTTGCCTTCCGAACCGATCAACAATTTTAAATTTAATAAATCAATTTTGATCGAATTTTTCATTTTTATTATTTTTTTCTGATGTGAAAAAATCGCAATCTGCAAGCGAAACAAGTTCTTAAAATTCCAAAATTCACATTCAAAAAGACAAATAGAAAATTCATAGTTTATTTTTTTTACCATTTTTCTTTTTGTAGAATTCTGGTGTTTTTTTCGTTTTTTTTTTTCATGAATTTCAATTTTCATCGCGCTTTTCCGAATCATGCGTCCAATTCTATTTAAACCGATTCCAAAAAATTGATTTTTTTATTTCTCAATTGGCGTATTTTAGTCCGAATTTAAAAAAAAAATTACCTGTTTTTTCAATATTTTACAAAGGAAAAAGTATAACGCTATCATCTTGAATCTTGAATTTCAATCATCAAGAGAGCAAACTCTGTTTTACCGAAAATATTGATTTTTCTTACAGAAATTTTTCGTTTTCATTATTTTTTTTGAAGAAGTAGAATACTGAAACCCCGTTGACTCTCTTCTCGATCTCCCTCGCTAGTTTTTCAAACCTGGCTCACACAGATTTTCAAAAAAAAAAAAAGAAACAGTTTTTCTTTCAACCGTTTTTTTTAAATATATTTTTGTTTGAAAATATCTTGAATTTTTGATCACTTTTGAAGAAATTCACCAAGTCGAAGTGAAATATATTAAGAACAGACCTATTTCAAAACTAGTTGCCAACTTAAAAAATGATTTATGTTTTTTTTCAATATTTTTCCAAAAATAATGAAGCAGTGTTTCATTAAATAATATTTAGATTGGAATCTATTAAGATAAGTTCCATCTCGGATTAGTTAAAAATGACTTACTCATTCGTAGATCTAGATAATTATGTACTTTTTATTCTACTGATGAAAATCTGTAACTCACCTGAAACAAAAAGAAAATAAAAAATAAATTAACAATTTGTTGATGTAGGTAATGAAATTTTATTATTTTTTGTTGGCATAGGACAAACATTTTTCAAAAAGTTATGCTGAAAAAACCAAAAACTGATCATGTTTTATTATTTCTCATACAAGGAGAAGGGTAAATAGTCATTTCCAACTTATAACCCCATAACCCCCCCTCCATGCAATTTATGAAGTAAGAAATTGAATCAACTTTCAAATCAAACCGGTGCCATCTTTTTCATATTTTTTTTTAAATATACCTTCAGAAATCCCGAGTCACAGATGAAACCTCCATGGATTTGCCAATGATCATTAAAAATCAGCTCTGAAAATTCATCCTTCTCACTTTGGTTTTCAAAATTCAAAGAAAATTTAGGTATTCAATTTTATGAAAAAAAAAAAACACTGTTCTGATAATGACGGAATATAATTTTAGATGACCATATTTTTATTACCTACTGTTTGAATAAATTTTTTGACATAAAAATTTGTAAATTTCTAAGTTGCTTTCCCTCTCCATTTAAAGGCAATTTAGATTCGTTCCTGATATTGAGGGCAAAATCTCATGCTTCTTTCTAAAATGTCGGAATTTTCAAGTTGGACTTTTCAGACTTTTTTTTAAGAGAGATTTAATCAGTCATCTTCAAGCAGCCCTTATTTCCCAAAAAACCTAAAAATTTCAACCCATTTGAAAAATTTCAAAATTCCAAGAAGACCTTAAAATCACAATTTCTTTCTAAATCAAGTGTTTCGACATAAAATCACCCATTTAAATAAAACAATCTTAATTGAGAGACACCCAAAACCACAAAACGTTTCCGTATCGAATCGAAGAAGGATTAATCCACACAGCAGAGGAAACAAACGATTGGCAATTCGTTGAAACAATCGTGGCATTATTTCGCGACGATCCAGCGAGTCCTACATTCTATCTCTACGCACAAAATAGGTGTAACTATGCGAAGAGTCATTTGCGAAAATAAAAACAACAAAACGTGCTCTTCTTACGCAGCCACACTATAAACACTGAACAGTGTTTAGGTAAACGAGTACACTTTCAGGGTATATTCGGAAAACCTGAGCTACGAGCAGTATTTAAGGTCATACACGAGCTAACGCGATTTAGGATTTACCATCACGAATGCGAACGTCAAAACAATTGAGAAAACTAGGTACTAATTTTTACGTATTGTAGTCCGGGTGTCGATTAACAAGTCTTACGGGCTAAAATATTAAAAGCGTTCCCAAACCGTACCATGGCCGGTGATTAGACGCACAATTACTGACCATTTCACACCTTCTCTCGTGTCACTACGGTATAACATCAACGTCCGCGCCTTTTTTCAACGTCAACGAGGAGGAATGAAAAAAAAAAGGTTTAATGACGGTGTGGGAATAAGCGCCGTGCGTATTACAACCAACTTAGAGAATGTATTGAGAAAATGAGGATCTAAGTCATTAAATTCGCACCTAGACTGATCGCTAACATTGAGTAGATAACCTCTCGCCGGTTGGATTATAATTACCAAGAAAGTATTTCGGAGAGCGAGTCGAGTTTGATGGCCATGATGGTGAATTGCTGATGGGTAATCTGACACGGTGGACAAATCTTACCAACTTGCACGAGTCGCTTGTATCTTATCATAATAACTTCCGAGTGTAACATATTCGATGGAATGTTGTTTTCATAGTATGTATCGATCGATAAAATGAAATTCCTCAGCTTCGATTCGAGTTCTTAACGCATAACTTATTCTCCCTCTTCTGGTCGGTGTCGTCCGAAACCCACCTACTGTTGAAAAATTGTCAGCTTAAAAACGCCTTCTGTTCATTTTTTTGTGATTCGTCCAAATTCTTAGTACCTGGTTTGGAATCAGCGATGGTACAAGTATTTTTAAAACGAGGGAATCAGGCAACAATATTGAGTAAATATGTTTTTAGGTCGAGAATTCGATTCGATTGACGAAATTTCGAGTGGCATTTGATCCGGAATTGGAGCCTTTGGATTTTTGTAAGAGAATGGGGGGAAAGACTAGGTAGAATATTGATTGATATGAGAGGATTCGAGACTTATTTTGATCAGCTCTGCTTATTAAATTATAGAATATTTGAAATTTCTGAATAATTTTCAATCTCGATCAATCCTTTGCTTATTTTCATCCTTGCAACAATTGAAACATTATGTTTCAGTTACCTATCTTTCTCCTCTCCTCATTACGAATTCTCCTCGTTTTGAAATGTTGAGAAATTTCTAATGCACACAACAGAAAATTTGAAAAATAATCAGGAACGAATGGAATAAACTTACTCTCTCATTTGAAAATCATTGAAAATTATCCAAAATATCTGGAGGGAAAAAATCAGAACAAACAGTGCGAAAAACTGCCGGAAAATCAGTAAAAATTCGCGGAAAAGTCGTAAAATATCTAAAATTTGATGATAAATTGATGAAATTTTTTTGTAAAATCAGCGAAAATTCACTGAGAATCGAGGAATTTTGATGATTTTTCTTGCGCTACAATTTTGAATTTTTTTCCACATATTCGAAATGAGAGAGTGTGAAGAAAGGGGGAAATTGAACATTTCAATCGGAAATAGAATTTTCAAATTTTTCCAACTCTAAAATATAAATTTCTCCCAATCTTTTTTCATTCAATACAAAAATCCTTTCGAAAAATTAGCATTATTTTTGTAAATTTTCCAACCTACGTGAGCTACAAGTATTTCAAAACAATTTTTTTTAGATCTTTAATTGTTTTCTATTTGATCAAGGAAACGAAAATGAGAATGAAGAAATCGAAATGACCAATTTTTAAACGGAAGAGAGGAGAGGTCAATTCAAGGGAATAAAGTTTCAAACAATTTTGGAAATTCATAAATTTCTACGAATGAAAAAAGTATTGAATTTAAAAAAATCTTTAACGTCTCGTGGATAATTCAAAGTTCCTCCACCCAGAACTTCAGATTTTATAATTCAAAACTGAAATTTTCTATTTTGGGTATCTAAATAATGTTTTTAATGATTTTCCTTATCTTCTTGCTTTGCCCAAATGCAAAAAATTCCTCTCTACTTAATCTAATTTTTTTCAAACATGACAAATTTTTTTTTTAAAAAAAACGAATTTTTCTGAAAAATTGACACTGTTTGAAAAAAATGTTAGATAATTACCATTTTATGCATGTTTTCAAACGACAAAGATCTGGAAATCTTCAATTCAGCCAAGAATGAACTAAATTCAATCCCTACCCCTACTTTCGACTCAGATGGCATTTTTTCAATTTTTTAAAAAAACACAATTCAAACCGTATAATTATTTTCTTCATAAAAAAAATTGCAAAAAAAAAGAAGATTGATAGAAAATTTAATCAATAAAATTTCAAGTAATATTTCCGAACTACAAATTTTTAGCATTTTTACAAGATGTCCTTTTCATCGCGGTAGTAAAAATTCATGCAATTTCTGGCTAGAACATTTAAATTTTTTCATAAATCATTGCTCAACTCTTCTCATTTAAAAACATCACAGGGTCAAAGTCGATGGATTTCATGAAAGTCTCTGATAGCACCAATGAGGTGGGAAAGGGACGAGGGGGGAGGGTCCGCAAAGAAAAGTTGACAAAATTTCAGAAATAATAATTCTAGAAAAGAAAGAAATGAAAATCAAAAGCTGAAATTTCACAATTTTTTCTCAACATTTGAATAATTGGAAAAAATAATTCGTGACTTTTGAATTAGGTATTAATTTCTACTTTTGATGAAGAAAATAATCAATTATTTTCGCCCTCTCCTCTTCCTTTTTCTAAAAAAACCAACAGAGATAATTTCAAACACTTTTCCAAATTTTAACCAAAATTTCCTCTTCTTTCCCCATAGATACGTACTTTTAAATTCACTCTACAAAATTCGAACTCTTTCGAATTTTTGGACTTTTTGTACCTAAAATTCAGCATTTTAAAAAGAAAATTGAATTTGATTTCACATTTGAATTACAATTTCGAAAATATAAACCTCCTTGCGTTCCCATGTTTGCTCTCTGGAAACGTTGGTTTTTCTTTTTCCCCTCAATTTTTGAAAAATATTTGTGACGACTTGAGGAAAACATTTGTCCATTTCCCTCTTCATAAGACGATTTTTCAATGATTCAATGGACAATTTTTTAATTTTTTTCGACAGTTTTTAGTCAATAAATTTCTCCATTTTTCCCTCTCATTTTTACTTCAGATTTTCAAAATTTGATCAATTCTCGAAATCCATGCCTTCTGAAAAAGAATACCACTTCTCGAGTTATGCCTCATCATTATCAGCTCGAGACTAAAATCTTCATTAAAAAATACCTCCAATTCGTCTAATTCGACGTCATTCATAAATTACGTCTAAATAAAATACATACATCCAACTGCATACTTAACCATTAACCGAATATCGCTGACGGGAAATTTTTCATTTTACAGATCACCGGTGAATGAACAATCGGAGCAGTTGACAGTCAATTCGGAAGCATTCATAAGGTAACCATGCTCTTACATTATTTATACAGCACCGCATAGGTCTACATTTACGCAGACTCCCATAGAGCGAAAACCCATCATCGTCGTAAGATGTTTATCTATTATCTAACACACAATCGCTCATAGGCTCGTGCACAATACGCCCGAATATGCTTCCGATACAACAACGTGCTGATGCCACGAAGAGCCACCATAAAAGGGTTAGGTTATATCATCGCGGCGTATTCATGAAAATAGCTAGACTGGCGAGGCTGTGCTGTGGTACACATATCGTCGACCCTATGCCCTAAAACTTGACCTATTATCGAACGGCGGGCACCTGAATATGATTCACATAAACCCACATACTATGAAGTACATAAAGTGATAAGTTTAGACGGCCATCTAATTCAGGTTTTATAATGTATACACGATCGCATCGGGTAAAATAAACTGGTATCAATTGGATACCCAAATCTATACGAAATTAAGCCATCTAAAATCCAGATCCACCTATTTTTTGCTACTTCCCACTGATCCAAAACTCGTCGTCGAATTACCACTTCATTCGTCTACAAAAATAATTTAAAAATGGAGGATTTTTTTTTACAATTTAATCGTGATTTTGAAGGAATTTTTGATAATAACGAATGTCGATAATTCACCGAATGGATTCCGACAAAAGAGTTGAAAGTACCCAAACCTTTGGGCCATTGGTGTTAATGATCATAACGGATCGATCGATTGCTTTGGAATAATTTCGCGTACACGTGTGATTCTCACAGCTTAAATTAAACGATTATTTTCTAGCCACATTTAACTGTCGCAATTAAACGTTATTCTAGTTCGATCATCGCGATTTGCCTCGAAAAACCGTAATCGATTGGATTTTTATTCGCACGATTCGCGGGTTTATTAGGTGTTCGTCTATAAATTCAGCTTTCGGGAGGTGTTCGGCGGTGAGGGGGATTTTAGGACCGTCGAAGGTACGTAGAAATGCAAGTAATACGGGTTGTGATGTTTTCGATCTACTTATTCATTTCCTGCGATAAACCAATATGGTATTTGTACATGGAGGAATAATAATCATTCCGAAGGTGTAAATCGACACCTGAGAAGTCATACTGAAAATATTTACCTTTCCAAAATATCCATTTGATACTTTCTTCGAACGAGACCACCATCATAAAATCTTACCACTTCCTAGATGTCGATGGTGCTTTTTTTTTTATGGTATGTACCTGGGCATAGTTAAATGTCGCCACAACGAAAATGAGAGCATTGCGGTTTCATTTTTCACCGGCTCGGCGCGCCGTGTCTTACGTAGGTACCCAAGCTGGTTCGAAATTTCTGCGAAATAGCTCATGACCTTGTTTATAATACGCGTGTATTTGCGTGGCTCTCGTTTAAATGCTTACATTTGACGCACAATTTTCAAACTTCGTGAGTAGAAACGAGCTATAAGGTGCGCACGATTTCAAGGTTTCCGAGGCTCTTCGTGCTTTACTTATATTTGAAAACTGCGACTTTCGAACGCTGCAATGGTGCACGTGGAGGGAGTCCAAAGCTTGGAAATATTTTTCGTGTCATAATTGTTATACTATTGCTTGGGAATTCGCGCGCCGCCGTCGTTAATTTTCCAGCCGAGCTGTGTACCACGAATAGAGCAAGAGATACGGATGCTGGGAGAAACATGTGAATCTGGATTTGAATATGCAATGAAGAGCCATTTTCTATAAAGGGTCTAAGGTCGAAGCTCGTTGTTATAGTCTTTGTTTTTTACTGGTTCATCGTCGAAGCGGAAGGAGAACGAATGGTAACGAATTCGAGATGGGGTTTAGTCAGATGAGTGAAGAGAGGAGAGCAGATGTTGTCTGGAGAAGTATCTGAGCGAATTCTCCAATAATCTCCAAAACTTTTTTCTCTTCGGTAATTTTTTCTGCCTTGATACGAGGAATAGGAAATTAGTAATTTTTATCAAATTCGAAAATCAGTTTGAACAATTCTAAAATTGTATGCAGAATCTTCGAAAATCATCGCAATATTATCAGGGAAATTGACGTATAGAAATTTTTTTTAAAAATAATTTTGAAAAATTTCATATCAATTGACTTAAAAAAAAAATTAAAAATCACAAGACATGATCTTCAACTTTCAAAATTTTACGAAAAGATTAATGAAAAATTATCAATTCAAAAAAATTAAATTTAACCAAATTTCACTGATTCAGAATCAGAGAGAATATTGATGGTTTGTTCCAAAAATCTCTAAAGTCGCAGAAATTTGGGGAAATAGAGAAAAGGTGGGTAAAATTGGAATTCCCAACTCTTTTCCAACTTGTCATATGAATTTTCCGAAATTTACATTGAGGAAAGTTTTAAAAAATGGGAAAAATTGAAAATACCACAAAAAATTTTCAACACTGCTCATTTATTAGAAGACTTTGGGACAATTTCAAATGGAATTTTCATAATTGAATTTTTTAGAAAGGAGAAGACCTCATCAAAGAACCTGAAACGTCGTTTGTTTTTAAAATTCCAAAAGTAGATCGAAAAAATAACCAATTTTAATGAAGAAATTTTATAGCTTTTGGATGTTACGTTTTCCTCAAAAATTTTGGCTCTTGCTTGGACTCGATAAATTTACTCAAGTTTTCAAAATAATATAATAGTCATCTTTCCATGATAGGTAATTGAATGTTTTGAAACGAAAAATTTGTCCTTTTTTATCGAGGGACTTGGTGGTAATCTCGAATAAAATTTTCAAAAACTGTTGGATTTCTTTAAAAGAGTGGTGGTCATTAAGAAATCAGTTTTTTTTAAAGTCAAAAAAGTAGCGAAAAAAGCTTGAATTTCTATTTTTTATTTTTAATACGATTAGTCGAAAATTTTTAATTTTTTAATAATTATGAGTCAACAAATTTTTTTAATAGTAAGTATTGGTTGGCAATTTGTTTTTACTTTTAGCCTCGAGATGTCTGACCTAGTTTCGTCCCTAAAGTGTTTTTTCAGCTCAGATGTTTTTTCAACACAAACTGTTTCGTTTCTTGATCGTTTTTCTACTTACTCAATTTTTTTCAACATTTTTTAAAATTCCGATTTTTCATCTAAATTTTACTCTTAAATTTTTTTGTCTTGCATTGAATAAAAAAATCATTTTCATGGAAAATTATTTTTTTTAAATTTTAATTTCGTAGAATTTTTTAAAAAGTTGAATTTAGAAAAAATTTTCTCGGTCGAAACCAATTTTTACCGAATTTAAAATTGGAAAATTTTTTGAAAAATTGGGAACCTTATAAAATGAAGCTGGAAAATTTTATGAAAATTAGTTGGGGTTTTGAGACAATATGAAAAATAGTTGGAATTTTTCCAAAAATTAAGTTGGGAAAATTTGAGGTTCCCCCCTCCCCCAGTATATTCTTTCGCCACGTTTCTGTTTTCATATTATCTGCCTACCAAAAATACCCCGAATACGCCAGCGCCATTGAAACCACAGATTCTCGATTTTTTCATCGAATTTCGACCCCCTACCCAATTTTTTCTTGAATTCTCCAACAGAATTTCTGGATGCACCTATATTAACTTTGTTTGAGTTTTTCAGCTAATTTTCATCACTGGATGAAAAAATTGGGTAAAATCAATTTTTCATCATGAATTTTTTTTTTTTAATTTTCAAAATGACAATTCAAGTTTGAAAAAATAATTGCGAAGATAAATGCAAATTTTTGATTTTTTTCAAATTTTCTGATTGATTTTAATTTCAAATAAATTCGATCTTTTTTTCATGGCTTTTTGGAAACTAGAAGCTATGAGTATTTTTAAAAAGAATCAAATTTCTGCAATTAAACTTTCCATGCAACTTGAAAAAAAAAACTCGAAGTTATTCAAAGTGCTACCCCAAACTTAAGAACGATAATGCAGTGTCCCTTGGACTCAGCCAAACACCCCTCACCGCCGGGCAAATCGCGGAACACATTAAATCGTCTCCAACGATCCACCTTGGTCGTCGTAAATTCAACGCATCCAATCCACATTCTGCACACCGAGCCAAGCTTTGAGAAAATTCATCGTTCTACGTTTCCGTAGCTTGTTTATGACAACAAAACTTCTTATGCGAACAAAAAGATAACCCGATGACCTACGTTAACGTACGACTAGATCAGCCGCATCTTCGCGGGCAAAAGCAAAAGCTAAATGTGCAACCGAAGTGGCATCAGCGTTGCTGGAGCGATACAGCCAACCGGTAACGGTGAATAATATTTAGGGTCATGCTGCAACTCGGTAATGTTTTCCACATGACATCCTAGTAGAACCTTGCTATGCTCCGAGATGCAGGCGCTTATCCGATTCAAGCACGATATGTCGTCGTCGTATTCCCATTGACAACAATTTATACGCGTATTGTCCTTGTCCGCGCTTAAAGCTCGGCGAAAAATCGTCGTTATGTCAATGCGCTCATATACGAGTTGAAATCGCCAACCAGGAGGAACATTGCAAACCGGATCGTACTTTGAATCGGCCACTGTGAGTCTATCGTTTCTAGACGTGACATGTACCACGCAATGCAATAATACCAATGTATCGTCTCTCTCGTTGCTGCTCAAGACGTACGTAGAGATGCGTGGCCGAATGTGTACGACGATGACCGTGAGATCGTCGTCGAGTCGATGCCACATTTTGACCTATTTGCCAAACATCAGCGCCGTACAGATTTTACTTTTTTTAATTAGACCCGTCCCCGGAATATCTAAGCGATAATCGATGCTGATTAAGATTTCGTATGTACGGTGACAACAAGGTATCAGTAAGGTACCACCGGTTACACCGTCACACGTCGAAAGTACTTTAACCGTGGCCCCGGCCGTGGCCGCTGCGCCACACCGGTAATTGCTACGTATGAATTGTGACCGCATTCAAATGTTAATTGCGATTACCCGGTGACTTAGTTGGCAGCCGAGGATAACAATAGAGGATGCCGTTGCCGAATTCGTGGCCGAGCTTTCAAACGAGCCGAAAATACCGAGCGAATTATCTCGTCTCGTTGGGTATAATTGGTCGATGGAAGATGGTCAGGTCGGAAGGATGAGGGGACGAGTGGTCGTGCTAAAGCTGTTGAATTCGAATTGAAAAAAGGCGGATTTGTTCGGAGATGAGTTCATATTCTCGGACATGAAAATTAATTCTTATCGGAGAATGAATTGCTTTCTCATTTATAAATCAGTGAAAATTATTGAAATGGTCAGAATATAATAATGGCACAGTAGTTGATCAGTGAAATTTTACTGAAGAAAAACAGTGAAAAAATTGCTGGAAAATCAATGAAGATTTATTAAAAAGTCGGTAAAATAAGTGGAATTCGCTAAAAATCAGAGAAATTCTTCTAAAAGTAGAGAAAATCCGCAAATTTTCAGCGATTACATGACGAAATTGTCAAATAAGAAACTGATAAATCGGATTCGGATTCAAAAAATTAAAATTTCCAGATAATTGTCCAGGCAAACAGAGAGAAAAAAGTATCAAACTCCCAAAAAAATTTAGACCGATTTTTTTGTGTACTCTCATTCGGAATCAGTGAAAAGTCACAGATGAACAGTCAGAATTGTAGCACACAGGGGGGGGGGGAACAGTAAATTTCACCGATATTCAGAAAATTTTCACTAATTTTTCAACGATTTTCACTGAATTTTCAAAAATTTTCATTTTTTTCGGCTAAATTCATAAATTTTACTGACTTTTCAGTGAATTTTCAGTGATTTTTCTCACTGATTAGTTTTCAGTGAAGATCTTTTCACTGATTTTCTCCTGTGCTGCAATTCTAACTGTTTCTCAGTAATTTTCGATAATTTTCACCATTGAACAAAATACTGATTTGTCCACCCCAAAACCATCCGTAACCTCCAGGGGAGGGGTGTTTCCTGAAAACAGTTTTTTTGCGAATATATTCGCAAATAAGCCTCAAAATTGAAAAATGGTTGAATTATCACGTTTTACGTGTAATTTCGCATCACATAGACTCGTATTTTTTTCAGTACACATTTGTTGAGGCGAAAATTCAGGGCAAAAACACCTATTTTTCGAACATTTACAGTACATTTTTTGAAAAAAGTGAAGTTTGCTCTGAAAGGAAATTTTGGTAATTTGGATATTTTTTTTCTGTCACCCTAATTTCTAATATTAATTTGATATCAAAAATATAAAAATTTGTTTTTAAATATCAGCTTTTAGCTCTCTAATATTTTCCCTGTCATTCTGACACCAAGTCAATTTTCAACTTCTGACTTTCTAATATTCAGTAAGTATAGAAAAGCTGATTTCAAAAATATAAAAATTAAAATTTGTAAGTTTTTAAAAGTAAGCTTCTGACTTTCTGATATCAAGTTAATTTCGTAAATGGAAAAGGTGATCCGGTTTCACTTTGAGCACTTCTGAGAATTTTTCTATGGAACCATATAACAAAACTTCATTTTTCTGATAAAATTTCATCTTTTTTGAACAGATTTGTCCCAAAAATTATCAACTTTGAACCGTAAATTACGAAGATAAAGCTTCAAAAAAAAAAGTTCAAAAAAATCATCTTGCCCCAATAGTGGGACGAGATGATTTTTTTCGTGGGGAAAAATACTTCAATGAGTTTTTACGCAAAACAATCTTGAATTTATTTATTTTAAAAATCAAGAAATTTTTCAACTTTTCGCAATAACTCGTAGACTTTTTCACAAAACTGGATGAAATTTGGTATGCACGAATTTTTTTACATTTCCGATCAATAACAAAAATCAGTGTGACCAAAAAACCATTTATCTGCGAAAAAAAAGCCAAAGATCATTTTGTCCCGAGGATAATCTTGCCCCTCTCTACTCTAAGTTTTTAGAAATCATCTACAGAATCTCTGATATTTTTCCTGTCATTCTAACTTTCTGATATTAAATTGAATTTGACTTTTTGATTATCTGACATTAACGTTAATTTCGAAAATATAAAACTTTATAAGTTTTTGACATAGTGTTTTGGAAAATAGAGCGACGCAAAACAGCGTCTTTTAAATTTTGGAATGACCCCCCCCCCCCCACTTCAGAGGAAAAACATATTCCTGTTAAAATCAAAACTTTCGCGAGTATTTTCTCAAATACTCAAGCCTCAAAAATCGGGAAATAATTTGAAAAATCATGTTCTACGTGTAATTTCCCATAAAAAAGGTTCATTTTTTTTCAAGCCCCAGATGAGATCTTAAAATCAATTTTTTCCTGCATTGATTTTCATTCGTGGAAAATTAGAGAAAGAATAGAATTTTGAGACTTTGACAAAAATAATCGCGAAAGAAAGGTTCATCTAGGTATTTTGACTTGCTGAACATGAATCTGTCATTCATTTTTGTCCTATGTAACTTCCTTATTCTTCACATTCGATTTCGAATTTTAAAACGACGAATTTGAATACTCGGAATAAATATTCCAACTTCATATTAGAATTTAATAAGTACATTAGTTCAGTTTCTTCTAAAAAATACTCATCAATTGATTATTTCAGATACCAAAATTCTCTTCTTATCCGGAATTTTTCATTTTTTTTAGCATTATTAGAGAAAAAATGATCAATTGTAAATAATTAACCTCAGATTCACCACTGTGCAGAATTTTTTCAATCAGAATATTAAAAATCGATGAAACTTTCAAACGGTAGTGTACTTATTGAAATCAATCTCTCAGCCAGCTGTCTTGTCCATATTTAATGCTATAATTCAACCAATTACAAATCTTTTTATCAATGAGCTCCTACGCCAATATCCTATTCTTCTTCCACTAACCAGCCTTGTTTCATTTTTACGGCCCACGATGATTTATGATTATTACTAAAACCACCTTAACATCTTCAGCACATGGTTCTCGGATATTACCAAAATTGCATAGGCTTTCCGGACGTTTAAAGGCAGAAAGAAATATCTCATTACCGTGGTCATCTCTACCACAGCTTTGACCATTGAGGAAAAAACAACAAACAGCCACCTCGTTATAATACGACAACCGGTTATAAATTAAGTAAATTAGGATCGTAAATGTTAACAAGTTTCTAATTAAGGTTTTTTTTCTGAAAAACCTCCGTAGAATGCTTCGGATTCATTCCAAAGCAAACATAACGTTGCCGGATTCGCAAAACGCCGTAATAACGATTACGACTTCACACAACACAGCGAACTTACAAACCAACAACAATGTTTATCCCGAGAACACACACGGGCCGACATTTGAGTGAGCAATTTATTACCTCATACTCGTACATAGTTCCTCGGTATTCGCTTCCTCTTTCGGTATAATAAAAATTACCGAAAAATTCATCGCGGATAGAATTTAGGTAAGAACGCACGCACGCGGCCAGATAAATTAATTAACCTCGTACAAGCTAAATACCGGTTCACGCGGTGCGAAGGTGCATTAAATTGAAAAAAAAATTAAAAGAAACCAAATAGTCAAACGGTACAGCTATGGCCACGATGAGACCGAATCGAAAATCCAATTACACTTCGATCCGGAGGCTACGAAAACCAGCCAACATTTCTCGATGTCTTCCCCTCCTCCTAATACGTACTTCGGGTATATAAATATGAAACTATTTATGTAACTTATACGCCATCCGAGTCGTAGGGATGAGCTTTTTTTCACTGCAGCTAAACCTATCATTAAACCAGTGCCCATTTACTGATAATGTACCTACATTTCAAAACACAGACGAGACCGAGGTGTGTAAATGGCCAAACAATAAATCCGAATCTAAACCTATATTTAGCCTCTGGTCAATATTCCACGAGTTTACGTACTTTCTTGGTCGTGTTCGATGATAACTTATTAGATTTCGCGCTCTGTGGTCGTGTTCGTTTGTATAGATGTTTTCAATCTGCGTTATCGCCCACCATCGCGGGTTATATCTACTTCCTTCTAACACGTGATGTTAATTCGACGTTAATTGACGTTATAAATATTATAATATTCGTACCTATTTGCGCTGTACGCTTTGGTCGAGCACCCGAGCGAGCTCGACGCAACGGTAATGATGATTTTATCATATTTTCATAATCATACATTACACGCAACGTTTATTGATATTATGACAGCAATAAGTCTACCTGTGTTATGACATTGTGAATGTATAATCTTCGCAATCGACCGTAGGCCAACGACTAAATGCTTACTGCAGCAGAAAATGTAAACTAGGGTTACCAATAATCAACCTAGAGGGAATTGTTACTTCTTGGGAGTCTCTAGACTAATTGCAGGTCTACTTTTTCATTCATCAATCAGTGGAAATAACAGATGTATCGCTAAAATCGCGGTGTAGGGAGAAAATCAGTTGACCTTATTTACTGCAAAGAAATTTTTAAAAATCGCTTCTAAAAAACTGATAAAATTACTATAAATTGGTAAAAATTGCCAAAATTTGGTAGGTAAGTACATAGCAAAAAATAAAAATGAATAGAATTAACAAAAATTTGTGAAAATGATGTAGAAGTTTAGTGTAAAACTACCAAAAATTGGTAAAAAAAAAAAAATAATAGTAAAACTAATAAAAGTACCAATAATTATTTTGAAAAAATATCGTGGTAAAACTGCAGAAAATTGGTAAAACCTTTAAAAATGGAAAAATTTTCAAAGTGTAACAAAAACTACCAGAAAATTTCTGGTTTTACCCAAAATTGGTTAACCACGACATCAGAGTGGTAAAAATCCTCGAAGTTTGACAGCCAAAAAAATCCAAAAACTAAAATTATCAAAAATCGGTAGGTAAATCTGGCGAAGTTGGTTTTAAAAATGGCAGATAGTGGCAAAAATCACTATAATAAATATAAAACTACCAAAAATTGATTAAAGCTGATCAAAAGAAGTATAGTTTTTAAAGTTTAACAAAAAATTCCATAATTCGTTCATATTTATTTTTAAAAAAAACTGCTGGAAAATTTACCACCAAAAATTGGTTAAACATAAGTGGTAAAAATTTTCAAAATTCAACAGTAAAAAAAATCTAAGAGTTGAAATTACGTATCAAAAATGTGTAAATTTAATAAAGTTACCAAAAATTAACAAAAAAAAATGGTAGGAAAATGACCAAAATTGGTAAAAAAAAAATCACTAAAACATAAAACTACCAAAAATTGGTAAAACACGTCAAAAGTGGAAAATCAGGTATGTTGACCAAAATCAAAAAAATATCGGTTTCAGTTTACTTAGTGGTTATGATTTTAAATGTTTTATTTCAGTTTACGGGTTTCGAGTTTGGTTTCATTTTTTTGGTATTTCAGTTTGGGTTTGTGAATCGGTTACAGCGAAAAAATTGAGGTTTGATTTGGAATAACAGTTTTGGTTTTCACTTTTTCAGTTCTGCTTCTTTTTTTACCAGAAATCAAAAAAATCTATCTTGACACACTTCTTGTACTGTTTTCATTTTGAAAAATTTGAGAATCAAGATGTTGAATGAGTAAGAAGTTCGAATAATGGAAAAATTCTGTTTCAGTTTCGGTATTGATGAATTTTTTCATCATTTCACTTCTGGTTTACGGTTACGGTTTCATTTCATTTATTTCTATTTGGGTTTCAGTTTCCGTTTTTGATTGATTTTTTTTTCAGCAGTTTTATTAAATTTTGGTTTTAATTTCGGTCAATATTCCCGGGAAAAATCCTTCAATTTGGGCAAAAAATAGGTAAAAACAAATCGCCAATGACCAAAAAATATCATAAAGTGGATAAAATTACAAAAATAGAACAAAATTACAAAAAAAAAATGGAACCAACAAAAATTGGTAAAAAATAAAAATCAAAATCAAACAAGTTAAGCAAAAAAAAGGAAATGAGTTGTAAAATTACCAAAAATGACCATAAAGTAGTAAAAAAATTATCCTAACTAGTAAAATTTTCAAAAGTGAGAGAAATTTGAAAAAAAAAAGTAGTAACTTGGTAAAATCAACAATAGTTGATAAAACTCATTTGTCAAACACCTTATAGGTGGTAAGATTTTTCAAGTTTGGAAAAAAAATATCAAAAATGGTTTAAAAAAATTCCAAAAATTAGTAAAAACATAAAAATCATTGAAATATGAACCAATTAAACAACCAAAAATTGGTAAAAGCTACCAAGAGAGATATTTCGTTTAAAAAAATGATAAAAAATGCCAAAAAATGACAGAAATTTCACAAAAAGTCTAAAAAAAAAATCATTCAAATACAATGAAATTGCCAAAAATCAAGCAAAAATTTGCCAAGATTGGTCAAACTACACAATTTTGGAGAAATTATCAAACGATCCTCACATACCAAATATTACCAAAAAAATTGCAAAAATTTCTGAAATTTACAGAAAATTGGTGTAAATTGTTAAAGAAATAGCAAAAATAAATTTGATCACTGCATCAGTTAAATTAACTAATTTTTTCCATACTCTGCAATTCTATTCTAATTGTACATACTAATTTTTACTGATAGTATGAGAAAGTACTGCAGACTACTTTTTGGCTCATTTTATGAACCAAATGAAGCTTTTGTCATACATTAAAAGATCAAAAGCCAAAATCATCGAGCCAACTTTTCTAGATTGCTAGCTACCCAACCTCAGCCAAATTCGTTTCTTGGCACCGGTAAAAAAAAAACTAATAACGATGTCAAACAACGGCGTTGAAAATTTAAATGATTTCATCGACTTGAACCCAGCATTTGGTCGGACACCCTGCTTGGAATACAATCCATTTATATAGGTACTCGATACCTATACATTCTGCTCTCTATAAAGATGCACTTACACACGCACAACTACTTGTCAATGTCAGGTGCACTGCCCAGTACGCATTGCAACGTTACACAGGTATCTTGAGCCGCAGCGCGAGAGACGAAGACTAGTAAAATACTCCTCTTTATAACGGATTATTTTCTTCAGACCAAGTTACCATTTAAGTAAAAGCAGAGCGCATCCGCGGATGAGTAAATTTCGTCGAAGTAATTATTTTTAAATCGTACTCCGCTCGCGTCGCCGCGCTGGTATCTATATCGATGCTCGAGCAACCAACGGCGGTATATTTTATCCACATGTCAATTAAAAAGATCACGCTTGCAGGATATTTGCATTTGGTAGCGTTGGCAAGGCTGAGGCACGAGTACAGTATTTGAAAAGTTTGGCATTTATCTTACGTAGTACTAGGTACACAGGTTGTACGATTCCATTCTTTGTGATGTTTTTCTCGCTACACATGCTCGAATATGTGTACGCACGAGCTATTGATGCAGGTACTATGCACTATGGCCAAGCTCTTCGGTCTTCGGATTCATAAATCATTTTGAAAATTGACGTGCGATGCTCGTGTATCGCCTGCGAGCTCGTAAATTCAGGTTTATCGGCGCCTCCTCGGAATCGCGTCTTTTGCATCGATGCGGCCCCGGCGCGTAAGATGAACGATATTAGATGGGAATTTCCACGGGTTCTGCGAGCTCGAGATCGAATGCCAGCGCCTATCGTCTTGGTGTAAGATGGATAGTGATGTATGATGTAATTGTACGTACGATGTACTTGGTGCAGAGCGAGAAGACGATTCGTGATTGAAGGAAACGTGCCTGTGTGTAAATGTTTGAGTACCTGGTCGGTGTTGGTTTGAGGAGCTGACTGGTGTGATGGATGGTTCCGAGATTGAAACTGGTGCAAAGATGGATTGATTTGCTGGATGCCTTTGGAGTGCTAGATTAATTTAATAGCGAGTTTGAGAATTAAGGTAGGGAATGTAGATTGGGTTTTCAATCGGGGAAGTGTATTGGATCAATTTGGCTCCTTTTTTCTCTGCCATCAGGTTATGAAAATTCGATCAACAGATTTTAGTGGCAGAAAATTGGGGTTGAAAGTTTTTTACAATTCAAAAATTGTGCAAAAAAGTTGTACAAATTTTTTGAAAATTTCATAAAAATTCTTCAAAATTTCGAAAATTAATTGATAAATTTGAAAAAATCAAAATAATGAAAAATTAATTTAAATATACCTAATGAGAATAACTGAAAAATGCATATTCAAAATACTCGAAATTTGATTTAAAAATTCAATTATTTCCAGAAAAATTTTCAAAACATTAAAAAAAATTGACAGGGAAATGATAGAAATTTTTTAAAAATTCCAAAATTCAGCACGAATCCTTTTACGGTTTTACAGCATTTGAACGAAACTTTTAGTAAGTTTTCAATATTTTTGACGATTTTTCTTTTCATTTTCATAATCTTTCCACTACCAAACTATTTCACATGATTTTCATAAATTTAATTTCAAGAAATTTTGCAACATTTTAGTAATTTTAAATACATCCAAGATGATTCTCAAGCTGTGCACTTCAAGAGATTTCAAAGGCTCGAGCCTCCCTCCCCCCTTCGATTTAGGTCAGGAAAGAAAATTTTTCATCGCAAAAATGTAGAAAAATCGCATGTTTTGGCTCTTCAAACAGTACCTATTGAAAAAAATTCGCTCTTGTTTCTCTCGAGCAGTATTTTCGGCATTTCATTTTAAAAATTGATAATTTTTCACTGAACTTTCGATCAAAATCACTGCTTTTTCAATAAATTCTCAATTTGTCAAAAAAAATTAAATGATTTTAGTGAAAAATTTATGGAAAATGATTGATTTAAAATTTGACCCCACTCCCTATTTTTATAGAATTCTCAGTCCATTTCTTATTTCATTTCTGAGTGTGCCTATAACTTTTGAATCATTTCAAAAGAATTTTTACGAGAATTGATCCTAGGATTTTAAGGACAAATGGGTACTTTCCAATTGATCCTAGGATTTTAAGGACAAATGGGTACTTTCCTTTTCTCTTGATTGTTTTTTTTTATATTTCAATTTTCAAAATAGATTACAAAACTTCAATCTTTCATGAGGTATCCATTATTTTTGATCTGCCTTCCCCTTTCTTTCTTTTTTCATTATAAATGAGACTAGAATTTTTCTGCAGTTAATTAGTAAATAAAATATCTAACTAGTTAAAATGATCTCAAATCGAAAACGAAAAACATTTAGAACCTTTTTTTGAGACAAAAGACCACGTTCCTGAACTGATTTTAAAACTCCAAATCTTGGTACTTTTTCAATTTTTTTGATCTTTTAAGCAACTTTCCTTAAAAATTATTGAAAATCTTAATTCGCTATCTTTATAAAAATACTCACATTATTTCATCTTATCAAGTGTCAAATTCAAAAAACCTTCAAAAAAATCCAGAAATTATTTTGTTTTTTTCTCATTTAAATACCAGCAAGAAATTTTTTGTGGATAATAATCTTCAAGTAGTAGATTTTTCAAAATCAACACAAGAAAATTCTAAAAATTCGAAGGAGGATGTAATTAAATTTTACTTTTTGGTGGTTGATGATCAGGAACGAACCGCGAAGTTGATTTATTATAAGAAGAAAAAAAATCATAATTTTTCAATTCAGTTGAAAGTTTTACTAATTTTTCAGAATTGAAGACTTCGTTTTTTTTTCTTTAATACAAAAATTTTAAAAAAATTTAAAAGCCTTTCATTTTTGAAAATTTTCTATTCAAACCCAATATTCTGATTAAAATCAAAATCTTGCTTTTATTTGAGATTTCCTTCCCTTCCTCATCCTCCTCCTCCTCCTCCTCACCCCTTTGACCTGTCTCTGTTCATGACCACTTGACCAGTTATGATTTTGGAACGTCTTCTTTTACTCCATTTTTTCCTCGATTATATTCAAAAACAGGATAATTAGAATTCGTTTTAAAAATCATATAGAAATAACCTTGCTCCAACATTTCATTGAAATCGCTTAAAAATTGCTCAAAATAATCCTATTTCGTTTTAATAAATAACCTAAATTATGGCAACTATTGATTTCAAAACAAAAATTAATTTTGCTTTCAGTTCAACTTTCCAAAACAACAAACCCAACCTCTCATCCAAACCATCTGAAACCCATTGAAAAATCCCATCAAACCGTCACTCAACAGTTGACAATCACCACTTCTATTAGGCGTTCACATAGCTCACGACACATCTTAAAAAAGGCCTCCTGCTACCGACACCTCGACCTCTCAGACCAGTCTCGTGCTTCTCCGAAAGTGAATTTCGCTTATACAAAAAATCTGTCATAGATTGACCATTAAGGTACATCGACTTCGGTGGCTTCGACCATCGCACACCCGAATAAAAGATCCCGAAACCCTCCAAAGTAGGTTTCCCGGTCACGATCGTGTACTTGGGCATCGTATATCTCAAACAAAACTCACATTAGAGACCTGGACACGCGAACGAAAACGAAAATAGAGGTATTTATCTACATTGAATGACACAGACGTACGAGACTGAAATTAAGCACGGGTCGAGGTATGAAAAGACTGTCTGGTTATTTTCCATTCGGGTATTGTGCAAAAAAATGACCAGTCTGATAGAAAATCTAAGTTTGATATTTGATCGCGGACGAGGACGCGTGTACGAATGTATTTATTCAGTTATTAGAATTTTACTGCTGGGGTCGTTAAATAAATCGCCGACGCGATGCATCGGATCGTCCATCTCGCTGTGGAGTCTCGGATATAAAACGCATGCAGTCGGTCTTTTGTAGAATCGTTATTATATGGCGATTACCGATATTATGTACGGAATCGGCGTGTACGATGCATCAAGTTCATCAGGAAAATTTTTCGCCGGCTTCGTTTCGAACCGCGACCACGTTAATAGTTCCAGCGTTCCATAAAAATACTCTGGTAGGAAAAAAAATTCCCAAATACACGACTTGAAGGTAGGATGGTATTACAGCAGCGGTCGAGAGTGAGGCGAGAGACGAAACCGAGCCGATTCCGAGATTTTATACTTTCTGACACACTGACAGTTGATTTTTATATTTCTAAACTATTATTAGTTGGTAATTCGTATGCGGAGGAGGAATACCAAGACTTCGTTCTCGATTTCGTTGTCTTGTTCGCGTTTGACACATTGACCTTTTTTTTCCTTCTTCATTTCGTTTCCTCATTCGTCTCTTGGTCGATTCGTATGTATACATTGTACCGAACGATCTAAGATGCACACAATTGGCCGGAAATACTACGATAGTACGTGTACTTCTACACGTGATTACGATTGAAATGGTATGCCACAAATGCCATCGTGAATTTGACTTCCCTGCCCAGTCGACGCACTCCCGTCGAGCAAACATTGTGCCAGAAACGCTATCACTTTCGTGGCCAAAAACCGATCTGAAATTCCCAGCTGGTATTTGACGAACGTGAAAATACTCAGATGGTAAAAAAAATACGAAGTATAAAAATTTAACTAATTGATGAATACGCGACCAGAAGACCGGGCAACGTGCGTTGAAATACTAACAAAAAGCCAAACCAATCGCATTATTCAATACTTTGCTATTTTTTAAGACAAACACGTATGAAGAAGGCATACCTTACAAAATACGAGCACATTCTCTTAATACCTATATTTCCTGCGGTATTGTTTTCTGCCATCGTCAAGTACGAGTTGATTTTCTCTATCATTTTTTTTTTTTCATTTTATTAAGGTCTCGGTTCATGATGATGGAGTGGTGATGTGGCCCCCGCATATATGACACATCAGATATATCTATGGGTTGATTATTGCCATCAATAGTGCTTCTCTTCTATTGATAGTCACATTTCATTCGATCTAGCTGAGCTACGATGTGATATTTTTTTAATTGCTCTATTCGATTATTTTTATCAAGGTATTAAAATCGATTAGAAATCAAACACGTGACACGAGAAGCGTGCAATTTTAGTTTTAGCACACCGACAATACCTATGATTATGAGGACCTGTCAAGAAATTATTGGAAATAGGTTAAGTAAATGAAAGAGTCTCTCCTGCGAATACTTCATCATCGAATGTGACTCTAATCATCAATGAGGCTTTTATCGTTTCGAGAGGTATTCTTAGTATTTTTTTAATACCTATTTTAAATTTTTTTTTGACTTGGCTCGAAAAATAATAGCCTATCTACCTAAATGAGATATTTTTTGGCTCAAACGTACCTCTTCTTCTCTTAAATTGGTGGCTAAAAAAGTGATTTTTCTTTAAATTGGCCAAAAAAATTTTTTCAAAGATAAAACCCTTTTCAAATTTTGATTTTCCTCCGAGTTTTCAAAAGGATATTCAAAAATAAATAAATAAAGTTATTTTTCAATCAATTTTAAAATTTATTTAAACTTGAATTTAGCAGTAAAAGAGATCAAAAAGTACCTGGGTAAATCTTGAAAAAATTGAAAAAACTGCCTGTATAGATGAAATATGAGGAAGGGGAGCGATATAAAAATTAATGAAACTTGAGTCTTTTTTTATTCATCAAATTGCTAAAAAAAATTCACCAATCTGAAAATGATGATTTTTTTGTAGCACGATGGCATTTCATCAGAAACAAAAAATTTCAGGTAAACTAGATTTTTCGGTTGGTAACACTGATTTGAGCCAAAAAATATATGATTCGTCGTTCTTTCACCAATTAAAGCAATTTAAAAAATCACCAACAAGGCACCCTTTAGCTCAGCAAGAAGATTTCTGATCATAAAATGTCAAATAGAAATGCTTTTTTTTTTTGCTTTTGAATCTCGATTTTTCAAAAAAAAATTCGACCAAAATTTATTAAGCAGAATTTTAATCAATCTTTTTTGACCATACATATCAATCTGAATCAGCCAAATTTTATTGAACTTTTTGAAACAGTGAAATAAATTTCACTAAATTCCAATTAAAAATTGTTGATTTTTTCAGGCAAATTGGGAATCGATCGAGAAATCAGTGATTTTTGACTGAATGATCAGTGAAAATTTAGGTACCGATTTTCACTTTACTGATAAAAAACGCAGAATTTTACCAAATTAGACTTATTCAGATTTAGAAAGTACTTATACTAAAATAACAGACACCCAAATATTTTTCAAAGAATTTTGACCTCCCCCCCCCTCCTTAATTTCTCCCCCAAATAAGCTCCAAAAAACATAAAACATCTAATTTTATACCATTGGTTCCTCAACACTTCAAACTGAAACTTTAAAAAGATCTCCTGTAAAAATCATCTTTTGGATCTAAGCCCTTTTTTTATGACAAGTTACAATTTCATAGATTGATCCCAAACAATGAAGAAAAGAGCAAAATTTTGAAAAATTTTCATTTTTTTATTTTTAATAAAAACAGTTGAGTACATTTTTGAAAAAAGTAAGTCCAACTAAAAACCGTACCTAGAAAAACTTTTTGAAAAATTCTCCTCATTTTGTTCTATTTTTCTACTTGTAAGAAGAAATTCTCTATTTTTTAAAAATAATTGCCTGTAAGTTGGAAACCAAAAACGGAAAAAAACGAGTCGTTTTTAGGGGTTTCAAAAAGGGAAACGAAAAAAAAATTCAAATTCAGAAAACTAAAAACAAGAATTTTTTTTTCATTTCTGCTAAAGCAATACAGTACATTTTTTTCCTGTTCTACATCTTTCTGAATTCATCACAGATCATAAATTTGATTCATTTTTCAAGAAAATTTTGTAAATATTTTTTTTATTCCATTTTTTTCAGTAGAGTTGATCGTTAAAAATATTGATTTTTTAGTAACAGATAGGTAAAGAAATTTAGAATTTTTTTTGCTAAAAATTTTCCACAATAACTTGGTTTATATTCAATCACGTGTTTTTACGTCTAAAATACACACATTACCGCAAACCTTAACCCAAATCTGACATAATCGAACTCAGCAGTTTGGACTTTGTACGCTCGAACGTAAAATAAACGTTCACATGTCGGAAGAAATTTAGTAAAAAGCCAATTAAAATACCTTCTAATTCTATATAATTTGATCGTGCCGAAGAACTAGACTCGCCTTAGGATCCGGCAACGAGACTTTTTCCCTCTAAGAGAAAGATCTTCCATGTGCAGATTATCTCGCTTATTTGACAGTCGAGGTGTAAAATCAAAGATGACCGTAACGAGCTGAAGACGTTAAAATGGCGCCCTCGGTATCAAAATACTTATACAAATGTTCTGACACGACGCAGCCAAATAATGGGCGAAGAAGAGGGCTCACAGGAAGATACGCTTTACGCCGAACAGATCTAAATAATTACAAATGTGAAACGTGTGATTGTCTCAAGTCGACACCTACGAAAAAAAAAATACATAAAGATGCATTTCGAACGATGCAAATATATAGGATGCCACGTGTACCATAACGAAGTGGAAATAAAGAAAGAGGAAACATAGTGTACGAAATTACACGTGCATCGCTGGACGAAAAATGTATACGATTTGAAATAGCCACTTGAAAATTAGAGGTTTTCACAGCTACGTGAATCGTAATGATTGAGGTGATTTAAAAAGGAAGGAAATAAAATTAGCTTACGTATGCAGATACCAAGGTACGTAGGTATTTACACAGATACATTTGCATTCTACCTTTTTCTCGAGATGCTTCACGGAAGCACCCAACAGAAACGTGTTTTTACACGTGAAATGTTTAAAAATAAATCTTTTTAGCTTTATTAACGCGCCAACGAGTGTTAACTTCGCGCCTCTTTGTACCTATAGACTTGTAATCTTGATAAGCTAAGGATAGGGGCAAGGTCCGAAGTAAAAAGTGCACGAAACGCATCATTCGAGGAGAACGTATCTCGTCTTAATTAAAACCGACACCTGGGCAGTATTTCACCGAATACATTTGTCATTTTATGGTTTAGCAAAGTCAAGTTGGCGTTAAAAAGTTTATCACCTGGTGGGCGATGATTGGTTAGGAAGTGCTAGGTTTAGGTTCTCAGTGGCTGGGATCTCGGGAGATACACGTGTCTTGTGTTTTGAGATTCTTGGGTATTAAATTGTTCGAATAATGGTGAGAATTGGATTGGTTTGATTGGTCTTTGAGGAGGAACTGGTGATTAGACGTAAGGATTTGATCGTTTTGATGGTCTTAAGTTCTGTGTTTTGAGGGTTTGGTGTTTTTTGAGAATATTTTTTATAATTTTTTTTGACGTCAGTCAAATAACTCGATTCTAGGAAGTTTTGTAGGAAATTTTTCGAAAGGAATCGAAACAGCTTTCAAATGATTTTTTTTACGATTTTAGATTAATTTTTTTCTGTTTACGTGATGTCTACTGGATTGAGAAAATGAAAATTCATACTATTTTCACGTTTTTCATGATTTTCGTGCTCGGTAGACACCATGTTATACAAAAAATTGATTATTACCGCAAATTACCGTGAAAATTTCAATAATTACGGTGAATTATAGTAAATATTTTAATAATTACGGTAAATTACCGTGAATATTTCGATCATTACGGTAAATTGCCGTAAATATTCTAATAGGTAATTACGGTAAATTACCGTAAATATTGTAATAATTACTGAAAATTATCATAAATATTTCGGTAATTATGGAAAATTGCCGTAAATACTTTAGTAATTACGGTAAATTGACGTAAATATTTCGGTAATTACGGTAAATTAACGTAAATATTTCGGTAATTACGGAAAATTATCGTAAATATGTCGGTAATTATGGTAAATTACCGAAAATATTTCGGTAATTACGGTAAATTAGCGTAAATATTTTGGTAGTTACGGTAAATTACCGTAAATATTTCGGTAATAACGGTAAATTACCGTAAATATTTCTGTAATTATGGTAAATTACCGTAAATATTTCTGTAATTATGGTAAATTACCATAAATATTTCGGTAATTATGGTAAATGACTGTAAATATTTCAGTAATTGTGGTAAATTACTGTAAATATTTTAATAATTAATTTTAAAGTTGAAAAATGATTCAAAAAGAAATTCTTCAATTGAAAATATGAGATGAAAATGTTGAAAATTCATGCTTTTTGTGGAAAATGACCAAAATGCATACGGTTTTCGTGTTTTTCATGATTTTTATGCCCGGCAGACACCATGGTTTATAACATCATGCAAATTGTATAAAATTTGAAGAAGGATTTGAAATAAACATGAACAATACCAGGGTGATGCGTGAAGAAAAAATGCATGAAATTTCAAAAATTATGATTTTAGAGTCATTTTTGATGTAATTTGTGATAAACGAGATCTAATAATAATTCAAACCAGAAAACCAAAATCTTTCCATACTTTCTGGAAAACCTCCATTCGTCTCTAATTCTCAATGATCTTCGAAGGACATCAGGTTAACCACCCCTTTTACGACCCGTATATAATACTCGATTAGACTGGACACCGTAACGGTTTCGGACATTCCCACCACATAAATATGTAATTTATAAATAAAAATAATTAATAATTTATGTGCCATGCTACCACCTCCGATATCGACTTTCAATTACCAGGAAAACGCCGCTTCTCGTCGGTGTTGGGTGGAAAAAACTCAAAATCCAAAGCGACCCGGTGCGATTTGAAAAATAAATTTACACCGAGACTCCCCGGTACCGTTGGATTACTCGTTAGATTAACAATGAATTATATCATTACAGAAGGCGGGCTAGTTTTAGACCGTTCCGTTATTCGAATTACCATACGTTGCCTGAATTTATTATCACCTGATACACTAACTTAGTAAACTGGTACCTCGCCCCCGAACCGAAAATAATTTCCAAATAAGAATACCTACTCGTACATTTGACAGATCGTTTTACCCTGACATGTGAAACCACACTGCATGTGCCCAGATGCATCGGTAGGGTATGGATCACGTATGCAGTATAATATTTTTTTAGATTCGCAAAATGTTAATGAATTCTTTATTTATAGAACCGATTTGGTAACGAAATTGAAATTTAAGGTATAGGAAATGCGTTGATTGAAATGTATATTTTTCTCGATATCGTATATGCATAAAATGTTGATGTATGACCACCCATGAGTACTTAATATCGGCCCTACGAACGATTCGGGCTTTTCGATAAATGCACCGACGTGTTTATAATTCCACTCGTGTTTCGATCGTATTGGTATATTTATTATCTACCTCCCTCTGCCATCAGTTGCGATGGGTTTACTTATGTTGTGTCGGCGTAAATTACCTAATGTTATTTTTATTACAAGTATCCGTTGGATTATCTGGCTTTTTTCTTTTTCCGAATCACCTCGAAGACCGCAAATATTCCACGATCAGCTCGGCTTAGGTGAATAATTGAGTTTTGGTGAAGTATTGAAAGAAAAAAGATGTCGGTGCGCTGTATGAAATATCGAATAGATTGTCAGATGTTTGATGGCTTCCGACCATTCGGGCAATGGAAACCGTTTCCAAGAGGTCGGACAAAAAATTCGTTTCAATTTTCAATCCCGTTTTACCTCGCTAATTAACATTTTTGATTTGTACAGAGGTTTCGTCAATGAGACGTTTATGTACGGAGTGATTTGGCGGATTCCACCATCCTCCCGATTTCGTTGGGTTCGTCAATTCATTGTCGAGTGTGTGGATATCTTGAATTACGAGAGGGCTGACTCATTCATGTGTTTCGATGGTTGAAGCGAATCTCAATCATTTTTACGGCTCTTAATTAGTCGACAGACGTAGATGAAGAAATATTGTTATTCGTTTTTAATTACACGTTTCCTTTTCATCGACTTGTACTTTTCGGAAGTTATTAATAATGTGTCGTGCGTCAGAATTAGCGAATGTTACGATGGGAGTTGGAGTCGAATTGTTCATTTCAGGAGCTTTTGTCACTTTTTTTTTTACAGTGGTGATGAAATTTTCCGAAATTGGATTTTTCTATAATTTTTTTTCAAGTTAGAGGAATCAATTAAAAACTTGGTGAATCCCTTCAAAATTTGAAAAAAATTGGTTATAAATGATTGAAAAAATAAGGAATTGTTTTTGTTGACAGCTGAATTTTTTTCGAATTTTGACGAATTTTCAAGGTTTGTTTCAATAGAAACTTGCTTCAAAAAAAACATCATAAAAATTGGCCCCAACACGTGGAAAAATTTTCAATATAAAAGAGGGTGGCGAATTACTCTAAAATGTTAGATTCTCATTTATAAAAAAATCAAAGGAAATTCGCCAAAAAATATAAATTTTCCTTTTTGAGCTTTTTGAAAATTCCTTAAAAATCAGAAAATTGAAATCAACATCTAAAAAATTCAAGACAGGAATAAAAATTAACTACCTCGAAATTTTGGATTCAATTTTATTTTGCTGATAATCAAACAAACTCGCCAAAAAAAAAAAAGGTGACAAATCTGCAAAATTCGAATCATTTAGAAATATTTCAAAACACAAAATATTGGTATCAATGTCCCCTCCATCTCCCCCTCCCCCTCCCCAAAAATTGAAATGCGCGAATCGAAGCCTAGAAAATAATCTGAAAAAGCAAGATTTTTGCCTAGCAAAAAAATGATGAAAATTTGTCGATAATTGAATGAATAAATATAAAACTTCTGGATTTAAAAAAAAAACTGAAATCTAAGAGACAAAGAGTTGAAAAATTACGTTGAAAACTTATATTCATTCTCATTTTACTAAAATGTTGGAAAATTCACCAAAAAAAATTCAATATCTAATTCCATTTGAAATTCTTCTCAACTCACAAAAAGTGGAATCAGCCAATGGCATAATGTGGGGGGGGAGAGGAAATTTTTACGAATTATTTTTTTTCTTTATACTGCAATGAGTTCGAATCAATTCAAACATAAAAAATGAACATTTTGGGGATTAAAATTTTTTATTTTTCATCACACTTCTCCCTCACTTTGCTCAGGGTCAAGAGTTTTCTTTATTTCCCAAAATTTTCTAATGCTTTTGAAAATTTTACAATTTGTTTTTCCGATGCCCTACTACATCGTTTTTTTTCCAAATCTTTCAAATCCAGCCCTCCTCCCCCCACACCAAATAGGTAATTGCCAATTCAATGAGGCGAAATGAAGAGTGTAACTTCCTCCTTCCCAAATTTCAGAATTTCAACTTTGTAGGAAGAATAAAAACTGATTTGAAATTGAAATCCATATTTTTTGGACAGCCATAACTTAGATTTTGCACCAAAAAAAAAGGCCTATGTAGTTTAATGCTTTCCTTTTTTTCCCTTTTGAAAACGAAGACTATTTATCAAAACTCTTGATAATTTGAATTTACCTACTTGCTTTTGAAAAGTTTTTTCATAATAATCCCTCTGCTTCGGCGTAAATACCTACATAAAAATTTTAAACTTTTGAGAATTTTTTTGGGAAATTTTTCTCTTTATTGGCTTTGCTTGGGTCCAAATATTTTCAAACTTCTTTGAAAATGAAGATTATTTCTCAAAATCCAAGTCTCTTTTCTCCAAAATCTCGAAACTTTTCTTTCAAGAATTTTTCTGCTTTTATAGCAACTCAATTTTTTCATCAGTATTTCTGGATTCCTTGGTTTTTTAAAGAAATCTTTTGCTTTCATTTCATTTGGGTTTGTGCATACCTTGAAATAAAATTTAAATTAATGCTTTTAAAATTCAACATGTCACTGTCAGTTTTTTACAACTCTCTCACTTTTGCATGTTTTTTTTTTCGAAAAAATTGAAATACTAGAGACAAAGTCAAAAAATTACTCTGAAAATTGGTTATTTTTTTTCAAAAATGATGAAAATTCGCATAAAAAACCATCAGCTGAACAAAAATCAAGATATCAAGGATTTTTGACACGATCTTCCGACGATTTAAATTCCTACATTTGACAGAAATTTCACGAAATTTTTCGAATATTGCTCCAGAGATGAAAAAAATCCTCCTTTCCTTCTTAAAATATTCAAAAGAACCAAACCACTCGTCATAATTCCAAAGTAACATCTACTTTTTGACGACTCTGGCAAATCCTTAATTACAATAATTTCACCGCAACTGATTCCCATGAAACCTCATATGGCACAAAATCGACCCAGTACATCACCTCGGGTGGAAACCAACCCACATCGAAATTCACGCCTCATATTAATAAATTTTAATACTCGGTGTTGCGGTGGAAACCTCAAGAGATGTTTTTTTTTCGCTACTCCTAATTTAACTGCTAATCGTAAAATTCCGTTATGTTTTCCGTCACATTAGCCTACTGGCCGCGTGTCATTTCCGTTCATTGATAGGCGTCCGAGTACTCGCGGACGAGTCTCGTCCACTCTCCTTCATCCCGTCTTTGTCGCACTCTGCGGCTATTACGGCCAGCGCGGGTGTTTTTTTTCTCTATTTTCCATTTTCTTGTTGTTGTTCGGCGTCATTACGTGATGTAATTAAATGCAGCACGGCGCGATGGCAAAAATGCGCCACTACGTGAACATATTTTCAAACACAGAGACAATGACAGTGTACTTTAGAGATGTCACCGGTGATTCTGAAATATGCGTTGATTGTTTTTGTCGCGTCCGAAGCAGTTTTATTGGTACACTAATTTTTTTCTCTCTCGATGGATTGTTATCTGTCTTCTTTTTTTCGTATGGTGTTTTTTTTCCTATCTCGTTGTCTTCGTCTTTTTGTTACGCCAAATGTACGACGAGGATGGTGTCGTTGTATTGGTGTATAAGGACAATTGTGCTTGTGAAATTTCATCTTCGTCGATGGTACTGGTTTGATTTTTTTTCTTTTTCTTTTTTTTTTCATTATTGGACTTCTATTATTCTCAGGCGCGTAAATAAGAGCACGTTGCAGACGATTGTAATTAACTTTTCGGATCGTTCGTCGTATTTGTACCGTTCGATAACTGTGACTAGGTTTTCATTTCTTTTTTCTTGTTCTTTTCCAATATGTAACTTGGGATAGTATACGTATGTGTTCGATGGTCACAGGTCGAGTTGTTGTGTCGTATTGGTCATTCTGAAGAGATGACCTACAGGTATGAAGTAGGTTGTTTCGGTTTGTGATGGAAAGATATGAGCTTGATCAAGGATGAGAACTGAACCAGAAAATATGAGTTTTGCATTGATAAGAAATTCCGTTTCACTTTTTGAAAACAGTATACTTAGTCAAATGATGAAAAATCCCACAGACATCGAAATGTATTTCATCAGGTCAAGTAATTCTACAATAAAGTCCAAGAAAGTTTTCAAAGTAAATTGTATCAAATTTGAAATTTTCGCACTTTAAAAATTCCAAACGCAGCTCAATTTACAATTAAAATTCTCCAAGTTCAGAAGATCAAAATTTCTGACAAGGGAGGTATCTCAACTTGAAGTATAATTTTGAGCCCAAACAAAATTAAATCGAATAACATTATAAAAGAACCCCATAATAAAAATTATTTCAGATGCTGAAGTTCATTTTTCGAATTTTGGCGAATTTTCGAAATGTCAAAATAACTTCATCACCTAACAAAATATGAAAATTTGATCCAATCAACGAAAAGAGCTAAAATTTGGTACATACCCTATTTTTGACCTCCCGAATCGATTAGAGGCGGTTTCAAGACGTTTCGGAGCATCCAGAAAATTTTGAAACTTTCCATTGCTAGAGAAAAGCCCATAAAAATGGCCCATACAAACTTCAGCATCTATAATCTTGGATAATCAATATTGATGACTTATTCCATCGATGGAAGCAAATTTCCCGAAATTTTTCACTTTCAAAGTCAAATCCATATTTTTTGACAGACAATTTTCCTCATAAATTAACGAGTGATAACAATTGAAGTGAATCTCTCTATAATTTTTCGATAATTTGGCCAAACTTTGAAAAAAAAAATTGAATGTGAGGTCAAGTAAAATACATACAAATTGAAAAATCATTGAAAAAAATTAAACAATCGTATTTCGTTTTCAAATTCTGGTACTCTCTCCATCAATTGCATCTAGAAAGTTCTAAAGGGAGGGGGAGAAGAGAAAGGAGTGAAATTTCAGAAAGAGTTCCCCAAATGAACGAAAAAATAACATAAATAGATAATTGGCAATCGAAAATTTTTTCAAATTGTAGTTTTCTGAAACTTGTTGAAAATTTTTGTTTGGTTTGAGAACTCCTGAAAAGTATAATTGTTTGCCAACTCATGCCCATGCCTTTCCAAAACTATCCCGATTCAATTGACAGACATATTTAGTAACTTTCAAATATTTCATCAGATCTATTTCAATATTTTAGATCTCAAATTTTTGTTCTTCTTCTAAATTGACACCCCCCCCCCCCCATATATCCAAGTTGATTAGAGAAAAATTGTTGAAACGTAATAAAAATCATTTAAAAACGTTAGAATTGTCTAAATTCCATTGAAATTTTACAAAATATAATTACTTAATGAAAATTCGACAAAAAGTCCTATAATTGTTTGAAACAAAATGAAAAAACGTAAAAGTTGTAAATAAAAATTATAAAAATTGAAAAAAGAACACAAAAATTTTCAAGTTCTGAGATTTTACAAAAACTAAAAAGTAAGGAAAATCTGCACCGTTTTTCCTTTTTTGTACTTTGGACCTAAGATTAATTTTTAAAGCTGTCCCTTGTCTTTTTCATTTTCTTTAATGGGTTCAGTAGAAATAAACTTCATGTTCCAATTTTTTGAGACTTTTATAAATTTAAAAAAAAATGATAGCTTTTTTCACTTTGAATATGGTTTTTGGTAAAATTCTCCATAAATTCTCCAATTATTATTAATTTTGAACAGTTTCACCTCATTACAATATTTTTAAGGATGATTGAAAATTTTTATTCGATTTTTCAAGACATTTCAACAATTTTAAGGATGCTTCTCCTCATTTCTAATTGATTAAAAGAGACACAATTATGCCAAAATCTCATCTCTTCAAAAGCCATATTAATTGCCTGGACAATATGATACCTTTCAGCAAAGTTTCGATAGTTTTTTGCACGTTCATATCATTTTTTCGTGAAAATAAATTAACAATTTGGTGTTTTAAAAATCTCACACCTTCTTTATCTGACAAACAATACATGACATGATCATTCTTGGTCTTCAGAGTGCCCTCCCTCTTTTTTTTGTCTTTTCATAACACTTTCGCCCAGTTTGAAACTCAAAATTCCCTTTTCATAATTATTTCGCAGGAAAATGGAAATTTGTAATTTTTTGAAAAAAATTGACGCTCAAATTTTCAATTTTTTAAAATTAACGATCAAAAATGAATTAAAAAATTTTCACCGTCACAAGTATTATCATCTTTTCTCATAATTTCATCAATTTTTCCGCTCGTTTACTCATTTAAAGATAAAATTGATTTCAAGAGCTAAAATTTTCAATACTCCCTCATAATCGAACCATGAAAAGATTCAAAAATAACACAGAAAACCACTCCAAAAAATTTCAACCCATTACAAACGAAAGAAAAATCAACCTCGATCATTTTGGCACCCACTTGCTAAAAATTTTCCGACCCAACGATCACCATAACACATTTGGCCGGTTAAACACCGCGTCGTCGCAATACCAGGCACACTTTCATCGGTACGCGTAAAATCTGCGCATATCTTCGGTTCACATACCGACGTTGATAAAATTGCCTACTCGGTTCGCCGTAAATACGCTCCTACGATAGTTGCTCGTTTCTATCGCACATTCGTAAATCTAACCTCGTGACGTTTCGGTGTTTTCAGATGATCGACGGTGGAATGGAATGGCCGACATTGAGAAAAATGTGGATCGTATTTTTGGTTATTGCCACGGCACCCTTAAGCAGGGCTGGAACAAAATTAGAAGACTGCGATCCGGAGATGATTGGTTTCGAATTAGTAACCGGCTACGTATTCACAGCACCGGACGATTTACTAGACTCGATACCAGGCACACTGATGCTGACAGATTGTCTAGAAGCGTGCCAGGGTAACGATACATGCCATTCGGTCAATTATGAGACTGGACTTTGTGTGCTGTTTTCATCGAACGCCGATTATTATCCGGGTAAGTGATAAAAATTACCTTTTTTAGATCGAAATCTCCTCCATATTCATGTCCCAAGACTTCGATGATGAAAAATAACCATTTTCAAGAGTTGATACGTTATTTAGATCAACGCCCAATACGACGACATAAGCTTGTAATAATTGTCTAGCCACCAACGATGAAACGATCGATGGTAAAAATTAGATTTTTTTTCGAGACAGACAGGAGGGAAAAAAATCAGGGCATTTTAACAACCTATTAATCCGAGATCAACGTATACCTCTAGTTTTTAGAATTTTTCATTAATCTATTAAAAAAATTACATGGTTTATGGACGGAGCGGGAAAAAAATCTCATTTACGATTTCACCTCGGGCGAAAAATCGAGGCAAAAAACTGTCATCCAGCACCGTCTCGGATTAATACATTAAAACAATGGAAACATCTGATAGATGATTTAGATGGAAAAATTCTCTAAATAGGATACGTGTGTGCCTTTTGCTGGATAAAAAAAAATCCATAAAAATTCGCGCCCAAAGCGTCTATCGAAACCTATCACTACAGATTTTCAACACGTATCGAGTGAAAAAATATTCACATAGGACTAGGCGATGCAATATGTAAATAACACGTTTGGATGGGCTGCATTTTAGCCATTTTTCCATGCTAGGAAACTTTATGCATTCGCGTACATCTGCATAGTGTATCGTGAGAGTGACCAATGCGGTTTGGTTTGTTTCGCTGGGTAATTACAACCGAGTAATAACAGCTTAAGCGCGACGTTTACCGCCATTAATGAAATTACAATAAACGTCGATCGTGTTTACGCCACGCCGCCTGCCCAATGGGACGCGAATCGAGTAAAAAAATAAAAATTCTACCTTTGGTTCGTATAATTTATCCATTATCGTGTCGAGATGGTCGCGGTCGCTCTCTCGAGACGGATGGAAATTTACAAATAGCAATAAGAGGTATGCAATGCATTCCAATATCCAAAGAGACTCACCTGCGAACAGAAAAGAAAAAGACAAAATATTCATCAGTTAAAAAGTATATATGGATTTTCATTAGTTTCGCTTCTTATTTCCATCTTATTGTATTGTTCGCGTCGGTGACGTCGGTCGGTCGACGTCGTCGGAACGAAAACTATCGCTGATTTGGGTCAACGATTGCTACCTGCTGAGATGTGTCTAAATCTATACACGTATGGATTCTTGGATTTGTGATGGTATCTCTTGCCCCCTCCTGGCATATGGGAATCACCTTTCGTATGTTTTTGATCTTTTCGTAATATTGTATAATATTATACGAAATTGTAAGACGAGATGTTGAGGTATGATTGATGAAATCGATGCATCAAACCACCCTCGAGACTAAAATTTTCAAAAAAAATTAATTTATCGAGACGAGAAACTGGTTGGGATGCTCCTGCGGTGAATTTTTTCACGAGGTAAAAAATTTCCCTCGATGAATCGCCGCATACCGTATTAGTCTCGGTTATCGAGTCTAGCAGATTCGAAATCGCCTATATTTACAATGCTTTTCGCATTATTTCGTAATTACCATAAATTAATCTTATTCATCAAATTTGATAACAAATGAATCTGGGTCGTCATACTATTTATTATTCAAATATTAAAGGCCAGCGGCTTCGTAATTATTGGCCAGTCTATGTGTCGGCGTATTTAGACGATAAATAGGTTTCGTCTTATGTATTTATTATTTCACTTATGTATCGAGTCTTCTATGCAGGTACTTCGAATATTGCAAATGGTCATGCAAATTATGGTACGGTTTATTGGCGTGCTCGGCAGGAGAAATTTTCGGACTGTGGAGATTTGAATTTTTAATGGAGTGGGGGTTTCTGGACGTTTACGGATTATTTTTAGATCATCAGTGGTTTGAAATTTTTTTTTGAATTTTTTCAAATTATGATTGAAGTTGAACACGATTTTTCAATTTAAAAAATTACTCGGCAACTTTTCATGGCGTTAAAAATGAATGCTTACCAAAAAAAAAAAAAAAAAAAAATGAAAGAAGGAAGAGAAGACAAAAACGAGGAAATTTTTCAGGAAGTTGAGATACGGAAACGGATTTTAATTTTTTCATGTTTTTGGTCGATTTTTTAGGGCAAAAGCACCTAAAAAGGAGAATAAGGAGAGGGAAGAATACCCACATTCGTTTTCATCTCAAAACAATTCTATACATTTTTTCATTCTTTACAAAGATTAAACGAGCTTTACACCCCCTTCCTCCCCTTCAAAAAAAGGCGAAAACATGTGCCAAAAAATTGACTGAAAAATTGAAAAGTTTTATAAAATTGTACCGAAAAAAATAATTTATTAATAATTTTTCGCGTATTTTGAAAAATCTTCAAAAAGTTGAAAAAATTGCAGTTGTAATTTAGCGAAGAAAAAAATATTAATGGGCGGAAAGGCATTTCACCTCTTCATTTTTTTTTTATAAAAAAATTGAAAATAAAAATTTAATGCTAAAAAAAAAAAATAGAAACCGTCAGTAAAGAAAGATGAAAAAACAGCAAGGAAAAAATATGCACTAAAATTGAAGTTGGAATTACCCACGAACATTCAAATTTTTCAAAATGATGAATAGTTTTCAAAAATTATCCAATTCCTAAAAAAAAAAAATCCAAAACTCTAAGAAAACAGCAGCCGAAAGATGTTAATAATACTGGAATTTAGAAAAATAGTAACAAGAAAATAACAAAGTTGAAAAAAAATGAAAAATTGCTAAATCATTGACTATTTATAAATGCACAAGAAACTGAGGAATGTTTAAAATTGCTGAAATTGATTTTTGTAGTATTAATTTTCCAACAATTCAAATTTCGGAAAACCTACGAAATTCTGAAATTTTTTGCAAAAAAAATCATAAAGGTGTCTGTTTTAAGATAAAAAAATATTCAAATTATACTTTGATAATGGAATCAAGATAATTTACCTACTATTTTCAGTTTGGTGCTAGGTCCCTCCCACCCCCATTCTTCATTCTTTTCATGACTTTTTCAAATTGTGAGAAAAATGGAAAAGATTTCGCGATCTATACAGAGCAAAAAATATGATCCTTCAGCTTCCTGACATTCGCAGAAAAAATTCTTAATTCAGTGATGAATTCAAAATGAAAATCTCAAAAAAAATTCAAAATGCCTGCAAGATCTTCAGCTTAGTATTTCCACCTCTTTCTCCATCAATAACCCCGAGAAAAAAAATTAAAATGATCCTGATGTTTTTCTAACCCAAACAAAATCCTTCTAATACAATGCAAAAAATAAACAAAAATAAATGATTTAAAAAAAATTCAAAATTGCCAAAATAATTTTAAAAATTTACGAAAAATTGATTCCTGATAAAAATTCAACGATTTTCAAGCCAAATGCTAGATTTTTTCAGAACTTTTCAGTATCAATTTGCGAATTTTGAGTCTTTTTCGAATCCCTTTCCTCAGCTGGAAGTTCTGTTAAACATTTTTTTGTCGATCTTCTTCAATTGTTACGATATCCTCAAAAAATTACAACAAAATGATCAAAATGGGGGGGGGTTCGATTAGTAAAGTCGAGAAAATCAACAAATCTGCTATTTTTCCTTCTCCCTCCTTTTTTTCATCTTTCTTGTTTTATCTCCTCTCAAAAAATAAATAAAAAAAATTCGAACATTTTGAGTCAACTTGAAAAAATGGCAAGTACAATTGCACACCCAGACTCGACATCGAAAATTTTCCCATGTCCTTGAAACAGTCGTAAACTCAATCGATATGTACTTATTTCCAGATATACAAATTATCGCCAGAAAGGAGGCAAGATTGCTCATTAAAATCGCGCCAAAGGTCGTAAATTGTGGTCAGATGTTTGGAAAATGATTCATAATTCTTGAAATTCTACAGTATGACACAAAAGTCTTGTCCACGAAAAACACTTCATGATATCTCGAAACTGAAAAGAGATATCGGGATGATTCAAACGGCAATATGTTCCTGGAGACAAGGACAATGAAGATTGATGGTGAAATTTTCAGTTCTACCTACAGGGTGTCCACAAATTGAGAAACCGGTTTTGGTTAAAAAATGGGGGTCTGGGTTTTTTATGGATTTGAAATCTACACACTGAGACGATTAAAATGTGATAATTTTTTTTCGAAACCGGTTCGAAAATTTTCAACCGGTTGTCAAAAATACTCCAAAAATCGAGATTAGAAAAAATTTTCCAAATGAAATTTTTAGAGCTTTGTAAGCCAAACATTGTCAGTGAACTCATTTTTTGAATTGGTTCACTCTCGGCAACTTGACAGTTTCAAAAACAAGAAAAGATATGAAATTTTTTTCAAAGGAATGTTGAACACCGCACCGTTAAAAATCTAAAAAAATTTCATATCTTTTTTTGTTGTTGAAATTTCAAAAAATGAGTTCACTGACAATGTTTGGCTCACAAAGCTCTAAAAATTTCATTTGGAAAATTTTTTCTAATCTCGATTTTTGGAGTATTTTTGACAACCGGTTGAAAATTTTCGAACCGGTTTCGAAAAAAAACTATCACATTTTAATCGTCTCAGTGTGTAGATTTCAAATCCATAAAAAACCCAGACCCCCATTTTTTAACCAAAACCGGTTTCTCAATTTGTGGACACCCTGTAGGTAGAACTGAAAATTTCACCATCAATCTTCAATGTCCTTGTCTCCAGGAACATATTGCCGTTTGAATCATCCCGATATCTCTTTTCAGTTTCGAGATATCATGAAGTGTTTTTCGTGGACAAGACTTTTGTGTCATACTGTATACTCGGCGCGACGATGAAATCGAAACGCGAAGCGAAAAAAACACATCATCGTTGTTTTCTTCAAACGAAAGTGATCGATTCCGCGAACGGTCGTTTGATTAGAAAAACATTAAGAAAATTTTGAACCTGGCTGATGTGGTTTACTGGATCGTTAGTCGAACATGGTTAGCTAGCTACGTACGTAATTCAAGCGTACGTAATTTCACTTGGCAAAATTCATTTTACGGTAGACTTGTCTCGAAATGGCAAACCGGCTTAGAATATCATTAGAAATAAAAATTTCGATTACAATGAGTTCAATCGCCTGATTAACAACTATATAGTCGAATAAAATGCGCAATATGACGCGACGCGAATGCTGCTCATGATTTATATGGGATGGCATGCGCCGCTTGTATGAAGTGCAAAAATGAGTAAAGTTATTGGTCGTAAAAAATGAAAAAAAAAAGGTTAATTAACTGATAGACGTATGCACTGTAATTTACGGGTGTGTAAAAAAAAACTCATACGCGAGGAGTTACACGACTGCGAGTCGAATGATAAGATAATTACAAGTTGCCCTTGTGAAGGTCGTTCCTCCCTTATCAATTTTACTAGTTTGAGGGCATAGTTTGCAAGTCGTTGGAGAAGTAAAGGCGCATACCGAAGACCGGACTAGTCCGGTTGGAATCTTCTTTCCGCAAGGAGGTGTCGATCATCACGACGTAATCATTCAAAATATACGTAAGTGTATTACAAAGACTGACGAAGAGAAATATGTAGCTTTCCGAAGGGGCCGTCGGCTAAATGAACTATTAATAGCGAAACTAGATCTGAACCAGGCAAAAAAAAAAGTGCAAAATGTAATCGATGTTTATGTTCTGGATGAACTTCTAGCTTATGCCTTGAAGATAGATACTTTCACGAGAAAGAGTTTTTAGAATTTCGAGGGCAATAGACCCATCCTTTTTGATTGAAATTTTTTCCATTTTCGTACTGATAGTTTTTTTTTGACTGATTGTAGCATTTGTAGCGTAGAAAAATGGTAAGAATTTTTAATTAGTGAGAAATCCATTGGAAAAATTTAGCCATACAAATTTACAAAATTTACAAAAAATGAAGGGTAGAATTGAACATTATCCAATAAGAGAATCTTTACGATTTCTTAATGCTAAATGAGTCGGAATTCAGCTCATTGAAATATTAATGTCATCCACAACAAACCAAGAACCAATTTTTGGTGATTTTTTGAAAATTGCTGAGAAAATTTACGAGGAAGACCTCCCAAAAAGAAGTTGAGCTTTTCCTCAGCCTAAAAAAGAACAGAAGTAGAAGACCTCGATAAGCTTTTTGGTCACCCAGAATAATCTGAGACGAATTTTTTTAAAAAAAAATCATAGATTTTTGGCAATTATTTATGGTTTTTTAGTACTTAATTTTTTATGGAGTTTTGCAATTTTTGATGATTTTTTGACAATTCGTGATGTTTTTTTTTTAAATTTTCGACGAATTTTACCAATTTCTGATGGGTTTTGACAGTTTTTGATGGGTTGGGTAATTTTTATGAGTTTTGGCTACTTTTGATACTCTTTTGGTACCATGATTTTCGAAAACTTTTAACAAATTTTGGCGATTTTAATTTTTTTTCTTTTAGATTTCTCATGAGCCTTGACAACTTTTGATGGTGTTTTGATAGCTTTGAGAATTTCTGATGGTTCTGGCAATTTCAGATAATTTTTTGGGAATTTTTATAGAATTTGGCAATTTTTAGGGGGTTTGGCACAAATATTTATAGTTTTTTGGGGGGATTTTTATGGTTTCTGGAAATTTTTATAAGATTTGGCAATTTTTCATTGTTGCCAACTGTATTTTGATTTACTTAAATTTAATAAAATTTCAAGCAGCACTACCCCTACCGCAGAAAATCTTCAAAAAATGATTGAAATTTAAACAAAAAAAAATTGAGTCAACTTTTCGAGATACTGAACAAATAATTTTCAATTTCATGAAAATTACTTTAATCAAGATCAGAGTGCCTAGCATATTTGGAAAATGATAATTCTAACTATTTTTTGAATCTCTCTTGCCATTTTTCTTACTTCATGTGTACCCCTCCCCCCTCCAAAAAAAACTATTTTTACTCTTTCATTAAAAAATTTGACAAAAAGGGCTGAAAAATCTTGCTCTTTTCAGTAGGTATTTACAACTATTATAAAAATTCTGACCATTTCCCAATTTTTTTGCTACCAAGGTAAAATACTTGCTCATTAGATATCTTATGCAAATGAAATTGGTAACACTGTCACGAAAATTTTTTGGCTTTGGATTTTGTGGTGTTCGAGTAACCGGTTAGAATTTGGTAAAAGGTCAAAAATTCATCAAATTCGCCATCTGTAACTTTTCAACCCGCCCCCTCCAAGGGGCAAAAGTGGTATCCAATTTTGTAGTCAATGATTTAGAAAGGTGTATGAACTCAAATTTCATCTTTCGAGAAACGTAATTAAAATTTTTTGTAGGTGGCACTGCTTAAAAGTAACAGAATTCTCCTCGCCATTCATCATTGTGGTGAGGAAGGTCAAATTTTGAAAAGAGCCTCACTGGAATCTCACTAATTTCTGTTTAAATTCAAGTTATGTTTTTTTTATCCATCTCATTCATGACGTCAATATTTTTGGTAAAAATAGGAAATCGTGAGATGAAAATCCAAAAATTGATCTATCCATTAAAGTAGATCCTTTAGATCAACTGCTGTCATTTTCAAGTCCATCTGAAACCTCCAGTCGAAACTGAATTTTTTCAGCCTGTTGAAATAGCTCCAGCCAACGCCATGCGCCATCCCATAACCAACTTGGTGACATGAAAATTTTATTCTCATTTGTCAGCAACATTTCAGTTCAATTGGCGAGGATGATTTACAATCGTGCCTTCCAAAGAACCAAATACATATGTACAAAAATTTTTAATCGACAATTTTTATTTAAATATTTTTCAATTGAAGCAATCGATCCAAAATTGGAGAATTTCACATCGAAAAAATTAATTTTTTGGAGATCAAATGTCTAAAAAGTGCTCAAAATTGAGACCAAATCATACCAATAATATTTTCTCGACGATTCCATTCAATTTACTCCTCTCTACTCATCCATCTTGAAAATATTCAAAACACATCTCATCACTCCGACGAAGGGTTAACGACCATCGCGATGGGCTAATTCGCTATTCAGATACGCGCCAATTTAGCTCGTCTCAGCTCGTCATCTTTACTGCTAATAATGCGACACGATACTCGCCATTCTTCGAGAATACATAGGTATACCTCCGCTGAGCGGAGTCTCAGTACATGGCCATTTCGCAGACCCATACGCGAGCAGATACATTACGCGAGACCGTAGAACGCGCTCAACATCTTCCGAGCACCGGTGACTTTAACGACCGTATAAGAATAAAGTCGATTATAACAGACAGATAAGAAAAGAGCAAGCGTCGTGCGTTCTGATGCACATTATCATCGTGCAGTTATGCGCGTGCTTTTTGCTTTTATCAAATCTCCGCTTAAGGTTTTATTCTCATCTCTCTCTGAAGGTTTTTTTTTTCTCTTCTCCTCTTGTCTCCGTGGAATAAGGTTTTAGCGTTTAGTCCTTGCTTACGTACGACGTTTCGATACACTATTCTTATGCATGTGTTCTTACACCATCGTCTGTCTCTTTTTCTCAGTTCATCTGGTTGAATTCGTATTCATTTAGTAGCGGATAAGTTAACGGACTATACCGATACTAATAGCATTGCCAATGTAACCAACCAACCTCTTCGGAAAGAAATTTAATTAGTGTAAATCTCGAAGCGTCGATTGAATTTCTCTCAAATAGAAGAACAGGTGTTATTTCGCATTGCATTGGAAGGTGACTCGAGTACATTGTAATGCCATTTAAATACAAAATACGGTTTATTATTTCGCTATGGTATGTTCTGGTAGGACATATATGGCGAAAATTTTTATTAAGCTTGGATAGTTTGTTCAACTTGCTACTTCGGCCACGTTTTTCTAGTCAACACGAGGCGAAATTTATTTCATATTTTCAACTTTGCAACCAAGTTCACGATCAACGTATAAATCTAAACGCAAAACGTGACCCGATCTTATTTGTATTCATCAGCAGAATATATTGCAGTTTAAATTTTCATTACGTTGGATGCATTACAATACAAATAAAATTAACGCAAATTAAAAATTACAACAGTACATTGTACCTAGTTCTCAGTCTCCTCCTACCGATCTACGTTGCTTTTTCATTTCAATTTATGTAATAGTGCAACGGATCTTTTTACTGGTTGAAGATCAGAGTGGTATTTGTGGCAATCATAGAGTGTTTCGAAAGGCTTACGTTGGTTAGATGGATGAGATTCCTTCGTGTATGGCTGAATTTGTTCGAGATTTTTCTCGTGTTTTTGGGGAGAATTTGAAAATTAGTTGTGGGCAAAGGGACGATGAATCGGCAGAATTAGGACAGAATTAAATCTCAATATTTCAATCTTTTTTGCAATATTTGAATATCTTATATGAAATATAAAGTTGGAGAAAATTCATCAATTTGCAAAAATAAAAGTTTGAAATTTCACCACAAATTTTCAAGCTTGGAGGAATCTTATTAATTATCCTCATTAAACCATAGAAATTTAAGTCTCGTTTAAAAGATTTTTTTCGCAAAATGTCAAAGTAGGGGACCATTTCCTGCTTTTACCTATTTTTTTGAAAAAATTCTGTTGTTTCGTTCAAACAGTTTTTTTTTATTCAATTACAACGATTTTCAATGTAAATTTTCATAGGTGATCAGTGATTCATTTTTAAAATTTCAAATTACTTACCCAAACCTCATTATGATTTTTTTTTATAATGATTCAGCACGTAGTTCATAAACTGAGGAATTTATTTTTGCTGAATGTTGTGATCGATAAAAAATTGAACTAAGTAACTTATTTAATTCTAAAAAACACTTAATTTTTTTTAGAAAAGGAACTTCAATTTTTTTTAAAATCTGATTTGCCAAAATTTGTGGGAATTTAATGAAAAAATGAATTTTTTTTTCGTCGGGAGTTGTTGAAAACTCCAAAGAACTGAAATTGTTTTAGAGAGAAACCTCAATTTAAAAAAAAATCTTTTAATTTGCGTAAAATTGTGGAAGTTTAATAAAGAAATTTTTTTCCATCAAAATCAATGATAAAATTCAATTAAATAATGAAAAATTCGCAGAAAGGCTTTTTTCGTTTCAATACCTACACAATAGAGCAAGTTTTTTGTTATTTCAAGACTTTCATTTGTTCAAAATTGGTCAGCATAAATCAGCTAATGCGTTGAATTTTTCAAAATTTTGGGTCTCATTAATCTTTTTATTTCGGAAGCCATTTTTTTCAATTTGAAGCTAAACGCTTACGTCATTAAAAAAAAATCAAAGTTATTTTGAATTAAAGAACCTAAATTTCAATGTGTATCATAAATCAAGGAAAATTTAGGAAGGGGGGGGGGAAATATTGCAAAAAAATTCAAACGAATAGATACGAGTACCTACATTTTAAAACTGCATTTTTTTAGCAATAAAATCAACTTTTGAGAAAGTTTGAGCTTTGGATTTCTTTTTTCAAGTCTACTGACATATTTTCGGAGTCGAATAAAATAAAATACTTATTTCGATACTTGGATATTCTTTTGAATCACATAGATATAAAAAATTTGATTTTTTGGTTCATTCCGAGGTTCAAAATGCTATTTCAGATCAAAATTTGTCTCCACATGTTTAAAATGAGTGTCACAAACTTTCTCATCAGCCAAATGATTCATATATTTTTATTCAAGGAAAGAGGTACTAGATTCAGATCTTTGTTTTCAGAACTCCTTTCCCATTGCTTTCAATTTTTTTTGAAAAGGGGAAAGGGAGTGAAGGGTTGAAGAATTGAAAAAATTCAAATAAAAGTAAGCAAAATTTCATTTTTCAAAATGGCTGTAAAATTTGATCCTTCGAATTTTTTAGAATAAATGTTTTCAATCACGAGACTGGAATATTTAGAAAAAATCCAAATAGGTAAATTTCAATATTTCATATCATTTTTTTTTTAGAATCAATTTTGTTCTTTCGGTGTTTCCTTGAAGAACGTAATTTTGAAAAATTTGATTTTTTCAGAATATCACGTCTAAAAATTTTAAATATAAAAAACTTTCACAATTTTTTCATTTTTAAAAATTTATTTTTCAAAAAAAAAAAATAAACAGAATAAATTTGACTAGTTTTCAACTTCAGAAAAAAACAAAACAGAATTTAATCAAATCCAATCTGCTTCAATTACTTAAATCACGTCCAGAAAAAAAAATAAGACATTGAAAACAAATTTTCAAAAAAAATGAATGTATTTTTCTCCAGTAAAAACACAACTCTGGGCAAAAATTTAAGAGAGATTAAGTCTTACTGATATGATTCTGGACATGGAAACTATCTTTAGGAGTAAAAAATTGGATTTTCAAAAGGGGTGGAATCAGAGGGAACCTCAACTCAAAAACCATTTTTTGGCCCCTAAAGTTGATTTCTATACCAAAGCTCTCTTATATTTATTAATTTTCTTTCGAAGAATTCAATAAAGTTAATTCGAACAAAAGTCTGAAAAAAAAGTATTTAAAAAAAATAATGGACAAAAAAGTTTTAACAGGAGTTTTTTTGTTTTTTTCATTTTTTTTTTTATTAAATTTTTTCCACTCTAAATTTTCAGAATGGAGGAGTTTAAATTCACACCCAACTCACTCTCAGCCCCTCCCTCTTCCTCCTCCCCGAAATTCCCATCAAGCTGAATTTTACTAAATTTCATCACTGAAAAAACCCAAAATCCCAGAATAAATTACACACAGGCATCCACATGCTTGCACAACTGCCTTCAAAATCACATCTCGTTAGAATATTCATCGAACGTAATTTTTCATCAATTTGCCATCTACATTCGAACACGGTCGGTAAATCGGCGAATTCTATTCACACAGCCGCTTCCTCTCGACTCGGAAACTTTCACACACCGCGCATCATTGTCTAAATTAAATCATACGGCTCGTTAAGAGAAGGTTGTTTTCTGATGACACGGTGAATAATATACACCATGTGTAAAAAGAATACCTACATATAAGCTCCACAGACACGACAATATCGCACACCGCAACTACAAATACACAACATACTGTACCAACAGATGAAAGTAGAATGATAGAGCCATTTAGGATATGACATACTGGCGGTGTGGCGGCGCATAACGTGTACACTACGTAAAATATTATTTCGATATACCCGCCAAGCCAACCTTACATGGTAGCAATACCAAACATATATAGGATCGTTATCGATATTCGATATGGCTATTCAAACACACACACACGAAAAAAAAAAACCGATCAATGAAAATATCTTAAAACGTCCGTGAACCTGACATAGGTAAAAGTCAGAGTCGACTTATTTGAGCCCAGTCTAGCGAAACATAACCCCTTTGCGTACTCTGGTCGTACATAAAATGTTTACACATAGATATTCTCACGTAGGTACAGAGTAATCTCCAACAACATGGATTCGCAAAACGTGATTTAGGTGTTTCACTGGCGCGGTGTCGATCTGGATAATTTACAGGATTAGTGAACCATTTGCGGTCACTTCGGCCCAAGACCACACAATGCAGTGGTAATTCATCCATAGATAAAAAAATTTATATGACACGTGTTCTCTTATACATCACCATCGAACATTCCCTTCGGTTAGATACGCTTATTACATTTATAACCTTTGGCCAGCCGGACGGTCACTAAAAGGACGACTATTTATATCGATGTTCATCGTATGACTTTTACACGTATGAAAAATCGCGAAATGATTCAAAATACGAGTGAGTGGTCTTTTATAATGGAATGTTTTTTTTTTTCAATTTTCAGGTGCGTTGACGAAATCTCAATTCCCGGTTTTTACCATTTACGCTCAAAAAACCTGCTTGGGTATTAAACCTTGCGAAAAAGCTTGGTGCTTCGATCGTGTCCAAGGGTTCCGTCTAAATGGATACGTGAAAAAGAAGATTTCCGCTACGTCCAGACAAGATTGTCTTGAAATGTGCCTCGGAGAACGTGAATTTTCCTGCAGGTAAGTTCATTACGACTAGATAAATGCGTGTTTTTAGTTTTCACATCCCGACATCGCGATCACTTGTCTTTGGTAATTATAGCCTGTCTTTTTCTATTGCTGTTTATGTGAAATCCAGCTGGAAAAGTTTTACGGTGGAAAGACATAGGTTGATTCTTTTTATAGATGCGAGATGCCCCTCGGGTTAGAATTCTATTTAGTTCAAAGTCTTCGAGTGATATCGAGGTTTCGTAGGTCAAGTTTGGTCGATCTGGAGTATCGAGAGGGGTATAAAGGGGAAAATATAGGGTCAAAATCGAATCAGAATGCAAAGGAAAATACGATTTTTACGATTCAAGACAGCTCTGAATTTCCAGTTTTCAAAAATATGCTTGGTGTTGAAAAATGATTCGCAAAAAGAATCAAAAAAGTAAAAATTGATCTAAAAATATGAAAAAATTTCAAGTAATTGCTATTTTTGTTCTTGTGATTTTTTTTTTGATTTCGAACCGTAATTTTGATGTTTGAACATTGCTCGTTTGGGGATTTTTTTTTAGAAAATTGCAGATTATATTTGGCATTTATTTTTTCTCACATGATTTCTTTGTCCGTGGCGCTATTTTTTGAAAGGGGAAAAAATTCAAAGTTTATTTCTTTTTTTTGAAGGATTTTTTTTCTGAATTCTGCAAGTTTTCTCTTTTTTTCTGATAGAAATTTTCAAAATTTACTCAATTTTTTTTTAGTACAAAATTTCAACAATTTTTCTAATTTTTTGCAGCAAATTAAATTTTTTCCACCCAAGACACTTGTACAATTTATTTTGATTTTTCAACTTGGAAACATAAATTCAATCTGCTTCGCTATAAAAAAATAATAACACGTGTTTCAATTTTTCAAAAAATTCGAAAATTTCCGAATTTGTTTTTTTAAAAAAATCTAATTTTGTCAATTTTCAGAAAAGGATTTGTATTGATCACTTGCTACTTCTGAACAAAATTTTATTAGACTAACTTTGGAAGCATTTTTAGAGAAATTGAGTAGGAAAATGATGAATATGATCAATTTTTTGTAAAACTTTCATTTTTGCGAACGAGGCATCATTGTTAATTTTAGAACCCCCCCTCCTCCTCCTCCTCCTCCTCCTCCTCCTCCTTCTCCTTCTCCTCTCAGAAATTTTTACATGAAATTTTAATCATTTTCCAAACGAACTTGTAAGAAAAATTTTACACCCTGTTCACGTCGATTAAGCTGAAATTTGATTCTCTGAAAGATCAGGTCATCAGCACCTCAGCACAAAATTTTGAGCACCTGAAGTTTGTTTTTTGATTTTTGGAGAATTTTTATAAATGGCTTAAATACTCCTGATATCAAAAACAGTAAATCATGAAGAAGTATGAATCCAAAAATCAGTTCATTTTCCAGATCGACCCCCCCCCCCCTCCAATCGATTACGATCATTTTTGAGTTGATCTGAACCTCCAACAAAAGTTGACTTTCCTCCAGAGCACTGGAATTGCTCCAGGGAGCGTTATATTCAACACTGAGAGCTAAAAATTAGGTCCCAAGGTGTCGATGGCATATTTTTTCAGTGAGCTAAATTTCGGCTCAATCGACAAAAATGGATGGTAATCGTTTTCTCTTGAATGTAGGAGTATTTCAATAAAAATTAATTGAAATATTTTTTTCGATCACTCTTATACATATTTATTTTATTTAATCGGAGCAAAATAAAAATTTGAGTGAATTTTTCAAAAATAAAAATTATTTTATAGATTTTCAAAAATTTAAAGCAAATGGATGAATATGAAAATGAATTTTTTTTGAATCTAGAAAACTAAAAAAAATTCTGAAAATTTCAAAATGTTTAGAAAATGATTTTTATCTATTTGAAAGGTCAGAAAGGGGTTATCGTTTGAAATTTCAGTTCATTGTCTCGATTTGATCAATTTTTCATATTTTCATATTTAAAAACCTTTTTTTAAGCCATGAGATGGTAAGTTCTCAAAAATTCTCCAATACTCCAGGAATGAATTTAACAATCTAATATTTTAGGAAAAGGTTCTTTTCAAATATACTTTGAATATTTTTCTTTTGACCAGAAATTTTACCGCCAACCGAGATACCACTCTGATCAACTGATCTCAATTTGATATTCTTTCAAGTAGTGACAAAAAAATGAATCAGCATTTGAAATCGATCGAGGATTATCAAAAAATTTCATGAGAAAATGTTTTCTTTTGAAAATTGAAGTATCATATGACCACTTCCAAAAACCGAAAAAAACAACGGAGAAACTTTTAAAAATTTTCTGTTACAAAACTCAATTCTAAAACCATCCTTAAATTATCGATGGAAATTCTATTCTATGTATTTTTAAAAACAAAAATCAATTTTTTGTACTTTTTAAATATCAAATTTTGTAGTGCAGGAAATTTTTTCATTAGAAAAAAGTTAGCAATTCAAACTTTAAATTTTCTAACTCAACGTTTAATTTATTTTCAAATTTCTCCAGTACAAATTTTGAAAATGAAATTTAAATTTCTCAATTTTTCTGATCAGTTTACTTCAAAAAAAAATTTTTTCATCGTATAACTCGAAATCTCAAAATTCACCTTTTTTACACTTTTTTCACAGCTGAAAAATGTAAGTGCAAAAAAAGTGAATTTTGAAAATTTAGTACACAAATATAATATTGAAAGATGAACGAGACGAGAATAAAAAAATCTACATGACCTTTATAATACATCTTTTAATACCTAATCTCCTGTCGCGATAAAATCCATTCAAAAATCTCACCCAATTTTTACCCATCTCGCATACCATAGCTGCTCATTTAATATTTTCAATACCCCATTGAATCCATTTAATCTCGCTGGTCCGCAGCGCTCTTAATAAATAATCTCATATAGGCCATTAAAACCGCGTAATATTTGTAAACGATATCGACGACGATGAAAATAGCAAACGGCTGGAACTGGTATCTCATTAATTTAATAATATAACAGTTTAATGGAAGGTATCGCATCGAACGCGGTAGTGATCCGGGGACATGTAGGTGTAGGTAATTTTCCTATATACTCTGCGTGTGATTCTTTTCTAATGCAATTATAACTGTGTGCTATTTTAGAGATTTCACGTTTACATAGATGAACCTCCTCAGCGGATTTTTTATCCCTACTCCTACGATGATTTAGCATTGGGTTAAAAAAAAAATAAGGAAGATAAAAATTACTCGTATAAAAATCTCTCAGCGAGATGGTGGAAACAAGACGACGAATATTCCTAATTACCATAACTACCTACCCGTTTGATCTTTTACATGGTATAAAAATGCATCACTGTGGCGTTGGGAACCGCACCGGCGACGGGCTCCAACCACGATGTGACACTTTCGTCGAAAAACTTGCATATAGTTGTTTGATTTGTATTAACGCGAAATTTTTTTGGTCGTTGGGAGGTGAAGTAGAAAAAAACCGAACTGCCGTTTTGTCAATAGCCTATTCACCAATATTTATTTGTAGGTAAAAAATATACGTACTGAGCGAAACAAGGTTAATACATAATTTATGAGAGTTGGTATTTGGGACAAAAAATGAGTCACGCCTGTCATATTATCTGGCGGATACCTGCGGCTTCGAGTATACGAGTAGTTGCGCTTAGTTGCAGGTTAAGTGACATATTTGTCAGCGACGTGTAAACAGATATCAATTAAGTCGAGTTAGTCGTTTAATCGACGCCGGCATGAGCTGCCGCCCGCGCTCCCATCCATCGGCCGAGCAAAAATGTCGGAAAATTAATTATCGTAGAGATTAACCAAGACGTTTGTATGGGATTGAAGGTGTCTGCGCGTCAATGATGTTTCGTGCAGTGCACATTTGTTACGGATAGATTTTTAAGTAATGAGATTTTTCTCTTTCGGTTGGGTCGTGTTTACTTCTGGCGGTTTATGCGAGGCTGAAATAATGATTTTATGTAGTAAGAATGATCTATAGTCCAAGAGGCAAAACATGTTCAATGAGTGAATTTTTGCTGGGGAAAAAAACAGTAAGTTTTGGATGACGTTTTTGAATTTATGGCAAAATTTTACCCCACTTCAAATGTCAATTTCTAAAATTGACTCAATTTAAAACTCAAAAATGGATAAAAAAAATTTCAATGCCATTTTTGAATTTTTGGCAACATTTTTTCCCACTTTAATAAGTCAAATGTCAATTTTTTGAAATTAATCAAAAATTGACTCAATTTGAGGCTTAAAATTCTCAAAAGAGACTCAAAAAGAGTTTTGGATGAAGTTTTATAATTTTTGGGAAAATTCTACCTTACTTTCATAACTCACAAGTTATTTATTTAAAAATACCCAAAAATTAACTCAATTTGAGGCGCTTCAAAATTCTCCAAAGTGCCTCAAAAAAATTTTGTATGACATTTTTGAACTTTTATGGAAATTCTACCCCATTTTCATAGGTCTCAAGTAAATTCATTAAAATACTCAAAAGTCAACTCAATTTGAGGCTTCTCAAAATTCCCTGAAGTACCTACCTCAAAAAATTCATGGATGTCATTTTTGAATTTTTGAGGAAATTCTAACCTACTTCCAAAGATTACAAGTCAATTTTTCAAAATTGATAAAGAAGTGACCCAATGTAAGGCTCAAAATTTCCTAAAGAGGCTCAAAAAAAAGTTCTGGATAAAATTTTCGAACTTTTAAGGAAATTCTACTATTTTTTCATAGGTCATATGTCAATTTTTAAAAATAAATCCAAAAATTACTCAATTTGACTCAAAATTCTTACAAGGGGTCAAAAATTTACCCAATTTGGGGCTCAAAATTGGTTCAAATTGCTCAAATTCAATTTTCATAAATAATTTTGCTCTGCTTGTAAAATTTCAACACATTTTGATAGAAATAGTCGCAACCCAAGTTTCAGTTTTTTTTGATACCCTGTTTTTAATAAAAGTGAAAAAAAAGGTGCGTTTTCTAAAATTTGAAATCCTACCGCGGCCTACTGAACTAACCATTTTTTTCAAATTCTAGCTCATTGGACGTGAAATGAACCCAAATATAAATTGAGTTTGATTTTCTTGTTCCAGCATATCGCATGACACCTAAAGCGGTATCATTGTGCCAAAAATGATCAAATTTGAAAAAAAAAACAAGCAAATTTGGGAGCCCAGCCCCTCATTGAGCCGAGCCCTTGACCTATAAGGAATGTGACATATATTTAGAGTTGAGGGAGTGTCTGCTACCAGAATTTGTAAACATTTTTTGTTTAAAATAAAATTTAAAAATTGGGGAAAAGGGGGTTCAGCCTCAGCTCCCTATTGGGCAAGGACGAAAATTCAAAATTCGGTTTTGGAACCACTGAACCAATACTTACAATAAACCAACTGATTTTTTCTGTCTAGAAAAATTGTACGGTAAATGTAATGTATAGTTTTTTTTTTTGCTTCTTGGAATGTAAACTGAATTTGTTTCTTCATTGAGAGAAAAATTTGAGGTATTAGTGAAGAGAAATGTTTTTTTTTTTTTTTGAATAAAAGGTAAATAAAAATTCTGTACTCAAGACTTTTTTAAAATCTTGGATTTTAATATATAAAAAAGTGAGTTGATACGAAATGGAAAACAAAATTTTTTCCATTTGTTGAAAACCAACTCGAGTCATCCGTTTGATAGTGAGATGAAAAATTCCAGAAAAATTATGAAAATTGAACAAAAATTTGGGTCAATTATCAATTTTGGAATGCCCTTCCATTCCTCATTATTAAAAAATTAGAGAAATAAACTGTATGACTTAAAATTTTAGATTCAATAATCTTATATTTTTGTTTTAGCTCAAAATTTTATTACAATTTGGGACGCTTTTCTCAGGAAATACTTCAAAATATGGATAGAAATTTCATTTCTCTCTATTATTTGATTTAAAAAAAATATTTTGAGAGCTTCATAAAGGAAAAACATGAATTTTCCATTCATTTGCTTTCAACGGGAGTTAGAAGGCTTAAAAATTGAAGAATTACTTAAATTCTAAGGGAAAAGTATAAAAGAGAATCATTTCATTTCGAATAAACCATGAACCCATCAAATATCGAACTGAATCGAACAATTTCTACAATATTTTCCACCACGTTCATTCTTTCTTAACGACATTCTCGCAGACTTAATGGAGCCTAGTCCACGATACAGAAAACCCGGGCGAAGAAAAACCATCAAGAAAATTAATCTCGATCGACGCTGGTAATTTATTCTCCCAAACTCATTATGGCGGATGAGATCGATTAACCGGTACGAAAAAATTTCCTAAACAAGCTCGCGGAGCTTCTTGAACACACCAACACCACCTTTGACTACTAGATGAAAATTAAACTGGTTTTAATTATCGCGGCGCGGCGACGGCGACGCCGATGCAATCGTGAGAAAAAAATTATCAAACTGGTACATTTACAGGGCGTTCTTCTGAAGGTCGCAAAAATTAAAGTATCACCTTTGAAGCTACCTGACACGCGTTCCAAGTTGATCTGGCTGTTTTGGCGGTTGGCGGTTCACGTGTCCGGTGCAAGGTACCGCGGCCAATCTTCCCTTCTTTACCATATCTCGTCCTGTCGGTAATTAACCTCAACCTAATTAATTCGTAAATCGCCTCTTTGCAACGTCAACTTGAATGCCAATAAAAATGAAATTTAAAAAAAATCCGAACTGAACTTGTATACGACAGATATTGTAGATCGAAATACTCGTAATTATTTACATTCGTGTACAAAATTCAATAATTTAATTAAATGAAATCAAATTTGGCTAATGAACGAAGAAAAGGAATAGTAGGTAGTAGGTACATACATGGATATACAATAGTTTACAAGTACATACTTACATAAATAAATAATCGAACAAATAAATAAATAAAAATTGGTAAAACGCTTTGGGTCAAACAGCCAGAAGCAACTTTGAAATGGTAATTATTAAACTGCAAATAGATAGCAATAGAAATAGGCGTACAGCACATGCCTACATTTACGTACGTAACCACAATGGAATAAAATCCGATTTAGGTGATCAAAATTCATCAAAATTATAACTCAAAATTTTTCATCTCAGGACTTGAGTGTTTTGGAAACGTTGAAATTGTTTTCAATGTTAGTTTTACCCTTCCTCGATGAGCTTGAGCTTTCGATAGGATGTGGAGAGGGGGAAGTCGAATTTTTAAAATTCTCAGGTGAGGTGTCATTTGGCACGTATCTAGGACATTGAAATTCATTTCTGAAGACAATTTTACCTTTACTTGTAAACTGTCCTCTCCAGGAGTTGCAAAGGTACAAATTTAAAAAATTTTCTGGCTGAGGTATCAACTGGCACGTATTTTGGATTTCTGAATTCATATGTGCATCGAGACAATTTTATCCATTTTTGAAAATTGAAACAAAGGAGGAGGAAAATTAAAAAGAGGAGAGTATCGAAATTTATCAAGCAAGGAATTATCGTTTGAGAAAGAAGAGTTTTATTGTACCTAAATAATACTTTACAATTATTATCGCAATCCAAAAAAACTTGAAAAATTTCTGACAACTGAATATAATGACTTCTTGTTGGACTTTGGAAAATTTGAAAAAAAGTTGACTAAAAGTAATCTTATGAGAAATTTTTGTATTCTGAAGTCTGAAAAAATGCCACAGAATCGCATCAAAATTTGTCTCAATGTGGTAAAGTTTGTTCAAAAATATTGAAAAATCGCTTCAAAATATTCCAAAAATAATCGTACTCATTATCAAAATAAAATCATAAAACCCCCAAAACATTAAATTGTGAAAAAAATTGTAAAAGGGACAGACAAATGGCGTTTCTTAAATTATCTGGGTTCTGGATACACCAATGATTTTTAATCCATTTAAGGAACGAAACTTGATAAAATGATTGAAAAATATAAGATCCCAGTCTTATTGTCTCTTTTATTTTCTCACTAGTCAGAAATCTTACATTTGCCCGTTGCTTGATTCAGACCAATTTTTTCCTCTCGGTAATTCGTCAAATTCTTTATTATTTATTCAATTTTGAGAACATTTTTTGTATTCGAAAAAATACAAAATATTTGATTTTTCGTTTTTGAAAATGTAATGGCAATTTAAACACCACAATTTTTTCAAAATACAAAGAGAGTCGAGTGACTGGAGGATTTTCTGCAAAATGTTTTCCACGCCATATCTTTTATTGTTGATCATTTCATAGTCTCGAATTCAGCCATGCAAATTTTAAAAATAAAATTGGGGAAGAGTGAATGGGGGGTATTAGGGTCCCATGAGACCTCATGTTTCAATAAATCAACTGCGCGTTACAATTTTTTTGGCATAGTTTGACATGAATTGAACACAGATTATTTTTTATGCTTAGAAATGTAGAATTACGACTTCGAACAAAATTTGACCATAGTCACACGTGATGACAAAAGTTGGAAAAATTACACGAATCTGGAGCCAAAGCAAGATGCAATTGAATTGATTCCTACTTCTTTGGAGCCACAATCAAATTGATTCCATTTTTTTGGTAGCCATGCTCGAATTATTTTTTTGAATTGATTCCCACATTTTTTTGGATAAGAGTAATAAATCTGTGAATAAAAAACATATTTCCGGTGGAATATTCGTACCTCACTGTTCAGTCTTGGTGAAAAATGTTTGCCCACACAAAAAATTTGTCAGAACATTGCAGAAGATTTGTAATTTTAAAAAATATCCAAAAATGGAACAGTTCGACAATATCAATCTAATTGTGGCTTTGTGGTTCTAAAAATGTCGAAATCAATTCAATTATTGTGGCTTTGAAAAAATGAAAATCGAAAATGATTTTTAAAAAAATGGGAATCAGTTTAATTGCGGCTATGAAAGAAGTAAGAATCAATTCAATTTATTGCGGTTTCAAAAAAAAAGAGAATCAATTTCAAAAAATTGGGAGTCAATCAAATTGTAGCTTAAAATAAGTTAGGAATCAATCCAAATTGTGACTTGGAAAAAAACTGGAAATAAATTTGAACAATTTTCACTTTTGGGAATCAAATCGTTCTCAGTAATATTTTCTTGTCTTCGGGCATTTTAGTTTAGCTGAATATGTTCAAGTTTTTTTTTTTTTTTTTGATCGAGTTCGTACACATTTTTATTGAAAAAGGTTTAGCATAATTTCGTTTCAATTGAAAAGTTTCAATTTTTTTTTTGATCTTTCGATCACCTAAAATCAAATTTCATGCCATTGTGGAGAATGCCCAAGCCCATTGGAATTTCTTCGTCTCTCAACACGTAAGATAGAAATTATACATCCGTTGGGAACAACTGCACTGAAAAAATTCCAATGTTTTGTTCTCATGATTATAACAATTGGCACCAGATGTAACAAAAGTTCAGTTTTCTCGTTTCGGTTTCTTTAACCGGTGAATTTTTTCTAACTACATTATGAAAAATAGGTATAAAAAAAAGGATGAGGGAAGGATGCGAATATGTGGCAATTTTGAAGGAACTTGCGGAATTTAATGAGCGTTACGTTTGTACAAGGTCGGCCAAGAGGAATACTTGCTGGCAGGATAATGCTGCGGATAATGTTGGGGATAATAATATGGCGACGAATGAGGAGGAGCTTTTACGTAGGGAGGTTCTTCATGGGCATGTTGATAATGATAATTCTTCTCATAGGCAGCAACGACCGGCACAGGTCTTTCTACGGCCACAGGCACCGGCACTTTGACTGGATACGGTACATGTTTCTCAACGGGTACGTGGACCGGATACGGTCTGGGTACATGGACTGGTCTGTCAACGAGGACTTGAACTGGGTAGGGTACGGGCTTCTCAACTGGTACATGGACCGGATAGGGACGGTCGACGGGCACCTTGACCGGATAAGGGACGTGTTTCTCGACCGGCACTGGTACAGGTTTTTCGACAGCTACATGAACCGGATATGGTTTAGGTACAGGGACTGGAACTGGACGATCGACTGGGACTCGAACTTCATACGGGACGTGTTTTTCAACGGTGACCGGGTACGGATGGGGTACTTGGATGTAGACCGGATATGGAACCTTTTTCTCGACATGAACGTAGTAAGGCACTGGTACCTCCTTGGTGACGGTGATTTCTTTGACGTGCGGATTTAGCTGGACGCCATGCGGTGGTACCGGAACTGGAACCGGGGGTTGGGGCGATACGACGTGGGCGTCTTCATAGGGAATATGGCCATGTGGCGGTGGATGCGATACTCCGATCGGTACGGGTCCGGGGGACGGTTTTATGTAAACTTCGGGATACGGCGATGTCGACTTGATGACTGGACCCAGCGAAGAGTACTCCAAAGGTACCGGAGTAGAAGAGTAGGTTGCGAAAGATGGCAACGGAGGAGCGTTCGCTATTTCGACCGCGTCCAGGCCGTACAGACCACGTTTCTGGGGCACCGTTTGACCGCTTTCGTCGCTGCGTTTTTCGGCTGTTTGCTTGTGCTGCGAGGATTTTTTCGAAATTCCGTCGATCGATGAAGTGCTTTTTGCGTTCGCTGCCAGCGAACTGGATATCATTAGTAATAATACCTGCGCAGGGTGAAATTTTGAGAAATTTATTTAGGTGTTTTTGAAAATAAATGTAATTAGGTATCGATCGATTTTTTTTCAAAAATTTCAAATTTGAAAAATATTCTAGTCCTGAGTGACTATTTGAAATTAAAGATTTCTGAAATCCTTCAATTTTTTTTTGAGAAGATTGAAAGTTCATGAATAATATTTCTAGGGAAATGAAAAATTCGATTTAAAATTTTAGGCATATTGGTTTTAGGCTGAAAAAATGGCAGTTTTTTTTAGCTATTTGAAAAAAAATAAGTCAATCATGGACTCTGATTCTGTAAAATTATTGGGATAATTTTCGAAGTGTAGTAGATTTTCAAAAATTCTATATCTACGGGCCATAAAAGTCGTAAAATTCGAAAAAATCCCCAAGTCATGAAAAATTAAAAGAATTTTCAGTCATTTTTCTATTTTATTTGAGGATTGCTCAGACTTTTTTTCGTTATTTTCATAAAATGAACAAAAAAGTAATGAAGACGATCGTGAAAAAATCATGAAAATTTGAAAAGCTAGTCCAATAGACACTAAATATTCACTCATGATGATCCAGTTACCACAGGTTTAAATCCTGAGTGGTATGGTAATTCTATGTCAATCTCATCACTTTCTCAGAGTTCTCGAATTTTGCTCACTTTTTTCCAAAGTTCTCCCACTTTGAAGGTTGAAAAATCACCGTCGTTTTGGGATTCCAGCCTCTTTTGAGCCTTTAAAGGAACTTTTTTTCATTTTGAAATTTTTTAGAAATGGAAATAAGTTTTCATAAAACATTCAAAAAATTGTAACTTTTATGAAGGGATCTATATCTACTGAGAGCAAGAGTTCTCAGAATTTTGAGTGAAATTTCAAAAAATTAAACAGGAAATGTGTCTAATCAGGAACCTCAAAATAAATTCAAAAGTTCATTACATGAAATGGCAAGCTCATGCTATCCTTGAAATTATCTGAACGTTTTGATTAAAAAAGTTACGAAATTCTTTTTCAAAAATGAACAAAAAAATAATAATTTTCCTTTTTGATGACCAAGGCTTCTACAAGGCACTGAAAGAATTTTGTTTCGGAAAATGAAAAGAAAATGAAATTCAGCAAACTGAATTTTATTATTATTTTTTTTGTAATTGTCCTTGTGGACTTCAAGAACTACAAAAGGAATTCCTTCGGGAGGGGGGAAATTAACTGTAGGAATACTTTTTCCAGTACAAAACCGGTACTAATATACATTTTTTACGATTTATTAGACCTTCTGATGATTGAAATGAAGGAGAAAATGAAGAACTTTTAGTTATTGATTACGATTGTCCTCGCTCTGCTTGAATCAAATAAATTGACGACTTTCATCATCATTGATTACATATTTTTCTTGATAGGGCTGGCCAAAAAAATTTCAGGGACCTGCATAAAATTTATCAATCTGAAGCAATCGGTGGTTGAGAAAAAATACAAAAAAGCTAAGAATTTCAGTCCTTCAAGTTCGCTCATCACTTTTCTTGAAAATCCTCCCTTTCTTTTCAAGAAAAAAAAATCGTGAAAACAAGGTCAAGAGGTCGTCATGAAATTTTCGTCCATTTAATCAAAAATTTTTAAATCAAAATCGAAAATAAAAATTTTAAACCTATACGCTTAAGGAGGGGAGGAGAGTGAAAATTCAAAAATGAAAAGAACAGATACAGTTCGAAATCTAAATATTTGTTTAAATCCATGAAACGCTTTAAAATTTTGAAGAAAAAAAAATTTTAAAATGCTTAAAAATGCTGAAATTTTAAAAACGGAGGTCAACTTTTTCAAAAGTATTCAGAGCTAGGTATTTTTTTTTTTTAAATTTTGAGAAATATGTCTACTTCAAAAATAAATGATTTCCTAATGTTTTGGATGGGAGAATTTTGTAAAAAAAATTCTGAACAAAATACAGAAATCCGAATTCAAAAAAGTAGTAGAATTGACATAGAATGGACCATTAGACATAAAAAACGAATAAACGTAAATAAAGTAGCCATTGAAAAAAATTCATCATAATATACTTACCACAAATCGAACAATCATGGTGGCAAATCTGGTAAATTAAAAAAAAAAACAAAAAAAAAACGGAAAAACAGAAAAAATCTGCGAAACAAGAATGAATTACCAAATCACCCAATCATCTGCACTGACATTCGGCGAACAAAATTAAACTGATGAGATTTCGCGGCCAACTAATCAAAAAACGAATTAAGAATTGAAACAAAATACAGATCAGTCCGATCGAAGGGTAAAATCTCCTTCCTTTTTGCGACCGATTTTTTTAAAAAGTTACGGATGGTTACTGGTCAGGTGGCGAGAACTACTGATAAGATGGTTTGCCTGTGGTAGCAATGGGCAGTTGTAATGTGTAAGGCACAACCATATGTGGAGAACTTGATCCACATTAGCTGACCTTATCTTCCAATAAATCTACCAATTATCCGAACGAGTAAATATGGCGCTAAGAATGTAAGTACGTGTTGGGTGTTGCAAAATACCGCGACTTACATTCAGACAGTCGTCGTATTTCCAGTCAATTATAAAGAACAGCTCGACAGCTCGGTAGCCGGGCTCGTTAACCTTGCTCGTATTGACATTAATCGTCATCCAAAGAGTTCGTACCCTGGATGTTTGGACTATTGCTTTTTCAATTTTTTTTAGTAATTATTTCATTTTACTCGACATTATCGAAGTAATATGCTGGCTTCATGCGGACCAGTCCGGCACACAGATTCCTGTACGTACTTAGTAATTAATAAGTGTAACGGCCTTAAACGAAAATTACGACTTTTGAATCTCTCTGAAATAGGATCACGCGATTTTAATTGGTACAATATTACCTGTTTCACCTGTGGCCAGGTTACTTTTTCGAGAGAGAGGTAAAAAAAATAATAAAAAAGTAATATCTACTTATTTATAATGTCAGCCTACCATGTATAGGTGCTACATTTCGTACAGGAATGTATATGTACAAATACGTAGGCAATATGTAATATGTGGTTATGTACTTTTGCTATTCTTTTGAAGGGAATTACATCAAAAGTAAGATAACATCGATCTACAGGGTATTTTCTTTACACACGATTGACAAATGCGAAAATTATAAATTCAATTCGAACATCAACGAGTTGATGTCGTTGAAGAAAACCATCTTCGTTGAAATGGAATGAAACCGACCTTTTTCAATTTTTTATAAAAATTGAAAACCTGGGTGGGGAAAGTAGCCTTGAGATCAATATTTGGAGGTTTCGCCAGAGCTGAGAAAAATGAAAATGGTGAGAAATTTACATTTTATTGTACCTACTCTCGCATTTATAAAGTAGTGAAAATTGTCAAAAATCACTGAGAAACAGTCAAAATTGCAGCATAGGAGAAAATCAATGAAAAAATGTTCACTGAAAACAAATCAGTGAGAAAAATCACTGAAAAGTCAGTAAAATTTATGAATTTACTGAAATATCAGTGAAAATTTCCTAAAAATCAAAAAATGTTGCTGGTTTTTCCTGTGCTGCAATAATTATAACTGTTCAAGTGTTCATCAGTGACTTCTCAATGATTCAGAATGAGAGAGTAAAGATGACGAAATTTCTGAATTTTCCTCAGAAGACTATAAATGGAAGGGAGAGGGAAGGTAAGTCTACCGTTTCAAAAAATGTTCGAATTCGTATTAAAATTAGATCACAGTTGAATCAATTCATTAAAGATTTGAATGAAGGCCATTTTTGAATTTTGAACTACGTACTTTTTTAAAACCAGAATTATAAGAATCCATCATTTTTACGAAGGGGCTGTAGATATGAAGCATGAGAGGGGTGACATCATTTTAAACATGATTCAAATTTAAATTATGGATAAAATTGTTGAATTATCGAAAAAAAAAGACCAAATTATGTAAATTAAATACCATTCCCCCCCCCCTCAACCTCTTTCACTCGATAGTTTTTCAGATCTAAGCTCTAATAGTTCCAAAAATTGAAATTTTCGATTTCTTAATGTTTTATTGTTGAGGAGGGGAAGGCATAGAGCTTCTAAAACTCAATTTTCAAAAATTGAAAAAATGGGGGCTTTTTTGAATGACCTTTTTTTAGTTACTGCATTCCAATCATTTTTTACTTTTAAAAAAATCGAAAAAAAATTAGAAAAAATCATTGAAAATATTTTTTTAAATTTTTGCTAAAATAATTTAGTTTGGTTTTCCACTTCCGATAGAATTTTCAAGATTAACACCATTGAAGACTGGTGAAAAGCACACTTTTTCATTCCAATTTTGAATCATATGACGGAAAAAAATTAAAAATCAATAATTAGAATTTTCATATTTTTAAAGGCCATAGAACGAATGGAAAAATTTAATGAAAGGGCCTAGCTGGATAAAGAAGGAATTTGGCTCTCGCTCCGATTTTTTTGATCTCACTACCCCCCCCCCCCCTGTCCCTCGTAAAAATATTTTGGAAGAAAATTTTCAATTCCTCACTTTTCGGCAATGTGACCATTTCATATCTTAAAATTTCCAACTCTGAAAAAGAATTGATAGCGAAATTCGGCCATTTCATGAAAATATTCTAGAAACATGTTTTTAAAATGTATTTACCTAAAATTCACCTCGCGTACTCATTTTTGGCAATTTCGATGTCGTAAGGGCTGAAAATCACCGCAAAAAACGAACAAAAATATTAGATATTTCAGTGGAAATTTGCCTTTAATCCGGCGATTCCGGCCAGACCTTTTAAATTTGAAAAATCAAACTAAAAAATTTTAGGTCAATCAGAATAATTATTTTTTATTTTCAGAAAATTTTTAAGGAATAGAATTGATTTAAACTTTTCAGAAAATTTCTATTCGCAGCACTGATACAAAAAAATTCCTAATTAAATAAGTATGCATATGAACAAAAAAAGTTCACATTTTCAATTTCACGAGCTTAGTACTCAAAATTTTCAAACAAAATATCCCCAAAGTTTCGTAATATCATTTTATTGAATTTTTGTGAATAGTTTTGGATAAAATTTGAAGTGAAACCGATGTTTTTAATCTCTCGACTTGAAATACAAAAAAAAAATAGACACAAAAAGCATTTTCCTTTTTCAAAGTACTTAATTCGAAAAATTTCAGAATCGAGATGAAAGAAGAAAGCACTGCCCAAAGCTCAAATAGAGGAAGGGATTTCTCTTTGAAAATTACTATTTAGCATTAGCACAGCGCTGCCAGCATCCGCAAAGTTCACATTGAGAAGCATAAAAACGTTGATGGTTTTGGGGACTTTAAGTTTTTTTTTCAACTGATTTTGAAATTTGGGATACTCATTCCTTTCTACTGGTAGCCACTTTTTCGCATCCAGGCATTTATCTTGAAAGTCGATTTTTTCGCTTCACTTTGATCTTCGAACAGGTATTAAAGTCATAAAACGAAAAAATACAGGATAGGAATAAAACTTGCATCCAACATGACAGCTATTTCAGTTCCACCAAACGTGTATAAAAATCATGGCAATTATGTAGAAAACAAAGCCAAAACCCAAGCCTATCCAGATATAAAATTAAATCTGCTACAAAACCAATAAAAATACCACCCGATGTTAATTACCCAGGATTAAAAAGCCAACGAGCAGTGAAACGCTTGAACGAAATCGTGTGATGTCTTTCGAAGACCAGAGGTAAAAAAAAAATCAGACCATTTTATAAAAATAGAGCCTACCTATATAAAAAAATTAATCCCAGTAATTAATTAAACGTTTTAATTCCGTCTGTATATCAGCTGCATACAAAACGAAACCCACACGGCAGCCTAAGATGTGTTTATAGTATTTATAAACACCAGCACGATACCTTTAAACCAGTTCCCATTTGAATTGGATTTAACATGTTTATATTATTGGCGAATCTGACCGTATATAGACGTACTTGTACTAAAAGGCGATAGTTTTTTCCTCTCTTTTTCTTTCTCTCTTCCTCTCACACCCTTTCTCCAGCTTCGAGATGCAGCAGTTGTGTTTCCGCGTAGGTACATCGCCAATATAATCTGTCTGTTTTATGTAATTAAAAACGAGTTCTTCGCGTATCATTTACATCTCTCGCCTCGTTAATACCTAATTAAAAATTCTAATTACAAAACACAACATCGATTGATTGCGATTATCCCTGCGCAGCGCGACAACGACCACGACCTCGTAAGTCGAGTATTCGTACCAGCCACCGGTATAATAATAGCTCAGTGAAAATATTCAGCTTGGAATTTTCTTCGCGATTGGATTTTCATTTCACTTTCACACATCCTCGTTGTAGGTAATCCTGTTTATTGCATGTCACAATCCCATCATCCATATTGCCCATGAAAATCACCGCGTACTTTCTACGTAGTGTCTGGATTGGAACGTTACGTTGCAATATGCATCCTAGATGCAGTTTCAATTTCCACTTGTCGTGATTGCATTTTATCTTGGGAAAAGTGAAAATAATAGCGAAGAGATTGAAACAGGAAGACATGGGGAGATTAAATTAATAACTTGATTTTTTTTTCATGGTCAAAATAATCTAATATTTGAGGAAAATGGGGTAAAATTGATAGCCTTTCACAACAGCTAGATTGATTCATTTTTTAAATTTTCCTTAAAACGTAAAATGATAAATTAGAAGTCGAAAGCAAATTACTGATTCGAAAAAACTACGTATAGATTAAATACTGAAATCCGCTATTTTACCCGCATTTTACCTAATTAAAAAACCGTCGCTGCAAGGGTCATTATTGTAATTTTCACCTCCATTTAATCCTGCTCGAGCATCAATGGTAACTTTAGACATAAAAAACGCAGGTGACTTGGAATTACATTCTTGGAAATATAGCAGCAATTAATCGTACGTTTGTGATTAAATTTAGTGCGATATAATAATTACTCAGCCAGGTGGGTCTTTTTATAGCCTATAAGTAAATAGACTAGAAGCTCGTTCAGGAAAAACATGGAGCTTCTGAGCGATCGTTTCAAGAGACGAGATAATTTTTAAAATTTGAATATTTTATAAAAAGAAGAAACAAGTTGCAATGAATAAAAAGGCTGGAAAAAATCATAAAAATATAAGACTGATTTAAAAAAAGCATAATTTACATTCTAATTTTTAAGTTGATTTTTATCATCTGATGATTCAAAAGGTTTGAAGTGAAAAAATCCAAATTCCCATTCAGGTCAGAAAATGAAATTCGATTCGAAAAAAAATGTGCGAAAATTAGAAAAAATTACCATTTTTGGTGATGAAAATTTGAAAAAATTATTTTAGATTCAAAAATATTTTATTCTGGTTCAAAATTTTTCATACCCCTCTCCCCTCTTTTTCCACAATGAGGAATCACATATCATTTCTCCTAAATGAATGAAAAAATTACGAATTGAGTGACCCAAAATGAAGTAAAAAAGTAAAATGTGATCAATTTCATTGCAAATCATGCAATAAATTTTTGAAAAAAAAAATCAAAAAATTATTACTTATGAAAAAAAATGTATACTTAAATCTTATTTACGATACAATAACAAACCAACACCCATTTTCATTAAATAATTGATGGAAATATGAATCTCAAAAATTATTATTTCATTAGACTTGGTTCCTATTACGATTTCTGCTCTTTTCCTCTTCAAATGGAATGCATGGATCAAAAAATAGGTAGTAGCTTATTAGACAAATTTCATAAAATTAGGAGTGGTAAAAAAAATTTATAAACAAGAAAAATCATCGAACCAGAGCAGGAAGTCCGTTAAAAATGTAATAATTTGGGTTAAGCAAAGCGCAGAAAAATCTTAGAAATTTATTTCAAAAAAATGCATAGATTCTTTTCGAACATTAAGGTCAATATCGAATTATAATTCGACCCAAGTCTAGTGGGTGGGGGGGGGTAATTTTTTTGAAAAATTCATAATTCAATTACCAAAGAAGCACTTTATCTTAATTGTACTTAGATGATTTACTCGAAAATAGCAGAAAAGAAAATTTTCAAAAAGTGACGAATTCGAGCTAAGTTCCAAATTTTTAATTATTGTCTCCTTTCGTTTTTTCTCCAAAATTTCAGATTCGGTTCGACCTCCTCTCCTCATTTATAAATCAATGAAAAATATCAAAAATCATTGAAAAACAGTCAGAATATTATTGAACAATAATAAATCAATGAAAAGAATTTTCAATGGAAGCAAACAATAAGAAAATTGCAATGAAATTGGTGAAAATTTACTCAAACCAGTAAGATATCTGGCAATCGCTGAAAAAATCAGTGAGATTGTCTTTAAAAAATTCGCTAATTTTCTTTTTTCTGCAATTCTGATTTTTCCAATGGCTTTTCACCAGTTCAAAATGAGAGAGACTGTGATATTTTTAAACTCAGAATTTAAAAAAAAATCCAATATCACAAATTTTGTCAAGTAGGTACTTGTACTAAAAAAAGAAGAAAAAATGTAAAACAAAAAAAAACATTCAAATGTCGGAAAATATCTCTAAAAATTCATCAAAATTTTTAAAAAATTTAAAATTGGTAAGCACAAAATTTTTAAGAAATTCGAAACAAAAATTAATGGGAAAATCTCATCCAAACGTTAAAAGCTGAATTCTATTCTATAGAGGGATCGAAAAAAATTCCAAATTATCAGAATTTCCTTGTGGGGGGGAGGGGGGGGGGTAGAATTGCTCTGCAAGTGCAAAGGCGTTCGAAAGAACTTTCAATATTTTTGAAAAACTATTTATACTCAATACCACTCTCAAAATTCAAAATAAAATCCATGCTTTTCCGCCTTTGTAATTAATAACGTCAAAAAATGAATTTCAAAATTTTTTCATAACTTTTAATCAAAAAAATTCTCTCGAAATGTGGTTTCCATGAGATGTGATTGACTCAGAAGAACTATCATTGCGTTTGACTCATTTTTAGCTATTAAAAAAAAAAGTTCTTTTACTTTTGCCCTTCAGTGCCTATTCTTCAAATTCAAGCATTTTTTTATAATAAAAGGATTGTTAGTGCTCTTCTAGAAATGAGTGAAGGGGAAGGGGGAATAAAAATTTTTGAATAACTGACTGATATCATCTTTTCAAGAAATTAGATCCAGAAGAACAACCTCTAAAAATTTTCTCAAATTTCAATTTAAAAATAAGAAAAAAAAACTTGACCAAATACTTAATCGAACAGATTTCAATTCTGTTGAGAAATTTGAAAAAAATTGAAAATTTACAAAAAATTGCGAAAATTGCCTCTACAAAAAGTCGAATTTGTCACGAATTTAAGATCCTAAGGCTTCCTTATTTCTCCAACCATTCCGAATTTCACCATTTCGAAATTTTTTCCACCGAATAGATTCGGACAAGACGTGATCTACATTTGCAATAGGGGAACCAGGTTATCGGGAAATTTCTCGACATCTCGACGAGTAATTAACGATCGACGAGTATTTTTAATTACACCGACGACTACCAGCCAACACTGGCAAATGGTGCTGACGATAACCAGCAAGATGATCAGACAAGAGTGAAATTGCCCAAATATTTCGCTATAAAGATAAACGTACACACGTACGTATAACGACGTCTAGGCAATAAATTAAGGTAACACTGCTGCCGTTGATCGATCGATCGCCTTATAACGAATACGTGAGATTTTCGAAACGCGTCGGTATAGACGCTGGTAGCTCCGGTAGGTTCGATTTTCGTACATTTTCTTCCGAGATTATTAATTATCGATACGGCGTGGTTTATTGGACCGATGCGGCCGGAGTAATATTAATTAATTTTTCGGAGTCTCGACTCAGGCACGCGTACGGTGATCGACGAGGGTATTAGTTTAATGGATTTTAAACGCGGAAATATATCCGAGCTATAACGTTTCTTCGATATGATCTTCCGATTACTGCACGTTATAAAAGAGCCACTAAAGCTGGACAGATCGAAGATAACATTTTGATGAAACGGGTATAAAAAGACGAAATCGTCATTGAACAGAATTCTCACGCGTAATAATCTCATGATGCTAGTATGTAAATTTTTTCATAGTTGGATTCGAATTGGCGAAATTTTCGCCTGAATTTTTTTCAATGGATAATCAAATCGATCGTATTAGCGGTCTCGTCTTCGATCTTCGACTAGTACCGGTTCTCTGCTCTTATCCTAGATGTTATGAAATTATCCTATGGCTATATTTTACTACACATACGACCTTCAAGTTCATTGACACAACCCTGCGTAAAGGTCATCGGCGTTGAAAACCGTGAAGGAGTAAAATATTGCAAACAATTACTCTCGGATGAGATTCAGAGATTCTAAAGTCTGCAAATATCTATAGTTTCAGATCGGAGAACTCCGCTCGACCATCGGAGTATTCGAATTGGAAACGTAAAATGGCACGATATCGATAAGTGCCACTTTAATTATCAATTATGGCTCCAGTCGTGAAATTTTACCGCCTTTTAGTCCTTCATTAATGGCGAATTTATATACAATAGTGCGAAAAACTTGACCAGATCGGTACGATAATTTTCTAATATAAAACTGCATCTAAGGTCTATGTCGAAATCGCGATCGAGCTCACGTGGAACCGGATTCGTATTCTCAGGGAAGAAGAATTTAGGCGCCGAGGTTAAATTAATTCGTATTTAAGATCATTGGATGGCTGTAGCCGTCGTAAATTCAATATAGTCATTTGCAGAGTTTAGTGAACGACGGGCCCACCTGTGTTTATGTTTCGACTATGCCCTGATGGCCTAGTGTGCGAATTTGCTGCTTGTTTGGGTGACTTTTACGACGTGTATATTAATTTAGGTATAAATTAACGTATCCATCACGTATGGGTGATTTCCATCGCAGAAGAACGTTAACCCGTAACCGGAAAGGTTAAGTGTGTAAGAATTCGCTTATGAGAATAGTTCCCTCGAGATATAATAAAAGAATATTTGGCGAATTTAAAAAAAGAACGAGCTAGATTTTCGCGCATAAATTTCAATCTGTAAGTACGAGCGAGCAGTTTTATAATTGGTTTCGTTCGATCGGTTCTCCCAGAGATGTATATTTTTTAAATTAAATTTTGATTTATTTTATCGCGCCGGTGTGAGCAATGGGGAAGGTTTAATTTCGATTTTTAATTTATTTGTAAACCGAATCATCGCGTCGTTGGAAGTATTACTTATGTCGACTAGATATAGCCAGGAATGAGTTTGGATTTAATTGATGACGAGTTTTAAAAGAATCGAAATAAAAGTGAATGGTAAGAGGAAGGTTTCCCGTAGAGTTGACCAGAAGATAAGACGAGGTGGGGAGGTCGCGGTCGCAGACGTCGGTTTCATTTTATCGAGAAATATTTCATTTTTTTGTTATTTATTGCTGAGGTCTTATTACCCTATTCCTCTCCTCGACTTTACCATTATAAAATGAAATAGTAAGTGTAGAATTGTAGATTTTCTCTACTTTTTATAAAATGAAAAAAAAAAAGATTTTTTGAACGATTAGATATAATTTAAACTTTAAAAAAGTAAGATAGACCTTGAAAACTGTAAATTTATTACTTTTTTATGAAAGATTTTGGCAAGAGTTGAGTCGACTAGATGGAGATAAGACACCTCCTCCATTCATAATAACAAAAACTTTTTTTTCCCAGTCGTAAGAATTCTATGTGATCTAAATTTTTCAAAAATGATACTTTTTTTTGGAGAATTTTTGCTTTGAGGAGGAAAAATCAGAAAAAAACCTCATTTTAGTCGAAAATCGTGGATTTTTTGTTCTAATAATATTCAAGTGCCTGTATAGATATTTTTGCAGCTTCCAAATATCTTAGTGCTTATTTGACTTTGATTCCATATTCGGAAAAATATTCAAGAGAAAATAAAATTGAATTGCATAAAAACTGCTCTGAGATCTCTCCTTAAATTGTGAAGAGATCTAGAAGGCTCATACCTATTTCAATCACAGAAATGGTAGCCAGATAATTAGAATAGGAATTCCCTATTCTTAATTGGTAAATTTTTCGATTTTCAATGTTTTAGGCCTCTTCTCCCTTTTTTTCTATCCCCAATTTCGTTTCAAATTCGTTCATTTTTACGCAAAATAATTCCTCTCCTCATCCCACACAAATAAAAGAGTAACCTAAGTTTTTCAAAACAAGAAATGGCTCAGAAAAAAGGACAACTTTTTAAGCAAAGCGAAATTTCAAGCTTGAGTGCTTAAAAATTGAAAATTTTTGTTTCAAAATGGTATAAAATTCTGAGTTTTCCCAAGGACAAAAATATATTTCACCAGGATACCTAATCTGAAAATTTTCCACCACTATTTTCTGTCAAAAAATATCTATTGCGTGGAAATTAAAAATTTCGGAAATCTATAATTTCGGTTGTTTTTTTTTGGGGGGGGGGGGATTTTTGAGAATTGTATCAAATTTCATGATGAAGATTTTGAAAATTTTGGTTACGTATATAAATCTCCATTTAGAGGATGAAAATTTAAAACTCGTTATTTATCAAGGAGTTTCGAGTTTCCAATTCACAGAAAATTTTAATCCATCTAAATAGGTACAAGTGAATTTAAACAAAGCTGTACTAGTTCCCTCAAAATTCTCCTTGGTTACCTTCCCCTCTTCTTTCAAATAACTTTTTTCTTACAAATCTGAGAATATTGAGTCATGTAAATTTTTTAAGAAGAGAACCAACCAAATTAGAAGTCGACAAACACAGAGTGATATTTGTTGGATTGAGTAAAATAATTTCTCGAGCATGAAAAAAAAATTACTTACTCATTTGTACTTCATATTTTAGCAATGAAAATTCGTCACTCACCTGAAACAAAAAAACGAAATAAATTGTTCATTAGTTGATACAAGTAAAATTTTCAATTTACCTATTTAATTGAACTACCTAGACAAAATATTTTCGAAAAATTATCTTGGAAAAACAAAAATTGGATTCTTTGGAATATTGTAGAAGGACATGTTGTTACTTTGACTTCCGGGTATGCCACTTTTGCTAGTGGAATTTCTTACTTTAAAATTTATAACCACATGGACACCTCATGTACGAAAATTTCAAAATTTCGATCACTTTTCAGATTTTGAGAATTTTTTGAAAATTTTAGTCAACTTTAAATTTTCAATTTTCCGTCCTAGAATTATATAGAAAACTTTCTACCCATTTCCTATCAGAAATGGAACTTTCAAAATATTAGAATTCAACAATTTTGTATTCTGGTGAACAATTTTTTCAAAGAAATTTTAACCATATCAATACTTTTAAATCAAATATTATGAATTCTGAATTTTTTATGACCACTTTAAGTTTAAAAATTCGATATTTAGGGATACAAAAAGTAAAAATTTCAAAGTATTTATTTTTCTGGAATTTACAGTTTTCTGGCATCAGTTCCCCTCATACGAAGGATGCTTTCTCGATATAATCTCGCAAAACCAAGCAAACTTCGATTTCTCACAATTTTAATAAATGAGCATCTGTTAAATCTTCACACCAAAATACACCCGCAAAATTAACCGCCATCTTTCATAACTCTTCGATGAAAAAATTGAACATCGATGCGATCTCGAGCATAAAAAATCTGCCAACACCCGAAATTTAGCACCTGTCGGCCACAATGCGAAGATTAACGTCCTCATCTGTGCGTTCATTCGAGCAAAGACAAGGTTAAAGTGCAGATAATGGGTACTCGAAGTCGATACGTACAGCTATGACTCGGTTATTAATCAATCCGTCATATCTGTAATAAAATTTCGATTTCCGTCTGTACTTTTCAATTCGTACTCGTACATCCAAAAGGGTTACTGGCCTTCCTGATACGAATAGGATACCACAACCAAAACGAACTCCAGAGAGGTGAAAAAAAAAAGGTTGCAGAAATATTATAGATAGACGACAACGACATCGAAAAATACTTCAGATATGTATAAAATACATATCATTCAGTTCGAAGATAATTGCGAATCGATCCAAATCGTTTGGAGGGAACCAAATCACGTACGTTCGATTCGTTAGACACACGTAGAAAAACGCCGGTATTATTTTTGGTTAAACTGTTGCACACACGGTTCGCGCCATATAAAGCATTATAGCATCAAACTCGATAAAAACTGCAGGATGACAATTGATGGACAAAAAAACCTTTTAAATACGACTCACGAATTGGAATTTGTTTTCATCAGAAGGCAATATTTCGATAAATGGCGGTTTCGTTAAATAGGTAGGTTATGTTGAGCAATCTCGAAAGAAGTATTTTTTAGTCGGTTTAAAAAGAATGTTCGCGTGCGCCGCATACTCGATATATTTCGATCGGACAATGGTCCATTAAGACCAGAAACCACCAATTAGGAGGAATTCTTCGATTATAAAGATTTTTGTCCAGAATGCAATACCAAGGGCATCTAGATCTTGGCAGATTCCAAGTTCAAACTGTCCTCATTCAGGGTGTACACAATTCAGAAATGATTTTCTTTGGATTTTTCGCATTTTTCGGACCGATTTTTCGAAATTTTCCAGACCTTTTACTTAAATTATTGAGGCTATTTTGACCGGTTAGGGTAACTTTTGGCTCAGATTTTTTTCTCTAGTGAATCTAGATATAGAATTTGGTGAGGAACTCGAAAAGAATATTGGTTTTTAAATTTATTTTTATCAAAATGAATTAGGATGAAATCTAACTTCATCTTACTCGGTTAGGTACTTTGGCAAATAATAATAATATCTAGTAATTAAAAAAACATTTACACATCAGAGAAATGATCAAAATATCCACAAGGCTGGGTAAATTTGCCTCACGATTTTACAAACTTCGTAGGGAGGAAGGAGAGGCAAATAATTTCAAAAAATTTAGAGGGTTTCTCACGAGTAGTTATCATTTAAGATAAAAATTAGTTTTCCTACTTCAACTTTGAGAAAGATACTTAAAATCAATTTGTCCAAAATTACCCCCACCCCCTACCCCCTCCCCTAAAAAATGCAGCAAAGTATTCTCAGATTACAATTTTGTGATATACATGAAATGTGGTGAAGAGAGGGGGTAAAATTCGGAAATTGTGAAGCAGAAACAGAATGATTTAAAATGCATTGTGTCCAATGATTTATTCACAAAAATCATTATTCCTTACAAAATTTTTAGGTGTTCCATTTTAAGCCTCAAAAAGACTGGAATTCGATTCTGAACATTTTTTATTAGAACTTCCTCCTTTCTACTGATGAAACTTAAAAACTCGAATTACAGGGGGAAAAACTTTGAACAAAAAGAAAAAATCTAAGAAAAAAGATAGGTAACGTTTTGAAAAATTAAGAAAATTCAGTTAGCTACTCTTCCTTTTTGAATCAGAGGCAAATCATTGAAAAATATGTAGGTACTCTAAATTTGAATCAGTTAAAATTGACTAATTAAAAAGCCAAAAGTGTGCAGCTGCAGAAATTGGTGAAAATTTTACTGATTTAATCAGTGAATTTTCGTTTTTAAATCAGTAATTTTATTAACTACAGAAATGAATAAGTAAAAAATTTTAATTTACTGATTGAATCAGTAATTAATCACTGATTGAATTGGTAAATTGAAATTTTTATTGATTCATTTCAGTAGTTAAAAAAAGATTCCTGGTTCAAAAAGAAAATTCGCTAGTTGAATCAGTAATTTTTCACTGATTTGACAGTCAAATTTCACTGATTAACAGTTGCACACTTTTCGCTATTTAATCAGTCAATTTTCAGTTTTTTGACTGATTCTGATTTAGAGAGAAGTTAGAATTGAAACGTAGAAAAAAATCAGCAAAAATATTTAATATTTAGCTGATTTTCGCTGATTTTTTCTAAAAATTTCACTGATTTAAAAAAATCACTAATATTTCAAAAAAAAACACAGATTTTTCAGAAAATTTCAGAGATTATACAGAATTTTTGGTGAATTTTCACTGATTTTTCAGTATTTCTTTCAACAGTTCGCTTTCAGTGAAATTTTTATGGCATTGAAATTCTGATTTTCATAGATTTTGAAAATTTTTCACTAAATTTTAAATGAGAGAATGGAGATTTTACCAAATCACACGAATGAAAATTCAGAATTTCCTAGGCTGAAAATCCAATTTTTTTCATAATTCATTCCCCCCTCCCCCCCCAAAAAACACGTGCCCTTAATTTATAAACTCCACAAAAACCTTTGCCATCTTCTCCAAGAAGTAAAAAAATGGATTATTTTATTAATAAGGATTAATTTGTTGAGCTCAAGTCGAGTAAATCAAAATGTTTTGCAAAAAAATACCTTCAAAAATTGAAAATTCATCAATTTTCCCAAAAATTGAAAATTCATCAATTTTCCCAAAAATTAACCAATATTTTCGAATTCTCTTCTATTTCACCCTTGTTTTTAAAAATTGTGATCAAGCTCACCGTGACATTGCTTTCTTTTCATAGTTTTTCAATGAATTCTGTAAGAAAGAGAGAATCAATCGACCCCAGAAAAGCAGGAAAATTTTTTCGAAAAATTCTTAATTTAATAGGTGGACAAAAACGTGCATTTATATCTTTTTTTAAAGCATCGCGATCAATAAAAAATAATAAATGAAGAAATCAGTAAAAAAAAAATGTAATAATTTGGCTTTAACAAAGCAAGGATGAAATTTTTTGAAACAAATGAACAAATTTCTTCATGATTTTACCTTCGTTCGATTTTCTAAGAAACATCCAAAATTGCCTGAAATTTCCCCAACTTCTCCGGTGATACCCAAAATTCACCCACTTTCTCAAGTTTTCAAAAACCGAGCACCCTGAATTACTCCATCGTGAAAACTGACCAAACCAAAAATTCTCCGCTTTGATGGCCACGATGGCTCGGCATTCGATATGTAACGGGAGTGCCGTTAATGTCTCCGTATCGCTGACCATATTTAAACGGCGGCTCCGGCGAGTTTCGCATCGCGGATTACGACCAACGAAACATTCCACCTGAACGAACGGAGGTTTACGACGATAATACGAAAACATCGCCATCGGATTATGTTTTATATAATAATTCGGTTTACGAGTGAAAAAAAAAAACCGGTCGTTCTATAACTTCGTACATTCGCCGATGGTATTCGTAAATCCAAAAAATAATTTCGCTATCTAATTCACGCGGATGGGACTCGCGCATATGGCTCGGAAAATGACCGACACTTAGACCAAAGGCGGCGGGATTAATTCGCCAGCGGTGGCAATTCCGTAAACAATTTCGAGTCTGGTTACGGTTCGAAGATTAGCTGTGTGCTTTTCTATCGGCGAGTTTTCTTCCAAAGCGTAACGTCTCCGACGCCAGCGACCCGCTGCTCTAGGTACTAATTTTAGACTGTTCGAAATTCATATTCGATGCAGCCGAGCGCGCCCAAGCAGGCCGATTTGGCCGATATGCCCCTCGAGTCGACCTAACAGTATCTCGGCTAAATACCGTTTGGCCAGGCTGCTCAAACAGTAGAATCGGTCCGGCGAATATTTCGAATAATACCGCGTACCGTCTCAAAGTCGAAGCATACTCGACGATAATTAAAAGCCGACTTGATGGAGACGTCTTGGCCAAATATTCGACGTTTTCGCCATCATCCGTCGTGATTACGTAATCATCGTTGGGTAAACTGCACGCAGCTGGGTCGAAAACAAACAAGCGAAAAATGCTGGGGAACTAGAAATGTAAAAGTTAATGGTTCTCGCCGATATCGAAAAGTAAACTTCATAGACGCCTTGCTTAATTGATTTCGAGTACCGAAAGAATCTCTTTATTTGAGCGGTCGGTTTCGGTGCACAGAACGCATACTCGATTACTCGATACTCGTGTCTTCGATGCTGCCCATTTGCGCTGACAATAAAGACTAAAGATGGATGATTGCGCGACCACGGTCTAAAAGTGCTATATCATTGATTCGTGTATATTAAAACCCAGAGCCACAGAGCACAGAGCCGCAGAACCGTTGGCAAATTGAATTTTTACCTCTTATAACTAGATCCAGGCACAAAGAATTTTTTTTCCATCGTATTCTTACGTATGGTGTAAGTAATTGAAAAAGAAATACGTCGTAAACCTCTCCTCGCAGTAGCTATAGATACGTATAAGACGTCGAGTGCCTCTCTTCCTCTGCCCTGGTCTGTATCGTAATATAACGGTCAACTGTGAACGTGCTAAGTACACGAAACGGTTCGAAGATTCGTATAAAAACCAGCTAGCCATAGCCTTTGAAATTATACGTAATACGCCACCATCGGACGTAGGTCGAGTTAGCATAATTCTAATGGGCCAAAGTTATACGAATAACCGTCTACACGCTGTTCAAAGTCGCATATATTAGCGAAAAATTAACCGTGTTTAATCCGATCCTAATCTTCATTGGCGAACCGTATGCGAAAGATATGCGAACTCGGGCTAATGCTTGGGCATTGCACGCTTTGTTATGGAACGTCAAACAGGGTGTATCGAAAGTACTCCATCATTCGGTTAAACCAAGATTAAGACTAATCTGTTCGCGGAAACGGGTAAATGAGATGAATTTAGGGTATTATGCATTTCCTACGCGTAGGATTCTAAGAATATTGAAATTATTGAAAAAAATTGTAGGTGGATAAGTCCGAGGTTTATAACCTGAAGAGTTATTGATTGTGAATTTTTTTCATTTCTCGTAGCTTGACTGAGTAGTGAGTGGTATTTTGATTGGATATTTTTCCATAGAAGCGAACGAGGAAGCATTTTTAATTAGAAGCTATCGTTCTTTTTTAAAGATTTTTCTTTCCAGCATTATTGGTGAAATATTCGAAAAATGAGCATAAAATTTGTGCAATTTTTCATCGTAGATTTGAAAATGAAAAACTGCAATTTCTTAAGTCAAAAGAATTGCCAAATGGTGTGATGTTTTCAAAAATGATAATTTTACGATAAAAATACCAAAAAATTTTGTTCTTCTGACAAAAATGGTAAGTACCTAAAGCTATTCTGAAATTTTCAAAAAAAAAATCCAACGTAGACATAAATCAATTTGGAAAATTTATAGATTTACAACAGAAAAAGTTAAAAATTTAGACTACAAATTTCAAAAATCCTTACAAGTCATAAAATTTTACTGATAAGAAGTAGGGACTTTGCATGTTTTCATGAAAATCAAAAAAATTAATTTTATGTAAATTCGATATTTTGATGAATATTTTTAAAAAACTATGCTTCTTGAGATTTTCAATTCTCGTGTTACTTTTTTCAAGAAAATATAAAAAAAGGATTACATAATTGAGAAAAGGGAAAATTGGGAGAAAAATTGAAAAATTTTCGATTCATGTAGAATTTTTTCCAGCCAAAATTACAAACTTCCTCAAATTTTTCAGAAAAAATGTTGTAAATTGGTAAATTTTCCAATTTGAAGGTAATGTTTTCGCTATTAAAGAGCAAACTGATTTTCAAACTTTTTTCACCCCCCTCCCCCCCCCAAAAAAAAAAATGTGACTCGATGACTGATCCAACACAACTTGGCAAAATATTCTAAAATTTTTCAGTTTAATCAAAGCTGTAATTTTTCTATTGCTAGGAGCAAGTTGCCTTACTTGACCCCCCCCCCCCCCTCTTAAAATTTGATTCAGCTCCTCCCAACAAAATCAAAAAAAATCTCCCAAATTTTCTAACTTGAATAAAATTTTTTTCACTAAAAAGAAATTTCAAGAATTAGGCAGCGAATTGCTTCCCCCTCACCCCTCACTTTCTCATATCAAATTAGTGAAACGTCACTTAAAAAAAAATTGCAGCACGAGAAAAATCAGTGAGCGAATTTTCATTGATTTTTCTAAGAATTTCATTGACTTCCCCAGAATTGAACAAATTTTTCAAGAAATTTCAAATTTTTTGCAGAATTTGTAGTGATTTTTTTCACTGATTTATTTATGTCCTTCAATTCTGACTTATTTCAGTGATTTTTGATAATTTTCACCGATTTATAATTGAGAGAGCAGTAGTTTCTACTGAACTAACCGAAATGACAAAATGAATAAAGTTTGCTTCAGAGCAAAAACTTGAACATAATGAACGTGTACATTTTTTGAGATGACTTTTTACAATTATTTTTTCAATTTTCAAAACTTCTGAATAAATTGAATAAATTTTATTTTACTTCGATTTTTTGGCATTGGTTCTTCGAATTTGATTTTACGTGGAAATGTTTTGTTATGTATATCTCAACATTTTTTTCAATTTTTCCTTCTTTTTCGGACAAAATTCCATCATTTGAAATCCTAAATGCCATCAGGTTAGATGCTGTTCGATTTCGAGGTTAAATTTTCATAGAAATAATTTCTGACCCTCCCTCCCCCCCTCCATCACCAAAACACTCTTTCCGCCTCAAAAATAAGACTCGACTAATCTGATCGAAATTGCCAAATTCTTCAAATTTAGCATTATATTTTTCGACTTTCGATTCGAGTAAATTTTTTCATAATTGAAAAACAAAATTTACTTTTTCTGACATCCCTCTGCTTCGAAAATGTGACAGTTCACATATTTAGTTGAAAAGAATTCAAAAACTGCATCAAATAATGTGCAAACAATTTGAAAATTTGAAACAAAAAATTGGAAAAAATGGAAAAATTTTAAAAAATCAGGTAAAATTAATTTCAAAAAATTCGTTTAAATTTCGAAAATTATTTTAGAAGACAAGAAATTTACAGGGGCGTATGAATAAATTTTGATAATAATTCCAAAATTTTCAAACTGTAAATCGAAATTTTGTACAAACCCCGAGAAAAAACTTCAAAAGCAAAAACAGAACGGAAAATTGGAAAAAATCCTCAAACGTTACAAAATCGTAATTTTCCATTTGTGGAGTGGAAATTGAAAAATTCAGACAACTAGCTTAATAAGACATACATTTTCTTACTGTAGATGCACCAAAAACAAACAGAAAACCGAAAAAATCATAACTGTAAAATCCATTAAAAATTTTCGAGCAATCTGTCTATCTGGAATTTTTGCTATGACACTGATTGCTATAGAAGCTTCCCTGCTCTTAAATTACAAATGACCAGCGAAATGAATAAACGAATGGGCAAAAATTGCACAAAACTACCGATAAAATTGAACTTGCCATTTGGTCCATTCAACTGCACTTTGAAACCCTTGAACTCTATAACCCTTTCCTTCTTGAACAATCCATTAGTCGAAATTCGCACACTTTAAAATTCTCACCATAATGTACGATAACAGTACCACCTCGATAAACCGTACTTTCGCGAAACATTATTATCTGTAATCGGTGCAAAATTGTGGGTAAACCTGGGATCAATACACTTCCGGTGATATTATTGCAATTAGGATGATTCCGATTCGTTGGAAATACTGCGGAATGGTTCTTAATCAATGAATATGTTTCGAATATCGATGCATTCCACAGACCTGTACACCTCTGGCACATTTTATTCGATCACTGATGCTCGACATTAGACCGGACAAGGAAATACTTTGGGTCGATCGATCTCGACTCTATTACCAAATCTATCATCATCGTATTAGCTAAAAAAATCAACACCATAGCGTCGATACGACGAGGGAATATTTGTTTACGTTGAGATAAGTTGAAAGTATTGGGAAAAAAAACCTCATCGAAAGGCGATAACTTCACGCGTACGGAGTTAACGGACACGCACATTAAGGTAAAATTTTTTCCTAAAACCATAACCGGCTAAGATTTCGATGAAATTTTATACTCGATGGAAGCGCAGCACGTCGAAGATGAGTCGGCGGGTCTCGGTTTCGGGTCTGCGAGCTGCGCCGGAGTGAGAGAGAGAGACAGGTCATCGATGCGTACGCGGTACGCTGACATACCGTTATTGAATTCTCTGGTCAATCAAATCGATTGCGATGCGCGACGCGACTCATTCATCGATTATTCAACGTCGCTGGCCTGCACGACCGGTTGATAGTCGGTGAAAGATCACTATTTAGGTATTGCTCCGAGGCAGACTTTTAGTTTTCAGTCGAATATGTCGAAGATAAGGCAATCGATGTGAGATTCCGGTCTGGCTTTGAGTACAGTTCTCGGTGGACAAAATAGAAAAAAAGGATGGATCGAATTCAATACGAATGTATGGATATGCACACGAGTAGCTAAACGTCGTTTTATAATCTTTACATCACATCTGGACGTGTTAATAACATAATTATATAATTTTTTTTCTCCGCTTCGTTCAACGGCGCTACGCCACGTACAAATTTACTCGTTTAACACTCGGTTGCATGCGATCATCGAGTTAATTTCACACGTAACATATATCCAGATCCTCGTAAATGCATAAATAATCTCCCCATATATGCGTCGGTTTCGTGCCATCAATATGTCTCGGTTCGCGGACCACGAAGCGAATACTTTTGGGATGCGTGGCACTGGAAATTATGAAAGAACGGAGAAGGGAGGAAGATAAATCTTGAATCTACAGTTTGGCCACTCGAACATCATTATAAGAAGATTAATTGAACCGGTGTTTTGTCATATTCGATTGGCTGGAAATTAATTTCTATAGAGGTGTTTCGGTATTTTTCTGGAAGGTTGATCTTTGAACTTATTAAGATGATAAAATATTTAAATGGAGTTTTTAAAGTTGAGAATCCTCTGTGCCTTGCTGTCCATTTCTCGATCTTCAAAAATGATTTTCGAATTTTTTTGCAGGAAAAATTTAGAGAGTGGGGAAAGGGATATAGAGAGGATCTAATCAAGAAAATAATTTCAAATTTACATCCAAAAATGTCAAAAATATAAAAAATGATGCATCACGCAGTGAATTACATTTTTTCTTTGCAATTTTGACTAAAATTTTAGGCTTGGGAGGTTTCACAGAGGACCCATAAAAAAGAAGTCTGAATTTCAACTTAGTGGTCACAAAAATATCATGAACGATACGTCACGCAGTATTATTGAAATTCAATACACCCCCCCCCCCCCCCCCCCCCATCTTAGCTCAAAAAGACGAGAGAAAAACTGGCTCGATTTTTAGATTTATGGGACAGTGGCATGGCATGGCCGGGAATTTTTCATGGAAAGAGTCCCAAACTTTCATAATTTTTGAAAATGTTTGAGTTGACCCCCCTCCTCTCCTACCCAGCAGCCCAGCACCAAGTTTCCTTTTGCGAAGAATATTTAGAATAATTTTTTTTTTTCAGTGTAATTCTGGAACAAACGATTTCAATAAAAATTAATTTTACTTAAAAAACGAAGATTATAAATCCAAATATTGGCAGAAAAATCTCTTTTTCTGGTGAAGGAAGCGGGGGGAGTATAAAGTCGGTATGGAGATTTATAGAATATCCGAAGGAATAGAAAAATTGAGCCTTTTTTCACACAGTCGAGTCGCCTCAATTGTGATTTCCTTTGCTGATTTTCAATGTCCCGAGAAGAAATTGTTTCACGTGAATTTTTGACCTCATGAAAGGATCCAGACTTCTTGACACCACCCCCCCCCCCCCTCCAGCCATGTCATTGTGGCGTGATATAATCGTGAGCAATTTTTTATGGAGAATGAAGAATTGAGACCGAAAGTCGCAAAAAGTAATGCCGAATGCAATATGCCAAGAGATGTTTTTTTAAGCCAATTTTTACATCTTTTTGCAAAATCATACTCATAAATAGTCCAAAAAAAGGGAAGCATATCAGATTGGGCTTGAAAACTTCAGAACTGGGAGAACTAGATTCCCATAATCATATTTCTGGCAAAATTAATAAATAAATCGCGTACGTTTTTTGGAGGGAGGAAGGGATTTTTAGAAAATTGGTAGAGTCAAACTCACTCGAATTTCTTGAAGCTTTCCAAGTCTAAATTTTAGAGTGATCCATCTCAAAAAATGCATTCAACTGGGAAAAGATTGAATTTTATGAATCATTATGAAAAGAACTAGCTAAACAATAGTTTGAATTTTGACTCGTGAATTAGTTTTCAATTTCAACTCAAATGTTTTCTTATCTCCTCTTCTCACCCCCTTCACCTGAAAAATCTAATCGATTTTTTAACAATTTTCTGTCCTAATCGCGTATTCAAAATATTAAATACCTCAACTTTTAATGCAAAGTTTTTAAACATTTCAATTTTTGACTCAAAAAGTCTAAAGAAATGTAATTTTTTATAGATTTTTTCAACAATTCTAACAAAATATCAAAGAAATCGAAAATTTTGCGAAACTTACTTTTTTAAAAATTTATTTGGTAAACTGTTTTTTCCAAAAATTCCCATTTTTCGAATCGGTTATTCTTTGTACAGAAAATTTACTTGATGCTAACGTCTGTTAAGATTTTTGCACTTTTTCAATTTATTGTGGAGTTCTTTTCCAAAGTCGGTCAAGTTCAAGCTTCAAATATGAAAAAAAACACTTTCATTCAGAAGCTAAAAAAAATTACACTCAAGTTTATTTTCTCATATACGATTTTTGGACTTGACCCATTTTGGAAAAAAGCTCCACAATTCGAGCAGTAAAATTTTCAAAAAAAATGCCCAAATTGCCAAAGAGAGAGACTTATCATAAAGAAAATAATCTGATTGGTAATTCTTTCAAATAATTTTTTGTTGCAAAAATTTCAAAAATTGATTAAAATATATTTACGTTTGAAAATTTTCAAAAATTGTTCAATTTTTGAATTACATACCTACTTGTTTCAACTGCTGTTATTTTATTTAAAAACCCGATGCCTTTTCTACAGATGAATTTCCTTAGATTTCAATTAGTGCAAACGGCAGTCGGAGAAACGCATAATTTTTTCAAGCAGCTCCCTCTCGGGAATTTTAGCACTTTCTCTCTTCGAGAAAAATTCGTTTCTAAAAGTGATTCCAGCAATTCCCCTCGCCTCCCTTTTTATACCCTTCCTCAAATTGACATTTCACCCAAAAAAATCTTTTTAGACCAACTAATTATTATTTCCAAACCCAAAATAAACAACCACTAACTATTCACTTTTCATTTGCCCCTCAACAGATCGGCCAACTACAACAACCGTACCAACGATTGCGAGCTTTCAGACATGGACCGTCTGACGGTAGCCGGTAAAGGCTCATTCGAACAAATCACCAAAGAAGGAAAATCCGACTCGAATCCGATGGATCACGAATACCTGGAAAACAACTGTATCGACGAACCGATAAAGCTATGCGAATTCAAAAAACTCCCAGGGCGCATACTGAAGACAGTCGATTCAGTGTACCAAGAAGTCGGATCGGCCGAAGAATGCAGAGAGCTTTGCTTGAATTCGCCGTACAGGTGCCACTCCTACGATTACGGCGATACAGGTGAACTGGTTTGCAGACTGAGTCATCACTCCAGGGCTACCTTAACCGATATCCAGGTAATGCATAAGTGTAATACACGTATCTATTTACGCGAGTAGTAGTATTTTATTTAATCGGATGGATAGAGAGAAATATACGAAAAACCGGATCCCGCGGTCGGAAATTTTATACGGATTAATTCATCTGCGGATACGTGGGCGAGTAGTGGTGCTATTTTTGAATTTGCATTAAATTTGGCCACTAGGTTAGCCGTCGTAGTCGTATGTAAATTTTAATCTCTATGTGAGTCAACGGTACGAGTAATTTATCGGTTTTTTATAAAAGAACGCGGGTTAGTGGGATTTTTCCCCCGAGTTTCTTTTCTCTTCGACAAGGAAGAGGCTGTGGGAAAGATTGATGACGTAATTGGCTCGAATATTTGATTACCTGTGAACATTTCTCTCTATGCATATAAAAACTAGCTCATTTTAGACTCTTTATTTTCTTGAATGAAAACAACTATTGAAAAATTTATAAGATTTTTTGAAATTTCCAAAAACCATCTGAAATTTTTCAAAGGCTTCGCATGATTTGTCTTTTGATAAAACTTTATCAAAATTTTCAAGTTGTTTGATTTCTGATTTTTCTTGGTATAGAATATGATTTTAGAGCTCATAAACGAATTTTCATCTCGCCCCTGAGGGAGATATAGCTCCAAAATACGAGATTTTCAAGCTAAAAATTCCATCTCTGCGAGTTTTAAACCTATTTTTGTAGGTAAAGTATTAGAAAGGAATACCCTGAAATTTTTCAGATTTTTCAAACCACTTTAATGACTTTGAATTGACTATGAAAATTTCAAATTGCCCAGGAGGACACAATTTAGAGAAGGGTAGAAGAATTTTTTTCCAAAATTTTTCAATGTATTTCACACGTCTATCAGAATTTTTCCACATTTTTTCGAGAGGCAAAAGTTGGTCAAATATTCAGAAAATCATGAAAAATTTAATTAATGAAAAGCAGTAATTTTAGGCAACAAAAATGAATAATTACGCCAATTTTTTTAATATCTGATCAAATTCCACCACTTGAAAAAAATCTGAAGAAATTCTGAAAATTGAGAAATATGTACATTGAGAAATTTTGAAAAAAAAATTTCCCACTCATCTCAAAATTTTGTCCTCCAGGGCACCTTGAAAATTTCAAAATCAAATTCAAGGTCAACAATGTGGTTGGAAAAATCTGAAAAAAAAAACTCTCTAGTATTTTTACCAAAACATCAAATAAAAAAAAATCGAAAACTCGAAGAGAAGAAATTTTTGGCTTGGAAATCACGTATTTCGAAGTCCCAGTCCTCCACAGGTGGAAAAAAATTGCTTGGGTCCTCTAAAATCACCTTCTACTTCTACCAAGATGAATCGAATCGCATAAAAAATTTTGATCAAGATTCACCGCAGGCCAAATCACCCCATCACTACACATTTTGAAAAACAAGATGTTGAAGAAAATCTTTGAAATTTAATCATTTTCGAGTTGAACATTTTTTTAAAAGATTCTGAAATGTTCCTTTTTTAAAAAATTAATTTCAACTTTATGTTTTTAAAAATTTTTTATGAGTGAGTAAATAATTGGAAAGAATTTTTAAGAATATGAAATTGAAAAAAAAGGTGAAATTTAGGTTTGAAATAATTTTATTGAAGAAAAAATTCAGAAATTAAAAATTAGGACGATTGAAGTGATGGAAGAAATTTAGACTTGAAAAAATTTGGACTCAAAAAATTGGAATAAATTGAAACTTATCGTTGAAGTCTTGTTTATGGTCTATTTCCAGGATAGAATATTTAATTTGATTTTCAATTTTTCTGGGCGTATTTTACCAAAAAATAGGTGCTTAAAAATCACAATCTTGAAAAAAAAATCGGTGGAAGTCTGACTTCCCTAACTTTCCTTGGAAAATCGCCTCTGCCAGGAAATTCAGAAAATCGATGACATTTTTTCTGAAAAATTGAGGGAAATGTCATATTTAATGTGATTCATAAAATCAAACCGGTTGCAAAAAAAATAATTGAAATCAACTAAAAACATAAAAACTGTTGAGATCGTGAATTATCATCTATGTAATTTTTCGACTACAAAATTTATAAAAACGATTTGAAAATACGTAATTATCAAAACTTTAAAAAAAAAAAAACAAGTTTCTGATCACAAGAAATCAAATTTTAGATTTATAAAAAATAAAAAAACAAGTTTCTGATTTCAAAAAAATCTAATTTCAGATTTTAAAAAATATCAAAAAAATTGTTAATTTTTTTTTTTTGAAAGTCAGCCAAATTAATAATATAAACGAATACTTCAAGATACCATTGTTGACAAAATCTACGACACCCATTAACCCATTAAAAGACTTCTCAAACCTACAATTACGACCAAAAAATCTAAAAAAAGATGATAAAACGTAATATCTCAATCTTCTTTACCCTCTTCTTTCTCTCTCGACCGCACCTCGATCTCCAATCAAAATACCCATTAACCATGGCTTTTGTGCCACATTATCGATACGTATATCGATTCCACGAGACGAGTTATTCCAATCTTAGCAACAAAATCACCAAAATACCAGGTTAAAGTGGTATTTTGTATGGAAATCATATACAATTATTAGCCAAATTAGGAATCTGCGAGCGTCGCTCATCTCGCTTTAATCTAAATTAAAGAGTATTTGGTAGATGGAAGAGGAAAGAAAAACCCAACGTGTAATCCGGTCCAGAGTTGGATCTATTGTTAATGAGAAGGTCCAGTTGGCGAAATTGATCTCGTAGGAGGCATTGTTCAAGGCGTATAACCGGTTCGCGATATAATTTTACCTATTGACCTAACGATGATGAACAGTTATATGGGTATTTTGGTCATAACATCGATTTAGGAATTGGCCAGTTGTCTACATAATTCGACCTTTTCGACATCGAGAAATAATTTACCACTGGATGAAAATCAAACTCGTGGAAGGTAAAAAAAAAACAATTTGATAGGAATTAAACTTCGCAACAATACCTTCTTTTTTTCATTTTAATTACTAATGGTTTTATACGTAAATATGTAAAAGACCAACGACCATACGTGGGAAACATTGGTAAAGAATTACCACCGACAATAATATCGATTATTTGTGCAAACCTGGAACTAGAAAACGAGTCCACACACCGGTCACTCAAACACGACCTATGGAAGTTCAAAGATCAATCTAAAACGTGTTTCGAACTCGGTGCTCTGGGTAGGTAAATAGCATAGGGAATTAAAAAAATAGTCATAGATACCGCGAATAATGTAACATTGAAAGCATCCGAGAGAGAGGGCATACGATAGAATAAGGCGACGACTTTCGCTGCTGATGATACTACGAGTAGCTGCAGTATTTTCATAGCAGTGCGATAGATAAAAGACAATTGGACTGTTCCGAGTGAGAAAGACAGCAACAAACTCCATTTCGCCCGTAAAAACGGAAATAAAAACTTGCAATATCTTGATTACACCGGTTCCGTTCTATTTACACCAGCATATTTTTATATCATTTTCAATGTGCATCTGCGTTGTCGTATAGTGCCTGGAGTTGCGATACTTGGCCTGTACATATTGACAGGTGACACCCGTCATAACGACTGAGCAATGTGCACCACGATGCAAGAAATCGTATTATGGAATCGAGAATAATTCGCGTTCGATATATGGGAAAATTCGTTTAATCGATTCTCGTGTGTAGGTTGATTTTATGTTATACAAATAACTAGATGAAGGTGTTAGCGGAGTAGTTTTCGATTCTGGACTAGGTCAAGTGAACTAGGGGAACGAAAAATTTACTGAAGAGGTCGAAATGATACGGAATATTATTTAGGAAAAGTGGAGAAGAGGGAGGCAGAGAAGACGGAATTTCACAAAAAACATGCATCTGAGCAAATTTTTTCAAAAATGGTGTTGATAGAATATTCAGGAGAAAAACATAACAAGGAAAAAAAAATCGCTCCCGACGTTCAATTCAACTATGACGAACAATTTAGTACTCCACTTGAAATTTCCAACAAAAAAGAGCTATATTCGAAAAAACGATCCATGGAATTTTGACGAAAAAAATTAATTTTTAAAAAAATCAAAAACAAAATTGTCAAATTGATGAGGAAATAAGGGGAAAACTCAAAATTCTAGCAAAATTGACTACATAGTACAAACTAAAGAAAATAATCGAAGATGGTACATATTTTGAGGGGGGGAAGGAGGGAGGGAGGGGGCTCTGAAAAAAAATTTGATACACTTCAAAAAAATCTAACTCATGCAATTTTTTCAATCTTTTTCATTTAATATACGTTCTCTAATTATTCCAACAGATTGCCCTAGGTTTTTTTTTCAAAAATTTGGAAAAGGGTGAAAATTTTTTAACAATTTTTGAAAGATGAATGCAAAGATGGTTTTTAGAAACTGTTCTCAGGCCTCAAAATTACTAAACAATCCCCTCCCCCTCCTCCACCTGAAAATAGACATAATCATAATTTTTGAAAACTTTCCAACTATTAAATGTAAATTTTCCAGCTGAAAATTAATTTTCCTTGAGGTTTTATTTTTCAATCAGACTCCATTTTAGAAAAATTTTACAATCAAATTAAGTCACACATTACTTATATGATTTGTAATCGTAGTTATCGGTTCTCAAACAAATGAAAATTATTCGTTTCTTAAATTAATCGCTTCCATTTTTCAAGATTTTCAAATATTATTCAATTCGATTTTTCAGTATAATTATTTTGGGAATGGAGGGGAGAGGAGGAGAAATTTTAACAAAAAAAAGTTTTAAAACTTGGACCTTTTTTTTGAAATTCTTCGCCTTTTTAAAAATTAAAATGTTACTTATAGAATTTTTTGATTCGTTCATTTTTCCTCTCCTAGAAATTTTCAATATTTTTTCAAAATTTCACTGAAAATTTGTCAAAAGGCCATTCGTGTTTTCTCAAAAACAAAGAAGAAAAGAAATAATGACAATTTTTTTCGAAAAATTTTCAAAAATTTTTGCAGATTTTCGGCTCCTAAAAAGTGGTTTCTATATCCAGACTCCCGCACATTTTATTAAATTCAAATTATTCAACGTAGAAAATTTTACAAGGCTTGCAATAAAAATTTAGATTCATCCCCCCTCCCACACAGAAAGAACACGTAAAAAGCTACAAACACAAAATATGTAATTTTAAGGTAAAACATTAAAATTCCATTCAATTTATAAACACATTGGGTTGTTCTATGTCGGAAAAATGAAACAGAAAAACGGTAAAGGGGGAAAAATTGATCCTCAGAAATGACAAAATCACTTTTACAGGCGAAAAATCACGTTCAAGTCTAAAGTAGAAAAATTATTAAGTATTGAACTTCTTTGGGAGATTTCAACAATAAAAAAAAGTAATCAAATGTTTTCATTTTTTTAAATTCATACATTAAGATTAGCTCCCCTGCATGAAAATGGTTTCTGAACTGGAATGAAGGGGAGGGAAGGGGTCAGCTATTTTCTAAAAATTATAGGTATAGAAAAAATTACTTTCAAAACAAACTGTTTTCAAAAGTGAAAACAATTTTTTTGAAAATTTGAGAAATTTTGCATCTTGCATTGCAAAAATAATTTTTTATAAGAAAAAAATCTTCAAAAGTTGAAAAATTCTCGACTTTTTGCTCTTTTCTTTCTTAATTTCGAATCTTTAAATCTAAATTAGATACCTACGTGTGCACTTTCATTTCTTCAATTTTTTTTTAAATGATCAAAGTATTTGCAATTATTTTTCAATTTTCAAAAAAATCTGAGAAATTGGCCAAATCGTCTAAAATCCTACATTCTTGTTTTCCTCTACCACTTTTATTGTGTTTCTTCCAAAAATATAGGGAATTACTCGACACACATGTGCTACTTGAAAAAATTTGGTCAAACTTGTAAATCAATTGAGTGGAATTTTCGTTTACGTAAATATTAATTTCTATTTTTAGACTGGATCGAGGTATTAAAAGGCCAGCTCACGAGAATTCCAGAAATACCTCCGGACCAGCTTTTAAGTTAACTTGACAAGTGAAAAATCCTCTCGAATAAACTTATTCGGAGCGCATTAGGCGAAGAAAAAATTCACCAAAACACGATGGTTTTTTTTTTATCAAACCAATCTATGTAGTTCGATGTCGGACCAAAGACGTTTTTAATGACTCGGTATGCGAATTTCAAGCTTATCTCGGGTAATTGATAGGCAATAAATTTGCATAAAAAATATGAAATTATAATTGGTACGCGAGAATGGGAAATAGCTGGAGACGGTTTAGACGTGTGCTTAATACGAGCTTGAAATTACGACAGTTTAACGACCACACATCTAAATACTCTCGGATAAAATATAACGCCGGCGAGGAAATAATTTCCACAGATATTTTTCCGCATAAAGATGACCCGTTGAAAGGTACATTAATGGAATCGAGTTATAAAACGACGCGTACTACTAAATTATACACGAATATGTCGACGATGGCGAAGGGGGTACCGATAAAATGGAGAAAAAAATAAACATCTAGAGCTTGGATACTTCCTTTAAATGATTTCGATGAATAAGGAACATTGGCGATTCGGAGTCGTCCTCGACATTGCAGTGGGAAATTAGGCCGACGTGTCGTTTCGGTTTGTGTGACAAATGAGGAACGAAGAACGAAACGATGTACTAGGCCAAACGTTGGAGAAGATGCAGCAGAGTAGTTTCCAATAAGTAATTTTTTTCAACGTAATTCTCGGTCCGCCGTGTAATTGGTTTTTAATGTGCGCCATTCTTTCGGGATATTAGTCGTTGGGTTGGCAGTCGGCGGAAATCCAATATCGATATTTTTATTGGCAAAATCGAGATCGCCATCGGGCTTGCAGTAAACGAAAGTGTCCATGGTGATGAAATATTGGCCAGAGTTGGGCCGCGGACATTCTCCGGGTACGGTACAGAGCTAAATTACAATTTACTACGCAGATGCTGTAGAAAAATGTCATTTGTATCGGGAATTGGGCGAAATAAGTAGTACACTTTTGGCAATCGAGTCAAGGCTGTCTGTTGCATGGAAAGTTATGGTTAATGGAGGTGTCGATGTCGATTCCGATTCCGTATAAAGTAATTACGTACTTCCTCGTGGTTGTGTCTTCCAAAATAACGTGTAAATTTCACTGACGATATCGTTTCGATTGTTTTTTTCTCGTCGATTCGAAGAGAGATTGGTAATTAGCCTGATTGTAGGATGTAAAATGTGTAAATTTGATGTATTGTTTGGAATTACGGCCTTGAGGGGGATTTTCGATTAATGTGTTCGTTAAGAACATCTATCGAAAAAATTAGCCAAAGATGAATCATATCTGGGCTATTCCAGGCTGGTGGGTTAGAGCACGAGGAAGGGGGTGAAAGCAAAAACTGAGTCGGTATTCGAATTCTACGTCTTTAAATTAGTGACAATCGATATGCCGCACGTCATTTTCATTTTTTGACATATTTTCCCCCAAAATTGGGGGCTAGGGGGCACTGAAGGGTCCAATCTAAAAAATAAGCAAATATTCGAACTCAGCGTCCTCAAATACCTTACAAACGACAGGTCACACGTTGTTCTTCATTTTTTTCGAATTTTGACCCCGTCAAGGGGACGAACAGGGGGTTCAGAGGGGCCGGATGAAAAAACCAAGCATATATTTGAAATCAGCGCTTTCGAAATAGTAGAAATCGATATGCTACTTCACTTTTTCGATTTTTTAAAATTTTGGTGAAAATTGTGGACCCCTGTACTTCCCAGGGGTCTGGAGATCCCGTCTTGAAAATTTATTGGCTGAGAAAAAGATAAAAATGGCTATTTATTGTAATTTTTTCAATTTTTTAAATGAAAGCTTTCATCTTTTATGACCATTATGAAAGTTGAACTTTCATCATCAAAGTTCAAGTATAACATATCTCGAGTTATGGGCCTTCATAGTTGGGTAATTTGGCAAAAAATCGCAATTTTCCAAAAATTACGAGACCCACCTGATTTTTGGTCTGTTTTAGTAAGGAATAGCCCATCAGAATTCTAAATTTTGGTAAAATAATTCTGGCCAATTTTCATATCCATTTTTGAATTTATTGGCCCTCATTTCTCTATCTTGAAATCCTCGAACCATGAAAAATTCATAACATCTCGCCGAAAAAATAGTTCATAACATTTGATTGTAGATACAACGATGTTAATGACGATAATACGTAATAAAAAGCGTAATAACAATATAACTGGCATGTTCCGCGTCGATTCGCCAGTCTACGAGTACTCCAGCATCACACATGGTCATCAATTCTCTTCAAGTGTACTCGAAGTATGTAGTATCTAGATGACCATACATAAATCTGAGACACGAGAAATAAACGTACCAAGATCGATTCTAATATTTGTACTTGGACATTTGACGTTCACATGTTCCAGTTCCAATCCAATGATACCCAAACTATACTGGATTCTTTTCAAAAAAAAAAATCTAACCATGTTGTTTTTTTGTTTCAGGACCCTTATTTAGATGTACCGGAAGCCTCGACCTACGAATTAAGCTCCTGCTACAATGTCACTATCGATTGCCGAGCCGGAGACATGGTTACCAAAATCAAAACCAGTAAATTGTTCGATGGTAAAATATACGCCAAAGGAAGTCCCAACTCTTGCGTGCAAGATGTCAAGAATAGCTTGGAATTTGAATTGGAGATGGCCTATGATGACGTCGAATGTAATGTCAAACATCAAGGATTGGGCAAATATCTGAATGACGTTGTTATCCAGCATCATGACACAATTGTGACCAGTTCGGATTTAGGATTGGCTATAGCCTGCCAGTACGATTTAACCAATAAGACGGTATCGAATGAAGTCGATTTGGGTATCCAGGGTGATGTGAAACCAGCCATCAGTGAAGAAGTTGTCGTAGATTCGCCAAATGTTGCTATGAAGATTACCGATAGGTCGGGAGGCGATGTTAAACCGTCTGCTGAGGTTGGAGATCCGTTGGCATTGAAGTTTGAAATTCTAGACCCGAATAGTCCTTATGAAATATTTGTACGCGAATTGGTGGCTATGGATGGAGTCGACTCGAGCGAGATTGTGCTGATTGATTCGGACGGATGTCCTACCGATCATTTTATTATGGGACCGTTGTATAAATCGGCTGGTAATGGAAAGGTGAGTGTTTTTTGAAGTAATTTGAAAAATGCTGGGATTTTTAAGATTTTTTTTGAAGAAAAAATGAAATTTAAAGGGAGTTGAAATTGGTTGAATTTTGCAGCTTGTTGGGTAAAGAAATATTAAAATTGGAATAAAAATCATCAAAATCACAAAAATTCCCAAAAATCTTCATTTTCTGAAAAATTTTCTCATTTATTTTTATAACTATTCTATTTCTGCACTTGAAACTCCAATCGAAAAAGTTTCCGAAAAAAAATTCAAACTCGAAAAAACTTAAAATAAAAACAAGGTACAGCAAAAAATCATCAAAAGAAGGGATTTTTGAAAAAAATGGAGATGAAGTGAAAACTAGATAGAAAAATTGAGGGATTTTCCATTTCAGATGTGTTTAGTCAGAAAATTGAACAGAAAATTTGAAAATCAGTGAGGGTTTGAAACGATTTTCCAAAATGCAAAAGCATCATTTCGAAAAATCAATGTGATATTTTTGAGATGAAAATTCAACAGAATTTCATTTCAAGCCAGCTGCAATTTTTAATTAGCAAATGGAAATCCAGAACACTGCCCTCTCATTCCTCTCCTTTTTTTGCCCTTCTCTGCCTCCTTCTTAGCATCCACCAATTAAATATTGTTCTTTATTAGCATTAGCAAGTCTTCAATTTGGAGAGTAAATTTCGCCATTTTTGTCTTATTAAAACTTCCTTCAAATTAAATTTTAAAAAAAAATTCTTTTACAAAATAAACTTTCGAATCATAAATAATTTTTTTGGCTCCTTGACATATTCATTTTGATTTTTTTTAAAAGAAAAAATCATAACTCAAAAAATACAAAATGATGAAATAATTTGAGAATATGTAACCGTACCCATTTCATTTTTTTTTTTAATCGAATGAAAACGAAAATACGAAACAAATCAGAAAAACAAATTTCAATTCCAAAATTGGGAGCAGAATTCAAAATTTTTGAAGACTCAGAAATGACGGGAGGAGGGGTGAAGTCAGGATCATCAGAAATTCAGGTTCAGAATTTTTGGCGTTAGTAAAGTTTTCCTTCACGTGTTTTTCAAAAAATTTTGAAAAATTAGAGATTTTTTAAAGATCAAGCACTTTTTTAGTTTTCTTTAAATTACCCAGCTTTTCCACATTTGAACACCCTCTTTGAAAAATGTGGAAATGCTTCTGTCAAAACTCATCATTTTTCACAAAGATTTTTCAGTACTTTTGTATCATTTTCATCGATTCATGTCCGCCCCCCCTTGAAAATTTTACTCTCCTGAAAACAAATTCTGATTGACAAATTATCTACAAAATTTTTCTTTCTTTCTTCAAAGGTAATAATATTTTATTAGTCAATAACGCGACTCATAAGATCATTCCAATATCAAATAGAACTTCTATTCATGATTTTAGACCGATTTTCTTCTGTTTAATGATTTGATTTCAGTTAGAGAAATTCAAAAAATAAAAGTTCGTTCCAAAATTGTGATTTAAAAAAAATATCCAAGTCTCAAAAATTATCATTGAAAAGAAGCTTGATCAAAATTTTAAAAAATATAATTGACCCTGGATATAAAACCACGGTTTTCAAGTTGAAGTTCCCCTTCATTGTATTCCTTCTAAGAGGCCCAAAATCAGTGTCAGCTCGGAAACTAATTTTTGGCCTCCAAGATTGATTTCCCTTAATTCCGTATCCAGGCTCACAAATTGAAAGATCTCAAAATATGCAGGTAATAGTTTTGTTTGAAAATTTTTGAAATCGAAATCATGGTTATTGAACTAATGGAATTTTCAAAGTTGAAAAAGTAAATTCTGGGAGATTTGGAATCTTGAAAATAAACCTTTCAAATATTTTAGGGTATTTTTCAATTCTAAAGTTTGTCACAGAATCTCTTTCACTCTTCAAAACATCTTTCCTTTAATCAAACATCAATGACATTTCCTTTTTGAGGCGTCTAACCTCCAAATCAAAGCATAATACAGACCTGAAATCATATCGAGCATAGTTCCAATATTTGAAATATACCTCAAACGTTTCAAAATATCAACCCCCCCCCCCCCATCTCCCAAATTATTCAACCACCACTAACGAATTTCTCTTTTCGCAGATTTTACTCTCATACTTCGACGCTTTCAAATTCCCCTCATCCGAAGTAGTCCAATTCCGAGCCCTAGTGACACCCTGTATGCCGACTTGCGAACCGGTACAATGCGACCAAGAAGACGTATCCGGCGAATTACGCTCAGTGCACTCGTTCGGCAGACGTAAAAGGAAAAGGAGAAGTACCGAACCTCGCGAAGATTTATTATTAGTCCAATCTATTCAAATTACCGATAAATTTGGTTTCCCTAAACACGGCCAAGCAAGACACATGGGCGACAATTCGACCGGTTACAGCGACGAGACCGTCTACGTGCACCAAACTCCGGACGAAAATTTCGAAAATTTCTGCGTGAATATTTTCGGAATCGTAATATCCTGCTTGATATTTTTAGCTGTGCAAGTTGCCGTTATAATTGCCTGGACGTACGTCTGGCAGAGAAATAAACACACCATTAAGGAAAGTCATCAATATATTAATGACGGTAAGTAAAGCCGACGATTCTAATGCATATGTAAATCTCTCATCGATATGATATCTCTATCCCATCTCCAACCACAAAAAACGAACGCAACGTAAAAAAAAAAAGAGTCAACATCCTTTCGAGAAAGAATAATTACCGACTGAATCACGCGGCTCTTCGTATATTTCGCAATAATTCAAATCGTACACCCGATCTTACAACTTGTTTAACGTCAATGCTTTCCTTCATTTTTTAATATTCGTTTAAAAATATATAATTACAAAATGAATCATCGTTAAACCTTTGCCGCCGCTTGTAATACGCAATAGCTTTCATTAATTTCATGATTAATGTTTTTACGGCTCGTTGATAACAATATTCATGCTACCTGAATTATACACCTCGTTCGAATCTATTCGGCAACCGCTTATACGTAAATCTATTTCGTACAGAATGCATCCGAGACTACCATTACGAGAACATAGTACGATCTTACGAAGGAAAAAAAAAACATTACGTGCAATCAAACCACCCGTCATTACTATAAAAACATCGCATCCTAATAATTTACATAGTATTTTGTACGACTCCCGAAGTACCGAGTCTTGAAAAATTCACATCGTAAATTAACCGCCGCCGCGTCGTCCGTCAAAAATGAAAAATATCAATTCATCGGACGCAGCACAAGCTTAATTCGCGCATCCGTACGTCCGACAGACAGCTTCTTAACTACTAATCACCTATCTCCTATAATAACCAAATCACATGTTGGCTCTGCGATGCCATTAAAATGGTTAGGGAAAAAAGCTGCGAGGGTTTTTCGGCGATCAAATTTTCGAGAAAGAATAAAATACGTATTTCTAAGCACTGATGATTGGAAAGTAATAAAAAACGCCATCGATGTAATTAAATTATACTAATTCTAGGTTATAAAATTGGCCACCAAAAAAATACTTCGTTAGGAAAATTTCTCGACACACCTATCGAATTAATCTGCTTAGAAAAGACCATCGAAACGAAATTCAGATCGTTTTTTTAAAGATTAAAATCGTATAAATTTTAACGATCGGTATTTCGGAGGAATTTTGGTTCAGATTTTAAATGGGGGAGGGGATTTAGAAAGTGTTGATGACTGAAAATGGTCAAAGAAATTGGGGGATTTGAAAAAAAAGAATGGTAAATTTTGGGCAGCACTCAATGGGTTGAGGAATATGTGGAAAGATGAGGTGAAAAAACCTCAAGAGTTGGCCATTTATTGTTAATATTTCTTTCGTTCAAATTAAATTTTGATAATTTTGTAGAATATTTTGAGAAAGCTGGAAATCGATTTTCATATATTTTCATAACAATTTTTCAATTTCAAATCGATTATAGATAAGAAAGAAATCGATGGACGAATTTTTTAATAATCAATAATTTTTTATTCAGACTACATCATCAAAATCGAAAATTTCGAGATCGAAGTAAAATTGAAATTTAAAATGAACACATCAAAATCGGTTCACAAGTCGATAATGAAAAAAAATTGGCAATTTACCAATATAATCGATTTGAACATTGACAATCGGTTGGAAAATTATGTCTCTTAAACTGAAAAATTATCAACCATGAATTAAAAAATTATTGCTTTAAAAATTAATAAAATTACCGATAATCGATTAAAAAGTTTTCGATAATCGAGTTTGAAAATGTTGATAATCGATTTGAAACATTGAAAGTTTAGATAAGATATTAGAACGTTATCTGCATTAGATTAGAAAATTTGAAAATTATCAGTAATCGATTTAAAAATCGATAATCGATTCGAAAATTAACGACTATCGATTTGAAAATTATCGACAATGACTCGAAAGTTGTCGATAATTGTCCCGAAAGTAATTGATACCAGTTTCGAAAATTATCGATAATCGATCCGAAAACTATCGACTATCGATTTGAAAACTATCGACAATGACTCGAAAGTTGTCGATAATTGGCCCGAAAGTAATCGATAACAATTTCGAAAATTATCGATAATCGATCCGAAAACTATCGACAATCGATTTAAAAACTATCGACAATGACTCGAAAGTTGTCGATAATTGGCCCGAAAGTTGTCGATAGCAGTTTAAAAAATTATCGACAATCTATTCGAAAACTATCGAAAATCTTCGATACCCGTTTCGATAATAATCGATAATCGACTTGAAAATGATCGACAATGAATCGAAAGAAGTCGATAATTGGCCCGAAAGTTGTCGATAATAGCTTTGAGAATTATCGACAATCGATTCAAAAACTTTCGAAAATCGTCGATACCAGTTTCGATAATTATCGATAATCGACTCGAAAATGACTGGAAATTGCCGATGATTGGCTCGAAATTTATCGATAACAGTTCCGAAAATCATTGATAATCGACCCAAAAATTATCGAAAATGACTCGAAAGTAATCGATAACAGTTTCGAAAATTATTGACAATCGATTAGATTTTATCGATAGTTAAACGGAAAATTAATCGATAACCGGTCGAAAAATTACCGAAAACCAAATAGAAAATAATCGATAATCGATTGGAAATTTATCAAAAATCCATTTTCGGAACATCAATTTTGTATAGAAAATGGAATTTCAAGTGTAAAATCGATACTACAGCTTTCCGAATTAAAAAATTAAGATTATCGTAATCGAAATTTTCAAAGCGTTGTTTTTGAGACGGATTTTTTGAAAATATTCGAAATTTTGCAAATTATTTATCCACAACGTCGATTTCTCAGAAAATTTTAATGATAAAGCAATTTTATATTTAAAAGCGAAAAAATTAATTAAAATAATAAACATCGCTCTGTTGGATCTCCCATTTGATGAATCGCTGTAATTAACAGTTCATAAACTTTCGACCTCGAACCCCTCCTACCCATCCAGTCCACTCGTCGCAACATTAAATTAGGTACTCTACATTACCGATGAAAATTTCCATGACTCTATGGAAACTTGTAATCTCTTCGTAGCCAACTCGAGCCGAAAATATTTATACGTCCCAAGCTAAAATAATATTTACTTAATCGAGCATGTTTTCTTTCCATAGAAATGACTAATTTCCTTATTTCATTTCAGGTATGTCCGTAAGTTTAAACGTACCACCGATAAATAACGTAGGCCGAACGGAGAGTATGTGCAAATTATATGAATCATCGTATAGTCGAAGATATTGAATTAATTGATAAAGAAAAAGTCTGCCATCGAGTAATGTTAGTCGTTATTCGTACGTTGTAATGCCATGTTTACAGGTAAACCCTATAAAATACTTCGCTGGACACAGCGAAGCAGCCTATTGACACGACGAAATCTACTTAATATTAATTTTAATTGACGTTAGGAAAAAAATTATTCGCGAGTACCAAAAAAAAAAAATGAGCTGTTTTTCTTCCCACCATATAACTTCATCTTTTGTAAAGTTACCAACTTACGGAAGATCGAAAGTACGAAAGAGGAAAAAACCTCGTCGAAGGTAAACGTACACGAAGCGTTTCTTTCCAACCGATACCAAAATTATTATAACTATTGCCAAATAAAACAATCGTAGAAAAACAGGAAACCAACGACGTAATATTTTTTTTAAAAAGAAAAAAAATTCGAGCTCAATTGGTTTTTTTTCTTTTTGAAATTTATCATAGGTTTAGAGGTTGATTTTTTCGTAGTAAACAATAGATTGAGAGATGCTGAATCAAAATAGCTAAAAAATTCATTTCGGTGCATACGAATTCGTAATACTTTCTATACTCAATTTATTATAGAAAAACGTTGTTTTTACGCCTGTAATTTATTCGTATAGTAATTTTTGAATTTTTTTTTTTTCTTCAAAGGCAAGGATGATTATTCAACGTGTTCTTATTAATAACGTAATATTATTTGTTTATTTGTAAGGCTTTATTTATATGAAAAATTACGAAATCTTTCTCTTTTTTTCTTGGTTTAATGCATTTAAATATGTTAACGATATTAATATTTTAACCATTACTGCCAACGTAGATCTATTTGTATGTATTTTTTTTTTCGTAATCGTAGAGTTGAAAACTCGTCCTTGTCTTGCGTTTAGGGTTTTTTAAAAAAACGGTGACGTATTCTTCGCCCTTTCCCCCTACCCTCCGTTCTGTGCGACTCGAGAATACGTACCACAAAAGGGGAAATTTTTTGTAGTGCCAGAGGTAGAACGGTATTTTTAATTTTTTTACTTTCCTTTCTTTTTTTTTTTAATTTTCTACTTTAAAAAACTCTAAAAGCATTTGTGTATTTATTATAATTATTTATTTTTTTGTTGTATTATATCGTATACTTTTGGCTCTTAATTTATTTTTTTTCTCTGTTTATCTTCTAAGATATCGTTTTAAGGATATTTTATACTATTTCGAATTTTTTTCTTTCTTCTCCTCCTTTTTCAATTTTTTTTTTCTTTTGTAACGTAAGAAGAAAAAAATAAATATACGGTGCAATAAAATCAATAGTATGAGTTTTATTGGTGCACTTACCCTTAAACGTAGATCGTTTACTGTCCATACCCGGGAAGCGAGATCATTCGACGAAGCTATTACCAAAGCACCGGTGCTATCGAAATCAACGGACATTACACCGGCGTTACTTCCAACTAGTAAACCTTTACTTTCGACACAGCCTGTAAATATAAACAATTTTTTATTAATAGGGTTACGAGAAGATGAGATAAATAAATACGAAATTATTAGAAGAGAATTTTTTTTTAAATATGGCACAAGTATACGTAGAGATTTTTTATGGTTATTTGAAGTATGTCTGTTTCAACCACAAAAACATATCTACATAAATAAATATTGGCAAAATCACAAATTATTAGATTTGGAATACTCCGATGGACATTAATTGCTGCTGCATTTTGTTCTAAATGGAAACAAGAAATGTTGTGCGGTGATTAATTAAAATTTTAATACCAATTGTATGAATTTTTTACGCTTTGTAATCGGGTCAGGATTGTGGCCAAATTTTCTCCCAATGAAATGCATTACCCAGTTGGCCATGTCAAAGGGCAAGGGAAATATGCAAATAATTGAAACAAACTGGGATGAATGTTGGTAGCTGTGATGGCCTGAGATAAATTTGATGAAAATTTTCAGCTGATAAGAACCCAATAAAACTTTATCGTAATTAAATTCTACACGAAGATTTAAAAAATAATTTCATTTGAAAAAAAAAAGATTATCAACGGAAGCAATTTCCATTTTTTCGAGGAGAAAAATTAATTTGGCTACAAAATTCTATCAATATAACATAAAATGAGTACAAATTGGGGGAAAAAATCAAAAATTCAAAATTTTTGAAAAAAAAAATCAACCCAAAGATTTAGATTGGACCTATCAAGTTCATTCATCTTGATCTTATCACTCTTTGTGATGACTAATTTGCCTATCTTGTAAAGATTAGGGATAGATAGTCACAAGATCGTTAGGAGATGGAAAAAATGGCAATAGTCTGGATATATTTGCAAAACTAACAACATATTGAATTGAACACTTTCTTTAGGTATGGGTAACTCCAAAAATTTGTTGGGCAGCTTTAAAAAATTTGGGCCGTTCCGAAAAAAGTTCTGAAAAATTTCCCTTTCAGTACTAAAATTGATTAAATAAATCTCTATTTATTTTTTGAATGCCTTTTTGTTGAAAAAAATTTTTCCTCATTTTGCTCAAACTCAAGTATGAACCTATGAACCTTCTTCCCTTCTAAACCAGACAATTGAATACTTTCAAATAAAAAAAAAATGGTATGTACTTCCCTTTTATTAGGGGACTTGGTGATAATTTTACATGAAAGTTTCAAAATTTTTTTTATTTTTTTGAAATGAGAGAAGCTTATCAAGGAATGTAATTTTTTTTTTTAATCCAAAACAATGTCATGCAAAAAGCACAAATTTTAATGAAAAAATTTCAGGTTCTCTGTTCAAAAATTTTAGTCTTTGATCGTCTCGATTCATTCTGGCTCGATTAATTTGTTCAATCAATTCTCAAAATGATACCTTTCTATGCCAAATGACTTAATAAGTATTTACATATCTGAAAAAATTGTCTTTCTCCTTGATCAGGAAACTTGGAGGTAATTTTGAATGGAATTTTCAATAACTGTTCGATTTTTTTTAAAAATAATGACGGTCATTAAAGCAATCAGTTCTTTTAGAAATCAAAACTGTATCAAGCTGAAAAAACACGATTTTTTGTTTCCTATTTTCAATATAATTGTTTGAAAATTTCAATTTTTTAAAAAAATATGTCAGTAATTTTTCGTTTTTTAATAACATTAATCTGCAAAATTTTTCATTTTCACCGACCCCCTCTCCTTGTTCCTGATTCTTACCCTCGTCATTCTCAGTGCCTATTATTCTAGATTTTCTACGTTGAACAGGAATATGAAATTGAATTGCATAATTTTTCCCAGAAGGGGGAGGGGGTAACCATGTAGGAAAAAATTTAAAACATCAATTTTCCAATTTGGACAGCTCCAAAAAAAATTGTAAGAGTACACACTGGGATTGAAATAAAATGCCTAGAAAAAAATTACTCAGAACAAAACCTCCTTTTATAAGCCCCTTCTCCCCTTGATGCTTTCCATTTCCTCAACCTAAACTAATTTTTGCCAAATCCTTCCAACTAATAGTGTATTTTTCAACTTAAAATTTTAAAAAATTGACCAAAAAATCATAATATCAAAATTTCAACATTTTTTTGAAGGAGAAAAGAAGAAAACTGTGAAAATTTTCACCCAAAAATTAATCTAAAAAGTATTGCAAATGTTTATTTGGAAAATTAAAAATTTGGAAAAATTAAATTTACCATCTCAAGGTCAACGACAACAAAGAAGTCGAAACACTTGGAAATTTTCTTAACGAAATGACCTACATGCAACTAAATTTATGGAATAAATCAGGTCGAAAAAGCACCTCCGACTTTTACTTCCAGTTGGCAACATTAAAAATAGCCACGAAGGGTATAAATTTACATAAATGACTACAAAATTCATGCGAAAATTGAACGCAGCTATTAAACTTGACATTTGAACAAGAAACTCTAGTCTCATTCATAAAGCTACGTACACTAATGAATACCTAACACGAAAATTTTAGTGTTTTTAAGCAAAACACTAACGAATTACGATTTCTCATTAGCCTGATTTTTTCTAAACTTATAATAAAAATAATGACTCGTCATAGATTCGATGAACTTTTTAAAAATACATAAATCAATTTTTAAGGGGAAAAAAAAGAGGACAGATAAAACACGTGCTGTAATAAATCTGGCACTCGATGGATCCCACCAACCCTCCAGTCGGCATTCTCTACCTTGTGGCATCAACAGACAATCGGATTTTTTTACGATATTGTTTAAATTCCTAGTACGAGATTTTACAATTTATCGAGTCGTAAAACCGAAAGGAGAAAATTGGTAAAAATAGCGTTCAATTTGTAAATAAACTCGTTAAAAAATTTCTTCAGCGTGTAAAATATGCAAAAAATAATGCAACTGGCGCACGCGAAAGGACGTTTAAGACGCCGAGGGTTCTCGCAGACGAATATTTAAAGGTTGAAAAAAACACAATTCATTATTCGAAAATAATTTATCCATCGGGTTATCAGATTATAAAGAGCTATAAATCTACGTCAATGATGTTCAGTACCTTTAGAGACATCCCACAATTTAACCTTCCTATCAGCCCCACCGGTGGCAATTAGTCGATCGACGGGGCTCCATTTGACGGCATTCACTTCGCCATCGTGAGCATCCTGCGAAAAATAGAGAAAAAAACAAGAATTAATCGGCAGAACGTGGCGAAAAAAATCGATAAAATTATTAAAATTAAAAAAACAATATGAAGGAAAGTTTGATAAGAATCAAATTCACGCAGCGGTTGGTATCTTCGACGAGTTGTTTATACGAGTTGGATTTATATTGTTTCCTAGAAAGGGTCGGTCGTTTGGGTTTCGATTTTTGACGAGAGAGCTGTTGAAAATCGACGAAAATTGACACGATGAGATAACGATATTATTTACAGAGAGGTACCCGTGTAATTTACCCGGAGAGTTTGGATTTTCGGTAGAATACATAGGTGAAATAACACCTGAAAGTCTAATCAGCTCGATGTTTTTGTTAAATAAAAATAATTTCGAGTATCGATTAATTATGTAAACAGGGATTTTTTTAGTTTCTTTGAGAGGTTGTTTTTCCCCTGCGTAGAATTGGAAAAAAATACGAATTGGAGAATAAATGACGCGGAACGAAGTTACCGCAAAAATGAGGCGAAATAGAAGCTCCAGGATATTTCAACAAATCGTTAATTTTGGTAACATTTCGAGAATATGAAAAAAAATGATAAGTTTTTTATTCTCGTTTACGAAGTTTTCGGAGAAATTTCATCATCAGAAAATAATATTTCAGTACTCCAAATTCATGCTGGTTATTGAAATAATTGAAGAGGTGCATTTTGATCTCATAAAAAACAACTCGAAATTCTACCTTTAATTTAAACGAAAGTAAGATTTTTGTAATGCTCAAAACTTTTTTTGGTCTTTTGAGCAATTGAAGGTAGGTAATTTTTTAAAATTCTGGAGTTTTCAAAAAATTAAGAGGTATCATCGATTTACAGAAAATATAATATTCTTGAAAAAAGTAATTTCAAATGAGTAAAAAGTCACTGGAAAATAGTCAGAATGGCAGCACAGAAAAAATCAGCGAAATTCTTTGATTTTCAGCGGATTTTTGCTAAATTTTCAAAGATTTTTAGTGCTTTTTCAAGAAATTTCATCAATTTTTCAGCAATTTCAGATATTTTCGGTACTGACTTTTTAGTGAATTTTCACTCTTTTATAGCAATTTTTTCACTAATTTATTACTGTTCTGCAATTCTGATTGTTTTCCAATGATTTTCAATTATTTTATGCAAAGGTTAACTGACGTGAGTTTTTAACGTGTTTTTTTTTTTCATAAAATTTATTTGAGGTGCTTGCTTGAAAAAAATAATAATAATTTGGAAAAAGCCAAAAGTCGAATTCCTAACTACCCAAGTTGATCTCTAAGCCTTCCAAAAAAATTCTAAAAAATGAATAAAATTGAAATTTTGGTTAAGGCTTCGCCAGAAAATACGAAATTTTGTTTAGAAAGGTCGAAATTTATAGTTCTTTTTTTAAATATTTTATATAATATGAAGGCGTTCTAAATGAAAAGGGTCAAAATTGTCACAAAAATTTCGAGAACGATTTTTTGTTACCTACAATGTTGTCTCTTTTTATATAGAATAGGTACCTCCTCAATTATTAAATTTTCAAATGAAAATTCCTCCAAAATAGGAAAAATCAACAGGGGGGGTGGAATTTTGGTGACCCAAGGAATTGGAGTACAAACTTTTTGAAAATTTTAGAGGAGTTCCAAAACATTTTTAGTCATTTTTTCTAAAAAAAAGTTTCACCGTTATTCAAGAAGAAAATACAAATTCCCGATTAATTCTGATTACATAGTGGAATTTTTTAAAATTCTGGAAGTCTTTTCTTCAAGGATGATTCATTTTTCTCTAAAATTAGGCAAGTTTTAGCTGCCCACCAAAATACCACAATTACATATTTTACGTATTAACCACATCTCCCTCCTATTCTATGAAATGCTGAACCATTTTTTTGGTGAAATAATGCAAAATTCTAAATAAGTACTTATCACTTGAAAATTTGAAAATATGATTTGATTTAGATTTTGGAAACAAGATTCAGACTCGAAAGGTCATTTGGGTCATTTGGGGAGCTTACAGAGGTTCCTCCAATTAGATAAAAATTGAAAAATGAGTAAAATTAACTTTTTTACAAATGTTCGCTGTTTTGAGAGTTTTTATCTAATAGATTAAAATCAAAACAATGATGGATTTGGACTAGTCTGATAAAATCCAAGGTGTAAGGGAACCAAAAAACGGAAAAGTGGAGGAAGTGAAAGACTGGAAGCCTTTAATTTTTGAAAATACCTGTTTTATTAAATTCTTTGTGATTCTTGAATTCAAAATTTAAAAAAAAATGTCAGACTGAATGGAGTTTGGGGAAAAAATTACAAACATAAGAAAGAAGGCACTGGAGCCTGAAAATTTGGATTTACCAAACAGAGAATTTGGAAAGAATAAGGACGGTCTTCAGGTTTTCAAAATAGAAGATCATTTTTCATTCGTTTTTGAAATTTTATCTAAGTACTTGAAAGTTGATCAATCTTGAAAACCTAAATATAACCAATCTTTTTGAAGAAACAGTAATAAAATTGAAAAATAAATCCAAAAATGAGCCTTTTAGCGACCTTTTTGATGAAAAATCACTCTAAAATTCAAAATTAGGAAATAAAATGAACAGAAAATTTTGGAAAGATTATAAATTATGAAACAGAGGAGGAGTCAAACTTAATTTTTTTTAATCGAAAAAACTTTTTTGAAAACTGCATTTTTTCCTCATACTTACTTTTGGAGTGGAATTGGAATTTTTAATTTAGGAGCAGCGTAAAAAATAAATTAAAATTTTTGAGTACTTACAAAATGTAAATATGGTTTGGTAGGAATGGCATTTAGAGAGAACGCAGGAGCACCGCAATCTTTAAAATTCAGACCATCCGGTGAGAAGCCTTTCATATCCTTGGCAGCATCCTCGAGTTCTTTTTGCATTTTAGCATTTCGTTTTCTAAATTGAAAAAAACACCAAAATTAATCCTGCTCGTTTCGGTTCAAATTAAAATTATAATTTTACCTGATGAAATTCTCATTTTCTTCATTCAGCTTTTCGGCGTCTTTGAATTTATACCTTTTGAGTCGATCGACTAATTCCATATTTTCATCCTGTATACGGAAAAGAACAAAAAAAAACACCTCGAGGGTTAATAAAACAATTATTCGCAGACTTGGATACACATCGATGAGTAAAAATGAAAAAAAAATTATTACGGGTACAAGAGGGAGCCAAAAATAAACGCGGACAAAGTTTTTTCAATTACACCTTCAACGAGCCCATTCGAATACCTCGTGACGAAAGTAAGTTCATTTGCCGTACAAACTACGAGCTTGTGTGGTTACCTGGCCACGAGATGAGTCATTCATTAAAAAAGAAAACACACGCGCTTGAGAAAAATTCACCACCGGTACCGGCACCAACACCTTATCAAATACTCTCGAGTTCCGAACCACACTTGGAGGAAATTTTCACCGGCACGAAATTAAGCAGATTTTAAGCTAATTACGAACGTAAAAGTGTGAAAATTTTTGATAAAATAGTGAAAAGCTTCAGCTAATCGCGAGAAGCAGCCGCGGTTGTCGGGCTACAACGAAACATTTTTCTACACCGATTCAAAATCATATGAATTCGCGCCACCGAGAACGTTTGCCAAGAAATAAGGCTTCGGTACTTATAAATGGCAACACCCACTTGAAAAAATACCACCGCCACCGTCACCGTTACTCTTACAGAGTCTAAAATAAAAAAAGAAAGAAAAAATGATAAAACCGAAACGAAGGGAGGTAGCCTATCGAAATAATAGTCACATAATTATACGCGCTGCGCTGAATCCGCGTCCATGTCCGCGATTCTTTTAGCATTTCATCAACACGGTATGTGACATTTTTCTCTCCTCTCTTTACACTCAAAATAATACGTCGACCGTAAAGTTCATCGAGTAATTTACCTCGTGACTTTGCCCCTCGCCTCGGCCCCCAAAGAATCCCTACCTTGTGCGGGGGTTCCCGGTGCCGGGTATTTTAATTAAGCTGCGTTACACGTCGTGATTTATCGTACCGCGGGTCAACTTTATTGACAGTGGAGTTGGCGTATGAAAAATACACATAAGCGAAGGGGGTGCGGAAGGGGTTGCGAGAAAAAGAAGTTGGCGAAACGAGCGAATTTTATTTGAACGAGTGATTTGAAAGGTTTGATGGATAAATGAGAAATTTTTTTGGTTCAATTTTTTGATTTTTTATAATAATTTTTAAAAAGTAAAAGTTTGTTTTCGAGTACATTTTTCGTGGAAAATTAATGATCATTTAAGAAATTAAAAATCGGAATAATTGAAATCTTCGTCGATAGTATATTTTAAATTAAAATGATAATTTTTCAAGCCAATTGTCAAGAGTTTTCCAGACTTCTATTCGCAAATTACACTTCTGTTTCAGGTCAATTTTGACTCGAAGTCTTTGAAAAAAAGAAATGATGCATTTTTTATACTTCAAAATATTCAAATTTTCTGAGATGAACAGAAAGGGGACTCGTACGATTATTTTGAAGTCGAATTTTTTGTCTCACATTTCTTACCATGATATGAAAATTCATTGAATCGAGTTGTCCAAAATAAAGTTGAACTTTCATCATTTTTTTTCAACATTTCAGATTCAAACCCTACTTCTAAAATATAATTCAGGCATCATATGCCCTAGCAAAAGCGTGGACCAAGGTTCAAAACATCGGCACCTTTTAAGGATAAATAGAGGGGGCGATTTAATTAGACTTTTTAGTGTTTTTTTTTAAATTTAAAAATTAAAAAACAGTTTTAGATTTTATAAGTTGACCAAATTTTATTTTTCAAATCGACTACATATTTTAGTTTTCGAACTAGGTGAAATTTGTCTTATAAAAAGCGATAATATTTACTTTTCATTTTTAAAAAATCTTATTTTTACTCATTTTTATTTTCAGGATCAGCAAAATTATTTTTGGATTTTTATAGAATATTGATTGCATTGCATTAGATATTTAGAATCGATTACTTTCGATTACTAAAATCGATTGCTTTCTATTTCCAAAATCGATCACGTTCGATGATTACAAATCGATTACTTTACTTTCGATTTCCAAAATCGAGATTGCTTTCAATTTCCAAAATCGACTTTGTTCTATTTCTAAAATCAACTAATTTCAATATCCAAAATCGATTACTTTCGATTTTTAAAATCGGTTACTTTGATTTATGAAATCGATTGCTTTCGAAAGTATATGAAATCGATTACTTTTGAATTCCAAATCGATTACTTTCAATTTCCAAAATCGATTTTGATCGATTTCTAAAATCGACTAATTTCAATATCCAAAATCGATTTTTTTCGATTTTTAAAATCGGTTGCTTTGATGTATGAAATCGATTACTTTCGAATTCCAAAATCGATTACTTTCAAATTCCAAAATCGATTACTTTCGATTTCCAAAATCGATTACTTTCGATTTCCAAAATCGATTACTTTCGATTTCCAAAATCGATTACTTTCGATTTCCAAAATCGATTACTTTCGATTTCCAAAATCGATTACTTTCGATTTCCAAAATCGATTAGGTACTTTCGATTCCCAAAATCGATTACTTTCGAACTCCAAAATCGATTACTTTCAAATTCTAAAATCGATTACTTTTGATTTCCAAAATCGATCACGTTTGATGTCAAAAAAAAACCATTCCTTTAACGTTTGAGCGAATTTTCCTTCTGATTAGAAGAATTAAGAATGAAGGAAAGAATAGAAAAATGAAAACTTTCGAAAAAGACGGATAAGGAGCTTTGACCAACTTTACATTAAAAATTCTTCCCTTACCCCTATGCTTCGAAAATTTATATTCAATTTTCAACTTATCGATACAATATCCATTTCATTGTCTGAAAATTATCAAATCAGTAGCATTCCTATAATTTGAGCAAAGTGCCTACTACATTTCAGAAACTTTTTCCCCTCATTTTTGCGAATTTCTAAGACCAATTTTTTGAGTGTACATATTATTCATGATGATCATGAAGCGTGGAAAGGACAACTCACAATTTAAATCTGATGAATCCTCCCGCTTCCCCACGCAAATACTTGAGAACTTTATAAATTCCAAATAAAATTGAAAAACTGTTTTAAAAAAGAATTACAATCATAAATTTTTAAAAAATACTAGGTACAAATATTGTCACGATGTACAGTAGATCTTCAATCTGGTAAGCCAAAGTGAAACGAATGCATTTTTTTGCGAAAAAAAAGACCCTCAAAAACTCAAAATTATCGCTCTTTTTTCTATACTTTTTTTGATTAACGTTTTCCAAATTGTTTTGAATTCTCTTCCTTCCCCTCTTTTTTCAACGTCGTCATCAAGAGGATTAGGGCATTCTTTTCCCATCATATCGTATCAAAAAGCACATTTCCAAAAGAGTACAGATCCCCCCCCCCCCCCCGGTGCATAGCGAGGAAATTTTTTTGAAAAGTTCATAATTTAATTGACAAATGCATGTCTTTAAATATCAATTTTCTGTACATAATGATCGAAAAAATGATAAATTGAAAAATCAGTTAAAAGATATGAAAATTTTGCTCAATCGCGGGGCGAGGGTGAATTTTGTTTTTAAATTCATGATAAAATGAGCAAATGAATACTTTTCCTTACAATGTCCTTTCTTGTGGATTTTTAAAACATTAATTACAGGAAAAATATCTAAATTCCCTGACATTTTCCTGATTATCCCAAATTATCCAAATTCAGAATTCCGAACAAGAAAAATCAGAAAAATTCTTCGATTTTCAGCAAATTTTCGCGAATTTATAGGTAAATTTCGATTTTTGAAGAATTTTAGATATTTTACTGATTTTTCAATGAATTTTCAATTTTCTTTCAGGTTTCCCATTTACTTAAAAAATCTGTCACAATCCATACATAATACTGCATCAACATTTTCCAATAAAAAAATTCAACCACAGAGTTTAGAATGAGATCTGTGGATTAATTGACCATCACGGAATGCTCTGACTCTTTCCACCCTTCCCAAGTTTCTCTCTTCAGATGAGCAATAAAACAAAATCCTATCATAACAATCAACCTTACACTTCATCAACTCGCCTTCATCTTTTTGATCTCGAACGTGAGCAAGTCACATGGAAAGGAAGGGAACAAGACCACGAAAGCGATGAAAAACAAATTAATAAAAATACATCTCATGTCAACCGAAATCACGCCCTCGGAGACCCTTTCGCGTTACACTGACCCGAATCCGTGCAGCGAAATATGTATCAACATCGACCAAAACATCTACACAGATCACGCTGGAACCATTGCTGCTGTCTCCTGTTGGACATGGCGACATCAACAATACCATAGCGCCGATTACTCCACACATCGGTCTAATTTTAGCCGTCAAAAGCACTCGGTAGGAGAGTTCGAAAACATGGTCGAACAAATACGCGACTAATTAAGCGAAATGAATCGCACACGGTGACTCTGAGCTCGGTTCGTACCGTAAAAATAAAAATCTCAAACTGCCATAATTAATAACGTACCGACACACTCGAACTTTCGCAAATTTTAAATCGTGTGACACGTGTTCGGGAGAGAAAAAAAATCTGCCAGCGTCCCATCGGCGTCCTTTAAAAACTATAGGGATTTATTAACGACTATTCGGTTAAATATAGACGTATTTATTTATATTTCATTAAAAACAGGCTACAAATTCGCCGTTGATTCGTACGTATAAACATTGCAAACAAAATATAAGTCATCGCGAAATCGCCATTAATTAGGTACGCGCCGTCTATCGCCCAGTCAATGACGCATTTTCAAATTATTTCCTCTCTTCTCGAATAAATATCTCCGCCTCGGTACGATTTAAACGCGCCCTTCGAACCAGGCGCCGATCATCCTTTATGCACAGACCAACAAAAAGAATCCATCCTGGACTCACACGTTCTTTATTCCTCTACACCAATTGATGAAATATTTGTAATCTCGAATCGCTGGCCAAAAGTCAAATTTTTCTTCAACTTATTTAACAAGTAAACGCAAATTATCTCACAAGCGACGCGTACTCGTATTTTTTTAATGCAACAATGTAAGTAACAAGATTTATCACCATCAAGTTTATACCATCTTTACAACGTATTTCTAGCATCAGATTTTCGCTACGTGATTCGTGGTAATGAGTTAAAATATTTCGTAGAATAACAAACGGAATCGTAGAGAGGGGGAAACTTTCACTATCGAGGACATTATTATTATTATGAGTAAGTAAAAATTTGAAGAAAATTTTTCAGTGGAAAGGAAATGGCTGACTATTTAAATATATCACCTACATTTTTTAAGAAGATGAAGAAAAAAATTATGAAAGGAGGGGACGAATTAACATTGAACTACATATTTTCACAATAAGGTTCTAGGGAAAAAGGAAATGAATGATAATTTGGATTATGTCATGTGTTTGTAAATTGTAAATGATAAGTGGGAAGTGGTAGGTGGATGGGGAAGAGGAGAATCGCAGATCACACTTTGTTTATGTGTGCTTAACTTCATGATATATTTTCCTTCTGCATAAAAAAATTGACGATATAAAAAAAATTTTATTTGATGAAAAATTTAAGAATTGGGTCCAAAAAATATATTACAGACGTATTCAAAAATCCCTCTCTTCTCCTCTTCTCGAGTCCAAAAAGCAAATGACAAAATTTGAATACTTCCAGATAATTTTCTCAAATACATTGAAGTTTTATTATTTTTGTACAAAAGAGGAACAAAATTGGGTTAACGTGAGTTAAGAATAGCCTTCCTCTCTTCGCCCAACTTGAATCACAATTTTTTGATAGAATTGCTCAAAGAAACCGATTGCTCCTCTCCAAAAATAATTAAATTTTTAGTATTACAATTGGTTTTTAAAAATCATGAAGAATTTCTCCATTTAAAAAAAAGACTTTTCAGCACTGCACAGAAAAAAAATTATTTTGTTGAATAATAAATTATAAATTTTCTATAATTTTATATTTTACTCCTTTTTTTGAATTTTTTTCACAAGCGAATTTAGTAATTTTTCACCCAGGTCTCTCAAACAAAAAAATTCGTTGAAAAAATTGAAAATCACCATGAAGAAAAGCATTTTTAAAACAAAAATGGTAAAGGGTGAAATAGTACTTTATTCAACTAGGGTTTAAATCACGCACTTTAGACCCTAGTTGAATAAAGTACTATTTTTGCACTAAATTTTCACTTTGTTTAAATAATTAGCTTAGCTATGTCCAAATCCAATGCGAAATGAGAAAAATTATTATCGAAACAAAAAATTGTTTTTTTGAGTAATCTTTTCATTTTTTCTGATGGGTACTCTTTTTGTGCGTAATTCGAGAAAATTGATCAACTTCGAATTACCCCACCCCCACCTTTTCATAAATCAATAAAAAAAATTGGGAGTTGGAAAAATAGTCAGTTTTTAATTATGTATAGGTAATTTTCATGGGAAATTTGTTTATACTTCAATTTTTCAGGGAATAATTGATTGAACTACGGGATCAGTTTTTAAAAAATTTTACGTGAAAAAATCAGATTTGTAATTTTTTAAACACCTTGAAAGCAAATTCAAAAAAATTTGCTTCTCAGCGAAAATGCAAGCTAAGAAAATTTAAAACTGATGGAATCATTTTGCTATTTTTATGCTTAAAAAAATAACAGATATATTATGCGACTTCTTAAATACGCGATAGAGAACTTCTAAATTGATGACTAATTCTCTCTCCTCTCCTAACTCCTCTTAAAATGAAATGAAATTCATTTTTCTCCTTTTTGAAAAAAAACAAACAGGATTACTTATTCGAGATTTTTGGTGAAATATTCAAACTGATCGAAATAAAGAAAAAACTACTTGACCAGAAAAATCTCAAAATGAATCATGATTACCTCAAATATTGTAAAATTATTGGTTTTAAAAAAAGGAAAATTGTTCAAATTTGATCAAATTACCAAGAATATAAAAATGTCAAACAATTTTAAAATTCGCACAAAATTTTTCAAAAATTGATAATAGAATCGCAAAAACCTCATTAAAAAGTTATAAACTGATATGAAATCCGGTCAAAAGCGATTGAAAGATTGGAAAAATTGCTGTTGAATTTTTCAAAAATTATTAAAAATGATATAAAAACATCGAAAATTGATTGAAATGGTTCGAAATGCCAAGTAATAGATTGAAATTTATACCAAATAACTAGAGAAATCAGGAAAATTGCTGTAAAAATGTAGAAAAATGTATAGAATTTGATCTAAAATATTCAAAACGAAATTGGATTGGTGAAAAGAACATCGAAAAAAAAATATTGAAATCTAATTTTGGGCAACATAGTTGAAATTTGACTAAAATTGATCGAAGATCATATGTACATGGGTTGAAAATGTAAAAAGATGTTTTGAAATTGACTCCAACGTGATTTAAAATTGTGTTAAAATTGTATGGAATAACAAAAAAAAATTGAAAAATTGACTCGACTTTTTTAAAAATGTGTTATCCATGATATCAATTTTTCCAATTTTCATCATTTTTAAATTTTTTGGATTTTTATTTTATTTTATTGATACAATTACGAATTTTAAAAAATTGAGTATCATTTTTTTGATAATTTTTTCCTGTCAAGTAATCGTTTTTTCAATGAATCATGTTGGATAAGGAATTTTTCAATATTTTTTTAGAGGAGGTCAAATTGTAAGCAGGCATCAATTTTTTTTAATAAATATTTTTGAGAATACAAAATAAAATTTTCTAAGTTCATTAGGGAGCAGACAGAATGTCCTACTCATTCAAATTTGAGATGAATTTCCAATTGAAAAAAAATTAATTTGCTTAAAAAAAAAAAGCAAAATATTCGACAAATTTTAGTAACTCCTCCTTTCATTATTCCTTCTCTAAAATAGAAGCCAAGTTTTTAGCTCAAAACAAAAAATCACGTTCCGCAAAAAATCGATTCATCACATCTATTAGTCAACATCCAAACAACAAAACCATCGATAATATGACATAACGTATTCTCGAATTGTTTTCACGAGCACGTAACATTCAATTGAGTTCAGTGGTTTCAAAATCATTGGCACGATGAATTCGTTTACACAGCAATAAAATTTACAACGTCGAGTAGGCGTTTGGGATTATTGATTAATTAGTTAAACATGTTACATAATGCGTTATTTTGGAAATACATTTTATACTATGATAGACGAGTTCTTTTTCTATTATTATCATTTGAAATGAAGGAAGGGATAAGCTACTTATGACTAAAAAAAATAAATTAAGAAAGATGGAAAAACACATCACCTGAGCCTTTCTTAATTTTTCTTCTAAGTGAGTGAAGGCCAACTGCAAAGCTTGATGTTCATCTTTGAGCACTTGGTTCAAGGCTTCCAACTGTTTCTGATTAGCTTGATGCATTTTTATTTCAGCATTCAAACTGGCTATCACGCTCATGCTTTCTTTTAACCTGAAAACAATCGTAAATATTACTCGATTTATTACCCAAAAATAATAAATTTTATAGTCGAAATTTTTTTAAATATAAGTACAAATATTTTATGATCATCCTATTTCGACACTTGTTGCATACGTGGTTACGTAACAAGCCCAAGTACGACAATAGAAAACACTTCATTGGTATTTTGTTTTCGACCTCGCGACGACATTTTAAAGGGTGGATAACAATGCGGCCGATTTTATTTGCTTTTTTTGGAGGTTCGTTTGTCGACGACTGATTACTTTCTCTCTACCCGTTTCGCAATCCTTCTGTATACAATTCGCTGGCTTGTTTTCGTTTAGATTTTAATTAAAAATTGCAATTGAAAGTTTTCTCGTGGACTTATATTTTTCTCCTAAATAATGAAATTTCTTATTTTAGTACAGAGTCGTCATATTCATCGAATGCATCGAAAAAGTACGTAATTTGTTGGATGAGCAAAACATGATGAAATATGGCAATTAATCTTCAGTTCGATTACACCATTATTTGTCAACATGTTAAATTCATCGTCCCATAGAAATATGAACGAAGCTTCTTTAAAAATGCAAATGATGAGTTAGGTAATTATCGTTAGAATACGATTTGAATTTTTTTTTTTTTTAAACTGGACTTTCAACTATCACTTTCTTTCTTTGTGACGCGAAAATATTCAAGGGGCCTTCATTCTATATACCTAATTTCCACATCAACGCATCAATCTAATTCGATACGATAAAAATAATTTTATCGTTAATTCGAAGAAGGAATTACCAAGAATGAGAAACATCTTTGAAAACACACATGATAACGAACTGAATACTGTGTTAACAAATAACATAGTAAATGCGCGTTATCTGCGTTAATTACCGCGCCGGTCTTAATGAAATCAGCGACAAATTAAAAATAGTTTACGAAAAAATTACACGGAATATGAAAAGAAAAAATGAAGGATTACGAAAAATTTTCAAGGTTGAAGTTCATTCATTAGTACATTTCGATGGAGTTGGCAGCGCTACAAATGCAACGTGTTTCCGTTATTTGCAGGAAAGAGGAAAATTGTCAAATGTTACAACGCTGACTCATTACAAACCAAAATACCGACGTAATTTTGTAGTAAAATAAATACTCTTAAACGGCTCGCAAATGTTCCCTTGGTGTCGTACGTTTGAACGAAGATGAGTTCCGACAAGCTACGGTTCTGGAGTGAAATAACGTCACAAAACTAAACGTAACCTTCGTATCGATAACAAATATGTGTGAACAATTAACACAACAAATAGAAATAAAAATAAAACCGTGTTTTGGATAAGTTCCATCGCATACCGAACCGAATGGCCGGATGGTAATTAGCGTCAAGTACACGGTTTGAGTTTCACCGAAGTAAACTTACGCTTCTTCTTTGATGGCGAGTAATTTGTCTTTTTCTGTAACTGCATTGCTCAAATCGATTATCATTTGTACATTTTCGCCACGTTTCTTGTGTATTTCGGTGAGCTCTTCTTGTTGAGCGAGTAGCTTCTGCTCAAGAGCTAATAATTGTTCGCTGGTTACTGTTCGTACGTTGTCGGAGGTACCGTCGGATTTTATGGCTAGTAATCCTTCTTGACGAAGTTTTTCTATTTGAATTGATAGCTGAATATTTTCCGACTTCAGAGCGGTTGCTTGATCGAATAGACGATTGTCTGTGAACAACCAATAACGATATTAGTCATAATAACAATGATTTCAACAGTATTTTCACGAAATACAAATTGATTCAAATGTTTTTGAATATTGAGTAAAGTAAATAGGAGTATGACTCATAATTAACCAATGTGTGCCTTGAATGGTGAAGAATTTTCAAGTTACAACAGGTGATGTTGACGAGCACTGGAATGGCACGAGGTGCCATATTTTAGGCTGCTATGCGCTCAAAAATGTAGCTGTATTGGTTTACGTAAGGGAATAGAATGAAATATCAATGGAATATGCATCACATGAGGTGTTGTAATAATAATTTGACGAATATTTCGCACCGTTGATAAGGTTACTTACGCGAATTGATAAGATCCTGGTAACAGTAACATTGTGCTCGATTTCTCCGTTCAATTCGACTGATGATCTTGTTCTTCCAATCGGTTTTATCTGGCGTATGATTCACGTTCATTTTTACACATTACAAAACAATTAAACTAATTAAATAATTAAACTTTTTCTAGTTTTTCAAAGAAAATTCAAATTCTATTTTCCCCAACTTTTTTGTTTATTTTTGGATTTAAAAATAAGATAAATAAACAGATTTAGTGGTACGGTCGAATGAACATAGGAACGCTAGTAAGGGTAAAATTATTATATCAGTTTTTTTTTCGATTTTCCGAAAATGATAGCAACATATTTTACTAATATTGATGAGAATAATAAAAAATAATTCAAAAAATGTGAAGCTGTTTCATTTTTTCATTTAATACTGTCAAAAAATGTTTTTAAAAGAAAAATTCAAGGACTGGCGTTTACGACACTTTTTTGAACTATTTCCCCTTCCACAAAATCTTATCATTATTATCATCCTTTTAATTTAAAAATTTTTGAAAAATTTTTCGAAGAGTACTTCATAAAACACTTACGTCAAATCAGTATTTTATCGATTTAGTCTCATTTTAAGTATCTCAGGTCAGTCAAAAATAAGCACAATATATTAATATAACGCCATCATGAACAATATGAAAGAGTCTCAGGTGAGAATCGGATTCATCGGAGCCGGAAATATGGCCCAAGCTATTGGATTTAGTATGATTGAAAAGGGTAATAAAATCTCAGGTTTTTTAACCAATTCGGGTAGCATCTCAATTACTTACCTTTGATTTGCATTACAGGTCTGCTGGAGCCATCGCAGATCAACGTTTCAGCTCCTTCTAAAAGAAATTTCAAAAAATGGCTAGAACTCGGAGTGAATACAATGCACGACAATCGTACGTGTTTCATATTTAATGATCTTGTATAGTTTCAATATCTAACGGGAATTTTTTCAGGTCAACTTATCCTAGGAAGTGATATTATTTTCTTAGCAATGAAACCACAATATATAGATATTGCTCTGAAAGATTTACATATTTCGGCAGACGAATGGACTTTCAGTAAATTAGTCGTATCAGTGATAGCTGGGTTAACATTGGAAACTCTACATGAGGTAGGTCCATTGTTTTTCCGCGCGTTGAAGTTGGAAATCCAATTTCTACGTTGATGTTATCTTTTCTGTAGAAACTGCGACCAGTATTATACGAATATCGATTGATAAAAGCAATTCCAAATACAGCTTTACTCGTCGGTGCTGGATTCACCTGTAAGTTTGTAATTTTATTGAAAAAATTCATTAAAAATAAATTGTACTGATTGAGGTGGAAATTGCAGCAATATGTCCAGATCCTGGTGCAACCGAAGACGACATAGAATTAATAATGAAGATTATGGGAGCCGGTGGTCTCTACGAAATAGTACCAGAAAATTTAATGCATGCCATGTCTGCCCTCGCTGGAAGCGGAATCGCTTATGTAAGCTATTAAATAAATGCCTTAATGAATAATTGATCGATCAATTATCATCATTTGTTCGAAGATTTTCAACGTAATCGAAGCATTATCGGATGGCGCTGTGAAGCAAGGGGTACCTCGTAATTTATCGTACAAAGTTGCCGCACAAACTGTACTGGGAGCTGCTCAAATGGTTTTACAAACAGGAGAACATCCTGGAGTATTGAAAGATAATGTGTGTTCTCCAGGTGGAACTACGATTTGTGGAATACATGCATTGGAACAAGGCGGCTTGAGGTGAGCTCATAATCTGAAATTAATATCATCGTAATATCGAACTACTTGTATTTTTATCCGTGACATTATTTTTTAGGGGCACATTAATCAACGCACTTGAAGCAAGTACTCAAAAATCAATTGATATGAATAAAAAGAAATAAACCTATCAGCTATTCGTTCCTATCTGTTACCTCGATGTTTTTAGGTATTAAGTAATCTTGTGCTTCTCGTTAACGTGTATTAATTTACATTAAAAACTATGTACTTCAAATTTACATGTCAATTTTTTTACAAACATTACATTAGATATGTACAATGTATCAATACTTCACTCGATCAGATACGTATGCAGTAAAAAACCAGATGAAAGTCGTTCAAAGGTCGGCAGTATCCGTATATTCGACGCATCTTGAAGGGTCAGTGGGGAAATACTGTTGACATTTGGTCATTAATCTTTTTAAAGCTTGAATATATTTACGTTGAGTTTCGTCGTTTAACACGTGAGCGACATTTTTGGAGAAAATTTTCTCTCTTCCGGTACGAGCGTGGATACCGACCATAGTTACACCAATGGGCCAAGGAGCATTACCGATAGCCATTTGTAAATAAGCGTCACTTGCCTGTAACATGAAAAATTCATGAATATTTTCCTTCAAAGGTTCCCGAGACAGATGAATAAAAATTTACATTACCATTATGTAATTACGATCCAATAGATGTTTGACGATGGTGGTTAAACTGTCTAAAATATCTTCCGGTAGCTTTTTACTTTTCAATTTCCTAAACAGTGGTTTTAAATAGATTTGTGTCTGGTTATAGGTCGCCATAGCGAGTTTTCCTTTGGTGCCTGTTTTCTCAGAACCTGATAGACTGCTCAATTGATTATTCCACATTTGTAGTAATAACTGGAAGAAAATGTTAGTATTGAAATACATTGTACTATGCGAGCTGAGAAAAATATCAAAAATTTATATTACTTGTAAAAATGTCAATATTATTTCCATATCTAGAGCGCTATTTCCTCGACCTAAATTTTCAGCTTTTTCTTGAATATCTTCGTATGTTTCCATCGGATTTTTTATATCAGTTTTACTATCTTTTGATGTATCCGGATTACTTTGAGACATGATCGCATCTAAATAATCTTGATCTACCTTTTCCATAGCTTCTTGGAAATCATTACGTAAACCCTGCAGAAAATTACATTTTTGTATCAAATGTATTTTCATCAAGAGGAAAATGAAATTTTTCAAGTTTTACTTTGTTCGATTCCGGTTCCGATATTTCACATTTTCTCAACCGTTTGAAAGCTTGCAATTCTGTTTCACCGAATAACATTATGGGTTCTCCGCGTTCACGTAACCTTCTGATGACTTCCTTACGAGGAAGTATTTGTTTATCCGTTTCGCTATCGTTTGATTTAACATCTACGGATCGATTGAAAGATGAGTAAAATTTTACGTAACACTAACAAATACTTAATCAAAGTAATTTACAAAATGAGATGATTACCATTGGAACTAGATTGGGCTACTTGATCATCATTATCGTTCTTGCCATCGGATGTTTTCACATCTTCTTGCGTTTTAGAGTATAGTTCGGAGATCTTGAAATATTTTCGTTTTTCATTCTGAAATGGCAATGAAAATTAAGTAAATGAACAGTCAGCTAAATGTAATAACGGTTGAAGGTACTTACAACAAGATCATTTTCTTCGAGGAGCTTGCGTTTTTTCTCTATTTCCGCAGTTAAAGCAGCCAAATCCATCCTTTTTGGAAAATTTTCACATTTATTTTTATTTCAATAATTAAAATTATTAATTTCTTGTTGATTACAAGATATAGATTTTCTGGCAGAAAAACAAACACAAAAAAATTTTTCAAAGTTGTTTCATTAGGTAGGTAAAAAAATTGACCTACTTCATATGCAGTGTAGCCACAATCGGTGCATAAAAATACTCAAATCAGAAGTCAATTATTTTATTTGACAAAACTTCCATAGATTTTTTGAATAGAAAATTGTATTGAATTGTAAAAAATATAAGTTAATGCAACAAAATTAAAGATTCAACTCTTTTTCCTTAAATAATTTGATTATCAATAAACAGGATTCTCATTTCAACTATTTTCATTCTTTTACCGAGTGCAATTCTTACTTGAATTGAAAACACAAAAATAGAAAAATACGAAAATAGCTCAAACACCGTCGCACCGTCGCGTCGCAGGTCGTACAAAAGACATCATGAATTCGTGAAAATTCGTAATTATATCTGTAATTCATCAATTAAATTGGTAAGTTATTGCGAGCCTATTAAATATTTATAAAAATACATACGCCTTTCTTCACTATTAATTAATCTATTAGTGATTTATTCACGTTTACACAATGTACTTTTCGATTGCTTACAGTTAGGCCGAAGAATCACCATGAACGCTATTAGGTTATACGTGTCGACGGCCAGATTAATATTAGAAAACGACCATTATGATTTTTCCGTATGTAAAGAGATCGCCAACACGTTTCCCAGTCTGGAGCAGTCGTTAACATGCACCGTATGTCGTAATCTTCTAAACGAACCGTATTCACCGACGGAGACTTCGTGTCAGCATCATGTGTGCAAATCGTGTGTCGGCGGCCGTAAAAAACTACGTCCATCTTGTAGTTGGTGTAAAGATTACACAAAGTACATACAGAACAGCCAACTACAATGTTTACTGGTATGTTATAAAGGGTTATGCGACTACATAACATCTTGTAATTTGCTAACCCTGTTGGCTGATTTTTTTCCTACGTATACGGAAAGTGATAAAAATATTCGTAGCATTATACTGAAAGGTGTTGAATTACCTTGCGGCAAAGAAGCCAGACGTTATATTGAACCTCAGTCAAACGTAGAGTCGAATTTAATCGATAATGGTACGAATAGGCATAGCGATGCTTACGACTCAAATTTATCACCCATGAACAGCGATGTGAATGATTCAAGTTTTGTGGATATTGGGAAGATCAAGTTGGAATCTCAACACGATATGAAACCTGATTCGCCGCCTATGTCTCCACGTATACTCAACGTTGAAAATGTTCCTAAGCTGAAAGAGATCGCCGGTGATATGCATTCAGACACCGGTCACGACTCCGGTACCGATAAACCCTTGTATTCAGTATCGTTTGCTGGTACGAGGAGTAAGCTGATACTGAAACGTAGGCCGGCTACTGCGCGTCGTGAAATGAGAAAAGTCTCCGTTTACGAACAATCAGACAAAGACCAATTACCAGTATCGAATTCCGTCCGTTCTCATCAAGGATATTCAAATTCTAATCAGGTACGTTATCTGATCGGTAACGATTCTACGATTATTTTTGTAATCAACTCTTTAATCTTATTTCTAGAATTCAACTGGTGGTGAAAGTCGCTGTCGTAAGAGTAAATCGAAGCCAGTTGTTAATTCTGATCGTCCTAACTGTAGATGTGGCAACGCAACCCCTCGTCCGGGTAAATTGACTTGCTGCGGTCAAAGATGCGCTTGTTATATGCAAAGTAAAGCGTGTACCGGATGTAGATGCCGTGGCTGTCGTAATCCTCATATGTTCGATGGTGTAAAGGTAATATTACACAGGATTGTTTTATAAACATCTGTTCATTTGCTAGTATCGTATCGTTATTTCTCCGTTATCGTAAGATTTTTTACCGGGTGTTTTTTATGTTCTTATCGTTATTTTAAAAACCAAATGATGGTTTGTGCATTTGGGTACAAATTGTGGCTTATACGAAATGTGATTTTTCATACTTTCATTTTGTATAGTTACTAATTTCGTTTTCTTTGGTTTTGTTTTTTTTTTTCGAAGTATTGTTATAATTTTCCCATTGGTTTATTATTATTTTTTTATAGAAGTAAAATAAACTCGTGTTTTTGTTCGGATTGAACGCCTGATCTGTTTATTTACTGGCCACAACATTTTATTCTGAACACAAATCGTACTTTTAATCGTTAATTTAACACGACGACGATGATATTCGAGCATATCCAGTATCGGATTGTAAACCCAGCTACCATATTTGTTCCAGGTCCTGGGTAGATTCATGAAAGATGATCAACAAGATACGAATCTGGCGATCGATAATGACTCGTCTGTATACCCGGAACTGAATCCGAATTTTTTAAACCAACAAATGAGTTTTATTCTACCTACTGATATATCATCAAGTACGGTCCTGAATATCAGCTAGCGTTTAACCAAAGTTCGCCGGAGAAAGCGCAGAAGGAATTAACCTTTCGACGACGTTCGTCTAACGATAATGAAATTATCCATCGAATTTACCAGCATTATGTAGGTAATGTACCTAAGGTTTATTAGACCGCGAAATTGTGATATTGAAATGGAAATACGATTATTTCCATTCTCATATAGTATAATATCGATTAAGATTAGAAAATGTTCTCAGTGTAAAACAAGTTTGCTGAATACGCTACGATATTGATGAAAATCGCGAAATATTCTGATTCCGAGCTCTTACGAACAGCTCGAATTGTTAGGTTTTGTCATACGTTTTTATGACTGCTTGAACGAACTACGAGTATTAGCAAATTGGCAAAAAGTGTGGGAGACAGAAATTAGAATAATTTTGAAATTTTATATTTTGAGTCGTTATAATCAATTACATTCCTTGCTCCCTTTTTTTTTTTAGATACTTGGACACTTGTTTTTGCATTCAATCAACTTTTATTTCTATCTCTCGTACTTGCTACTTTTTTTTAGTGATTTGTTTCATCACTCATTTAGGTGAAACGTTTTTGAATTTAGTCGACTGAGTCACTTTTTTCCAAGTTCTATTCTATATTTTTTCACATTTAATTAGGACCAGGTTAGATTTGCGAACGAGGCACCTATTCTTTCGTACATACAATTCGTACAGAAAATATCCCTGAAAAGTGATAGTGTTATTTTCTTTTCTTCTCGTTCAGTAAAAGTCGAAAATGACGTGTAAAAAGTTTTATATCTGTCCAATAATTTTTGTTTTTCAACGTATTTTTAAATCAATTTTTGCTATCGCTCACTTGGAAGGATTATTATTATTATTATTATTATTATTTTGGAAAAAATGTACATATAATTTCAAAAAATTGTGTACACAGGACTGAAATTTTAAACGCCCATCAGTATCAATATACTAGAAAAAAGCATAGATGTTCGCGGCGTTGGCACACATTTCCGATTGCAATCGTGCGGATTTTAGAAGAGGGCACCAGGGATGAACCTCCCGATCATAAATTTTGAAATAAAAATAAATTTAAACTCGTACGCGGTTGGGGTGGCGCGAGAGGATACCAGGGATATACCTCCAGAGCTTAAATATTACAAAATAAAAATAAATTTTGACTCGTACGTACGTGGTTGGGGCGGCGCGCGGAAGGGCACCGGGGATGAACCTGTCTCGCTCTAGATCTTACATTCATCCATATCGATTTGTACTTGATACCTATATGATTAAGGCCTCCTATTTTAAATCCTTCGTCACCATCACCTCTAATTCTTAAAAGTTGGTGGCTTTTAATATCACGACAGTACTGTAGCCACTGCAGAGTACTGTTCTATTTACTACCATTTAATTTTACATGCGAACTCGATGATAAATCCGATGCCCATATAAACATTGAATTAAATAAAGATGAAAAAATATTATTTGCAATAATATAATAAAATTAACTAATTTAATTATCTTAATATAAATATTTATTAAAAAAAATTCATTTCGAATTAATTCAAAAAATAACTATATATAGTTTTTAGGAGAAAACGTATTGGTAGATTTGAATTTTCAAAAAATGAGCCAGAAAAACAACTTTTGGTCCCTTTGCACTTTGGACAAAAATAACGAAGTCCGAATGAATTGGCACCAGTTTTTTGTAGTTTCATTTTAGTCCGATCTTTTAAACACTCAAAAATAAAAGATTCCTTATTAGGTACATTTTGGGCAAACCCATTCATATCCTAAAATAAAGATATTTCTTTTCATTTAGATTCTCGCAGCTGTTTTCAACCTCATATTGTTGTTGATGGCAAGCAAACGTCGTATTAACTTCTGAAGTCTGAAAACATTACCGAAGTTAGGTGTGAATATACCCACAGATGACGTGAAAATCAAAACATACCTTGAGATTCTTACAGTAAGACGGCCGGGAAAAAATTATTTCGTTTTGGTTAAGGTACAAACAGATTTCTTCTGTTGTGCAATTCCTGAAAAAATAGAGATTAAAAAATGATTTTATTAATATAAATTGAAAATTTATTCTACTAGTATTTATACCTTGTGACTGATGAATCATTTTATGTAAAATTGATCACTTTTGGCATAGGCGCACCCAGAAATTAATTAAGGGACGGGCTCAGAATTTCTGAAAAAATGGAGGAGGGGTTAAATTTCAAAATCCCAATTTTTCACTCATCTTTCAGTCAAAAATCATCAATTTTTTCTGACAAACGGAGAATTTATTGAGAAATTTCTGATTTTTGACTAAAAAATCAGTCTAAAATTATAAATTTTTGAAATAAAATGATTAAAATATTGCCCGAACGAAGCGAGGGCGAAAATTTTTTGAAAAGATATTGTTTAAAAAGCGAAAAAATGCGCTTTTCCCACATTTTTGCTATTAAAAACATAGGGGGGGGGGGCTATGACTTTTGGTGAGGATAAAACCAATATTTAGAAACCTTAGTCTACAAGATAGATGTGTTTTTTCTCATTTTTTTCTTTTAAGAATACATATTGAAGCACTTCTATGTACTTTTTTTTTTAGTGAAAACTTATTCGAACATGTTGCTTGTGTGCTTGGCTGGTACGATGTTCATGGTACAATTAAATTTTTTTTGGAAAAAATTGTTCGAAATTATATTTTTTGAAAAAAGAGTAACCGCGGTGAAAAAAATTAGATTTTTTTCTTTCAGTTTTTTTTTTTTTCAATAATTGTAATGGTTTTCCCTCTATCTTTACTTCAAGCTAGGATGGCGGGGATAAAGTGAGTTGAAAGTTGGCAAGTTCTCTAATATTGAAATTATTTCAACCAATGTGATTATAAGAATTTGAGAATTCATGTACTCTAGGTTACCACCTTATCACGTATACCACATTCTCAGACAAAGTTTGAGGAGATATTCTCTAAAACATTTTGCCGATTGTTTTTCCTGTCATTTTACATTGCGCTTATGTTAGCTCATTTAAAGTTATAGTACTTGTAATGAGATTGATGAAATTTGCTCAAATTTGTAAATCTATATTTTTTGAGATGATCTTTACAATCCTACGTATGATTTTCTCGTTTCATCAAATATTTTACGAAAAAATAAATTCAAAAATTACCGAAAAAATCCAACAATTTTCGAAGTAGGATTGTAGAAATCATCTCAAAGAATGTAGATTTACAAATTTGAGACAATTTTATTAATCTCATTACGAGTACATACTATAACTTTTAACGAGCTCTCATTAGCGCAATGTAAATTGGCAGGCAAAAAGCACAGGCAAAATATTTTGGAGAATACCCCCTTAAGTAAAAAATTTCGCTGATTCAATCATCATACACAATTATGTGAGACGTTATGCAATGAGGAACCTCGTGATGAAAAATAAAGCAGACATGAAATTTTCCTAATTTGTATGCAAACATACTATTTTCTAAATAAATCGTGCAAAATCTGACATTAGATTTTTTCCACCACGAGATCCCTTTTCGTACAACGTCTCACTGTGTTATTCCAGTGCAATTTCGATCTCATTAAAAAAAATTGCTAAAGTTTATTCAGCAAACTTGATTAATTTATTTTTTAATTTTTGATGCCTGTGAAGACATACACAGTGTTACTTTGTAAAATGTAGTATCATGTTTTTGTGTGTTTTTTTGATACCTACCTATTTTAAATGTAGTTTTTGTAATACCAGCTGCTGAGTTGATTATGAGAAAATGTACAATATTGTGTTAATAAATTTGTTATGTTTTGTTTGTTCCCACAATTTTTTCATTTTAGAAGGAGATTTTGTGTAGATTTAAACAACAGAGTACGTTGAAAGTTGATTTGGGTCATTCCATAAACATCCAGCAAGAAATTGAAGTATAGGTCACAGATTTTTTTCAAGTTTTGTTTTTCATTTTGACAGATGAATTTGTGAAAAAATATCAGAGTGCTTAGTAGATGAAAATTCAGAAAAGTTCTCATTGATCGATTTTTTTGAACAGTCACAGAAAATTCAGAAAAGTTCTCATTGATCGATTTCTTTGAACAGTCACAATCCTATATGATCGAAAAATTGCAGGATATTTTTCAATATTCTAATAGACTAATTTTCGAGGGCCGTGACTTTCATCTACGTAAAAATCATTAAATAAATTAAAGGGTAAAATTGGCATTATAAAAAAGCCCAATTTGAAATTTTATGTTTTTCTGGTTTTTTTTTCTTAATGTGACTCATTCTAGCCCCCTTTTTCAACAAAATGTCACCTTCCAGGAGAAAACCGACCTTCTGTCCGAAAAAAAAAAAAATTGAAAAAAGAAGTGTCCCAATCAATCCAAAACCATGATTATCATTTGTTTTGGATTGATTGGGACAGTGGGACACCTTTTTTTTTCAATTTTTTTTCGGACAGAAGGTCGGTTTTCTCCTGGAAGGTCACAAATACTGATCGAAAATTTGTCGAATCACTGATTCCAAATCCATTGTCAATTTCTGACCATCGATCTTCATACAATAACCCATTACCAGATAAATAAAACATTCGAATGTATTTTTCATGCAAATAATATATTTCCTTTCTCGTACACGTTAAATCAAACACATTTAAAAATAATATTTATAGATTATCTATAACGATGTGGTTGTAAATGAACGTGTAAAAAAATTCATTGGTACAATACAGAGAGATAAAAGCATAAACGGTATTATGAGATACATTGACATTTCATTACGTACTCCAAAGTTTAACAGAAAACTATATTCGAGTGGCTTCATTATTCTGTATAATAAATGGGATCTCACATTTAAAGAAGGGAGCGAGGCAGGCAAATGCGGAACCATCGCATCGTCAAATTTTCCTCACAATATTTCATTTCAGTCTAAATGATTTTTTTTGTTATTTTTTTAATAGAAAAATGCGAGGAATGTTAGCAAGAGCTTTTTCGTAAGTTAATTTACACAAAGACAGAATAAACAACACGATTATAAAAAGCGTTCGAAATTATGAATATTCAACATCCCGGTACAAAGTACATACGAGATAAATTACATTAAACGTATGCAATATGTAAATAAACAGACTTTTAGTACACAGACGTGAAAAACAACACCGCGTAAATCATAATTTTTGTTTTCCGTCATTACGAATTGAGATCGAGTCGTAAAATATGGTTTGAATAATTCTCACGTTATGCGACCAAAAAAAAAGTAAAAAAAATTAACATAAAAAAGAGAAAACCCTCTATTTTTTCTATACAAATTACGATTTAATTAAACAAATAAAATATATATGACTATTGGCATCGTACAAGTAGTTTGGGAAAGGGAAAGGGGGCGGGCAGGCGATACTTAAATGACTACGTTTTCTGGCTCAGCCACGATGACAATAGGTTTCAATATTTCATAATGTCAGTTCTTTAGTAATTTAATAAATTAATTTAAAAATATCCAGGTGGGTATTAGAATTTTTTCAAGTGATTCGTTCAGTTTGTTCTGTACAATTGGGCTTCAAATGCTCAAAATGAGAAAAAGAACTGGTAAAAAAGGTCAGCAGAAGGTTTTCCAAAGCATCAGGTTACCTTGGAAGCGAGGAGAGATGACGAAAAACGAATAGAAACTGAAGAAATAATTAAATTACAGGAAAAAAATCAAGGCAAAGAAGTATACAAATTATTTCGACTTGAAAAATTTGTCATTGAAAATTTCTCAAGTCGAAATAATTTGTATACTTACTTGCCTTGATTTTTTTCCTGTAATTCAATTATTTCTTCAGTTTCCACTCGTTTTTCGTCATCTCTCTGCAAACAGTATACATTTTTAAGATTTATATTTTTACTCTAAAAAAGATTTCAAGCTTGAAAATTGAAAAAGTAGTATTTAGTTTTAAAATAGATTAATTTTGATACAAAAAGCAAAAAAATTGCTTTCTAAAAATATTATGAGATTTTTAATAATCGAAAAGTTCTGAGTGATCTTAATCCAAAAAATTACGAAATTATTGATTCATTAAAAAGTCAGAAATCTTGATGGGAAAATTCAAAACAAAATAAAATTTTGGAAAGAAGGTACTTGATCAAAATTTAATTTCAGATTTGGGAATTTGTTTCAAATTCATACATATTATTCAGATTTGTGTACTAAAAAAAAAAAATTGACTAACAAGGGAAGACCAAATCTAGAAGATTTTTAATACTTCCTCCCAAAAAATAGTCAAAATCAAGTTTTCCAATTTGTCATACTTGATATATTTTTAAAAAATGATACGCATAATTTTGAAAAAATTGAAAATTTCTCCTTACTTTTAAAAAAAGTAACAACTGTTCAAAATTAAATTTCAGAGTTTGAAATCTTTTCAATTTTTTTTTTAGATTTACGTACTTACTCATTTTGTTTTTCAAAAAAAGTAACAAGTTTTAAAGCTTTTCTAAAAAATAATTTTGGCCAACATGAGACCTGAAATTTTCCAACTTTTCGAAAAATTGTCTACCTGAGTAATTTGTAAACTGAAAAAAAAAGTAAATAAAATGAGTCACATTTTCATTGCTAACGAAAAATAATGATTAATGCAGTTTAAAAACAATAATCATTCATCATTTTTAAAAATACAGACAAAATCTCAAGTTTATCAAAATTTATTTTCATTCGAATTTCTAGTCTTAAATTTTTACCAAAAAATTGTCAAAATCAGCAACTTTTTCAATTTTTTTTCCAAGTGCACTTTTACCAACAAGATTACGAAATTCAAATATGAAATATCATTTCAAGCTTGAAAATCAAAAGAAAAAAGTTATTTTATCAATCAAAAAATCATTTTAAATTTTTAAAAATTTGTCGCATGAAAAAATTTTAGGTTAAAAAAAGATATTTATAAAATGTATTACATTTTTTATAATTTGGCAATAATTAATGCAACTTACGTTAATATTCCCAGAAAGAAAAAACATTATTTGGTCAAAACTAAGTGAATAAATAGCAAAATATCTACATTTTATAAAACAGAAAAATTGGAATTTCAAAAATTGACAGTAAAATTTACAAGAAAATAGCAAATTGAATTCAAAGGTCTGCTCTTCGCCAAAAGCTCTCAAATTCAAACACCAATTAAAATGGAAAAATTCATTCAGTTTGAAACCACAAAAAAAATTAACCAATCTATTAAAATCATAAAAAATTATTCTTCAAAAAAAAAACGAAAAAATTAAATTCCTGGCTCACACTTGAAAAAAAGAAAAAAAATTGGCGAAAATTGCACACAAAATAATTTTAATTAAAAACAGATTCAGAAAAAAGAAACTAGAAAAAAAAAACTTCACACAACCGTAATAAAATCATTCAACGTACGAATCTTGAAAAATCGAATACAAAACTCTCGAAAATTTCATGGAAATCGGAAACTTCACAAATCAGGTAGAAAATCGAAATCAAGGAGATAAGAACCAACTCAACGAATCACATTACAAAATTTCGTAATTAAGTAAAATATAAAATAAGAACGAAAACTTTGACTACAATGTTCGCGTAACATCAATCGATGCCTAAAAAAACCCCTAACAAGACAAACATTTCGGATTCGGTACAAAATATGTATAGAAGACGAGGAAAAATCGCGAAAAAATTCTAATCTACATCTCACAAACTTATCACTAAGATAATCACTTGTAACTCGAATTACAAATAAAAATTGCGTCGTAGTACAAAAAAAAACAACATTTTCCTTACGAGATCAGCGTTTGAAGAGAAAAATAATAAAAACACGTCTCTAGCAGCTGTAAATTGTCGATTTTTTTCTGTTCGCTTAAATGCAACAATTTCGATAAAGCGATTCGTACGATTTACTTACACAGCGTTCTTTTTGGAACACTTCGGTAGATACCATTATCAAATACGAAAAAAAAAACATCGAAAGGAAAAAAAATAGAACAAACAATTATCCAACGTAAATATACAAAAAAAAAAAAAGAAGAAAATATAATAATTGAAAATTGAGAGATAAACAAGAAGAAAGAGAGGGGAGAGGAAAAATATGTATAGAATAGAAGCGAAGCGAAGCAAATTTACAGATCACAGATAAAAAACAGACGAATTTTTCATCTTAGAAAAATGGCGACTTTTTGCCCGCATTGCGACCTTTATCCACGATAATCTTTTTGCGAGAAATGCCAGAAACTGAAGGAAGACTAGTTGTTACTGTTTTCTCAGAAGTCGCCTGGAAAGTTTTCGTTGACGGTATAGTCTTCGATGACGTTTGATTGACCGGCATCGCCGTCGCCGTCGATGTCAAATTGAAGAATAAATTTCGCAATAAGTTCCTGTGAAATGAGACAGAACATTAGAGAGTTAAACTGGTAACATAAATTTATTACTAAGTGAAGGTACATTATTATTTCATTAGCTTCCAAATAGATTTCTTTCGAAAGTACATCCCGATTTTGCAAATTTTTCCATCGGTACTTTTCTCAAATTATTATCTAGTGCTCTGATATTCAAATTTCAAGTCTAAATTTTTTCAATTTCTTCAATTTTTTTTGAAACTGTATTCATTCAATTTTTAAAATCTTTCAACTGGACAATTTTTTCGATTTCAATTTTCTCAAAATTTTTTGATGTTTCAATTTTTTTAACTTCATGTTTTTTGAAATTTCTTTCAATATTATCGTTTTAAAAAATTTGAAAGCATGAAATTGAAATTTTTTAAAATTCAAAATTGAAAATTTTCAACATTATTGGGAAAAATTTCAAGAGAATATAAATTTAAAAATGTTTAGGGTTGAAAAATTTTTGAAATTGGGAAAAAATTAGAACTAAAAATATTTTGACCTTGCTTCTTTGAAAAATTTTCAAATTCATATTTCTAAACTTTTTCTTAATTCGAAAGGTATTTCCAATAATTGATAAATTGTTTTTCTATTTTTTTAACTCTAAAACCTTTGTAAATGAAAATTTTTTGAAATTTTTACCAATTATGAATTTTTTTAGCAAAAAATTCCACTACAAGTTTTCCAGATTTCTTCCAACTTGATGACTGATTTTAAAAAGCAACAAAAATATGAAATTAAAGAAGAAATTCAAAAGATCAAATTCGATAAAATTCAAAATAAACCTCAGTTTTAACATAAAATCGAATTTTTTTTTGAAACAACGCATAGAGGAACAAAAACCAACGCCGGAATAAAATTTGAAAAATTGCATGTTCAGAAAAAACCGGAATATTTTTTGGTCATTTTTTTTTAATGCATTTATTTTACTTATTCAAAAATAATGAATTCATTTTCATTGATAAAAGTTGAGAAAATTTTCAACAAAGTTTCCTTATATTTTGCCTTGGTTTGAAAAAAAAAAGATCTTTTTTAATAAAAATGATCAAATTTGAAAAAAAAATCTAAAAAACATTTTTATTAAAACGATAATTTTTGTTTTTTCTGGCACTGTTCAAACTGTTCAAACATTTCGCCAAATTTTATCTTTTTCTTTGAAAATTTTAAAATTGCTATGCATGTTATGCAGTTATTACTATAAACTGAGAAAAGTATCTTATAAAAATTGGAAAAAAAAAACAATTTCGTTATGAATACCTGAATTTTCGACTAAAACTCATATGTTGTGGAGACTTGAGCCAAAATTATTTCAAAAAAATTATCGCAAGTTTTATAAAAAAAAAACAATTTTTTAAAAATTCATTTCAACACTTCATAAAAATTTTTTATCAAGTCTCAATTAAATATCTGAGACTCTCGAAAAATATCCTACACAAATTAGGAATAGTCTAGAAGAACTGCATAAATTTTTTCCCTCAAAAATTCTTAGGTACCTTATTTTGTTGTTAAAATAATTGCATATTTTCATTTTCTCAGGGGAATAAATTCATATGAGCCCAACTGCTTCAATAATTGAAAATAAAAACCTATTCTACAATTTCACAAGTGGTATAACTGGTTTCCCACTCCAAAAATAATTTTTCTTTCAAGTTCGCATTTAAATCGAGTAAAATTTTCCATCTTTTTCGGTTATATTCAAGTTTGCTATCATGATTCATACAACTCAAAAAATTTTGAAAAAAACGAATAGGAGACAGCTGTCTGATGTACCTAAGTTACAAAATATCTAAATTTTTTTTAAAAAATTAAAATTTCAGTGAAAAAATAAAATGAAAACGAAACTCATTTCAACTCATTATCATAAAAATAGGTCAATTTTGGTGGATTTATTTATAAAACACTGTTTTTAAATATGCAGCGGTCAGGGAGATAAGAGTACCTACGATAACAACACTTTTAATATCTAATGAACAAGAAAAAAAAATCGATTGTTGATAATCGAACGAGATGATTTGATTACAGGTTATTGACATCAAAAAGATCAATAACATGCCCATCAAACGTAACCAGCAACTATTTTTTCATTAAAAAAAAAAAACACCTTTGCTAAATTATTTAAAAATTGAACTTTTGTAAAAGGGGCATGAAAAATTTATGGACTTTTTGGCTCCATGGTATCATTAAAATCTCATAAGTCTCAACAAACATACATACGAACAAAAAAATAAGAATACATAATTTAAAAGCCTCAAAGGCTAACTCGAGTCAATAGTTTAATGCTTACCTAGACGGAGATGGTTTTGAACTAGCCCCTTCATTGGTTTCGGATTTCGGATTCACGGTGACCACGTCTTCGAGCTTAATTCCATCTTCGGAGCTTTCACTCGTCTACACGAACAAAAAACATACACCCAACCATTACAATCTTCGTATTCAAATTTGTCAACTTGAAAAAGCATTTTAAAAACTACATCCAGCCAATCCACTACATTTACTATCATGCCACCATCACCACAATTTCAATCTTTCTATTCAGGCAGCGTGGAGTCTGTAATGGGTAACGGGGACCTACCTGTTTCAATGATCTAACTCTCTGTACAAGAGAAGCAGTCAATTCTTCTAGCGAACTAAGCGACAGATTAGCTTCGCTTCGCTGTTCAGCGGACGTCGATCCACCTTCGTTACCGCCAACCAATCTGTAACTGTGCGTCGACAACGCATCGGTCTACGGAACACAAAACCATTAAGGTGTTGTTTTTTTTCCTCATCCGTGAAAATTTCTCGTAATTAAAAAAAAAGTACGACAAACTCCACGCTGATTGTCCAAAAATATGCTCGTGTCAATTTACCTTATAATTCAAAAGTGAACCGTGCAGTGCTCTTGTTGACGATGTTGCTATATCCGATCGATCGGAAGCAGTCTCGCTGCCGTTGTTGCAGGCGTTTTGAGCGGTTACTGCGTCCGATAGGACTTCCAATCTGTAAATCGGGAAAATATGGTCAATAAAATTCAAAAATAATCGTTAACCAAAAAAAAGTTTTGGGGTAAGCTCAAGTGATTACTCTGGAGTGGAAATTTGTCGAAAGAAAGATTATCCGAGAAGAAAATGCCTCGAATAGATCAGTACCAAATTCTGAATACGTAGTTGAATTTTTTTACTCTGAAATTTGAATTTATCGACCTCAAAAATCTAGATTATGATACGTGACATCCCATCTGCCTTGAAAATTAAATTTTGAGCGATATTTTGAGCGTTGACTCAAATTTAAATTACTCAATTCTGAATTCTTTGATCAAAATTTTGACCTCGAATTCGGAATTAGCAACTTAAAAAACCTAAATTTCAATATGTCATATGTCATTTTGTACAGAAAGTAATTTTGAGTATAATTTTCGAGGGTCAACTCAAATTTAGAGATATCTTAAATTGATGCTTTTGAAAATCTGAATCATTTTATCAAAATTTTAACTCAAAATTTGGAGTCTGTAGCTTCAAGAACCTAGATTTCGATATGTCACATGCTATCTGCATTAAAAATCAATTTTAAGCGTGGCCTTTGACCTCAAAACTTAAATTTGAAGATATTTTGAACATACGCCAATTGAATTCTGAATTTTTAAATCATAATTCAAAACTAAAATTAGGAATCAACGACCTCAAAAATCAAAAGATTAATACATCACATGACATTCCCTTTAAAAATCAATTTGAGTATTAAGTAAGTATATTTGAGAGTTGGCTCAAATTTGAGGATTTTTCAACAGATGCTCACTCAAATTGGAATTGTTTGATTAAAATTTCAATTTCAATTTAAATTCAGAGTAAACAAAAGAGGCAACTTGGTCAAAAATTTCAAAGGGTAAAAATGAGAAAATTTTCCTACTTTTAGAAATGTGAACCTGAGAGTGGGGGGATCTTTTTGGCAAATTGATTTTTGAGAATGACTGGGAAGAGTTTGTTTCAATTCAAAGACGTCTTAATAGATCTCCACTTAAATTTAAATCGCCGAATCAAAATTCTAACTTTGATGTCAGTGACCTCAAACCCCAGATTTTTGCCATCTGCTTCAAAAATCAATTTCAAGAGTGACTTCTCAGTGTCGACTCAAATTAGAAAATACCTTAAAATTAGCACCTATTCTATTTGGATTTTCTTTATCAAAATTTTTACCAGAAATTCGAAATTAACGATCTCAAAAATCCAAATTTTGAAAAAGACACTATTAACATCGGGGTACTTACTCCAATCTGAAAAGTTTTATTAAAATTTCAATCCGGATTTCGGAGTCAGCTGCCTTGAAAACATAGATTTTGAGCCTATTGCTCAGAAATATAATTTTGAGAGTGACTTTTGAACGTCAACTCAAATTTGAGAACATTTAAAATATTTGCCAACTCAGTCCAGAATTACTGATGCATATTCTAACTTGAAATCAAGGTCAGTTCAATACTTAATTTTCACCAAGTCACCTTAATACACAATCCATTTCAAAAATGAAAAGAATTTTGAGCACATTATTCGATCGTTGACTCAGATCTTTTGAAGAATCAAAATAAATAAACTGCAAAGAAATTTAGTTTGATATCAATTTAAAAAAAAAAAATAAGCACAAACCTAATTCTGAAAAAATTTAATTTCTGAATCACTGAAGTTGGACAGTTTTTCACTTCCAATTATTGGTTTTCCGGTCTTCCTCAAATTTCAGCAACCAAATCAAAAATCGAGTCTTAAGAATGACAAGCTTGGTTTCAATAATTCAGATCGCTCAATTTGAGCATAGCAGGATATTACTTATAATCAAAATATAACATCATTTCTCACAAATAAGCAGGTAAGTACATATTTCCTACTATCAGATTTTTTCAGATTTTTTATTGGAGTATAACTCAAATTTGAGGCGTCGAACAAAATAATCAGAGAAGTACCCATCAAGTTTAGTGTCAATTTTTATGCATTTTTAATGTCAAATTCTGATAAGCAATTACTCAGTAGAAATACCTTCCTCGGTGTTTTTTAAACTGACATTTGAGTAGGTACAACTCAAATTTGAGGAAACCAGCTAAATAATCAAAAAAGTATTCAAATGGAGATTGGTTCTAGAGCATTTTCAACACTAAATTCAGATATTACTTCATCTCACAGAAATACCATCCACAACCTGTAACTTAAATTTGAGGAAGCCAATCGGTCAATTAGAAAGGTACTGAGTTTGGTGTCAATTTAAATGTTTTTTTCACGTTGAATTCAAAAATGACAATATCTTGCAGAAATTTGTCTTTGACGCCTTCTTTTTAAAGATAGCATATGAGTATGACTCAAATTTGAGGAAGCACCTACATCAATCAGAGGAGTATCGAGTTTGGTGTCGATTTAAATGTATTTTTCACGCTGAATCCAAAAATGGTAATATTTTGCAGAATTATACTTTCAACGTGTTTTTTTCTGAGATAGAATCTGAGTATGACTCAAATTTGAGGAAGCACATCAATAAATCAGAAAGGTCTCGAGTTGGGAGTCGATTTCAATGTATTTTTCACGTTGAATTTGAACGTGACAATATCTTGCAGAAATTCGTCTTCAACTTGTTCTTTTCAGAGTTAGCATCAGAGTACGACTCAAATTTGAGGAAGCCCATCAATCAATCAGAAAGGTATCGAGTTGGGTATCGATTTCAATGTATTTCTCAACGCTGAATTCGAAAATGACAATATCTTTGAGCAAAACTCACCCTATACTGTTTTGGAACCACATTTCACCCATTCAAATCAGCTTCAGACCCCTAACCCAAACAAATTCTCCACCCAGAGCACAACCACTCACACATTACACCATTTACCACCAAAATCTCTCAAAAAACTCACTTGTGCGCTAATATACTTCCGGCCAAAGCCACGGTGCTGGCCGATTCGCGATCCTGCTCGCGACCCAAATGCTCCAAATGCGTTCCACTGCCCAACGACAACGAAGCTTCGCCAATTGACGGATTACCTTCTTTATGACTGACTACGTCCGCTTCGGTCGATGTGCCCTGGCTACCGCCGCTCACCTTCGTTAAAATATTTTGATTTATATACTCCGGCTCGTCGAAATCCAATCGTACGCCGCTGGACGACGCCGTCACTCCGCATCCACTCGATCTACACAACGATACGGGTACCACACCGTACACGTAAAATAATAGGATCGGGACGCCGATGGCTACGGCTAATGTGGCCAATATAGGAGCAGCCAATATCTGTAAAAACCAACGCCAAACATATTAGTTACTCGGCTATAATGCATCAAAAATCCACACACCGCCTATATTTTCAATTTACTTTAATGTAGGTGGCAATGTATCAGGCATCTGTGCACATACGAAGAAGATACCGCAACAAACGATTGATATCGCCCATCGATCAATTTTTTTTATTAATGATTTTCCGAAAAAAAATAATCTGTACGACGGATTAGACAGATTACACCTAATTTATCAATCTATCGATGGCATAAAACATACATGCGAACCAGACCAGACCACCTCTAATAACGTCAACTTCCATCATATTTTATAACATCGTTACGACATCGAGGAGAAAAAAAGTAGCTACGTCAAATTTCGTAACACCGTCCTCCTCCTGCTCTCATCGTGAAAAAATAACTTTTTTAAAAAGTTGCCCCGCGACGATAAAATCCGCAGGTGAGTGACGCTCAAAGGGGGAGTTTTTTAACAATGACATCTTGATTGTCGCAAACTTCGTCCCTCGAATTGAATTAAACTTTTAAGGCGTAAATTTATATTATAACAGCTCGTCAAAAACCTACTTGCAAATTTTTCAATCTGAAACGAGCTTTTGGAGCCAGGACGGGAGCAGGAAGCGGAGATGTATGAAAATTCACTCTCGATTTCATTTCGTTGTGTGCTAAGTTTTCAAACGAGGGGACCGCACCGGTAACCGACGTTTGGATAAGTATTCATAATACTTATACAACTCGGCTACTCGACCGATAAAAGAACTCGTCCGGTGAATTATTCAACCGCCAAATATATATTTATCCGTCAAAAGCTGCTTTATGCAAAGGTAAACCTTTTTTACAGCGTAGAAACGTTGTTGGCTAAAAGTTACAATACGTACGTGTGGAAAAGATCATATACGAGGGTTGCCTAAACCTAATATTCCCAAGGATTTAATGCGGTTTAGACTTTTCCAAAGCATTCTGCCGGTTTGGTAATTTAATAAAATGCCATACCGTGTGTTTCACGAGCACTATAAGCCGCACATTTGAAGGCAAAACGCAGCTCAAGTCAAACTTGTGTCAGTTGAGTAGTCTAATTTTGAAAAGCAGCAGGTTCGCGATTATTACAAGGATTTGAGGGAAAAGGGTGAGAAAGTGGTGGATACGAGGTGAGGAGGGGGGACTTTTCGAGATTGAATAATAAAAATGGGTTTTTTCAATTTTTCGTCGCAGATTGAAATTTGGATAATCGATTTATTCTAAATCGATTTTGACAACTATAATTTTTTTCGGGGGGGAGGGGGGGGGATTTTATGAAATTCTCAGTTTTCGAAAAACTAGCAAGCTTTTTTGTTAAAAATCATTTTTAAAATTTTAAAATATCGATAGGTAGTCGATTTTCATCGAATTTAATCAACTTTCATAAGATCAATAATTTTCTGGATTCAATGAAATTAATTTTGAAAAAAATCATTTTTTTTTTTAAATGAACGGTTTGAAAAAACAAGATTCTTATGTATGTACCTGATTGATTTATCCAAGTCTATAAAAATATTTAGAACTTACTGATTTTTTATCGAGTTTGCATCGATTTTCAAATGTTTTTTTTTTTTTATCGAGTCCGCATCGATATTCAAATGTTTTAACAATAATAGATAATCGATTTTCATTGAATCAGAATGATTATGACGAGTTCTAATATTTTGAATCTAATGAAATCATTTTTGGAAAAACTTTTTTTTTTTTCAAAAAAATCGAGGGAGAAAATACAGAGTTTTTTTTCGCAACGATGAATCATTCGGAAACCCCGATAATTGAATTTTGTCGAATTTAATCGATTTTGATGAATATCGATTTTTTAAACACCGAATCGATTATGAAAACATCGATTTTTTCGAATTTGATGAATATCGATTTTTTTTAAAACATCGAATCAGTTGGGAAAAAATCAATTTTTTTTTAATTTTATGAAACCAAAATTGTGCTATCTTGCTAAAAATGGCGACTTTCGTCTCAAGGAGTCGTCGAAAAATAATTTCTCTCTACCCGGTAAAATGATGCAAATTTCGGTTTTTCCCTGATTCTACACCAACGAAAAACATCTCATAGTCACAATACACAACAGAGAAGAATATCCTCTGGTAAATTTCGAGCTTACGAGGACCAACTTCTCGTTCGCCGACTTCCCTCAAGACGCAATTAAGCCTCTAATACGCATAAAAACGCCATTAAAATAGAATTAGGCCTATTAAAATTCCACATATCTTCAATACCCGCCGAACTTCACGTAATTTAGAAACTTTCAAAGATCTGTGATCCTCCATAAACATACCAACTTCGATAAAAAGTTTTCCACCCCATAAGCCATCATCGCGAACCCCATAACAAAGTGAAATTACCCATCTTGTCACTCGTTCGACTGCACAATATCGAAGCAGCTACGTAGTTCAAACTCATCTCAATTTCTTTCCAGATCCGATTATTTCTCGGCTGTAGGTGAGTTAATTTCCGATGAAATATTTATGTGAAAAATAGATAAATTGATTTCTATTTTTTTTCGAAGGTATGTACGAATCAATTCCGATTTTTTTGATTGGGGGGGGGGGGGAGGAGGTAGCTTTTGAGAGTTTTTTTTTGTTATGATTATGATTGAAAATATCGTTTTAAAAAGCCCTATAACTGAAAAAAGGTATTTTTCGTAAAAAAAAAAAAGAATTAAAAAGGAGACTTTGTCGAATCGAATTTGTGAATTAGATGAAATCCCACCTAAGTCAGGAATTTTCAATTTTTAGGTCCCTCTATTGCAATATTTCAGTCGTGCTTTTTTCTGCTCGTAAAACTAAGATTCGAAGCAAAGCCGAATGGAGGAGGGCCCTTCTCCGAGCAATTTTTCCGAGCCAGAGCTTGAACTAGAGGCACTTTTAAGAAAACCTCGAAGCTGAAGGCACTTTTTCAGAAGGCCCGAGGCTTCAGCCAAAGCTAAAGAAACTTTTATGAAGATCTGAGAGCCAGAATCGCATGTTATTTTTGAAATTTAAAAGAAATCCAGGAGTCTGAGCTGGATTCGAAAATAATTTATAAAAGTTCAGGAGCAGAAAGACCGGAGGGGAGGGACGAGGGAGGTAAAAATAAAAATTTCCGAGTCATATTTTTAAAAAATTACAAATTTTTGACCAATAGTACTGGAAATAAAAAAGAAAAAGTCATGCTTTTTCGATCAACTTCTGATTATGTAAATTTATCGAGTTCGCGAGGGAAGCAAAGGAGAAAAATTTTGAAAAAAAAGCATTCAAAAGCTGAAATATTTCCTGAAAATTTTTTCTTTTTTCGTGCTACTTTTTCGACTTTCAAATAAACGGCATTCCTTAATAAGTTCCTCTCCTTCTAAAGGAATTGAAAATTTTTTGAAAATTACATTTTGAGGTCACCATTAAATTTTCTGATAGATGAGAAAAGAACAAAGGTTCATACCATAATTTTGAAAATGAATTACGTAAAGTTGCTGTGCCCGAACAAAATAAGGATGAAAATTTCTCAGAAAAAAGGCATCCAAAAAGCTAAAATTTCTCCAATTCATCTATCTAATTTATAATTTAGTATCGAAACAGATGCAAAATCCTCAACTAATATTTGAAAAATTGATCATTTTCAAAAAGGAAATATGTTAGTCTGGATACAGAAACCATTCTTATAAGTCAAACATTAATTTTTGATTGGACACCAAATTTGAACCGTTAATAAATCATGAAATCAAAGAGGAACCTTGACTCAAAAACCAATTTTTTATACCCTAAGTTTATTTTCTATATCCAGGCTTACATACAACATAGTTTGTTTTTCAATGGCCTGTTATCCGAAAAAATTCTATAACTGAATGAAAAAACAATCAAAAATGTTAATTTTCAATGAATTTTCGCTGATTTTTCAACAACCATCGACGATTTTTCAGCAAACCTCGCTGATATTTTTGAAAAATCTTTGCTGTTTTTTTTTCAACAATCTTTACTGATTTTTTCGTAAAATTTTTTTCAATTACATTTTTTCGTTGATTTATAAAATAACAAGCTATGTTCGCGGATGAGGAATTTTGGAAAAAAAAATCGTGCTTTTCAGAGTGGTTTTTTTTAACGAAATTTTTTGTTCTTTTACTACGTTGCCAAAATTTTAGTTCTTGAAAAAAAGTGTCAAATTTTATTATAAATCTGTAATTTTTCCAAAAAATTGACAAATATTGTTATAAATCGTCAAATTTTAAAAAATTTGACCATTTTTCAGCATAATTTGTCGAATTTTCAAGAAAATTTATCGACTCTTTGAGAAAATAGTAAAAAGAGGAAAGTCCCCTCATTATTTTGTCTCTCCCCCCAACATATGAAAATGAATTCATTACCCTCTCCTCCGGTGGAAATCAATCCACACATCTTTAAATTTCGAAAATCAACTCACCAATTCTCCATTTCCCCAACACCATTCGCATCATTTCCCGAATCTCAGCGATCAATTATTACATCATTGTTTCACGCACATCACGCAGCTCATCCACCTCCACATCAGGTATGTTTTTGAACTTGACCGCCGATGGCATTCCACGATTGCATTTTTCCATACAGGTTCGAATTCTACAGTCAGTACGATTTTTCATCATCACGCAGCAAACCACATACCATCGTTCCAAGTTCAAGACTACAGTTCATTTCCCCACCATTGGCTTAATTGCCGTTTCTTTCTTCCGGGGGCCTTCTCTCTTTAAACCTACGCTGCAAAGAGGGAAAATACGCATTCGAATGGAACATCGACGCCCAAACGAAGCCGGTCGTTCACACGCCGCCTATCGCGTATTATATGGTCCGTAAAAGAATTTTCGACCAAGACAGTTCACCGTATCGTTGAGGAATTAGCATAAAGTGCATCTCGATGTCGACGTCGTCGGTGACTCTAATAGCTACGGAAACGCCGCACCGGTAGACCGGAGATAGTTAATCTTGGCACAAAAAGACGACCCGATATTATCATCTTTTTTTCCTTCCTTACAAACCATCCTGGCATATAATATTTTAATAATTTACAACCTCGCTTTTCGTCTTTCAGCTCTGTACACAGATCGCACCGCTATCCCATTCATACTCGGTTCTTCAATCAAAAAAACGTTCCCCAAGAGGTTCTCGCCATCGACGCACCTACCTCGCACAAAGGGTACATAAAAGCTCATCTTTCTCCAGCCCTTTTAAGCGCCGGCCAACCCGCCGCAGATCCCCTTTCGTCTACATCAATTTATCGATTAGCCAGACGAAAAAACGCGAACTCGATGCGCCGCTAACACTTCGCCATCATCTGTGCACAGCTCCAGTGTTACCAATTTCGCAGTTTCCCTTTACCCCCACCTTAGAATCTTCTCTCAAATACAGTAATCGTCTTAATCATCTCGGTTTTTTTTTCCATCCGACACCGGTTACCGGTACTTTGTACGTATGTCTGATTATCCATCAGTTTTATTCGATAGGCCCCCTCCGCCGTCTCTCGGCCCTCTGGCTCCTCAGTCCATATCTGGTACAGAACAAGCATCCGAGCGAGACTAACAATAAGCAAATTAGCCTTCCATTCGGTCGTCGCCTGCCTTTCTTACAGTTTTACAGTTTCGTCGATTTATAACCTTACGTGGGTGTAAAAAATAATGAAATGAGCATCCAGGCTCGAGTACTTAAACTCGAATTTTTAAAAGAAAAGAAAACGCCACCGTCGACAAATTTGTATTGATTTTTTTTCAGCTAGGGAGGAGGTAAGGGAGAAGGTAAAAATACGCCAAAGAAGCCCGAGAGTTCTATTGAAGAAGAAAAAAGAGAAAATTGACGTAATTCGTTTGAAGTGGAAAGACTTATACGGTGGTATTGTTCGACATTATTTGTGATCCTTTTCTTAGCCATTCATCAAAAAATTAAGAAAAAAAAAACTATTCCGAATGATACAGTGCGAATCCAATACAGGTAAGTATCATTTGGCGGCATTCGAGTCCCATCGAATGAGATTTCCCAGCCAACGAATAAAGCAATTTTTCACTTCATTAAATAAAGAAGTAGATTGTGCAAAAAGACGAATAGGAAGGGAAGGAGGCAGGAATAGAAAATTGTAATCGATGAACTCTGCGAATACGATTTTCCTAGGTTTACGACCAACGAGCATTACGTAGGTACCTATTACCCACTTGGAAAATATTCGAAGGAATATAGGATTGATGGGAAAACTTGATACGTACGTAATTTGAGGATGAAAATCAATCAAGAAGTCTATCTTTACTTTTTTTTAAAAAATCGAATTCATCAATTATCAACACATCGATGAGCACAGACAGAGATTACGTAAGAGATAAGCTTAATTTTAGAGAAAACGAGAAAAAGGTGAATCGCGAAAATATTGAATAATCTGCCTTTTTCAGTGGCTTAGTCAAAAATTCTTCCAAAATAAAAGAGGAAGGAAAATATACAGATTTGTACAAAAAAAAAAATGATAGCAAATTTATGATTGAAAAAGGTTTTCAAAAAATTTGAATACTCGTAGAACAGAAAATTTGAAAAAAATTAGTAGAAATCGAAAATTCTCAAAAATAAAGATTCTGGTCATTTTCAAAATTCAATCAAAATTTTTTGAGGTCTCGAATTCGATGTATCTAGACGTCCAAAAACCAAATTTTCGAGAATTCGTGTGAAACAAACACAGCGACTAGTTATACCAAAGTCAAAATCCAGAAATGAATGATAAAATTACCACACAAAATTATATTCCACAGAAAAAGGTCAGAAATTATTCCGAAATATTTTTTAAAAGTAATAATAAGTATTTCAAATTGATATGTAGGTACTTCTTGAAAAATTGATAATGTGGTAGAATCGAAAGGAATAGAAGGCGGAGAGGGGGTGGATTACTCCAATTGGTGATGACAAAATTACATTTCAAGCTGAAAAAAGATTAATTTTTTTTTTGAAAATGACGACTTTTTGCAGGTTTGGATTAACAACGTGGAGGGAGCAAAGAAAGCAGCTCCTCCCCCTCCCTCCCTCTCAGATCATAAAATTACATTTTTCTGGTCGAAAAATTGAGACAGAAAATTTTTGAGAAAAGCAATATTTCTTCAAAAAATTTCTGAGTCGTTTGGTGTTCAAAAAATGGGAAAAATTGCGCTTCGGGTTCAAAAAACTGAAAAAAATCCAATTCAGTCAAAAAATAAGAGTTTAGTGCAAAAAAATTTAACAAGGGAACCTTTTTTGACAAAATTTCAGCTTTGAGTAGAAAAAAAATGTAAAAAATATTACTTTGAGTTCTAGGTGAGAAATTCAGATAAGCCTTCAATTATCAAAAAAATTGGACTTTTGTCCATACAATAAGTCAAATTTGGCTGGCTCATGCTTTTTCCCAAAAAATTTGGAAAATTTTGGTATTCTGAGGCAGTAAACCCAAGTCATTTTTTTACTTGATCGTTTACAAAAAAATTGAAATTCTGAAATATCCTATTTGAATTGGAAATGCTTAACCATTAGTTTTTTCAAAAATACAAAATTCGTTTCTTTGTTCACTTTCCCTCCTCCCCTGCGATAGAATCCAAGAAAAAGATTGTTTTATAGAGAATTATCAAAAAGTAGTAATTTTATCATCTTTTTTAATGAACCCCTGCTCCTCTCGCCTCCTCGAAATAGAAAATGAAAATCAATTTCCAATTGTTTCTACAGTCAAATTAATACATATTACTTTGAAAAAATTCAGAAAAATAAAAAATTGTCAAACCAACTTTCCCTGTCTAAGTTCAGCAGATGAAAAAATTTTTTGACGAAATTCAGTTTCCAAAAAATATCCATTGTTTAGAAATTTTGGAGTCAAAATTAGATTTTTTAATTGGATTTGTAACCTTTGTAACCAATAATGAAAAAATTTTCTTCAGTTTCATTCGAGTTGTTTTTGACATAAAAATTCAAAAATTTGATGCATTTTAGAAATTTATAGCCGATCCTGTTATTGTTTTCGGGGTATAAATAAAATTATTCAAAATTTTTTTCACGATAATAAAATCTGTCGATTTATTATAAATCTTCAATTTTTCAAGTTTTTCAATTTTTCTTCGAGGCAAAAAAGTTATTACATATGAATTTATGACATCACCATTGACCATCGTATCGTAATCCTGAACATTGAAAAAATTTCAGCAATTTTCATCTCTTTTGTAAAAAAAAAAACAAAGATTGGGGTACCTTTTGAATTGATGAAAAATTCTTGTTCAGATATTCAATTACGTTCATATCACAAATTGAGATTACATACTCAAAAAAGTACAAGTAATTCAAATTTTCATAATTTTTCGAAAAAACCTTTGGAAAACGAAAAAAGAGGCGAGGAAAGATCAATGGGTAGCCAAAATTGTAATCAGATTGTGGTATCATGAAACTCTAAATTTAAAAAAAAATGACTCGTGGCATTTAAATAATCCAAAAATTGCTAGATTCATAAACGATTATTACAAACTTCATAAAATTAACGAAACGTAGTGTCAAAACATTTCATTCGATTTTTTCCCGTTTTTCTTCAATCATAAGCAGAAAAATTGATCAAATTAGCCATCTCATTCCCCACTTTTCAACAAATTTTGAAAAAATTTCGATTTTTAAATCCCTTCAAACACCTCCCACGCATCTCAACTGCGTCTTTCTCCAAAAATTCCCAAAATTCGAAAATCAGACCCAAAACACCCAAACCTATCTCAATTTAGACCCTAATCCCACGTAGGTGTTCAATCCGCTGAAAATTTCCCATCGTTGGCCAACCCTCTAAAAATTCATACCCACCGTCGAAGTCGACGGCCGGCTCATCTTGGTAGACGACGTCGACATCACGTCGCAGACGCGTTAATGGCCGGTCTAGATGGCAACACTGGGCCAATACTTTAGCTAAGGTAGAGTACAGAGATGCAATACGATGCTGCGATGCTATAACAATACAGTCGTTAACCCGATCGCCGGCGGAGCTCCGTTTCTGTAATTATTTTCGCTGATCGCGTATTCGCGTCGTGTACATTTTCTCGCGAAAATCACCCTTACGAGTTAACTTCATCGGCTAAAATTTTTTCATAAAATGTCCGACGATACGGACAGTGATCTAGATCGTACCACCGGAACCCCAGATCCGTCCGATGTGCTGACTTCAGAACGTACACCAATCCTGGACGAACACCTAGCAGCCACTTTCATCTCAAAGTATCACCAGTTCAAAGGCCTTCTAGAAGACAATGAACAAATCAAATTAAGCGAATTTACCCTGGAAGAGGATTTCGAAGCCGCTGATACCGCTCTCAGCGATATTTACGCTCTCAAGTTGACCTATCGGATACCTCGAGAGAATACCGATCGTAATGTCGAACTGATTGTCAAGCAATTACCGCAAGATCCGTTTGCCAGATTGTTCGTCAAAGAGGCTCAGTTCGATTTACGTGAAATTAAATTCTATACAAAGGTATACTCATCGTATGTACCTAAATCAATAATAATCTACATTAATTGTGCGTTTTAGAATTTTTTTCGTCTCCCCCCATCTTCCTTTCACCTCGGAATTTTCATTCGATTGCCAAATAAACTCATCCGCAAAACTATTCCAAATATTTCCCAAACAGCATAGTTTTCTTTCTCTCATCTTCGACAAAGTGTAATTACCGACATCGTTAATGATAATAGTTCTATTTAATTGTGTCGTAAATCTAACGTTTACATTTTACCCAATCCTAAAGCACGATATACGAAATATTTACCAACTTTTAACCTTAACCTCCTCATTCTCATTTTCCCCTTCTTTATAGCTCGAAACTTTGGTAAATAAAATACACCGACGATTTTTCAATCACTATACGACCAAACTTTAACGCTCTATTTCCTATAATGAAAAAAAATATACAACGTTGGAGTTTTGTTTGTCATTTCCGCGATAAAAACGTTCAATATTTATCTACATCGGTGACAAAGCGATATAGAATGAAGTGGAAAGGATACGAATTTCGAAAATATACTCGGTTCTCCGACATTTCGTCAGCTTCCCACATTATTATTTTTTCAAAAATGTATAAAATCATCGAGATAGAGAGGCCACGAGTAGGGAATTAGAAAGAATAAAAATTCAGAATTCGAGACGATTTGAGAAATTTTTAAATATGGGGAAGGAGAAGAATAGAAAATCATAAAAAGCCCGAATAAAAATGGTAAAAAATATCAAATTGCATCATTTTTTTAATTTTTTGAAAAAAAAAATTGAAAAAATTGAACCATTTTTGACCAAAAAATAAGGCAATGAAACGATTTTTTTTCCAATTTTCGGATAAAAATAGCTTTAAAATGTGCCATGTGCCACCCCCTCTCCAACCACCTCGCTTCATTTTGAAAAGAAAGAAGATAATGAGATGAAAGTTGTATTGATTTTTTATCTGCGATAAGAGAGAAGAAGGAAATGGGTAATAGGCATTGCCATTACAAAAATACACTAAAATGCTTCCAAATTCGCCTATTCTTTGATCCTTACTTCTCATCATTAATCTAATAGAACCAACGTAAGCTCGTCGTTTCGACTAATTTTCCGTCGAGTTTATTTTTCGAGTGTTTTTAATCAAGTGAGAGCTTTTTTTCCCACGCTAAAATCATTTCTTGATGGTATCTGGACACAAACTTACGAAAGAGAGGAGGAAAAAGGAAATCGAACGGACACAAACACTCATTAATGATTCATAAAAGGAAAAAGTCTACCAAAATTCTTTCAGGATAAGAGTGAAATTCAATTTTGAATTGTAGTAGGTATTGGCTCGATTCCAGGGTCAAAATTGAGATAAATAATTATTAGAGGAAAACTTGAAAAATTTCGATTTAAATGGAATTTTTCTAATTTTTTGGGTCAGAAAACAATTTTCCAAATTTTTAAAATTCGAACTATTCTGAAAATTTTCCAAAACAAAAAAAATAGGCGATAAGTTCGAAGACAACAACAGAAAATTTTCAAAAAATGATAATTTATTCCAGAAATAGATGAATGATTTTTTAAAAAATGATTTTTCTGACAATTTTTTCTCCAAATTTTAAATTTGACGAGGGCTATAAAATCGAGTCAAAGAAAATAAATTCTACAAAAATATTCTCAAAGATTTTGACAAACCCCACTTTCTTTCATTGATAAATGATGATTCAATTTTGTGATTTTTGAGGATTATTTACCTCATTTCTGTTTCAACTCCCCCCTCCCCCCCCCCAAAAAAATGATCCAATCTTGTTCATTTTTCAACACAAGATCATAATGTCATGATTTGAGCTCAAATTTCAATCTAAAAATGATATAAAATGTTAATTTCTAAAATGTTATTTTCTTATGATTCAATTTTCAACACAAGTTCATTTAAAAACGACTTGAAAATAACAACATTTTCACGTTCAACTTTTTCCTCAAATATTGAAACCAGAGAAAAAAGAATCATCCAAAAAAAAGGCACAGAAAAAGAGAGAATTTCGTCGAATAATTCTCAAAACAAGTTTGAAAGGAAGCAAAATGAAGGCAGTCAAAATTCAACTATCATAATACCGAATCGTATCTCTCACTTGTTGCCTGATTTGACTAAAAATTGCATTCAATTTTGAATCAAATTTTTGAAGAAAAAATATACCTAAATAATAAAAAATGGAAAAAATCAAACACTGGCTAAATTTTTCTAATAAAAATTTCAAAATTATGAAAACGAATTACGAATTTCAAAGAAAAAAATGATAAAAAAGAGATAATTTCAACTTTCTAAAGCTAAGATTATTTTCCAACAAGATATTTGTTAACATTTCGAAAAAATCAAATTTTGAATTTAATTAAATATCGTTTTCTTTGAAACAAAAATTTTCAAAATAACTCATTTCGTTGTTTTTATAGAATTTCATTTTCAATACATCAGAAGAAAATTTTTGAAAGGGTAGGAGAGGGGCGAGGGGAAAATATTGAATAAAAATTACCAAGTATTTCGGATCTGATTTTGAAATTATTAAGAAATTTTGCTCATTTCAATTCAAAAATTTTCAAAATGAGTCATTTAAATATTTCTAATGAAATTATTTCATCGATGCAGAAAATTCTCAAAAATGGCAGAAAGAAAAGAGGAGATGAAATGAAAATCATGAACTTGTTAATTTTAGACCAAAGAGAGGAGAGGTGGAGAAATCTCTTCCCTTGTCCCTAATTTTCAAATTCATGACAATACCAAAATTAGATTCATTTCATTTCAATCTGACCAAAATATCAAATCGAATTAATACCTCAACGTGAAAAATAATTTCTCAATTCGTATTCAATAAATTTTCAATACAATCAATCAATGCATTAAACCCAATGTTTTCCTATTTCTTTTCCCACTCTATTTTTTTCTCGCCCCCTCACCCTTTCCATCACACTAATCAAATTTCGATACCAGCTTCCATTATCTTTACCCCAGCTATCACTTTCAATACATCTGTTTCGTCCATCTCCCCGGAGACTTCAACCTCGAGCCACATCAAAAAACACCCAAAAACTTCTCTCAGATACGTATCTCGACTTGGACCTAAAACGCAGACACATTTGTCGCACGACAAACAAACGCGAAAGGCTCTATTGGCATCATACAACTTAACCACATCACGACCGTTTCACTTCGGGGACTAGGTTGATTTACAAAAGACCACCACAATCGCGCCAACCCAATACATCTTTTAGTTTCGGGCACATAGGCAAAAGGCACAGACCTAACATGGCAAATAATCTACAGCTATAAACTACGTACAAACAACGAAACGCCATCGCTTTCGCAATTTCCTCTGGGAAATATCGTTTAACAAAAAAAAAATCAAAAAAAACTCCAAGAAAGAAATCCTCAGCACGAAAACGTATCCTGGGGATATGCAAATTACACTCAACATGCCATACTGATCCTCGGTATTATCATGTTTTAGCCCGACTTCTCTCGAGTTAAACGTATACACGAAAATATAAAGTGAAAACTAGAGTCTTAATACCTTTGCCACGCGAGCTGGCCAATATCTCTGAGCTTAGCTAAAATCCCTTTTTATAATTCGGTCTGTGTCTCTATATAGAAAACCCCTTTTCCAGCCAAGAAAACTCTAAACCAAAAAAGGGTACAGAGGAGATGGAAATAATCCTCCATAATCAACGCCAGCTTTGAACCTATTTCGATCACGTTTATGAAAATTCCCAATCTAGAAAAAAACTAGAAACGAGCACACGTTCAACTTGTAATCGAAGGTCTTCGACAGCGTTTTATTATCCTTTTGAAAAATTTCAATAGCAGGCCGACATTTCCGTTTACTCCTCGTCTCGTATGCTGTTAATCGAGCACGAAAAATGGCCCCCCTACCCAATCTCCGCTACTTTTCCGGCCGTATCTAATTCATGAATAACATTCGGCTTCGATTTGATTATCTACATACGTCGTGTGTACAGAGCTCACCGCCTGGCACAACGAATCGTTCCCTTCGTCAGTTTTCACACCTATTCTGAAATCCCGAAATTAATTCACCCAAGTGGCCCGGCCATGTGAAGGAAGAAGATAAATCAACGCGAGATCTAATTACTTATTCTTCAGGTGTCCAGATACATCGATCGCGTGACTCCGCCAATCATATTTACCAACAATTTGCCAGCACTTGGCCAAAGATTTAGACGAGGGAGCTGGCCAATCTAAAAATAAACACGTCAAAGGCGTGCCACGTCAGCCAACCATTGAAACCAGAAACGCAATCTCCAAATCCTCATTACCCATAGACTTCATTTCGGTCATCACCTGCGCAGTGGCGTGACGAAGCTATTAGATCTGGGGGGGGGGGGTGGCTCTAATTTTCCCAACTTGAGTTTCTGAAAACTATTTTTCCTACTGTCCCAAAAAATCCAATCAACTTTCATAAAATTTTCCAGCTTCATTTTACAAATTTCTCAACTTCAAAATTTTTTTCAATTTCAAATTCAGTACAGATTGGTTCTGACTAAGAAGAATCTATTCAATTTACAATTTTTTTTAAAAATTCTATAAAATTTGAATTTTTTAAAAATCATTATCCAAGAAAATTTACAATCAATGGAAATGATTTTTTCATTTAATGCAAGACGAAAAAATTGAGAGTAAAATTGAGTTTAAAAGGCCAAATTTTACAAAAATTGAGAAAAAAAGTGAGTACAGAAACGTTTAAAAAACAGTTTGTGCTAAAAGAGTTTCGAAGAAACAACTGAGCTAAAAAACAATCCAAGGACGAAACTTGGTCGAAAATCTCAGGGGTGGAAATGAAAAAAAAATGAGATATTTGCTGACTCATATTTATTAGAAAATGAAAATTTTTCGACCAGTCGTATTAGAAACAAAATCAAAAATTTGGGCTTTTTCAGTTACTTTTCTGACTTCTAAAAAATTTGATTCTGTAATGACCATCACTCTTTTTTTAAAAAAGGACAATTTTTGAAAATTCTCAGCGAGATCGCCATCAAGTCCCTCGATAAAGAAGGACAATTTTTTTAGGTTTCTAAACATTCAATTATCTGGCATGGATAGGCATCATATTGAAAAGTAGTGTAAATTTATCGAGTCCGAACGAAACGAGCATGAAAATTTTCGAGGAAAACGTATAGCATAAAAAATTTGGAATTTCTTCATTAAAATTTATGCTTTTTTCGCTCTACTTCTTGACTTTCAAAAAAACAACGTTCCTTGATGAGCTCCTCTGTTTTCAAAAAAATCCAAAAACTTATACTTAAAAATTCCATTTAAGATTGTTCCTGATAAATGAGAGAGGGAAAATTTATTCAATTTGAAAACATTCCATTGTCTGGGTGAGAAGGGAAGAAAATTCATATCACAATTTAAAAATAATCGAGGTAAATTACTAAGCCTGAGCAAAGTGAGGGCAAAAATTTTTCGTGATACTTTCAAATTTTTTCAATTTTTTCATTATTCTCAATTTCTTCAATTTAAGCAAATTTATCCAATTTTCTCAATTTCTTCAACTTTCCCAATTTTTTCAATTTTCTCAATTTCTTCAATTTTCCCAATTTTTTCAATTTTCTCAATTTCTTCAATTTTCCCATTTTTTTAAAAAATTTTCTTAATTTTCTCAATTTCTTGAATTTTTTCAATTTCTTCAATTTTCCCATTTTTTTTCAATTTTCTCAATTTCTTGAATTTTTTTAATTTTCTTAATTTCTTGATGTTTTCAATTTTCTCAATTTCTTGATTTTTTTCAATTTCTTTAATTTTCCCATTTTTTAAAAATTTTCTTAATTTTCTCAATTTTCTCAATTTCTTGATTTTTTTCAATTTCTTTAATTTTCCCATTTTTTAAAAATTTTCTTAATTTTCTCAATTTTCTCAATTTCTTGAATTTTTTCAATTTCTTCAATTTCCCCATTTTTTTTCAATTTTCTCAATTTCTTGAATTTTTTCAATTTTCTTAATTTCTTGATGTTTTCAATTTTCTCAATTTCTTGAATTTTTTCAATTTTCTCAATTTCTTGATTTTTTCAATTTTTTTTAATTTTCCTAAATCCGAACTTGGGAAAATTTAGAACAAGTTGGAAAAAAGTTGGGAATCCCAACTTCCCCAAATTTCTCAACTTTTTGCAACTGTGGAATGGTTTGGGAGGGTGTCACTCCCCCCAGTCGGCACGCCTTCGCACCTGCAACGATGATAATTCAAACCAGCATCCGGATTCGAGTCGTTGCTCCAACCGAATCATATTCTCTCTCCGGTAATGATACCGACAACTCTGCACGTCATCGTAATTACTCCATTCCCCTCGATTCGCCTGGATTCGTCCATCGACGCCGACAAAATAACTGTTATCACTACACGAATTCTAGCAGTACCTGTGGTAATTCATTTTTAAATACGCTAATACCATTTTTTTTTCTCTCGACAGGTAGTACCAGACATGGCTGACTTCCTGCAAGACTGTTTACCCGATCAATCTCCAGAGAAGCAACTGCCCATACCAAAATGTTACTATCCGATTGGCGAAGAAGACTTGGACACCTCTGTCGAGACCATTCTGATCCTGGAAGATCTCAAATCGCACGATTACCACAGTCCCGATTTCTCCCAAGGGCTATCCCTGGAACAAGCCACCCTGGCACTGGAGGCAATAGCCAAAATGCACGCTACCTCCTTAGCCATGCGAATACGTAAAAATCGAAATCTCAACGAACTCTATCCATTTTTATTCCAAACCGATAAAGCTACCGATTCTTATCAAATGCTGCTGGATCGAGGCCTCCCTCAGCTAGCAGCGTTCCTCGACAAGAAACCCAGCATGTCGGATATTCTCAAGAGCATCACCAACATAGGCCAAGAAATGAAGAACGTAATATCGGCCTTGCTTTCGCCCAAAGGTCCGGTAGCCCTGCTCACTCATACTGATTTCTGGTGCAATAATTTGCTCTTCAGAGGAGACACTCGTCATTGTATTATTCTCGATTGGCAAATGGTCACGTACAGTAGACCAACCAACGACGTGGCCCTGCTGATCATCTCCTCGTTGGCTAGCGACCTCAGACGTCAAAATACTGATTATTTGCTGGATAAATATTGGCAGGCTTTTGTAGGATTTTCGACGAAACTCGATGTCGACGTGGAGGGATCATTGGGTTACAGTAGAGCTGATTTCCAGGAAGATTACAGGAAATCTCAACTTTTAGCTATTCTCCTTTGCATAGGATCGGTAGATGTGGCCCTGGGTAATGCTTCAGCCGAGCAACGTCTCACTGATGTCCTCAAAGATCTTTATGCCGAGCAAATTTTCTCGCAGCAAACCATCGCCCAATGTTTAGCTTCTTAAATAATCACCGCGAAATATTCCATACAGAGAAACCGAGCTATTGAATAGAAATTGGGGGGGGGGGAGACTTCAAATAATTTTCTATTTTTCGCCCGATCGCTCGCTCGATTTCAACAAATTTATCTTTTAAGTATGTAAAATGTATCTACGAACTATTTGTATATGTATCTCTAATAGAAAATTATTATACGTTCGAAACCGTCTTATTACTACGTTTCTCTCTACCACACGTCTCGATATTTCTCTTTATTGTATTTTATTAAATTATATACATATTTTAGCATCTTAGGTAAACGTATTAAATGTATAGATCGCGATATGGCAATTTTTTTCTTTCGTTTATTGTTCGTTTTAACGTGTGCAAATCGCATGTAATTTTTTTTTTTCAAAATGCATATCAACGTTTATTAATATTAAATGAATAGTTGGAAAATATCTAGTTCGAGTTATTTTTGATTTTTCCCCTTCTGTATTTTGTAGTATCTTTTTTTTTTTTTTTGGTTGAACGTGAAATTTGAATCGAACGAATTCCTTAATTTAGATTTCAGACGAAATTATCGAAGAACCGTTTTTTTTCCTACAAACATCGTTAGTGAAAAATTTAGGCTGAAATATTTACCGAGTTGGTTCGATAAGTGTTTCGAGAATACCATTATTAAGCAACAAAATTGGGAAAATCGTTTCTTTTGAAATTCAAATATTCAAATGTAAAAGTATTTTGAAAATGTTGAAAGAATTTCGTTTAAAAATATCGTTACAGTGAATTATAATGATATGGCAATTCGTTCCAAAATAGAATAGGGAGGGGGAAGGAAGGAGAGGCGAATTGATTATGAATTTTTTACGTTTGTGGAAGATTCCGAGCTATTTCAATACCTCATTTCTCTGTTTTCATAATCATTTTCAACATCGTTTGGGAAATTATTGAAAAATAATCGAAAGTGGAGAAGCAAAAATTACAAAATACAATTCTCGAATGATGTAAAAAATTATGGTTAGGTAGGTAATTTGTACATAATTCTAATTTACCTACAGCAACTTCAAAAAATATATATATATTTATGGATTTCAAAATTTGCATCAAAGATATGAAAAATCTAATTCCGTAGAGTAAGAATTTTACTCTATGTTACTTTAAAAATTTTTATTTAAAAAAAAAAGAGATTTTCAGGATTTCTTTTCTCCTGCCGAAAAAATATTCAGTCGGAATTTTTGTAAAATTAAAACGAAAAGCATTTTGAAATGCATTCATTCTAAAAGTATTAAAAGTATCTCGTTTTATGAAAATGGTAATCTCAAAGAACAGATTTTGATTAAATACATATTTTAAAAAAATTGAACAAAGATCAACTCGGACACCTCATCATTGGAATTTTGTAATTCAATAACTTGATTTTTTTCGACAAATTTAGATCTGAAGAATTCCTCATTTTTTTTCGATCTTTCATCCTAAATCAGCGTTCAAATGGATCAATCGCCAAATCACCATTTTTGTAGAGTAAAGAATGCTGAGGTTTTCAAGGATTCGGTGGAAGGATTTTTTCAGAACCGAAGCTGGAGCTGGAGGCACTTTCAAAAAAATTTCGGAGCCGGGCATTTTTTCGAAACACTTGGAGCCAGAACAGGAGACAGAAGGACTAGAATCAAAAATCTCGAAGTAGGTGCCGGAGGAAGGAGGGCTCCCTCTGCATACCTGAGAGGGCCAGTAAGCCGGAGGGAGGAAGATCCCCCCGTATGATTTTTTGGGGGCTGGAGTCAGAGCCAGATACCAGACTCCTCTCTCCAGATTCCCGATTTTTCTCACTTTTTCCCTAAAAGTGACTTTTTTTTGGCAAGAATTCAATTTTTATTATTTTCTTAAAATTGGTAAGGGCGAAAAGGAGGAAGAGTTATTTGCTAAAAACGACTCAAAATTCTTTAAAAATACTTATGGTAGGTAGCTCTGGTCCATTATGCTCAATTGTGAGGCCATTCAAAGGATTAAAATTAAGCTTGCAAGCCTCAAACTCAAATTTTGAAAAAAAAAAGTAACTTTAGTAACCATTTTCCATGAAAATAGTAACCAAAAAGTAACCTCAGAATCGTTAATTTTTAGGAGTTTCAGTAGGATCGGAGGGGAGGGAGGAGGAGGAGGAGGAGGAGTGCAAAAACCAAAATTTTGATTTTTTCCGCACATTTCAGCAATTTTAGGAGATATTGAATTTTTGGAAATTTTTGAAGATTTGAAAGCTTTTGCACGTTTGGAATAATTATGGTGAGCAAAAATACTGACTTATACTGACCTCTTTTCTAAATCCCCCCCCCCCCCCCCCCACACACAAGGCGAAAATTTTTAGTAAACATTTTTTAAAAAATGAATGAATTTTCTGCCAATTTTTCATGTTATTTCAAATATGTGACTTTTCGCTGATCTTTCAGTCAAAATTCTTATTGAAAATCAGTGATATTTAACTGAAAGATCTGTGAAAAATCATTAATTCTTAAAAGAAAGGTAATTAAAAACCGCCCGAGCGAAGCGAGGGCGAAATTTTTTCAAAAAATGCACGTTTTCACATTTTTTATAGTAAAAAAAATTCTGCCTCCTTCATAATTGGAAAAAAATGAGAGCCCGGTACAAAAATATTCCCCTTTGTACCTCCCTCTCGGCCTGATTGAGCTCAGACTGAGCCCGAGCACAACGAAAGCGAAAATTTTTGAAAAATGGGCACTCAGAATCTGAAATTTTATTATCAGGTCAAACAAAATTGTGCTTTCTTCGTGGTTTGTATTGACTTCTAAAAAAATGATTATCTATTGACTCATTTCCCGATCTCCTTCTAAAAAAATCGAAACATTTTTGAAAATTCCAATCAAAAGTATTACCGCGTTCTTTAGATAAATATGAGAAGGGACAATTTTTCTCACTTGAAAATAATAACTGTTTAGGTTGGAAAAGAAGAAGTTTCGTACAATCATTTTGAAGATGAAATGGCGTAAATGTATTGAGCCCGAGCGAAGCGAGGGCGAAAATTTTTGAAAAAAAAAAGGCATTCAACAGCTCAATATTTTTTCTTTTTCTTTTAAAGGAAAAATTTTGAAAATAGTAACTAATAGTAACCTCTGAAAGAAAAAAGTAACTTTTAGTAACCAAACTTGAAAAAAGTAACCAAGTTACTTAAAAAGTAACCCAGTTTGACCCCTGAGCTTGAAACTAAAAATAAAATTATTTCTTCAGAAATTGCACAAACCCTCAGAGAAGAAATAATGAGATTTTTTCAAGAAATGAATAAGTAATTAATCCATTAACGACAAAATATTTTTGTGAAATGTACTTCGAAAATAAAAGTTGAACTTAAATTTCGATGAATTGGCTTATACTTGAAAAAAGTGAAAGTCGCTGAGTCCAAACGAAGAAAAAGTAAAAAATTTCAATTTTGAGATAAAAATCTCCCTCAACAGAAATTCACATGATTTTTGAACGCCCAAATCGGAAATTCAATTCAGAAAAAAATGTACAGATGACAAATTTTGGTACCTTGGGCGTTAATTTTTTTTCTGTTTTCGTTATTAAGATCCCATAAGAATAAAAATTGAGCCAGGAAAACCCGAAGATCTTATAATGAAAAAGGAGGGAATTCAGCAATTGTAATTTTCTTGCAAGTAGAAAAAATCAACTTAACCACAAAAATTCTATCGATAATAATTTTTTTTTTAAAAATAAGATATTTTCCCGTATTTTTTTGACTCGACCTGCAATTTTATCAATTACCACCTTCCTCCTCTCATCCTCACATACGACTCCATCATGACGAGACCTTGAATAATTGAAGCAAAATTCCAAAAAATATTCCTTTGGTTTTATAATCACGAAAAGATGAAAAAGTTTTATTAATTTCTTTGAATAAAGTTGCTTATCCAATTACACATTAATTTTTTCCAATTTCGAAAAATTTCGAGTTTGAAAAACTAAATTTTGATGGTAAATTTTGAGAAAAAATATGACAATTCCCCCTTCTCCTTTAAAAAAAAAATGATTCCTACTTATCATTTCATTTTCTAAATAATTCTGGTGAGAAAAATTTAGGGCTCCAGAAATATTTGTAAGTACAAAAAATATAGATCTACTTTTGCTGAAATTCAAGGCAAAATTTTTCAATTTTTTATCTAAAAATAAAATTTTCCGAAAGAAAAACATCTTAAAATGCCAAGCCGTGTTGAAATAAAAACATTTCCCATCCTTCGAAATTCGTAGCCATTTGTTGCGTTGAGAATTTCAAGCAGAACCTTTGTCAAATTCGAACACCAAAAAAACCACTAAAAACGTCTTTCTTTCGCCAACTCTTTGATACATTAAAATGGTACAAAAATCGAGAAAACTCGACGCAGTGTACGTTTTACCATTAATGATTTTGGGAATATGCGGCAACACGACATGAATACGAATGAAAAACTGATACCCCGACGATAGCATGAGAAATGACTCGTTTTCTGCCCGATCTGTTATTTATTGCCAACTGTAAAATATCCGGAATATGGAAATTTTACGGGTATTTTAATACAGTCTGGAGCTTTCCAAAGTCTCAGAGCAATTCGAAATGAAAGATGAAACGCTCTAGGAACCTATAGGCTGCTTTTTAGCTCTTTTTTCCGATATTCCTTTGTATAGCACTTAAATAATATTTTATGAAAAAGGTTTCGTTCACACAAAGGTACATATCCTAAATGTGAGAATTTCGGCCTTGGGATTGGATTAGGATTACAAAAATATTCAACCAGGTAATTAGTTAATGTAGGTACCTAAAAAGATGTACTCCGAGAGACGTTTTTATTACGGAGGAAAAATGCCCAAAATCGATACTCCAACTACATAAAAGGTTCATACAGAACAAGCAGACTGACGCCTTCAATATTTTAGAATGAGCTTAATTCTCATGTGAGCTCTTCCACAGCGTTTGTCATTTAATAGGAAAAATTTCGAGAAAAATATCATCGAGTTTTAAAACGAAAACCGAATGTATTCTCGTGTTCGCAATTTTAATACTTTAATAACGCTTTTAGTAGTTTGCGAAAGTTTCGCAGCCGAATGGTTTGTTTGTTTTTTATCCCATTTCTTTTGCCGAAAGAGTTGCTGAGGTAGCTAGCATCATTCTGGTACCTGCCGAGAAAATATTTCCCAAATTGTTGCCCGAGTTTGATTTTATACCAACGAAAAGTATATTTTGCAAGTTGGATAACTCGGCGGAATATTGAATTTACGGCGGGAAGTACACGAGAAAAATTTGCATAAATTTAAAATTAAAAGGATCACGTGAATTCCAAGTTCCGTCGCGTCTTAAATATTGAATTTATGTTAATTTTTTCAATTAAATTTTCACCGAAACTCTAATAACTTTTTCGCTGATTCCTGTTTCGCGTGTAAATGTTGAAATTACATCGCTCAAAGGGAAGCTACTGTGAGTATCTGTCAATATGTATTTTTTGAATTTTTTAGTTTCGAGTTTGGATAAAAAGAATCGAATGTGGTTCAATAATAAGTATTGAGCGAAAGTGAGGAAAAATAGTACCTACAACGAAATAAAAATATCAAATGTTGAAATAAAAAAAAATTAGAGAAAAATTCTGAATTTTGAAAATTTCGAGTAGGGTGGAGAGTTGACTGAAGTGAATTATTTTTTGAAAAATCAAAAGTTGCTAGCAATAGGTAGGTACTTAGTTCACCAGGTACAGTTTTTCAAATTGTTAAAATTTGCATTGAAAATACTACCTACCTATAGGAATGATAAAGTTGCTTGAAAGTTGAAACAACCCAAACATTTTTGAAAATGTGATAAAAAGAATACAAAATAAAAGCAAAACTTCATTCAAATAAAGTAAAATGATAAAAATGTGGAAATTTTCATAAAAATTCATAAGAAATGCTAAAAAAAAAATATTGAGTATATCGAGAAAATTATTTCAAATACCTCAGAAATGGGATAAAAATTATTCAAAATGAGAGAAAATTATAATTTTGTTTTGAAAAAAAAAATCAACTCGATAGAATGATTAGAATAATATTATTTTTCAAATAAAAGTGGATATCGCTTACTTAATAACTAATAAGACATTAAAAATAGGTATTGCAAGAAGTTTTTTCAAAATTTCCAAAAAAATGTAAAATTTCCAGGTTCTAAAAAATGCACAGAAAATTATGAAAAATAAATTGGCACCTAAAACTAATTCAAATTTTTCAAAAAATTTTTTAAAGTGCCTGATTCTGACAGATATCATCACCATAATCATGAAAAATTTCAAAACAGTTTGATATAATGAATTTTGTCGATTGTTAAAATCAGATAAAATGTTAAAGTTCACAAAGAGGTAAAATTTTCTTGACGTATTAACTCTCAGTATTAGACAACTTTTCCAAGATATACTTTTAAGATGAAATATTTGGAAACCCAATGACATGTTTTCAAATGTTTGAAAAAATTACCGAAAAACTGAAAATTCAATTTTCATCAATCTTCAAGAATTCAATAATTAATAATTTTAGCAATTTTGAAAATTCTTGACTTTTTTAAATCTAAAATATTCGCCCAACAATTCTGAAAATTCAAATGTTTGAAAAAATTACCGAAAAACTGAAAATTCAATTTTCATCAATCTTCAAGGAAATAGAATATTTTCCAATTTCAAACATTTTTTTACAAAATAAAATTTTCTGAAAATTAACCACATTTCCATACATTTTACTTTCTCAAACAACTTGAGCAATACTTGAACAATTTTTTAATTTTCAATATTTTTAGTCACTTGATAATTCATAAGATCCCAATAATTTCCTCTCTCGTGCTTTTCGCTGAAAGGGAACAACTCTCCTAATCTTTGAAACAAACATTTGAAAATTCTTAAGCTCAGGCCAATAAAAGAAGGCAATTTGGGATTAAAACGCTTTCAAAAGAATTTTCAGTCCTGTCTTGTAGTAGTATACTCCCATTCCTAGCTTTGAAAAATATTTTAAAAATGGCGAGTTTTTGAATAGAAATTCAAAGTTTTTAAAAAGAGATTAGACGAATTGAGCTAATATTTTCATTTTTTAATTCAAGCTTTTCAGTTTTGCTAGCTGTCTCTTCATTTTTAAAAATACATAAACCACGTTTTTTTTAGATTTTTTTTTAAAATTTGGGTATTTTCAAGGAGATGATTAAATCGGCAGAAAGGGTTGAAAGATTGTTTTGAATAGAAAAAAAGTGAATGAAAAAGTTTGACAGTTCGATTCTTCATGAAAAAAATTTTGCCTAGACTAGAAAAAGTCGTTTCCTATGTTGAAAAATGATTTTTTTTGGAAAATTACAAAATTGAAACTCCAAAAGTGATTCACTTTGAGAAGCAATGGCTCAGTTTTTTGAAGTCATAGAAGGCTAAACATTCATTCGGAGGTATTTCAACTCCGAAGTAAGTCCCTTCGCCTGAGTTAGGACGAAATAAGAACTGAACCATTTTTGAGCCTCAGCGCAGAGAATAGATAAAGTGAACTTGGGCTATTAAATTAAAATTAATTTTAATAATTCACACAAATTTAAGGATATTTGGGTTTCATTTCCTGATATTATAATTTTTTTTTCTCTATTAAAATAAATCAATAACTTTTTTGAGATTTCAAACATTTTGAGACACTTTCGAAAATTTTTCAAGCACAATACTACCAAAAAATCTTCAAATCGAATAATTTTTGCCTTTCAGACTGAACTTTCAAACCACTAAACCGAAAATCAAGTCAAATTAACATCAATCAACTCCAACTCCTTCACCACAATACCTACTTTCAATCAGCATACCACCAACTCTTCCATAAAATCACCAACTCAACCATCGCGACTGACAACGAATAGAATGAGAAATTATAAAAATAAATTTCTATTTACGTACACACGTGCATAATAAATGCGGGTAACATCGCAGACGTCGAGTACTAGTACAACGATAATTGGAAACCGCTTCATAAACCATCTTTAAAAAGCCATACGATACGTACGAGCACATCAAGTACTCATACTACACACTCGAGTAATTCACTCAGCATCGTCGTCGTACAAAACAAGCATCGTGTTTAGTGATACCCAATTAAACGCTGGTAATTTTATTCGAATCTACCAAAGACCGAATGGGGCTTGGGAGGGGGGGGGGCAAATGCTAAAAAAAAACAAAGAGAAAATCATTTGCATAACACCGCCTCCGCTTAGTACTCGAGATGAAAAAAAAAATTCCAACGCGTTGTTAACGTAATTAACACGGTTTTCAGCTAATTCTCGTTAGATTGGCCGAAGACTCGGAGGATCGGGCAGGGTAAGTAATTAAATCGCGCAGTGTACATAGAATCATCCTACGTTGACCATGATCGCGACTGAGACTCCGAGATGCCATCAAAGTTCACCGTATCCCTTCCAAAATACCCATTAAGTTCAAGGTTTGACATTTTAGATATTTCAATGACCCTGTCGACGTCAGCTCGTCAAAGTGGCGAACCCTTTATTGTGGATTCGCCCTCGACGCACCGATCCGGTATTTTCTTCGTACAAAAAGCATCGCGAATGCATTTCCCAAACGTATACGTTACTTATTGAAAACTACAATGAAGTATAAAAGCTTTATACCTATTCGAAGATTTAATTAAATTGACGCGAAAGTCCTTCATTTATTTTCAAATGGTACGCAGGGTGTCCGCAATGTTTCAAGGAATGTTTTCCTTGACTTTTCCAGGTTTTCTGGGCTTATTTTTCCCAATTTTCTGAATTTTTTCATATCATGACGTTTATAAAAAATGAGAGGGAAAGGAGATTTTGAATTCTGCCACGAGATAATGATCAAAGATAACCGTATGTTTCACAAAAGAAAAAGAATAAGGATTTAAAAGATTTTTTGAGGTGTTTTGCAGAATCGTAAAACAAAAAAAATGAGACTTTTGTGGACTGAATATTAATTTCATTAAATAAAATAATAGCATTTTTAGATTAGCAACAATTGCAACAATTTTAGAGATAGAGAGGGAAATTACTCGTATCTATTTTTTTTGTATTTAATCTTCAGCTCTAAAACACTGACCAAGTTTTGAAAAAAATTCTTATGAATGAGGTTTTTTACAACAGAAAAGCAAAAAAAAACATTAGTATTCGAGTCAAGCAAGATCAAAAACAAAAAAACTGACCATTTTTATTCGTCCTTACTGCATTAAATCTCAATAATTTACAAGTAAAGCAAGAATCGATGCTTGAAAAAATGTGATTTTTTTGAGACAAAATAACCAAATTTTTCATTCCAGTTTTAAATAAACAAGCTAGAACATTTTTCATTTTTTTGTGTTTAAAAAACAAAATATGTCTAGTCCGAAATCAGCAAAAGCAAAATATTCTTAAAAAATTACATTTAAAACTAAAAAATGGAACCTTAGTTTGGAAATTAAGCTTTAAAAATTCGTGTTAGGAACCATGATAGAAATTTTTTTACAATATTGAAAAATTTTATCCTTCCTTTCGGATTTTATTTTGAAATTTTTGAGGTTAACTGTGAATTTGGGTCAAAAGGTCGAAATTATCTCTCTAGAAAAAACAATACACGTCGAAATTCTTGAAATCGATACTTCATCTTCTCCTATGAACAACTTATTTCAGAATCGAAGACCAATTTAGGCGTAAAAATTTAAAATCGGTGCTTTGAAATCATAATCGAAATCCTTACTGGAATTTTTAAAATTGGCGAATTCAAAAATTTCAAAATTTTTTCCAAGAAATCCTATATGTTGTAATATCAAGCCCAGAACAAAATGATTTCAGTTTTAAAATCCGAAATTTTTTGCAAAACTGGACTTAAAATCTAAAATCATCTGGGATTTTAAATTCAAAATCCTTTCAGAAAGTTGATTTAAAATCTAAATTCCAAAATCAAAATTCGACGTACAAAAATAATGAAAAAAAAAAAAAACACCTAAAAAAGATTCCGAACTCAGAAACATTTTTATTACGACAAATTATGTAAAATTAGATATGACTACAAAACGAAATTATTGTGATGCCTGAACCTGAAACCTGAACACTGATCATCAATTTATGGATTTTAAAATGAAAAATTTTAAAAAATCCAAAATTAGAAATTTTTGGCAGAAACGGATTTCAAATCTAAAATTAAAAATCCGAATTTTGAGAATATCTGGATTTTAAATCCAGGAGGATTTAAATTTCATTCAACCCTGTCTGACATTCATATTGTAATAAATTTTCAAAACGTCACAGTTTGGTTTCCCTCTCTAGAATACATTTGAAGACCGAGAAACAAATTTTAGTTGCAAGAATTTGGAATAAGTGTCCTAAAAAATCGAAAAAATCCATATTGATATTCGTTTCGAAACCCTCACTAATTTTCAATTTTTACTCCTGTTAAAAATTCTAGTTTACCCTAGCAAATCCATTTTTGTCCAAAAAAATCGAAATCACCATCTCACCAGGCTAAAAAAAACATTTTTAAACCCCTTCATGTTGAAATTTTCAACTCCTCCCCCCCCCTCCCGAGCTCTCTAAGGAATCTAAAATTAATTGGAATAAAAATCAAACAATTTCTCGAAACATTTCATTTTCATCTCGATAGAATTATAATTTTGACCAACAAAATTGTTTCATTTTCAAAAAAAAAAATTGAAATTAGAACTCTATTTCTTTGTTGAATTTTTTTGGTTGTTTTCATTCATTGCCTTCGAATAAACAATTTTAATAAATATGAGCCTAGATCTAGAAACCACCCTCGGGTGTAAAAAATTGGTTTTCGAGTTTACACTGAATTTAGTCTTTTCAAAATAGGTAAAATCGAGAGGAGAAGGGATAAACCTCAAATCACAAATCATTTTGTCACACCCAAGGATTGCTTCAATATCCAGACTCACAAATGTAAATTTTTTGCAAAACTAGGAAAAATTCGTTTAATTTGCCTTTTTTTCCAACTCCATCCGAGGTTTAATTTTCTCTTTTCCAAATTAACCCCAACTGCAGACCTGTTTTTCCAAATTTTCTGAAAATAGGACACCCTGTATACGTTTCTTAGGCCTCGAGATGAATTTCAGCCGCATTCGTATAATCCAATTTAATCAACCCAGAGAATCAAGTCGACTCGAGCCAAACATTACGAACCCCTAAGCATCGACGGCTGTTCATCTAGACGATTAAATTACCACGTTACATCGATACCTAGCGATAGAAGGCGACGTAAAACCTTCGATGATATTAATTTACTACACACAAAACACCGAGCTCAATGTACCAACTTATTACCCTTCGGATAAAAAGTCATTATAATACCGCCTCCGCGTACCCTTCCTAACCCTTCTATCCTCGGTCTACTCAAACAATACGTATTTAATTATCTCAAACTATTAATCGTTTCGGTTCGCTAATTAGTACAGAACGTCGCCGAGCGCGCATACAATATCGATCATCTCACCACAAAATTGTCCCGCGACACCCTTCTCTCCGGCAACTCGCTGACAAATTCCAATCAAAAATAACCCATGTAATGTAAACACATCGCAATCCCTGGATAATGCCCGACGACATGTCCATCAATTTACCACCCCTGCCTTTCCATATCGTTCGTGGTACCCGTTGGAAAATATTTACTCGTCGCTCAGTCTGCTTCTGACGAATCGACGTAATCGTTCGAAAAATAACGAGCTAAAAAAAATTTCACCGAGAAAAAAATCGTTTAAAATAACAAATTTTCGAGCCTAAGTCAACAAGTGTGCGATTCACGGTTCCCTCCTGCCCCCCCTCGCGAATCCTACGAAAATACCGACTAAACCTACATACATTATGCCTACGCAGCGTTCAAATTCTAATTACGGAGCTCTTTTCGGGTCGTTTTTTATTTTTCCATCCTCGTGTCGTAATAATCGTTACAACGACGAACAAACCTAAAACGAACACGCTAGATGACAATTTCGTCCAATAAAAATAGCCCGTCAAGCATTCCCGTCCGAGATATAATCGCGTAAAAGGAATAAATGTGAAAATAATTTGTCCACAGGTCGCCTATGAAATCCATTTAGAGGTAATTACCCAGAAACGAGTAACCGTTTGGTATGAATGGCCGAGCAACGAAAAAAATACCATCTATGGAGTCTTAATTATTACGTCACACGTGGCGCTGGCTACTTCCGCAGAGAGAAATGGACTAATTTGAAAAGATTTTCTTTTTCGGAAAAAAAAAATACAGCTAAGATTAATGTAGGCTTTTTCTCCCTTTTTATTCGTCGTTATAGGTACTTGGGAAGTCTCGACAATGAAGTTAAATTACAACCAATGTATTAACTAATTTCATCCAATTAAATTCCATTTTTTACGAATACGCGACGACCTCGTTTGTCCAGACCAGTAATGAGTGAAAATTCCGAATTCTCGAATCGTTAAAAACCAAACGACCTAAATTAGCGGGCAGCTAAGTAATATGTATTTTTTTTAGGAAAAAAAAAATGTAAACAACCAAGGAGCATTCGCGTATCAGAAAATTAAATCTGGCCATCAACGATGGTTAATGAATATTTAGGATGCCCCCGTCCAGTAATTTTAAGATGTTAATTTTCAAAATTATCAGTTTGTTAGCGATGGGAAAAAATTACAAATGAAATGGATTTTTTATTTTTTCGCAAGTCAGCATTCTTGTTAAATGACAGGAAACCGCATCTTTAAGTGAAGAGGGAAACGAGATTTTATATTGTGAAAACATTTCATTCTTGTTTGGGTATCAAAAAAGATAAAAAAATCAATGAGGAAAATATTGGAGGCAAAATTACAAATCTGGGGATGATTTTTATCTTTTTTATAGCCCTTTTTCGTTCGAGAAAATTATCCTAATTTTCAAATTTCATTACCTAATTTTAGGTAAAAATATTTCTTTCGAGTCATCTTTTCAGTTTTTTTTTTTTTTTTTTTTAAAAAAAAACAAGTAAGTACTTAATGGGTATTTTTGATCATTTTTATTCAATGAATACCTAAAAAATTTTGTTCGGTCCCTAATTCAGTCTTCTCAAAACAAAAATTAGGTTAAAATCAAAAAAATTATGTTTTACAACCCCGCAAAATTTTTTTAAATCGTCATTATTATTTTTGAAAAAATAACAATAATACTATACATATTTTTCAATGCATCACCTCCCTGCTTTCGATAATTTAAAAAAGTTCTTGTCATTTTTATTGTTTTTCTGCTACAGAAAATTTGAAACCTGACATTCAAATTGATTGATACTTCAAAACTTCTCCTATAGGTATAAGGCAAAATTTTAATTTTTCAATAATTTTCAGATTCTTGAAAGCTTTAGAACTTTCCTTCCTATACCCAATCTCTTTTCATTTTCCATAAAATTTTGTGCCAATTTCTTTTTTAAATCTATTATCATCGGTGCTTATCGCTTTTGAACATTTTTTTAAAAAAATATTTACGAGTTTTGTAAAAAAAAATTAGGTAAATTTCGACGATAAATTCAGACTCGTATTCAATTGATGATATTTTAACGACATTTCAGAACTTTACGACCATTTGTTCTGAATCGTAGCTATCTCGTAATTTCATCTAATTACTTTATGACTCTCAAAACTCTACAACTTTGTTTACATCGTTTTTTGTTCGAATTCATTCGTCATTTTCTAAATAAATTTTCACGTATCTAATATTGAAAAAAAAAGAAAATTGAGGAGCTAAAATCGTTTCTAAGCAATTTTATATGAATTTTTCTTTGAAAATTCTGAAATTGATTGATCGCCTGATTTTTAAAATTTTTTCCCCTCAAAAAAAGAATTTCGAAAAAAGGGGAAAAAATTGGAAAATTCATCAGTATTTTTTTACTTGAAAAATTTTTAAATGGAAAAACAATTTTCAGATTATTTATACTTTGAATCCATAAACGATTTCTTACTTGAATTTTGAATAAAAATCGTGTCTTCAAATTTTATAATTATTATGTATTGGACAATGAGAATCCATTTTTAAATAACTTTTTAAAAAAGCATCCTTTTTCACTAAAAATTCCCTCATCTTTGAATTTGTTCGAGCACTCTAACAGAATACGTTAAAATTGAAACGAGTATTATAAAAACTTTTTTCCAATTTTTTTTCCTCGAGGAAAAATAAAAAAACAATTTTTTGAGATAAATTTTTCGATCAGACCTGACGAAAATTTTGAAAAAAGTAAAATTTTTTCAATTATTGTATGGAAAAAGGAAATTTGAAAAAAACAATTTCTCTGATTTTCGTAAATCATGAAGAACATTTGAACAGATTTCTCGACCCATGTTCTAAATTCCAAAAAGAAAAAAATATTTCAAATACATACAAAATGAATCCCAACACAGATGCCTTTGCCACAATAATACATAAAAATGCAAAATAAATGAAAATATTTGGATCAAAACTTACGGCAGTAATGACGCCGGTAACGATGGCTGTATTACGTCTGCACCTTTTGGCGAATAAAAATCTCGTATACATTTTTCGTCCAGTCCAAATTGGAACACCTGATTGAAAATTGAAAAAAAAATTATCAATGACAAAATTTTCGAAGACATTTTTGACTTTGGTGAAATAAAAGACTTTTCCAAGAAAAAAATAAACAAATATCTCATTCTGCTGATTATTAAAATAAAAATTAAAAAAATAAGTAGCTCCAATTTACCTATAATTATAGCAGGAACAGCAATACCGGCAATGAGAGCTATACCAACTGGAGCACCGACTAAAATGCCCAACTGCCAAAGAATCTTCTTCTTCCTCGACCATGGTTTCTTACCCCAAAATGTACATCCGGAAGGACTGCAAAAAAATACAAAATATATCAATATCAATCTTTAATTTTATCAATCCACCTATGATAAGAATTTCTATCTCTAATGTATTGAAATAAAAATTAAGTAATTAAAAAAGAAAGCCAAACAGAGAAAAAAAACTCACAATTAAACAGATATGTAAACAGATACAAGATTTTAACGTTTTTCAAGTTCAGTAATTTAAATCTTCTCAACAAGGTTATCAAATTTTTTTTCACTCATTTTCAAAAACAGATTCGTTTATAACACGATATCACGAACGAACTCGAAGCAACGACGCGACCATTAAATTGATTAATTAATAAGGTTAAAATATTTATAAAATTATTACAAAAAATATTAATAGAATAAATCTTTCGTTTTTAACGCGCAATTCGTCATTTTCTTTACCAATTGCACGTAACTCGATAATGACGATGGATGAGTGTTTTTTTTTTCTTGGCAATGTGTATAGAATTAATACATGAATCGAATGGATGCAAGAATTATACCAGGAAATCTACCAACGTTGGTTCAATTTTCATCGTAAATACGATAATAAAATTATCGATGGGTAGTTTAACGGTGCGAGGCCTATTTTGGTATCATAATCGTAAGAAGTATTTGTTTTGCTGGTTTCAAAAAATATAATCAAAGTTGGTAAACTTTGTGATAATAGGTCGGATTACAAGAGATTGAAATCTATAAATAAAAATCAGTGGAAAAATTTCGCAATTTTCAAGCAACATTTTTTTTCAATATTATGAAAAAAATAATAAAATTAAAATTAAAATTTCATCTTCATCTGTTGAAATTAATTTTTCCAGATTTTATTAGACTAATTTTTAGACCATTATGAGCCCCATCGAATTTCATCCGATTAAAAAATTTATACACATTGAAATTTTATAGGCACAAAATTGGCATCAAAAATGATATTTTTTAAATTACAAAAATGAAGAATCACGAGCCTCGAGCCTCCTACAATAATTTTCAAAAAAAAGAGAAGAAATTACAAATACATCTCAAACAAAAGATACCCCACTAATGAGAATTTTTTCAATTAAACTAGATCAGTTTTCATGGTCAAATTACTACGACGAAATAATTTCGACGCGTAATCATTTACACAGAATTCGATGTGGGCCACGATAACTCATATCTTTCCAATGAGCACCGTTTCATTAACGTGATTCGAGTAAACGATCAAATTAGGAATCGAAAACTGGCAACAAATCGACAAACATCATTTGAAAAAAGAAAAAAAAACACATAATACCTAAGATAATGCAAATCGCCGACCACGTTCATACAAAGCCAGCAAAATTCGGCGCCGCAGACAGCACAGGTCATATGATTACACGAGCCATCATCCATTTTAACGATTAAAACTCGGCATATTGGGCAGCACTTAATATCTTCACCTGCACAAAATAGAAAAATTCTAATTAATCCGCGGTTTCGAATTTTTTTCGTAAATAATCTCTACTCGTAGAGGTAAAATCTTGAGAGAAAAACCACTTCGTATGAAAAATTCTACTCGAGTTATTTTCACATCGAGAGTACGTCGGAGTAAAACAAGTAGACGAATAATTAAATTCCTCTTCGTACGAGATACACAACACGTAAGTAATACGATCTGAAGCCAAAGTCACATCGAGCCAAGTATTCCGTCAGTTTTCAACTCAATTGTAGACCCTTCCTGCCGTTTCCTGGCCGGAAATGCCTTCTCAGCGAACAACTTTTGAAAAAAAATAATTAAACGTAATGAGAAGCTCTTTTTATGCTGGTTCAGCATCTTGAAAAAAATTATAACTACGAACTCCTTATCAGGGTTTTTATACCATTTGGCCGAATTCTCATCCATGAATTTTTTTACGACCAGGATGGCTCACTGGAGTCGAAATTGTTCAGGTGCGCTTTTCTTGGCTTTCTTGCATTATTATTAAACGAGCTTTTAAGCGGAGCTTTTAAGTAAGACCAAATGTTCGCCTGGTATCGTTTAAAATTCGCCAGGGGATTGTATTTTTTTTTTTTTTTTTTTGAAAAAAATGTAACAGAAATGGGTAGATTAAGTAAGAAACATGCATTTATAGTATTTAGATTTGGACGAGAATAGATCTCATTTTAATTGAGGTAATTCCCATGATACGATTTCAGTATCCAGGTAAACTGTGCATCAACTTTGTAACGTGAAATAGAAATTTTCCATACGGAGTGGTCTCTAGCTCTCGATACAATTCGATCGATCAAGAGTAAAGACAACGATACTCACGACTTTGAGAATCACGACTAAAAGTAGACGTTCGCAAATTAGCCGAACGTTCGGCACGAGCTGAATCACACGTTTGGTTCGGATGCCACGCTGCTTTGCAATGGTAACAAAAATACGACCCGCAGCCTGGTCTTTCGCATCTTAATTTCGGACAGCTCGCACAACCGCTTGCAATGACCGCGTATCTGTGAGCGAGAAGAAAACAAAATTAAAAGACGTAAATATGTAAGAATATACTGGAATTGAATCGAATTATGAATTATCAAGTATCCAAGTAGGATTTTAATTGAAAAATTCTTCGCGTAATTGAAAAAACGTGATTTACTTGGATGCTGCAGGCAGTTTTTAGTTAATGATGAATTTTACGAATAGGTACAATGGTACATATGTCTCGAAGTATGTTCAATTCGGAATTATAAAAACGAATGAGTTGAATGTTCTTCCTGAATGATTCTGCCAAATATTTTATACCCCCCCCCCCCCAAAAAAAAAAAAGTTGAAAAAAATTCTTATTTAAAATGAAAATAAGTTAACCAAAGGTCATCTTTTTTCGAAAACCAAAAAATCATATGAAAAGGAAAAAAATTACTGATAAGAAAATTTATGAAACTAAACATGAATTAAATTTCGATTTGATTTTCAATTATGGTTTTCATTGCCTCAATTTCAAACTTTTATACCAATCTCAACGATTAGGAAAAAAATTCCCGCCAAAGATGAACCCAATGGAAATGGAGGAAAAAGGGAGGAGAAATTCAAATCTTTGTATAAGAAAATAGTACTGGATTCAGGTAGACAAAATTAGTTTAATAGGTTAAGAATTTTGCAAAAATCATTATTTTTTCCAAAAAATTGGAAAAATTTTTCAATTTGAGAGAAAAACTTATTATTTTTGGGTTCCTTCATTTATGCCGATTCAATTCTACCCTCAAGTTTCATCAAAAATTATGATATTTTTTTCCCTAAAAAATTTGAAAACTTTTGCAATTTGAATGAGGTATTTGAAGAGAAAATTTTCAAATTTTTGGCTCCTTGAATCATGAAAATTCAATTCGTCCCTCAAACAGAATAATGAGGTCAGAAGTCCAATGAAGAAAAAGTAACGGAGTGGAAAGTCAATGACCCCTGAGTGTGGCAGGTGTTCACTGGTTAGTTTCAACTTGCCATATCATCAAAAATTGAAAAAATAATTTTTGAGGCTTTGAAAGAGTCATTTTTAGATACCAGATAATAAAAAAATTGTTACAAACTATAGTTCCCTATTAGATATTGAAAGTACACGATTTTTGGACATCAAATAATGGAATAGCTCAACAGATGGCTCTGATGATTTTTTATTCCAAAAAATTTGTACAGAACATTGCATTTCAGATCTTTAAATAAATAGAAAAAATCCAGGAAAAATATCATCAATATTTTTGAAATTTGTCGTTGGCTAGAAGAGACATATTCATTAACTCCTTTAGGGTTAGGTAAGGGGAAAGAAGAAAATCTCGAAAGAAAAATGACATTTTTATGGAAATTTGTTTCAATTTTTGAGACAATTATTCATATTTTTCAACATTTGTTTCTCAACTTTAACAATTAAAAAACTGAACACGTTTTTTGAAAGTATTAAAACCCATTCACATAAAAAAAATTGGTAAAAAAATATCAGCCCAGTTACTTATGCAGAAAGATCCTTCGATCTCTCAATTTCAACGCCAGGAAAAAAACTCATCCAGGAAAAATTCGTTTGGTTTCAATTTCAAGTAGGTATACTTAGGTACTCTTTTATACCAACTCAATGAAAAAACAATGCTGAATATTCAGAATATTTCAGCGTAGAAAAAATGAATCCAATTGATATAATTAACCAATTTCCAACAATTTTTTTCCAATTTCTCAGTTAAATTCACCAATTTTCCAATAAATCAAAATGATTTTGAGGGAATGTCACTGTAATTTTTCAGTAATTTTTTTCATTAACTTACACTCAATAAAAATTGTTTTTCATAGGATCAGAATGAGAGCTTGAAGAAGCAAGTTTCGTCCATTTTCACAATAAAACTTATCGAAGAAAAATTTTTCATTGAAATTTTCGAAAGAAGTAACTTCAATTTTGAAGTTTTGTTGAGAAAAATCAAGAAAATTTTCAAAATTTGAAAGGAATAAGTACCAACATATCATATCAACTTCAACTTTCATCAATTATTTTTGAAATTGAGAGAATCAACATGATATATTGGTGAAGGGAGGGAGAAATTGAACTTTTTTCAATGAGAGATCACATTTTCAGACTCAAAAATTTTTTCTTCTTCAATTTTTTAAACTTAATTTGAAAATTTCATCATCAGAAACTAAATTCCGACAATAAATGCAATGTTGTCACTATATGTCGGATGGGAGGAGAGGGAAGGGGGAGAGGATGGAAGTGGAATGAGATCTGAGAAAATATTTATAGCATATTTTCGATTGATATAAATCTTGCTGGATTAGGCCGCGATATTCAAATCGACGACAAAAGGAACAACTATTTCGCCTATTTTTATGTAAATTGAAAAAAAACACACCAAAAGATGGATTAATACTACTTTTGAATAATCGAAAAATAAGATTCAAGAAGGTATTAAAATCAAAAACTAAATTGATAAGTTTTTTCGTACTTTTCTAGATCAAGATTTAATAATTTTTAAATGACCAGAATATTATTTTCGCTGAAAATTAGAAAAAATTTCTTGCTTTTGTTTCTTTTTCTGAGAAGAGATATGTGGGGAGGGGGGGGGGGTGGAATTTGTATTTTTCTAATATTTTTGCACTGCCTACTCAATATTGTGTTTTTTCCCATAGGTACCTGTGTACTTTTCGTACTCTGAATCAATCCTAAAAAATAATAAATTTTAATCAAAAAATAATAAAATTTATTCAAAAAAATAATGACGTGTCCCAGTTCTCAAAATAGGTAAAATTTATCATTTTTTTGAATAAAATTTATTCTTTTTGGTAAAAGTTATTCATTTTTTTGACAAATTTTATCATTTTTTCTGATAATAAATATTATTTTTTTGAACAAATTTCACCTATTTTGTGAATTGAAACACGTTATTATTATTTTTGAATACATTTTATTATTTTTTTGAATAGGTACATTTTATTATTTTTTGATTAAAATTTATTATTTTTTGATTAAAATTTATTATTTTAGTAAAATTTATCAATTTTTTGATAAAATCTATCTTTTTTTTGATAAAATTCATTATTTTTGGGGTAAAATGTATTCATTTATTAACTTCTGTTTTTTCCGTGTAAAAAACTGTATTTGGCAGAATTACCAAAAAATACGAAAATCCAAAAAATCTACAATTCGCATCGACTTAAGTATCAAAATAACCATTCCGGTCCAAAAACCTTAATTACCATGGTAAATCTCGATACTAACCCGCAATCAGGAGCAGGACACCAGCGAGTATCCGGATCAACAGCTAATATTCTACGTAACGTAAAATCTTCGTATTTTTCAAACAGCACTGGATCATTGAGTACCATTCTAATATCTGCACATAAATCAAACCACATCCAAATTAATCTCACATTAAATGAAAAACAAAAAACCAACAATTTCTTCCTCCCATCCTCCCTCACATTACCTCACCAATGACCCAAAATACCCATTTTCGTGACTCGGCTGGCTCAAATAGGTCTATTCATCAATCAATACGTCATAATTCGGTAGACGTTTCGTGCTTTGATAATCATCGTAATCGAGCATTAATTAACGGTAAATATTTACACGTTGCTCGAGGCTTTACTGGTTTTCGTGATTTTTTACTATTAATTCACACTCGCCAGCAGCCTCGGTTTATTCAACGCAGGTTTCCTAGCCAGTTCGAAACATATTTATACCCAAATACAATGTGCAAACATATCGCACGTACGCACAAAAACACACCTACGTATGCTCATTCTCGTATTCGTCAATAAAAACCATCGGTGTCGAGAATTCGTACAGTTTTATGGTTCAATCTACGTACGAATTTTACGAGAAACACCGAGCGAGCATTTTACGTGCGTATATATTTACATTATTATACTTTGGTATCATAACATCGTAGGTACCTACGATAAATGTTTACACATCGAACGTGTCATTCGCCTGGTCGTATTATAAATTCATTGACCGCAAGTACCCAACAATCTGGCTCGGCGATCGTATTAAAAAATTTTAATCTCACGATTATATCTTTTACTCACCATTCGGATGTAAGCTTTCCGGGCATTCTGGACACATGACGTTAACCCTAGATTCGGAAATCTCGATACGTAAATACTGCTGGTAGCAATCAATACAGGAACGATGCTGGCAACTAATCAATTTTGGAAAAAATTCTATAGGTAGATCGGCTAAACATAACGGACATTCTCGTAATTTACAGTCTTCGCTCTGTAACGACAAAACATAGAGAAAAAACTCGATTAATAAAAGAGTCTCGTAATATGTTCCGAGTATTAGGTATACTAGTTTATAGGCAGGTATTTTAATAAAGCTCGAAGGGATGACTTTCTTTCGCCTGTGTTTCCAAATATTAAGAAATATCTAAACGAATGCGTACGAGAGTCAAACCGGTTACATGAGTCAAGCTTGTATAATGTATGGATATTCAAAACTTGAGAGAATATTCCGCACAAATGCTAAATACGTTTATAATTTTCACTCTTAATTATCCTGTTTATTGTTCTAGCCGCGATGGCAGTGGAAGTGGAAATGTATCACGCGGTTACGTTTACGAGATTCATTCTTTTGGCCGTCGAGTTGCGCCGGATTCTTCCGAAATTCAGCCAAGAGAACGTATAACGGAAGACGAGCCGAGCTGATTTGGGAAAACGCATTCCTTTCGTGGATTTCCTATCTCTTTCTTGTTCTAACGAAGTCGCGGAGATATTTAAATCACGTCTCGGGGTAAGCTGGAGATGTGCGGGGTGTTCGGAGTAGAATTACGGAGGGTTTTTGGAAGTAGTGGGAGGGGGTATTTTGAGTGAGGGAGATGAACTTTTGGTTTATTGGTGCAATTCGTTGAAACAAATGCAATTTTTTGGCATTTTTTTTTCATTAAAAACACAATTTTGAATTTACATATAACTTTGAGAGAGAAGAGATCTGGCGAGATGTTTTTTTTAAAAAATAATCTGTATTGTTTAATTTGTTTAAACTCACAAGGGACCAACCCGAAGTATGACAGGCTAAAAAAATTCAGGTTTGCAGAATATCATTAGAAACTTTCAAAACTAAAATTTCAGCTCCTAAAGTTGACTAAAAGGGAAATCGTGAGGAGGGGAGTTGAACTTCAAGAGTGATTTTAATTTACAAGCAGATTCAGGCGACCATCCCATTTCTAGATGGTCAATTAGCTTGTGGTACAAAATTCATCTTCTAAATACCATTATGGGAACTTATTCAGATTTCTGGATTTTTTTCAGTGTAAGTATTAGACAATTTTAGAAATTCAAATCAACCATTGAAACTGAAATTTTAATCGTACAAGTTTTCTGTGAAGTTTCACAAGCCTGTATAATTTTCGTTTGGCGAGTCAGACCTCGGATAGGTCCTTCGTCAAATTCAAATATGTAGACGAGGCGGAGTGGGGGAGGGTCAAAAATAAAAAATGACTCGAATTTTGAACTGAGCATCGTCGAAAACCTAACAAAGGGCATGTCATTCGAATTTTTGATTTTTTTGGTTCAATTTTAATAATTTATGATTCCAGGAGCGGGTGGGGGGGGGGGTCAATCTTCTGAAATGGATGATCAACTTTTTACGATTGAAAATGGTAAACATTTTGTTAGACCATAGATTCGTAAAAACTTGGAAAAAAATGAAGTAAAGTTTCCTCTGAAAGGAAATGTTGATAACATGGATATGTTTTTTCTTCTCATCGTGACTTTCTGACGTTTCTGACATAACCTCTTGAAAATTTTGGAACAACCCCCTCCCCCACCCCCACCCTCCAACCCAGAAGAAGAAACATATCCATGTTAATTTGAATGATACTGAATTTTTGATGTCATATCGCTTTTAAATTTATTAAAATTACTTCGTAATTTCGAAAAAAAAAGTTTTTAGTCTGGCAAAATGTTAAAATTTTACATCGATTTCAATTTTGAAAATGAGAAAAAAGAAAAAAAAATTCAGGTAACATATTTGATCTTTAATAAAAAATTATCAACTGAAAAATGGCAAAGTCATAAAAATGTTAATTTTGTTTGTTCACATTCTTCAATTTATTTATCAAAGTAGTACTCTAGTAATTCTAAAAATAAGAAAAAAATAAAAAAGATTTGAATACGGTATCCATCATTCACAGAAAGTCTGACAGTCATTAATAATTTTTTTTATTTTTGGCCCTATCTTTGAAGGTATTGCTTTGATGTGATGTTGGAAAGGGGGAAAGAGGACAGGGAAACTTTAAAATTGTTTTTTTCCTACAATTTACACGTGGCGTCGTTTCAAATGTGACATGCTGAATGTTTGACATTTATGATCAATTTTTCAGAAAAAATTGTACAGTGGAATCCGCTTATAAGCAATCCGGTTATAAGCATAATTCGGTTATAAGCATCAAAAGTGGCTGGGACGGAACGGTTCTATCTTTTTGCATGTAAAAAATTTCGGTTATTAGCATCACTTTGGATGAATGAAGCCGGTTTTAAGGATTGAATATTTATCAGAAAACATATAAAAATCACTGAAATAAGTTCATTCGCACGAATATTTTGTAAGATTATCGCTATATGATCCATTCTTGATGCACTCGTTCATAAATTTTATTCAATTTCACTCAATTAACAATTGAGCAATCAGTATGCGAAAAATTCCCTTTAATATGAATTGTGAACTGTGTTGCTGTTCTTATCAAAATGAGTTTTCATTCTATCCAAAAAATTGAATTTACTAAAAACATTTTGATAAACTTGGTGCCCTGAGTCAAGTAGCTGTAGCATCTAAATTGAGGACATCGCGTCTATGTTTTGTACATAGATGCTGTAGCTGTACTGAATAGAGGTGTTCAATTCTATGTAGAGCCCTTTGATATTCAATATAATCACGTAAAATTCATAGAAAGTATGCCATAAAGGAGACTTCCAAAGAGTAGGAAAAAAATGGACGATTTCATCTAAAAAAAAAATATTAAAATATTCACTTTTTTTTTGTAAAAATTTTGGCTCAAAAAATATTTTTCGGTTATTAGAATAATTCGGTTATAAGGATTGAAATCACCCGGTCCCAACTCGATCCTTATAAGCGGATTCCACTGTAGTAAAATTATGAGGGGCGTTTTTCCAAACCGAGATAACTAGGTACAAAAACCAAAGGACTTGGATACAAATAATTTTTTTTTCAATACCAAAAAAAATTACATCAAGGGACCTTTCCTCTTATACAGTTTTTGTATAGCTATCTCGATTTAGGAAAACGCTCCTCTATTCAAGTAGCATGGGCAACATTGTTCAATTTTCGCAAAAACTGAGTAAAAAAAAACATGAAATATCCAACGTCTTTAATTGAAAAAAATTGAATTTTACGCAATTTAATCAAAAATAATTCCTAAAACATATCCATATGATTCGAAAATTTTGCTTCCAAAGTAAAACTATGGTGAGATGAAATTCAATTCCATTTTACAATTTTTTTTCAAGGTCCTTTACATTTTTCCAAGGTTGAAACCAAAAAGCTCAGCTTTTAACTTTAAGATATGAATGATTTTTGATCTTTCTTGATTTTATTTTCCAACAATGCAACTTGATAGACTTCAAGTAAAATTAGATTGGAGGTACCAGACTGCAAAATTGGATATTTTCGTAGCGAAAGATATACCATTTTTTCCCATGAGACATAATCGAGGGTATGGTTATCTATAAAGATGATGATGATTTTCTAAAATTTTGAGATGACCAAAAATTTTTAAGTGGTATCGAAGGACCGAAGATCAAAACCCCAGTTACATTTATTTTACAATTAAAACCAAAAAAGTACTTACATTTTTTCAAAAAAAAAAAAAAAAATTGGAATAAAAAAATGAATAATCAATTTTCTCCATGAAGATTTCAAATCCATAAAAAAATTTCCCATCGAAAATAATCTCATCACATCGCCAATAATCACGCACTCCCCATAAAATTACATTACGTGTACAGATTTCAAACTACCTTCAAGACGGCAACTAATCCGAAAACGATTAGTTATGGAACACCCTATACGTACTACTATGCACACACGGCCACAAAAATGTCAACCTTTAGTTCGCAACACGATAAATTGAAACCACCGTGTGCTTTTTATTCGGGTCTCCCTGTTCCTATGCAGCATACAAAATCTCTCGCTTTGTTACCACTACCACAATCCACAGCGCCATGTTCGTTTCGTACTTAAAAGCTTTCTTCTCATTTTTCCTCCAGACATTTTTACGAATTTATTGTCTTCTCTTTTTTTGAAATTTATTAAAAATTTCAAACTTTTTATCGTTTTACGATATCTTGGAAATTCGTTGTCTTTGTCTAAATAAATTAAATTTAGCAAATTTTTTCGAAAAAATGTTTCGAAGGGGGGAAAAAATGAGAATTTTAATTTCTTTCGTCTAGTTTTGTAAACATTATTCAATCTGTTTTGAAAATTCCCGCAAGCTTTTTTTCGTATCAAAGGTCAAAATTTACAAAGTTTTTCAAAAGTTTTCGTAGAATGTGTTGTTTCAAAGATTGAAAGCGAAAACTGCAGCTATTCGAGGATGAATTTTGTAAAATTGAAAAAAAAAATCATCAGAAAAAGAATAAGTCTAGATAGAACGGCTACACGGTTCGTAGATTTCATCTATAAAAGTTACAATCTGAGAAATAAAGTAAATATGTATTTTTCGCTTTTATATGGAATTGAAACATTTTAGAAATTTTTTCGATTGGAATTAAAGAAATATGAAATTTTTCAGAAATGTGGGTTGTAAGAAATAGAGCAATGAAGTTTCTTAATGCTGTATTCAGAAAAATTAAGAGGACAGAAGGGGTAAAGGGGAATAATTGTATCGAACGCCGAAATGGGCAATTAACTGAGAAAAATGATTACAAACAGTAATTTCACCAAATTGAATGATTTTTTAAGCCGAGAATTCAAATTTCTTAAATAAAAAGTTGAATGTCCATTTCTTTCCTTCCTTAACCTCCGTCTCAAAATATCTCTCGAAAAATCTTCAGAAATTTTAGGAACAATTTTCTTAGAGGACGAGATTATTTCACAATAGTTCTCCTCGGAAATTCAAAAAAAAAAAATGGCAAAAATCCAGTTCACCATCATTTCAAAAAAAATATTAACAGATTTAATGGGTTAGATTTTTCTCCAAAAAGCTGAAAAAAATTGAAGATTTCATCAACTCTCAATCGAATTTCAAAACCTTCAAATTTTGAAAATCCTCCAGACCAACAATAAATTTTACCAATTTAAACATTCCAAATTGATTTTTTCGATCGAGGTTAGCGAAAAATTTTAAATTTTATAAGCTTTGCAAAATTGGAAAACCAATTTGGGATTTTAACAATGTTTCATTTTCGAATTGAAATGTTACTTTTTCAATCCAATTTAAAAATTTCAAAAAACGAGTTCGAATTTATTTTAAAAATTGACTCTCATCAACCTTTTTTTTTTTTTTACAACTTTTATCATCTAGAATTTTTTTGAAAATTTAAAAATTTTACACCTGAATTTCATTTTAAAAACCCCAATGAAACCTTTATTCGTCAAAAAATCACACCTTTCGAAATCGTCCTTTTCGCCAGGCAATTTTACAACACCCTGTGGAATAATCAAGTCCACGTGTATTTCCGATCCTTCGAAACGGTCGAACATTTCGACGAAATTCTCAATACGTTCACGTTATAAAAAAATCTCCAGCAATAAAGGTAAAAATTCCAAACGAGCTCAACACTTTTATAACTTTCTTAACTGGAATCGATTCATTGAAAATTCGTATCACTCTTCGAGGCAGAATTTTTACTAGTGTCCGAACTAAATTGAGGATTAGTCTGAAATACCTTTATACCAGCCCATATACTCGTGTATTACAACCCTTATTTTTACAAGCAATAAAAAAAAAAGACGAGGAGAAAAAAATAAGAAAATTTTGGCACAGGTAGGGTAGAGGTTCACGGTGTACCTTGTAAAGCCTTATGTAACAACGTTGCCAACTTACACCGCCTCATCATTCCAACTTCTGTTCGCTTCTTTAATACGCTTTTGATCGATTTTAAAATACCATTCGAAAGAAAAACTACACGCCGCTAATGTCGAAAACGTTTTAAAAATAATTGAAAAATTTTTCACAAAATTGGCTAAAATTCTCTTTCTCTCTCATTCCGTATTCCCTCCGAACGAGACGCCGTCGCGAATTAATGACGTAAAACAGAGCGTAGCACGGCATTTAAGCAGCTCCTACACGCGATTATAAACGACACGTTTTTGCGCTCTCTGATTGGCCGTTCTTTCCATCCGTTATCACATTCATGCTTGTCTTTCCTTTACCGTGTTTACATCGTTTTGAAAATTTATTGCATTTATGTTTGAATGTTCGAAATGAAAATTTTAAAATAAAAATACTCTAGAATTTGAGTAAGAATATAGATGTTTGTGGTAGGAAAAATAATCTACGTTAAATTCTCTCTCAGATAGAATAGATTTTAGATTTAAACTGCAAGTTCTACTACTACTACTACTTGTACCGGAAATTTATCAAAATCAAAAGTTATTCAAGTTCAAAGTTACGATTACCTACGAAGGCGAAGTTCTATTGTAAATATTATACATTTTTTAAACGTTGTGTTAGAATATCTCAAGAATTTGAGTGAGAACATAGGTTTTTGAGGTAGAGAAAAATAATTTACGTTCAATTCTGCCTGCAACCGATGTAAAGATAACAAATATGTAATAATATTTGCAATAAAAACTGCTTTGGAACTTTGAACTTCAATAACTTTCGATCAGTTGCTAGTACTACGACGTACAACTCTCAAATCAATTCTATCTTGTAGAGCATTTATCGTAGATTATTTTTCCTACTTCGAAGACATAAGACATAAGTATGTATTGTACTCGCTTAAAATTTCGGGTTATTCTAAGTAGAGTTGAAAAAAGGATAGTTTTTGTAGCATTTTCTAATATTCACAGTTCACACAGCAATTTTTAAAAAAATCTGAAAAAATCGCAGCGAAATAAATAGACGTAATATTGAATGATACGTGATAACAAACGATCAGCTGGAATGGATGGGTGGAGCTTAGCGACCAATCAGAGGGCACAAAAGCGTGCCGTTTATAATCGCGTGTAGGAGCTGCTTAAATGCCGTAGCGCGCGTCACTCGCAGTCAACTGATGAGTTACCTGCTCCAGTTTGCCAGCTCGGAGAATTTTTCATAGAAGTCTCCAGAGTATTAAAAATATGACCGACTCGGCGATATAAACCCGAATTATTCGTCGTTTTCTTATTTAAAAAAAACTTCATTTTTATCCCCTCTACGCCCTCCGCCGAATTATGACCATTGACCTATTTAATAGCAACCTTACATGGTATTTTTTTCCTCATTTCCAACTCGTTAAAAGATTTTTCTCAAAATATACTCATTATTTTTATTATTCGGTATATTTTTCCTCCATTTCATCGCCGGAACTGGAGAAAATGAATAATGATATCAACGATTCTTATAACTGTCGCTTTTTAATCTTTAAATAAGAAAAAATACGCGTAATAAAATAATAAATGAGCCCGCCGAGCTGATTTTATTTTCAAAAGAATTACGCAATTTTGATTTATTATGTTTCGATCGATTCGAAACGTTGTGTTTGGTTCTCAAAAGTAAAAAGAGGCAGAGTAAATTTACGGGCCAAGTAACTAATTCTTAATGAGTCTTATTTTCTTATTATTTTTAATTAAAATATTATACTCGTTTATGGTTTGATTAATTTTGTCTAATTCGATGATGAAAAATATTTGAAATTTTTTCGCAAAGAGTTATTTTCTCTTGTGAATTTCTCCTTGAATTGGGTGAAAAAATTAGGCCATCAAATTTCATTAGTTTGCTATAATTTTGGACGAATTGAATGAATTTCAATTAAAAATTCGGTAAAATTGAATTAAAATTTGTTATGAATTTTTTTTTTCAGTAATAATTTAACATCAGCGTTGCCAAATTTGAGTAACGTTCTAAAAAATTTCTTCCAAGAAACCAATGATTCATTGATCCTCCCTCCTCATTTCTCATTCTAAGCACCAAACGTGAAAAAATCACAACATTACGAAATGATTGGTGGAAGAAAATGCAATTTTTAAACCATATTTCATCAGTAAGAAAAACATCCGAAAATTTCAAAAATAGAATTGAAGTAAAATTATTCAAAATTTTTCAAAAAAAATCATAATCGACTGAAATTGAATGAAATTTTACAAAATAAATGTCAACAATACATCAACTTGAACGTATTGATAGTTGCATAACTCAAACACGAGGCAGATAAACAATAATCCCCTTCCTTCCTAACCTCACCGAAATTATTTTTCAATGCAAATTACCTTCCTTCTCGAGGATATTTTCCTGCTTTTACGTTTCGTCACCTTTTGATCACTCGAATCACAATTTTTACACATTCTTGCTCTGAAATTTTCCTATTTAAAAAAATTAACCACTTCGAAAAACTCGAAAAAAATAGAAAAAAATACAAACACACGAGTAGCTTTAAGCTTTCTCCAACCACAACGACTGCAAACTACGTAGATCAAGTAAATATATAAACATCATTCAGTGCAATACGAACATGATGCAAGTTGAGAACTCAATTGATCATCTACCCATATCCATCATTAGTAGAGGGTTTCTTATCACCACCACAATCATGACTCATTTAAACCACACAAGACGAAAAATAAACCCGAAAATTCCCCAAACACAATAAAACAAAAGTTATGTATGGGAAATAGAAACGTCGGTCTACGATCGAGTTGTGCTTAGTTTAAAAACATTTTACATTTAGCCATTCTTTTTTTTTTCCTTTTCCTATAACACAAAACCGTCGATAAATTTGGTCGTTTTGGCCTCTTTTTTTTATTTTTTTCTTGCTATCGTCTTGAAATGGCGTCTCGACTCTCGAGTTGAAACTCACTCGCACAGCTATTTTTTCCCGTCTCGTATATTTATATACTTTTACGAATACAATTGTTCGTCGAAATTTGGAATTCAGTTCACGTAAAAAGTTTTACCCATTCTAGAACACCCCGTTTCGCTCCGATCCCCTGTACCACTGCAGAGCTCGCCCTGGTGTTGGAATTTCGATATAAAACATGCTAATAAGTTGTTTGTAGTATAAAAAGTTCGACCCGATGCCAACAATTGCCAATACATCGAACGTGGAAATACTAATCCTGCGAATAAGGCGCACAGGGAGAAAAAATTTAAAAGGAGGTCAAGTCTGGCTCAGGATTTGTATCGTGACTTCTTAAATGAGGATTGGAAAAATCATCGGGAATAGAATTTGTATTCGGATGATTCTCTTTGAATTGAAATTACGATAAAGTTGAAGATTGTTATAGGTAAATTTGGCTACCACCTCGCCTTTACCTATATCGTGTGGCTACACTGGGTGCATCGAGTATTACGACGCTCCGAGCCGGTACTTGGACGTCCGAGTACCGCGATCGGAATCAGTACAGTTTGTTAATTACGTGTGTAATTGTTCTGTCAACGTCTCGGCCACGAGCTACCGCTCGTGCCCAATGTTAATTTGTTCTTTTCTGCTAATTTGTCAGTTCGTATAAAGTGCCGATAATTCGCCTTGCGAATTATCTTATTTCCGTTAATTTGTCAATTTCAAATTAAAGTGTCATTAAACAGTCAATTTTCAGTTAATTTGTGTTTTTCTGTTAATTTGGTTATTACAAGTGTAACAGTTTGTAATATTCCCTGCTCATGCAGGAATGTTAAAGTAGTCGTTTCGCGGACCTCTATTTTTAACATTGGCGCCCTGGTCGTGGTGGTTTTTGGTGGAAGTGCACCCCCCAGAATCGCACACCTGAGTTGAAGGTAAATCCACGGATTTACAGGTGAGTGTTTTTATACACTGGTGAACTTTTTGAGCTTGTATTCAAGCTAATTTTCCCCCTAAAAAGATCGTTCTGAGAATATTGAACTTCAATATTTCTCAGTTTTTATGTGTATTTCTTAATTCGACTCGAATTAAGAAACCCCCCCCCCCCCCTGTGAACTTTTTTAACCATCTTTTAGTACCAGATTTGTATGATTTCCGTGTGAACTGCTCTGGAAAATCTTTCCATCGAGATCTGATCCACGGAATCGTACATAAAGGTGGCTCAAGGTGCCCTTTTGGACATCGGACGATTTCCGTCGCCATCTTGGAATCTTGGAAGACCCATTCCATTGCGGCTCGACATCGAGCTCGCCAACGGATACGCGGCAGGTACGAGCACTCCGCTCCCTCCCGCACCACCCGGACTTGAACAATCATCAGCAACGATTTTGCAAACGTAGCGTCTGGCATCATCGAGCTGCGACTTCGCGCTGAATTTTCTGCCGACCTATCGTAGCTCCTTGAGATTGTATGGCCAACAATCTCGGAACTCTAGATCAGCGATTATTTATCTGACGAATGCTTACGTACCTTGGCATTGCCGGACATCGCAATTGCTCAATTATATTGCTGACCATACTTGTGATTTGCATATACATACATATGTGTATGATTTTACTCAGATTTGTCCAGTCGTAAATAATTTTTGAATTATTTACCACTCAGTGAACTCGATTTTTGACTTTTTAATTTTCAATTTAGAAATTATCTGACGTCAGATAACTCAATTGAAAATTACCCGATTTTGTGCTTTTTGAGAATATTTCAGCACGGATTGAAATATCTCCACGAACTTTTTTTTTTTCCTTTGTGTATTTTTTTATTTTTTTTTAGTATTTTTTAGATACTTTTATCTTAGGTGCAGCCAGTTTGCCTATAACTTTGCTCCAATATATTTTATAGGTTTTTATTGCAATTTGACTGCAAATTGCAAGCAACGTTATTCTGTTGCAATTTTCAGCTGCAAGAATTGAAAATATTTACGACTTCGTAAATATTCACTGTTTTTATTTTTTAGGAATATTTTATTTTTTATTTTAGGTGCAGATTCACCTGTACTTTGCTCCAATATTTTCGCACTGCGAAAATATCCTGACGAACATTTTATTTTTTTTAATAAAGTGCTGCCAATTTGCCTATACTTTGCTCCATAATTATTTTATTATTTGTGCATTTTATGCAATTTGACTTCAAATTGCCAATTATTCTGAATATTTTGCATATTTTTTACGTGTGCTTTGTGTGCTTGGGCTCTAAGCTTGCAATTATACGACCTTGTTTACCTATTTGATTTTGCTATAGGATTTTTTGTAATTTTTTGGAAATTTTTTATTGACGTCAATAAAAATCCACGATGTCGGATATAGAGTTAGGTGTAAACGAAATTAGGGCTATTCCAGAACCTGGGACTGCTGACGCAGCAGCCATCAGTGCTCGTACTCGTAGCGCCGCGAACCGCGCCGCGCAACCGATCGTAAATAATACATCTACCGCAACGACATCCGCGAAATCGAAACGAGGTAGAAAACGTAAAAATCGTATTTCGACCGAAAACAATAATTCTGAACGTCAGAATATTGAAAACGATCAACCGTTGGCTGACGTAAATAATCCACTGCTCGACGTTCAAGCAGTAATTAATCCTCGACCCAGCCAAGAATTTGGACCACCAAATCTTGAAGATCAAGAATTTGAGAACCAAATGTTAAATTTAAATATTCCGGAACATCCAGAAATTCAAGCTCCGCATAATTCTCCCGCGACCTCTGAAAATGTAAATATCAACTCAAATATTTCATCGGACCGACCTTTGTCTGACCCCGGTAGTCACCCCTCTGGTGTAACGGTGGAGAACGTCTCCACCTCTGACACCGAAGGGGACAGCGTTATTCACCATAATCCACCACCGGAAACCGATGAATCAGGAATTGAGGAGAATTTTGCATCAGCATCGGATTCGGATCAAAGTGAGGACAACGTGCACCAAAATTCGCCAAGTACGATATTGGCTCTACAAGGAAGTAATGGGGCACAAACCCCTCCGACCCCCTCAGCATTCCAATACGTAGGATCGCGACCTGCATCCACGGAAAGTCACGTTTGGGCCCATGAACGATATTTGAAAGATCGTAGACATTTACGTAATGGTACCCCTTCGCGACCAATACCGCCTATGCACAGCGTAGGCAACCGTATTGACTCGCCACGTATGATGACTAATCAACCGAATAGTATACTCGTACCAGTCACCGTTCATGCGCCAATGAATCACGATACTACCATCGTGCCAAGGGGCACTGGAGTAATCATGAACCCTCCGACTCATCAAGTTCCGGTTATACAAATGAATACCTCCGGTGGGGGCCAAATGTTAGGAAATTCGGCTGTCCCGCCCCTCGCCATCGGGGAAGGTAATTTTGCCAGTAATACCTTCCAGCAGATGCTGGAAGAAGAAAGAATGCAAAATAATGCCCGTTTTACGTCAATCGAGGAACAACTCGAAGATCAAGCGAAATACAATGAAGAAAACACTGCGACGTCGCAGTGCATTCAGAGTGTTTTGAATAAACAACATCTTCGAATCGGTGAAACAGAAGATGCTCTGACTAAAATCGGCGAATTCCTCAAATTAAACTCGAAACGTATGGACGATACCGTAAAAGAAATTAAGGAAACTACAAAAAAACGTTTCGAAGATATCGAAAAAGATATCGACAGTAAAGACCAAAACATACGGTTTCGAATGGGCCAACAAGAACAACTGGGTTCCGTAATAATCGACCGTTTAACAGACGTTGAGAAAAACGTGGGCGAAAAACTCGATGAACGCATTTTTAACCAAGTGCGAGCGGCTACTGCCGTTAAAAATTTCGAAGAAGGTAGGCACCCAGAAGCCCGAAAAAGTAGACGAAGGACGATGAAAACGGACACCTCCGTTGAAGCCTTCCGAACAAGAGGAATTATCCTCAACAAGGAAACCATACATCAGCCGATGGAATTTCTGAGTCGATTCGAAGATCATATTGAGGACCTCGATATGACGGAACATCAAAAATGTGGCCTGGTTTTAACCCTGATAAACGAACATCTCGCATGGGTTAAACAACAAGCGACAGCTAATAATTGGGAGAAATTTCGTGATGATTTCGAAACGGAATTCTGGGGCATAGGAGCTCAAGAAAACTCCTTCAGAGCGTTCCAAAAAACGATATTTAAAGCCGAAAATTCCCGTGCGATGGCTGGGAAATACCTGAATTGGTATCCGACTTTAATCAACATGGATAATGTACCCGACTCGCGTGTCATATCCGTCATGTATAATAAAATGCCTCAGACGATGAAAGATAAATTCTCACTTGACGACAAGTCAGAATTGGAAAAATTCCATAAACGATTATACGAAATTTCGCGAGACAACGAAGAAGTTCCCGAAGATGCGGTTGGCGTCTTCGAAATTGAAACGACCACCACTCGCGAAAAATCACCATCACGTCCCCAATTTACTACGAATCCGGTTCAATATAACCAAAACCGGAATCAGAATCAGAATAGAAATAATTATAATAGTAATAATAACCAAAATTGGAATAATTCCAATCGAAATCAGAATTGGAATACGAATTCAAATCCGAATAATAATCAAAATCGCTCGAATCCGAATACTCGTACCAATAATGCACCGCATCCGCGACAGACAGATGCCGGTAGTGCACCCAGACGTAGTGACGACACTACGCCCATATTGAAAAAGGTACATTTCAATGATGGACGACCGCGGACGCCGCCAGTCAACCACATTGAAACCGAGTCAAACGAAAACCCTCAATATGAAAACGTTGATGAGATCATCAACGAACAACTCTCGGGAGTAACCCTAGAAGACTGCTCGGAAAACGAGTAAAGCTAGGGCCGAGAGGGCCAAGCCCTAGCAAAAGTAACATCGAGCCCGAATATTTCGAAAAATATTTTGCGGACTATGAATTCATCGGCGACGGAGTTCCACATTTCTTAAAACGGGAGGACGCGAGAATGAAACCGCTCCCTTCGTATTTAAAACATCAAATTTCCTTCGGTGACTTACTGAAAGAAATCGAAAATGTGGAATTCGATAAAAAGAAAGCTATTCTCGGAATTGGAACATTAGAATTGAATTATTCGAAGAAACCCTTCGAAACACTAGACAAGGAACTACGAGCCGTAGTTAACTGTTTATGTGAGAAAGGGTTTGAAGAAATAATTATATGCTTTCCGATCATTAAACCGAGAATACAAGGCGAAAAACCGGTACGAAAATACCGGTACGTTCAATTCCGCCGAATGTTTACTCGTCTGACGCAAGACGATCGAATTTCGATATGGCATCAACCCGCTCATTGTTACGCTGAAATGGTGTGGGAAAATAATTACCTCGGACGACGCATTGCGCGACCCGCGCACGATTCTGACGATAATATGATCCCGAGAATGGATAAATTCCATTACTCTGAACCGATGAAGAAGTACTTCATATCTGAAAGGACATGTGCCGAAGCGGCACAGGCCCTTCTCCGTGATAAACAACACCATGATTCGAAACCCCGAAAACGCACGGCGTCAGGGAGAATCAAAATTCGTAACGATGATCCGGATTATTACAAGCCAGACCCGAATGGGGCAAAGAAAAAGGAACGAAGAGAAAAACACGAAAAATTCTACGAAACCTACATACTTCGTCCTGAGAAACCAATGGCCCCGCCGGGTATGTCAACATCGAATATTCCATCCTTCACGAAGTCGAATGAAGGATCCGATAAATCGCAGGAAATACCTGCCAACGATTCCCGCAGACGCCCGATGCGTAATTCCGACTCGGAATCTAGTTCTTCTTCCTCCAGTGACGACACTGAAGAGGATGAACCTCCTGCACCGGCTCCGGTATCAGGACAAAAGGGAATCAAACCTATAGATCCGGAAGAAGTTCATAAGTTGAACACACGTCATCCTCGACGACGACCGTCGAAACGTGCAAAAACGGACTACAAGACGGCTGACGAGAAAAGTCAGACCGAAAACTCTGATGGTTTTGAAACGGGATGCGAGTTCGCATACCCCAGTTACGATGTGAAATTCGTTGACCCCATCGAAAATGCAAAAATTTTGGTAAAAGATCTCGATCCGATCATATTGCAACAGATCGTAACCGAAACATCAGAAGACCTGACTTGTGTAATTGAGATGGAATTCGGCGATAAGATGCTTCACTCGGTCCAATTGGACACAGGGGCACTCCCGAATGTCATGTCTCACAAGATGGTTGAAGAGATCACGATCAACCATCCAAATCACATCATGTACGTGCCTCTCGCTCGCCCGATCAAAATGAAACTGGCAGACGGCAAGCTCGTCGACTCGATGACCAACATTGTGTTGGTGGCCATGCATTTCATGGACATCCCAATGATTATGCCATTTTACGTGCTTGAAACAACAGCACGGATCATTATTGTTGGTCGATTATCCATGAAAATACTTGGAATCGAGTTAAACCAACAAGAAGGATATGCGTGGTGTAAACCACGCGGTCGCGCCCACAAGGCGAAAATACCATTCTTGCCGAGCCATGCATTTCAAGGGGCAGATTTATACCAGATGGACATCCTGAAGGTAGATGTCCATAAGAACTATCAACACGAGTCGATCCATACGACGAAGGATCGAACACGAAAACTCGACTGGTTGCCACTCGATCCCGAAGATCGGGACCACGGCCCGCAGCAATTTCGCGAGAAATTGCGTAAAGATCTAAACGAAGCGGTCCAAGGCGGGTGGATAACACAGCGAGAGGCCGATGACACATACGACGAATTAGTAACTTTCGACGATTGTTTCAGCCGATATCCCGGATTATACACAGGGAAGGTAGACGGCAAACAACGGGAGGTAGATTTCAAATTCAATACCCCCGAAGAGAAATGGGGCACCTGGAGAGGTGAGAAATACCGCCCGTCGAAAAAGTTGAAATTACTAATTCGAAAAACAATCAAGACTATGTTAGCGTTGAAAATAATTAGACCATCAAAATCAACGTATATTAACACCCTCCCACCGGTCGTCAAGAAAAATGGCGAATTGAGACTATGTCTCAACGCCGATGAATTGAATAAATGGCTTGAAAGAGTCTTAACGGAACCAAGATGCATCGAAACGATAATAAACGAAGCGCAAGGTGAGTGGTTCAGTACCCTTGACTTCGTAGCCGGGTTCTGGCAACTCATCTTGAGCGCTCGATCGCGTCAGTTCACCGCCTTTCAAGTCGACGGCCAGGTTTACGAATTCAACAGAATGCCGTACGGACTAAAGATCGCATCGGCCGAATTCATCGAAATGATGAACGAAGTTATTCCAATAGGCATGGAAGGCGTTCAAACTTTCGTTGACGACATTTTGATCGCCGCAAAGACCTTCCAAGAGATGAAAGAGCGTTTAAAGAAAGTATTAACGCTATTACGAATAAACGGATTGAAGCTCAATCCGACGAAGACCGATCTCTTTAAACGAGAAACGAAACATCTCGGCTTTCGACTCGCGAAAGATACTATTGGAAAACAGAGCGAGAAAATTCAGAAATTTAACGAATTTAAGCAGAAACACACTAACGCGAAAGGCGAATTTTCCCTGACAAAGGTGAAACACGTCCAAACGTTAGTCGGCTTAACGGGACTTTACCAGCGTTTTATCCCGAACTACCAACAGATTCTCGCCCCCATTCATCGCCTGGTGACCCCGAACAAAGAAAATTGTGAATGGGGACCAGAACAGGCCGAAGCATTTAGACAACTCGAGGCCGAGTATGTCAAAGACTTTAAACTACGGCCGTTGGATCCCAAATTAGACTTATATCTCGAAACATTGACCACCGACGACGCGATGAATTCGGTCCTCTACCAGATCGTAGAGGACCAAGAATGCGTCGTCATGTTTACAAGTTATTCGTTCCGCCCGCATCAAAAGAAGTATACAATACTAGATCGGGAGATGCAAAATCTTGTAACCACGATTCATAAGATGCAATCGTGGTTACACGGATCGAAGATTCACGTGCGATCGGACCTGAGACCAGTTGTCCGAAAATTCGAATCGATCGTACAGACTCATCGCAAAGCAGCCGGCTGGATTACCGAGCTGAATAGCTATGATCTCGAATATGACATCAAGACCCCGAAGCGATACTTACAAAAAATAAACGCTCCGGAAATAACTCTATGTACGATCGACGTCGCATTAAAATCCTTGGAATGGACCTCCATCGAACCCTACGCGGTAGAATTCGTCGGAGCCATGACTGGCGACTTATTATCGAATTTAGACGATATCGCACTATACCAGAAAGACGACGTAGCCTGTCAGAAAATTGCGGAAATCCTAACGGGACCTCCCGCGGACAACGCAAAACTGAAGGCAAAACAGGAGAGGCATAGAAAAAAGTTCGTGCTCGTCCCTGACGAACAGGGACGAGACACACTTATGCGAACATACGAAAGCGGAATATCAGTGCCAGTTCTGCCTCGTGAACTGTTCTTTGACACGATAGATTATTTACACGATATCTACGGGCACCCAGGTGCGGCGAAGCTAGAGTCGATTTTCAAACGACTGTATTTCTATACTAACGCAATGAAATACATACGCACAATATGCAATCAATGCATAGTGTGTAAAATTAATAAGAGCTATTCGCCGCGAAAACACCTGGAGTACGCACAGATTGAGGCGTACCACCTGGGAGACGTTCTCTCAGTGGATCTTTTTGGGCCGTGTGGTCCAAAATCGGGCCCGAGATATTTACTCGTTGTAAAGGATGTGTTCACGGGCAGATGCTGGCTCCGCCCTCTCCACAACATCTTTAACAAGACCATAAACCCGGCAATGGAAGCAATAATAAGGAACATTCTAAGCTTCCAGGTGAAAATTAACAAGGTGATTACGGACAACGGATCACAGTTCACGAGCGACTCGTGGACTAACTTGTTAAATAAATATGACATCGAAGCCCGTCATACTACGACGTATAACCCGCAATCGTCGCTCGTAGAACGAACGATGCGTATAATCGGAGATAAATTGCGGGTCAAGGTCAACGAACGGTATAATCCGAACGGTAGTCACTATGGATGGCACGAATACATCCATGAAATCGAATTGGAAATCAACAACACTCCAACACCGTTCAATTTTACACCGAACGAGGCCTGGGGCATTTCTAACGAACTGTCGAAAGAAATCCCCGCGAAAACGAACATCTTCAATTTTCGCCACAAGCTCCAAGCACTGCTTGAAACTCTGACGAAAAATGAGCCAACATCAGTGACATCAGAATATTTGATGCAAAACAAGTTACACTGGGCCCCCGGAGATCCGGAGAAACCAGATGACTTTTTACACGACGATGACGACTTCGTACGTGTAACGGCTGATGGAGCATGTTCGCACAACGGGCTTGATAAGGCGATAGCAGGCATCGGAATATGCTTTTCTCCTGACTCAGAGAGAAACGTATCCGAAAGAATTTCGGTGGCGAACTTCGCCAACTCGAATAATTTAGCCGAAACCGTTGCAATCCAAAAGGCATTGGAGATCTTGCATTTCAATGACGTGAAAAAAGTAAAATTATTTACTGATTCACAGTACGTTGCAAATGCAATGAATAAATACATGCCGAATTGGAAATTGAATAACTGGAAAAATGCCAAACGTCACGAAGTGGTGCACAAGGACCTCTTCCTGACGATTGAATCGCTGATTCAAAAATTCGACAGTTTTCAATTGCATCATGTCAAGGCTCATGGCGACGATTACGCCAACACCTTCGCTGATCGTCTCGCCAAAAAGTCTGTCTATACGTCTGAACTTAAGAAAATTAAGGTCGATTCACTTTCGCAGCGCGAAATGATTGAAACATATATTCGGGAGCGGCGCATGCAGCAGCGTGCGCACGCCGAATACTTACATAATAAGAATAATTTAGATCCGCCTTTGCTGCGCAAAGGCGACATGATTTTGCTGACTGAGCATAAATCATCCGCTGCTGGCTATGGTATTTCCGAGAAGCTTTTACCGAAAAAGCTCGGGCCATACTATATTGCCAGAAAAATGACGCATAATTGCTACAAAATTGTTGAATCTATTGAAGATACGATAGGTAAAACGGTTAATGTGCGTCAAATTTCCCTATTTTTAACGGTCGCGCAACAAAATGATTTAAAACAGGACGCCTGTTTTAAATCAAAATTACATCAACAAAGTATTGAAGAACGTATTTATCAATACTTGCACGACCACGAAAAAATAGGTAAAGAATTTTCACCCGCTCAATTTCGCAGGCCGGTGAAAATTACAGCGGAAAAAATCGCACACGATGCTGCGAAAAAACTGCACGACGAACGTGCAGCACGCCGCGCCGCGCAAGCAGCGTCAAACAGCAAAGAAAAATCGGCACCGCCGATTAATACATCGAACATGACGCTGCGATCAAAGGCAAGCACCTCCACACCGCCGACGTCGGCGGCAACGAGAAATAATCCGTCCAGTGACGTCACGGTGAAATCCAACGAGCTGAACGAACAGCCTACACCGCACGTCACCAACGAACAGGCGAAGTCGCTACGTTCAAATAAAAATCTTCAATCAACTACCGCTGCCAACCCGCCGCGTAATATTACGCGGAAGAATAAAAAATCATTGCTGGTCGCAATGATGAATTTTATTCCAGAGTCGGAAAAACAAAATTTCACGGAAATTTTAATTTCCGACTCGGAAAGCGAAGATGAATTTGCGCTTGCAAATTCATAATTTAATTACGTAGGTTGGTAATCAATAAACGTTTTTTCGCACTCCAGGAGGGTAGCACTGCTATCTCCTGGCGATTGATACGCAAAGGCGACCGGTTGGTAACGTACCAACCATTATTAATTTTCTCGTTTTGATTGACAGATCTCATGTCAATGTTTGCGTATATAGCTTTTGCTTGTCTGCTTTTCTTTTCGCATTGAACTCTGCGTATTTTTTGTACTGTTTTAACTTTATTTTGATGTATTGAACTTTAATATCTCGCGAGTGCGAAATATTTGTTTTTAAGTATTTGCATAAATCCTATTACCTCGGTAAAGATTTTATAATATAATAATCGGTTTCGAAGTTCGAAACTTTTCCGTTTATCCAATTGATACATTCCGACGTCGGAATATTTTTCACATCTATACTGAATCTACGTTGTTATAGAATATTCGGTGAGTTCATTTTCCTTACTAAATATGCTTTGTAGATTTGATTATGGTAATGGATACAATACGTTTACCCATCCTTGGGTATTAACAGTTAATATCTCATTCGATATTAAAATAGGAAGTTGGAATTCGACGTCGAATTCCAACGATTCTGAAACAATCTCCACTCGAAAGATCGAGTGGAGACAAGAAAATATTTTCAGCATCGAATTCATTTTGTTTATCGCTCACCTCAACGTATTTTTTTACATTTACAACCGAGTAACGAAAGTCGTTACTCGAAGGTGGAATACAATATTTAGCAATTCATACTTTTTCGACGCGAAAAAGCTATAAATTCGTGAGCGATATTGCTGAAATATATATATATAAATGTATGTGATTTTCAGGAAAATGATCGATTTAATACACGACGTCGTGTATTGAAATTCATCAGTGCCAAATGTACCTGCTTTATTACGCTTATTATTATTAAAAATACACGTGAATATATATATTTTGAATACTGTGTTTGCGAATTAGAAAATTCAATATGCGAATCTGCCGCGCATGATTCAAATATTGAATTCGACTAATAAATACAGTTCAACTTCATTGAAAAGCCGTTGCCATGCCGCCGAATTTTCTTGAAGAATATTCATTTATTCCATTTCATGTGTATGTATAGAATATAAGGTTTCGATACACGAAAATGCACGGCATTTTCGAATTCGAAAATATGGTAAAAATAGCTTTAATCGAGTGTACGAATTTGGTACCATACTGACGCCAGTATGATGCAATCGTATACCTACTAACTTTACCTACCTAACGCTACGCAGTTGAAACGCATGGTATACGGGTCCGTATACCCATTTGGTTTCGGCACTGCCGAAAACACGTTTCTTTTTGAAAATCTATTGTCTAGTGTTACGCTGCAAAACCTTATCGATACGAACGACGGTCGTCCGTAGCCGATAACGTGTTTAATTTTAGAAATCCAGTCCATTGTTGCGCTGCAAGAATGGATGGATATTTTTTTTTGTAGATCTTATTACTCGTAGCTGTAAGATACAAACGGATAATTTATTACGGGTAAAAAATGAACCAGCACGGCTGAATTCACGGCTACCCATAATAAACACATTCGATCGAAAATATTCTTGACGAGTAGGTACGACCTACTCATTCTTTCTCGAATACTTCGATCGAATATTTTTTTAGCTTTAAACTACGTTTTAGCCCTCAATTTCCTTCTATCAGTATTAGATGAAATTCAGTTAATTTTGCACGTGCGAAATTAATGAATTTCAACCTAGAATATTTCGAAATATGATACAGTGATCTTCGAAGTCGAAAATCAATTCGTATTCATATTTCTCTCTTTCGCTGCAAATTATTTTACCTATGTCTTAATGTAAGAATTCAAATAAAACACTGTGAATGCCGTCACATTCATAGATATTTACTAAAATATGTGTGGTGAAATATTGTATATTTATTTCTCGACGTCGAGAAATGAATAGGTACGACCTATTCAATAATTTTCAATGTTTCCCAAACATGTTTGAATCATTTACATTAAATATAGGATAAATTTTCGTACGACGAAAATATTTTTTTTGACTTTCACTGCCTATATTTAAGAAATACGAGTCGATTTTTTTTATCAATTTCTCTCCTGTCAACGTACGGATAAATCTGCAGGCAGATTTATTGGTAACTTGACATTTGCTGTTCAAAATACATCAGGAAAATGAGCGAGCCGCTCATGGTCACGATGTATCTTTGCATTACAGCAAATAAAAAAGAGAGAAATTCAAATAAAATATTGCGACGCGCAATATGATTTTTTTTAGTATTTCTAGTCAAATAGGTACCTGATCGATACCAGGAAAGTAGGTATTCCTACTTTCTGGTATAATACTCATAATTTTACCTATTTTTAATACCTATTCATTAACGAATACATGAATTTGCACTGCAAATTCCATATCGTTTCCTTTCATTCAATTTCGAGTGGAATTGAATAGTGATTTTCGCACGTGCGAAAACAAATAGGTACCTATCTATTTAGATCGAAGTCGATTTAAATACTTCTATTTTAGTATTTTGCTGTAGTTTTTGAACCTCGCTTCGTATTTAGACGTAGTTCAAAGTAGATTCGATTGGTATTTGGTAGATAGGTTGGCAAAATTACATGAACTGGATTGACGACGAGATAACGTTGACAACGCCGCCCGTCGAAGGTCGACGAAAGAATTCGGTACATCGGCAATGCTTTTCGAAGCAAGCCAATGTACCTAGACAAAACAATCGGCCGAGACTCAACCTTATCTTTTATCGATTCTTTTCATCGTGATTTTGCTTTCGATGCTTTCTTGGGTGGTTGGAACGTAGCAATTCAACGTATACGAAGTCGTATATCGTTCCTTTATTTTTTTTTGCAGCTATGCTTTCAGACAATCCCAAGGAAAATTCAGACAAGCAATTTCTATTATTGCATACGTCTGAACCGCTTCTCGATCGCCTGATACAGGCGGAAAAATTCGAGAAGCCGCCAAATACAGTCGTATCTACATATATTCCGTCGCTGGCGGAATATACACAGCCGAAGCGACCGCAATTTCGGCCGCCGACGCCCGACTTATTTTTAGAAATGTATGAGATCATCGACGTCGATGATCTCCGATCTGATGTGTCTTCGCTCACGGATTTTCCGCTGAGCGACGACGAATTTGACATAAAAGACCATCCGGCAAACTGGTGCGAGTGCGCCAGTTTAGATTTTAGCACCCGCGTGACGAATGCGCACACCGGCGGCCCGATTATGACCGCCAGATTATTGACTCAATAATCTGAACCGTGCTCTTGACGATCTATTTCGTGCTTTTTTACAGAAATGCCGGAAATTATTTTATGTTCCTGGTGTCGTCGAAACCTCGCCGAGCCGTCAGCAGAACCATCAGGCTCCAGTCGGTATCCCCCGGGGATGCCAATATATGTATATTGGTCATGCGGCCATGCGTTTCATCCCCCGTGCGCGCGCGCGGGGGTGGAACAGGAGCTCCGGGAAGCCAGGATGAGGAACCCGCCTCGTCCTCAAAATTCGTACGTTCCTGACTGCTTCCACTGTCCGCTTTGCGACACGTTAATCCCTGCTGCTCGGATGGCAGAAACGATACCTCTGGTCGGACCAGTACCCCCGCCCGCGCTGCAGGCGGCGGTACTGGAGGAAAACCAAGTCCTGCGCTCGCAGGCCTTGGACCAATCCGCGGCGAATAATATTCTTCGCGATCAAGTGTCCGCGGTGAACAACACCCTAGTCGATATTACGCGTGCGTTCAACCATATTGTACCACGTTTTAATTTAGATGATTTCGTTCAAGCCCGCGCGGCGGGCCATATCGAACTTAACCGATACGTGCAATCCCTTCGGTTACCGGCTCGCGAGCGCGAACCGGCGCCGAATAACGCACTTCCGCTGAATCAACCGCGACCACAGTTGGACATCGCCATCCAACAGGCAGCACGCGACGGTGTACCGCGTGCAGTGTTGGCGCAGGATGCCGCAGCTGCGGCATCCGGCCAACCAAGACAAATCTTCTGGCGCATGCCAGAAGATGCGGCGAATCGATCTCCGCTGGTGCAACCAGTTGCACCAAACGCCGAATTCGCGCAGAACGCGCCCCGTTACGAACAACCGCCGCGAAATAGAGCCCAACATCCTGCACGGCAGGATGCGCCGCAACCCCGTCGCAATCGCTCGGCGTCACGCTCCCCCGCGCGGCGGGGCCGTGCGCCACCTGCAAATCGTTCAAGATCCGCCAATCGCGCTGCGCAGAATCGACCCGCGGCACGACCAGCGCGCGCGCGCTCGGCGTCCGCAAATCCGGGAAGGAACCAGCCGCCGGCGCCGCGTTTCGCGGGCCTACCGACGCCGGTAGTGTCCCGCGATATCGCGACGCCGAGCTGGTATGGTCCTATGCTGCCGACAGCTCAGACCATAAGTTCGGTACTGTCTATTGCATCCTGGAACGATCGCCCGGTGGTCGTTCTAGGTAGTTATGTTCTTTTCGGCGACCAATTCGTTTGGAACATCTTACGTTCGGTTCTTCGACAACGATGCGCGGACTTAGACCAACACCCCTATTACAGTCCGCTGCTGCCGGTTGACGCGCTGCGTCAAGCGGTACAGCAATCCGGGACGGCGCCGCGCCGTATTATATATTCGGCGGGCAGCGCGGATCTACTGAACGACGCCAATAGACACGCCCGCTTCATATCCGTGACGCAGCGTTTCGAAGCTACAATTACTGAAGCCCGCGCGGCAGGCTTACAGGAATTGATCATGCTGACTCCAACACAGCCCGATCCCTTGCCCGAAATACGCGGTATGTATATTTCGTTTTTGCGCGCGAACTTGGGACAGGATCCCAATTGGTCATTCACGGTGGTGGACTTTAACCACCATCCCGACATCAACTGGTGACGCGCCGAGATTGATGGAGGCCGTGTGACCATCCCCTTCGGTACCTGTAAGGCGCTGACGTCAGCGCTCTTACAGGCGCAGGAAGGGGCCCAGTTGGACTACATCCACACTACGCGCAGCTTACAGTTCCCGCCGCAAAGAGCGGTGCGACCGGCGGAGCCGCCGGCCGTACCCGCTCAAAATGTCGCGCAACCAGATATTCCGGCGATCCCGCAAGCCGGACCGTCGTCGTCAACAGACGGTGCGAGCAGCTCGACGTCGAACTGCTCCACCACCCTCGCCACCTCTGTACAATCAGTTGATCGTCTGCCGGAGCAGAACGCTGTCCAGGCTGCTGGACTCAACCCGATTGCAGAGATGGAGGAGGACGAATCTGAAGGCGACGATTGTCTGAATATTGACTTGGACGCGAATTCTCGAGACGGCAATGATAACGACGACATGGAACTGTAAACCGTCCGATTTGCTCGATGACGTCATCGAGCAATAAATTTCGATTACTACTTTTTCGCGCGTCGATACTACATTTCTCTCGATCGGTATTTTTTTTTCTTTCGCTAGCGACGTCGAATAACTTTGGAAAATGACACAACTTCGACGGATGTCATTTTTCTTATAATTCTTTATGAATTTGTATACTTTTTATATATTCGACATTTTGTTCTTGTTTTATTATTTTATATCGTACAAGAACTTTGCATTTTTTTTTTGTTGTTATTTTGTCTATTTTTGTACATATTATGTTATAACCGAATACGTATGGTTCCCGATCGACGATACGACTCATGGACCACGATATACTTGGAAAGACCAACATCGACGTCGACGTCATTTTTCCCATTTTTTTGTGTTCATTTTTTTTAATCTATAAGATTGCACTAGTTCATAAGAAAACGTATATAAAAGTTGAAACTGTTAATTTTCAACATTTTTTTTTTTAGTTTTAAGAACGTATTTTTTTTTCTTTTTTATGCATTCGAATTTTCATGCATTCATGACTGTATCTTCATGCATTTTTGACATTTGTTTTGTTTGTGTTTTTCCTATTTTTTTTTGCATTTCGAACTTCGAAAAATACGAATTGACAAATTTTGCTACCCTTTTCGAACCTTGGTAACTGTTGCCCAAAGCGACGTCGCCTTGGACACAGTTTTTCCTAAAAATTTTCTCTTTCGTTTTCTTCTTAGTTATGGGCAAAGACGTCGAGATGATCTCCGTCTACAATTTTTTTTTCTTTTTGTGTCTCGTGGCCGAGTATTTATTACGACTGTTACGAGGTGCAAGCGCAAAGGCGCTCTTTTCTATCGTAATTCGATCGTGTGATCGTTTTACCTGATATCTTCGAAGATATCGTATGGTTTTGAACCATACTGTCGAGTTCAATTCATGAACTTTTAATAATTTGAGGGTGAGGTTAGTTCCCCTCCATGCACCTGCTTGGAGTGTCGTGACTGACTTCACCCAGTGCAGCCTCCTCCCCTAGGAAAGTACGATGGGGCAGGTAGGGGCGGTGCCGTCAAGTTTATTTATAACGCTCGCCTTCCCTCGGTTAGCATTGCTGCCTTTGTGAAGCCGGGGGGGCAAATGTTATAGGTAAATTTGGCTACCACCTCGCCTTTACCTATATCGTGTGGCTACACTGGGTGCATCGAGTATTACGACGCTCCGAGCCGGTACTTGGACGTCCGAGTACCGCGATCGGAATCAGTACAGTTTGTTAATTACGTGTGTAATTGTTCTGTCAACGTCTCGGCCACGAGCTACCGCTCGTGCCCAATGTTAATTTGTTCTTTTCTGCTAATTTGTCAGTTCGTATAAAGTGCCGATAATTCGCCTTGCGAATTATCTTATTTCCGTTAATTTGTCAATTTCAAATTAAAGTGTCATTAAACAGTCAATTTTCAGTTAATTTGTGTTTTTCTGTTAATTTGGTTATTACAAGTGTAACAGTTTGTAATATTCCCTGCTCATGCAGGAATGTTAAAGTAGTCGTTTCGCGGACCTCTATTTTTAACAAGATTTTCTTCGAACGATGACTGAGGATATTGGGAAGAAAAAAATTTTTTCAATAAGTGTAGATAATTTATATTTTTGTCGAGATTAAAATTTGATGTAACCAAAAAATCTAGAGATTGAACGATGGTTGATTTTTTTTCTAAAAATGTCAATATGGGACTCATCAGCTAATGATTTCTCTCATGTAGTTGGTAGAAAAGAGGTCTTTCTTACTTGGAGTTGGAACCGAAAAAAATTTCTTTTTCAAAGTTCTCAATCCCCGTTACTCAGAAATAAATCAATGTTAATGTTTTTCATTTCATTTCTTATAGTTATTAAGTTAAATCACTAATTTTGAAGTTTTTATTAAAAATCGAAAAAATCGTCGTGTTTACCATTTGCAATCAATTATTTTTCCTTTTTCCATGAACTCAATCTTCCTCTCAGAAATTTTAAAAAAGGTATGATATATTTGGAAAATTAAAAAAAACTATGACCTGCTGGTATGCATTATTTGCAAGATTTTTTGTAAGACGAAGCTGAACCATCGATATCTGACTACCACCTCTTTTCTCAGCGTTGAAATAATTTCAGTATCAATACTTTACGTACCCCTGTTTTTGAGACATGCAGTAAGTAGGCAGGTTTTGAAGGGTTTTTTTGTAAGTACGCAAACATTCCTTTTTTCGTATTGTTATCGAGATAAATTCTCACTGATAAACCATACCTTATCTACTCAGCGATCGAAGTCGAACGATTGCTAATCAACTAGTTTGTTTTTCTGGTGCTTTTTTCTATGAAACGTTTCACAGCATTGTTTTTTTTTCGAAAGATCGAATTGAAGACCCCAGTTCCAAAGTGACCTAAGTCCAAAAGCTGTATATGAGAATGTAGCTTGGATGTCAATTTTTTTCAGCTTCTGATGGTAAAAAAAATTGATGGAAGTCGTTTTTTTTAATGAACGAATTTCGAACTTACGTCACTTTGGGATTAGGGTCTTCAATTGAAAAGATCCTAATACTTTTACTGTATTTTTAATGTTTTTTTCTTCTTAATTAATTTTCATTATTATAATACTTTCCTGAACTTTTGATGTTCAGAATCATCTCTAGCATTATAAAAATTTTAAAAAGATTAACGTATGAGAATATTTTAAGAAACTGGAGGAGAGAACATTTTGAGAAAGAAATTTTGGAAATGAAAGAATTAAAATTCTGAAAAAAAATTTAGAGCTGAAAAAATTTTAATTTTGAAAAATAATTTACTTAGTTGAAATATAGTTTTGAGAAAAACAGAACCGCAATTGAAAAAATTTCACTCGAATTTTAAAAATTTTAGAGCTAATGTTGGAAAATATTAAGGGGAAAAAACTGAGAACATTTTGGTACCCTTTTCTGACCTAAGATCAGAAAAAAATTAAGTACCTAAAAAAAGAGTGTTCGACTGTTCGGAGGATTGGATTCGAGAAAACAGTTATTCGGCACACTGTCCATTCGGGATTTTCAAATTTCGGGTGATAGATTTCGGGTAAATGTCCTAGAATCCAATTTTTTGAGGTCAAACCCAATTAAGCTACGAAGAGGAATTTTTTACTTCTTTATAGTATAATTTTAACCTTAAAAATAGGCAATTTAATTTTTTTTTTCGATTCATACTTCTTCCGAACGTTGCCAAATACCATGTTCTCGACACGTTGGTGAAAATTTGACAACACCGGTCGATCCACCAGACTCATCGGCGCCGTAATACTTCAATACCCCAATTTCCGTAATACAAATTCCCTTTTTGGAATGCGATAATGCAACGTTGCTAAATACTAACACCAGTCGATTACCTCAATTTTTTTTCATCGTAAATTTAAAAATGGACTGAACTTTTGTTTAGAATAACAAAAACCGATTCATTTTTGTAAATTTCATAAGCTACAAGTGCATTGCATATTACTTTAAAACACATGGTTCCCGTTTTTGACGCAGAACTGGATGCTCGATAAATTCTAGCCCCTGTAGAGAATTTTACAAATCACAGGTTGGCAACATGTAAAATGCAAAACGCAATAATAAGTATGATGAAACAAATAGAATAAATAAATTATGTTTAAAACGTACAAAATGTAAAATATTACGTTCTTTTTCAAGTTTTTTACTTTTTCATATGAAAATTATCATTATTTAAAAAAAATTACTATTCGCTTGTTTACCTCGGTTAACATTGCCAACCTACAATTTTTAAACAAAAAAATCCCCAGGGGTGCCAAAATTAACTGATCACCTCCCGGTATCTAATTGTAATTAGTAATTACGAAAAGCTGAAAAATTACCTATACTAATTCTTGTTTTATGGACTCTTCGAAGTTCGAAGGGAGATTCAGTTTCCATTTACGTCCGGGACTGTAATTTTTTCAATTCTGTTCTTTTCTCACTGTGTAAATATTTTTCAGCTTTAAATTTTTTTTCAAAATATTTTCAACCTCTAAAATTTGTTCAATACCTACGAATACATTTTTTTCGGATGTTTTTTTTCGCAGATTCTAAAAATTTTTCAACGGTGATATTTTTTCCAACCGTATTTCTCCATACACAGATAATTTTTTTGGGAATATTGGTACTTGTAAAATAATTGAACATTCTACAATGTGAAAATTATGATCAAAGATTTATTTTTATCGAATAAACTATAACAAAAAAATAGCTTCATTAAACACACAAAAAAAATGCCCAATTATATAAATGAATAGGTAGATATAGGTACTTAATGTTGATACTACAGTTATAAAATAAAATCTATGTGGATATAATAAAGAAACAAGATGCCTAATTTCAAATCTAGGCATTTATCGAACATACTACAACATGGATAATATTTAAAGAACATAACACGAATAATATTCGAGAATCCCGAACGATTATCTATTTTAATAAAGTCCTGCACTCACAATCTTCTCCGGAGACATTTTCACACTCGCAGCCATCCGGGTAATAAATCCAGTCCGATGGTAATATTAAAGTACCTTCATTATTGACATCATACGGATTTTGTTTGCGAATTATATTTATTAAATTATTCAATGGATCGATCGCATCTTCGATTTTATAATACTCCAAAGCAAAGCTTTTCAGTTTTGTCGGAGCATTACACCATAACACCCTACAAATTAATCTAAAATCACGAAATTCTTTCGCATTAATTCGTTTCAATATTTCAATAAATTGATCACCATTGAACATATCACCGGTATGTATCCAAAAAGATAACATAAATTTTCTGCACATAAAATATTGTATCAACTGGATCATTATAATGGTACCATATCGCGATATAACACATTTAAATAATTCTTCATCCATTTCTGGAAACCAATAATTAACACAATGCATGATTGCAAATGAATTTGCATTTGTAAAACATAGGCCTATGCAATTGACTTTTTCATCAACCGATGTGAGCTTCTTCCAAAAATACTTCATGGCTGAATAGGTCTCCGAATATTGAGCGAACATCTCAGAAAAATCGTGTTGAACAAGCTGATCGGTCATTCGATGAATCCAATATATTTCCAATTCATTATCTTCAATTTCAGAATGATCAAGCGGAAATTGAGCCTGCACTGAAGGCCATAACTGATTGATTTCTTCTTCAAAACAATACAAACTGGCAATAATGAATCTCTGATATGTGGTTAATTCATCACAAAGCAGTAAATTTTTGGCTGTTTTTTCAAAATCGATTTTCCCGTAAATATCATAAACAAATTCGTCGAAATGGTACAATAATTTGATTACCGAGGGAGAAAAACCATGCACATCGCGAAAAACTTCAAATCCATGAAAGCTTATCCATTCGTTAAAGTCACGAGTCAGATTCCAAGCATACAGCTCCATACTCATTAGAATTTTAGTAACTTTACTGACCAATGTGGTGGCGTTATTGGAAAGATATTTACTGATCTGGGTGTCTTCCCATGGAACATTCCAACGATGCATCATGATCACATCCGGATATCTTAAGACAAATACTTTTAAAAATTCACAATCGACGAGAAAAATGGCTAACTCACCTCGGCACTTTTGAATGTATAATTGATTATGCCAGGTAAATTGTACCATTTTACATGTAACGATATTTTGCAAGGACGGTACACCTTTGAAAAAAATAGGATGGAACAGTGTATCAAACGCTGCATCCATTTTCACATCCGAAAAAACTCATAAAAATACAAACACAAATATTTAAAACAAATTCAACAAAGAACCAACACTACAAATTGGAATTGCACAAACAAAACGCCTAGAAAATGACCGGAAATAAATTAACGGAAACTGGTGCATCGTTAATGTAGCGTACATTAATCGAGGTAGAGGTGGAGGGGATGTAATGGACCAATCAGAGCTCGCGAAAGAAGATGACGTAGAATTGACGCGTAACGGTAATCCAATCAGAACTCATCGATGATCGTAGAATAACGAGATGAATGCACAAACGTTTGACAACGTTGAATTAATATTTTTTGTTTTTCGGGAATTTGTTATTTGGCAGCAGAAAAAAAACATCTTCAATAAATTTATGTACTACAGTTTAAAGTCAATCAGTAAAGTTTATTTTTTGGAACTTGATATGTGATTAACTTGCGAATAAAAAATTATCGTTTTTTATAATTTTGAGTAATATTCAAACTTTCTAGTTTTGAAATTATGAAGCGTTGAATTGATTAATAGTTTACCTAACAAGATTTTTACCAAAAAAGTGATAAACGATAAACAATCGAATAAATAGTAAACAAATCAACCTTTTTGAGAGCATTCGTTAAAGTTTCAAAATTTTTGGGTTCCTAGAAATGATCAGTGTTGGATAAAAGCTCAATAGTTAAAAAGCATACTTAAATCCCAAATCGAAATTAAATACTTCTTGAATCAAAAGTTGAAAATTGGAAGCCAAATTTCAGAAATAAAAAATTGAAAGTCAAAAATTGAGAATTGGAAATCAAGGTGAAAAGTAAATAAGTATTTGAATGTCTTTTCCGTTTCAAACTGCACCTTTGTCAAAAAAATGTCCTCGGTTCGCTCTAATTCCCCACTTCAATTTAATTTTTACGAGTAATTATCTAAAAAATGAAATTAAAATTTTTTCATAAATTTTCGGGTGTTTGTCTTTCGGGAAAAAATCATTCGGAACATTGTATTCGGGTAAAAAGTTTTCGTGATTTTGTCCATCTGAGAATTTATCTTTCGAGAAAATGAACGGATAGGTACCGGAAAGAAAGAAAGAAAGAAATGAATAAATGATTTTAAAATTATTTCAGTTTTTAATTTTTCAAGTAGGTAACTATACTTTCTAGTCTCGGTTTTTTTCAAACTTGAAAAAAAATAAAAGTTTGAAAATCCAAAAACTTGAAGACATATGGCTTGAACTATTACGTGAACTTCAGGGCATAATTTCAGTCCAATCCTGTGATTTATTATCAACTTTGAATTTTATTTGAATTTTTCAGGGATCTGAAGCGGAGATTGGAGCGCGGAGGGCCCCTTCCGATTCCATTTTTTCGGAGCCGAGCAACTTTTATGAAAATCTTGGAGCTAGAGCAGGAGCCACAACATCGCACCCGCTTTGGCTCCATCGATAAATTTTGTTTTGTGTTCATCGCCGCAGGTGGCTTTGTGGCTTACGGAGTCACCAATGCAGCATCCCAATGCGACCAATGCCACGTTAAAAATTTAAATTCATTTCGTAAAACGAAGGCTTGCTTCATTATGAACAACTCTCGTTACGGATAACGAACGGATAACGAACACATTTGCTCCACTCGCTATGCTATCAGTTTTCGTTATTTCTTCGCTATTTGATGATGTAGGATAAAATTTAACAAAAAACAAGCCAAAAAAAAAAGATATAAAATGTTTCGTTATCCGTTCGCTATCCATAACGACATCGACAGTTCAGAACAACCGTCCAAAATTACTAGAAAATTCGTGGTCGTGAATTCGTGATTGTGATAAAGCCACTAAGCTTGGAAAAAAATTCAGAGCCGGAGCCGATTAAAAAAAAATTGAAGCCAACGGAACCAGGCTCCCTCTTTCCGGATCCCTGGACTTTTCACTTCCCATTTCGAACTTCAACTCACACTAAAACTAAAAATCGTTTTTTTTTTCAACTTTTAACCTTTTCATTGAAAAGTTGAAGTAGCTGTAGGATTCTAGGTCAATTTCCTGAACGACCAAATTCCCAAATTAAGAACTTCCAAAAAATTTACTGCCGATTAACGATGAGATATTTCCAAATTAATTTTCCTGAATGAAACTTGTCCAGAAAATGTACTTAATCACTTTTCTAACAAAAAATATGAATTTTGCCAAACTTACCAAAAAAAAAGTTGATACCTAATTCATATTTTTTTAAATGTTCCTAAAAAGTTCAACTTTCCAGACTTGGGTAAATTTCAATTTTTTTCATTTTGAGAGAACTCGTCCCTGCCCGATTCAGATTGGTATACTTAGGTTCAAACGTACAAACTTATCAAAAAAGCTTCGAAAATCAACAATCAATATTTTGAAGTTTGCATATGTTTTTAATGCTATTAATGCTAATTAACTGCACATTTCAACATTGCTCGCATTGTACCTACTGTTTCAAAAATTAGGTCGTCAATCCCCTCTCTCATTTCCTAATATCAGAGATAATTTTTAGTTGAAGAATGAAAATTATTCTCATAAAAATTGAGGTTCTGATGGGAATGATTTTTTAGCATTCGAACTGAAATTTTCAGCCCCCCCCCATCACTTTACCAGTCTCACTGATTTCATAACGATAAAACTGAAAGGCAAATGTAAATAAATGTTTTCAAAACCATTGAAAATAATTTTTAAAAAAAATTAAATAACTGAAATCTCAGCGATGCAAATTCAAATTCCAATATCTCAAAATGTTTCATCAGGCCTTCAATGATGCCTTTTTTCCACTACCCATTTTTGTGAAAATAATACCTCGTCATTTTCAATTTCTTGTTCATTCGGAGAAGTAGATTAGGAAATAATTTTTTTGGAAGGGAAATTATTCTTGGGAAAATAAATGGGAACTTAATTAAAGCTATAGGTATATTTTGAGTAAATTTTCAATACCTAAAGCAGAATCAAAAGTCAATAAAATCACCATCTTCTGCAAAAATTATTTTCAGAAAGATTTCAAGCTATTTTGAACAAAATATGAAAAATTCAAATCAATCAACCAGGCTAATCTTTTTTATTATTTTTAACAAATTCATTTATTCGTATCAATTTCAAGTTGCTTTCGATAAAACTTCATTTTTTGAACCACGAAAAGACGAAAATACTTTCTACTGTAAACATTCCAATTTTTGGATCAAATTTCGTCAATGAAATAGCTCAAATCGAGCAAAATCTTCCACTGTTCCACTCAGCAACTAAATCCATCCTTACGAAACACTTCTTACGAATTAAAAACGAAGTAATCCAAAACACAATCGAACTCAAACTTTCTCAACGATCTTTATCGAAGCCGATGAAGAAATACCTTTTCAAAAGGCAGGTGGCAGTCAGCTAGCTACATCACAAAAACAAACCCACCAGCAGCATGTTACAGGTGTTTAAAAACACATTATTCGAAAAATTTCTACTCGGTTGATCGTCGCAGGCCATAATTGTTCGGCATGTGTTTCCCATAATGTAATATACCCTACAACGTATTCGAAAAGCTGCACAGACGAGATAAAAATCTAGAATGTGCGACATTTCGCGAAACAATAAAACAATACTGGTTGCGACCGAGATAGAAATAAGATCCTGGTTAATAATACGTTACGAAAAGTTACGCGATCATCATACGATACATTAATGGTACGAAACTAGTAAAAATTTAGAAATAATCGCTTACGTCGAATATACGTAGCGTTCGACTTACGTACATAGGTACCCAAGACGCAGACGACCATAGACATAAACTATATGAGAAATTTTCCGAACGACAATGGTAACTTAACGATTTGGAAAAGAGTAAAGTTTCGCAATAAATACAACGCTAATCGGTATATTCGCAGTCAAGACGAAGACGCCGAGATACCGAAAACTTGGATACCTCGTAGACGCGACAATTTCACGTCAATACCGATCGTCCATTTCTTATTTTTACACCGGTATTAAAAACTTTTATGAAAGTATCAAAACGAAAGGAGAAAAAACTCGTATAAAATTTTCGCAAGTATCGAATTCTCGTCACGTTCGAAAGTTATTTATAAAATAAATGGCGGTTGTTTTAATAAGACACGATGGTGGTCGGTTTGCCTGGCCCAACAATGGGTCGCGTGCTGTTCGACAACGGTCTCTATCTCCGGTTCAAATTTATTTTCGCCTTTTAAAAAACCGCTCCGGATCGTTGTCGTGTGTCGAGAATAAGAACGCTTTTTTTCAGCTCGAAATACGGATAAATTAACTATTTTTGATGCATACTCGAGCGAGGATAATACGAGGAAACCTTCATGTACGGCCACGTATTTCGTAAATCTTTCGCTTTTGGAAAAAAAAAAGCTCTCAAAGGTTCGTGCGATGGCCGAGCCAGCATTTACAACGCGGTTGAAAAATTGATCATCGTTTATAAACAACGCGACGCGTGGGATATGTTTAATGAATAAAATTATGTAAATTTTACTCCGGCACGAGGAGCCGAATTTAGAATTTACTATTCAAATTAGGCGAAAAGTATCTCGAATGCTGGGAGACGGCGAGTAGAAGTGGAAGGTCTCAGCTAAGGCGTCGTGTTTTTTTGATTCTCGACGAATGAGAAGGCGACGTCGTGTATTGCAAAAGCCGAATAAATTTCAGGATTTGCGAATGGCTTTTACGTGATGTATTCGAATAAGGGCTGCGGAAAGGTGTAAAACAAGGATTACGTGGATATCTTTACCACGTGTAAAAGTATACGTTGAGAGAATCTCCTTTTAACCTCGACCAGAATTTCACAGAAATTTCAAAAAAATTATAATAAAGGATGGATTTTTTTACATTATGTAAAATTTCTTTCCGAATGGTAATCTTTTCGTATATTTACGAAATTTAATGTAACTTGATATTCTTTATGGGACTTGAGGTTTCGAGCAGAACGATAAAATTTTTTCCATCGTGATTGAAACTGAATAAGTAAATAAAATGGGCTAAAACTTACTTTTTTTTGCAAAATTTCTCGAGAAAAAAGAATTGAAAAAGTTGTCAGATGACGTTTAAAAAAAAGATATTCTGATTTCAAATTATCAAGATTCGCCTACGATTTGAAAGTTGAAATATTTCGGGTATAAAAAATTGAAGGCAATAAGTACCAGAGCATGTTTTGAAAATCCAAACAGTCGAAAAAATCCAAACATGAAAAACTTTCGAAAAAAAGTTCTATGACATTAAAATTTCATCAATACTGTTCAAAAATTTAATGAAACGAAGCTCGAGAGATTTGAAATTACTTTTCTCTATTTTGCCAGCCCACATATCTACGAAAATTCTACGATTCGAGATGAAAATTCTAATAAGAATTCCAACAAAAGGTCATGAAGAAGTCAAAGACTCGAGTGTAAAATTTGGCAAAAAATTTGATAAATAAACTGTATGGGGATACCCCAAAACAGCACAGCTATTCTCATTGAAAAAAATATAATAATATTCAAGTGAGGATGAGTCAAGCAAGGGGAGGGTGGGGGAAAAGTGTGAAATAATACGAAAACATGCGAATCGATACGCAATTTTTTTCCAAACAGTTGTTTCGAATTTCGCAGACAACACATAAAATCGTTGAAATTCCGTCGAAAACAAAACATCAATATAATTCATAGTTGATGATAAACATGAAATGTTAGGTTCGGGTGTGATACAATTACAATTTCACTACTGTCGGTGAATTCCCCTATCATTAGTCTGCTTGTCTGCCAGGCAGTCTGTTTGTATGTTTGCATTCGCCTCTCTACAGTGTTCGTTTAGTTACCAGTTCAATTGATGGTATATGTTGGGTTCACCCAACCGTCCAATCAAGGTCGTTGGAAAATTTTCCTGGTATTTTCGACCAATACCCTCGGATTAGCAATTTTTTCAAAGTAGAGAATCCAGACGCACGATTTATTTACGGCGAATTTTTAATGAAGGGTTATTTTCGGCGAAAAAAATTTACAGTTTGTTTTTCTTAATCCACGATTTTTTTGACGAGAAAATTGATATACCTAATTGTTTGTCCAGAGTTTTAAGTACGAGTATATGTAGTACATTCATAGAAGTTTACTTGTGGAAATCTTGCCAAATTCACTTAAAAAAACTTCCCTGGTGCCATTAATCATTTCAATAAATCCTTAATCGCCAAAGTTTTGAACTTTTTCCTGATAAGTATTATAAAAATATCCAGAATTATATCAAAAGTTGTTTGAAATTTAAAGTATCGTACCTTTAGTCCTAAAAAAAAATAATAATTAAGAATTTCATATTTTTCAAAACTGTTTTTAAAAATATTAAAACTGTAAAAATTTTTAAGTACAAAAAATGTTAAAATATTGAAAATAACACAATGAAAATGACTCTGAAAAATTCACATATTTTTCTAAAAAAATTCATCAGTTTACAAGTTGATTTTTACAGGACTTTCGATGAAATTGAACAATTTTAGTAAGATACCTACAAAAAAAAATCAATTCATTTCCAATTTTAACGAAATGACACGAACAATTTTTCTCTCAATTTGAAATATTTTCTTCGCATTTTTCAAAACAAAATCTACGAAAACTGCGAATTATTTTATCATTTTCGAGGACTTTTCAACATTTAAAAAGTTTTTTACAGTTGGTAGAATTTGATATTCGAACACAACTTCTGCCCCGGATTTCTGTAATTAAAACAAAATTCAATTTTGAACCAGAAAATTAGAGGAAAATCATTTTTGAATTGGAAAAAAATATTCAACAAGTAAGGTATCCCGACTCGAAGAAAATAAATCGAAAGTCCATCATGAAAGAACAACAATCTCTAAATCGAATTTTGATGAATTTAGAAAATTTCAAAATATTGCCTCATCACCCTGAAAAAATTGAAGACCTAATCCACAAAAAAAAGCAAAAATTTGGTATATACCCTATTTTCGACCACCCAAATTGATTGGAAGAGATTTCAAGACGTTTAGAAATCTCAAGAAAATTTTGTTACTTTCCAGGACGGAAGAATAGTGAATAGAGATGATCAATATTGAACTTCAGAACCAATTTTTCGGCGGAAAATTGATTTTTTTCAAGAAAATCGCCAGTTTTTATAAATTTTGAAATCAAAGATGCGAATTTTGAAAAGTTTTACTTCAGTTGATCAAATGGGTCATCAATATTGATAAATCACAATCACAGGTACTGAAGTTCATATGTACCTTTCATGGGCTTTTCTTTAACGCTGACAAATTCAAAAATTTTCTAAAAGCTCCGAAACGCCTTGAAACCAATTCTAAATCGATTCAGAAGATCAAAGAATATTTATACATCAAATTTCATTTTTTTTTTTTTTTTTCGTTCATTAGATCAAACTTTCATACTTTGCAGGGTGATAAGGTATAATTTTGAAATTTCAAAAATTCGCCAAAATTCGAGAAACTACCTTCAGCACTTAAATTTTCACGTACTTTCGATCTATTTTTGTTTGAGCTCAAAATTTTACTATTTCCGTCCATCTCTTTCTTCTGTACTGCGATTTTTATCAATTTTTAAAATAATACAGAGGTAGTTTAAGTTATTTTCAATAATCTGGAGCATTTTTGATTCGTTTACTTATGGAATTCAATATTTTTCCATTCGTACTTTTAAGAATTTCATGAGGCATAGCTTACTTTTTGTCAGTAAAGCGACTTTGATTTCCCAAGAAATGTTTTATTTTAGATAATCCTCCCCTCTCACTCATCTATTTTTTTTTTTAATTCTGTACTTCAATTTTTGTGCATGTAATTTTCCACCAACGTGGCCAGAGTATTTGAAAAATTTGTATTGATAATTTCAAGTTTCAATTATTATTTTTTACTTTTAAAAAAATATAATGAAAGATTCAATGCCACCTGTCCAGATTTTAAAAAAAATTGTACGTACTACTAATATAAAAATTAATTTTGCAACACTTGAAAAAATTGAGGTAGATACCCATTTTATCTTATTCATCGACAATTTTTTCGCAATAGAACCGGAGTAAATTTTGAATGATTTTTCCTGAAATACACATTTTTTTAGATTACGATTTTCTTACAATTTTTACGACATTACGACATGAACTTTTCAAGTTTTGATTTTAAAATTATCAATTGGTTAGGTTTTAAAAAAGAATATTTCAGGAGTCAACCTCATACTTGAGACCATTTATACCAACAAAACAACCAAAACCAGTTTCCCGTTCATTCGTATTTGAGATCAAAACAATAACAAATTTCCCAATCCTTCTCAATTTTCATCCAATACTAATAAAAAAATTGGACTAACACCAACCTCTTCTCCTCCATCAGCCATCACCGTCATCTCCAAAACAACCCGAACCATGCACCATTCAAAAAACACTCCCACAAGCTGCATCGAACACACGAAACACTTGGGCAATTAAAATTTATCTTTAAATTTTCTCGCCATCCAGCGAGGCAACATTAAACCAGCCAGTTGTACAGTCGATATGGCAATATGCCGGATTAAAATACCCATTTGGTCGCGAAATTATTACAATGTTAATCGAAACAATTCATCGTCATCGAGCACCCAGCACCATTACACATAATCCTGGCTAAAATTCGGTTTAATCGAATCGCCTGCTGTAGTCGTATTTCGTTTATAACTCGGTCATTGGGGAATGGGAATCGGCGAAGGGGGCGTGGATCGCATACTATCGATACGAACACTAAATTAAAATACTGCAGGTAATAAGTATTAAAGGTAGAATAGAATTCTCAATGTACTTACTCTGCCCACTTTACCATCGCTCAGGTATTTATTAACGGCTGACTTTTCGGAATGATTCGAGGTATCTTTTTCTTCAGTCGGAATACCTTTTTCTAATTCGTTCAGTTCTGCTGTCGACGTACCTGTCAAATAAAAACACGTGTTTAAGTCGATTTAAAATCATCTCTAATTATTTCTAATGCTTCATTGTACTGGTTAAATGGCACAATTAAAACAAAACTGATCATAAACCGCTGAAAGTCCTTTAATCGTGGCTTAACATAAACATACGATATGAACATGTGCGGTTACGGTATTACGTAACAATTAGGCACACAACGACCTAGGTGAAGGTTGCCAATTTAGCGAGATTATTTTCCCCGAAAAAAAAAACATCTTGTAGTCCGTTGCCTTGAACAAATGGCAACATTTTTTCAGTATGTACACAAATCGTACCCATGTAAAAGTCTAATTAGCGAGTCGACGAGAGAAAGAGACGAAAAAAACACCATTAGAAGCATCGTAATAAGGTACAAATAAGCATAAGCAAATGCAAAGATGCAACCCATTAATTATCGTACGTTAACATTCAACTTGAAAGGATGATTTTTATTATCGGTACAATGCGAAGGGAGAGAAAAAAAATCGTGTTACGAAATTTCAATCAACGCGTTTTGTGGGTTCTTTTCAAGGCACCATTAATATCGTCCAAACGAGTTAATACATTTCGATGTAATTTTTTTTTTCATATTCCATTGTGTAATCGTATTTTCTCATCGATTATTGTTTCGATAATAAATAAACAAAGTCGAGGGCGAAAAAAATGATGGCAACCTTCGTCATTAATCAGTCCATCATCGTTATCAATACGTATACAGGTGGATTATTACGTTGCATTTTTGTATCGAAAATCATCTGTATTGAACTTGGAATAATCAAATAATCATGGTGTCTAACGAAATCGAAAAAATTTTAAATATGGATTTTGGTGACTTATTTGTCGCAGACATGTATTCATATGATGATTTTTAGACAGAGGAGCAAAATTTTTCGAGTCAACTTTTTGGGGGAATTTTTTCAAGAAAGAGGGGAATGATCTCAAATTTGAGTTTGAAAATTTTCGAACTCTCTCAATTCTTTCTTAAAAAAAAACTTAAAAACTTGAATTTAATTTAGAATGATTTTAAAAATTTTTTCCCCACAATTTATGCCTTCTCTTCCGCAAAAAAAGCACACCTACAATATGTGCTCTGATTCGATATAATTTCTAGATCCAAACTTTTTCGGCCTGCTTCACTGAATAAAGAATCGAAGAGTAATTGAAAAACACAAAAATTTGTTTATTGAACCGTAAGATAGTCTGCTTAAAATTTGGAGTAAAAAAACCACCTTTAATGGTCAAAAATAGACAATTTTTATATCATTTTCAAAGCAAAAAATATTCGACAATGACGTTGATCATTTTAGTGAGTGAGAAAGAAAAAAGAAATTGAAGAAATCTGATATGCTTTTAGTCGAATTTTAAGTGCAGAAAGTTTTCAAAATGTAGAAAGATAGGTAAGTAATTTCTTTCTTTTTTAGAATTAAAAAAAAAAGAAAAATAAACTGAACTGTAAGGGATTTCCAAAAAAAACTCAGAAAGTCATCGAATTTTGACTTTCTGATTATAATATTTTCACAATTTCAAAACCTGCAGTTGAATTATTTGAATTTATATTTTTTTGATTACCACGTGTCACAAAAAAATTGCATGGGCAGAAAATTATGAGAATTGGGAAATATGAATTGTGAAAATTTTGAACATGAAGCTAAATTAGACGAAGATGAAATAATTTTTCTTCACTTCCTCGTCCCTTTCCACAATTCACAACTTTTCAAGCACACTAGCACAGTTTTCAAGAGTTATTATCAATTTTTTTTTTTTAAATATCCATATACTTTGAAGACTATTAGCTCAGATTCCTGGAGGGCTACAGCTAGAAAGCTCAAAATTTTTTACGAAGTTCCCCACTCAAAGTAAACCATTTCACCATTTTTTTTGCTCAAATTCGGAGTCCTCCCACCCCCCCCCCCCCCAAAAAAAAAATGACGGAATTGAAGTTATGATAAGGAAAATGAGATTTTAATTTCAAATGAAAATTTTTACAGATGAGTATTTGTAAATAACTAAAAGTAAAGTACCTATTTATTATGAAATTTCGTAGCTGAGTTTTATCACAACCATTTTCTCCCAGTTCCTCATAACAAACCAATATCCCCCCTACACCCCCCCTTCTTCAGAATCCGGGCAAAACAATGGAAAAACATTGAAATCGAGACTGAAACTGATTTTTTTTAAAATAAAATATCTTAAAAATTGAACATGAAAAAAACATGTTTTGAAATTTTTCAAAAATAATAAAACGTTACTTCGCATTTTTTTAAATACTTTTTTGACCGCAGTTTTTATATTTGAAATAATAATTTTCTAAAATTGATGTCCACACAAAACATACGAAAACTGAAATCGTAAATTTGTACCTGCCTATTCGTATTTTCTAAAATTGAAAATCCCACGATGGCTTCGTTCGCTGACCAAAATTTAAAAATTCCATTGAAAACACTTTTTTGATTTTCAAATTTTCTACAACTTTCAAATATTTTTTCAAGAAGTAAAAAAAGTAAGGTGAAAATTATGGAGCCAGGGTGATTTTTTCACATGAAAATTGTTTAAATTTTTGATGGATGAGCGTATAATTGAAAAAAATTGCTTCAAAACATTCATTAAAATTTTTGGAAGAATTATCCAATGTAATCTGTAGCAAAAAAAATAATTTTGAGCAAAGCGAGGGAACTTTTTTTCGAAAAATAAAAGTCCGTTTTGCCCTTTTCTGAATATGCCATTGCACCAGCTCCAGGCAAAGACCCAGACTTGAGTGTTTTCTCAAGACAAAATGTTCGATTTTTTTTCCAATTCTGAGTTACAATTTGCAACACCTCCCCTCTCCTATCTAAGCAAAAACACCACATCTCAAAAAATTTGATTCTTTTTTTTTTCGAAACATGTTTATCAATAATAAATTTTAAATTTAAACTAAACATAAATAAGTTGATTATTTTTTTTGAAACGAGGTGTGGTTGCACTGGAGATGCGAATTTCAAATACCTAAACATTGGAATTCAATTTTTTGAAAATAAAAATAGTTAAACGTGAGCGAACCAAGGACGAGAATTTTTTTAAAAAATGCGTTGAAAATCAAAAAATGAGAATTTTTAGCCTTTGAAAGTATGAAAATAAGTGAAAGTAGCCAATTTTCGGCCAAAAGTATGACTTTGGTACTTGTACGACCTGTTAGATACGTTGATAGTAAAATCGCCGCATTCATTCCTCAGGTCTGCAGATTTCGCACCTTTATCGACCAGCGACGAGGTACAATTTGACACGAGAAATTAGCCAGGTCCCCGGTTCATTTACATCCCCCGTTTATTTTCGACACTAATTAACTTTCTGCTCGATGCGGAGGTAATTTCGTTAATAACATGAAAACTTTGGACCGAGGGGAGCGAGGTAGCGGTATAAAATCTTAAAAAGCCCGCCCATTCGAATATTCTTCAAAATAGCTCGTCGTACCCGGAGCTTTCTACGAGAACGAAAAACTTGTGCAGCGAAAAAACCACCCCTTTATCCTTCGGTCTTCAAACTCGTGCTGTATGAGTTTGTGGGTTCGTCCTCGAAACTTTTCACATCGGACGCCGCAACGCGACGCCGGACGAAGATACGAGATGAGAACGAATAGCTAAAGCTCCTCTGACGTCAAACCCATTACGTCATCCAATCAATTAGGAATTAATTGTTATCAATGCACTAGAAAGGAAGGAGGGCACATTTTATCGTAATCTTCGCCAAGGTACAATTATGGTTTTTTTTTTCTTTCGTTATCTCATCGATTCGTCTTTTATACAAAGGTACCTCGACTTGAAAGTTTTCTAAGTTGTTTTCTTTTACCTTTTCGCGTGATGTTATTCAGTTTCTAAAAACATTTTCTCTCGTTTTAATCAAGAACCCGCAGCAGCACACCGCAAATCCAAACGAATAATTAAACAGCAATTGAAACGCGATAAAGGCTCCGAGCATAGACTCAATTAAAATCCAACGCCGAGCATCCCCCTTTTTGCTTTGCCTCGCCGTGCGGCCTTTCTGTATTCTCTAAATACCGAAATTTATTCGCGACGATTATCTCTATACACAACTGCGTATTTTAGTATACAATTTATGTAGGTATACCTACGTATAAGGCGAGAGAGCAAGCTACCTACAGCAAATCGTACCACAACCCAGCAACCGACTACGACACCGCACCCGAAGGCTTCATTTCTTCGTTATTGTGTCGTTTAGATTGTTTATCTTATTCCTTTCTCTCCTTACACCTTCGAGGCCCTGTTTTTCCAACGTTCACTAATTCAAACGAATGGAAATTTTTAGCCTAAGGGGTCGATGGTGGTGCTTTTACACAAAGTCGTTCGCTGCCATGCTTATTTACGTTTTGGGTCAATTAAAGAGGATTACGTTTTTGTCGAGAAAAATACCATGAAAATGGTATTCTTCGGATCAAATTTGAAGAAAATATTTTTCCGGAGGCGTAAGTTTCGTATGAAATGAAAAGTATAAAATAACGAAGTCGGTTGGGTTTCATTTTCATGAATACCCGGCTGATGAGAGTTTGATGAAAAAGTGTGGAAAATTCCATCGTATTTGAAATCTAAACCCCATGGGTTAGAATGTGACGTCAGATTCGTCAATCGGCCATCTTGATTTGATAAAATAAATTCAGAGCTACCGAGAAATATTTGAATCATAGTAAAATTTCAATACTGCAAAAACAAATTCAATTCGAAGAACTTCGATTTAAGTGTATTCCTTTTCTAGCAAATAAATGAAGATAATAAACACTCGATAGGAAAAAAATACGAAATTCGACCCATTGAGCATTTTTGTTGCATTTCAAAAGCGAATTTGAAATCAGATTTTAGAAAGTTGATCTGGTTTCAACGTGATTTTGAAATGATCTCACTTCGATAGAAAATGATTTTTCTACACAACTTGAATTCAATTCCGATTGGAAAATGACAAAATCGATTTCGTTTAAAACAATTCAACCAAATTTCGAGTACCTAAAATAAAAAGTTGAAATGAAATTTGTTTTTGAACCAATTTCAATAAATCTTTTGACATTAGATTCAAAAATTTAGGTAAAAAAAAAGTTGGTTTAAAAAATCGAAGGAAACTAAAACTGAAATTTGTCAACAGGTCAAGACTGTTATTAGGAAAACAGATTTTTTGACTCAGCTTCGATTCCACAAATCTGAATTCGATATCTGATAAGAAAAGGACAAATTCTATTCTATTTTCAAACGATTCGATCGAATAAATTAATTTGAAAAATGAAAAAAAGTATTTTTTTCAAACTAAATTAAAATTTAATTTTGATGCTTCAAGCCCAGGTGTAATTTAATTTTGAAACTATTCAATAATATTTCAATTAAAATTGAATGCCAAAACGTCTGACATCAAATTATAACATCTCATCTCAAATACGGATTTGATACCAAATTACAAATTGATGATCTCAATTTGATTAGTTTTAGTTATTATTCAAGTAATTTCAATATTAGCTTAAACTCGAATTAGAAATCTAATTCGATTTTGTCTCAAAATGAATCTTTATTGAAATAATTCACGATCGAAAAATCAATATCATGGTCAATTTTGATAAATACCATAATCTGAATTTAATTTTATTACTTAGATTTAAATTCGTCGTATTCAATATCATTCGATTTCGTTTCAAAAAATTTGATCAACTTTCGATTTAAATTTAGATATCTGGAATCAAAAAATTTAGAAATGTATTATTCGATAAATTTCAGTAGGTGTCTAGCTGTCTACTTCGAATTCCATGTTATGCGTTCCAGATCAGCGAAACCCGATTTGTTCTGATTTAGTTTCGAAATGAATCGATATAATCATTCAGAACTGCAAAAAACGATTTTTTTGTCATTTTTATTACTCAAACTTGAATAATTATGCAACAAGTGCGAGATCAACGAACTCATTTTGTAAAATTTGTCTTGAAAATGAGTCAATGAAACCACGAATGAAATTTTTCGACATTTCAATTCAAATCCATCATTGATACCTGCCAACAGATTTTGGTTCGATTTCGTTTGGAGACGATTCAATCAAAATAATCTTTATAAAAATTATTCGAAATACAAAAATTTAGAAAATCGTTTTTTCGACCGATTTTGATAACACGAAGTCAATTTTGATATATTAATAATTTTAAAATTGCAAAATTCTATTTGGTACAAATTAGTCAAACGATTCGATGAAATAATGAATAAAACGTATAAGATTAGGAATTTAAAAAATCGATTTTTCGACCATCTAAAAACTGAAATCAACCTCAATACCAGATTCGAATCCGAATTAATCGATTTCGTACAATTTAATTTCGATAGACACTTTATTGGGTACTTAAAATCTTGATTGAAATTGCTCGAGATTGAAATTGAGAAATTCGATTTTTCGACCAATTTTGATAACTCGAGCTCGAATTCGATAATATAAAATTAAAAATTGATAAATCCGTTCAATTTCTCAATTTTGAAATCAACATCAAATTTGAATTTGTGTTTTACAAATTCGATAAAAATCGATTTTCTGAACTTTTGATTCCTAAACAATTTTTATAAAGATTATTTTGATCGAACTATCTACAAACAAATTTTAAAATTTTACAAGTCTGAAAATGGAGAAATTCGATTTTGTAATCAATTTGAAAACCTCGAACTTTTTCTGATTTCAAATTAAAATTGACATAATCAATCTGGTTCCATTTTTTTTTTTTTGTAAGAACTTCATCAAATTGTAATAAAAATGACTCAGGATTAAAAAATAGAAGAAATGGTCAACTCATTTCAATATTTTGGAATTCAATGGAAAAATTCAATCGGTCTAAAACTATTCGATAAACTGCAACTAAAATTCAATAAAATTAAAAAATTGAAAAAATAGATTTTTCGACCAATTTGAACATCTCAAATTCGAATCTCGTATCAGATTTAAAATCGTCAAACTCAGTTTCATAAAGCTTCATGACGTAAGAAAATTGATGTTAAAGAAATCACTCAAAAATACCTACTTCCATCTTTGAAAAACTCTCGACTTCAATTCAATCGAAGTAAATAATTTCATAACATTACGAAAAAAATTAATTTTACGTCTCTTTTCGATTCACCGAATCCCAATATTACATCAAATTTCGCCATCGTCGACCTAAATTTCAACCTGTATAATATACGAGCAGGACAAATAAAATGCTTCGTTCTATCCCTAGAGGCTGAAACCTTTGACATTCCATACCAACAACCGGCTGTTCTTCAGAGACCGATAAAAACTCGAAAAGAAGGACGAAGAGCTCAGAGACCTAACTATATTCCTCCTCAATCCAATCGTACATTTGGTATTCCTCTAGTTAATTTTCGGCGAAATACGTGACAGGTAAAATAATCAGAATAAAATCTCGACCTAATCGTAGGTATAAAATTTCTGCCATCTCCACTTTTTCAAAAAATTCTTTTATTTTCCCATAACCTAATTTTTTCTCAACAAAGGACCAATTATGGTACCTATTCAATCCCTTTCTATAATTTTCCCATCTCAAAATCAAACCCTATTAACATCTTTCAATATTATTTCCCAACATAGAAATCTACCAGCTTGTAATACAAATTCAGATCACGTCTTTGACAAGAATCAGCATCAGGAACACTGTCTCGAAAACGTTCATTTCTGGTCTGAGGATCGATATCAAGCCTACCATATTGATCTACCAACAATTCTATAAAAATACGAGTACTAGATCGTTACGCATACTCACCGACAGATTTGCGATTTCTAAATCTAAATCTTTGCGGATACAGCGGATTATTATAAAGCAGATATCGGAACGAGAACCGGCCGCTGGTATGATCGCCGTCATTTCCTCCTTTTTTGGAGCGTTTTTTCTTAACCGGTTTGTGAGTTATTTGAGCCTGGTTTTCCGTCGCTGCCTCCGAACTACTTCCCGCGCTTTCTGGTCTGCTATGCTTCGTTCTACGCGATTTGTGCTTATCCATCTTGCAATCCATCATCTGTAACAATGTAAAAATCTCGATAAGTAAACACGCGAGTACAATAAAATTCAACATAATATCAAAAATCACCATCCACTTCTCTCCATCGAATTCGTGTTCTCAAAGACAACGAAAAATCGACGACAATACAAGACTTTGGACTCAGCGGTCCAAGTTCAAGTATATTATCTCATTACTAAACATGTACACTGGCGATAGCGTAAGTCTACATTTTATTGTCATGGCGGTGTGCCTATGTAATCTCAATTGTCTATGTAACATTACGCGACTATTCGACATCTGGGTCAAGTTTAATTACCTTGTAGACATATCAGAATGTTTTTATATTTTACAAAGTTACATTAGACACAGTAGGTCACATCGCCTCCATCGCAAAGGTCAACTTAGGTACCGACAATGTATTAGGAAAATGCTCAGCTTCGAGTCATCTCGCAGGCAATCTGGCACACGCGAAATTTACTCGAAACTGCTGCACTGTTACAAACTCCTATCAAACGAAAACTTTTACTTTTCGGAGACCCGAGTCTCGAACATCTAATCTCGTTTGTTTCGTCCTATATCTAATGGGAAATTCGCATCCCGTAATTTACCGCCTTTTAACTACACTCTGGTAATTTCATTTCAGATAACAGCCGAACCGAGAGAATACTGGGTTACCGCACAGCATCCCGGCCAGGATAGCATTACGTATTGGCAATGGCAATCCGCCTTTCATGCGTGTGGTATTAATTCGACGAGATTTAATAATCGAGAAAAGCCTATTAGTAATCATCGAGTTCTCGATTGCGTTGCTCGAGCTCTTGAAACCCTCGAAAAACCTTCCTACACTTGTTGAGATTATCGGTGGCGGCGACTGAACGTTCGACGTTTACTCGTGTACCTGCGTAAGTGCTACGTTGTCGAGATAAAAGTGGATTTAAATTTGTACTCGTTGACGAATTAGTGGAACGAGATCGCAGAGTCGGCGTGAATCAACGTTTCGTCGAATCTTCCAATGAGGTATTATCAGATTGGGTCAGAAAAATTAAAGAGAACCGGTTTTTAAGGTGGTAAATGGAGTGAAATGCAAGAAATGAGGTAAAAATTGGAAATATTGCTGAGAGGGCAGGGACAGACCTAAGTTTTCTTCTTAAGGGGGGGGGGAGGGGGCTTTCAAATTTTTGGGTTTAATACATACAGTAGGAAAAAAAGTCAATTTTAAATACTTAATGGAAAAATAAGGAAAAAATTTCAGGAACAACAGATTTCGAGAAATTTTGGAAATTGGATCGAATTCACATTAATTTTCAAGAAATTGGCAAATTAATATTTTGAATTGAAAAATTTACACAGATTATGAGTGAGAAAAGATATTACAAAATTTGTGGAAATATTTTAGAATTGCAATGAAATAGTTTGGGAAAACAGAGAAAGGGTACTATTTTTTCCATGGAAAAACCAGTTTTCACCTGATGACTTATTTTCTCAGAAGCTATTGGATCCCCAAAGTCAATTTTAATATCCATTATTCAGAGGTATCTCAGCAATATTTCAACAAAAAAAATTAAAAAATTGAAATTGGGAAAAATCCTCTTGTAGACTTGAAAAGAAAGCATTTCTGAATAAAATTTAAAAAAATGAAAAAAATCGATCGAGAAGTTCCAGAGAAATGGGATGAATGTACATTGTACAATAATGAAGACGGCCCACAGAAAAGAGATCTTAAAGATCATTTTACCAAAAATTATTATTTTTTGAATTTGGGATCCCAAAAACCTTAAAAAATCGAATCCTTCCTCAGATTCAAAGGAGACAGAACAAGCTCTTAAATCGAAATTCCATACAATTCTTCAAGTTCTATAACAAAAAAATTGCAAAAAAGTTAGTTCATTTCAAACCCTGTTTTGACCCTGGAGGACCTCCTGGATGGTTGAAAAACCCTTACGAGTTCCCTAGGATACAGAAAAACAAACTCCTAAATTGACATTTTCTACTCTACAAGAACTTCTTCATGCTCCCTTTATGCTGAATTTTTCAAAGGAAACCGGATATCAATTTAGATTATTCATAAACGAGCTCGAAATGGCTTATTTTAGAAACAAAAACTATAAAATTTTCAACTGAAATATAATTTTTACCAACTTTTTTATTGCAAAGTGAGATTTCTTAACTTTTTCTAGCCCATACAAAAAAATTGTTTGAAAAAAGCTTGAAAATCCAAATTTTGTTGATTAAAAATGAAATTTTTTCATTATTTAAGGGCAAATTTCCTTCTCTGCCCCCCACGTTCAGTCCAGTCCTGATTGTACTTGTAAGGAGCATCTTTTGCCTTTGAAGATAATTAATATTTTCACCAATTCATAATTTTGCAACTTTTTTTCATTTATCAGCAAAACAAGTCATAGAATTATTAGCGACTAGCCGTTTAACCCGTCCGTTCCGGACGGGCTACCGTGAACTTCTTTTTAAATCATACATTCCTTTTTGAAAAACAACCATAATGCATCACGTCTTAAAAATAGAAAATCGCTTAAATTGGTACCCAGAGCTGTGTCATAAATCAATCAAAACTTCAAATTAAATATCTCATTGGATTCGAGCTTGAAACTTCGACAAAAATCTATGAAAATTTAAAATGGAACATACCATTAGATTTGTGCCTATAATTCTGGAAAAAATTGTATCAAACTTCCAAGCCGAGTAACCCATTGGATTCGTGCCGGTAACTTCGGCAAAAATTTGCCACATGTTCAAACATTTTTCATTTGTGGTGAATTACATGGATAATTATTATCCATAAAATTGACCACAGTTTTATGGGTTTCCCTAATTTCTAGAATTGGTCATTTTGATGGTTAATTCCTATCCACAAAATTTTACACATGTTCAAACATTTTTCATTTGTGGTGAAATGTGTGGATAATTATTATCCATAAAATTGACCACAGTTTTATGGGTTTCCCCAAACTCTAGAATTGGCCATGTAAATTCCTATCCACAAAATTTTCCACAAGTTCAAACATTTTAAATTTGTGGTTAAATGCGTGGATAATTATTATCCATAAAATTAACCACAGTTTTATGGGTATCTCCAAACTCTAGAATTGGTAATTTTGATGAATAACACCGGTCGACACGATTTTTGTTTCTGGGTCCTACTTGTGAAATTTGGGTCACTTTTATGTAACTAATGAACGAAAAAATATTTTTTTTGACCAAAGTTTGCTTTGGGGGGTGGGGGGCCCAAAAAACTGATTCTTCGAGGGCAATAAGCCTGAGAATTACAAAAATATTTGAAAAAAATTTTTTTGGACCAATCTTATAGAAAATTTTACGGCGAATCCAATGCCGCAAACCGCAGACCTCCATCTCTTTTAGAAAAAAAGTTACAGCTCATTCTTTCCAAAATTTTGTGAAAAAATCGTATTTTTTGGGGTATTTTTCGCAAGAAAGAGAAATTTGAGAGAAAAGTAAGGGCTTCAAGGCCATACTGACCATAATGAGAGTTGTAGAAAATTTCACGGCGAATCGAATGCCGCAAACCGCGAACCTCTATCTCTTTTAGAAAAAAAGTTACAGCTCATTCTTTCCAAAATTCTGTGATAAAAATCACATGTTTGTGCCTTTCTTATGAAAAAATGAAATGAGACTTTTTCACAGAATTTTGGAAAGAATGAGCTGTAACTTTTTTTCTAAAAGAGATGGAGGTCTGCGGTTTGCGGCATTGGATTCGCCGTAAAATTTTCTATAAGATTGGTCCAAAAAAATTTTTTTTTCAAATTTTTTTGTAATTCTTAGGCTTATTGCCCTCGAAAAATCAGTTTTTTGGGCCCCCACCCCCCAAAGCAAACTTTGGAAGCCAGGATTCCGCAAGGCGATGTATTTTGATGTCTAGAAACAGAATTTTGGCATGAGAACCCAGAAACAGAACATTTTTTTTTTTTTGTCGACCTGTGTAATTCCTATCCACAAAATTTGCCACGTGTTGAAACCTTTTACATTTGTGGTGAAATGTGTGGATAATTATTATCCACAAAATTTGCCACATGTTGAAACCTTCTACATTTGTGGTGAAATGTGTGGATAATTATTATCCATCAAATTGACCACAGTTTTATGGGTTTCCTCAAACTTTACAAACGGTAATTTTAATGGAAAATTCTCATCCACAAAATTTTCCACATGTTCAAACCTTTTACATTTGTGGTGAAATGCATGGATAATTATTATCCATAAAATTGACCACAGTTTTATGGGTTTCCCCAAACTATAGAATTGGTAATTTTGATGGTAAATCCCTATCCACAAAATTTTCCACATGTTCAAACCTCTTACCTACATTTGTGGTGAAATGCGTGGATAATTATTATCCATAAAATTGACCACAGTTTTATGGGTTTCCCCAAACTCCACAAACGGCAATTTTGATGGAAAATTCCTATCCACAAAATTTTCCACATGTTCAAGCATTTTTCATTTCTGGTGAAATGCGTGGATAATTATTATCCATAAAATTGACCACAGTTTTATGGGTTTCCACAAACTCTAGAATTGGTAATATTGATGGATAATTCCTATCCACAAAATTTGCCACATGTTGAAACCTTTTACATTTGTGGTGAAATGTGTGGACAATCATTATCCACAAAATTTGTCACAAGTTGAAACCTTTTATATTTGTGGTGAAATGCGTGGATAATTATTATCCATAAAATTAACCACAGTTTTATGGGTTTCCTCAACTCTAGAATTGGTAATTTTGACGGATAATTCCTATCCACAAAATTTTCCACATGTTCAAACATTTTTCATTTGTGGTGAAATACATGGATAATTATTATCCATAAAATTGATCACAGTTTTATGGTTTTCCCCAAACTCTAGAATTGGTAATTTTGATGGATAATTCGTATCCACAAAATTGTGGGATTCAATTCATTATTTAAAAACTAATTTAGGTACCTACAAAAAAATTAATTTAGCTGTAAAAAATTGTAGAAAATTCATTTTCCAGATGTGCTTAAAAATTGATTCATTTTCATCCAAAAAATTCATTTTCTGGATATGTTTAAAAAAAAATTTTGGGATTGAACTCAATATTTGAAAATTAATTTTGATACAAAAAATGTAATTTAGAGATAAAAAATTGTTGAAAATCCATTCTCCGGGTGTATGAAAAAATCAATTTAGCTAAAAAAATTTTATTCAACTAAAAAATTTAATTTAGTTAAAAATAATTCAAAAAAATGTATTCTCCAGATGGCGTTTGAATCCTGAATTATGAGGTAGGAATCCAAAAAAATTCATTCTTTGGGTGTATTTGAAAATTAATTAAGCTAAAAAACATTAATATAGGTAGCTAAAAGAAATTAATTTTGATCAAAAAAATTTTAATTAAGCTAGAAAAAATTATTATAGCTAAAAAAAATTAATTTTGCTAAAAAAATTCTAAAGCTTCATTCTTCCGATGGGGTTCGAACCCTGACTTATGAGGTAGTAATCTGAGAGCGCGTCATCATTACTCTCGCCAAGGTCAAGAGGGCGGGGGTCGAAGATGAAATCGTATTTCGAGGAATATCTCGAAAATGAAGCTGTTTCAGCGAAAATTGAAGAGAACCAAAATTGTAGCCTATAAAATTTCCTATCGTCAATGAGTCGTTAGATTTTTGATTCGAGCTTCGCGTTTCGAGTTATTTACAAAAAACTGATTTTTGCCTATGAGGGTGGGAGGGGAAGGAGGGGAACCAACTTTAACTCGACTTTTCTCCACTTTGGAGGCAGCTTTTTCTAAACTTTTTGCGTCATAAACCACCTACTCGTCGAGCTCTTTCTAATGGTGTATTCACCTTTCAAATTCGTGCAGTACTTTTGGCGTGATGCTGTTCCGTAAAAACAGCCCTCTTCTTTATAATTATAATAGATTGTAATCAAAGCACCTATCTAGCGGTACCTACTCGGATTGTGTTTTAAAAATTCAATTATTTTCCATAAAATTTTATTCAACTGATACTGTGTTTGGCCTCGCGTTCATTGTCAAGTTATTTTGGTTATTTTTTCAATTATAAAACCAAGAGATAGTTTCAGGGTCTGTACCAGGAAAGAGCAAGAGGGAACATAAACTTCCAATTGAAATTTAAAAATTTATCGAGAACGAGCAAAAATTTTCAACCCCTCAAAACTAGAAATCCACTCTTATGGAATCTTTTTTTCATCAGGTATAACTAAAGAAATTTCATAATGAACCGTTTCAGAGGGTGAAACATTAGTTAAGAAATATAAAGAGAGAGAAGAGACGAATTAAGTCAAAAAAACCTTTTAATTCACAATTCAAAAATTTCTGACGTCACGTATCGCTAGCCAGTGAAGAATACTTAAATTTTAGGGACCGATTAATCAATTGTTAATCGTGTATTTCCGATTATTTTTGAAAATACAATCGATAATTGTTACATCTCTGATTTTACGCAAAAATAGTCTCAATGGTGCATACATAGGTACATACTTCATGGTCCAAGACCCCTCAAGCCGTTTCAGTTGTCAGTTCGGAGTCGAAAGCAAACCAGAGAGATCTCAAACTTTAAAATAATAAAATGGAAATAAACACGTTTTTCAACAAAAAATTTGATTGCATCACTGGCTTCCAATTAAAATACAGACGAATGAAAAAACTGCAGACTTTTCGCTCATAAATGTTTATAACTTTTTTAAAAATAGAAACAAAAAATATTAATTCCTCGTGAATCTCATCAAATTTTGATTTAGTTATAGCTATACACTCGAGAAATAAAATAAAAAAACAGAATTCATACGAAATTAATGAAATAGTAAATTAGCCAGTCCAGATTCGTTGCAATTTTACCGTCCAATTCACGAATGAATTTTCATTTTGAAAAAAAAATAATCATATTGATGACGAACAAAAAAATGCATAAAATTAATTAGGTTTGTTTCGACGCTTGAGGAAGTCAAGGACGTAATCAATTATTTCGTTTGAAAAATTTTCAATTGTAATTTTACCAAATTTAAAACACTGCATTTTCAGCAGGAGACACAAACTTAACCTTGATAATAAGAATTTTACCACTGCGGCCACTTCAGATCTAAATCTTTTTCAGAATTACATAGATACTTGGGAGTTTTTTTGCTCTCAGACGAAGACAATTATTTTTCCATCAAAAATTCCCCTGACTGAAATTTTACTTTTTTTGGCCTAAATCTTTTCAGGAGATAGTTCATAAAAATGCCCAATAAAATTGATCGTCCTGGGAGTTCTCTGTTCTCACATCAGACGAAGACAATTTTTCCATCGAAAACTCTACCAAAATTTTATCTCTTTGGCCACTTTTGATCTAGATCTTTTCAGGGATCAAATCATAAAAATGTCCAATAAAATTATTCATTCTGTAAGTTCTCTGCTCCCATTTAAAGACTATTTTTCCATCGAAAATTCTCCTGGCCAAAATTTTACCCCTTTGTTCATTTCTGATCTAAATCTTTTCAGGAGACAGTTCATAAAAATTTCCATCAACCACCCTTGCAGTTCTCTACTCCCAGACGAATACAATTTCTTAACCAAACCCTTGCTTCACAAAATCGACTTCGCACGCGTGGAAAATAACCAAAATCGTCGAATATCTCGCTTCATTGCACATCTAACACACAGACACGATAAATACCGTTGAAAATGGTGGAAAAAAAACCTCTCCAGGTAAACCGCACCGAGAACACCGGGCGAGCCAATCTAAAAAAGAGAGCGTCGCATATTCTAAAATTATACGAGGACGAGTGCCTCTCTCACATACACCATTGCACGTATACTTTCTACAATGCATTGATCTTGACATCCATACACAATAAGTGCACTTTCACTGATCTGGGTTATGGTAAAATTACATTCTTATACGGCTCGACCTTGAAGATATATTCATCATGCGATAAAAATAATTGAAAAATCGAATACCATCGGAGACGACTATGTACTCAACCAGATCATCGAGTTGTTCGTTCTCACAAAATTACTCGATATGAACGCCAATAATCCATAAAACGATAACGATTCGCCATCGTAACCATATTGTTTACAACGCCGACACACGTCTTGAAATATTTTCAATTTTTTTATCATTCGTAATCCAAATGATACGGGTTGTTTTTCTAACACTCTTGCACACGTGCGAAGGCGTACCTAAGAAAGTACTCCAAGAAACACATACAAAGTGTAATTTGGCGAAAATTCCACACCTCGGGCTCTATTTGCGTTGAAAAAAAATAATATTATTTCGCCACTTTAAAATGCATCGAATTTCGAGTACTCGTACTTTTCCTCTTAAAAACTCATACAACCAAATATTCCCCAAACGACGAATAAGAATCGTGTTTTCGACGAGTGGCTCATTGCTCGGGAAATCTCGCGCAACAGACAAAACGTTCAAAAATATCTGCAATTCGACCTCGACTAGGGAAAAAAATCACGTACTGGGTCACAAGACGAGATAATCAACGAAATCTCCCATATTCCCTCATATAATTAAAAATCTCATCGTAAAACTCAATTCTGCGAAACTTCGACTCGAGATTAAAATTTCCATACGATTTCATTCCATATTTCCACCAAATACGAACAACTTCGAATTCGAAATATCAAATATCCAAAACACCAAGCAAAGACGAAGGGTGGGGAAAAATCCACACATGATTTTCCTTCTTATGCAAAAAAGGCACCAGGCATCGCCGAAACATAAACCAGAAATTTCTGAACGATAAACGCACCACCGAGAGAGATTTTAAGGAGAATTTTCCATCGAGGAAAACTTTTGCATTCGTCATTCGAAGCACATTGCTCCGAGCATGGCCGGCCGCGGTAACCATTAACAATGGAAAATTGTGTTGTGCGTCGAATTTCAGACTATGAAAATAAATATGTAAAATTACAGGCGAGGCGGGCGAGTACTTTGTAGAATGTACCGACGAGTTTCCTGGTTGGGGAAAAAATTTACAAATATGTTGGTATAAAATGGATACGGGCCCGGTGCGGTGTCGAGTTTTCTATACATCGAATAACTTATTCCTTTGTATTTCGTACTACGTAACGTGATTACATTGTGTTTTTACGACATTTTTTCCTCCTCTCGTACACTTATTTGAATTCAAATCCGCGCGACAAATTTTATACCATGCTCGTTTATCAACCAGACGAAATATCGTATATTATTTCGTCAAATTGAACACAATATGTTCGTATTATCAACCATTTGAAAGTACCAGCGTTGAGAGAAAATCGTATGCATACGTAAGCACAAGATAATACAAAACTGGCAATTGGACCTGGGCCAAGAAACCATAACGCTCCTTCTTTTTTCGTACCGTGTAGTTTCAGCTCGAAGCAAAATTCCTTAAAACGTAGTAAATTCGGTACCATAACAAATAAATTTCACCAATTTTACGTATCTAATTATTATCAAATGTACTGTTGGAATAAAGACACGTCATTAATTTCGACGCGAATCAGAACCATGCGTTGATTTTGTTATTCGCGTAGAAAAAAATACGCAATTAAATAAAATTAAAAAAAAAAAAACTTGTAATATTTTTTCAATGACGTTGACATACCGGTGAATTTTCTTTACTGAAGTCGTTGTCTAGAGAAAATAAAAATATAATCATCTTAATGGTAATTTGATATTTTAAGTTAATGACTACGAAAAAAATTGCAGAAAACACGAGCTAAGTTTTATTTTGTAAACTTTCACCAAAGTTCTGGTTCATTTTCGTCGGAGAAAAAGGCGAAGTGAAAAATTCGGCTGAAATTAATCATCACTGGCTGTCGACGATGGCGTCAAAAAGTCACCAAACTTGCACGAGCTCGAATTAGCCGATAAATTATTACGATGGTAATCGAGTAAGATGAGAATTTATTAGAACGGAGCGAATTAGGTTTTGAAATTATACGATACAAATGGTAATTCGAATGGGAAAATTAATGGATGATTGGCTGATTTAGAGATTCGTCATTTTCTTCGATAGTTGAATACATGTTCCATAGAAGAAAGTAAAAAATGTTTGAAATTTTCGAATTTTCAAGTTACATATTGAGAATAAATTTCTTAAACCTTGAAAAACAGAAAAATGATTTCAAAAAGAACTGCGAAAAAATTGATTGGAAATTATACATCTACGTAGGTACTCTACGAACTTGAAATCGAATTTTCACACTTCACAAACTAAGAAGCTGGAAAAAAGCAAAAAGTGTAACTGTTTTGAGTGGTAAAGAGAAGAAAAGTCTCGATGATGGTTCAAAATTGTTCATGTGAAAAATGAATGATTCGGAATGACGTGTAATTAAACCCTTAGAAACATTGCAAAGAGTGGTAAAATCTCTTCAAAATCAAAATACCTACCATAATAAATTATTCATTGTAAAAATTGTGTTAAATATTGGTAAAACTAACTAGAATATTTTTTGAAAAATTTCAATATTGTTCAAAAATTCATAAGTACGAATTATCAATTTTTTTTTAAATCAGAGAAAATTTTGTTTGTTTCATAAACTACCACTATTTTTCACTTATCCCATTTTCAAACATTAAAAATTTCATGCCATAAATCTGATTAAAAATTTGATAAACCTTTAAAAAAGTCTTTACTTGAAATAGAAGTTGTATACTTGAAATCTCAAATTATAAATCTGTGAAAATCATCAAAAATCACGAAAAAACAGTTAAGAATTCTAGCAGAGTAATACTAAATCAATAAAAAAAATTTCAATGAAAGTAAACGGTGAAAAAATTACAGGAAAACCAGTGAAAATTCATTAGAATTTCAGTAAAAAATCTCTGAAATTCGCTGGAAAATCAGTGAAATTCTTCGAAAAATTATCAAAAATCCGTTGAAAATCAAAGAATTTGGGTGATTTTTTCAGCGCTGTACTTAATTCTATCTACTCATCAATAATTTTTTACTGATTCAAACTGAGAGAATAATGAAATACCTATACCACACAAAATGTTGAAAGTAATAGTAAAGCGAGAATTATTTTAACAAATTAGAAAAGGACATTCAAATTTTTTTGTAGGTTCAAAATTTCATAAAAATGATATAAATTTCTACAAAATCTTTTTTCAATGTTGCAAAATTTTTCTCCTCTTCCCTCCCCCCCCAAAAAAAAAATTCAAAATTTTCTTTCAAATTTTTTCTCACTTTACGATAAAAATCTCATGCCCAGGCTCTAACTCGATCCCTCTTCATTTTTTTTTTGTAATTTGGAGAATTTGCCGATTTAGAGCGAGGGAAGGAGGCCAGATCAAAGAATTAGGTCAGTATTTGAACACAATGACCTCAAATCAGGGAAAATTCATAGCCATGCACTATTTCCATTTTTTAGCATGTGTATTTCAAAACGGAGTAAGGGGTGGAAGTGGCACTGAAAGGTTGAATCCAAAAAATAAAGAAATAATCTTTGAACTCACATTAGCGAATCACTGGAAATCGATGTTTTGTGTTACTTTATGTAACCTTATATTTTTTGGACTTAAAAAATAGATTTTGAGCAAGGTATCTACGAACAAATCTAAAATATGAAAATTCTTGCTATTTTATGAATTTTTCTTTCCATTTTTATAACATTTTTCTTGTTTCAAATTTACCCCAAAAAGAATTCTCATTTTTCATTTATCGATTGAAAAGTTCAAGAAAGATCAAACTAAATTTTTACTGATTCATTTATGGTTTTTCTTGCTAGTACAGATATCTTGCGACCTCCAGATCTCAGATTCGCAAAAATTACAATTTTTAAAAAATTCCAAAACCTTGATCCCTTTGAGGGTTAGGATGAAAATAATGACTGTTATTTCATTAGATCGCCATATAGGAAATTTAAAAAAAAAATAGAACAAGACACTAAACGATATCAGATGGAATTATATTGAAAAGTATATTATTTGAATCAATTTTAAAATATTTTTGCGATGGTATATTTAAATTTTCAAATTTCAATTTTGGTGATTTTTTTTCTAATTCTGATATTTTTTTTTTCAGATTTGGCGACTTTTTTCTCGACTTGAATAGATCTGATAAAGAATTAGAAAAGTTGCCACAAAAAAATAAACCAAAATTAATATAAAATTCCCTCAGCACCAGCACATAACTGATAAATCACTATTTACTCACTTTATAACTCACTCTTACCCAACACGCTCCCAAACTAAATTCAAATTCACCTTACACCCATCTCACCCCTCAAACTCTCCCATTTCAACCCCATTTCACTATAAATCTGCACCGTCGACACTTTCGTCCAAACATGGCAACAATTTCCTCCAGCTGCATTTCACATCACAAACCTCGTATACTTTTCTACACGTTCCCTCCATGTAAAAAATTTCAATCCACCTTCATTTCCCTATTCCATGTTTTCCGTATACATTTCATTTTCCAGCACCACTGTCGAGTCGCTGGGGTAAAAAAAAAACAGAACAGAGAAAAAAAGTACAAACCCTCGCACGTAATTAAAATATCGCGTGTTTTTGCACCGTTTCCTGGTACTCTTTATAAAGATACGCATGACCTAGTGTTCGCCTTTACGGGCAAAAATTCCATATATAAGGGAAAGAAAAAAAAAAGAGATAAAAAAAAACACAACCATTGGGCTAATTTTATACCTTTTACAGATCGACCACTACCATTTGCCATTCGAGTCGATTTACAACGTATTGTTTACTCGGGTCCAAGATTATGGTTGTGTTATGTCCCATATTACACAGGTACCTAACAATATAGATTTATTTTTATCGAAATTGTATAATTGGCACCTTTTTCCTTCCTATAAAATTATACAAATTCCGATTAAGTATGGGAAATCGAACGATAATCGTTGGTTATCTTGAGCTGTATTTTTCCTATTCCGTTTTAAGCCAGAAATAAATTGGCTGATGAGTCGACGGTTCAAATATAGGTAGGTAATTTCATCAACGAAGCGTAGTTTCGTAAAACAATACAAAATATTTCGAGGTAGATAGACAAAAAAAAAGTACAAGTGAAAAATTTAGGTATTATGTATGACGATACGAATGTTTGTCTCAATGCACAATACATATGTAGATTTGCACTACACTATGCAGTTCTTTCTCTTCGAGGACACGTATTTAATACAGAGCTAATTGGCTCATTAGTGTTCGACGAGATGATTTGTTGTAAGGTATGGTAATCTGTGACGTATTCAAGGTTACCACATAATATTTTTGTAGCACGTTATTCGAATACCAATAATACACTTAGAAATGTGTTTTTCCAGCACCAACCATAATACTTCTTTTTTACAGCTCAATCCACGTAAAAAAAAAGTCCACTAAACGTAATTACTTCGGAGGCGGCGGATAAATTGCCACATCGTCATAATAAGGGATTACAATTTTATCCTGGGTATTTTTTTCCTGCCTTTTTCTTATTTGTCGTCTCGCGTAGAATACCAGAGTAGTTTTTCACTCGACCTCATTTTTCCGTAAACAAATCTGATGACCATAACCCAGTTCCGGTCAATCGACGTGTTTTATAAATATTTTTTCCACTTCGACATCTTCGAGTTTTTTTCCTCTGCCACAAGATCGAAGTAAATATAACCTACGCCAATTTGTATATTTTAATCCCGATGCGAAAAATGTTCGAGATGAAAGGTCACCGCGTAGATACAAAGATAGGAATGCTGTCGTCGCAGGAGTACCGAATCTATATCATCTGTATATTGAATTATTGAAATTGACGTGTAGTTTGATTATTATTCGAATGGTATATTTCGATTTTACGAGTATTACATTTTCTCGTACTAAGGTCAGCGATGAAATGCCAAACATACAAACTATCGTCGAGGTGGTATTTTTCATTTTCACACCGATGCGCTTATTTGTGGATCTATTTGCGCTTCAGATGACATTGCCGGTGAAGCGAAATATTTAGAATAAGCAGAAAAATATTTTACTTTGAGAACAAGGTCAAGATTAATGAATTTCGAGAAGTTGAAAATTTTGGGAAAGCTCGGATTTACGGTGTTATTGGATTAAGGACGACGAGGTAGAGGGGTGTGTTGGTTGGTTGTGAGGAAATATAATAATTCTGGAGGTGAAATACACAACAATCTAAAAGCAAATGCAAGGAAGAGATTATTAGATATAAAATTTATTTATACAATTTTTTCCATATAAAATGCTCAAAAGTTGAGAAAATTTGGGGAAAACATAAAATGAATTTTAGATCTTTTGAGAAAAAAGTGTCTGTCTAATAGAATTCTTTCACAGGAGCTTCAGCAAGATATTTCCATGCCCATGCCCCTCCCCTTCTCTGAAAAAATTTACGTTTGCAGAAAACTAGATATAATTTTGATATTTTGCAGACCTCAACTTTTTTTCAGATAAAAATTATCCATTAAAATAGCAGACTTTTATAGGATTAAAAAAAATTCCACAACTTTGGCAAAATATTTTCACTTCTAAAAAGTTTTTTTTTTTCATTTCGAATAGAAATTGAAGTTTTTGCAAGATTTTTTGAGTAAAATTTTTGCAGACTTTCATATGAGATATTCTCACCCCTGCTCCACATTCACTCTCGCAATATTGAAATAATATCATACATTTCGCTAGGGTCGGTATAGAGTTCACTGGATTGGATTTTTGAATTTTTTTGACTTTTTATGATTTTTTCATAACCTTGCTATTGTTCATTTTGTGACTTCTACTTCTCGTTTATAAATAGAAAACAGTCAAAATTGCAGCACAATAATAAGTCAGTGAAAAAAATTTAATTGAAAGAAAATGAAGAAAAATGAAATATTCGTTTGCTGATTTTTCCATTTTGATTTTTTTTTCAGTGACATTTTTATATCATGGAAAATTTTTCAATGTGTTTAACTAAAGAGGAAAAATTTTAAAATTTACAATTTTTCATTAAAAATCATGACCCTATTTTATGAATTTTTTCCCTTAATTTTTTTCAAGTCTTTTAGACCAACTCCCTCTTTTTTTTTACATTTCTTTATGTGAAGTACTTGATTTGAAGAGACAAAATTATTGTACCTATGTACTTCCATATTAGCTGAAATGGGGAGATGGGTGGAGAAGCAAAATGAAATTGCATTATTTTAAAAAATATCCAATCTGAAAAGAAGAAAGAGAGAAAATTTCGGGTTGAAAAATGGCTTTTCAAATTTTCAAAAAAAATACAAAATTCCAAACCTTTCCTAGATTTTTCCAGGTACCTACAAGTTTTTTCAGAAAGCAATAGCCATAATCAATGCAAAAAATAGAGGTGAATTGAAAAAAAAAAATTAATGGAAAATGAGAAATTTTTTCACTTACAGCCAAATGCAAAACTTTCTTCATTTTCAACACAACTTTGTCAATTTCAAGATCATTTTCTCACTTCTATCACTCGCAGAATTTACTAGACATTTTAATTCGGCCATTTTGTCCTTAAAAATTCGTCGTTTTAAAATTAAAATCAGGCGTCTGAATGAGGAAATCATCCAAGACAAGTATTTCAAAATTATCTGAATTTTGACATTTTTTAAACCCCAAAAATTTTTTGAATCTTTTATACACATTTTGCTATGAGAGATCAAAATATCTCTTCATTTTACCATCAAAGTTCCATACTTTTTGCTTCAAATAGAACCAAAGTGTTTTAATTTTGCTCGACCAGAACTCGAACAAGGATTTTTTGAAATTTCATTGAAAAATTACAATTTTTATTGCTCTTTCGACATCATTTCCATTCGTTGGTAAACTGACTCAAAAAGCCAAGTACAGCACTTGAAAATACATTAACATTTTTCTGAAAATCAGAAATTTTTTATTTATTCAAGAAAGTGGCATTTTGCTAAATGACGTACTTCAAAGAAGCTGGAAAATCACTAAAATTAGTGAATGGAAAATTTCAGATATTAAAAAGTTAATGCAAGTGAAAGACTCAATTGACTCAAACGTCAAAATGGTGGTTCAAGATCGAAAAATCCTTTCGGAAAGAAATGACATGATGCTTAGTGTTCTACGACTTTTTTTTCAACTGCCTACTCTCGATGAAAATACATTTACTCCTCAAAACGTAAAATTCTTGACACATCTCAGCATTCATTTCATTAAAACTCAATTTCTGTAGAAAATTAGTCACCATTATTCAAAAAAAAAAAAAACGAAACGAAAAAGAAATAAACTAGGGCATACGATTATATCGTTGAGCTGTTATCGGACGATAAAATTGTAGATACCTATTTATAAATTCATTTTTATCCATATTTTTTTTTTTTTTTTTTTTTTTTTTTTCATTAGAGTATCAAATATTTTTCCCAAACGAGCAATCATTACAAGAAATTCGAGTGAGATATCCAACAAAAAACATAATCATCGACTTTTGCAAAGAATTTGTTATCAAATTAACTAGAATATGGAGAGAGATTCATCTCAGAACGCATTTCGTTTACGCACATCAGCAATATTGCTTTCAACTGTACGATCATTATGAAAAATATAATAATTAGGTACCTTATCTGCGTGGAAAATTCACGGAAACCATTTTCTATCGCGGCTATTACCTCGAAAAAATCACATACCCAACGAGATAACCGAACGAAACATCTAAAAGTTGAGATTCGTCCACCCTTCCCTTCCATTACTCGTGGCACTTCAACACACCCTCATATGTTAAAGGAAACATGAAAAAATTCATAGCCCGCTTGAAGAGCCAAACTTTTAATTTTGTTCCCAGAAGGGTCCCTCTTTATCAAAATAAACTGCCATAAAAACCATCGAATCGGCAGATATACTCGAGAAAGCATCATCGGGGGTAAAATCGAACGATACATTTTCCTCCCTTGCAATATACTTATATTCGACCAACACATGGCAACGCAGGGATATGTATCTCTTCACAATACTGACCCTTACTTAATGGAGCAGATAAAAAGAGAGAAAAAAAGGTCAATAGATACAATGTCCATCCTCTCGAAACAATATTCAATTCGATTTAGGTCTCGATCAAAAACCCATACATATTTGCCCTTGTAACTTCGCACCGGTACGGTATATTTCTCAATCTGTATTAAATAAATATAACGAGCAACATTCAGAATGGAATTCGTCACAAGGTGGAACGCAATATTATTGAGAATTTGTTCAACTTTTCGTCATTATTTATTACCTCAATTTGTCGTAAAAATTTATTCCAACTCCCAACTCGGCGTAATCGGCGAACTCGGAGAAAAATTTACACGTATTTTAATCGATTACAGACATCGAAAAAAAAAAAGCTCAAGGAAAATTTCATACGCGAGTTTATTTTGGCAGGCGAACAAATTCGCTAATAAAATTCAAAATCGAATCAATATTTAAAAGGTATAAATGTAAATTAAACGCATGCAAAAAATCGTCTTAAAAACAAAAATATTCATCAACCCAAAAAAATTACTCGTTTAGAGAATTTATTCCGAGTAAAAATTGAAATAAATTTTTATCAAATTCTCAGAATCGAGAAACTATCGATAGTTTATTAAATAGATAAACGAAGGGTAAAAGACCGTCAAAATTATTCGAGATTGTTTAACATACGTACGCGTCAATTTCTCGCCTCTTCGCTCTGCTCTCCAATCTCATCTTGAAACATTAAACAGGAAACATACTTGTAATAATGATTCAAACAGGTCGAAATGTTCCATTATCTCATTATTAAATTGAAAAGCTGGTCGTAGATAATGAAGATGTAAATCACGCGAGCATTTTTCGTCATTAATAGAAAATAATACGTAAAAAAACGCAATAAAGAAGTAGTACAGAAACACCAACAACACCTAAGTACATTAAAGATACTCCTTTTTTTTTTGGATGAATGAATTTTTTAACACGAACGAAAGAAATTATTAGACGAATTTCTTTCTCTGGTATTTAAAAACGAAAACAACTATTGCTGAAAATCGCTGTTTACAAGAGAATGATTTTATTTCCGAATGAAATTGAGAAATTACGAATTAAACGTGACTTTAATTAAAATAAGTGAGATGATATAAAATTACGACTTCTGAGTTGAATTCTTTCTCCTGTCACCTTCGAAATAGAAAATACAGCAGATTACGTATTACGAGAGTAAAACGAAATGACTCATTAAGGAGTAATACACATATCATCGGTGTTTCATAACCTTAGAAACCTATTTATGTCACATAGAACCAAGCCTTTAGGTATTATTATGCGCATACATTCACTTATTTATTTTTGTCCTTTACCATGGAGTACACTTTTCGCCCAATACTGATTAAGGTAAAATTAGCTTCGAAAAATGCATAAAGTCAAATTGGAATAATTTTCGAAAAAAATTCGAATCAGTTCAAAATTAAGTAAAATAAAAAAATTATAATTACTCAAATCACTGGAAAAAAAAGTAAGAATTGCAGCATAGCAATAAATTAATGAAAAAAAAATGTCACTGAAAATGAACAGAAAAAAAGGTTTACTGAAAATTAACAGCAAAAAAAAATGGTATGAGCAATCAGTGAAAATTCACTAAAAAAAACAATCCAAAATTGGTAGGAAAATCAATAAATTGCTGGAAATTTTCGAAAAATACTGGAAAAGTCAGAATCGCACAATAAAGAATCAGTAAAAAAAATACTGAAAAAATTGTGAAAATTCACTGAAAAGTCAGTAAAAATCGCTGAAATTTTCTAAAAAATTACGTAGTGAAATTTTTTGGAAAATCAGCGAAAATCCGCTGAAAATCAAAAATTTTACTGATTTTTTCCTCTGCTGCAATTCTGACTTTCTCAATGACCTTTTACCGATTCCAAATGAGAGAATAAAAACTGAAATTTTCAAATATTTCAAAGACTTGAAGAAGGGAGGGGCGAGAATAAAAATTGTAATATTATGGCCACGGTGGCGTCGTCAATGAAGAAAAATACCAACACGAAATCAAAAAAAATTAAATCTTTCGAAAGCCAGTTGGATACAAATTTTTTAAATACTTCGTGTTTTTCTCGAGTTATGAAAGAACTTGGAAAATATCAAATTTTTAGACCCACAGATTAGGAAGTTCTCTTTGAAAGAACAACGAATTTTACAAATGAAAATTGAGCAAATTAGGTGTCTTGGAGTTTTTTCTAAATTAAATTTCAGGATCTTTTTTCAACGGGAGGAGGTGATGGGGGGGGGGGAATTAAGGGCAGCTCGTCTCTAAATAATGACAAAATTGCTTTTTTAGTGGAATAAATTAGAATTAAGTTGGAAGTTTTACAAAAATTGTAAACCTTTTCAAAAAAATTTTTGCGAATTGAAAAAATTTGAGGGAAAAATTACACTTATGAAAATAGATCATCAGAAAATTTTGTTATTTTGTCCTCAATTTCAATAGTGCCAACTTCATTCCGCTTCTCACTTGAGTCGAAGTACCTGATATTTCCAGGAATTGATAAATTTCCAGTTTTAAAAGCTTCAAATTTCATTTGAATTCAAAATTTTATAATTTTGATCAATGACATTTTTGAAAAGAATCTGAGTGACGTTCAGTCTCTAAAAATTTCCATTTTTCACTTGGAAGCTTTACCCTCCTTCAAAGTTTGGCCTCCTTCGATGCTACTCATTTATATGTAGATATCAAAGGTCAAAAAATGTCAATTTTTTCACGGTAAAATGAAGAAAAAAACACCATCATAACGAAAGATATTATGAAAATTTTCCATTATTTCGATTCTAAGATCATCTAAGTAGAAATAGTTCAATTCTGGTCAAATTAGGCGAGATCCAGAAAACAAAACCTAATTCTAAAAGAACAAAAACTTGATTGTTTAATGAAAGGCTTTTTTTGGAATTTCTCAATAAGAGGTAAAAATTTGGATGACATTCCCCTCCCCCCCCCTTCCAAATCCGCTCATGGACTGAATAATTTAAAAAAATAATAATAATAATAATAATAATTTTTCATTTTTCTACAATTTCATTTTCAGTCAGGGAAAACTCATAACAGCCAAGAATTGCAGCATAGAAACAATTTGAAAATTTTTTCGGTTTTAAATGAATTTTTGCAAATTTTTCAAAGAATTTCACTACGGAATTTTTCAGCGAATTTCAGAGATTTTACTGACTTTCCAATGAATTTTCACAATTTTTTTTTAGTATTTGTTGTTTTTACTGATTCATTACTGCGCTATGCTGACTTTTCCCAGTAATTTTCGAAAATTTCCGCCGATTTATAGCCGAGAGAGTAGAAAAAAATCAACTGAAATTTACGAGTAAAAGCCATAATGAAACATATGTAAGTACCAGAAAAAATCATTTTTCATTTTTCTACTTTTCCATTTTTATAATCAGTAAAAACACGCAGATAAATAGCCTAGAATTACATCATAAAAAAATTGGAAAAATTTTTCAGTTTTCAACGAATTTTTGCAAATTATTCAAAAAATTTCACTAAGTACGTAATTTTCCAGCGAATTTCAGAGATTCTAATGACTTTTCAGTGAATTTTCACAATTTTTTTAGCATTTTTTTTTTCACTGATTCATTACCGTGCTATTCTGACTTTTTCCAGTTATTTTCCACAAATCCCACCGATTTACAACCAAGAAAACAGAAAAAAATCAAGCGAAAATTACAAGCTTCGATGAAACCTTGAAAATTCGGCTTTATCTTGCCAACGTCTTTCGATGTTCAAATTTCCTCCATTTTCACGCCGTATTCTCCCCATAGAAAAATTTAATGTCAAGTGTTTCTTTTTCACACAAAAAAAAAACATCTTCGACTTTATACTTCAACAAATACCCTGTTAAATGACACGTTAAACGACCAAATAAAAATGAAGGGAAAAAAATTAAGATAAATTTAGCCGGGGAAAAGCTGAACGCTTCGCATAACACTTCAGCACATCTGCACTTCCTTTAGCTTGTCAACCGTATCCTTTTCGGTAGTACCCTTCCATCTCCGGGGTAAAAATTCGTTCGCATAAACTCGATTTCTCCTTTTTTTTCACGTTCGTTCATCAATACCATACGAATTCAAACCTTCGTTTATTTTTCACTATCAATCCGGGAAACCTGCGCAAGCGGAGCAAAATCAACGACCTCATCTAACGAGTTCATTCGATTAAAAACCTCGGCGGCTTGCTATGTACATCATTGTCTAGTTCGTCAGCATCAACTATAAAACCCAACTTACAGTACACTTATTATATTTTCCCTACACTAGCATACTTGGGTGCAATTTTAAATTTCAAGGTCGACGACGCCATCGCCATTAGCGCCGAGACCCGTTACATCCTACGCACATCGCGTGTGCTCTTATCTAGGTATTAAATACTCGTATAAACAGCTCGCTATATGGCTCAACAGCCAATAAGGCAGCTTGAAAAAAAAGAAACTGAAAAGGCCGCAGCATTGGGTCTTCGTCAGTCGTATCCTTCAAGGTAACAAGGCTGCATATTCCACAGACAGCGACATTTTGGCTTAATTGTAATTCTGTATTATTTTGAAAATTTAATTAAGTCGTATTAATTAGTATTTCATCTGTTCGAGTTCGGAAATAAGAGCACAGCAGACGAAAACGAGGACAAAATTTTAAACGAAAGCAAAACTCGCACTCGGTCTGTCGTTTAATTAACTACCTCTTTTTTCTCGCTTTGCTTTCGAGACGTCATCTCAGGATGTTCCAGATGTTGTCCTTGATCGTATCTGCTGAAAAAAATCGTACCCGAACTAGTTCTCTCGTACGGTTTTTTTCGTTCGGTTTAATAATCGATATGGCATGACTTACTTATAAATAAACGATCGTCTCTTATCTTCGAATTGGATCTCGCTTACCTGAAACAAACCAAGAAAAATACATTAAAATGACATAAACCGGGTGAAAGAGTGAGAAAAAAAATCAGCCGGTAAGTTCAACCAGATGAAAAAAAACCTCGTAATTAATCTAATTATAAATACATCGAAGCTGATTTCGATTAACGCGTAAATAACATTTTTATAATCTAATATTATCAGTAGCATTTTCGCAACATTTTAATCGATATGTAACGTAACATTTATGGTGTGATTCAGAAATATATGAGTAGCTGTATCAAAGCCCTCCGTCGTGAATGTTGTTGCTGTGTTTACGTTAACAAAAGGAAAAAAATTCTTGTGTTTTGTCAAACATTTTCATATCTACGTAAGTATGTAATACGTAGCTACGTACTGAAGTTTACATAACTCTAACACGTCAAGAATTTTACCTTTATGTACGGTGTACTATATATTTTTAACGAAAAAATAAATACAGATGGATTAGATCGATAAACGCAGATGTTTTGTACGTGAAAAATTGATGGAATCGAAGAAAATATAAGGTGTTTTAGATTGAGGACAATCGATAGGCGAAATTTTTCACGTTGAATTTTCGATCACACAGTTTTCAGGTTATTGAACCAATTTGAATATTGAACAGATACTTACGATTGAAAAGAAAAAAAAATTTATCGTGTGATTGGGAACGATTTTTTGGTAAAAAAAGAGAGAGAGAGATAAGCAGGAAAAGAAAAAAAGTAAATAAAATGATGAATTTTGGTTTTTGATAAGAATTCTTATTGATTTTGTATTTTAATCGTTCATTCAAAAAATAAGTTGAAATTCTTTGCATTTGGAGAATGAAAAACAATTTGGTGGAAAATGAGTCATAAAAAAAAATTGAGTGTACCAGGAAAATGAAACTGAATGCTTTGAAATTTGAAGTTTCGAAGATAATATTTTCCTTTTTTATTACGTACCTTTAAATTTTCTCCCTTTGTAACAAAAAAAATAAAAATATGCAATTTTTTAATCTTTTTTTCTTTTTTTTTCTTAATTTTTTTTAAAATCAAATAATTATATAGAATTGTCCATAAAAATCAACAGGTCTTTTTTAAATTCATCAAAGATATGATGATTTTTTGTTACATTCAAAAAATTCAAATTTCCTATTTTTACTTTCAATAAATCAAGTTCAAATTTTTGCGACTGTAAATTAGGATCAACATAAAAATTTCCAATTTAGATGGAATTATTTCAATTTTTTCAAATAAAACTGTCAAATAAGTATTCAAAATGCACCTTTCCTCAATTTTTTCAACTTTGGGTGAATTTTTTTCATTATAAAAGATACATATCTAAATAATAACTAAGTAATGATTTCTTCCCATTCAAAAAAATTTCATATTTCTTCTTTCTTCTGAACTAAAATCAATAATAATTATCAAAATGTCAATTGTATTCAAAATCCACCTTTCCTCAATTTTTCCAACTTTGGATAATTTTTCATTCTAAAAAAATTTATTTTCAAATAATATGCTAATGATTTCTTCCCATTCAAGAAAATTTCTTTTTTTTTTCTTTCTTCTGGGCTGAAATTAATCAAACTGTTAGTAGGTATTCTTGGGAAATAAATAAAAAGATGGTCTAAAAATAAAAATTTCCATATTCCAAACTTGATTTTTTCAATTTTTTGAAAATTTTCGATTTCTTTTGACTTGAACTACAAATTGCAAAACATCAATAGAATTTTCATTAAAAATAAATGATCAAAGTGATTACGTAAGTTGAAAAAGAATTAGCTACTTACATATTTTCGGTCACAATCATTTTATAATGATTCTCGATAAAGATTTATTCAGTTATTATTATAATTTTGGAAATTTTCATGATTTTTTGACCAATTTTGTGATACTTTGAAGAGTTTACTGAATTTGAAAAATCTCACCACTTACCCCTCCTCCTCCCCCTCCCCCAACACCAATCAATTAATTATGCATTGTCCTGTACCAACAAATTGTGAAACTGAAAAATGAATGAGCATCAATTCTAGTTTCTTAATCACAAAAAAAATCAAACAGGGAAGTAAAAATTTTACTTTGTATTTTCGCTAATTGAGCAAATTTTACATTCTTCAAGTTATTTAAACCATTTTTCAAAAAATTTCGGGAGAAATTCAACATTTAAACATTGTTTCCCATAATCAATCATATTTTATATCTAATACTTTAAATGATGAAAATTTCCAGAATTTCAACAATATTAAATTTCTGTCAATTTTCATGATTTTTCGATTATTTTTATCGAGTACCGGCCGTAAAAAAGAAACTTGAGAAAAATCGGACTTAAATTATTCAATTTTTTCGGCCCCTTCAATTATTTAGAACTTCTTTCTTCAATTTATAAAACAAAAACTCAAAAATTGCGCAAATTAATGATATTAATTTACCTATTTGAATTCGATGCAATCACTGACTAAACTTACGATCTCATCTCATAAAACAAATTTTACAGATTAATTTCTTCGAATGTATGGAAAAAAATCTCCGAGCATTAAGAGAGTGAATACCTATTTTTGTTTTATATCTGATTTTCAGTAATTATGATCACTCGCATGGAAATTTATCCATTTCTTGCGATAAATATCACGAAGAAATAAATGCACAATTCTGTTAGATAAAGTTGTTTATTTAAATCAATTTCATGAATTATTCACAATTTCCACGATTTTTTTTACTACTTATTTCTGGACGACATTTTAATTTTCCAAGATTGAATAGAAAAATCCACACTTTCTTGCATCTTCCAAAAAAAAGTTAACAATTTTCCTTGAATCTACACCTACATCTCTAATCCAATGTAATTCAAAACACCCTAAAACACAAATAATTTCTCTCGTCACCTTTTCAAAACCACACGTAGGTAGCAGAAAACGACTCTTCTCACCTTTCATCCTTCGAAATCGCAAAAATATCCCAATTCATTTAATAATCAACCAACTCCATTCGAGAAAATTCGCAAACCCACCAAAAACCTCTCCATCGTTTTTTACACCGCAACAGCTTCCCAACCAATCAGACATTCGCGTCGTAAATAATCCGACTCGGTAAAGCTTCGCTCTCGGCTTTGGAAAAATCTCGCATATTCGACCTCAAGACGTAATAATTTTCCATTTTCTTATTTTCGCCTCGAGATCTCGTTGATTAAATTTTCCAAATCATATCGATTTCATTTTTTTTTTTTGTTTCTGTACAAAATAAATTCAATTTCGATACGACATCTCGTTATACGCCAGACATTTAGAAATTCCATCTCATCCCACGATCAGATATTTCAGCATGGAAAAGTCACACGATAAGGGAGAAAAAAAATTACCAACGCCCTGCATTGAAAAAAAAATAACCGCATACACGTGCCACGCAGGATAAAAACCCAACATGCCACGAGCAACTTTCGAGTCGAATTTTCACGCGTAATTTACTCGTGGTGAGAAAAAATGCATAAAACCCCTCCGTCACTCTCCCTAATTATAATACCATCGAGGGGATAAAATAAGGTTCAAAAAAAAAAAAAGAGCATTAGCCAAAAATTCGCACTAACCAGTCCGTTGTTAATTAATAATTGGTATTAAATATCGATTTAATCACCATTTTAGACCACTTTTTATACTCGATATTATTTCGCCTTAGGAAAAAGAATTTTCGCTAATTAGAATTTCGACTTTGAAACGGGCGAAAAAAATCGAAACGACGAAAAACGCCAACAAAAGAAATACGTTTTTGTACACCTAACCCGATTACAGATCCGAAGACAAAGCCCAATTAACATCTGGAAAAAGATAACAGATGAAAAATTCACCATCGTGTCGAAAACCCATCAACGCTTAAAGGACCGCTGCGGTTACAAAGGAGTCGACCCTTGTCAAAAATCCGCCTTTAGGATGCGCAACGAAGGAGGGACGAGGTAAATGAGAATTTCTACGCTCATACGGAGAAAAATATAATAATGTACCAACTAATGCTGTGCCGAGAGTAACTCTCTCGATGATAAATCGATTTAATACGACCTTCACCCGGTCACGACAATCAGAGACTCGGCGTCCCATTTTTTTCTGCTTAAATTTCCACTTCGGTTTGCCCTTTTTGTTCGCATATGATATCGATACCGGAGGCAACGGCGGATTACTGCGATACGCGATAAAAACTACGACTATATTTCAATGTCGTTAAAATTTATATAAGCTGAAAGAACACAGGGACTTGCCCTTTTACTGCAGAAAATTTCTATCGTGTCGAATACACGATTCGAATTTCGGTAGGGCTGCTTATTATTCCAAAATGGGTTGGAATTTCGGTATAAAAAAGTACCCTGGATGTAGGCGAAACCTCACAATCGTAACCGCATCGTCGAACGAGCCCAAACCGCGAGGATATTTTAGTCTATATATGAAATAATCTTGTAAGTTTTCCAATACTCGAGAGAATTAATTACCTGGTCGTTTTTAAAAGGAGCTGGCTGCCGGAGACGTCTGCGTTATTTTTTCGCATATTTGTAAACTTATTCGTCGCACGTAGGTAAAAAAAAAAGGAGCTTACATGAGGTGAACGAACGCTGGTTTATAAATACCTTAGTCAGCGAGTCTCCATTCATATAGATCGTCGACTTGACATAACAATATGGAAGGGAAAAGATATCGGAATTTTTACCAGTGTCGTTGTCGAACTGTTCCGACAAAATCCACGGATATATTTTACTTTCAATCCTTTCTGTGTGCTGAACATCTCCAAGCCAGAATCTTTCATTAAGTTAATTTTGTTTATCACCGTTAAATAATACGTGCTCTTTATCGCAGGTATGTAGGTGAAGGTAACTTCAAATTATACACGTTGGTTGTTGTGGTATTGCCTACGTTGTTTTTTTTTCGTTTATTCTCCTGATACAAATTGCTCCCAAGATGAAACCATGTTCGGGTAATTTCGTTATTCGTGTTTTTCCAGTACTTTTCCACTTGTTTCTAAATTTCTTTCCATTTTCTTTGAACTGAATTTAGCCCTACCCTGATGGAATTACACGCGATGGAATTTTCTCGTATTTTTTTCCTAATTCGAACACGAAAAATTTCTGGTAGATTAATCGTATCCAGGGTATTATTATCTCTGCCTAAAACGGTAATCACGATTTTTTTTTCTTATCAATGCATCATCGTAGAAATCCCGCCGCCTCCCGATGACGAAAAGTAAATTCCCATATATCTTTATCGTTCGTATACTCAGCTTCTATACTGATTCAATTTTCAACTCATCATCGAAATGAAATATTATTACGGTAAGTCGACTCATGGGTATAAAATAATACATCGATGTGCTATTTCCTTTTCATTTATCATAAAAAAATTGATTTATTTTATGAGAATTTTTTTTATAAATATGATAAAACACCGATAGCTAAATAAATCTTTTTATTAAGGTTGTTTTAACGACGAAGATGAAAATATTATAAGGAAGTATTATAGAGTTGTGATAATTGAGCTCGTGTGGTTGTATAGTAAATAAACATGGTATAGATTTTCTATTGTAATCGGAAAATTATCCGTGTAAAATATATTACCATTTTATTTAATACATTTCAACATTATTATTATGAAACATCGATGGCAAAAGCCCATAAAATTTCTTGGAATAATTTTTTATTAGATTTTATTTCACGTACATATGTTTAAATTATACTGAAACCTGTTTCAGGTAATATTGATTTATGAGCTACCTAAATAAACCAGCTGTGTATTTTTTTTCAGATATTTTTTTTTTTGCAAATTTGAATTTATAATGCCGATATGAATACAACATAAAGATAGTTTATATACGTGAATTATAGGTTATTTTTTGATTCTAGAATGGTGAGAAAATGGCCACGGTCGATGAATAAAAATATGAATGGGATAATGTTTCATTGATGCAAGTCGAAGATATACGAGTAATTGATTACATTTGCATGCTTTAAAAAAATATCGAAGTGATATAAATAGATGAAAATCGGTAATTCCAAAAATAATATGAATTTTAATGGCGCAAAAAATGAGAAAAAACGAGTAATTTTTTACTTGAAAATAAATATGAAGTCGTTGTAAATCTAAATATTTTTGGGTTGTCGAGAAAATTTATTATGCTTAATTATGCAATTAATTTTTCAAACAGCAGAACATTATTTTTCATTTTTATCAAACTCGGAAAAAGATACGGAAAATTAATATCCAACTATGCAAAAAAATATTTATAATCATTTAAAATCTAGTAAAAAATTTCAAAATTTTTGTCGAATTAGCCAAAAGCAAGAGTTAAACACTAAAAAACGTCTCCAGTAATCCAGACATTTCGTGAGTTGAAAAATTTCTGCTTATCAAAAATTTTCAGAATTCGAAAAAAGAATTCCTGAGTTTTAGCAAATAGACTGATTCAAATTGAGGTCTTCATAAAAAAAAAAACAAAAAAAAAACAGAAATATCTAGAAAAATCTATGATTTTTTTGAAAGAAAAAAGAAAATAATAATAATGAAAAATTTGTCAAAAAATGGCAAATTTCAAAAAAAAAAAATGAAAATTGTCAATTTTTTCATAATTTTGGTTCCAATTTTTAGAAAATTTGAAATGTTTTGTTTTTCAAACGTCACATTAAATTTTTCATCCAAGCATACCAGTTGATTTTTTTATTCAACGTTTCAAAAAAAAACTGATGAAATGAAAATTTCAAAATAGGCCAGGTACGGTTGTTTTTTGAAACAAGCATTTCAATTGTTAAAAAATCTGCATTGAGAAATTACACGTGTTTGATTGCTCATCATCAAAAATTAAAAAATGTCAGAAAAACGTTCCTATTTTTTTTTTTTTTTTTTTTTTCAACGCCATATACAGCAACTAAGGCTAGGGGCGTATGAGAGAATAATTAGATCAGAGGAGCGAATTTAGATTTGTGATTGTAAGGAATTTTAAAATTTTTTGGATGTTTTGGTAATTGTCAACCAGGATTTCCGGGGGGGGGTTATTAGTAATTGATAGGGCAGACCTTTCTTTATGAAATTTTGGGCATTGAATTAGGATATGAAGAACGGATATTTGTGTTTTACACTACAAATGGGTGGGGGTTTTTTATCAAGGAGATATGAATGGGTTAGCAGAGAATGTCCTGTACGTAATCTGGTAAAGATGATATCCTCTCGGCGAGAAATATTATTGTAAGAGTTTCTAGGGAGTGTATTGTTTTTAATGGCTCGGAGTTTGTTGGTAGGAGAGATTTGGCTCCAAAATTTTTGAAAGGAGAAAACAGTGTTTGATTTTATGGTGGATTTTAAACGTTTCTAAAAAAACTGAGAACATAAAATTTTTCCAATACTTGCATCAAGTCAATTTTTCCTCGAATCCAATTCGATATCAACACCGGAGAACAATTATTCTTACCGAATACAATGTGAATACCTGTCATCGGAGCTGCATGCGGAAAAAAGAAGGGAACAAAGGGTGTCATGGCATAAAATTCCTAAGAATTGGACAATGCGAGGAACAGCCATGTAATGACATAACAGGTAACAGTGGAGGATGCATGATGGAAGTGGAGCAGCAAAAATATGATAAAAAATTCATCCTTTGTTTTGGACAACGCGATATGCATATTCTAAGCATTTTCGTGCATTTTAATATGGAATTAATAGAGACTAATGACCGATCGAATAAACCAGAATTTAATAAATCAACAAAAATATGTACTTACAAATTTTCTCAGCAAAAATTGGATCATCTCCTAGAGGGAGAAGAGAGTAAACCAATCAGAGAACCGAAAATTAGAAAACAAAATCTTGGACAAAACCAAAAAATATCAATTATGGTTTTGGTTTCATGTTTCGGTTTGTAGGATATAAAATGTGAGCCTGGATACTTGAAAACAAGCATTATAGGGACTAAAAATAGTTTTTTGAGTTGAAGTTCTCCACTGATTTTACTCCATTTGAAAAGCTTAAAATCAGTGTCAACTTACAAACCAATTTTTGACCTCTGAGGGGATGGTTTTTGTATCCAAGCTCACATCATTGTGTTTTTTGAGGGGGAAGGGGGTGGCTGCGGTTTTAGAATCTTTGGTTCTGGGTTTTTATGTTTCAAGACTGTATTTTTTTCCTCTGAAAAATCATCGACTTATTTGACGAACCACCCATTGCAAAAATCTGAGCTATCTACGCGTATATCTAAGAAAAGTGAAAAAAAAAATGAAATTGAAATCAAAAACTGACAAACATTGTAAGTATCAAACTTTCGAAAAATGCTCGATAAAAAATGTCGAAAAATGAAGCTAAACCGGTTCAATATTTTCAATCAATTACAGATTCTGGAAAATATCAGTTTAGATGAAAGTTTTTTCTAAAAAAAACAAAACAATTCGGGTAACTGCGTTGGGTCATTTTAACCGGTATTTGCCAGTTTCTATGTCGCTTCAGGTTTGATTTCATATTAAATTACGACCAGACCAAATGAAAGAGCTTCCTCTTCCATTTACAGTCGAAAATTACCATTCAAGTCGAACAAACTGAAACTTTGATGAAAAAAATATTTTGAGAAGAAAATTTGTGCCTAACTCTGAAAGATGAAAATTCTTGAAATGAAATTGCAATTTCATAAATTTTATTAAGTATAAATTTTTGCAGTAGAATAAGGTTAGTTTATTCAGTCTTGAAGTCTAAAAAATTTTGACCGGACAGTTCTGAATTTGAGCCTTTTAAAAATGTAGAATCAAGGGGAAATCTCAGCTCAAAAAAAATGTTCGACCCCTAAGGGTGGTTCCTGTATCAAAGCTCACACATGTAAAATTTTTATGACACTTCAACTTTAATATTTCAAATCAAAATATTACGAGGAAAAAATAAAAAATACGTTTTTCTAGCTTACTAGTCTTCTGAATCGAAATTTTTCAAACTGATAACAGGAAACTTCTGAATTCTTGCTCCTCTCAATTCAAATTTTGGCTAAAAATTTACCATTTGGATAAGATACATTCAACTTTCAAGTCTTTAACGACCAAACATTGATCAAAAATACCAACCATTGAGATGGAATTTTGATCTTGGATGTTTCAAAAAGGAGATGAAAACCTGATGGAAATTTCAACTGGAAAAATGATACCATCAAATAAACTGAAAAATAATCATTTCTTCCCACAAATCAATCAGAATCGATGACTGGATCGAAATTAGATAGGTAATTTTTCCATTTTTTTCCAACTGAAAATTCCAATTCCATTTTTCTGATTTCCGTTTTTCCATTTTTTTGCGAATGGGTACCGAAGTATATTACGTAGATTCTACGTCAATTTTTTTTAAAATCAACCATGTGACTAATTTCTAATTAGATGGACACTTTTTGTTCGCATGTAGAAAATGTATCAAAATTATACCTCGTAATTTTTTTTCAATTATCATGAATAAAAATCACGAACCTATCGTAATTAATAATTAGATCATTAGGGAAAATTTAACGACGATTATTCGGCGTTTCGTAATTACTCGCTGATTTGGACCATCCACTTCATATTCCTAGAAATCATTAAAAGTCTCAATTTTTCATCTTTTCTGACACATCTACGAAATATAGATTGCTAAATTATCACATCGGGCGCTGATGTCCAACCCATAAATTTTTTTCGACTTCGAAGCATACAATGTTTACATTAGCATCATTAAAATGGGTGACTGCGTTGATCATCCGAACGCAAAAAATGATATAATTATCGCCGAATAAATCCTTCATGCTGTGTGAACTCGAGCCAATGAACTTCGGGATCTTTCACCTTTACTGGATGAACCATTCGCACAACACCGTTCGCAATTCGGCTCATCGTATTTGAAAACAATTTATCGCAGGTATTTAAAAAATGCCAGCGATTTAACGCAAACATCTACGTCTTGATTATAAACACCCAGACAGAGAATACTTCACTTTAACGTTATACAAATAAAACACTTCCTTGTACCGGTATATTTATTCGTTTCCTATACACCTTCGTCGGACGACGATTAAAACCGAGTAATTATTCATCTCGACTCGACGTTTGTATTTTCCTCCATAGTCGTGCGCCAAGTCCGATGAAAAAAAAAAACGATATGGCACGAGGAAATACGAAATACATTAAAAAACTCCCTACAATGTCATATTACTTCGCGGCTGCAATTACACGCTCAGTTACAAGAACACAACGAGCGTAACAATATTAAAGGACAAATTAGGCATACGATGCAATAAGTAAGATATCGAGTGAAAATACCTCTGGCTGATAAAAACATAATCTTACACCAGCTACAGTGTAAAATCGAGTTCGCCTCAGTCACTAGTGGTTGCAAAGCTGCATCCCAGATAAACATATCTGCACTATATTAAAAATATAGTTCATAAATATGATTTTACAGACGTGTGTATGATAAATGGCCACAGATCACGCGTCATTTTAAACACTCCGGTACGCTTATCAGTCATACAAAAAAATCCTACCATATCGAGCACGTTTTTAGTACGCATACAATTCCATATCGTCGCTGGCTCAATAAACAATCATTTCGTCCTATGAAATTTGGTCACGAATACGTAAATTTATCAAAGCGTTCGTATGTGACGCTGGCGTCGTTTTAAACTTGAATTTTTTTTTCTCAATACGTCTTACGAAAGTTATAGCTCGCCATCGAATTCATAATGCGCGAGAAATTATGCAACATGAACCTCTATATGCGAAGAACGAAAAAAAAAAACAATATTTATTACTGAGCTCTATAACGAGATTAGGTATTTTTTTTCTCTTCTCATTCCCAGTGATTGCGAATGCCTGCTGTACGACTATCACCTGCCCAACTGGAACATTATTTGTATGCTGCAGATCTAGTTGTGAAATATGCAAAACAGCATTCGATTATATTTCGGTGTAATATGGAGAGAACAAAACGCTGTTTTTGTTTTTAAATGGTCGTTTTTTGCAGGTTTTTTTTTTTTAAAAAACGAATTCTTTTGAATCAAAGAAAATCAGTATTTTTAGGTATGTTTTTTGAAAAAAAAATGGTCAATTTTCTACTCTGCCATTTATAAATAATGGTGAAAATTATCGAAAATCACCGGGAAACAGAAAGTGAAAAAATTGCCAAAAAAGTGAAAATTCACTGGAAAATCAGTAAAATTTCTGAAATTCGCTGGAAAATTAGTAATTTTTTTTAATCAGCAAAAAATTCGCTGAAAAACAAATAATTTTGCTTATTTTTCCTGTATTGCAATTTTGACTATTTATCAGTGACTTTTCACTCATTCAAAATAAGAGAGAAGGTACATTTGATTTGATACCGTCGATTCTAAAATTTTTCAACATGGTCATTCGCTCTTAATTTTTGAAAAAGAAAACAATTTTACAATATTAAAACACGGTCTTTTTTCGTCGTTTAAAAAAAAAAAGATGAGAAACGATCCTTTTTTCGCATCTCAATGGGACTGGTTTCTGTAGTTTTCTGACAGATTGACCATCATTTTACAAAACTTCAACGACAATAGTGAAACAAATAATTTTGAATATTTAAAAACAGATGTTTTTCGTCATTTTTTGAAGAAACAACAAGAACAACCGCAATATTTGAAACAGTGTTTTTTTGATGAAACGATAAGAAACGACCATTTTTCCACACCGAAGCGAAGTCATTTCTCGTAACTTTTTAAAAAAAAGAAGAAGAAATGACAATTTTGCAATGCTAGCGATGGACGTTTTTCATTGTTTTTTGAGAAACCCACAAAAAAACGATCAGTTTACAAAGATTGAATATCGTCGCTTTCTGCAGAAATGACAAGAAACGACCATTATTTTAGAATATTTTTTGAAGAAAACTATCATTTTTCGTCGTTTTTTTAAGAAACGACAAGAAACGGAAACTTTACAATACTTGAAATAGATTTTTATTGAGGAAACGATAAAAAAAACGACAATTTTCATATAGTCCTTTTTTCAAAAAAAAAAAAAAAAAACATCAACAACAAGAAACGACAATTTTGCAATTTTAATGGATGTTTTTCATTCATCAACAACCATTTTCATTAATATGGTCGTTATTCGTCGTTTTTTAAGGAAACGACAAAAAACGACTAACAAATTCACAATTTGAATGTGGTCGTTTTTTGAAAAAAAAAAAGACGAGAGACGACATTCTTGGTGGGGGGAGGGGGATTCACAAATTTGTCGACTCGAAACGTATAAATTTTCCGAAATATTCCTTAGGTAATGAGTTCATCTCTTTTCAAAAAAGCTAAACAATTTTCGAAAATTTTACTCGAGATTGTCACCAAGTCCTTCGATTTTCCAAATAGAAAAATTAATTTTTTTCACCTGAGAATATCCAATTTTCAGGTAGAGAAAGGAAGAGGGTTCATACTATTATTTTATATGCAAATGAATTGCATAAATCTGCTGAGTGTGAGCGAAGCAAAGGCGAAATTTTTTGAAGAAAAATACATTTAGAGCTGAAAATTTTCGATTTTTTTACAGAAAGAAAATGAGTAAGTCGTTTTATAATGATTTTTTGTCTGAAAAAATTCTGCTACCTTTAGATAAAAATTTCGTGTTTTTTAAAGTCATTTTTTATGAAATCTCGAGTTTTTTTTCGAGTTTTTTTTGGCTACATATTAAGATTTTTTGCGTTTTTTTTTTTCATTTGATGATTTTTTGAGCAAGTTTGCAATCAAATTTGCCGAATTTTTAAGAAAATTTCTCAAAAAATCGACGAATTGAATAGTAAATCTGAAATTTTTTCAGAAAGTCAGCTGATTCCGTTGACAATTGGCAAATTCTGTTGTAACGAATAAGCAACTGAACATAGAATCTAAATTATTGGAGTCGAATGATCGAAAAAATTTCAAACGAGCCTTAAAATTGTCAATTTTTCCAAAATTTTAAAAATTTGTTGACTTTTTAAAAATTTGACGACTTGGCTGACATTAAGAGGGGGGGATGAAAACTCATGAAAAACTTTCAAAAATAGTTGCAGAACGATCCTTCTCATCCCTACGACTCTCCAAATTCTTCCTGAAATATACCTCTGGTCAGAATTTGAGCTACATTAGAATCCCATTAATCTGATCTGTTCACTGAAACCGTTTCATCGATCCCAAATAAATCACAATTTTCATCTTACGATAGGTTAGCATTGGTTCATCAACTCCTAGCACCTGTGCTCATTCCAGCACACTTCCTGAAATTCAGCAATCCTTCATTTACCCAGCCCCATGCATCATTCAACCATAAAACGAATAACAATTAAAAACGAAATCAGTTGATAAAAATATATCGTCGATGCCATGACGTAATTTGAATTTCCCGCTTACAATCGTCGTCCACCGCTTCAAAGTATACTCGTCCGATGTAGAACTCCACGTAAAACTAGATAAAACAGGTAATCAAGGACTATTCGCAACCACAATCACCTTAATTTTCCATTACAAAATACACTATCAGCTATACCGAACGTACCCTTTTCGTATATATAAATACATTATCGCACATGGATATCACAACTCTCAACTTCAATGACAATATCACCCTCGAAAGAAGACACATCGCCGTCAAACAGCACAGTGACAGAACAGAATCAGAGATTGAGAGAGAGAGAGAGAGTGCTTGCATTAAACACACCGTATCATTATTAAAGGACATTTCACCGTCTCAAAAGGTCGTGACTGCGTACCCATGAATAACTATTATTATAGCTAAGATATCCTGTTATGCATTCTTGGTCGCAGCGGCCTTCTCAAATAAGGTAGCCCGCCTATAAGGTAAAATATTGCAAACGAGAAAAGCTCCCAACGAAGTTACCATTTCGATACGATGTTTCATACAATACGATAAATTGATAAAAAAAAAACTTGCTACACATATGTTTACATGCATTAGAAAATATGTTGGTCATTCGAGGAAATAAAGATGTCACGTTTGTCGGATGTGCTAGCAAACATAATGTTATTTTGCCATCTCGTTCCGGTACTGAAATTTTCTCTATCTCCGAGTCTATTTATCTCTAATGAGATATTAAAAATAACGTCGGTATTGATTTCTACGGTTGGTTCGAATTTCTGTTCGTCGTCGTGACGCGAAACGTTGCGTTGGTTTTTGAATTATATTCATTTTTCTTACATCTTGGCATAATACGAGAAAAAAAATTACGTTTGGAAAAAAAATTTCAACGTTAACGAATAAATAAGTGACAGGCGCGGATCTTTTGGGAAATCACAGGAATTATGGATGTTCCATCAAATTCTGGTATCGAGGAAAATTGTGTTGTAAGAAACACCTACGCGAAGGTTTCAGGCTTATTACAAAAATATATTAGCAGCAGGCAGATGATTTTTTAAAATAAGTTCGGGCAATGCGGAATTTCTTCGAGTAGGAGGTAAGATGTTGCATTATTCATCAACGACCGTGACTACGCGATCATGTACAATGTACAGAAATGCAGTTTAGTATTTTTAATTGATGACATTGAGAATACGTGTACAGCTGCAGATGATGCGAATTATTTTGGGGATAGTGTTTTTTTCGTCGAAATGAAACGTATTTTTTCTGCTGAAGAATGATCTTTCAGAATAAATTCTGGGTTTCTTGGATTGAATCGGTGGAATTGGGCGTAATTTTGGTTATTTTTGAGTCTGTATGACATCATCGTGAAATTTCGTCGAAAAGTACAGGTTTCAAACAATAAAATAGATTTTTTAGAATAAATGGTGTAAATTATGCCCGAACGAAGCAAGGTATCTTTTTTTTTTTTTGAAAAATATACATATAATTCAATAGACGAAGACATGCATTCAAGTATCCATTTTTTGTATGTACATACTTTAGTAATTATGGTAAATTATCGTAATAAATGTTCTAATCTTGATATTATTTGCCAGATAATTTTCATTTTGATTTAAATTTTTGATTGAAGTCCTCCAGCTCCGACTCTGGCTTCAGTACTTTTGAAACAGTTTCTCCGGCTCCTGTTGCAGCTCTGAGAAAATCATTTGGAGGGGACCCTCCTCCCTGTAAATTGCATTATATGGCTTTTAGAAGTACGGTGAGTTGAGATATATTATAAAATTTACTGAAATGTATATTTTTCGAGCAGTTTTACATCGAACGTGATTTTCTGAAAACATTTTTACCACCTTCTTTCCTTGGAAATATTTTATTCTGCCATAAAATATGAACAAAATGCATCAAACGTGCTTTTTGATTCCTTATATATGATTTTAAAAAATTTCGCGACAAATTTGCCAAAAAAAAAATGGTGGAAATCAAACCTCATTGAAAATCCATGAAAAGCTGGAATGCCTCTTAATTTCGCCAGTTGATCAAATCAGCTCAAAATTTAAAAAACTATCCCACTTCTCTTGCCAATCAACCACTTCAAATACCCATACTCCACACTTAGAATTTCAAAACAGAACACTTGCATCTAAAAATTTCACCGCAGCCTTCTCCCACGCTCCGTCTAATTGAAAATCCTACACAGTTCACACCTTTTAGAGACGGCTCGGGCACATACGAAAATAAATCAGTAAAAAGGAAAGTAGAAAGCCGAATTGCGTGCGACAATTGGACTCGACGAATAAAAGAACGAAAGTAGTTTTAAATACGGTACGTACATAATACATTGTCATCGTAAACCTATGGAATATCAACCGTGTCGTCTAAATATGCAAAAATAATACATATCGCCTCCCAACTCTTGGCCGTACCACAAATCTTGACATATTTTTCGAACAAATTTCCAGACAGAGATTTTGTTTCAAATTTCTCTTATTTTTTCGCACTACGATATTTTTCACCAGATATTCGAATTGTGAAATTTTCCTTTAGGATATGATCCAATTTTTGAATTTTTCTCCGAACTTTCTTAGCCTCTGAAATTTTTTATATTATACGAAAGACGTAATGCCATCCTATGATTACAAATGGAAAAATTTTTGGGCAAATATTTTGTAGGACCGATGAAAAAATGTGGAGAAAGATTTATAGGCTAGAAAATAATGGAGAAAAAATGACAGAAATTTGGATTAATCCATGAAAAAATTGTATGATCGGAAAGAGATTGATTACTGTTTTATTTTTGATTTAAAAAAATTTAGAAAAAATCAAAGACTTGGATTATTTTTTGAGATAAAATTTTCAAGTGAGAAAGATTTTCGAGAAAAAATATGTGAAAAAATGTTGATACTTTCAGAAAAAAAAAAATCGAGCGTGAATGATGTTTTTGTTTTGTGGCTTATTCAGTTATTCTTGTGAACGTGAATTTCACAAATTCACATGTTTAGTTCATCTATGATTTTTAAAAATACTCATTCCTTATGCTTTATCAAGTCGATCCAGATTTGCTCCCTGATTCTACCGAAATACCAGGTACGAGTAATTTATACGAACAGTTGGTTCACGAAATCGACTTGTCTTGATTTACCTCTCCACTCGTGTCTTCAAAACCAGCCAATTTCCAACCAATGCAAAACGAATGGAAAAAATTCTCCCAAACTTGAAATAATATATTCGATAATTTTTTTTGTCTCGAAATTATGACGATAAGGGTAATAAAATGAATAATGTCGCGCGGTGATATTTAAAAAAAAGAACGCAGGAAAACGACGAAATATAGAATAGTAAAAAAGCTCTCAACTCGATAGGGTAAAGTTACCAGAGTTGTATTGGAAAGTTAGCCTTATGCATTCGGCATTTTACGATGATCGCATTAAAAAAGTATTAGTGTTTGCGAATGCCGAAGGAGGGAAAAAAATTGAAAGATTTTCAAAGGCCTGACAAATCGTATCGTTTTGTTTCACGAGCTATAGGTACGTGCGACTGGAAAATTTACCAATGCGAATGGCGTTTATTAAAATTGACCACGATGTGTCTAAGTTAGTACGAAGCGACTTGAACAACAAATGACCCATAAGTGACCACGGTGATATTTTCAAAAAGGACAGTTTTTTTTTTGTCGAGGTATACTTTAATCAGACTAGTGTACCTTATTCGTTAAAACGAGTTGATGGAATTGTGACAAAACAAATTTATGTATTACACAGCGAGGGTATTTCTCGAGCTAGAAATTATTTCGTATTTAATGTATTACGGTTTTTGAAACATGCCACGGTCTAGAAATATATTTCTGCGTGGGGGTTTTTCGATCGAGTTGTAAAGAAATGACAGTTCGAGGCGAAGGAAAAAATTACATGAATGGTTTCGGTAATTTTTATTATGTTTTTCACGATAGTTGATAAATACATTAGAGTAATGTTGAGTAATATGGTGGATTGGATGTAGATGTTTTCACGTCGAAGTTCTAGACGATGCGGCTGGAAATATTCGATTTGGTACTGATTGGATTTGATTTTATCGTCGTTGCGTTGTCGTCTTTGGTACGAACGAATAAGTAGCGGCGCGTTTTCGATACCAGAATGCGTAGAAATTGATGAATGCCACGCCAAGTATACCGATAGTGATGTAGATCCAGAGCGATGATGTAGTGGCGGTTTTTTCTTCTGAAATTTGAAATGAGCAAATGGATGAGAATGGAGTGGTATGGGTGGAGTATTGGCCTAAAATTTGAGTTTTCAGGAGCTCTTCCTCATGGGTCCTTTATGCACTTGAGGGTGACGAATGAGCATTTGTTGGTTTAAAAAAAGGTTGGTCGAAAAAGTTGATATTTCAAAAGACTACTTACGAAAACAAAATTATATGGCTGTTTACCAATATTTCTGATTTTTTTTTTAGGTAGATACTTGACGTTTTTAAAAATGATAAAAATCCAATGAATTGAAAAAATTTTGAAAAATGAAAATTTCTTTGAAACAGTTTTCGAATTTATCTGTTCTCTATTTTTTTCATTAAAAAAGTCTTTCTTATAGTTTACGTAATCTTTGAATAACCTCTGAAAATAATTTGAATCGTTTTTGATTTTTTTTAAATTTTTGATTTGAATTTTTATGAATTTGTGAAAAATTTTGAAGTCTCTAACGTGGTCAAATGATATACCTATGTACAGATGATTTCATCATCATATTAGACGATTAAATTTTGAAATTTTCGAATTGATGATTTTCTGTTTGAATGAAAGTCGAACGTCAAAATTTGTCCTCCAGTTTCTTAGGCTGGCAGTGATTCGAATCAGTGGTGGCCAAAAATCGGTCGTCAGAAATGCGGATTTCCAATTTTATGAAATAGTCATAAGAATTATTGATTATTTCTCACCCAATCGTAATTTAAAAAGCGTTTGAATGTATTTAATTTTTTCGTCTCACCGTGGATGGATACGCTTTGATAAGCTTCCGCACTGCCAGTTGTATTTCCAGTGGAATTGAAAATTTCTACATCATTATTTATTTTGCTGGCATTCTGATTATTTTTATATTCTGCACCTAAGAATAAATTTTGGATCAGTTCCTTGGAATAATTTATTTTGATTTTTTTTCATCTCCTTAATCGGTACATAATTATGATTATTTGATCTATTGTCGAAAAAACGCTCTGAATGAATTCTACATAGTAGGTATCCATAAAGCCATAAATAATATCTATTTGTATCTAATTGAGAAGCTAAAAAATTTTAATTTACTTAGCATTGGATTTTTTGTTGTATTGGGCTTATTTCTTGTACTCTGACCAGTGCTCAAACTTGTACTTGTTGTTGTAGTTGATGTGGATGGGAGTATTTTATTCGTTGGTGAGGTCAGTCGAGTTGTATTCACCGTTGTAATCGTCTGAAAACATTCAATTTGAAATTCTTCAGGTATTTTTTGTCATTTGCTCTAAAGAAAAATGAGATGTACGGACTGGAAAATGATAATTGTTGGTGGATATAATAATTATGTATATGTTATGTTTGAATAAGTTCATCATAGACTTCATTATGTGAAAAAATAGAGGGAGGGGACAGTTACTTGATATTGGATGAATTAATAAAAATAATACTTGACTAAAAATCCTCGATCATTGGTAAAATTTTAGATTGAAGCGAAAATCAATCAAAGACAGGTAAATTGCAAAAGTACCCCAACCAAAATTTCCCCTGCCATGTTCATTTCTCAAATTTTGGCCAAATTTCAAAATTATTTTATCGTTGGGTAAAATTTCAAAATTTTATGTAATTATTTAATGGAGCCAGAATTTGGTACATACTTCATTTTCGATCTCCGAAATACATTGGGAACGGTTTCAAAATGTTTTGGAGCCGCTGAAATTTTTTTTAAATTTCCCAGCTGAGAAAGAAATCCCATCAAAATGGTTCATATCTAATATGAATTTTAGCTGCTGTAATTTGTAAATTTTTCATATTTCGTAGCCTATTTGACCAGTTATTGAAAGTTGAAACACAATTTCTCGAAATTTGTACCTATACCTGCTTGTCAGTTCAAATCCATATTTTTTGGCAGAAATTTTCATGAAAAAATTTTCAAATAACGCTAGGTAAGTATCACGCATTTTTAAATTTCTCCCAAGAAAATATTCTGTCAAAAAATATGAATTAAAACTGGAAATCACAAATTTTAAAAAAATTCGCTTCAACAGATCGAAAATAAAATCCATACGATTATAAGTTTCCGAAATTCATGTGGACCATTTTTATGAGCTTTTCTGAAGTACTGGAAAGGTACAAAATTTTATGAAGATTCGAAAATATCTCGAAAACTGCTTCCAATTGATTCAAGAAGTTGAAAATTGGGTATATCCCAAATTTAGATTTTTTTAATTTAGGTATTGAATCATGCTTTCATGTTTTACAGGACAATGTAGTTTTGAATTTTCAAAAATTCACCAAAATTCGAGAAACTGACTCAAAAGTTCTTTGAAATTTTGGATATGGGGCTTTTATTTACGATGTACTTTCGGTTTATTTTTGATTCAGTCCAATTTTTTTTGCTGGTCGAAATACCAGCCTTTTGATCGTCTTGTAAGCAATAACTCAAAATTGAATATTAATTTTTCATAAAACTTGGAAACTTGAAAAATAGAAACAAGAATTTATAAGATGAACTCTGTTCCCCCTTTTTTTTAAAAAAAAACTAGCTTTAATCCTAATTGCAGTATATACCTTCACATACCTTATCTGTACTCGGTGATTGGTCTATTATAAGCTTTGGGTGATCATTTGAATGCCGGGTCGCATCATTTCTGTAACAAATATTTTTATAATCATCAAGTTGAAAAAATTCAAATTATCGACAAATTAGTACTTTTTATTCTTCAATCGAATAAAAACTATATTATTACCTACCTATGTACTTAAATAAGTATAAATTGTCTAATGATATAATATTTGTTTTTTTTTTCAGGTATGCCATTGTTGCTTCATTAATAATATATTTTTTTTTTAAAAGTGAATTTTTGAAAACTCCTGTTGGTATATTACATTTTAATTATTAAGAACTATCAAGTTTATCAACTTGATTTTATAAGTTAATTACGTACCTGGTAATCAAAGTTATCGATAGTAAAATAGAGCCAATCAACTTCGCCATTTTCATTGTTTCCTGTTGAAAGAAATTAGTATAAAAATCCTGATAGATGTGAAATATTTACGAAAAAAGATTTTTTGACAATATGGAAAAATCAAAAATTCATAAATGTACTTAATTCGAAATGAGAAGCATATTTGAAAAAAAAAACTTACCATTCTAGTCGCCGTATCTTTTGACAATTATTATTTGAAGCTACGGATGATTCACAATAAAAAATAAAAAACTATTCGTTGGACTACACACTTCGCGAATCGCACTCAATATACTGTTAAAATTGAAAAAAATCATCAACTGTAAATCGGTAGCTAGGTGTTCGAGGAAGGAAAAACGATGATGTAATTATCTCATTGTCAATTGTATTATGCTATAAATACGAACAAAAATTTGTTGACATTTGCTATAATTAGAGTAAAAAATAATTCATACAAGACAATACAGCAGCGTTTTACTTGCTACGTAAACACAACGAAAGCACTTTTGTCTTATCCGAAAAATGAAACCAGGTTATTGTAATACCATTGAAAAATTTTAGATGAACTGTGTAAAAAAAAAATGTATACCCATCTTGTTTGTACTTTAGTTTTCTATTGATACTTTATTCTATGATTGGTTCTTGAATTTGCCAGCTTATGATTCAGGCCATGGCATTTTATTTAAATGATGACTAATTGTGTTGATTCGATGGTTATTAATCAAAGGCGCACCCAAGGGGTGGGCTCAGGGGGCTTGAGCCCCCCTCCCCCAAGTTCAGAAAAAATATTTTTTTGTTGCAAAAATATATTTAAAAAGTGCATTTTTTTTGTTTTTCAAACAGTATTTTTTCAAAAAAAATTTACCCTCGCTTCTCTCGAGCAGTATTTTAATCCTGTTATGTTCAAAATTGACAATTTTTGACCACTTTTAGAGTCAAAAATCACCAATTCCTCAATAAATTCCCAGTTTGTCAGAAAAAATTAATGATTTTTGACTGAAAGATCAGTGGAAAATTATTAATTTAAAATTTGACCCCTCCCCTGATTTTTCTCAAATTCTCACCCCCTCCCTTTTTCATTTATCACTGGATAGGATATAAATGCTTCAAGAAAATTGAAAATCGTCATTTCATACCATTTTTGCTAAAAATCGGACATTTCACGCCACATTAATACCGCGTTTGAGAAAATTCTCTACTTCCAATCGGAAAACTAACCAAAAATTCGTGTTCAGGAGGTTCAAATTAGGTCAAAGAAATGTTTAATATAAGGATTGGTTGGAGGTAAAGGGCTGACGAAGTGAGAAATTGCAAAATTGAGTTAATTTTCACGAAAATCGGCCGTTTTCTACTAAGTACCGAAAATTTGCAATTGAGAACATAAATCACTTTCTATCTGAAAACCAATGACAAATTCGAATTCAGGAGGTTCGAATTAAGTTGAAAACTGGTTTCAAACCATCCTTGATCGACAATACTCGGGTCAGGATGGAAAAAATCGAAATTTTACCCTTTTTCCTCAAAATTGGCCAATTTTTGCGACACAAATTCTACGATCGTGCGAGTACTATGCTTTTGATCGAAAAACTAATTGCATATTCGTGTTCAGGAGGGTCGAATTATACGAAAATGACACCAAATTTACCCCAAACCCTTTATGTGGAGAATTGGGGGTGAAACCTCCCCTAAAACGAGCTCCCAGGCCCCCACTCCTCCCCTAAGGGACATTTTTGATGGGTCCACTTCTCAAAAATTTTCTTTTGGGTCATATTAAAATAAACACCACACTTCAACCCGTGTTCAAAAAGTGAAGTATAGTTTTTTGCTAACCGCAGGTTCATAAACGACACTGAAGTATTATTTGGCCGAGTAATGAATTTAGACCACAATCGTAATCGTAACACATAAAATACCGCTTAGGAACTCCGACAGACGGTGCAGTCTTTTCAAAATATTCAAGCCGATAACATAATTTCCCATAAGTACTTTAGCTTTCATTCAACCTACGCTAGAAAACAGACACACTTGACATTTCCCTAAAACTACTCGCAAAATATTTTAAAAAAATTAACGCTAGGAAAGTGAAACTGCAAAGTAGGTTTAAAAAAAAACCAAACCTAAATACGGACACAGTTGATGATTTCATCAACGTGTAGCCGTCATTCATTTTGACAATTACTCGAATAAATAAAAAATGACGAAAATATTCGTCGAACAAATTTCAACAGCAAACAGTTACCCGAATCCAAGGTCTGTCGCAGCCAAAATAAATACCCGAAGGTAGAAAATAGAACCATATGGTTACCCAATCGTTTACAATAAAAAGTCATCCAAATGGATGATCAATTCACCTAGCAGACAATCACAAAGATATTTCACATACAAAAAGAAAGATCCCCTCGGAGTAGTTTTTTTCAATACATTCCTCGCCGATAAAAACCACATCGAATTTAAAAGGATTTAGCAATCTTGCACCGGTCTTAAAATGCTCCTAAGGTGCGTATCGACTCATCCGAATATTTCCTGCCGGTTGCAAACTGGTTTTGTCGAATAAACGCGGCGAGTTCTTTGGCCATTTGGCATCTTGGTTCTTCACAGGGCCTTAGTTCGGAGTCAAATATTAATCAGATTTCGAGTGACGAATCGTGAGAAACGCCACGTTCCAGCGGTATCAGGTACCTGGCGCATTGGATCGAAAACTCGGATCGTATTTCACTTTCGTCTAAATTCCGTACGGGTCACGTACTTAGCTCGAGGCTAGATTTCGGCCACTCAACCGTCTGTAAATTTAGGTACCGGTCAGCTGCAGCAGCACAAAAAAACTACCATCTGTAGTAAATTTTAACGAGGCCACGTCTGGTGAAAAATTTAGGTCGGCGGTTTCCGGGAACTAACCAGTTAACATGAGTTTTATTACTGCAGCCAATGTGTACTCGACGGTTCTAAGTACAGTACGGCAACACTGATGCCTACCGCTGTATCATTATCTTGGCTTCATTCATCCCGGCCATCCATTAATAAAACCCGACGCTTTGCGAATCTCTCATTTCATTGGCGAATTACGAAGCAGCACGTCGACCAAGATGCCAGAACGCGATCCGAGCATAGAGTATTTATAATGCCAGACGTCGACGTGAATTTGCGGTAATCCATCCTGCCAAGGTTATTCAACTTCCGTTTGATTATTTTCCAAAACACAAACATAGGCCGGTGATCGATAACGGTATTATTTCTAATTACCGATAACCTCGGAGATCGAAAAACCGATCAACCTAAATTAGCCATCCGTCGTAAAACGTCGAGTAACCGGAACAACGCACAGATTAGCAAAACAATGCACCATCGATCGCTTCTTTTTTCTCAGCCGACCGAGTAGATTAACCAGTTGGTCGAGCTAAGTATTTGCACAAATTACAAAGCTAATCGATAAGTTTTATTTTTATAACTCGCGAGCGAGGTGGAAACCAGCAAAGCGAGAATTTCCTTCGGATGAGGCTAAATATAGACAAGTTAGGTGACATCATAATACGCATGCAAGACTGCACGCAGGTTTCTTATTCGAGGAAGAATTACCAAAGAACTACAGTTCATCGATGGGATTGTTTGCAGTGTTTATAATAAAATACGATTTTTAATAAATTTTTTTCGTATCTTAAAAAAGATGGAAATGTAGAAAAATCAATAAAAAAAAACCAGAGAATAAATTCGAAATTTTTATTTTACGTAAATCATGCCATGTGTATCCGGTGGTCTTTTTTTTCTTTCTTATTTTATTTGCTTTATCTAAAGCACCAGCTCAATGCTTTCTTTGAACTGAGCACCGATATCGACTTCATACTTCTCTTCAATCCATTAACTATTGATATTGCAATCTGTACACAAACATTTATTTTTCATTTCTCCATTACATACGGAGGTTGTTCTCAAAATTCACAAAGTATAATGGTTCGTATCTTTCATATTTGAACACTCATTACGTTGATAAGTAAATCCAACAGTGTTGGATGGGTGGTAAGCAGGCGTAGAGTACATAAGCCTAATCTATTCTTAATGAATGAATTTCCGCACACCGATCTAGACCTAGGATACCTTTCGGTGTATTCTTTATTATAAACAATGCACTCATGCATAAGGTATTTCGAAATTAACGCTGTTTTAGGTTTCCCACGATTAACATCGACGTACATGTTTAATTGTTGAACAACAAAAAACAGCTCATTTCCGTAGATTTTGTACTCGGGTCTGGGATCTGTGTTTTGGGGTGGCTTTGAATCGGTGTCGTTAGGTTTTATGAAGTTGTGATTTCCTTGATTTGTGTTATCTTTCAGGAGTAGAGTAAATGGGCCAGGGACATTATGTCCTTTGAAAGTGATGAAATTTAATTTTTAGTCGAAAAATTAGGTTTGGATAGGAAATTTAACAGAAATTTATTTTTAAATGGAAATTTGAGTTGAAAATGAAATGAAAGTTTCGATTTCGTGTTTTTTTGATACAGAATTCCACAAGAAAACTGCGAATGTTAGACCAAAAAATACGACTATGAATATAATGGTGTGCAAAAATAGGGGTTCAAAAAGAATTTGGTATCGTAGATTTCGTAAAAATGTAATTTCCTTGATTGGTGATTTATGATATTCCTCAGAACTGGAGTGAATGGGCCAAGGGCATTATGCCGTTTCAAAGTGATGAATATTTTCTAAAAAAATTAATCAATTTTTTGTGAAAAAGTAACCAATTTGTTGGGAAAAAGTAGATAATTTTTCACTTTTTCGCCTTTAAAAAATTATTAATACCCCTCTCCTTCCCATTTTTTTTTCAAACTTGTATTTTTCTCTGTAATTTCACTACCGAAGAAAGAAAAAAAATAACGATCCAGAAAAATGAGAAAATCGCGTTCAAAAAAAATAGGAGACGTTCCGCAGCCCAAATTAATGAGGTTTCAAATTCGTTCACTGAACGATTCTTTCTCTTGTTTTTGTTATCATTTTTCCATCTCTGAACCTCATACTGAATTATTTTCGATAATATTAATTACTTTCACGAATTTTTGTCCTCTTTCTTATTTTTCAGAATATGCCTGTTAAGTTTGAATTGAAAATTTAACAGAAAATTATAATTATAAAATGGAAGTCTCAATTTTGTGTTTTGTAGTTTTGTGTTTTTTTTGATATCTAAGCTCATAAAAAATTGCGAATATGAAGCCAAAAAAATGTATTTAGATGCTGATTTTTTTTTTTTCAAATTTGAACATTTTAATTTAAATTTTTGTACGCAAAATTACTTTTTTCAAATTTGAACACTGTAATTCAAATACTGACAGATTATAAAAAACATCAAAAATGGTAGGAGGTTCCAATTTTTTTTTTGGGGGGGGGAGGGTATTGCAAATGGAAGAAATCGAAAAAAAAAACTTCAACGGGGAATAGTTCAGGTCTTAATTTTTCATATTTCCTGTTTAGTTTCACTCCATTCTTAAATGTTTAGCAAATAAATTTTGAGATGTTGAAAACACAAGCCACCATTAGTATTTTAATTGGAGCAAAATTTCACCTGCCCGATACAATTTTTTTGTTTTGAAAATCCTCATTTTCTCACAAAACATACCTATCGTAAAATTTTTGAAAATTAGTGTCCTTCACCTTACCCATATCGATCTCTCGAACCGAATTCTATCTTTCAAAATAATCTGGAACTTCCAGTCGTATTTTGGTGTTTTCAAATTAACTTTCAACATGAGGAATTGAAAATCTATGTATTTAAAAGAAGTCTGAGGTATCAACACGGGAAAAAATCAAAGTGTTTTTTTCTTTCATTTGGAAGAAGCCAGAAGCTCATTTTCAGGTGCCTGAATTGATCCACAGTCTAGAAATAATTACCCAATTTAAAAATTATGGTTTTTAACGTCTAAAATAGAAAAATCACTTTGGCAGCTGGAAATTTGATAGGAATCTAAGGTTTTAAAAACGTGCTCTTTCAGAAAATTCAACTCTAATCAAAACCAAAAATAAGTATTAAAAAATAGAACTTCAAGTTTTCCTATTAATTAACCGAAATCTTTCAAATCATGTGTAAAACTCGCTTAAAATCTAGAAAAAAATTTTTTTTCAAGAAATTGAAGGGAAATTGGAAAATAGAATCAAAATTATTCTCGACACATACAAAATTGCTTCAATGGCTAAAAATCATTTCTTGTGATTTCTTTTCAAAATTTTCATGAAAAATTTCAAAACGAAAAGACATTGCAGAAAATCAGAATATTCAAATTTTCAAGAATTTTGAGCAAAACGTGAGAAAAAATCAGTTAAAGTTTTCACAATTTTTCTCAAAATGTCCAAAAAAGTGTACTCATGCAAAGGATGCTTAATCTGCAGCACTTTCAATACCCAAAAAAATAGTTTAATTTTTGTTAATAACAAAACATTTTTTATGATTAAGTGCGGAAAATTGAATAATTTCTCATAGCTGAGCTACTTACGGTATCGTTCAAATTATAAAAAATTTTCTCTTAGCAGAAATTTGAAGATCAATTTGAATTACCTGAATCAACATTTGTGATTTTTTTCAATTTATGAAATTTGCATTAGAAAATTATTTTTTTCAGTATTGTCTAAAATTAGCAAGGTACATACCATTCGTGTTTCAAAAAACAAAAAAGACAGGAAAGGTGTTTTGGAGTTGCATTGAAAATTGACGACTCACCTGAAACAAGCAAACAAAAAATACATAAATTAATGTTTACGGTAAGGCATTCGAATAAAACATAAAAGTTTAATATCATAATTAATAAAAATATACATCCACACTTTTCCTTTGACAAAGTACCTAATTTTTCGAAACAGAGAATAAATCAGACAGAGGATATTCTAGGTACATAAGATTTTCTCAGAAATCCTGAAACATATGTATGTGAGCCTAGATGTCGAAATCACCCTGAACCTGAAGTGTCCAAAATTGATTTTTGAGTTGAAATTTCCCCTGATTCTACTCGTGAAAATCCCAAAATCGATGTCAACTCAAAAACAAATTTTTGACCCCAGGTGGTTTCTAATAAATATCCAAACTCATACTTTTGAAAGCATTGAAAATATATGGCTTTAGTAGGAGCTTGTATTTGGGTAGAAAAATCTCCACTTTTTTTTCAACCGTATTCTTTGACGATTCAAAACCACCCAAAATTTCTAGAGCTGCCAATATCGATTCAGAACGTTCCCTTCCCACTCGTGCACATCTTGGACAAAAAAAAACTCCCATCGAAGGTCGAATTCCACCATCAGTCTTCAACCTTGTAAATTTTCAACTTTAAGAAAACCTTTCGATAAATTGGCCCAAACTTTTCTATCGACGTAAAATCCACCGACAAGACACTTTCGCAGTAAAATGAAAATTTTCCATTAGCTCGTCTACATCGCGTCGAGATCGTTTAAATGCGAACCACCGACCTTCGTAGGCTTTGAAGTTCCGCTAGTGATTGTCAATTTCAAAGCACTAGCAAAAAGAACCCCCATCAAACGTCATTGTCGCAAAATGTGTTCGAATTCCGCCAACTATAAGACCACACAGACAGGCAAAGAGCGTCGAGCGAGTATCATTACGTAATACAACAAAACGACGCGACGCTTGGGCATCGTACATAAATAGCTTCTCTAAATGGAGCGTTGATGAGCTTTAGAGGAAAAAAAAGGCGGAAAAATAAATAATAAATAGCGATAAAATAGACATTAAACGACGCGACAAGCGTGTATTTAATCGACAATTTCAATCGCTTAAATACTCGTCGAACACCTACCTATGCACATACTTGTCCCTTTTTACCAGATATTGATTGGTTTTTGATGTTTTTAAACCCTACGATAGGGTGGTTCGAAAATTTGCGTTGAAAAATTTTCAATTTTCGTTTCTGTTTTTCACCTCCTATTTTTTTAAAGCAGAAAATAAATATTAAAAATTTCTTTCAACTTTTTTTTTTCAAAATGAATTTTTTGTAAAAATAAACAAACTGAGGAAGAAAGGGGTGAAGAATTCAAATAAAAAAAAAAAGATTTTCGAACCACCCTACGTACAAAATACGTATCGTCAGAATGAATATAGAGATTAAATTTTATGAAGGTTCGATTATTCGACTGCGGACCCCTTCGCGTAAAACGTATTCGCCCAAATACGTATGCGAAGGGACGATAAAGCATCCCTTTTTACGTCATCGGTCTCGTACGTCGCGAGGAGGAAATTTTAGTGTGCGAGAGAAGGACGCGTTGGGCAAAATTTCTCGCCAGATCGACCTCGACTTTCGCAAAGTAACATTTAAACAATACTTATTCGCCGCAAACAACCAAGCGAACGGATTTTTTTATCTCAAGACAGGTAAATTTTGGTAAAGTCGACTTAGTGCGCAAGTTCGGCCCAAGTCCGCGCCTCGGTTCAAGTCGATAGTTATCATTTGATTGGGAGAAACGCGCAACGGTGACCGGAGGACCGGAGCAGAGAAAGTCTTAATGCGTAGGATGTTAAGTCAAGATACAATTTAAACTTCGTCAACGTAGGTACCTAAGTTAGGTAGGTGTATACGCGAAACACCGACGAAAGTTTATTTGGAAATTTTATCCTCTACCTAACGGTGCGTCTCGGAATCATATTACATGGTTTATGCCATGGTGTGTAAACCTAGAACCTACGTACCTATAAGCTATAAGTTCATTCGTACACCTAAACCGAGGTATCGTAAGAATACGAGACGTGAAACTAATTAATAATTATTTTATCATTGAAACGTTAGCGAGTATTTTATTTGTAAACTTTATTATACGATTTCTTCGATTTCCGTCGCAGTTGTTTCGATTATTCAGTTCAGGATACAGATGTTTTAAATAGTGTCGAATGTGCGTTTGAAAATGAAATAAAAAACAAAATAGGGTTCACCACGGGTACCGTATTCAATTTGCAGTCAGAATGAATACAATGTGTATTGTTTTTGACCCGAAAACGTCTATTAATTAATTGAAAATAGGTTATGGTTTTGGATTGGAAGACGGATGCGGAATTACTTGTTGAACGAATCAATAAAACGGACTGGAGTTTCCGACTATTTGGCCTCTTTTTGCGGATTGAAAGCTCGGAAATTGGAAGGCTTGACGACATTATGAGAAAAAATTCGTGAAAAATGTTTTACTTATGTAAATGTTTTTTAGATGATTTTCTATTTTTCATTTTCGATCAATTCAATTTTTCAGTTTTTACCCCCCCCCCCCCCCCCCCCCAAAAAAAAAAAATCGAATTGAATGTTTATTGGACATGAAGAACAAATCTCAACAAAGGATTCGGTCATTTCGAAAACCCCATAAGTCCCATATTTTGTGATTTTCACTTTTTTTTCAATTCGTATGGTTTATGCCACGCTCTATCGATTGAACATGGTCCCACATTCCGTAAAACAGCTATTTCAGAGATATGAGCTCACTAAAAAAATGAGTCATTTCTAAAACCCCATAAATCCGGGAATTGTGGGGATTTAGAAATGAACACGAATTGTGGTAATACACAAAGCCCAAAAAAAAGCAAATTTTACGATTAATTTTTCACAATTTTTACGAAAATTTAAAAAAAAAAGTGAAAATTTTGAAGTTTCCACTTTCACAATTTTGTACAAAATTTTAAAAAAAGAAGTGATAATTTTGAAGTTTCCACTGTTTTTTTGTCTAATTTTATGACTTTGATCATTCTTCCAGAATTAGAAGTACTTTGGATGACATTTTAATTGAGTTTCATTGTTGAAAACTGCGGGGATTTCTAAAACCCCACAAGTCCACGACCTTCATTGCCCTGTAAATCCAATTTGTGGACACCTTTGAAATTGAAATTTCTCCTAAAATATGTATTTTTGCATGCTATGTCCATTTCTGAGATTGATTTGCGCCATAAGTTACAAGATTTTGCTTGAAAGTTTTTTTTGTTGCTCCTGAAAAATTTAAGTCTTAGGACTTGTGGGGTTTTAGAAATGACCGAATCAAAGATGAAATTTATATAGAGGAAAAAGCAAAAAAATTTAATTTTTGTATTTTATATGGTTTTTATTTACAAAATTGAATTGAACATCCGAATTTGAAAAAAAGATTAGCTTTTAAATTCAAAATCAACGTGGAATTTGTCACAGATTTTTCTTCTCCGTAGGAGCAATGAGAAGGTATTTGTAGAAAAATTACATTCGAAGGGTTGAAAATCATTTCAAAAATAATCGATCATATAAACATTTCATATCTTTCGTCAATTTCTGAGGGAGAGGGAAGGAGAGGAAAACCAATATTATTTGTGTTTCATTCACTAGATAACTTCTCTATATTTTTCATATTTTCCAGATAAAAATTTTCAGGTTTTTCACACCAAATTTTTGCAGGTTTGAAGATCTCTTTGTGTAAAGAAAAAAATGCAAAGATCAAAGTATGTACTTCTGTATCAACCGAAATTAAAATTCTCACAAAATATCAAGAAATAATATTTTTTCTTTTATCAAAATGTTTCAACTTTCTGGGTGGAAAGGAGAAAAGGAAGGGAAGAAAGAGGAATCACGAAATTATACAAAGATCAATTTTTTTGCTTCCTAATTCATAGAGCTGGAGTGAAATGAGACAAAAAAATCACGCGAAAGAAGTTTCAAAATTGAAATCACATCATTTTTTTACCTATTTCAACACCGAAACAGAGAAGGAAATCCATAATCACAGCCTCTAAGATTTGAAAATTTCTATGATTTTCAGAATCAAAATAAGTAATTCATTCTCTAAAAAATTAATCGTCTAAAAAATTCCTGGAGTTTGAATTCAAATTTTAAAATAAATAATTTATTTCAACCCACCCTTTGAAAATTACTTAGGACAGGGAGATATTCGAATAGACGGGGAAGGGAGGTGAAAAAATCAATGAAAATTCACGTATTCTGAAAAAACATTAGATTTAAAATTTTCATGTTTTTTAATCAGAAAATTAAAAAGCAAAAATTGAATTTTAAATTTTTGGAACGAAAAGGTAAATAAAATCAATTGATTAACTAAATTTATCAAAAATTTCCTAAGCCAATTTTTCAGTTTTAAAAATAACCAGTGACTATCTGTACAATTTTTACCAATATAATTTGAAAATAATATACTTACTGAAAAATTTCAGTCAAAAGCAAATTATCAGTTGAGCAATATTATTCAGGAATTTTCATCAGGTCAAGGAGACGGACGGGGGGATGAACAAAGAAAAAAGAGGGAAACTGGTCACCAACTAACGAAAAAAATTATTTTAAAGAGTTGAGAAAATTAGATTTGAATCAGAAAATGTTCAAAAGTGATCAATTTTTTGGAAGGAATTTTTGTTTGCAATTAAAAAAAATGCAAAAAATTGAACTTTCCAACTTAGCTATAGTAAAACATCAGGAAAAATTCTATGTTAGATTTTTCGTCTCCTCAGAATTAGCCAACTTCAGTTATTTTCCGAGAGAGGGTGGGAAAAAGAGGTAAGTATCACGAAATCCAAAATTTCGAGCAACAGAAAAATTTTTAGCTAAAAAAAATTCTTAAGATTTTTTTCAGACAAATGAAACTTTCATTTGCCAATTCGATTGTCAAATATCCATCGTCATCACTTTTGAATTAGAATGGCTTCAAGTTCAAATCACCAATTTTATGTTAGAAGCACCACTAAACATAAAATAACCCAACATAATTTTCATAAATAAAAAAAAGACCGAGGATAATTTTTTTTAATAGCTCAAAAAAATTGGATCATGTAATATTTCTATTTTTTTGCTCATTAAAGTCTCATTTCTTGTCTTTAACCTTGAAACCTTGCCATTTCTACCTCAAATTTTTTATTTGAAAAATTAATGATTTGGGATATTTTTTCATTTTTTGAACTAACTTCTTTGGAATCGACAATCGATAAAGGTTAAAAATTGATTAGATGAATTTTTCTCTATTTTTCATATTTAAACCATTTTTTCTTTCAAATTTTTACCAGTCATCTCCACTTTGGTGAATTTTATTGAACAAAAAAACAATTTTGGCCACTTGGAGTGAGAATCATCTACTGTTCTCCTTTTTCGGTTCAGCTCTGAATTGAAAAATATATTTTACGTGAAAAATACTCAAAATTCGAAGATGTTGTAGCAGTTCTGCGGAGAAAAGGATCAATTTTATTCTGGAAATTAATCAAGACAATTCAGATTTGTCTTCGGATGAAGAAAAACTATGGAGATGAAGAAGGAATTCGAAACAAGAACAATCTTCACACACACATGTTTAGATTTTGTTTTCTTCTATTTTGAACTATCTTCAGGTAAGTGAAGGGATTTTTGGGGTGAAAGATAGGTCAAGGTAGTCCAGCTTCATACTCCATAACCCCTTTTGTCTGATCCTTCATCTTACGTAATAATTAATAACCATTCACAACAGCCAAAAAACAATAAAAATACTCGTCTTCTTCTTATGACAAAGAACTTCTTCACCAACCGTGCCGGTCGGATTAATCATCCTAAAACGTCCGGGATCGGCATTTATTGGTAAATTAGCACCAGTACGCTAATTCGTACGGTAACAAAAGAAAACCTTGACAACTTTGCGAAAAATTTGCACCACGAAAAAAAATTTCGCGCAAAAATTTATCCATCAATCAGTACGACTTCGATAAATCACCAATTACGAAACCTTCGGGCGATAAATAACGTCGAAGTACTTCCTTCTCGAGTCTCGAATTCGAACCAACAACAACCCCGACGAGGGGCGAGAAAATCGTCCATTAATTCCCGTCGTCGTGGTTTGGTTTAGCACGCCACAGCGACGGCAGCGCCAATTACACACATTTACGGCTACAAAAACAGCCATCCATCCAAACACGTGTTTCGAAGTGGTAAATTTTCTAATTTTGAAACTTCGCCGATTTACTAGTAATTCGAGTACCAGCGAAGAATAAAGAATGAGAAAAAAAATAAACAGGTTCTAAGCCTAACGGTTTGTCATTAATTTGATAACAAAAACATCTACGTCGCTACCACATCGACTGAAAAAATTTAAAACCAGTACTCTTAAAATCGGTAATTTTTTTGCTGACGCCACCACGTGTTTTTGTTTGTATGCACATCGATTGTGGTACTTTTTTTACCCGATTAAAAATAATTACCAGCTAGTTTTCGCTTTAATTCGCCAAACGACCGCTTTTACTAATTAGCGAATAAATAGAGAATGAGTTTTTTTTTCATCGCTATTGCGAGTGTACCTTTTGTCGGATAATTTTCGTCCTCGATAAATACTCGATTACAAACGGTTACCTATTTTTTATAAGCCATAAGGTCACCAGGTGCTAAATAATTTTGCCAAAAATGAGATTCCGACGATTTAAGCCCAAAATGATTCCACTTCAACAATTTTCAACTTCAACATATTTTACTGTTGAAAAAATTTCAAAATTGGGTACAATTTCAGAAAAAAGTAGAATTGAGAAAATTTTTAATTTGAAAATTTCAAGCTCAGAAGTTAAAATTTTAATCAAAAAATTTTTTAATTCAAAATTTTCTCAAACTTATTAAAATTTTACCTTCTGAGCTCAAATTTTTCAAATTTTAGTTCTTTCAATTCTTTCAAGTCTAATTTTTTCAGAAATCGTATTCACTTTTGAATTTTCTTCAACAATACGATTTTTTCAAACTACAACTCCCCTCGATAAATTTTTTATTTTGGTTTTTCAAAATTTTATCAACGAGGTAAGTACATTAAAAAAAATCTTCAAATTCAAAAATTATTTTCAACAATTTTGAAAATTTTCTACAATTTTTTTTCAACTTTAAAATCTTTTTAATCCAAAATTTCTAAAAAAAATCCATTTCCAACACAACAAGTGATCAGAAAAAAAAAATTTTAAGATATGAAATCGAAAAAAAATCAAAAAAATTAAAGTTGAAAAAAAATTTAAGGAAGAAAAAACTTTAAAAAATTTGAAGAAATAGTAAAATTTTATACATGTTGAAAACAGTTGGTCTTGAAAAAATTTGGACTTGTATCGTTGAAATCCTATCTGCAGCAAAATTGTTTAGAAGCTGGATAAGATGGAGGGGGAGGGTGGGGGTTCAATAAATAATCGAATGGAAAAGAAAGACGTTTAACATGACTACATCTCTGTATAATAAAGATAGGTACTTCAATTTACTTAGATCGATTTACTTTTATGTAATTGTAATTTATTAGTACAACATTGAGAGAAAACGTTGACGATATTGTAGACAGATCCTCTCTCCGTGTTGTCTTTCGATATCGCAGGTGAGTACAAACGTCAGCGAGATGATTGATTGGAAATATATTGCATTTCGATTTCGCGCATGTAACGCCATCGTAACATTTTCATTACGTCGGGTTGCTCGTCGTATTTGTATCTTTTGCTAAGACACAGACATGAGAAAAATAAAGACGGAGAAAAACACCAAAGAACGTGATGCTGAATTTCAATAAATCACACGAGATCGACATGATTCGACAATTGCGGCGTTCTCGGAATCCATTTATATTATTTTCTCGAAACGCAGATTAATCAGACCTCCTATAGGTGTATCGATCTGAGTAGTTGTGGTCGATCGATTATTATTCTCGTTCGCGATGCGATACGATGTTAAATTGGCGATTTCGATAATTCTCGGTCGTTGAAATGCAATTGTAACAGATTTATGGAGAATGATGTCATTGAAATCCGCCTTCGAAAAATAATAATAAAATGTTGCTCGACGAGCCAAGAAATGGAAACCAGTAGCCATGAAATGAGATTATTTTACTAAGAGTGATTTTTATATGAATTGAAGGCGAAGAAATATTGAAACGAGTTTTGAAAAGTTCGATCTAGGGTAACAGTTTTGTATTATTTAATTCCTTGATCCAAGAGAATGAAAGTGGGTTGATCGGAATTTGAAAGAGAATTTGTATTGAAAATGAATGAATTAAAATAGATTCAGATATTTTTTCGCAAAAATTCACTTAGTTCTCATTTTTGAAATACTATCAACTATTTTTTCTTGTTTCATTTTCACCAAAGTTTTCAAGGAGGTAAAATTATGAAGAGAATCGAAATTAAGGTCCAGAAAATTCTGATATTTTCCATATTTTTAAAAATCCCAAGTTGAGAATTTTATCTTTTTTTTGGCCAAATTTTCGAATGTGAAATCTTCTACGGAGGGGGGCTAATGGCTCATCTTGAAGTAAGTAAAGATGAAATATGAAAAGTGATAAATGGCACATTATGCGATTATGCTCAACCATCCAATTCAAAAGTTCTGCCCTGCCAAATTTTTTACATCCTTTGAGCACTGATCAAAACCATAATTAAAAAGTAATCATGGAGGAGATTTGAATTTTCTGATTTTGACAATTTCTATAAACACTCACTCCTCGATGACTACTCATTTTATTCAATGAAAATAAATCCAAGGACGAACAAACCTAATACCCACGTTTTAGTCATCCTTTTTCATTTGCACTCAGTTAAACAGCATCATCAGGCTCAGTAGACCAGAATCGCCTACTTTAAATGTTTAAATCGGATGGAAAAACGCCTCCTGCATGTCACTTACAGTCATATGCAAAAAATATAAAAATTACACTTGGGTAGGTACATATCATTGAACTTTTTCGAAAAATATATTGGTAAGTAATTGTTGAAAAAAATTCAAAAATTCAAAATTTAAAAACAGGATGTCTATTCGTTGAACAAAAGCTTGACTTAACTTGCCTTTGTTGGGCTTTTCATGTACCAGCTCCCTCCCAGCCTTCCAAAAAATCACCAAGACAATGAGCTCTTAATTTGAAAATTTTACCAAAAAAAAAATATATATTCAAAAAATCACGAAATTATCTATTAAAGATGAATATAAATTTTTCAATTTTTGAAAAAAAGCTTGACTTCTTTTATTGGTCAAAAGGTTGACTAACCTTGACTAGCTTGACTCACCTTGACCATTAACTATTTCAACGTTTCAGAATTTTCAAGCTTCACTTTCAAAGCACTTTATGGCGAAAGGTTGGTAGCCAGAGATTTAAAATTTTCATTTTTAAAATATTGATTTCAAAAAATAAAAAATAAAGTACTTAGTAACTTGAATCAAACTCAGAATTTTCAAGTTTCGCTTTCCAAGCACTTTAAATCAAAAGATTGACGGCAAGAGATTAAACATAATTTATTTTTCAAATTTAAAAAAATGAAAAAGGTTAAGGTATCTTATCAAATATTTTACAACTTCTTGATCGTCCAAAGTGATCAAATTTTCGATCAATTTTTTTCAATTTTTTGATTTGGGAATTTTTTTTAATTTTGATAAATTTTCCTCAATTGTAATAGTAATTTTTTTCTCAATTTTGGTGGGAAAGAGTATTTAGAAAAAATGAACAAAACAAATCATTTTGGTGATTTTTTTCTCAACTTAGGTGATTATTTTCGATTTGGTAAATGTTTCTCAATTTTGGTGAATTTTCCTCAGTTGTGGTGGGAAAGGTATTTAGAAAAAATGATTAAATATTTCCATTCTTCAAACTTCAAAAAATGATCAAAAAAACATTACCAAAATATTTTACAACTTCTTGATTGATCAATGATCAAATTTTCAATTTTTTTTTCAATTTTAGTGATTTTTTTTCAATTTTGATGGGAGAGGGTATTTAGAATAAATGAGTTAAAATTACAAAACCTTGACTCATTTTTTGACATTGATATCGATACTTCCTTTCTGCCTCCCCTCGCCACCCTCCTCTTCTTCCAAAAAACTGGAACAATTTTGATACTTGGCAGAATGATAGGCCAATTCAAATTCTTAAATAAAGATGAAAAAAAAAAAACATAAAAAATGAAAAAGATCTGATCGAAGAAATGAATTTTTGATGAGAAAATTTTTAGGGTCTTTGCATTACTTCTATCAGCTACAAGATTTCATACCTAGACACTTCGAAGTTCTAGTCTCAAGTTTAAAAAAAAAAAAAAATAGAGCAGTTCTTTCAATATTTTGTAGTTGTGAGACTATTTAGGGATCGAAAAATATTTTTATCGGATTTTCCTATATTTTTGATTAAGTAAGTATTCTGAAATTCTATACGCTTGTCTTCCTCTATTCTGCGGCAGGGTCGACTTTCTTCAATTTTTCAAACGAAAATATCATGCTATTAATAAAATTCAAATCGAATACTTTAAAAATAATAATCAAATTATCAGACAGTAGATCCTTTGATGGCCAATGGCCATTTCCCATCTACTATGTGGTTGAATGCACCTAGGTTGAGGTTCATTTCGCAACAACTGATTGAGGTCAAATGTGGTCAGTACGAAGTTATTTGGACAACCAATTAACGTACAAGAAAGGAATACGAAATAGCATCTGAATCATAGGTCACTTTTATTGGTAAGGAGGACCGAAACAGTTATTTTTTAGAAGTTTATTTGTCTCAAACACTTTAAAATTTCAACAATTCATCTCCATCTCAACACAACTCAACTTCTCGAGCTCATCCCAAAATTCTCAAGGATCAACTATTCCACAGGAAAACAAATTTTTTCTCGTTGACTAGCCATCAGTAAATCTGAATACATTCCCATGGCGGGATATTTCAGCAACCATAGCCTTCTGCAATGTACGATTACCACATTTAAATATCGAATAATTATACCATTTTTCTTGAATTTCTGACGTCGATTACTTGACACGAGACGGCCACGGCCACATCGGTCAAAACGTTCTATGAATGAACATTTACCGAGACAACGTTTCGTCGACGCAGAACATCCTGTCTGGGCGAGATTTAGTACACTTATGGTTGATGGATTACGTTAGGACGTTACGCAGGTATCCATATCCTGTATGATAAATTTAGTCCGATGTAAATTATTAATTATAATAAAAATACGTCGCGACGCCTTCGACGGAGAAGCTCATCGAGTGAAATATGACGTCGGACAGACGCACAGCAGAGAGGGGTAGAGAATTGATTGTTATAGACGTGCCGTCGCAAATGGCAAACAACTGCACATATAATTTCAACAGTCAAGTTGAAGGTAACGTTGAAAAAAATTGATTTGTTTTGTACATACACATCGCTGCGAATATCTTACGTACATCGGTATATTTGCAAAGTACAGAAAAAACACGCGATTCGTTCTTCGTACGTAGAATAAGGATGCACCGATAGGGAAATTTTCAGATAACGAGACCAATCTACAGATACGCGAAAGTATTTCACGACGATTTGATTTCTTCGCTGTTCGTCGGTGCCAAATTATCGTCGCGAATTTCTCCATTTTTACAGGCTGTAGACGTCGGATTTTTCACGACCATGTCGAGCATCGATTCATTGTTTAATTTACACGCCCTAGTAATTCCACGTGCTCGGTAACTCGGTCATCAATGAGGTGATTTTCATTTTCATTTTTCATCGCACATCCACGAGGTTTTTTTTCACTTACACCTTCGAAATCATTGGAAGAGGTTTTTATTTACACGAGTCAGCAGAATTTCCACAAGAGGATGTTCGAATTGGACGAATTGGTCAAAGTGTCATATTTATGGCTGCGGATTCGATTATACCGACGATTTCGACGTTGCAGTTCAAAGCAAACAATCACATGCTCATATTACAATATTAATCGTAAGTTAATCTCCGCTTGGCTGCATATTGCAATTTGATGTCGTAATTACATCAAGTACATAATACGTTGCTCAAGTTCGACACCGCGAATTACAGCTAATTATTAAACCGACCACGAACCTATTACCGAGTCTATTTACCGCCACGCCATCGCTCATACGAGGAAAGGGCAAGGACCATCTCGTCTATCAAGGATAAGTTCAACAGATTCTTATCTGAAAGTATAAAAAGTTACGGTTCCATGGTCCACTGCTGCGAGAACAAGTATATGACACATATTGGCGTAACAGGGCCAATAGTATCCAGTTTTTTTCCAGTGTGTATTGTGGAGTTATCGTGTTTATGTGAAATTTCGGAGGTGGAATCTTCCATGGAAGTTCTGAGGAGACCGGATGATGAAATCAATGGAGAGGATCGAACGAAGTGCCAGTGTAAAAATATAGTAGGTGCTCAGGATATGAGCAGAGAAGCAGCTAGGAGGATCCAGGGGGTCTAGACCCCTCTTGAGATCAAAAATGTCTTTTTGGGGCATTAAAAATCCAAATTTTGTTCTGGTTTCGCTCGGCCATGAACAAAATTACTATTCCAAGTCTTCATAACCAGTTTGAATTTTCTCAAAAAATTTCTAACCCCACCGTTCAGATTTGTGGGGCATTATTTTTGGTTTTTGAGGTCAATCATATGAAAGTTGTTCGCTCCAAAAATACATTTTTATCAAAGTCTTTTACGAATTTTGGGGAAAGAAGGGGGTTAAATTGAAGTCCAGAATTTCTCAAAACATTACAAGTTTGGATTCCCCCCCCCCCACCATCAGAAATTTTTGGCAACCCTGTTGGATATGAGAGTCGAGGATTTTTTAGGGGGAGGCCGAGGCCAAAGACCTTTCTTACGAACACAAAATAAAATTTCAAGTTCGAATAATGTTTTAGTCTTATCAAATTTTCACTGGATCTGAAAAATGAACATTTTCACTTCGATGGAAGAGAAAAGTATTGAAACTGCTTGCTTTCTGTAGAAATGGTGAAATTATTTGATTTTTTAGCGAGATTGGCCAATTTTAGAATAAAATTCTCCATCTCTGGAGTAGTCACTGGTCAAATAACAAAATTCAATTTTTAAAGGGGAGGAAGAGGAGAGGAATAGTCAGACCTTCTCTATACCTCTGTTTTTTCACATTTTTCTCCAACGCCACCATCGTATTTCATCATCAGAATAATGCATAACTTGATCTTCTATACATCGATAAGATTATCATCAAAATCAACTGATTAATTACCACGAAACACGATAAATCAATGTTCGGAAATTTCGTCAAATCGATAAATCACACGTATCGCAAGAACTCGATCGAAAATAATTTTGTATCGTAAAATGTATTAATTAATTAATTATCGACCAAGGCACGAGCAACGCCACTAATTTCACTACTACTTCGATATTCGAATCGAAAATTGATATAAATAATGTACGAGCTACGAACATAATAAATTAATGAAATTATCACCGATCACAAAGGTTATTAGAAGTGAAGACAGTAGATGCAAAGGTGAAAACAACAGAAAAAGAGGAAAATTGATTAGATTTCTTCTTAATTGCAACAGAATCTCGGAAAATGTGCAATTTTCCTCGGATCAAGAAAATAATGTTCATGGCACGATCCATTTTTAATCCTTTAGAATTGCTATCAAAAAAGATCTTATAATTATATTGGCACATAAATCATCATTTTAAAAAATGATAGAAGAAGCATTCGAAAAAAAAGAAAAATTATTTTTAAAAAAAAAGACCCAATGAAAAGATGATTTGATCATTTGGAAAATAGCAGATATGAGTCTCAAAAGAGATATTGAGAGATTTTTCAAAGTACCTAGCATGTAAACATCTTCTTTTCATTTGATTCACAAAAATTGGAAGTAGATATTGGAAACCAGTGCGAACATAAATTCTTCAATAACTTCACGATTTGGTGAGAAAAAATCTCATACCATCAATAGAAAAAAATCGAAAAGTCGTATTTCTTCGTTCTAATTTTTCGATTAATTTATTTGCTGATACCCCTCCTTCCCCTTCTCTTTTTTCAATACCTTAGCTTAAGTGCAAAAAAGTACAAACTTCTTTCCAGAGACAAAAATCATGAACTTTTGTTTCTCAATTTTAGTCAAAATTTCATAAATTTTGAATTTAAAATTTAATATTGGAGAAGAAATTACGAATTTTTGAAAATTTCATGAACTCTAAAAGTATGCCAAAAAAATTCAATCTTGAACTTTCTTAAATTTAAAAATCTTTCCTTTGTAGAAAAAAATTACGAATTTTTGTTTTTTACCAAAAGTTAAAAAAAGCTGCCAAAATTACATTATCAATGTTGACTTTTTTTTTCAATTTACAATATTTATAAGCAATGAGATCAAACTCAAAAACTAAAAATTTGAGAAATTTCTGCGCTAATCTCCGGATAAAATTGTTTTCAACGCTACCCCCTCCCCCCAAAAAACAAGCAATTTTGAAAGGAAAAAATCGTACATTTTGAATTCTCTTTATTCCCTCCCTTTCCCCCTCCATCAGACAATTACAGTGTTATTTTTTCATTATTCTAAACAAACCCAACAATTTCGAAAACTTTTTAAAAACTCCTCAGAAAAGCAAGAAAGAAAAAGAACTAAAAAAGGTATGGCAACTTGAACAGCCGAAGGACTGCCATCTTACTTTTAGCAGTAAATTTTGATACAGTACGAGTCATTTTTCGACTTCCGAAACTATTTTTTCGAGTGAAAAGAGGAAATAAATCGTTGAGAAATTCTTTCAGCGATATTAGACATTAAATAATTGGAATTCTTATCAAATTTTTATTTCAAATTTATCGATTTTCTCATAGAAAACTATTCAGTATTCACTACAAGGAAATCTAAGTTCAAATACTTCGAAATACGATAATAATCATTAAAATGGATGCGAAGATTCGACTACACAGAGGAAAAGTAATGAACATTACACCAGCAATGAAAATACAGGACAATAAACGATTCTCAAGATAGAAAACCAATATCACTGGGATGATCTTTCAAAAGCAATAAAAATTTAAGCTTATCAAACTCGGGAATTTTTTCAACATTGAACTTCATTCATTATAAATTTTCATAAAAACGAGTCGAGTCGTTTATAATAAACTAAACGAATAGATAGTAGAATTTCCTGTTGAACCAGTTTAAAAAATTTAAAGAGTATTTTATTATTATTTACTCTTTTGCATTCTAGTTTACGTCATAATAGTCGAGTACTTTCGAGTAATTACCAATTTTAGACGACTATTTTTGGCAGAATAATACTTCAGATTCATTCATTTGGAGTGATCTTATCACAAAGAAGGCGAACTAATTACCGTGTTTTTTTTACGATTCGATTCATCATTTGAATCGAACGATCGTCGATGAAATAATTGATTAAATGACTCACGTATCGAAATACCCATTAATTTTACTAATCAACGATATTTGACGTATTTGGCACGTAATTACGACCGTAATTCACCGTCGAGATTTTGGTGTAAGTGAAAATTGCATAATACGATGGTATGGTAGCAAATCACATCCGTTAAGACTGTGAGAGGCGACCTACAGGTAATTATGGGTTCGATTAGGCGAATTTTTTTCCTCTCGACAGTACCAATTTTCCATTTGAAAATACTCGTGATTTTCCACTTTGATTGACGCGAGCTAACGTCCGATATGACGTCACGAATCGTCATATGCACGTAGTGTTTATTTGAAAATTATATTTACAGAAGGATACGATCGAGGAAAAAAATACATCGATAAGGTATAAGATCAACTTCAGACTTTGCATTTGACAATGTATTAATCGTCATCGTCGAATTCAAATATCAGATTTAAATTGGAACCTTGGCGTTGATCCTATCAAGTGGACGAGACTTATCGAAAGCATCGTGAAATATAAAACTTCATATCACATTTCAAAGTTTTCGTAAACAATGTGCCAGAAAAAAATAATCGAAGGAAGATACCATTTAGAAGGAGTGGCGCCAGTGACATAATTTTAAGATGTTAGATCTCCTGTTCGTATAACACGATGTCCAAGAATCATTATACGAAACAATACGAAATTCTTCATCAACCTTTTAACCTTGCTCCTTGCCTGGTACCATAATTTTTTGTCTCTGTATCAAATCGACACTACGAGCCACCAGCCACGACGTAATAACAACTAGAAAATGTGCTGTGTTTTATTCCAACCAGATACCAGTTCAAAATTTCAAAACGTCGTATAAATTTAATCGCCGTTAAAATACTTATACGAGGATAATTAACTATACGGTTTTGTTTCACTTCGCGCACGTTTTGTAAATATTTACATAAATAGTACCTAACCTAGGTAATATGTTTTCACGCGAAGAGATTTTTTTCACGTGAAGGGTGCGCAAGGCGGAAATCGAGTAATTGAAAATTTTCCAAGTATCGGATTTTATCAGTTTTATAAAAATGGTGTGCGATATTTTTTTATAAGTTTATGAATGTTTGTTCATTCCGAATTGATGATATCATTTCATTTTTTCAAAACAAGGTGTACTGGTTTTTAAGAGTTTCAATTTCCATAATTTTACAATTTTTGTGCAAGTTGAGTTGAATTATTTAGAATTTTATAAGTCTGGTTTTTCCCGTTTTAGAGTCAAGTCGTCTGCTATTTTTTGAAATAATTTTGAATTCAAAATAATGCTTATTTACATATTTTTAAACAATTTTTACCAACACATTTTCAAAAGTATTTTAAAAAGCTCATTATTTTTGGATATATTTTGATATACCTAAAGTCAATTTTTTAAACCAAAATATAAGATATTAAAATTGAAAAGTTGAAAAATATCTACTGGTTGAAATACGAGTGGAATTTTTTTTAATTTTTCCCATTACAAGGAGGTACTAGGTAGATATAATGTTTTTTCCCATTTTTCTTTACACTCAAAATGTAAATTTCTCAAAAAGGTAATAATTTTCAAAAAAATTTCAACTCGAATTCAATTTTTTTGGCCAAAAAGGCAATTTTATCACCTTCGAGGAATAGGGATCAAGCTTTCCACTCTGTGTACCGTTCGGTTCGGCCCTGAAGTTGCTCATTTTCCAACCTTTCAGCAGACTTTTTCAAGGACAACTACGAAAATTTCACTCACAGAACAATTTAATAAAATAGACAATTTTCTACTAAATCAACAACTTTATTCGCAATTCATTCTTGATGAGGAAATGTTGTCAAATTACGAGTAAAAAATGGTAAATTTTCATAAATTGGAGGTAAAAATGCACTTCGTCTCTTCACAAGAAAAAAAAACAGAACTATCAATCAAAACTGTGGAAAATTCTTAAATCCTTTAAAATTTTTGTTGAAATTTTTTTTCCTTTTTTTTCGATGTACCTGGTTTATTGAATTTCAATACGTAAAATTGAAACCATTTTTTTCATAAATTCAAACGAAAAAGAAATAAAAATGACAAGTCACCAGAAAAGGTTAGAAATACATTAAATTTATTAAATATCTGTATAGATTTTTAAATATTACGATTTTTATTGCAAAAATTAATTAATTTTTTTTTTTTGAATAAGTGAGGTGTAGTTCTAGAAAAAAATTCAACAACAAAAACAGACAAATTTCTCCATCTTCATCTTCCCCCCCCCCCCCTCTTCATAACACAGAGGCAATAAATCTCCTCCAATTTCTCCAAGTTTAACGACCCTTTTTCAAAAAATTGGCTCTATTTACGTTCGAATAACAATGATAAAAGCACCAAAATCGAGGGAAGATGAAGAAGGGATGAAAATTTTCATATTATTGTAATGTGCTGAATTCGTGGGCCATTCGATACAGAGATCTTTCCCTCCTCCCCATTTCACAGACAAACAAATCCTCATTCCTCCCACAATTTTTCAAGTTTTAGTGCTTCTATTTCAAAGTTAAATAATTTTAAAAACTCAAAATATTCATTAAAAACCCAAAATATGGCAAAATACTTCCATAAAACCGCATCGAGTCACTATGAGTACCAAATTTAGAACCAGTTTAACGGTGAAATCAAAATCAAATTTGCAAACCTAATAAAAAACTTGATTTTTTAACATAAAATCTCATTTTAAAATCTCTAAAACAAGTTGGAAATTTTGAGAAAGAACATTTCACGAATAAAGCAAAGAATTTATTCCAATTTTTCCCTTTGAATTCCTCACGAGCGAGTGAGGACATTTCAAAATGAAAAAAATGTTTACAGGTTTGAGGAGCATTACAAGAAATTTTCACGCCAAAAAGTCAACTTGCCCCCCCCCCCCGGTCAACATTAGGGGTTGGAATTTTGACTGTGGAAGTTTTTTGTGATGCTCGTCAATTTAGCATGTCAGACCTCGGACAGCTCCCTTGTCATTAATGATTTAAACATAAAATGAATCAAAAATATACATTGCTGATCCTAAAAATTGTCATCATTCCATTCAAAATTTGACAAATCGTGAAATATAATTTGAGAGTTGAAATATTCAAAAATCCTGCCTTTTTGGGTGCCACGAGGAGAAGAATCTGGTGTTATGATCATTCAAATTTAAGCTTTTCTGCGAATTATAAAAATAATTTTGCAGTTTTTACCCTTGATAAGGGGTTTTCAATTTTCAATTTATTCTTTTTTACGAGGCTTGGAGATCTTTTTCGAAAAACATTTCGATGAAAAACAATTCAATCATCACGACTCAGTCAGTTCCGTTGCAGAATATTTCTTATGATTCGATCAATACTAAACCTCCTCATTTCCGCTTCTCAAAAACATGATAATTGTCGATCGTTGTTCGTCGAATATTAGTGTAATCATACGATTGATTAATATCAATAATATGCTATCTTTTGAATTTATTGAAAATCGGACGCATGAAATTCAATTTCTAAACGATTGCCGATTCATTTCGCATAACTTCACATAAATAAATAATCGAATAATTATTGATTTTGAAACGTAATTTTATACTTTTTCGACGCTTTGTTCACCAAATCAACCCTAAAAAGTCTCAACTACCCTCATTCTCTCGCTTACTCTCTTCTTCGACCCTTTGCTATAAATTTCAAGTCCTTTAACTGCACATCTTCAGGCACCTTGGCACCACAACACCTTTCATTACCTTTCACAAGCTGCCAAAAGTGTTAAAAAATTGCTAATTTTTCACAACACTGGAACAAGTTATTATCCAACTAGACAAATTTACGCCGACGGGGACGATTTCAAAATTATCGATGAGATTTGCGCTACCGTTACGACAGAGTCGATAACCAACGTCCAACAAAAGGGGCAAAATGTTAACGAACTATCGAAGACTCACCCGTATATCTGCGTATAGCAAAAAACTTCTATGTAAAATTTTAATGAAGTGTAATAACTAGTTTAAGTGAAGTTTTTTTTTTTCGTTGAAGCAACCAGCAAAGCTAGACGTGCAGAGAACACGTTAATTGTCGAACATTAATTATGTCTACGAGTCATTGTGCTAATGTTCGTCAATTTTTAATTATCCAAACGTAACGTTACGCATACGCGAACTGGTCGTGTTATTTTGAAAATCAGCTGTTCATCGTGGACCGGATTCTCGCCATTCTTGGTGTTTTTGAACTTGAACCGTGCAGAAATACGAACGGTTCGACAGACGGTCAAAATAATAACTCGGGAGTCGAAATTTTACCCAGAATTTTTAAAGGTACTGCTCCAAGAGTCGAGAGAAAAAAGTGGAATTTTGCCAATAAATATATTATTCAATATACGCCACGTTTCTAATGTTATTACACAATAATCTCGGCCATAAAATAAAAATAAACGGGACTTCGCAGCTTGTTCGGTTTGTAGTATTTTTACAGCATTTGCGATACTGAAATGCCACCGAACGAAGACTGGTTTCCGTAAAATCGTCAAATAGACGCATCATCAGTTGAAAACAAAAATATACACAAAACCTTGGATACGAGTCGATACTTCCTATAAATAATATGTAAATTTTCACCAACTAATCAGACAATTGAGAGAGAACAATCTGACATCGAATTATTTATCTATTCGTTCGGATACGATCCGCATAAACCGAGCATTTATAGAACGTAGCAACGTTCACTGATTAGAAAATAAATAGAAATATTTCTCAAAAAAAAAAAAAAACACCGAACCGTTTAGAACTGATAACGATTGTTACAAATACGAATTTTCGAACGATTTACGAACACTGCTGTGACCAAAATACGTATCTGCACCTTTTCGCTGGATGGAAATTTATAAACATGACCTAGATGCTGTATAATTAAATACACCCATGCATTTGAAAAGAAAACATTAAGCATCTGTACACATATGATTACATACCTCTTGTACCGATGTCATGTCGACCAAGTTGAAAAAAATATTCGTTACTGTGAGCACCAAGCAGCAAGCTGAATTTCACATGATGCAGATTAAATGAATCATATTCGCGTTTGACTATTAATATTTTCAATAGATCACATCGATATTAACACGATAAGATATGAATAGAATAACAACACATCACTATTTTACAGGAAAAATACGAAACCAAATATGAGAACGGATCCGAAATATGAAACTAAGTAAGCCGTGTATTATGACGAATTATAAAATCACCGTAGGAATTTACAAATTGATAAATTTAACACGCAAACCGATCATACGGACGCTAACAAATAAAACGTACACGAAATTAAAATTCGCAACTTGATCTGATTTCTGTATCTATCGTTTTACTTCAAACTTCAAGTCCAACTCAAATCAAGCCATTGCGTTGCCTATAGCTTGAGAAAATAATTAGAAAAGGAGAAAACATGGACCTTATTCCGAATAAGACAAAGAAAGAAAACAATAACATTGACAGTGTTACCAGAGAGGGGGATTTTTAATGGGATTTGAATTAATAAGTAGTGATGGTTCTGGTGAATTTGGGACGAGGAGGAATATTAATTGAGTTTTTATTTGTATTAAATGTGAATAAGGTAATAGAATTAGCGTTTTTGATTGCATTTTAGATTGGAAATTAATAAATAATGGTGTTTCGTTCGATAATGGAATGGGAAATAGTGAATTTACGTAGCACGGTAAACTTGTTGTGAGGAATTCGGGTAATGCTATTTTCACAACAGTGTGCGTCATCAAATGAACTAGTGATTCATTTAAAAGTGTTTTCGTTTTTTCATTTTTTTTAAAAATGAGATTGGAATGGAATTTGGAACTTGGAAAGTTGGACTTGAAATTTCAAGCAATGAATTACAAAATATTATAATTTTTCTTTTTCAGTATGTTTTTCATCGTTTTTTAAATTCATTTTTCGTTTATAGATCCAGGATCCAGATTTCTTCAAATTTCCATTTCCGTCAGTGAAATCAAAACGTAAAGATAGGTTTTTTGATTTCGCGATACGCGAATATTTTATGGAAGAGGCTGAAGCTGAAATCATCTCAGGTTTGATGTTAAGATACAATATTTTTAATACAATTTTTTAAAACACAAGTGGGATCCCGCGTTTATTATAAAAAATTATGAAGTCGAAAATTTTCACGAAAATTTCAATTTTGTTGTTTTTGTTGAAAAATGAAAAAGTCATTTTGTTGAAAATTTTGGATGATTTAATTAGTTATTATTTTCGACCTCTAGAGAAACGGACTTTGTCCCTTTTTACTTTACGTGTTAAATGGAAAAAATCTATACATAGGAACAGTAAATTAGTCGAGTAAAATCAAACGAAAAAGAAAGAGAGATTCTACTGCATGTAAGCCTAATTTTAAATTTGCATTTTTGATGATGAAAAATCATTGTTTGCTGGTTTGAGACGAAAATATGTCATTTGAGTCTAAAATTTTCAATTTTTCATCTTTCCAATGCGTAAATATGTAATGCCTAATTGCTAATTAGATTTGTTTCTGTAGAAAATAAGAGTGCAAAAATGGTCAAAGTTTCTAGATTGAAAATGTTTTTTCAAAAACGAGAGGAAAAGAAATCAATTGTATTACAATAAAGACGAGTTTAATCAAAAAAAAATGTAATTAAATTTTAGTTAAAAATTTTTTGGAAAAGGAGATCATATTTCATTCTGTTTCCTGAACATTTGAAGAGAGAGTACCAGGAATTATGAGTGAGCCGTAGAACAACGTGGTAAAAATTTGATTCCCCTTTTTCCCCCTTCTCATATTCTAACCTTGAATTAAAAAGTGATTTAAATTCTAAGGAAATTTAAAAAATTGAAATGTTTTGAAAGTTATTTTCCCACTAATATTTCACTTAAAAATATCATTGATATTCGATTTTAATCTGCGGCATTTTTCAAAAGTCCTTAAAAATGGCATATTTTCAAATTTTTTCAAAGAAAAAAAAGTACGAACTAAAATCATTCCACTTTTTTCCTCAATTCAATTTCAATACTTTTACTCAGGCGCTCAGGGCTCAGGGCTCAGGCCTACCTCGCATGTTTCTTCATTATGAAAAAGTTTTATGGACAAGGGATACTTAAAGATAAAAAATTGCTATTGTTAATTTTTATGGATTAAAATATTTAGATCAAGTACTTACCTCTATTTCAGGGAATAGGTAGGTATTGTTCGCTAAAAATGAATTTTTCATGTTTTCATCGAACAAGGGATGCCAGTAAAACTAATTTTTTGATGATCCCTAAAATGACTTTACCAGAATCATTTTCGATAAAAATAAACTTTTTTCAACAGTAAGATATTAAGACTTGGTGAAAGAGGATAAAGAATACAACAGCGAAATTATTTTGAAGTTTAGATCCGACCATTTACACGTCAACCATTACATGTCAAGTAAGTATTCATTTTTTAAAATTTATGATGAAGCAAGAATTTATTTTTAGCCTACGCACTTAGTTTCTTTCTTGCAATAATTATCGGAAAAATCAATAGGTATATACGCGTAATTGCTTAAGAAGATACATATTAGATTGCATATGTACTCGTATTGTCGTATTGTCTCCTTTTCAAATTCAAATTAATAATTATTTTCCACGCGATACGAATAACTTAATGGAAATAGTTATGTATCTTCTACTCATCTCCTGTTTTTCGATCTAAAATTTTGAATTTTAAATCCACATCAAATGGTTTTAAACTAAATTATGGTAATATTCTATCCGAGATCTGAAAGCTAAAACTTTGAAATTAAAATTATATCGAACAATTAAGTAATGAAGAGAAAGATGGTTGAGTTTTAACAATCATTTTTTTTTTGGTTTTGAATTTTAAAATTCAAAAATAGAATTCTATTTGACTAGATGCGTTGCCTTAAAAATGCGTACTTTTCAAAATTAAATTTTATAATTTATCAATTCATTGTAAAATAAATAAAACATTAAAAAAATTAAAAAACTAATAAAACGAAATAATCGAGTTTTATAAAACGATTCATAACACGATCCGTTTTGCCCATACTTACCCACCGCCATTTAATGTGAAAACAGCTCAACATCATTATCAAAGTGACTGATAACCGACTCGAAAAATAATTTCAATTATCAACAATGTAAATTAGTCAATTATTTACGCTCAATTGGCGGGTCCTTCGTGAAACCCTATTTGTTTTTCAAATAATCATTCAAACATCTCAAGAATACCATTCAACCACATCTTATTCAACTCTGACATGAACTATTCATCTCTCAAAAGTAAGTACATCTTCCATCTATATCTATCTACTGTACCATCACACTCGAATTTTCCACCGAAATCCCTCACCTAATCACTAAAATATTCATCTCTTTGTTCACAGGATAACCCAGTAATGAATGATGGTATACCTCAGTCGTAAACTAAAATTAAGGTACCTTTATCTGCTGATATGTTTGGTCGGTTTTATTTATACCGTTTATCAAATAAAATCAATCCAAGAGCTGACCAGTGCCAATCAGAAAAACACCCCTCCGGTGCGTGGCGTTCACATGACTTTGCATCAATCATATCGTCCTGATAGGAACAACAAATTCGCTTGCTTCAGTGATAAGAAACTAATAAGTTTCGATAAAGTTAACGATGACTATTGTGATTGCCAAGATGGAAGTGATGAACCTGGTACTGAGGCATGTCCTAATGGCCAGTTTTATTGTACTTGTGAAACTACCCATAGACATGGTGAGTATTCCATCACTCTCGTCATACTCTATACGAATACGAATTCATTCAAATTACCTATTAATTTTCTACTTGTAATTGCAGCTCGACCAATACCATCGAGTAGAGTAAACGATGGAATCTGTGATTGTTGTGATGGATCAGACGAATGGAAAAATGTCCAATGGCCATTCACCGGTCCATGTATAAAGAGTTGTTGAACTCTCGGATTAGACTGTTCTTAAGAATACAGTTTCGATGACGAAGTACCATCTCAATCTTAATATCAATTTACTCAACTGAATAGTTACCAAATAATTCGATAAATTGTAATTTTAGAAGTTGATTTTTAAATGTGCGCTTCCTATTTTCCAAATTAACAAATTCCATCGTTCAGTATTAATCGACGTGGAAACAAAAGCAATTTTGTATCATTGGTTGTTCCTGTGTATTTTGTCTCGTTTTTATTTTTAAAATAACATTTCAGGGGAGAACTTTCAATACACAATACTACGTAAGATTGTAATTTTAGTTTATTACGACATCGAGTAATAAATTTTATCATTATTTACCATTGTTGAGAATTTTTTCTCTCTCCAACGACCGTATATCGCCATTTTATTAATTTCAATTCCTGTATTTATTCTAAAATTAATTTTTTTCCCAACTCAAACGTTCAAGTAACGCTAGAGTTGGAAATTTAATAAACGATATTAATTATTTCTCCGAAACAAATCACAGATTCGATAATTTCGCTAGTAATCGGTTCGTATAAAACGATTATATTTCGATTATAGGTTTTTTCGATTGCGTGATATTTTATAATTAAACGTAGTTAATTTGAAGAATTTGCATCGAAAGAGTAAAAAGTAAAAGAAAAGTAATTTCAAACTATTTCAAAGATATTCGCTTTCGAGCTGAAAATCGTATAAAAGTGGAATCAAACATGCTAACCTTTGAGCAATTTCGTTTCACTTACGGTAAAATGAATCTGCAAAAGAGTAATTTTCCATTCGAACGTGATTTTCACATTTCCATCGTTATGAAGACGAACAGAATGCTAAACTGTCAGCAATCTACAAAGTGTAATCGAACTTTCTTCCACATAAATATTTAGAAGAGGAAAAAAGCTCTACGCTCGAAACCACACCGAACTACTTAATCCTTCGTGCAGAAGTAACTTAGACTTCATTGAAATAAACAACGTTAATTCAAAAAACGTATAATCTTAGCAAATAACAGAGAAAGAGAAAAAAATGAAACAATACAAAAAAAATTCTCCAACTTGGAAAAAATCACATGGGCTGAAATTCTTTCAAAACTTGGAAATGGTTTTGCAAAGAGGGCGGTTCATTTTTAAAATGTAATTTACGATAAATCCTGGCTTCGAAATTTTTCAAAGTTTTCGTAAACAATTCTTCTTCTTTGCCAATCCACGGTCTTCTTTCATCGTAAACTTGGTACGGTGTAACGTGCACAGAAACATTTATCCCTGCAACGAGTATAATATGAGTATACGACAAACATTCGGATAAAATTGTTTTCATATTAACGTTTTAAGCTCGAGCAAACAAAAAAATATATATTTCATTTTCCCTACGTCATGACAACCTTAAAGCACACGTACCTAATTTCGCCAAAGTTTGCAACAAAGTTTGGTCGGTAATCCACGTGTTATTCTTGCCGGCGTGGCCTCCGTCTAAAAAATACATCGACGAGATTTTACGTATAATTTTCGCCATTACTGGTTCAGACTGCGAATTCGAGTCGGCGAAATGAAACTCGTGTATGAACTGATTCAAAACCGCACAACCTTTACTGAAACCGATTAAACTTAGACGGGAATCTTCGTAACGTGTATTTCCAAGATTAGAGCTGTAAAATAAGAAATAATCGTTAGCAATTGCTTATTTCCACTGAGTGTGTATTTGGATACGATTCGTGTAAAATTTAATAACAACGTACTTAAAAGGAGAAAAACAGAGTAATGGCCCTGAATGGTTTTTCCCTCCTTTCCCTTTTCATATTTTAAAACTATAAAGCTTTTTGTGTTTTTGAAAAGGATCCACTTAAGATGGTTTATTTTAGATTTTTGCAAAAAGTAAGTATGTTTCGAAATCTTCATTCAAGGGGAAAAAAATTTAGTAGCTTAATTTTTCAGTTTCGTGAAATTTTTCAAATTTAAAAATCTTAATTTTTCAATAATATTTTTTTGAAGTTTTATTCTTATTCAAAATTGACGAAAAGAAATTCTATGATCTCTTAAAATCAAACATTGGAGTCTCCAACGATTTTTTTTTTTGTTTTCTCCAGGATTTTTGGGTCCTTCTAGGAAAATTAAAAGTCATTTTGAGCTCTGAAATTCGAATTAATATTCTCTTTCTGGTATTTAATTTAAAAAAATCTTGGTCTGGAGGGGGGTGGTTTAGTTGAAAAACGATTACTCTTCTTGTTTCAGTAAATAACCAGCAATTTGATGAATAATTTTCAATTTTTTTTTTTTTTGAAAATTTGGAAGTTGGCCAAAAAAGCATCGAATCCGTCTGTGAAATTAAAAAAAAAAACACTCAAATTTTTGCAAAAATTATTCAACATATTAAAAAAGAGCTCATTTTGAGCAGATTTTGAAAAATTTAGGTACCTATTTTTAATGAAATTTTCATCAATTTTTACTTCAGTTTACCAAAAACACAAAATTTTGATTGAAATGGATTTTTTTCGAATTCTTTCAACATTGTTTTATTATTTTAAAACAATTTGAATAAAATTTTGATTTGTTTTCAAACTTTACAGAATTTTAATGACAGTTTTAACTTAAGCAATTAAATAACATCCTTTTTCAAATTTAAATTTAATTTTACCCAAGTTAAAACAATTTTTTCAACATTTCGAGCGCTATTTCAGGCATTTTATTCAGGGCTGATGAAACAGAACGCCTATTTGTTCTGTTTCGTTCGGGAAAAAAATCATTTTTTAAAATGATTCAATTGTTCTAGGATTTTATTCAAGCAAAAATGAAAAAAATCAAATAGAAAAAATACCAAGGAAAAAAGACATGGAGGAATTTTTCAAAAAAATTTCAGATGAAAATTTCGTGAGAAATCAATCAAACAAAAATTATTCTTTTTAAAAAAATATGTAAGTTCAACAATGGAAAACTTCTTTAAAAAAAATTACAGTGGAAAAAATTGCGTCAAAAAAATTGCCGTTAAAAATTGTCATGGAGAAATTACGTCAGAAAAAAATTTTAGTTGAGAAAATTCGGAGAAAAAATTAAGAGTTTGAAAAATTACGAGGAAAAAATTTGGAAAACTTCTTCAAAAAATTCTAAACTGTTGAAAAATAGTACGTAAATATCCTGGATTTGAAAAAAAAAAGTCAAATTGACATTCAGCGGTATCAGTAGTGACGTCATGAATGTATTTGAGTTCGAGGGTGGACTGTTTTGTATTCCATCATCCCTAGTTTTATTGACTTTGTGGTAATTTTTTGATTATTTTTGACGAAAATTTCAGTGATTTTATCACAGAACTTAATTGAAGCTTACGAATCACAATTTCATTTTTAAATCAAATGATTCATCGAAACGAAAAAAATAGGTAACCAAAAATTGAAAAATTCCCCTTTCAAACAACCTTTCCCCAACTTTTACGCAAAATCCAAAATTTCAATCAACCTTCTCTCCACTCCAAACCACCTCCAAAACTCCTCCACCGTTTCATCCCCCCACCCAATTCCAATCCATTTTTACAATACATTTTCGTACAATATTCGCAAATCGATAAACCGTATCTAGCTAACTACCCCGCATCTAAAAAACAATTGCAAAATACCAAACAACCAGATCGTTTGCAAAGGTACCTAGGAATTTAACGAGCGTAGCGTGTTACCATCCCTGCCTGCCCAACGTGTGCCATGCCATCGCATAAAAATAATTTCACTTACGTTTGCACAGCCGTCGACAAGCTCCCGAGCAGTTCATTTAAATGCATTAAAGCTCCATGATTCGAAACAAACTTGGGTATTCCGTAGTTTTGACTAGCAACGAAATTATCGTAACAGCTAAACGTACCATGATCGTATCTGGAAAAAAAAAGAGAGGAAATTAAAAATAAAATTACAAATATCTCTTCGCATAAAACACGTTTTTGAATTAATTCGCTAAAAATGAATTATACAGGTACGACGTTGTCGAGTTCCATGGGATAGTTACAACTCGAAATATTTTTATAATAATAATTAACTTTATAACGAAGGGGAATTTCAAAGTTGTCACTATTGTTTTATATAGGTAACCCCTTAGAGGCCTTGATGCAGTTTCCTCGCGCATACAAACTTATCTGTTGAATTTGCAAAGGACATCATAAAATATGCAACGAAATACCAGTCACGCCACTATTATACCTAATACTGTTACAAACCATTCGAAATCCACACTTTTATTTATTTTTAAGTGCAATTTACTACGAGATATAAATTATCAATTTTTTTTCCACCTCTATTCTCTCTCTCGCTACCTACGTTCGAGTAATTTAATTAATAATGGATTACCGTACGTTCAATTTACAAAGATATATAAGTTGATAGTATCACATTCGCTGCTCGAACTCGAAGCAAAGCCAAAGAGGTAGGTATTGGAAGATAAACCATCTGTATTTTGCGCTACCGTGTGCATGAAATACGTGAAAAACAAACGCAGGCGTTTCGGATGCATTAAACCAGCCAACCGTATTTCATATCCTTTTAAAATTTTACTTACTCGAGAAAACATATAACAAGTATAAAATTACTACTCCTTTGTATCCTTAATGTAATATTGACGGTATTTTTGATTTAAGAAATATACCTACCGTAATATATTTTTATTTTATAATGCATTTTATCTACACTTATCTCGGAAACATGGCGAATAAATTGCACTTCCATCATAAAGCTATAAAATGTTTAAAGTAAAATAGGCCTTTTCCTATAACGGATGGCTAAGTTTATTAGAGGTATATATATATAATAAAGACGCGAACGCATCATCATCATTAACCAGTATATGGTACGAGTATGAGTATATAGACGTAGGATATTAAGTTCCACCCGAGACGTGGTAACCATAGAGTCCTTGGAGCGTGCTTAATTTTAATGGAGAACTTTCTTGCTAGCTTGCTGTCAAATTTATAACAGCTCACGAATCAAAATGAAGAGCACTTTTCACCCTAGAATACCGAGGATATATTCTGAGGTGCGGGCTCTTTTAAATTACCGTATAACCAAAAAGTTAAGCAGTTGAGAATTCGGTGTAAAAGGTGGTTTCATCAATTTAGCGTGTATTTTGACAGGATACCTGAGTAGGATTATGTTTTGGATGTGGAAAATATTCCGATAAATTGGTGAAATTTAATTGATAAGTTTCGAGAGAGAGGGCAGCCAGTTGAAAATGAAGAAAATTTAAGAAAAATAGGATAAAATAAAAAAGTGAGACAAGCTGAAATTAGAAAACAAGGTATAAAAGGAGTTGCCTTTTCCTTAGGTAAAATTTAATAATGGAAAGCAAAATGGAAAAAGTTTGAAATATTTTCAGCAAATTTAATGAAAAGGCAAAAAAGTAAAGTAATTTTGAGGCAACTGCCTTTGCAAACAGATTTCCAATATTTTTTTTATTGGTTTTAGTGCTAGCAAAGAAAATACCTTAGGTACCTATTTCTAACCGGAAGGAAGATTTCGGCTCGAAATAAAAATGAATTGAAAGTACATCATAAAAGAATCCAATATTCAAAATTTTAGGTACCTAGGTACCTACTAAAATTCATTTTCCGAATTTTGACAAATTTTGAAATTGCAGATTTGTCCCATCTTCATGTAAAAAAAAAATAGGTCTCATGAACCAAAAAAAAAAACTATTTTTGACCTCCCAAATTAATTGGAAGCGACTTAGAGACGTTTTAGAACCGTTAAAAAAATGGGTATCAAAACGTTTTGGAGCCTCCAGAAAATTTTGGCAACCTGAAGCATTGAAAGAATTTACATAATTAAAGTTCACTATAAATTTCAGGACTAATTAGTAATCGCTGATTAATTTTTTTAAATTATGTATTAGTGACCTATGTAGGTATGTATTTAATCGATTAGGTATCACACAATTTTCCAAAATTTGTAACTGCCAGGTCCAATCCATATTTTTTGGGGGAATTGAAAATTTGGACCATTCTTATGAGCTTTTCATAATTTCTGAAAAGCCCAAACATTTTTTGGAGATTCCGAACCGTTTCAAAATCGTTTCCAATTGAATAGAGAGATGAAAAACAGGGCATCCTCCATCAACCTCTATATTTTTACTTCGATGTTAACACCGTAGAGTAGGTGGTACCTATATTTCCAAATTTTTTCCAACAATTTTTGCTTAAGAAAAAAAAGGATTTTGACCCAGAATTTACGAATTTTGAACAATTTTGCTTAAATCGATCAAGTAGGTCATCATACTGTGGTTAATCTGAGTTTTCAGCTGCTGAAGTTAATATGGCCCATTTTTATGGACCTTTCATTTATTGTTGGAAAATTTCAAAAATAGATAATTTGTGCAGATTAATTTAAGATGTTTTCAAGATTCAACAATTGAAATCGTAGGAAAATATCTGAGTCTGCTGGATTTTCACGGAAATCATTTTTTTTGAAAGAAAATTAGAAAATGGATGATATTTTTCTTCGCCAAAAATGGAAGTTAGAAGTTGAAATGGAAGAAATGCAGTATCAAAACTCGAAGTAAAATTTCAAGCCCAAGCAAAATTGAATTGACACGACATCATAAGAGAATTCCATCCAAAAATTCAGCAGCCGAAGTTAATTTTTCGAATTTCGGCGAGTATTTGAAAAAACAAAATGACCTAATTACCCTGTAAAGTAAAAAAAATGGCCAAATCAATAAAAAAAAAACTGAATTTTGGTAGATGCCCCATTTCCAACCTTTCGAATCCATTGAAAGTGGTTTTAAGAGGTTTTGGAGCCTTCAAAATTTTTTGGAGTTTTTCAGCACTGGAAAATAATTATAAAAATGGTCCAACGAATTTCAGCACCTACAATCGTGGATTACCAATATTGGTGACCTGTTTGATCGACTAGAGCTGAATTTTGCAAAATTCGAAACATTGGATTCAAATTCATATTTTTCGATAAGACATTGAGTGTTTTCCAGGAAAATTATCCCGACAAAAAAAATGGATTTGAACTCAAAATTGCAAACTTTGAAAAAATCTTCTTTAATTCATTAAATATGTACCTAATCAATACTTATTGATAATCCACGATTCTCGGTGTTGAAGTTCATACGCATCATTGGAGTTTTCTCCAACTCTGGAAAATTCAAAAATTTTCTAAACAATCCAAAAATCTCGACACCGCCTTGAATCAATTAAGGAAGTCAAAAATAGGGCATATATAAAATTTTAGGTTTTTTTTTGTTGATTTCAAATTTTCTAATTTTGCAGGGCGTTGAGGTAATTTTGAAATTTCAAAAATTCGCAAAAATTTGAAAAATTAACTTCAGCATCCGAAGTTTTGGATAAGTATAGGGTTCTCTAATTGACGTACTTTTAATTTATTTTCGCTCGGGCTAAAAATTTTACTTTGAGTTGAGATACCTCCCTTGTTAGTTATTTTCTTTCATGTTTGAACTTCGGTTGATTTCAGATTACCTACGAAAAGGACGTCATTTCGTTTTATAAGAAATCAAAAACTTGATTTTTCAACAATTTGTCATTTTTCAAGCGGATAATGGCAAATTCTAAAAATTTTCTTCCCCAGAAAAAATCATTCCTCCTTTACATGATTAGAATAATAATTTTTTTTCATTTTGTAATCAAACATTTTAGGAGAGGGAGCGACATGGAACTTGAATGCCATTTTTTTAAAAAAAAAGTCAAAAAAGACTAGTGCAATAAAAAAAATTACTCAAATTTTCAAACAATTTTCCGAAATACATAAATAGACATTTCAAGTCCAAATCGACGTTTAAAACCATTTACAGGTGAATGTTAGTTTTGGAGGGGGGGCTCAGCGCCCTTCTGATCCGTATTTTAATCGGTTTCTTGCTGTTTTTGCCAATTTTCTGCAATAAGTATTAAATAATTTCAGCTAAATCTAATAAAATTTTAATTTTTAATTTTTTCCAGTAAAAATGACAAAACTATAAAAAAAACGCCACCATTTTTGAAGGATAAAATTTATTCAACTTTTTGAGAACTTGCCAATTTATTGAAAAAAATTAACACAAAATGGTTTTTATGCTCCTGGATTTTTAGCTAATTGCATGTTTTTGCATAGGTAATTTGAAAATTAGAAATTAGGCACTCTGGACGTTCCTCTTATTGTTTGAAAAATTAAATTCAGATGAAAAATCTAAGATTCAATATCTATCAAACTCGAGTATCTATGAAACTAATAAGTAGCTAGTCGTAATAAGAAAAAAAAGTAATTTAATTTAGATGGGTTCGCTAATCACCCACTCATCTGAACCAACGACCTTTCTCTCACAAAATTTACCGACACACCTTGAAAATTTTCCTCTTCTTGCACGATCTCACTCATTGTCATTACCACTTCGAACATTGGGAAGCCTCATTTCAAAGAATGACAATACCAATTCATTCGCTAGAAAGCACCCTTGGTAATAAAAAACCTATCACCGCCTCATCTTCGCATGCACATTCTTTTAATAGAAAAATATATTGCATAACGATCGACGCGATGGCGCACTGGAAAAAAATAATCAGCTACAAATAGCACCTAAGCTGGCAAAGTGCGGATATTAATCGTAGGTACGTTTTAACCCGACTGTAACACGTCTTTATGCGGCATTAACCAAAACTGACATGTTGGCTTTGAGTCTTTACGGAAGGAGAAATTCGACACCAGGTCGTTTGAAATCCGGCGACGAGTGAAGCCATCGAAGATAAAATAAAATTTGTCTTGGGAGCCGGCATCACGCATATCGGTAAAAACAATACAGCACCCGTAAACCATTACGGTGGAATTACGATGGCCGGACGATAGGAGCGCGGCAGACAATAATAAATTACTTTAAAAACCAACTTACTGTGCAATAACTTGCCAAATACGTAATGAGCTTTAGGATTCTCCGGAGCCCGAGCTAGGAGCCGGAGATCGGAGAGTTGAAAGTCGCCGAACATGTACGCTAATGATTTTACATAATGTGCGGACGCGTTAACATAAATAAACGACTTTGTAATCAATAATCACCTGGATGGCTGAACCACAACAATGTCCGATTCGGGAAATTTATGATACAGTAATTCACCAACGTTCTCCAAACTCCAATTCGCAAATTCCTTTTTATTCGGATCACTTTTCATACGTTCCGAGAAGTCCTACAAAATAATAGCACTTATTAGTAAAGGTATAGGTGGAGATAAAGTTACAGCGAAATACTCATAAATATTTAAATCTCATGTATTTAACATAAAAGGATTAGATACTTGTGTTTGTGGAAATTATACTCAGTTTTATTTCTTTTTTTTTATTGGCATATCGAGTTGTCGAAGGTGATTTTTTTCATATTTGATCTATTGATTCGTCTCTATTCCTCCAAAAATTTAAAGATTTTATACCGGATGTACACGTCTAAGGGACGAAGGAGAAGAGAACGATTTTTTTCGATTTTTTCAGCACGCATATCCAGAAGTTGTTGACGTTCACGAAAAAATAGTTATATTCAAATTTTTGTTCTCTATGCCCTGATAAAGTTCTAAGTTCAAATATCGAGTCAAAAGATCCAAATTAAAAGTGACTTATTAAAAATTCTTGAAATTCAAAATTATTTTGCAGCGAAACAGCTTACGTATAATATTTTGAACTAGCTTCCCTTCAATGTATTTTTTTTTTCAATTTTTGTGCAAACTAAAAAGGGAAATGACCAAAGAGCCTTTCCTAATAAGGGTCGAAAATGGCCCTTGACCCAGAATTGGTCAAAATTAGCCCAAAATGTTATGGTTTAGAAACATACCCAAAAAATTTTTGATCCCCTAACCCCTCCCCTTTCGGAATTATCGCGCTTTTAATGTTGAAATTTCAACACACGATATCTCTGGAAGGGGTGGATAAAAATTTTTGAAATTTTCAGAGATTATACATCTCGTTGGGTAGTACGAATGAGAATTTTTTGAAAATTTTCGGTTCACATTTTCCCATTTTTTTCACTTTGAAATTTCAAAATTTCAAAAAAAAATTTTGAGGGAGAGTCATGGCTGGAATTTTTTTTATTAGTTCGGCCAAATGGTCATGCATTACATTTCTTTTTTTTGGACCTTGAAATTGGGCTCAATTAACATGGTAAAAAAAAAAATCAAAACCAAAAAAAAACCGTGATTTTTCACCACTTTTTCGTAGTAACAAGCAAGTTATCCCAACTCAAAGTAAAATTTTGAATCAAAATAGTCATAAATTGAAAGCACATCATGAAAAATTCCATTTCCAAAATTTCAAGTGCTTAAGTGCATTTCTCAAATTTTGAAATTTCAAAAAATCGCCGAAATTCGAGAAATTTATTTCAGCACTTGAAATTTTGGAAATGGAATTTTTTTATGATGTGCTTTCAATTTATGACTATTTTGACTCAAGGGCCATTTTCGACCCTTATTAGGAAAGGCTTTTTCTCCTGAACATTTTCCAGACTGAATTTTCGTAATTACAAATTTTTTTTGTGCCTCTATCCCAAAATGTTTACTGCGTTTGAAAAATAACATGATTTTTGATGCTTCTGATGCAGTTTTGGTATCTATTTTAAACGATTTTCGATGTTTTTGATTTGGCTTTTGTTTGTTTTTGATATGATATAATTTTTGATGTGATTTTCGTTGTCTTTGATATCATTGACATACCAAATTTTCAATTTTTTTCTAGTTTCTCCCTCCCAAGTGTCGACTGAATTTGAAGAATCAGAATTTTTTTTATTTTATTGAAAAATGAATATAAAATAACTTGGTGCTACTCTATGAAAAAGGCCTCAGAAAGTTTAGCTTTTTCCCTATAATTTTAAAAAATTACACTTTCAGTAAGAAATATGACATTCAAATATTCAAGTTCATAATTTTTTTTTTTGGAAAAATAACAAAATTAGAAGAAGAAATATCAAGGTACCTATCATTAAAGCGAGAATTTTTATAAATTTCATTTTGAATTGAATTCAAGATGATATTTTTCAACGATACTATTTCTTTAACTTCAAGATCCAATAAATTCAATTAAGTACTGTAGGTATTTGAATTTTCCCAAAAAACTTCATTTTTTCCCCCAATTGTTTATAAAAAAATGGCGTCTCTGGATCAGAAAAATAAAAATTTTGTTGTTTTCTGGACTTTTATCGCCATTTCCAGGCCATAATTTTCTCGAAAAATAATCGCATTTTAAATCTATCCAAAGAAACAGGAAAATAGTTGGAAAATGACTGTTTTTTGCTGTAAACCCATCCAAATTCCAACTGTTTGGCATCGTTAATTTTTCCAAAGTGTCTCCATCACTTTTAAGGCACGACTTTGCTAGGAAAAAAATGGGATAATTTGTATGTTCGACTCAACTTCTTCCTCTCATGCCACAAAATGACAAATTTTAACGATTCCACCACGGAGAAAGACAAAATCAGCATAATTTGAAATTCAGAAATTTCAAATTTTTGCTCAAATTTTCCCTGAATTTCTCTCCATGTAGAATTTCATGTAATTTAATCTTTCTTCTAGGCTTCCCTTCGGGATAAATTTTCAAATATTTCATATTTTACAAGTCCTCAAAATAGATATCAATCATTTTTTTCTTATTTTAAATTAGACCTTTCCTAATTCTGATCAAGAGGGGTTCTCTCCCTCCTTGTCACACACTTTGAAAAAAATTTTGAGACACAGCTTGCAAAAAAATAAGCTCTCCTGCAATGATATTTTTCGAGCCGATTAGTTATTCACATTTTCTTCAATGTTTTACCTAGACAGCATTCCACACATGAACATACCTACATTACATCAAATAGGCATATTACAGCATTCCTCCCTACACTGTATGATCGATCCACATGCAGTTCACAATTCAATTATCTGTGCGATAAAATGTTCGAATTTGAAATCAACTCGTTCACAGAGAGCATTTCACATTGAGAAAAGCGTATCCGCATAGCATGATATCGGTTAAACGTTGAACGGTTGATTTACTCCGGGCCTTTGAATTTTTACGCTTTATTTGCCAACAACAAAGATAAAGCAGATAGCAATCGAAATGAAACAACGTTTGGAAATTCGAATTAAAATGTTTACCTCGTTCCATACCGTTGGCGAGTTTTAATTCGTTATTAGGTACTTATACGATTGATACGTAGTGCATAAAAGTTATAAAATAAACCACGTCGAAAGCTTTGTACAAATTACAAAACCCTCTGATCTATTTTCCTCTCTTTTACGTAGGTGAAATTGATTTCCATCGAGTTTCTAGAACAATATTATAGGTGTATCTTGAATGACAATGGACAATGGTACGGATTTACATTCGCACGTGTACATTTCGTAGACGATATGACATCGAAATCGAGTAGGTAATTAAACACACCCCCGAGAGCATCGAGTCAAAAGTTGGTATTCGCGTCGAACGACCATACAGAACACAGGGCTCGTAAAATAATACCTATACCCCCTTGCCTCAGTCACCTCGTCGTACAAATCTCACTAATCTTGCATTCGGCGAATGTCGACCGAAATGCCAGCCTAATACCATTTCACTTTTGAATAAACTCGATTAATTTCACGAGAAACCAAAAATTTTCCGACTAAATGACTCGACTGAATAAATTTCTGGTTTCGTATACCTCTATACGACTTGACACGACAGCCTTATAATAAAACATACAACTCGAGCATAACTAAGAGAAAGGTAGGGGGAAAAAACCGTGGAACCCGTCGCACGCCTTCGTCCATCCAATCGGACCCTTTTTTGTAAAAAATTAAAAATACGCTACTCGTAAAGCTCGAAATACGAAACACTTGATGAATGGACTTTTAAACCACTACTTCGCTCGAACGGCCTTATTTTCATTATTCAAAAATGAAACAATACAGCAACCTCGTTGGAAAAAATTTTATTCCGAGCAATCTTTTCAGATCCCCTCCTGCCACGAAACGCTCGTCCTCTTTTTTTTTCTTTAATTTGCGAATTACACAAAGCGTTCGGCTAACATTAATATTCAACCGAGGTACTCGAATATTTACCTTGGTATACAATTGAACGTCGTTTGTCAACGTTAACGTTAACTGATATCTTAATTACACGATGCATTTTAAAACACACCGATCGCGTAATTCAGCTTTACCACAAATGTCGACGATTCCGAGAGATAATTTTTTCTAAATGACAACCAGCGTTGACATAGCACCCAACTTCATACCTTACGACCGTAAATTTTCATCGAAAATATACGAGATTGCATTAATGGTAAACCATCGCTCAGCCATTTAAAAGTGTAACGGTCATGAATTTAAATCGTGATATGAAAAAATTGCCACGATTAACTCAATGTAACGTACCAGTATCGACGAGATTACCACACATAACGGGTATTTTTCAAAAAAAATACAAAAACCGATTCGTATAATGGGATCGAACTCGGTTACACGAAATTTGCAATTTTGTTGTACAGAAACAACCCCTCGAAGAATAAAGGAGACACGGATGAAAAAAAAACACAAGCCAGAATCTAATCTTGCGTAAAAATCAAACCGAAACGTTGAAATATTCTCATATATTTTAGCGTACCGAGTGATAAATGCCAGTAAACTAGATGCGAAATGTATTTATGGGGGATGCGGAGTACGAAAAGTGAAATTCTGCGCTCTTTTTACTCATTCATACACGTCAATTCGGATTGAATTTAATTCAAAATATAGACAACTTTGTTTCGACGACCTCGATGCAGTTATTTTCTATTACGAACGCGAACAAGGTACACGACCGAAAGATTTTTTCCCATTATTCGATGTTACGGTGTATGGTGCACATTTTACCATCTCATCCCTCTTATATCTCCATACAGACTCAGTCCTCGAACCGAAATTGTTTTAAATGGAAGGCGTGTGTTTTGCTGAAGTCGACGGTTTTTGCTTCGATGCGAAAAATTTCGCGGCGGGGCTTTTGTTTCGGATGAAAATGTTAGGTATAGAGGATTTCGCGTTTGAAGTGAATAAAATGCATTGTGGAGAAATTATTCGATAATTTTACGAGAGAAATGATAAAGTTGAGAAGATTTTGGAAAAAGTGGCTCTTTTTTCAATTTCCCCCCTTCTCAATTAAAATTGAACAATGTTTCTCCAAAGGGTTGTGGTAGTTCTGAAAATTTGAAGTTTTGATTGAACAATAAAGCATGTGGAATTCGACAATTGAAAAATTATGAACAATGCCAGAGATTCTGAGCAAAGCCGAAGAGAGGAGGGAGGAGAGGCCCCCTCCAGACGATTTTTTTAGAGCCGCAGCTGGAGGCACTTTTATGAAAATCTCGGAGTCGGAGCCGAAGCCACCTTTCAAAAAAATATCCGAAAACAAGAGAGGAGGGACCACGTCCGGATTCGGCGATTTTTTAAGAGTTGGAGCCGCCGAAGCCACTTTTAGAAAAATGTTGCAGCTGAAGCCGAGCCCGAGGTACTGTAATCACAAATAAAAAATCTCAGAGCTGGAGCAAGAAGGACCAGACCTCTCTCCAAATCCTCATCAAATACTGGGATGATACCCCTCCCCATAACGTCGAAATTGCAGTTTCAAAAAAAATTGAGATCAAATTGAATACTTTTTGAAAGTGATAAACCCCATTCCTACAGGATACTACATTAGCCTTACATGATTTTTTATTGTTATTTTAAAAATAATGAACAATTCTCTGCAATACTTCAAGAAAAGAAAAAAATATATTGATTTTTAAAAAACTTTTCATAAAATTTCAAGATTTTTCATTACTTTTATAATTTTTATGACTAATTTCATACCGTATCGCAGGGGAAATTTTCCTTTTGAGTGAGAAAAAATTACAAAAATGTACTTTGAGTAAAAAAATTCAATTTTAGTTGGACTGGGAAATTTTCGATTTTTGTCCCATTCCCTTTCCAAGCAACTTGGAGGTTTCTCTCATTTCAATTATGTACTTAAACGGATTTTTTTCAAAAACTTTTCCAAAAGTGAAAATGATTAGAAAAAGTTGTAAAAATATAACGTAGGTATTTAGGTAAGTATACCTAGAATAGCAGTTCAACCTTCAAAATACGTAAAAATAATTATTTTCTTTTCGAAAAGTTTTTTTTTTTATATAGAAATTATAACATTTCCTTCAGTAAAACAAAAAAATGATTTAAAATAATGCATATGAAAAAAAAAAATTGAAAAAAAGCAGATTTGCAAAAAAATTCTTGAAAATACCTGATGCAAAAATTAATGAAAATTGGAAGTTGAAAAAAAAATTTCGATAATTACTTAATATGTACTAAAAGATTTCAAAAAAATCCAATTTTAGATATTTTGATCAATTTTTCAAAAATTTTATAATAAGGTAAGTAATTCGGAATGGGATCTAATTAGCAAGAAAATCAGTTTTTTTTTTACCAGATCAAACTGACGAATCGACGGTTCCAATGATCAATTTCCACTTTTTAATGGATAAGTAACACTCTTGATATGAGAACCTGGGGCAGCATGTGCCACCCAAGACCAAATAGTCTGCCAAATCTATTCAAATTGTTCAATTAATCCGAGTTTTGCAAAAAAAAAAAACCTGGAATTCACACATTTTTCCTAAATCTTATTGCAAATATCCCATTTTGGTACAAACCCCAACCTAACAAAATTATTCCATTTTTTTTTTTGCATCCTGCTCGACCCATAGGGCTGAAAAATTATAACTTAATAATAATTCTTAGACAAAAAATCTGTTAGATTTGGTTTTTACCGACTTTCTTTTTTCTATTTTGTTCCTATGAGAGTCGCCAAGCCACCAATTATTTCGGAAAAATTTTTCTATCACACAATAGACGGCTATGGGCAGATTTCCACCATGCCCCACAGTCCCTAAAAAAACCACATTTTTGGCCTAATTTTTGCTAATTTTTAAATTCCATCTTTGAGTGAAACGTAAACACAGAAGAGCGAGGAGTGGTTTCCTACCCAATTGGACTCTCCTAATAACTCCAACAAACCTCGTCCTCTTAAAAAACTGAATTACCAATAAAAAAAACAGCATCAATCATTTTGAGTTTCAAAACCAAAAAAAAAATGTAAAAGACATGATGACAATTCTGAGAATTATTTCAGCTTGAAGGGAGTACCAAAATAAAAAGTAAAAAAAAATCCAGTTTTGAAAGTTTTTTCAATTTTTTTCATAGATGAATATCCATTCAATACCCCCCCCCCCCCCAAAAAAAAAACTAGCACTCTCCTCCCTCCCCTCCCTATTTTCAACCAGGAACTTTTTTTTGAGAAGACATATTTATTCCATCTTTGGATAAAAAATTATCATTTTACAACAATATTATTTTTTCTGCTCTGAAAAAACTGAGATGAAATACGATTTTGAAACTCTGTCAATATACTGAGATAATTTTTTCGAAAATTGAATAACTTTTTTAAAAATGAATTTAAGCATAAAATTGATCCACCACCTCTCACTTTCTTAAATTTCTTTTTTCATTTTTTTTGTCAAAAATACTCTGGCATAGGACACACGTCGGGCGTCCCTTGTATCATAAGACTAGGACTCTCATCTTTTCCCTTGACATAGAGCACTTTTTACGACTCATTGATTTGTTCCATTGGCAGAATCTAGTCGTGAGACAATATACCTAATCACAGATAATAACTTTTGTCAGAAGGTACCTGCTTCTCATAAAAATCTATGTGTCTCTTGTCTTGTCACACGACATCTTATTTATCACTGAATTTTAATTTTGTTATTTTTGTCACAAACCACTTGTAACTTTTTTGCAAAACAATTATTGTCCCTGGTCACAGGACACTTGTCCCTCATTAAGACTATCGTCTTTTATCACAGGACAATTATTTCTTCTCATAGGACATCTGTCCTTTATCGCAGAATAAATTTTAAAATTTGAATTTTTGGAGAATATTCGCATGTAATGGGCTAAATACGAGTAACAGGCTAGAAAGTGAAATTCTGCAAAAGGATAAAATTCGAAAGTTGCTGGTGAATATTTCAACTCAACACACAATATTTCTGATTTAGTTCAAACCAAAACTCCCACTGAAACTCAATTCAGTTAAAAAAATTAAAAATCTCAATTTCGACAATTTTTTCTAACTTTATTCATTTCAGCTCCATAAATACATGATTTTTCATCCAAACTTGACCAAAATTTTCCCACAATTTCACTCCACGTGCACCGAAACACATTTCAAAGAATAGGGTAAAAAGTCAACGCACTTGCATTCGTAATTTCACCACATTGATATTTATTATGAAAATTACAGTATTTACGTATTTAAACGCAGCCCAAGTTGATTATTCGAATTACTCCGGCGCATTGAATTGATCGACGACAGCATGCGAGATTGAATTATATGCATTTGCGGAATAAACCTTCGCTCGGAGGTGAATTTTCGCGCCGCCGAGTCTCCACATACCGAGGAGGTATACCGACAAATTAATTGTATTTTTTAGTATTCGCGCATTTCGCGATTGAGGCGGAGAAACCGGAGAGGGATTATGCATTAATGCAGCAGCATTTTACAATTTCGACACCATTTTGCTTTCTGTGATGTTATTAACGAGCAGCTTTAACGTGTCATAAAAATGATGGATGGGCTTACATTATAGATTACTACGATTCGTGTTATTCTCGTGTTTTAAAACGGTTACAATATGCTAAAACATTGTATCGAAGGATTAAGCTTGTTTCGTTTGTGGGATTTTTGGTATAGGTGCTCTTATGCAGTCTGGTCGCTTGTTTACCCATTTCTAGGCTTAAATTGTATGGTATTTCTTATTTTAAAAGTCAGGTACGACGAGACACGACCGAGATTGAAGTGTGAAATACAAGTACTCCAAGGTGGGATACAGATACAGACGTTCTCGTATTTATTCTATTATGTAATAGGTACCTGAGTAAAGGTTAAGATAAAGAAATAGCTTTTTGCTCTGTGTTTATTTTTTTTATTAGCATCGTTTTCTTTTTTCGGTTTAATAAATTACCATACCATTTTTTTTTTCGTTTTTTTTTTTTTTTTTCGAAGAAGGGTAAAAGTATAAATACAGGAAAGAGAAAAGTGGACATTTGTAACAAATGAAAGCTCGGGGTAGAATTACGCTACGTGCCGTAGCAAGCAAAAGTTAATCTACTGAAGGGTGTTACTAAAATAATGACTTTTAAAGTACTGCTAAAGGTAAATGAAGACAAAAGAACGCAAAAGAGATCGAAATATTTACTTCATTTGTTTTCGAGTATGAATAAAAATAAATGAGACGAAATTTCAATTTCGCGTATAAAATATGCGCTTAATTAAATTCTGATTCGGGGGTTTTGTGCCAAAAAAAAAGTATACTTTTGGTTTGATAAGTTCAGTGAACTTTGGATCGACGTTTGTAATGTAAATTGAATGTTCGAGGTTTATGAAAAAAAAAACCGACACATTCTTGTGAAATTATTATAATATTCGACTGTGGTCGTACAAAAAGGAAGATGAAAACCTACATATTTTAAAGAGCAGGGGGAAGGGGAGACGATAATAAGAAAATTAAGTTTGGAAACTTGGCAAACAATGGGTTGAAATTTCTTTTTTAAAAAAAAATTATTGACAGTTTATTCGATGTGTAAAAGTTTTTTGATATTTTTCTAGATAATTAAGTAACGAATATGAATCGAGATTCGAGAACAATGATTCCATAAAAACTGTAGAAATGACGTGGGTATAGGTATTTAATTTTTAAGATAGTTAATGTCAATCTGTACATCCAAATTACCAGAAAATTGCCAGAAAATCGCCAGACTGACTTCTAAGCACAAAAAATTTTATAAAACTATTTTTTCCTAACTTTCTCAAGATTTCTGAACCGATTGGGCCAAGTCTTTTAGCCTTTCTTGGAAAAAAGACTCCAGCAGATAATTTTTCAAAAGGATTTAAGCCCTTAAAAAACTGAAAGAACATATTTTTTCATTCTTAAATAGATAAAATACATAGATTTGAACTTTAAATGCTCCGGGCTTCTTAAGCCTTCGAAGAGGCAAAAAAGCAAAAATTGTAAGAATTTGTGATTTTCAAAACAAAATGGATTTTTTTAAAAATCGTCTGTTGTTTAAAAAAAAATCCATGCCTCTGGAAAAAAATTTTAAAACAAACAAAATTATTAATGTTTATTTTTCATTGCGCTGTAAAATGAAAGTTCATGTTTTTTTTTTCGTTATTTTGTTTTTTTTTTTAACCAGCGTGACGCCTGAAATTGTAAATTTTCCATAATTTTTGCTTTTAATTCACGGGAAGTAAGTATATTTTCTCTTTATTTTTTGACACATCCAAAGTAAACGATCACATTAAAAAATTGTTAATTTTTTTTAAAGCAATGATTGGCAATATTTTAATAGGTACTTACATGAAGTGCAAACAATTCATCTAAAGTACATACTCTCTAAACTTGAATCAGTCAAAATTCACTGATTAATAAGACAAAAGTGTGCAACTGAAGAAATCAGTGAAAATTTTACCGATTTAATCAGTAAATTTTCATTTTTAAATCGGTAAAAATTTCAATTTACTGATCGAATCAGTAAAAATTTTAATTTACTGATTGAATCGGTAATTAATCACTGATTCAATCAGTAATTATTCACTGATTGAATTAGTAAATTTTAATTTTTACTGATTCATTTCAGTAGTTGAAAAAAGATTACTGATTCAAAAATGAAAATTCACTATTTGAATCAGTGACTTTTCACTGATTGACAGTCAAATTTCACTGAAAAATAGTTGCACACTTTTCGCTGTTTAATCAGTGAATTTTCAGTTTTTTGACTGATTCAGATTTAGAGAGTATGTAAGTTCACTATAAAATAATTCCATTTTCAAGTGCTGAAATAAATTTCTTGAATTTTTGGAATTTCAAAATTAGCTTATAGTACTGAAAAATATGAAAATTCATTCCAAGGAAAGGGAGGAAAATTCGAGAAAAAATTGAAAGGGATGAAATTTTAATGTAAAAATTGAGTATAACTTATCAAAAATGACTGGAACAAACAACCAAGGGAGGTTTAAATCTGAATATTTGAGTAAAATTCATCTATTTGATTCAGTGAAATGGATTTAATTCAAAATCAGTGATTTTTTTTAATAGTTTTTGATAATAATAAATTTTAGATTGCCGATGAGTGAAAAATCATTTCATTGATTCTCAAAGGTAGAAGAATTTCATCATAATCTGATTCTAATTTCGAGAATTACCTATAGTTAAATGTTATTTTAAAAAACCAGAACACTATTTGAGCGAATCTAGATCAAAATTTTAAAAAAACATGAAGAGAAAAAAACAACTTTAAACATTTCTGATAAAAATTTTCTTTTCTGATATTGAGGGGAAGCTCAAGCCTCCTGAGCTCCTTTTGGGTGTCCTTATCTAAAAATTTGATTTAATCAACAAAAAAACCAAAAATTCAAAATAATACTCAATTTTGGACCTTCCAAATAGATTGGAAGTAGTTTTGAGAGATCTCAGCGCCTCCAGAAAATTTTAAAAATTTTCAACATCGGAGGAAAGCCCCCAAAATAGTTCATGATATGAACTTACCTCCTGAAAACTCAAGTATTATCCATTTCGGTGACTAATATGACCGATTGAAGCACCAAAAAATATGTACCTACCTATTTTAACTCAAAATTACGAATTTTGAAAAATTGTGTTTTTATCGATTAAATGGGTCACCTGAATAGGTAATCCGAGATCATCGGTACTGAAGCTGTTCATATCGACCATTTTTATGTTTTTTTCCAACGCCGGAAAATTCCAAAATATTAAAGTTCTTTTTTTTTCGTTGTTTAAATCAAATTTTTATATTTCGTAGAGCGATGAGGTAATTTTAGAATTTCCAAAAATTCACCAAAATCTGAAATTTTGCGAATGGAATTCTTTTATGATACATATATTACAGTTCGATTTATTTTTGTTTTGGCTCAAAATAAATAATTGACTTCGGATTTGTCCTAAAATAATAATTCGAAAACAAAAATACATCAAAATTTAAAATTAAGTTTTTCCAAAATGCAAAAATTTTCATAAAATTCAACAATTTTTAAATTGGATTTTTTTCGTTTTTCGCCTCTTTTCAGTTCGTTTGTTAAAAATCAAGGCACCCTGAAACTTTAACTCATCCTCTCCCCTCAACCCCTCCAATCCACACTAAATTCATTTTACACCCTCAATTCCAACATTCCTTTTACTCAAAGCTGCAAAACACCCAACAAAATATCATCAAAAAGACAGGCACGATAAATATGACAAAACTGACTGGAAATGGCCTCATAATGAGTTTCTCGAATCGCGAAACATCACCTACCCGCCTCTCTTCGGCAAATCGTTACACCATAACTGCAGACTATTGTTCTGGGGTATAAAATCCGTGTACCTAGCGGCGTTAAAAACAATGGCGAAAAATATCGACGCGACAGCTCGAATCCTACACGTGTAACTTGAAAGCTACTCGTCTTGGTAAGTAGTAACATAAAGTCAATATGAACTTTTTAACAACTCATCATTATGAAAGTTTCACGTCGACATACACCAATGTACATAAATACCCTTCTATCTATATCGATAATCACAGTCTGAAAGTTTTTCGAGTACAGCATTTCGTGCGGCTTCAATTAAAATATATGTACGATGCAACCTATAGCCGGGGTAAATTATACAAACAAAGAATGTCGGCGACTATGTACAGCAATGTTGAAAAAAAAAAGAGTTAAAATCAACAATACAATCCCTCCCTCGATCCCATCGCTCGGTTTGAATTCCAATTAAAAAAATTCACCGGAGCGCAAAAGAGTACTTGAATTTGAAACTCGACGAAAATCACCTGATATTTAATAAACTATCTCGTCCTGCTGCAACCTTTGGAAAAAAAACACGAACTGGCATCGTAGAAAAAAAAAGTCAGGATGAAAAAAAAAGCCAACCTGGTAATTTCGAGAGGGTAAGAGATAAAATAAACACTCCAGCAGCCCGTGCATGCCAATATGTCGTATTCTTTGCCGATTTTGACACACCTATAAATGCTCTACAACGTCTACCTGTACACAAGCGCCTCGCGTACCCTTCGCGCTTCCTCCGGGCCCACCCAGAATGACGCTACGGCGCATGTACCAGGGTTGTTTCACTTAAACTGCCCACATACCCTAAAAGTTAAGATGCCGTTTTTCGAAATGTTTATCGATCCAGCGACCCCGAATTATAACGAGCCAAAGCTACGAAACACTGAAACGGCTGACTTGTATACATTAAAGTGTGTAATAATTCGCACTACGTTGCCAAGTTGATTCAACAGGCTCGTAAAACATCATTAAAAAAAAGCCTGGTAAAAAAAATATACGTAAGCGACGTTATATGATTTTTTTTTTTTGGTAAATAGCCTTCGCGAAGGCCTCTGCAGCCAAAATCGTAGCCGCAAAAAAAAAGGGCGTTTTGGAAAATTTGTCGGCGTATTGGAGAGAATTCCTACATATGCTGATTACGAAGGTCGAGGTGGAAGGGGGACCTCAGTCGTGAGCCAGTCTGCGAGTAAATTAAATGTTATTTTAAATTGTCATGAATTTTAATGCAACATACTGTTGAATTTCAAAAAGGGGTAGGTTTTTATCGCGTTTATATTTTTAGACATCGAGACCGGAGAGCCGCACTCGTATGAAAACCCCCAGCTTTTGCTGCAAAGGGGGTGCTGGCGAGAGGGGCAAACGTCGTAAATACAGTCTATACGTTGAAATTAATGAGACTGCCTTCATGAACCCTATCATTTACCGCTATCAAAGCGCAATTCTCATATAAAAACGTTAACAAGTAGAATATATAAAGTTTAGTTTGTTTTCTTTTTATTATGATGTATACATTACGTTCTATCTGGCTCATATACCTATATACGACTTCATCTCTTATAAATTAAATTTTCTTGTATCAAATTTTGTTAAATTGGATCATGTCTTTGACGTGAATAAATATTACTTTCGTATATATACCTATAGGTATAATCAATAATATCAACATGCCACAAATTATATCGGTTTCGATGATGATACGAAGATGAAGAAATAGGAAAAAAAAGGCCTTCGATATAGATACATAGGACTTTTTTCTCTCTTTCTTCCTTATTATGCTATATAATAATTTCGCAAACATCGGTATACCTAATAGTACGCATAAGTACATGTAAAAAGTAGGTTTATAAGAAGGAAAGAAAAAGAAGAAAAAAACCTTTCGAGCAATTACATTATAGGAATATGGAATATACATCCGGATCTTTTCTCTTTTGTATTCATTTCGCTGCTTAAATCGTATGAAAATTCAATTTTCGGGCTTTTGTTTCCTTGTGCTTTGGCAAAAATACGAATATAATATAATTTTATATAGCATACCAAACGAACACATCCGTCAAATTTTTACACTTGATTAAATTCCAAATTGCTACTTCCTTGCGCGGAATCCTTTTATAAATGGCGAGTAATTTTTTCTCTCTTATAAAGGGGTTTTGCTGGGAAGTAATCTGGGTGGATGGGAGGTGGCAGAGGGGCTGGGTTTAATTAATTTTAAATCTTTTGGAAACTAAGCTCTATAGTTAATCGGTTTGTAGTTTTCGATGCGTTTACGAGTACTTTTGAACGGATTGAGATAAAGGTTTTGAAAGGTGTTTGGAAGGTTTTTGCGATGATTTCGAGATGGTTTATGGGAAGGGTTTGAGGGGGGTGGTTTGAAGGGCGCTTGGATTAGGTGGTGGAACTTTTTCGGGTATTGGTGATTATTTATTAGGAAGGGTTTTGGTAGGTGGTGGGTTGAAAAAAGTATGTATTTTCGGAAATTCATTGAATAATTCTAACTCTAAGTATCTGAAAAATGAAAATTCGTAAAAAAGAATCCATAGGGATAGCCAAAAGTGTAGGTTGATGATTTGAGAAAAGGTTCTTTAATGTGATGCACTCGAGGAAAATAATTCATATTTTCAAGAAAATAATTCATATTTTCAAGAAAATAATTCATATTTTCAAGAAAATAATTCACATTTTCTCGAAAATAATTCACATTTTCTCGAAAATAATTCACATTTTCTCGAAAATAATTCACATTTTCTCGAAAATAATTCACATTTTCTCGAAAATAATTCACATTTTCTCGAAAATAATTCACATTTTCTCGAAAATAATTCACATTTTCTCGAAAATAATTCACATTTTCTCGAAAATAATTCATATTTTCTCGAAAATAATTCATATTTTCTCGAATAAAATTCAAATTTTCTTGAAAACAATTCACATTTTCAAGAAAATAATTCACATGTTTTTGAAAACAATTCACATTTTCTTGAAAACAATTCACATTTTCTTGAAAATAATTCACATTTTCTTGAAAATAATTCACATTTTCTTGAAAATAATTCACATTTTCTTGAAAATAATTCATATTTTCTTGAAAATAATTCATATTTTCTTGAATATAATTCAAATTTTCTAGAAAACAATTCAAATTTTCTTGAAAACAATTCATATTTTCTTGAAAATAATTCATATTTCTTTGAATATAATATTCAAATTTTCTTGAAAACAATTCATATTTTCTTGAAAATAATTCACATTTTCTTGAAAACAATTCACAGTTTTTTGAAAATAATTCACAGTTTCTTGAAAATAATTCAATTTAGAATTTGGAAGAGGAAAATTCCTAAAATTTCGGAAAATTTTCAAAAATAAAGGGTTGAATTAGGTTTTGAAAATGGCTGTTAGAAACGGATACGAAATATTTTCTAGTAAAATAGCCCGCAATTTTAATCAACTTTCTAGTTAAATTTTAGGGCACATACTCAGTGTACCTATTGTTTTTTTAGCATTCCGTAATGAACGAATTTTTATTTGGATTTGAGATTGATAATCAAGACATTCCGAAGTTGGAATCATTGAAAGGGATAAACATCCAAATATTTTCGGTTCAGACTTCATTCGGAAAGAATTTTTCCAACTTTTCAATCTGAAATACAATTTTTTCAAATTTTTCTGACTCTGGCTCCAAGTTTTAAAAAAAGTCTCGTAACGAATTCAACTTTCCCAATTAAAAATGCAATTTCGTAATTATCAGGGAGGAAAAAATTATCCAGAAATTTTTTAAAATTTTGGTAAAAAAAATTCAATACCTATTTTGGAAAAACTGAACAACTTTTGAAAAAAGTCCTGAAATTTTTAAAAAATCTCTTTGAAAAATTTCATAATTTACTTATGTGTTTCTGTTATGAAAAAATTTGAGTATTTTCAGGTGAAATTTCAAGAAACACTTATTCCCCGTTTCAAAATGTATCGTTCTATTCGTTCTCCTAGATTCAATCAGTTGATTTCAAAAACTTTGTTCATGATGCCTGGTACGAGTAAAACGTACATAATCTTGAAAATCAAAAAGTATTAAAAAATCCAAGCAAGAAGATAGTATTCCAAAACACTGAATCTTTATGCAAAAGTTTGATCTTTTTAAAAAATTTTGACGATGAGAAAACAAAACTTACATAGGGCCCTAAACATTTTTTTCATTTTTTTTTCGAATTATAAAATTTTTCAGAAGTGATGAACAAAAAATCGCCAAGTAAAGAAACAAATGGAAAAAGCAAAATGATAAAAATTTCACTAATTGAAGTTCAAAGTACGGGTATCTTGATGTTTATTATGCAATTTGATCGAAGATTTCAATTATTTTCCAAGGGAAAACGCAAAAATTTGAATTATCAAAAATCAAATAAGTAAATTCACAGAGAACTCATTTTTTACACATAGTTTTTGTAATACAAATAAAATTCTTTCTCCTTCAATTAGCTTTTCAAGGCATAACTACCAAATCAAAATTCACAAAGGATTTCAGAGGGATTAAAAATTGTTAAAAATAATTCATCAAGTTTTCAAAAACAGCACCTGGAAAATAATTTCCCAAAAATACCCACAAAAAATTTCAATTCTCTGAAAAATTTCAATAATTAACCGAAATTTCCTCAACATAACATATCACAAAATTACCACACTCCCAATCAAATCACGCGGAATTTCCCGACGAAAAAAAAATCCAAGCATGCGAAATACCTATTCAATGCATATTTCAACCAAATCCGCCCCAGATTTCAAAATTTCCCATGTTTTCCACCGCTTTATCAGCAGATCAATCCCAATAAAAAACATCGTTGACAATAATTACAATTTCATACCTTCCCAACCACCTTCAATGGGGAAAAAAAATCACACATTCCATACCTACGTGTACATATCTCATAAATACACCTCGCTAAACCCCTCGAAGATTATCAAATTGATAAAAAAAAAAAAAAACGTTGTCAACACACGTAACTCTTCTCCACGTATACCTGCACAGTACACCCCAACACCGCGAATTAATTACGTTTTAAATTCATCTCCGTATTTCAGCAGCCACGCCGGCTCGAATAATGAATGAAAAAAATTAAAACATTCAGAAAAAAAATACAGAGTGACACACAGAAACATCGAGGTAATCGGGGGAGACCTAAAAAAAACATGTCACGGTAGCCAGTTCCTGTTTTGAAATAATGAAAAACTCATTAATCTTGGAAATTAATTCAACGCATTCCTACACATTAGCAGATGTTTCGGTAAAAACGGAATCACACAATTAAAATATTAATCCTGCAAATTAAAAGCGACTTCGGAGATGAAGTCTGGATGTCGTTGCATATACATACAATACGCAAACAGAAAGATTGCATTTTCTAGACAATACACCATCACGAATCTCTCACGAGTACACAATCGCAATCGGTGCTCCATTATTTTCATTCACTACTTCAATTAATTTTTGTTTCGTTGCATTCAAAGAAAGATGAACTTGTTAGAATCAGTCTGACCGCAAATTTATACATCGGAGTAAAACGAGTACCATACACAAGACAACGAACCCATTTTACTACTCCGAAGGTACTTGGCGAATAACTAAAAGAGAGATCCACGTGTATATTTCTATTTCCAACCATAAGCTACGATTTTGCGTACTAATAAACTCAACGGCCATACTTTGTGCAAATACTTAACGTATATAATTTTTGAATGACAATGAATAAAATGAACTTTATTCGGATTTCGCGCACAGCTCCGACGAAAAGCAACGCCACACAAATACCGTGCGTGTTATTTTTCAAAGTCGAAACCTTGTCAAAATTTATAATGAGAATAGGGTTGCCTTGGCTGAGTGTACACAACACACACCAACACGTAACGTAACATTTTGATAATTTATATGCTGTTTTGAACGTTGCAAAAGCACCGCGAGTTTTGAGGAGATTTTACTTTTCACCCAAGAAATTTATACGTTCCCCTTTTTAACGTGATACGAAGCGAAAAAAAACCTACCTAATGCTACCGCACCAGAGCACATATGCAACTAAAGGCAGGGGATTATCAGATTGGCACAGGGTCAAATGAAATTTTTCTTCGGGGAGGGTATTTTTTTTTTATTCAAAAGTATACAAGTTGCAGGCAAAAATACGTTTGAAAATTGCCACACAGAAAACACACACAAACAAAACACGTAAGCGAATATTTTACCATTTTATAAACCCAGGTATTCTAGGCGATTACATACGAAGTACATAACAAGTGAAAATTCTTCAAATAATTCCATTTGCATGAAAAAGAGCGAACGTTTCGATTGATGGAATATTTTTCACGTACTCGTCGAGGCAGTGTGAAAAAAAGTGTTAGAAGTAAACTTTGTGCACCGATATTTACGAGTACGACGTCAAACACGCCCATATTTTTCCCTTTTTTTTTTCTATGTAAATTTATACCTATGCAAGTTTTGAAAAATTATACATTTCGTTTGTACCCTTTTTTTTTTTCACCTCGACTACCCCTCCGTTTGTAATGTTTCGTATATACTCCCAACACTTTTAATTTGGCGATAAGTCAATAATTTCTTTTATGTTTTACCTACGCTTTCGTGTATAATTTAGAAAAAATATATCATAACGATCTGCGAAAGATTAATGAGTATAACGTACGTATGATTGCGTTGGGGGATATTTTTTTTCCACTTTTTGTTAAATTCGAGTAAAAACGTTATAGTGTGCTTTTTTGTGCTCTATATTGCCGCACTTAATTGCTTTAAATTGCCACTCCGGTAAAAAGTTTTGTTTCACGTGAGAATTACTATAATGTGTCTGCTGTCTCGACGATTGGCGCTATTTGTCCCCACGTTTTTTCTCCCTTTTTCACCCCCTTCCTCGATTTTTATTTCATAAATCGATTAATTGTACGCCGAAGAGCTTTAAAATAATTAAATGCGATGACGGTGCAGCGTTTTGATGCATTTTTACGGCGGAATTGTTCGGAAAATGGAACGAAAGTTGAATTTCTAGTTTTATATTTTTATTTTTTTTATTCTCTCAGAAACGAGCCGATGTGGAGGTGGAGGAAATTCAATATTTTGAAGCGGAAAAATGTGTTTTTTCTGTTCATCAGGAGATTTACAAGACTCAAAGTGAAATTTTGAGCCCAAGCAAAAAAACGAAGATATACCACGAAAGAACCCCCCTCCCCCAAAATATCTAAAATTTCAGGTGCTGAAATGAATTTCTTGAATTTTGAAGAATTTTTGAAATTTTAAAATTATCTCATCGTTCTGTAAAATAATAAAATGTTATTCAATCAACGAATAAAACTGAAATTTGATAGATACCCTATTTTCGACTTGCTGAATAGATTGCAACCGGTTTCAAGACGTATTGGAGTCATCAGGAAATTTTTGAACTTTCCAGCGCTGCTTGGAGAATAAAATTGATTCATTTATGAAGTTCTGCAAGATGACCAATATTTGTGAAATATCCATTCATTCGATTGAAGTAGAATTTTCCAAAATTCGCATTTTCGAGTTGCAATTCATATGTTTTGAAAGCCAACTTTTTTGGAAAAAATTCAAATTTCTGTCCAGAAATGCAAATTTTAATTCAAAATAAATTTTTTTAGAAAATAGAGTTTTAATCGATAAAACAGGTTACCTACAAATATTGATAATTAGCGATTATAGGCGCTGAAGTTCATATAAACGATTTTTATGGGCTTTTCTCCAGCGCTGGACGATTTCGAAATTTTTTGATGGCTCCAAAACGTGTTGAAAACGCTTCCAATCGATTTGACAGGTCAAAAATGGGGCATATACCAAATTTCAGTTTTTTTTGTTATCGATTAGATTAAATTTTTATATTTTGCAGCCTATGAGGTAAGTAATTTTAAAAATTCAAAAATTCGTCAAAATTCGAAAAATGCGCTTTAGCACCTGAAATTTTGGATATGATGTTCTCTTGTGATGTACTTTCAACTTTTTTTGGTTTGGGCTTAAAATTTCACTTTGTTGGGATATCTCTCTTGTTAATGATGATCTTGAATGGAATTTTCAAAGAAATTTTGATTCATTTTTTCGAAGGAGAGAAAGTTTTTTAAAGAAATATAAATTTTTTTGATAGGTAGTCAAAAAGTAACATGAGAAAGAATCCTGAAGTTTGATTTTTGATTTCCGAACTTCTGGTCGACAAAAAGTCTTTCCTGAAAAGGATCAAAAAGGTTCCTTACAACAAAATCGGCCAAAAATGACTCAAAATGTTACTTTTAGTCTTAATAAACCAACCTCAAAAATTTTTTAACTCCTGCACCCTTTTTCGGGAATTATTGCACCCCGTGTCGAAAATTCAATCCGCGATATGTCTGGAAAAAGTGGATTAAACGTTTCAAAATATTCACAAATTATAGATACGTCTTAATAGGTGACACAAGAATTTTTTGAAAATTTTCGGTTCTCATTTTACCAATTTTTTTCCTGTTAAAACTTTCAACATAAGAAGAAAAAATTTGGTAAAAATAAATGTAATTGGACAAATGGTATCCATTTTAAAAGTAAACAATGTAGAGATTGGAAAATCAGAAAAAAAATCGCGAATTTTTTTCATTTTTTGATTGTAACACTATATCTTTGAAATTTTTGATGGTCGTATGGTAACAGAATGTCACATTTTTTCAAATTTGATTTTTTTTGTATCATGTTTGTACAAATTTTTCAAAATTGAAGTTTTCTAAAAAAAATTCTAGTCATTACGACGATTTTTGGAGAAACTTCGTATCACATTGAATCTAATTTTCATTACCTAATTTTTATCCATTTTGATTAGAATCGATTGAGTTTTAATTTTTTCCAATTTTTTCTCAATCTTCATTTTCATTAAATATCAAAATATCGAGCTAAAATCCCAAACCCAGCCTATTCCAATTTTTCAACAAAACTCTTCTTCTCTCTTCTCTTTTGCGATCAAAACCGAGCGCAGAAATTCAAGCAATTCATTTTTCAAACGGAAGTAAAAAAGGAAGTTGGATTTCCCCAGCCGCGTCCCCAGCATTCGATATAAAAGACGAATAAAAGACTGTCCAGCGATATAACAGGTCCCCGAGGAAAGTATGGGGGTAACTATGTCTGTAATTTTTCCCCAGGTAATCGTATTGCATTAAATCAACTAGTAATGGCCCGGAGTACAACCCTTTAATAGGCGAAGGGTATACTAGGAAGATACGAAGAATATCAGCGTCTGCTCGTGTTACCCCGAATGTGCGAAAATATAAAACCAATTATTCACCGAAACATCGAAAGTCGCCGTTAAAACGTTACAACGGCGTAGGCGAGGGATCGAAAGGGTAAAATTCGCCCGAATAATTTATTTTATCCGTTTTTAAGAAGTAAGTAATACGAGATTGTTTAGGATGAGGGAAAGGTAAACGAGGAATCAGAGGGGTTGCGAAAGTATTGAGTTTTTAGTGCTGGATATAGAATACTCTTATACGAGCGTTTCCTGGGTAATCGGTACCTTTTTGGAAGGCTTAAAATTGTATTGCCATTTTCCAGTCTTTAGTTTCTTGGTGTGTGAGATAGTTTTTCAATTTTTTCGTACTATCAAACGCTGAATATTTTGTGATGAATTTCAATTTTTCGAATATTTTGCTGAATTTTATAAAAAGAAGTGTGGGGAAATTGAACATTTTAGGGGCAGTTGGTGAATTATTTTTTAATCAAATAGAAACAAAGTGAGTTCAAAATATTACGGGGGGGGGGAATAGCAAAAATTAAAAAATGATGAATTTTTTTCCACCAGTGGAAAATTTTCAGAAGTGTGACTGATTTTTAATGACCGAAGCACACATTTTCTAGTAATGATTCAAAACGATACAGATTTAAAGAAACAAAAATTCGAAAATTTTCGACTAAAAGCAATTTTTCAACTCAAAATTAAAATTTTCCAAAAATCTGGCTTTGTGAAAATTGAAACAAAGTGGTGTTTCTTGTGCCCCTCATTCGAATTCAAAATTTTCAAAACAATTTTAAAATTAAATGAAACTTCTGTTTTTAAAAGTTTCCAAGATTTTATGAATTTTCTTAATAGATAGTTGTTGATTTTTTGTTGAATTTGAATGAAAGGAAGAAGGGTTATTCTTTCTCTTTTGATGCTATTTTTTGACAAAACGTTTTTTAAGGTAGGTTAAAAAATGAAAATGCTAAATGCTTTACTCTTCTTACCGAAGTTGTAGTTTTTTTTTTTTTTTTTTCAATTGAACATTTATCAATACGAACAGTGGTGATTTTTACGACAAAATTATACTTAATTCGTCCGACTTCAGCATTTTTTGAAATAAATAACAATTTTAGAAATTTAGAAAAAATGGTAAAAAAAATCAAACAAAATCATTCAGAGTCGTTCAATGATTGAGAAGAAAAATTTCCGGAAATTAGATTAAAAAAGCTTTGATAGGCTTGCTTGGACAAAAATACTTGAAAATACGTTGATGCCTCTTCTGAACTTTTATGCTTTTAAAAATGAAATTTTTCAGAAAATCCAGACGAAACCAAAAATGATGATTTGACCAGCTGCTGTAGTCGTTTACCAAAAATCATTGCTTTTATCTAACTTTTTTTTTCAATTTTTTGTACAAAATGGTCATTATTGAGCAATGGTCAAAAATCTCATGAAATCACCCAGGAGTTGAAACAGATTGGAAGTGTTTTCTGAAAATGATCCGAAAAAACTCGAACGGGCCAGAGAGGCCAAAACTGAGTGCGACAATGAATTTTATCAAAAAAAGAACCGAAACATTGCAATATCTGATTTGAAGGCAGTAAGAGAGTTACTCGAGTACTCAAATTTTTGAAGCACCAAAACCATAGTTTTCTACACCTGAAATTTTAAATTTTTTGAAAAAAAAAGAGTAAAGGACTAAAGTAAATTTTGATCTCAACCTAATTTAATTTTGATTTTAGTCTAGAATTATTTAAATGGTCAAAAAAATGAATAAAAGGCTGTATAATATTCCAAATTTTATTTCAAAAATTTGAAAATTTAAAAAAAAAGGACATCTAAAATCTTTTTTGGGGTAGATACTTGGAATAAAAATGATGAAGCACTCAAACTGGCTCTTTTAAATTTCTGGCACCTAAAATTTCATTTTCCAAGTATTTTTGAGGCTACTCTAAAAACTGGGGGGGAGAGGGAGAAACAGATAATTTAAACTTTTTCCCCTACTTTTTAAAGTCAATTTTCCAAGTTCCTATATAGAAATTTAAAAAACACAGGTACCCCCATTATTTCTTGAAACTATTTTGACATCATATTTTATAAATTTAATCCAGTTTCATCATAAATTAGTTGTGCGTAATTCAAACTAAATTTCATGCATAAAAAAAGTTACAGAGAGCTTTTATTGATACTTCATCTCCTCAGAATTAAAATTAATTTACATGCAAGATTAATTTTGCAAGAATTGGTTGGCAAAGAATTCAGAATTTTCTGGCAAGGCGATTTCGTCTCATGAGAGTAAAAATTCCAGATCCCTCCAGAATCGTAACCAGGGAGGCATCGACACCTCTCTCCCTAGTCGTTAGGAGCTTGCGTGAAAAAAAGGGTCTTTATGAGACATTAAAAATCAAATTTTCTCAAAACTTCGCCCAAGCGAAAAAAAGGCTCCTTTCTGATATTTTAGTCTCCATACTCTGCACTATCCATGCTCCAAAAAAAGTTTCCAACACCACTGCTTGGATTTTTAAGGAACTTATTATTTTTGGTATTTAAGGTTGAAGTATGGAAGATATTAGTTCCAAAATTAAATTTTCATCGAAGTCTTTTCTCCAAAAAATATTCCATTCAAATAATTGCATAGGGACATAATAATTCAAAGTTTGAATTGAATATTTTTATAGCCAAAAAAAAATAGTGTGAAGTAGGGGAGGGGGGTTAAACTCACTTTCTCCAAAAAATTATAAAATTTCCAACCCCCTCCGATAGAAATTTCTAGCCACACCCCTGGACCCCTTTTCCACATTTCTGCAACCACCCAAAAACCGATTTAATTCCGAATTTCCGATTCATCCACCACTTCTATCAACTTACCAAATCCCAACCCAACCAATCTCACTCTCAATTCGCTCATCACACTACCTACATCTCCATCTCTCGCCATTCCAAAAAGGCACGACTCAGACGCCACATTTATGTAACACCCAAGAAGCACCGGTAGATACCATTTTGCAGACCCAACTTGATCCACAACCGTTACTTCACCGGCGACTTGAACTGAATAGCTGAGAAAAACGTTTGCAATTTGTTGTCGGTCTCCGGTGTTCGGGAAGTTACAGCATACGAACCGATTCACGAAGTTTTTACTTTCTGCCTGGTGTCAAATTAAAGATCAAAGACGTGACTTTGACTAACCATTCTTTAGGTACTTGCAACGTTACCTTACGATATAATTCTCATTGTACGCGGTACAACTTGAGAGAGAAAAAAAGGATGGGTAAAAGAGTTTCATTTTAACAACAGTTAAAGAATAGTTTAACGCATAGGCATTAAATGGTGAAAATTATTACCTGTATATCACCGCCGAAGAATACAACCAGTTCATTGTTGTCCGATGGTATTTTTTTGCCAGCGAATAGCACATGTTGGCGGGCTGTAGCATTTAACAGTATCAATGGCACGGTAATTAACCTGCGGCAACCTTGAAGCTCCATTAATTAAATAACATTACGATGAGATGATGAGAACGGCGTGAGTCTGCGCAAAAAAATTAATTTTAGGGTAAAAAAAAGTGCTGGGACTAATCTAAGGTTTTTTTTTGGTTTTCGAACCACATTCCATATTCCAAAATATAAATTTTATTTACACGATAGAAATTGAAAAAAAATTAATAATATCAGGTGAGGAAATTGAGTCGAGGGTAGGAAATTGGGTATAAAAAATTAATCTAAGGATGGTTCGATTTTATTCTAACGAGTTTCGTCTTTTATAAAAGTCGATGGCTTTTGATTGTATATCTTCGAAACACAAAATGATATCATTTTTTAAATTTTTTACTTTCACAGTCACATCTTCTTTCATTAAATCGAAACACATGGCAATGATACCCATACCGAACAACAAATACACGAATGTAAACACCAATCTGGTCGGATCGCCGTTCTCCACTAACAAATTATCCGGAGCGAAATCGCCGATACCGATCTTGCATAAACTAGTCACGCAAAAATACGCGCTATCCATGACCGACCAGCTCTGCCAGCTCGAAAACATCGCCGTCCCGGTCGCCACGTACGCGAACAATACCCACAAGCATGCGGTCGACGGTACGATAATTCTTTTCGGAGCTGGCTCGTTTTTCTCGCTTATCTTGGGATGGCTGTCTTCCATGCTGCATCGGTAGATCCACGTATAAGTCCAGCGGAAAGTTTGAGCCAAAACTTTGCCCATGTTTTTGAAATACAATATGTACAAAGGGATGCCAAAAACTGCATAGACAATGGTTGCAATTTTACCTTCCTGGGTATGAGGGACAATGTTACCATATCCGATCATCGTAAAGACCGAAAGGCAAAACATCAAAGCTGCTGGGAACCTCCACATTTGTTCGCCAGGGATCCCATTATACCCAAATTTGACCGCACCGGTGATATTTTGCTGCAGTCGAGATAAAACCGTATCCACATCTTTACTCCAGTTACTTTCATTGAGTATATTGTGCTTATTCGTGATATCCCATAGAATCTCGACGGATTCGTTGAGCTTGCCGATGACTTGCCAAATTTTTGGGTCTTGGTAGGAGCCTTCGATTTGGCGAAAACTAAACGCACCGACGACTGCGTAGCCGACGATCAATCCTCCGACACCGACTTGGGTACACATAAAAGTCACAATTTTACGACAACACCGTTTCACTGTTTTCTTCGGATCGGTCACCGAATACGATGTTTCCGAAGATGACTCCTCGGTTGGTTCGCCGGACGAGACGTCGTGCAAAGAATGCGCGCCCGATTCCATCGTTAAACGCGGCTTCGACCGTACTATTCGAAAAACAATGTTAAATTTTCTAATCCGCTCGAACTCTCTATTAATAACTACGTATTATTGGAGAAACGCCAGTGTAAAAAAGCGTACATACGTTCATGCCGTTTATGCTTGCTTTGTTTATTTTAATTTCCTCTTTTTCCATTTTGACGTTGTATGCTGGTATAATCGTCCGAGCAGCGTAAGATCTCTGGACAATAATGTAACAATAAAAATCGCCAAGTCGTCGGGGTTCCTTTGAAAAATAGAGCGGAGCAGTGCGGTGAAAATTCGCCTCACGAGGGGTATAGAGCTAAGTCAGCAGTATTAATGTATGGATGGCGAGCCGTATTAAGCCGGAAATGATAAGACGTTCGAGATAAGAAACACTACAGTTTACTTTCCGTTTCTCATTTGTTATATCGAGCTTTTATACTCTCGACAATGAGAGTATATTGTACGATGGTACATTAATTGTCTTATAGTTCAACGACTATGCTATTTCGAAAATGCAAATTATACCGATGTATTTAAACGTCGTCGTTTAAGATTACACTAATACTGAGCCATGATGAAGAGTTTGGCCCAGTTTTTCGGGTTTATGGAATTTCCCATGCATAATTTTGTTTTATTTAAGAATTTTACCATTATGGTACATGATGAGCGATACATCCCTCCCGGCCCTATCTTTGGAGCATATTTTTTCTAGAGGAGTTACGTTCCAAGAAATTGAATCGATTGTACCAATAAATTGACTCAAGATGATGGGCCTGAAAAATTCAAATTTTTGCTGTTTTCAGACAACATACCCAAAAGGGTACCGGCGGTTAAGATAGGCGAATCTGCCCCCGAGCTGAAATTTGAAACTAACCGACGGAATTTGGTCCTTAGGGTCTGAAAACCACCTGGTAAAAATTTTGGGCCCCTACCCCTCCCCTAACCCGAGTTATGGGGCAAAACGTTACTTTTTTCAGCCTTTTCATTAAAAATTTTTATCTCCGAGAGTTTTCAACCAAATTTTTTCAAATTTACGTGAGTTATACTCCATACTGAGGGGTATTAGTGGGTGGTTTGAAAAAAATTTTTTGATGATTTTTTCTAGCCAAAAATCGCATTTTAAAACTTGAAATCGAGTTTTCTACATGATGTTGCAGAGGTGCAAAAATGAAAAAAATATATATCATGTATCTAGTCCCTAACTACAACGTAATATTTTTTTCAGAATTTTTTAGGTGGGTGGAAGACCTTCAAAAACGCAAAAAACCGCATTTTTATCACGTTTTTCGCTCAAAAAATGGTCATTTTTGGCCGAAAAAATTTTTCGGGTAATAATATTCCAAAATACGTATTTTTACGCCACTTGCCCGATTTTCACTTCATTTCATTCGTTTTTGAATGATTTTTGCAATTTCAAGTAACCTAAAGCGCAAGACTTAAAATTGTATGTATGTAGCTTTCCTTATACCTGTATAAAATTATCATACGGAAAACACTGAAAGAAAATTTGTGTTCAGTAGCTCGAACTACCTTCGAAAAATTCATTTGCATGAGCAGAGCACTCAAATTTCGAAAATTCACTTTGTAGCTAACAAATTTTTTCAGAGAAAGGGGCCAAAATGTGTTTTTTCAATGGATTTTTTCGTATTTTTGTGGTTTTTCGCCAAATGTAGATAAAAGTTTCGAGTTTTTTTTAGATAAATTTTAGGGAGTTGGAAGAGCCCTAAAAATTTTTTTTCAAAATTTTTGGTTCATTTTCGCCGAGTTATGGCATTTTAGAAATTTTGAGCGGCCATTTTCTCTTGAAAGGTCAAAGGTACAATGGCACGTTTCCCCCCAAAAGATACGCCATTCATTCATAAATATACCACAAAAATTTCAAAAAAATTGAAGTGGTGGAACATTGTCAAAAAAAAATAAAAACCAACCACCGCTCGCATGTAGCGCGTACAGTAACGTTGCACTTCCCACGGCACTCTCGTGGGAAGTATGTTTATTATAAAAAAACAAGTCTCAAAAATAGAAAAATATTTTGAAAGGGTTCAAAATTTTTGTTGGAATGTTTTCCTGTTATGGTTTACTGTTCGAGGTAGGAACAGACAAAACTGGTTTCAATGAACTTTCCTCCCTTACCTTGTTCCTTGCATATAGAAATTGCTCAAATTATCAAAAATATGAGGTAGTGAATTCTTCCAAACCGAACAATTTTTTATTCCTACCTTTTGCTATTCTGCATTTCCATTGGCATTTCTCTACTCAACTTTGATTTGAATTTTTCTTCCCTGCAAGTTTCATCTCGCAATAATTCTCCAAGGTGAAAATTTCAAAATGGTCTGAGGGAATTTTTTAAAATGGAAAGCTTCAGTTGTTTCGATTTTTTTATCATTTTTTTACTTCTTTCGATTTTCTTCATTTTTTTTTTTTACCGATGACACGTTTTTTTTTTCATTTTGAAAAATAAACTGTTCGGAGTTATTCACATTTTTATCGACTACTTGGTCATTTTTTTCGTTTTTGGAAATAAGTTGAATTATTTAGATTTTTTTCATATTTTTTTCCTTTCTTCATTTTTTGAGTTTTTTCACATAGGGCATAGTCATTTCTTAAGAATAATTCAGATTTCACTCAATGTTCTCGAGGTTCAGACCAAAAATAACTAGGCTACCTTTGACCTTTCAAGAGAAAATGGCCGCTCAAAATTTCTAAAATGCCATAACTCGGCGAAAATGAACCAAAAATTTTGAAAAAAAATTTTTAGGGCTCTTCCAACTCCCTAAAATTTATCTAAAAAAAACTCGAAACTTTTATCTACATTTGGCGAAAAACCACAAAAATACGAAAAAATCCATTGAAAAAACACATTTTGGCCCCTTTCTCTGAAAAAATTTGTTAGCTACAAAGTGAATTTTCGAAATTTGAGTGCTCTGCTCATGCAAATGAATTTTTCGAAGGTAGTTCGAGCTACTGAACACAAATTTTCTTTCAGTGTTTTCCGTATGATAATTTTATACAGGTATAAGGAAAGATACATACATACAATTTTAAGTCTTGCGCTTTAGGTTACTTGAAATTGCAAAAATCATTCAAAAACGAATGAAATGAAGTGAAAATCGGGCAAGTGGCGTAAAAATACGTATTTTGGAATATTATTACCCGAAAAATTTTTTCGGCCAAAAATGACCATTTTTGAGCGAAAAACGTGATAAAAATGCGGTTTTTGCGTTTTTGAAGGTCTTCCACCCACCTAAAAAATTCTGAAAAAATATTACGTTGTAGTTATGGACTAGATACATGATATATATTTTTTTCATTTTTGCACCTCTGCAACATCATGTAGAAAACTCGATTTCAAGTTTTAAAATGCGATTTTTGGCTAGAAAAAATCATCAAAAAATTTTTTTCAAACCACCCACTAATACCCCTCAGTATGGAGTATAACTCACGTAAATTTGAAAAAATTTGGTTGAAAACTCTCGGAGATAAAAATTTTTAATGAAAAGGCTGAAAAAAGTAACGTTTTGCCCCATAACTCGGGTTAGGGGAGGGGTAGGGGCCCAAAATTTTTACCAGGTGGTTTTCAGACCCTAAGGACCAAATTCCGTCGGTTAGTTTCAAATTTCAGCTCGGGGGCAGATTCGCCTATCTTAACCGCCGGTACCCTTTCTGAAAAGAAGCAACTTTGGTGACTTTTGAAAGTAAAAAAAGTGGCCACTTTTTCTTGAATTTTGAAGTTTTCCATCACCTAATGATATACATTGAGCATCGGTCGGGAGAGGGGGATTTTTAAATGTGAAGTGGACATTTACAACCCGAAATTATGCACAAGCATAATTTGAATTTTTTTTTCTTAAAAAATCACTATGTGTGACCCTGCCGGAAAGAAGGGACCATGTGTAAAAAAAAACGATGTCTCTTTTTTCTCGTTTTTGGTTCAAATTACACTATATCAGGACCAAACACATCAAAAAAGGACATTGCTTTTTTTTTACACATGGTTACTTTCATGTGGCAGGGTCAAGATTTTTAGATGTCACTTTTCCAGCCACAAAAATGTCTCAAATTTACTTGAACCTAAAAAATTTTGACCCCACTCTCTCCTCCATCAGAAAAACTTGATAATTTGAATTTATCGCAGAAAAAAATCTCAAATAGAAAAGAAAAAATATAAAGTTCTGACATAGGATATCTACTCTACATATTCATCAAATCATGCGAATGAAAATTCGAGGTTTTTCTGAACTTGAAAATTTGAAAATTTCTTTACAATTTATTACTTTTCTCCATAGATTCACCCAGGAATTAATTAAGGGAGGGGCTGAGAATTTGAGAAAAATAGGGGGAGAGGGTCAAATTGAAAATTAATCATTTTTCAATTTTTACTGATCTTTCAGCTAAAAATCATCAATTTTTCCGACAAATTGCGAATTTTTTGAGAAATTGGTGATTTTTGGTTGAAAAATTAGTCAAAAATTATCAAATTTTAAATTAAAATGATTAAAATACTGCCTGAGCGAAGCGAAGACGAATTTTTTTGGAAAAAATATTGTTTGAAAAGTAAAAAATGCACTTTTCATATTTTTACATAAATTTTTTTCCGAGCTTATGAGAGTCGGAGGCTCGAGCCCCCTGAGCCCCCTTTGAGTGCTCTTATGCTTTTCTCACAGTAATCCTCCACCTAAAAAAGTACTTCAAATTTATGAATTCCAAGCAAATCCTTGCAATATTTTCGACTTGCCCAAAAAAATGAAAACTTGATGAGGGGCAAAATATAAATATTAATGGGTCAAGCTTGAGCAAATTAAGAGCGAAAATTTTTGCAAAAACGTTTCAAAAATTGAAAATGTATCACTTTTTCTCGTTGAAGTTTTCCAAAACGTAGCCAATAATTTCAAATTCATCTCTAATTTCCAAAGAAAATATTTTAAACGAAGTTTATAGAAAAAAAATAGTGTAAATTACCTCCGAGCGTACTGAGGAAATCAAAGACATGGAATATCAATTTACTATAGGTCTAGGTACATCACAGTGAGGGAAAAAATGAAAAAAGGTAGTCAAGAGAAGCAATGATTTGACGTAGGTGGAGCTATAGGAGGAAATTATTTGAAAAATTTTGGTGATTTTTTTCATTAAAAAAAAAAAAAACGATTTTGGTAGAAAAAGTGACCAAAGTACGATACTTTTATTTTCTGTACTTTTCAAGCTATTTTCATCAGTATTATTTTTCTTGTTTCAAATTCGTTCAAAACATCTCAAGTTTTAATGTTTTATAAACATTTTATGGGGAATTTCAATCACTTTTTTTTTTTTTGAAAACTATTCTAATGAACTATAATTTACCTATGGGGTAAAGAATTCTACAAATTGAAGAACAAATTCTCGAGACGAGCACGATCATTCTTACGAATTTTTCAGAACTTTTCGTCTGAGCTTTGAAAAAAATATCTTTTTCCCTATCCACATTAATGTTTTTTTTTTTTCAACTTGCAACTTTTAATCGTTTTTGAATTGCCCTCTCTTCATCTTCTTCCTTCTCTCCTCCTCAAAACATCGAGTGAAATGCTGAAATAAAGACCATCTGATCATCTGAGTCAGTTTTTGAGGCAATCTAACCGAAATAACCAAGAGAGGGCCAGAAAAGAAACTGAATCAAAACTGGGGAAGGGAAACAAAAAATTTGACCATTTAAAGAAATTCTTCGATTCATTAAATTTCCATACAAAATTTTGGATTTTTGAACGTACAGAGCATCAATAAAAAATAGTCTTATGAACTCTAGAACTAACTTTGAAGTAATTTTGGTTAAACATTCGAAAGTTCTAGAAAAGCTGAAGGAGGAGGGGAGGCAAGTTTTCAGACCCTGAATTCTAGTTATGAAATACCTAATTTTGATCAGTTCTGCGAACTGAGCTCCCTTTGTGGTTGCCTGAAATGACACTAACTATATTTTGATATCTCACTTCCACAACGTCTTAATATCTTAATTTTCAACTTTCTATCTTATCCCTATCTATTCATCGACGTTTTGGCTTAATCAATTCAAAATTGAATTTCAGTGGTAAAAAAAAAAATATTCACGTTATTATTATTTTCCAATATTCCTCGTCAACCTCCCCAGCCAACCACCGAGTCAACTTTTGGTTTTTGAATAAAATAGCTTCAGAAACGATATTATTGATAGAAATCTTGCTCGATGGTGCCAAAAAGCCATAAATTTTGGTCTCAATATCTAATCCTTCGTGATTCGTTTTTTTGAGTAAGACGCCAGAATATAATTACCTACCCATTGATTATGATTAGTTCAAGCGATCAAACATTAAAAATTGATTAGATAACGTATTTTTCAATCAAAATTAATTTTTTTCAGACACATAATGACTTCATTGTATTATTTTTATGAAATTATTTCCGAATATTTTCAACAGTTCATGATTGATTTGTAATTATAATTTCTCATGATAAAAACGTCCTCTATCAAAAAACACCACCGATGACAAAGCAAAGGAAGTAGATGTTAAAAACCAAAACATTTTTCGAGATATATGATTTCAATTTTTATTACTCCGGATGTTCATTATCTTTCTTAGAAATAATAATAAATGTTGGCAATATTATTTGCAACTAAACATGACCTACGTAGCTTCGTGCATGTTTACGAGTATCTCGCTAACACCTCCATTTCACGTGTGCAACTTGATAATAAAAACAGATCCGAATTTCTAGCAGAGTATTTTTCATCATTATAAATTTCATTGTATAAGTTCTTCCTTTGTAACTGAACGCCGGAGAAACCAAAACGACCTCAAATTAAACTAAAGAAACTCGTAATTAAAACTTTTGGAAAGTTGCGAAAAACCCACAACCGTCTGTTTAGAAATATCGGTCATAAAGGCAATGCCTCTTCTATAAAGGGCACTAGAATGATGTACTAAAATTCCATAAATCCACTTCGCCGCCCGCTGAGCCTTCGAGTTTTATTCGTTCGCATTTACCTAAATTTGCAAACTATATCGATTTACTCCTCGCAGAGATTCGAATAGGTGCTCAATTAAAGAATACGAGTACGTAAAATAAAATACCAAACAACTGGTACAAATTACACGATGCTCGTTTTTATATGGTATATGGTAAATGGCGTTTGTCAATATTTCTGGAAAAAGGCCAATTTATTCGACGTCGCGTTTTTTTCCTCCCTCGGCCCAGCCTTTCGATTAATGAACCAATTTCGAGTATACGCGGAATCGACAAGTTTGCGAAAATACGAGCTTTATTAGAATATAAATATACGACGGAGTTGACAAAATCAAGTCAAAAAGGCGCAACAGTGATAAGGGTACAAGCATAGTGAGAGAAATCCGCGTGAAAATTGTTACCTTTCTCACGTAGCTGTCGGAATACCGAAGTAAATTAGCTCGGCGGCGGTTCGGTTTTCAAATATATCATCAATATACTTGAGCTTTGACACTTATTAACCTTTCCAGGGCCAATTAATCGAGCGAAATGTGCTCCCTAATAAATGCGACGCTAATAATCGATCATTTTTAATCAGTTTACAAATTCTTATGAATGGCGTTTTCGCGTACGCCGGAGTACGAGTTGGCGTTGCATATCTGCTCGCGCCGTAATTAATTAAACTTCAGAGTAAAAAGTAAAGGATTTATTTTTCTCGATGTAACGTATAAAATCCTTCGGTAAACAGGATTACGTTCATTAAAATCTATTCCGTTACTAGCAGCAGTTTATCAGCTTGATTTAATACCGTCTGATATTTTGATTTTCCTACGTCCCACTCGAGTTCGGTAAAATTCCATTCTTCCGACGACTTTTAACGAATGAATGAAATCGTACGAACGATAATGGTTCTAATTCATCATATTTGGAAGAGTGCCTCACATATTTTTCATTCTGCTGTTTTGATAGATACAAATTATAAAGTGGATCGGAAAAAAATGTGAATTTTGATATTTTGACTCAGAAAACTTCAAAATTTTATTTGAAAAAAAAAAAGAGGAAGTACCTATGTAGAGAAATTTAAAGTGGGACGATTCACGAAAAAAAAAACCAACAACATGATTTTTGACCAATTTTGAGTGATTTTACTCGTCGGAAATTTTGGTGACCCCTCTCCTCTTAAAAATGTATAATCTGAGTTTTTAAATTTTTATGAGTCAATAATTATTTTGAAACTGCATACCACTTTTTGCTTTCCACAAAGGACTTGAAAAGTTACGAACACGAATTTGAAGGATTTTCAAATTTTCATGAAATTACTTCTTAAAATGTCTCAAAATCCAGCCAAAAAATATTTTTTAGACGTCAAGATTGAAAAAAATTGATGAATCCGCAAAATTTGAAGGATCAAAATTTTAAAAAAACGTGAGAGGTCTACAGCTGACTAGCTTTCTTAAAAGGGCGAAAAGGGTATCAGATTGTGAGACAGATGATTCGAAGGACATAAAGAAATTCGAAACTTTTTTTGGGAGGGGGTGAGAGGGGAGAGGATCGAGATTCACAACAGGTGACATTATTTAAGAGGCAAAAATCTTTTTTTTCTTCCTTGAAAATGATCTCACTCTGACGTTTATAAGCTTTAATTTCACTTGGAGAAGGGTGTTTAAATTTTTTGGGAGGAGCGGAGGACTCCACTGGCGTGCTCACTGTTTTGTAGCATAGCTGACCCTTTTCTATAAAAATTACAAAAAGTAAATTGTATCAAGTATCAAAAATGTATGCATGGTAACATGAAGGATTTAAGTTAGTTTTTGAAATTGAGTAAATTTTTTAATTAATTTTTCATCGTTTTTTTTTTTTTTTTTTTTTTTTTTTTAATATGCAGTTTTATTATTTTGAAGAAATGTTTTGGAAATGCCTCACAATTTTTATGAAAGTTGTTCACGCTTTAGAATACCTAGATCAACCAATATTTTTTAAAAATCGTGCAAGTTATACAAATAAGTTCAATTTATGAACAGTTGTCTAATTTTTCAAAGATTATTAAATGTTAAATTTTTGGATGGATTTTCCAATTTCCGGAGAATTGTTCAACATTTGGAAAGTTGCTCAATTTCAGAAAATCGTTGAATTATTGGAATATTGTTCAATTTTTTTATGTTTGAAAAATTCTTTCGGTTTATTATAACACCTCTCTAAAATTAAAAAAATTGTACAATTTTCACAATTTTTGGAAAATTGTACAATTTTTATGAATAAATATGTCAGTCTGTAGTACTTACATAAAAATCACCCTTAGCGGTGAAAAATAAATTAAGATTCCCCCTCCCATTCTACAACTTCTGAAAGGTCCAAAATCAGAGTAAACTTGTAAACCAATTTTTGACCCCAAGATTAGGGTGGTTTCTTCATGAATATTCAGGAAATTGAACAACTTTTGAGAAATCCCCAAATTTTTAAAAAACTCATCAGTTTAGAGGGAAAATTGCCTCATTTTCAAAAAATGGTCCAAATTTTAAAACAATTTTCCAAATTTTGAAAAAATGCTGTTTTTTGCTCATAATTTCTTTTTAGTTTTCGAAAAATCATCCAGTTTTTAGAAAATCATCAACATGTTCTGCCTTTCAATAACGTTTACACAGCTGTTCAAGTCTTCTGGATCCGTCATGGAATTTTCCCATCCTACAATATAATAATTTTTCAATTTCTATTTAGTGTCTGGTGTCCCTGAAAGCTCCACTTCAGTCCTTCTCCTTCCTCACTAGCCATATGACAAAACATTAAATTTTTTCTAATTTCGTCCTTTCAATAAACAAACAACTTCGCATCACTTACGCAACAACCTCAAAAATTCGAGCCGAACACACCTCAAAATAGTCGTTCGACCGTGAAAAAATCAACGACACGAACCACTAATTAAATTAAAATATTAAATAATTACACCTAAGAAAAAAATCACTATCTGTATGATTTCATTGGGAAGATTAATGCACTTAGCATCATGAACCGATTACGAGTTGAAGGACGTTCCATGCCTGCTAGTGCAAATCACTACATTGACGAAACTCGCTTCATTCGGTTACGCAGATGTGATCTTTTTGTACTATTTGTACGAGAAATATTACAGGTTTATGTAAAAATTGAAGGTTTCTAAGTGGTAGCGAAGTAACGAAACTAGGATCTAAAACTTACCTCCGAGACGTGGACGAATCCGCCAGTAATTAGGAGAAATATTAAAATTCATAATTCATTATCAATATTTCAAATTTACCACCACCATTAAATAAATAAAATAACATTGATATAAGCTATAGAAAGGTAAGTAATCGTATATTGGTTCTCAAAGTATTATGCACTGTTCATATTGATTTGAAATGGAAATAATACACAGTTGAGTAATTATTTAACATTTTTTCATTGAATTTAACCGATTATCACACTTTAGGAGAGAAAATTTTTCGAAAAACATCAAAAATTTCCAAGAACGGGTTATTTTTATTGATAATTCGAAAATTTCTTATCGGAGAATTTTTGTAAACAAAAATATTGGATTGGAGTAGTTTTCAATTTCATCGCTAGGTTCGCTACTGAAAGATTATTTTTGAGGAAATATTACTATCATTTTTTTTTCTGAATTTAAAGCCTGTAAAATCTATTTGATAATATTTATCTATGTAGTTTAACACAAATTCATTTTAAAAATAATTATATTTCAGTTAAAATTTGTGATTATAGAAAAAAAGCGAATTTAAATTCCAATGTTTTTCCCATTCCGATATTAGGAACACTATTTGATCTTTGACTTTTTTCCCGCTGGTAACACTGTTTACAGCTAAAAACTCGTTTTTCGTCAATTTTTTAATTCTAAGCTCATTAAAATTAATATCCTTAATTAAAACAAGCACATGCATATGTTAATTACTCCACATACTTTCAATCACGCCGGAAAAATACCGGCATCTAGAATAATTTCAATTCGTCCCATTGCATCGCCTGGAATTATCGATTTACGAACCCCTGGAACTAAATATAAGCTATCCAATGGAACGCGATGCGATGAGCAAACCGAGCTACTATAACTACAACTACGAGTACTGTGTGTTATGTGTTTCCACCATGATTGTTTTTAATTCGGCATTTGTGTTATAAACGGTGTAAAAAGTGAATTGTTTTAACTATTTTAACTATATTTTTATCATAAAGAAGTGTTCGAATTACTATTGTTGTGTTAGTGATTGCCAATTTCACATCTGGAACATTTACCTCGGCCACATAACTCGTTAGCGGAATACACAGGTAAGATGAGTGATAATGTCCGTAAGCCTGTCAATAACCCCAAATGGTCAGCTTTGATGGCTTTTTTATTAAATATCCGTGATTATTTACCTTCTCGTTACATATTTTGAGTATCTATCGTGTTAAATTATCTATTTGGTTAATTTTCATCCATATCTTTGGCCAATACTATCCTACAGGTTTCACCTATTCGTGAACTGATTTCGAAGACTGGAATTTCGTTACTTCGGCGAATCGTTGGTTGAAATTCAAACATGAAAATATTCGTTGGTCCGAGTTACGTGTTTTACGATCCGATGGACTTGTCTGTTTCATTCGATTCGTGTTTCAGTTTCTGAGAAATTCGCATACCGAAGTTGCAGTTTGCAAAATTACCTATGAATAATCGGAATATTTTTTCGATGCATTGCGTGATCAATTTTTTCAAATATGATCATTACAGAGTCCATCGGTTTGATTAGAAAAAGTTCATAATGAAATTTTACTTATCGGTTCGATTGTTGATTACGAACATATGTTATCAATTAGAAATTTCTTAGGTGTCGATTGCATCACATAGCTTGAAAAAAAATCAAAGTGTTACCGCCTCAATATACTCGATTGGGTGAAAAAATTTTGTCATAATCTGGTTAAATCTTATCTTCGTGTAGCCATTACAAAGCTGCCCATTTGACGTAGAATTTTACGTTGATTTATTATTTACATTCGGTTTACACGATAATCTGCTTGTTAATGAAATTCGTATTGTGTATTGGAATCGATTGCTTCTTCGAATCGGTTTCTTCGCGTTAAAAATTTTTTATCTTTTAATCGTATCGAAAAGCCGCGTGAGAAGATCGCGATACTTAATAATTTATGGGTGAAAATGTCAAAGTATGTTAATTCGAATCGAAGGACTCCACCGTGCGGTACTTTTAATTGGAATATTATTGTTACATAAAATAATATCTTTTATCGTGTTGTAATACATGCACGTAATTAATACTCGTCTCCGTTTGTTCGTATTCCATTATAAGTGCAAAAAAGAGTAAAAGTGTTTGAATTTTGATGCATAGTGCAATCGCGGTTTTAATTACTCGGAAATGGAGACGACGAAAAAAAAAACGATGCATTCGTGTTACACATTCAAGGATTTCCTATTAATTTTCTAATTTTTCAAACAGTTTATCTTGATTTGTGATGAATGCGGAAATGAAATGTCGTGTGCTTGACTATTACTCATTGCGAAATACGTCGATTCAGGTATTTTTCTCGATCCGTGCTGCGGTGCTTTTTTGTCTCGATCTTTGACGACCAATGAAGTAATATCTGTATCGTATAATGAATGTATTACATCTTAGTTGTCATTGTGTAAACTTCTAATCGCCACGATGAGTAGTATAAAATTGAAATAGTTGTCGATACGAAGCATCACGAAAACTTCTGTGTCTATTTTCCATAAATTTTAATTTTATCTTAATACGAAGTACATAGTTCATAATTATCTTCGATTATCGCAGTCCGGATTTTGGAAATGTTTCTGTGGTATGGTTTGGGGACCAAAAAAATTATCTAGAGCCCAAGATTTTTCCCCCAATAATCCACCCTGTTTGCTTCTAACGTCAAAAATCAATTTTTCTGGTTATAAAAATTCCTCCTCATGAGTCATGATCCTTTTTGCGAAAAATTTGAATATTTTTGCAGTCTATCGAGGAAAAAGAGGCCAATATGAGAATTATTCTTTTTTTGCTCTGGATCATTGAGAGGATGTACCTATTTTTTTTTCTGATGTCTTTTTATCATTCTAATTTTTCACAAAAATGACTGCATGTTTCGTTTCAAATTTCTAAGCACTGCTTAAGCAGCTAGCTCAATTAGATTTTAATTCAAAAAAAAATTTCTATAAAATTGAGCAAAAGAGGTCGAGGATTTTTTGACGATGAATTTTGAATGAATGAGACAATTTTTCTCGCACAAATATTTTTGAACAATTTGTAATTTCATGTTTTAAGAATTCTGAAGAAAATACTTGCAACAAATTTTGCTAAAATTTAAATCTTTTTCAAAGTTGTGTAATTTTTTTGTCATCGTACTTCCATTTTTAGGAATTTATTATTCTGCACTACAATTTTAGTTCATGTTAGTTCAATTTTCAAAAATCTAAACTGTTTTTCTTCATTTTGAATGATTTATATTTTCAAAAAAATTCAGAAGTACTTTAAAGATTTTTTAAATTTTAAATGTTTATTAATTTTCTGCGGAAATTTCAACGCAGCACTTGATTTACTTTCTACCAGTGACTTCGATTTTTCAAAAAAATGACTCGTTTTCTGATGTTAATTCAAAGTGAAAATTTTTTCAAGGTTTTAAATTTCAGATGGTGCTTAAAATTTTGTTCAAAATTTAGGGTCATTGTTTTTAGAACAATAATTTTAAATATTGATTCTTATTTTTATAATAAGTATGTAGGAAATTTGCGAAATTTTTGGGGTTGTAATCTCAAATAATTATGCCACTCTCAATTTTTTTTACGATTTTTACATTTTTTTGCTACCTACTTGAAAATTTTTATGATTTTCACGTAAGAGCAGTTTCAATTTTAATTGCTTTTTCTTTAAAAGCAGAAAAGGACGTCTTTTAATGTTTTTTTTTTTTTTACTTTTTCAACTAACTTTTCTCATTTAAAAAGAGTGAGGAGTGGTTGAAAGAACCAAAATTCACATTCTATACTTCATTCAATGATTTCCCAACAAAGGGGAAAATTTAGGATGCTACATTCCAAATTTTATTCAAAATTTTGAGGGCAATCACCAAGTACTCAGGTTTTTTTCTCCTAGAGAAACTCGCGAACAGAAAAAACACGAAAATAGTTGAGCAGTGTTAAAAAATACCTATTTTTACCCAACAATAAATCCTTCCTCGTTGTGGTTTTCCATTCACAAATGAATGTCAATGACGACGAACCTGAAGTATAAATTCGCGAATTCTCCGAAATTTATCTTCTCTTCGGTACAATTTATTTGAACAAAATTTACCTTTAAAAAAATCCATTTTTAATATTCTACGACTTTTATTTGAACATTTTTTCGATATGGTCATTTTTGAAGAATTATTGACAACTGGTTGCGAGCTGTTTAACCGGTTTGAAGAATTTATAGCTTGTTAAAACCTCCTATAAAATAAATACGTGTACTTTTATCACTTATTAAATAGAAAATATTACTTTACCTTTCAAATAGAGAAAAAAATACAGTTTTATTATTTTTCCAATCCCCTAAACTGAGATTCCGAAATTTTGTCACCTATTTTAGGAACACATTGTGAAAAAAAACCTATCTTCGATGAAATCATTTCGTTATCTTCGACCGGTTTCAAGTCATTGACACTGAGAAGGGCTTTTAAAACGAGACTCGAAACACATGGAATTCCAGCACAAAAATATATCGAGGGAGGGATACATGGCACCTTGTAAATTCAACATTATAATTTTTTTATACCACCCTGTGAAAATACTAAGTAAACTGTATAAAACAATTTTCCGCCATGAAAATCAATTCAGCGAATCTGACGATAGAATAAAAAATTCCTCGTTGAAAAATTCATTAACGTTTGTATAAATCTACGTTTGGCCACACAGCGATTTTTTTATTCTCGTCTTTATTGTAACAGAATGAGAAAATTTCCGAGAAATTTATACGTCTATCAATTGACCTATGTACTTAGGAGAAGAGCTTACTGTTTTCTATTTGATAATTAACGCGGTGTAACATTAGGACGATATTTCTGTACCCAGAATGATTCATGAAAATTTTTTCGCTCACTATACATCGATAGCTCACTCCTCGTAACACAATAATTCGTACCGTATCAGCGTTTTATTTCTCACGAGTATAATGTAAATTCCTCGTCCGATATCACATCGCAACTTGATGGTCGTTTGAATTTCCATACTCCTACCTAACTTTGATATCTACCTATATCCTTGAAATTATTAGTTCGCGATAAGACCTCTTTATAAACTAAATTTTAGAAACAATACGAGAATGAAGAATAACAATCGAAAATTGGAGCAACAAAAAACCTTGTGAAATAATGCAACCGAGCAGCATAAACGTTGACCATCTTTTTCGGTGAAAAATATTTTCTTTCATAAAATAGGGTAGAAAAAAATTTCACGTCATTTTTCATCGAATGACCAAAAGCTCGTATTTTTCAACCCTATAAACAATCCCTCAACATGAAACATAGCGAATGATTAATTCGGCCACATCAGTCTCACTTTGCAGCTGTATACTTTTTCGGGGGCTAACGTGGGTCGAAGAGAGCGAAAAAAATACGCGTGGACGATAGAACTAGGGTCGAATAAAACTGAAAAATAGCTTTCTTTATATTTTCATCCTCTCTGGGGTAAATTTTATCAAAATTGGCGTCAATTACATTGATTTTAGTTTTCGTACGGTTTAACGGTTTAAGAGCTATTTTCGAGTAAGAAGTTGGTAATCAGGGCAATTTGGGAAGAAATATTTTGAAAGAGGTGCCTGGAAATTTACTAATTTTGATGAATATTTTGTATCAAGATATGATCAGGAATTTCGCAATATTTTAGAAATTATTTTCCCTTATTTTTTCAAGTTTCTCAGCTTTTTAAAATCTAATTTATTTTGTTTCATGAATCGTAGAAGGAGAGATCATTTTTTCATGACTATACAACTGCCCCTTCCCCTCTGCAATATGCAAAGGGGGGAAAATGCGGGGAAAATGGTTGGAAAATTTGAAAAAAATTTCTTTTCAATTTATAGTATGAAAAAACAGTAAAATTTGTATTTGCTGGTGTGTAAAAATCATTGAAAAATTCAAATAGTGAATAAAAAGTTGAAATTACTGTTGACGATTACTCAATATTTAAGAATAAATTCACTCCATCGAAAACAGTGCTGCCAACCAAATTTTTGAAAAATCCCTGAATCGTTTTTAAATTTTCCTTCAAAAATCCTAGACCCTTTTTGTCGAATTTCATCGAGTTTTCATAAAAATTTGGAATAGAATTTTAGTCTAGTATATTTCTTTAAAGGCTTTGGTGTGATTCTATAAGAAAGTCCAATGGCCTGTGGTGGAACTTGATCAAAATTTTCATGTCATTCGATTTGTTTTCGTATAAGATGATTTTAGAGGGCATGGGCAATTTTTCATCTCATCAGTGGAGAGCTAGAATTCCAAAATACGTAATTTTTCTAACGTTTTTCAATATATTTCTTACCGTTTAGAATTTTTTCAGATTTTTTTGATTGATGGAACTTCGAAAAAATTCGTAATGGATCATTTTTGTTCCTTAAAACTGAAATTACAATAAGTAAATATTTTTCATCATTTTTTAAAACGATTTTTAGAATATTTGACCAACTTCTGCTGCTCAAAAATTGGCTCATGAGCTCTAATGTCATCTTTACCTTCAGAGGCCAAATGCCTCATTGCCACACTTGAGTCTTCCAAGGAAATGAACGCATAGAATTTGTTTTAAAATGGAGTTTTTCTCAAAAAATGAAGTTTTTGGCTTTTAGGGTATACTTCTCCAAGCATCTTGAAATTCGCATCTTGAGACGCATATGCAAAATAACATAAAAAAATGTTCCTAATATTTTCAATATTTTGATCAGTTTTAAAAAAATTTTTCAAGGCATTTCAAACATGTTTTTGAGCGATTTTAAGCAGAATTTCAATTCAAAATATTCACAATTTGCTATTTTAAATTTAGCTTTTTTTCTTTAAACCATGTTGAGTTGACAATTTTTGTGACAAATGAATTTTAATTAATTTTTTACTTGTTTAATGCAATTTAGATCATTTTTGCTGCGTTTAAAACGTAGATTCAGATTAATTCAACAATTTTCAGTACAATTTTAACCGTTCTTGTATTTTTTTCAATCAATTTCAAACATTTTTTTTTTTTAATAAATTAGAATATTTTGGACATTTCTTTCCAAATTTCTCATTTTTTTCACCACTTCAACCTTATTTTACGTAAAATTTAAATCAATTTTAAAATAATTTTGGAATATTTTCGTGACATCGGTTTCATGTCCCGAACTAAAAATCCACAAAATAATCTCCGTCGAAACCGAAAAACTCATCTAATAAACTTCATTACGAAAACTACCAAAGCATAAAAAAATTACGACGTCGTTAATATGAAAAATTTTCCTCGACTTCCATCCCTCCATTCCCCTTCCTTTCTGAACAAGTATCCCAACTCAAACAGCTTCCTTCCGCTGTAACCTTAAACTTCATAAAAATGACAATTTTTCTTCGCAATCGTGTAATTTTGAAATTTCAGCTTGTTTAGTTGGCACGAAAAAACAGCAACCAGCTGCTGGCTGGATTTATAGAGATAATCTTGAAAATTTGGTGTAGTTTTTTTTACACGATATAAAAAACTTGACCTTAATTTCAGCTCTTCCGAACAATTTTTTTCATCTCTTTTTCGCCACAGATATCAAAAATATGAAAGCTGGGCAAATTTATCCTCGTATCGATTTTTTCTCTTGTTTTTAGGTCATCGATACGACAATACCGCACAGTTATATTTTATAGACGTCGTTTATAAAAATTGAATTTTCTCCAAAACTAGCGCAAAGTATACCGTATTATAGCAAATAAGGAAAATAAATTACAATTCCTTCAGATATATAGTGAAAACTTTAATAACTTATTCGTATATTTGAATTGTACTAAAACTTGAAATGAAATCCACCCCTTTTTCCACTCTACTCAATCGAGTCAACTTGGTCTACAGCATCTTTATAATTCTCTCTATTTTTTCTACTCTTTCACCGACCCCAAAATCATCCAAATGCTAATAAATTTATTTTACGAAAAAAAATTGCACGCTAGACCGATTCGTGAAGTAGCCCAGGCCGAAATTCAAGACATATACGAATCAAATATATCATCTGATGTTTCCTCTTTTCGTAACATTTTCGGCGGATGCTTTTTAGAAGGCATAAAACCGTGTAATAGCGTTTTCCCGTATATTTAAGCGTGTCGACTATTCGCCAAAAAAAAGGGTGGTCCGGCTGCCAGCTCAAAAAAAAAACAAAAGAGATATTGACCAACGGTTTCTGTGCAGTTTGAAAAAATATGTGCAGTCTTTTTCTTCATATAATTCTACGTACCGTTTATAAGCATAATCGTGCCACAGGGCGAATCGTTCGGTTAAACGATTCCTCGTACAAGGTATATTGGAAATAACTCGATCTAAAACAATAAAAATCGAACTTGGGGGACGAATCGGCGTACAGGAGAAAAAAAGGTAATAGATTTCACCGCGTGAGCATACAGGATGAATTCGTCGAAATGCTGGAAAAAAAAGGAAGAAAGGAGACGAAAGGGGGAGCTGGGGTAAGAAAAGAACCGACGTTAGAGCCCTTTTATCGTATAAGGGTCGTATAGTGTCGGGAGCTATTCAGGTACCTGAGAAATACACACGCCTATATTTATAGGTCTAGAGTAACCCTATATGCAAAGAGGAGAGATTGAGGGTAAGACAGTTTAACTGAGGCCGGGGTAAACGCTATTTTAAAATTATTCGCGGCTGGTATCGGGGGGTAGCGAAAGCCCGCCGAAGCGTGGCGACGCCGAAGCCTCAGCTCGGGCTCGACAACGGACGAGCCATTTAGGTACCTTCCGACAGAGCAGAGAAATACGGTGATGCTTTTACGTACACCGAGGCGCAAAGAGAGTACACGAAATGATATTGAAAATGAGAATCGGCGTATTCGTATGTGCAAACAGTGAGGAAGAGCCGGAGGGTGAGGAGACGAAGGCGAGCGTAAAATATGCCGCAAATTCTTTCGCTATTGTGTTATCGATATGGCGGCGTTAGCTGGCATTTCAGCGTAATATTTGTTCGAGGCGGGTACCGGAGCGGTATATCGATAACCGAAATATATATACGGTGTGTGGTTTAATACGATAAAATATTCGACGGATAAGGCCAGAGATAATAGTACATGTAATGCATAGTATACGATGCGGTGCCGGTGTCGATGCCGGCCGGCCCCGACCTCGGCATCTAATTAAAAACACCACGTACATATACCATGGCTATGTTTATATGTCCTATTTATGTGTATACGCAAACATACGAGACCATGCCAGCCCAGCGCCCTGCTCTGCTGAGCCCTGTGTCCAATACCCGTGTAAACGCTAATGATTAATCTTGTAAAACAGAGTATACGGTCGAGCTACCGTCATCTTCTCTCCTTTCGTCTGAACCGAGAAGGGAAAGGTTATCGATGAATTTGAGCCGGCATATAGGCACAGGATGCCGGATTGGGGCTTGGATGATCGTCCGAGTCGTGTAGAGTGTGTGCTGTGGCTTTTGGTGGTTTGGCAAATTCGATAAGTTATGATTCGTGGAGAGTACTCGAGTGGAGGGGTAGAGGAGAGGGGTGGTTGGTGGCTTATTTCGAGGAGAATTTCTGTGTTATGAATTGAGCTATTCTGTTTGCTGCAAGTGACGATGTCGAAGGTATTTGCCAGGGGGTATTTCGGTTGAGAAAATTAAGAAGTTGATAGGATGTCTATTTGAAGGTCGCAAAAGTCACCAAAAAGTCGCAAAATTGGCCCAAAATTCGTCAAAGTCATAAATTTCTTTCAAATTACTTGATTTTTTTTACTTTGTAGGTACCTACGTGGAAAAAATAGAAAAAATTTCAGCTTTTTGAACTCTTTTTCTCGGGCTCATAAATTGGCATAAATCATTCTTAAATCATTAGCCTTTTCCTCTTCTATTTTGGACAATTTAATATTTTATCGGGGAAAAAATGCATTGGAATTTTCCAAAAAAAAGAGATTGTTTTGAAGAAAGGGGCATCATGCCAATTCTCTGAAAAATTTGGAATTATCGGAGAATGTTGAAATTTTTACTGAGAATTTTTAAAAATTCAGAAGGAGAAATTATTTGGAAATTCATTTTTAGAAAATTTTAGTGAAAAATTGTTTTGTTTTTTTCTTATTTGTAGTACCTCGAACTGTACATTTATGAAATTATACCTTTGTATTCCTTACATAATGGAGTGAAATCCTTTAAAAAAATTACTTTTTCAGTTTTCTTAAACTTTGTGTTACCTATTTGAGAAATTTTGAAAAATTACATAATTTTTTTTCAATTTAAAATTCTTGATTTCCCTCTGATTTGAAATTGTTTGATTTTTTTTCTGTAAGTAATTAATTTAATTGCGTTGATTTTTTGTGGGAAAGGGGGTAGCGGTAAAATTGAGAGGTAGATATCGTGGAGAAAAGCTGAGAAAAGGTCGAGAATTTTAAATTTTAAAAATCTGTAGACACCCTTGGTTGAAACTTCAAAAGTGTAGTTCATAAATTTATTTAAAAAAGGAAGAAACGTGGTTTTTTTACATTAATTGTTTTTTTCTAATTTACCTGAAGAGGTATAAAACTGAAATTCAGAAGATAACTACGAGAAAGGTTCAATGATTAAACGAATTTTTGTTGAATTTCGAAGCTTATTGTCGTGATTTTTGAAATGAACGAGGTATTTGTTCGAAATCATTCGTGAAAATTCAAATAAAGTTCGTTATGATGCTTTTCGTTGAGAACTTTCGGTTTTTTGGGGTGGGGGTGGGAGGGAGTGTAGCTCATAAGAAAAGTCGTTAGAAGTCCAGAAAAAAGATCAAACTGCATAATTCTTCAGTCTGTTCCATGAATGACGGATAAAGAAAAAGTTATTTCTATTTATGGACTGAAAAAAGTAAATTAATCGATACTGTTATTTCTTGGAAAAAAGTACATTACCATTGAAAAAGTACATTTTGAGCGAAGCAGCTTCAAAATTTAAACTTTATTTTTAATATGAATGAACTTCAGTTCAATTCGGCCCCTATAATTTAGGGGTAAATGATTATTAATATACGTATATATTTTTTTTTGTAAAGAACCATACTGAATTAACAATTTTGGTGGATAATTTTATGTTAGCTGTTCGTTTGAAACGACATCTGATTCAAAAATTTTTGATTCAACAATATTTTTCTTAAATTTTAGGAAAATCTTAATCATGACAAAGTAATTTTTTAATTTAACGAAAGAAAACTTTGTAAATTAAACGGAGAATTCAAGTTATCTGCAAAAAAAAAAAACTCAATTTCGGATTTCTTGACCAAAACTGATTTTATTTCCCTCTTAAAAATTTTGTCTGAATGGCTTCCAAAAAATTGAAGAATTTTTCCGTAAATTATTACCTGTATGTTTTTTTCTTTCTTTGAAAATGGAACCGAAAAACAAAGGAGTCGTTTGATTCACTCGAGACTCTTTAATTTGAACGAATATTGGATGGTGTGAAAGTACATTGGTAATCAAACGAAACGAAACTATGACTTTTTCCAATTACAAAGATATAGACGTCGTGAATCACTTGTGAACGTCTTATCATGAATAATAATTATATTTTTTGCAACTATATCTGGGTGTGATTTCATAATAGTAGAACATTCAAGTATGATTCGTTTTTAAAAATCATACTATTTTTTTCCTACGTTAATCAACGTGCGAGTAATTTGATAAACTTGTGTCAGAAATGTTTATTTCGCTAATCCAAAAGTTTTTACAAGTATTTCGTACTAAAATGTTATCTATTTGAAATTTTTCAAGGCCGATTTTGTTCAAAATTGTCCATTCAGGAAGACCTTGTTTTAAAGAAGCTATTCATTTTACGTTAATGAAATGTCATTTGTGCTGATGGTTGTACAGTTAAATGAATGACAACTTGTTTCTATTGTAGGTAGGTCTTCAAAGTTTGAATGTCATTAAAAACAATTAAAATTTATGGAAAAAAAAAGTAAATTTGGAAAAATTTATTTTAATGTCACATTTTGAGTCTTATGATTTCTGAAATTAATCGATAACTCTGTAGATGCATTCGAGCCCAGCCCACTGAATACAAAAGAAAATGTTTAGCGTGACGTATTTTTTCTACAATAATTTTGGGAAAACTAAAAAATTCACATCAATGATAAAATATTTCTAGCTGTAAATTCGGTCCTGATCTTTGAATTACGAAATGCTTTTGGTTACTGGGGGAAAAATATGTAGAAGAGGTGAGAATTAGAAACACCATTTTGTAAGGTCATTCTACCCTGTACCCTTAAAACTTGTAAATTTGGGCGGTAACGAGGAAAATTTTGAAAATACGCCAAATTTGGTAAAAAAAATCAATATCAGCGTCTAAAAAGTTCCAGTTTGGTGTGTTTTTTTCTACTATGTAGTCTCGTTTTGTGAAAGTTGAAAATTAAAATCCTTTAGGGTTCGAAATTTATGAGATGACATAGCATCATGTCTGGAGTAAATTTGTTGGAATGAAGTCGTGGGAAAGGAGCCGGTATAATTTGACTGTTTTTGTGTAAATTTCAGAATGAGATTTTTAGTGAAGAATTTCAAGATTATTTTTTCAACTTGGAACTATTTTGGCTTGTATTTTTCGTATTATTTTTGAAAAATAAAATTGAAGCTGGGAAAATGAGACGATACACGACGAGTACTCAGATACCTATCTATTCTCATCATACTCGAGTAATACAGACGAGCTTGGGCGTCATACGTGAGCTTTTTCATATTACTAAACCCAGCAGCTACTAATCGTGGTGGTACTATATGGCGATGGCATGGCGTATCCTGACCATATACCGTGTGTAATGCGGATAAATAAATTTAAAACTCGGACGGAATAAATTGATTTAAAACGGCCCCGTAAAGAGACGACCATAGAACTCGACGCGGCGCGCCGACTGCGGCAGCCCACGAATGGTAAATACATAATAAGACGTTGGTGAATAATAAATAAATTTTTACCGTCGTCGACCAGCAGGCCTGACGCAGAAGGAAGTTTATACGTACGCAGACGAAAACGCATAATCAACGTTAATAAAAGGAAGAAAAATAGAAAAAAGGGGCAAAAAAATAACTCGCGCGATGAAATAGGTACTCGTATTAGGAAAAAAAGCCATAGAGAATAAGAGAACGACACAAGAAAAGGAAATATTATTTTACGCGAATCGTCCCCATGTTTGCGTCCTTCGGTATGGGTTTTCAGGTCGTCGTCGTCGTACTCGTATGTGCAATTTCTTCGTGTAATACGTACCAACTCTTGTAATCTTGCAAAGAGACGAATTTAAGTCGGTAATTAATATGGTAACGAGCTCGAGTGGTGGCAAATTGAGTGAAATTTACTCTGAGATGGTTTCTCTCAAAAAGGATCGTCGTTTGTAGTGGAATTGAGAGAAAAAACAAACGAATGATGCGATTATCTTGGGTTTATTGATGATGAAAAGGGCTTTTCTGTAATACGTACGTATGGGGTGAAAGTATACGAGTAGGTAGGTAATCTCGTAATCGAATTATGAGAGCTATAGATTGGATCAAGACCCAGGTGCATAGAAAATGTCTACTTAATGGATGAAAAATTATTGTAGAGAATCAAATTTTCGTTGTTTCTTTTTGTTCACTTTTTTGAATGATTCTTTTGTATGCTTACAAATAAGGTATACTTATGAAATTTTTTCGTATATTAAAAAAAAATCCGTTCATTCCAGTGAGATATTTTTGGTGGTTATTTGAGAATTTTGACAATTTTTTTTTTAAAAAATTATGCACTCGATATTTTGAATTTTGTGACCGAAATTTCATATGACCGAACATAACATTTTAAAAGTTTTAATGTCCAAATTTAAAATTTTGAGTCCCCTCATACCTTCTTGTGCCTTTCAGAGGCATCTGTAGAGTTCAAATTAGAGGTTGAAGGTACTTATGCCATTTTACAAGTTTTAGTAGGTACCCAAATTTGAAATTTTGGACCCTCTTGGCTCTTAGATGTACCTAAAAGGTCTTTGGAGTTTGAAAGGGAAAACTGGGATCAAATTTTAAATCTCTTGATTTCCACAGGGACACCAAAAGGGGTTCAAATTATAAAATTTGGACTAAATTTGGAATCACTGATTCAAAATATATTAGATTATGCTATTTTTAATTTTAGGATCTGGATTTTAAATTCTGCCCCTCTCCTTATTCCCCACGGAGGTCATTTCTAGACAAAAGAGGCTTACTTCTAAAAAAAATATGCGAGCAGAAAAATATGGAGAGTTGAATTTCTTTTCGTTGATATTCCATCTATAAGATTTTTTTAAAGAGGCTTAGTTTTTGAGTTATTCTCGGTCAAAGTCTAAATATTAGGTTTTCAAAAATTGCATAATTTTGTGCCCCTCATTGAACGACCCACCTCAATCAACATGGCTGAAATTTTCATTGTACAGCTCCCAGGCCTCCCTCTACCATCGCTTGAAATTTCAGCTTGGATCGTTCTTGGGGTTTTCGAGAAATTGACTTTTGAAACATTCTATTTTTTTTTACAGATTTTAATTGCTCCCCATTCTTTTTCTGCTAAAAAAATTCAAAATATGAGTTTCTCAAAAATGGTTGAATAAGTTTCGATTTAATTTTGAAATTATTATATTGACACCCAGCCTGACAATTTATGATACTGGTCCTCATTCTAAAGTTTTCAAGTTTTGAGTTTAATCCGACACAAAATTTCACTTCGATAAAATGGCAATTAATCAAAGAATTAATTTTTGAGATAAGTTTTACCCCCTCTTCCTCCTTGTTTTGAAAATCTGTATTTGCAGCATTGATGTTGGTTCAGTTATTTTTCAATTTTTTCCTCTGGATTTCCTCGAGTATTTAGAGTTACCTCTTTGCATGTAGAAAATACATTCTAATTGTTGCGTACTCTTGTAATTAAAAAAAAAAGGGAAATCGGAATTATTTTCATTCTTCTCCTTCCTCTCCCTTCTCCTGATAATTTGATTTCAGTAGTTTGAAAATGGGAGAAAAAAAATGAAAAATCAATTTTAGAACCTACTGTTTGTTTTGCAAATTTCCTTTTTTCTGAGTTTCCAGTGTTGATCTCTTTTCTTATCCCCAATGGAAGAATTGCATTGTAGGTATGTTATTAAAATAGAAAAAAAGGAAAAAATCGGAAAATTTGGTTTCAAGGTTGGTATTGTTGACGAAAGAATTTTTTTGAATTTTATTTTTCATTTTGAATCCAGATGAACGTTTCTTCTCTAATTGAAAAACTGTGATGCTCTTATGTTTCTTAATTTAAAAACCTCATTTTGAAAAACTTGAATAAAAAACTGAATCACTTTTATTAATCAAACTATAGCTATAGGATGAAACTATCGACTCTAGAAAAAAAAAAGACCTCCAAAGTATTGTATAAAAATAATCCCAGTATTATCGTGTGAATCACCCCGAAACTAAATTAGGAGCAAAAAATCCCGAAGCGACGTTCGTTTCGACGCAGTATCCATCGATGCCTTTGTACCTTATTTATATCTTCGACACATTATCCATCTCGGTCTCGGGTAACACCCTTAAAACCACTAATTGGCAGGACTTATCAGCTTCCCTTTTCCGGCTTATTAAAACCTTAATCCTAGCGACTTTATTACTTAATCGTATCCATCGAAATCGCTATAATGGAGAGACGCGTTAACCCCGTCTATTTAAAATACCTCTTTACGCAGACGATAGAGAGAGACGGACGGATAAAGAGATAGACAAATAGAGGAAAATGAAAATACCTGCATTCGTCTCACTTCTCTCGCGTCTCGTATAATAATCAATGTCCTGCCCACGACAATCCAGCTCGTTTTTTTTTTTCATTTCAATTCTTTCTGTGTTTTTTATAAACAATCTGTCAACTTCTCTAATCCGCAATACGCGCGAGAGCTCATTAAAATAACACAAATTAACGAGCCAGGCTTTAAAACCGCAATCACTCGCCAACATCTCTACTACCGCACGTCTCTCTCTCTCATTCTCAATGTACAGTCTATAGTTTCTCCATCTCCATCAGGGCCGTCTCAGCTATATGCTGTAATAACCGAATCGGCGGCGGTGCGATCGTATTTATTATTGCTGGCAACGTGTACCTACCTCGATATACCTATGTGTACTTGTACTCGTATGTGCATAGTATGTACCTACGTTTAACAATTACGTACAAATATTATCGCCGCCGCGCCGCGGTGCGTTCGTTCGATACGAGTACCAATAGTGACATTCTTTCTATACCGTGGAATAGCTATGCGCTTGGTGGTGGTGTTTTGTTGATAAATTATACCTATGTAAGTAGTATCGGATCGGTCGTCGCTTTCGTTCTCACTTAATTAGCCGGCGGCGGGCAGCGCACAGCGCCGTCCATCGTCGTATACTACCGGCTCTCCAATCTATGTAGATATGCTCTTGGCGAAAAAAAACCATGTACTGGAGACGACCGACGCCCCTTATTTCACTCCTTTCTATACAACTGGAGTAATTATGTGATATGCGCGGTGCACAATTACATATTTGGGCGGAGTAAACGAATTTTACAGACTTCGTGTGCGCGTATGATTTTAAATTTGGTCTGATTTGAATCGATTTTCGTTCATTTTTGAAATTAGTGGAATGATCGACCCCTGTATGTATTTACTGGAATCTTGCAAATGACGATAGGAACTTATTTGGTAGCAATTTTAAATGCTAAATAATTAATAACAGAAATCATTATTGGACAGAGTTACTTCAGATTTACTTAATTTACACTCTATATTTACTGAAATTACTGACAAATTACCAAAATTACGAGGGAATTACTTGCAGCATCAGGTAATGTAGCACGAAATTTAAATAAACCGAATTCTAATTCATTTTTCAACTTTTAATTATAAAAATAAAACAGTTACATTATAAAAACGAATGGCTGAAAAAAGCATGAGAGCTAAATTCAACGAGAAGAAAAACTACAACTATAAAAACGGTGCCTTCGCACTGACCAATGCCGTGCACTTACCTCATCTTTTGATTTTTTAGTGTTGATATTCCAACACCCCCCTACAACAATAAAAAATCAAACTCGTATAACATAATAAACTTAATGTAAAACTATGAATATTGACTGATATAAGTACGATATTTAAATCTAAGCTGAATAAACAAATAAATGGATAACGTGAACATATCACAACGAAAACTTCGAATAATCTAACATAATTTCTAATTTGGTGAAAAAATCACTGAAAATTTAATTCCTATAGCTAAATATAAAAGTACAAAAACACTTAAGTTCAAATCACTGAAGATCAAATTCAAATTCAATTCTAATCTTAAAGATCACAAATCCTAAAGATCAACAAATTCTTAATTCAAAACACTAAAGTTCAAATCCTAAAGATCAAATTCTGAAAACGTAATTCTAATTCTAAACATTCTGACTTCTGATTAACTTCTAAATCAATAGTACAATGATTACCAATTAACAAGCCATAAATACAGTATTCGAGCCGGACTTGCCCTTACCACCCTTGTCCTTGTCCTTATCTGACTTATCTTCACAATTTTTGGCAAAATGCCCCTTTTCACCACACTTATAACACAAAACATTTCTCCTTTTTTCTAACTTCGGACAATTACTCACTAAATGACCAGTTTCTTTACAGTAATTACATGGGGCGTTCGTAGACGAATTCACTTCCGATTTTGAGTTCTGATTCTGACCAGAGTGCTCACAGCAGCAAACCATAGCCACTGATCTTCGTTTCTGTACCAATTCTTCTTCTTCTTCCTTTGAACTGTTACCCGCTCGATTCTGACTCTCCTCCAATATTAATCCGGAAATTAAATCTTCCAGTTCCATCGACTTATTCATATTGCTCACTGTTTTGGCAGTTCCAAATTTCTTAGGCAACGAATTGATTAACCGACTCTTAAACGCACCATCTGAAACAGGGTCTTCTAAGCCTGCTAGCTGTAGCCTGATATTCTCCAGTCTATTTACATTTTCTTGCACAGATAGCTTGTCATCATAAGCAAACGTTTGAAACTGAGTATGTAGATTATCTATCATTTCTTTGCGATTACCGTAGAGCGTTTCTAGCTTGTGGAACATGCTTTCACTGTCTGAGCATTCCGAAATCGAATACAAAATGTTTTCGGATACTGATGAAACGATAAGCTGTTTAGTTTTTGATTCTAAGTAGCCTGCTCGACGATTCGTAACATAACCCTCTGCTTCTACTGCAGTTTTGATCACTAATTTCCAAATAGCGTAATTCTCACGACCCTTGAGGCGAGGTATGTTTGGACCACTGGAATCCATGGCTGATGCAACAGGTTCACAAAATTCACAAATTCTCAAATACGATTACAAAGTACAAACGACTATAACTTGGCGGGACTGGGCCCATAACCTGTAGCACGAAATTTAAATAAACCGAATTCTAATTCATTTTTCAACTTTTAATTATAAAAATAAAACAGTTACATTATAAAAACGAATGGCTGAAAAAAGCATGAGAGCTAAATTCAACGAGAAGAAAAACTACAACTATAAAAACGGTGCCTTCGCACTGACCAATGCCGTGCACTTACCGCATCTTTTGATTTTTTAGTGTTGATATTCCAACAGGTAATCATTTTCATCACAAGATGCCAGTGTTACGAAGAAATTACTAAAATTACGTTGAGATAACCTAGGTTACGAGATGATCATCAAAATCAAGAGATAATTACCAAAATTACAAGGTAATTACCAAAAATACAGGGTAATTACCAAGATTACAGGGTAATTTACCGAGATCTCGAGGTAATTATTCGTATTACGGTTTAATGACGGTAATTACTCGTATTACGAGGTAATTACGGTAATTACTCGTATTACGAGGTAATTACGGTAATTACTCGTATTACGAGGTAATTACGGTAATTACTCGTATTACGAGGTAATTACGGTAATTACTCGTATTACGAGGTAATTACGGTAATTACTCGTATTACGAGGTAATTACGGTAATTACTCGTATTACGAGGTAATTACGGTAATTACTCGTATTACGAGGTAATTACGGTAATTACTCGTATTACGAGGTAATTACGGTAATTACTCGTATTACGAGGTAATTACGGTAATTACTCGTATTACGAGGTAATTACGGTAATTACTCGTATTACGAGGTAATTACGGTAATTACTCGTATTACGAGGTAATTACGGTAAGTACTCGTATTACGAGGTAATTACGGTAATTACTCGTATTACGAGGTAATTACGGTAATTACTCGTATTACGGGGTAATTACGGTAATTACTCGTGTTACGGTGTAATGACGGTAATTACTCGTATTACGGGGTAATGACGGTAATTACTCGTATTACGGGGTAATGACGGTAATTACTCGTATTACGGGGTAATGACGGTAATTACTCGTATTACGGGGTAATGACGGTAATTACTCGTATTACGGGGTAATGACCGTATTTTTCAAATTGTTTTTCCAAATTTAAGGCCAACAAAACTGTATTTTTATTATTTTAAAGGCTAATTTTATCTCTGCAACTTTCCTGGGTAAAAGAAAACTAGAGCACAGAGAAACACAGAATCTCGAAATATTTGATTCAAATAATAAGTTTTCAGTAAAAAACCTGAAAATTAGTAGGTCTTCTAAAAATACTCATTTTTGTAAATTCACAGCTATTATTCTATGGGTCAATGGGAGCTCAGAAGCTCAGATTTTCAGTCAGTGATGAAAATGTGGCAAAATCCGTGATATTCCAAGCTTACTTACTCCACCCAACATCTCATTTATTTGTAACAATGATTTTCTAATTTGTTGATATCCTTCTACTGCGGCTTCTTTTTACTTGAGCGGTATTCCAGACGCGTACTAAATTACATTATAATCTACCAACGTGCTCGGTTTATGTGGATGACTGGAGATACCTATGTATGCGAGTATGTGCTACGTGGTATATGATTATGCACTTTTATGGTCGAAGCTGTCTAGAGCAAATGTTGGCTTATTTTTTGCTCGCTATACCGAATACCATCGAGCCGGTGAAAGAAAAGAATATGCATACGTAGAATATTCGACAATATACGAGCCGAAGAAGAAGAACGATATACGCTTTGGACCAATTGTCTATATTTACATATACAAGGTCAAGTCATCGCATACTTGCAAGGCTCTTTACTGCGGCGTTCAAATAATGCCGGCCAAACTGGGAACTATGCTTGTACAAAAGAGCAAAGACCGGTCTCTCTCACTTGGACTTGTACACCGATTTTTATGAACCGCGTAAAACCGCGGTCGCGTCTCTCACTCTCTTCTTTTTATTTCACCTTTCGAATACATTCGCGTTTATACTAATTCAATTTACCGTATACCTGAATAACAAAGAGCCATCCAGTTATAGAAAAAGAACTAAGAAAGATGTTCCAACGGCTACAAAGGAAGGAATACTGCAGCGCGAGAGGAAAACGCCTACAAATCGTATCCTTGATGTAGACCATGGGTTCGCCGATGATAGGTATTTCGTTTTCTCGTCTCGTCGTTATGCCATCATCGTGCCAAAAAAGGCTCTATTCTGTTTCGTATTTGTGTATGATGCCTTTAGAAGGAGAAAGATGAGAAATGGTATGAATTTCCTCATAAGTTTTATGTGCCTTATGATATGATGCTGGGTCTTTTTCATCAAAAAGTTGATTTTTTTTGAAGTCGAAGAATCGATGCCACAAAGCGAGAGGATTATTTTGTCTGTATATTGAAATCTTAACACTAAATCGCCCAAATCGTATGCCTACACCTACGTATGTGTACTTTATTCGTCTCAATGTACTACATACGTACTCATATAGTGAGCTATTTCTTTTTTCTTCTCCTTTTTTTTTATTTTTACGTTGTACTAATAAACAACGTTGAAAAATATACCGCTGTGGGCCTCCTATCTCGATATATGGGTCTATCTCTCATACCCCTGGTCCCTGACCGACCGTCTCCCGGTCCATAAATGTACTCTCTTTATGTTGTAGCCAATATACCTACGTAACACAAACAAATATTGAAAATTACCAGAAACCGATAAGCGCGCCTCGCGCCATCACCACATAAATCGCCATCGAAACGCGTCACCGTCACTTTTTACAGATACACGCGATGTAAACATTATCGCAATTTGTTTGGCCGCTAATCAATAATTTTATGTAGTTTTATAATAGGTATGTATTTCTAGATCCGCATATGCATAGGTCTGCGCCGCCAGCACCGTGCCACATGTCGGTGTCAGTGCCATCTCCTTCTCTGTGTTGTTTTACATATGTATATTTTGATGTTATGCAAAATAGTAATCTGCTATACAGGTGGAAATATTGTTCCAGTTTTTAATGTTCTTTTTTTTTTTTGTCTGAGATTTTCGAATTTTTTATTTTTGAGTGGTGGCCAAGGGTTGGAGGTCAAGGGTCTTTGCCATCACGTATAATCAATGTCATTTTTGAAAGGGAGTTTGGAGTCGAAGGCTTGTAAAATATTTTTAGAATCTGGATCAATTTGAAATTTTATTTTGAAAAATTGTGTAAAATGTTATAAAAAAATGTCAAAATTTGAAATTTCTGGTTTTTTTCGGGTTGGAAAATTTTTCAAGGTACTTAAAAATACTAGGTAAGTACCTAGGTAAATCTAAATCGTAAAAAAAAACTATGAATGTCCGGAAAAGAGGCCAATCAGTTTAAAAGTCGTTCTAAATGAATCAAAATTCGATCAAATATTTTCAAATGAAGTATCGAAGAAGCTCAAATTTTCGATGTCTTTTTGATAAGTACCCAAATTTTGTATCACCCCCCCCCCCTCCTCAAAACTTATACTATTGAATACCTAGTATTGCCCTGAAATAATTTTAATGATATTTTGAACGATTTTTATACGTGCTTGATTTTTGATGTAACTGATTATCCGTGTGTTTCTTATCCTTAGTTTGTCGGAAAAATAATTCGAATCACGAGGAATATATTTTACAAAATATTATGCGTCAGAAGATTGAATTTTCGAATAATGAATTGGTGATTTTTTTTAAAAAAAGATGTTTAGAAAACGTCATCAATTATAACCAAATGCGTCAATCAAGGCGTAGGAGTCGACTCCGGAGTCGAAGTCAAACTAACTCCAAATTGACTCCGACTCCAGCTTGACTCCGGAGTCAAGCTGAAGCCAGGAGTCAACTTTCTATCTTGACTCTGGAGTCAAGCTGGAGTCAGGAGTCAACTTTTTTGTTGACTCCTATGACCTGGCTTCAAGTCATTAATTGACTTGATGGCAGTTTTCGTCATGTATTGAGATAAGCAGAAAAAAATCACTCGAGAAATGGACAGGTAAAGAACTGAAATTGTCATTATTTAGGTGGATGAGGAAGGCTAAAAATGGTGAATTTTCTGGGAGGTATATCGAATTCAAATGCAATTTTCTTCAATTTTTTTATTGTTGAAGAGAAAAAGGATGGGCAGAAAACGCTAAAAATCTACAATTTTCTCATTGATACAGTTGATACAAATGTCTTTTTTAAAAGTTTTTTCTCAAAAATTTTTACATCCTTACTTCAGTGAAACGTTTTCCAGAAAGAAAAATAGTTTTATGATTTTGAATAGTTCATTTCTTGAGATAAGCAACATCTGATCTCACTGATGATTTTTTTTGAAAAATTAATCAATTATTCCAGGTGCAACGTTTTTAAATTTTGTAGCTTCTGAAGGAATTAAAAAAAAAATTGAATTATTCTTTTAAAAAATTACTCACCAGTGGCCACTCATGAATCACATTACAGTGTTAAAATGTTAGTGGTTCATTTAGGATTTTGAACTTTCAATTTATTTCCATGTAGCTCGTGGCCATTTTTCGCTTTGAAAATTAAATAGAGATTTGCAACTTTAAAACTTTAGAAATTTTGAAAACATGTTTCTGACAAAAAAAAACAAACAAAAAAAACAAAAAAACAGGAGTTGAAATCCAAAACAACATCCTGTTCTTTTATTCATTTCTCACAGGGCAGTTTCATGGTCAATGGGCAGTTGTACTTTATCACTGGACAGCTGTCCTTTGTTAGAGGTTACAGGATACCTAACTATCTTTTCTTCTGAATGATTGTATTTTATTAAAAGAAAATCGTTTAGCAAAACAGCAGTCATTTGGCACAGGACTGACGTCTTTCGTTCCAGGATGATTAGGTATTTATCTGAATCATCCTTCGATATTTACTTTTTATTGCAAAAAATTACGATAAATATTGTTTATATATTTTTTTCTCAAGTGATAAACTTTCACGAGGCTAATCATATTTTTTCAAAAATTAAATAAATTTTATTGCAAGCTGGTTCGAAAAAGCACGAAGTTTTACTCCAAAGAAATTTATAAGTTTTCCAATCAACAAACTATTTAAAAATAATTTTTTTCCTTTTGTAAATCGTAAACTTTTCAAATATGTAGCTTTGCTCTGGTACCATATTATGGAGACTAAATTATATCTTAGACGTAGCGAGGATCCCCCCCCCCTTTCAATACTAAAATACTTATTATTTTTTAAAAATGAATTAAATTCAATTTTTGGATGCTTTTTTTGGAAAACTTTTACTATCGTTTAAATCGGGCTCGATGGTTTTGCCCAATTTATTCTAAAAATGATGGTATTAATTCATTTCCCTTACACCTTGAAAAATTAAATGTTTTGAAGTGGAAAAAATTTTGTCCTTTATCAAAAAACTTGGTGAATGATTTCGAATGAAATTATCTAAAAATTTTTCAACTTTTTTGGATGATGAGGGAAGGAGAGCGGATCATAAAGAAATATATATATTTTTAAAATGATAGAAAAAATCGCGAAAAAAGCAAAAATTTTTGTTTTCTGATTTCATACGACTGGTCAGAAAATTTCTCTTTTTTAAAGAGTCGAGTCGAAAAATTTCAATTTTGTTTCCCTCTTTCGAAATTTTTGCCAAGTTTAGTCTCTTCCAAGAGATATTTTCATTTCTCATTTTCATTCCCTTCGAGCCTTTCATCTTCCTTTGAAAAATATTCCAACATGTGAAATTGAACCTATTTTTAGCACAGGCCTCTCTGAAATAATTCTCCAGCCCTTTGAATTACTCCATGCTTAAACTTCTAGATCGCCTGTAGCCAGACAGAAAACTCAACAACATTTCATCACTGCAACTTTTTAATATGTAGACGATTCGATGTTGTTATGGGACACCACAGCACAAAGTGGAAATCTCGGCGAAGAGGTTTTTGACCCTTTTTTTCCATCATATCCAATTGCAGCGTATTTGACTAACCACCACGTCATTTTACGTACAATTTCGGTATACTGATCCGTTTCGGCGACGATATTCACCACAATATACCAAGTACCTATACAAATACCCTCGACGGACTTTGGGGCGACGGTGACGCTGACTTGGTCGTATACTTTATACAATATCGGATAATATTTCATCCACGTTTCCATATTCCGAGTTATTAAATTTTTTTACCTTTTTCCTGGTCGAAATACCCGCTCTGCGTCCTTTTCCGTTTCACTATATTCTGAGTTCACGAAAACGTGCCTGGTATACCTACCGCATACTGTACCGATAGTACCGGCAGCTCACATACGTTATACTATGTCTGTTATAGCACATACGTATTATAAGCTATAATATAATATTATGTGCTAACATGACACTCCGCTTCGTAGCGAAGGTGTCGGCGGCCGGGCAACAGCAGCGCGATACAATCTCCGGCTAAATTATCCCTGCGATGTTTTAACTGATTTGTAATTTCCCACGTGTGCCATTCGCGCCACGCAACCGACGAGGTGGCTGGAGAAAAGCGCCGAGCTGGTGGAAAACGTGCAGCAGGAGGCAGGTATACCTGCTGCAGCGAAATTTATCGGAAAAAATTAGGCACCTTGCTGGCTCTTGGAGGGTCGTACGTTCCTATATAATCGCCAACGCAAACCTAGCTGGGATTAATAAAACAGAGAGAAAAAAAATAGTAAAAAACCACACCAAACCGAACCCCGACTCTAATTGATTTAATACGTTAATGACTTTCTGCGCTTCGTACTATAATTTCCCACTCGATGCGGTATTTTTCTGTTCACGTAGCCGGCATTACCCGGTGAGGGGTAGCGGTTTGTACGTATGATATAGTCGGTATGCCGTTGGAAGCTTTATAGACCGCCCGACGCCCCGATATTAGAGGTATACCGGAGCTTTTGTAGCCCTCGATGGATCGGGCGGTGTAAACGAATTACACGAGTAATTCGGACGAATTAACTCGTTCCAGGCGAGCTTTTTCTCGCCACACAGTGTCGACTTTTGCACCTGATGGAGGCTTCGGTGTTGGGTTACACGAGGCGATGCGGACACTTGCTCGATAATTTCATGGAGTTTTTTTTCCCTCCCGTTTTGTCGCCGATGGTGACGCGGTGGTCTGGATTGCCCTGCTGGCTGCCTCGCGTTTGGCTTCTTTGTATAATCCTCGGGTAGAAAAGTTTTACTAATTATACTCGACGCGATTCGTTATTAAAATTAATCGAGCGGTGGAAACCTCTTGAATATCAGCAACGATGCTGTGATCGAATTAATGTCTCGTCGGGTCTCTCTCGTTTCTTTATTCCTTTCTAGCTTGTCTCCTCGAAGTATTTTCCGAAAGCGTATTACCTAATTGTACTCGACTAGAATCGTCTGTGTACGTTGAGCTAGCGTAGAATGACTTGACGACGACGTCGAAACGAATAAATCAATCAAAATATCTCCCTTATTATTTCAGCGTTGATTTTTTTAGCATGCGGCAGCGTCTGTGTTCGTTCAAGCAGCAAAGTCCGAAGGAAAATTACAAGTAAATGATGGTAGGGGCGTGAAATTTGGTGCAGAAATGCCATAAGAAATTTTTTGAGCCTGAGAAGTTATCGTTAAATAACATAGGAAGGGGGAGGGGAGCTCTGAAGGAGGATACAGCTCTTCCCGTTCTTCAAAATTGAGCTGTCGCCACTTTTTGGGGTTGTTTTTGTAAGATAAGTCTTGTTCAGTTCAAAAATACCATATATTTCAAAATCCAAAGGAGAGAAAGTCCCTAAAATTTGAAATTTCTGAATTCGTGTATTCATATTTTCCATCAAAACTGTCTGAAAATTGCATTTTTTTTTCAACTTTGCATAATTTGCCAACCTTTCAACCAATTTAATATTACGATTTTTAAAATACATACCATATTGACTTTTTTCATTTTCTCTCATACTCCTACTCTGAGTGAATAGAGAGTCTAAACCTAAAGTTACTGAAATTGACCAAGTTTTCACATTTTTATACAAAAATCACGATGATTTAATCACTAACAAGGTCGAAAGTTTCTAGACAGTTTTTTAGTTGTACAGATTTAACACGATAAATCCAGGCCCTGAAATGAGATACTCAGTATAGTCCCTTTGGAGGGGAGGGGAGGGTAATTTTGACTTGGTTTTGCCCAATTTTAAAATACTTATACGAACGAAATTAGTTTTGCTTTTTTTCTGGGTGTAATTGGAAAATATTTTCTGATGCTTCCGAATTTCGATGAGTTCCATTGAATTCAAGTGGGGGGGGGGGGTAGTTACTATTCAGGGGTAGAGAGTAATGTTCTGACAAAAAATTTATATCCATATTTAAATCTTAGTTTTTGAAGACGAAAACTTCCAATATTTTATCGATTTTGCAATTGAAGAGCTCTTTTCCAAAGTGGGATAAGTCCAAAATTTGTGTATGAGAAAAGGGGCTTAAGGGTAAATTTTTTTAATGTCAAAGGCTAAGAAAAAATTTATCCTTGAGCCCCTTTTTCCATATACGGTTTGAAAATTTATCCCATTTTGGAAAACAGCTCTTCAATTCAAGAAAAGGAGTGAGCACTGTAAGTAGTGTAATCCTATTGCAAGGGGGGGGGGGGTAAATTTTTTGGAAAAAATCTACAACTTTTTTTTTTTTATACTTTTGACAAAAAAAAAATCGAATTTAGTCACTCTACAAATATTGTGAGTAATTGAAGCGTCCGTTGAAAAAACAAATCGTAGTCAAAATTTAGGAATTTTTTATATTTTTACAGTTTTGGAACTAGAATTTCATGAAAAAGACGATGGTTTTATTTATTTCGGATTTTTAAAAAAGTTTTGACACCTTTTTTTGGGTTTTTAAATCAAAGGTTTTCGAAGTTTTGTTCAAAAAAAAAACAGTCATTGTCCACCAAGTTGATTCTGATTGGTTATTCGCCACCAATCAGAATCAACTTGGTGGGCTGTGACGCTGTGACTATTTTTTAAATAAAAAGCTCGAAAACATTGAAGGTCTGCAATTTGAAACATGTGAGGAAATGTTTTCAATTCAATTTTTGAAAACTGGAAGAAGTATTGAATGCCCAAACCTGACCTGTACACCCTCAATTCACATTTTTGATTGGTTGAACCTGATTTTTAGTCGTAAAAACGTTTTGAGCATTTTATCTCACTCTCGTAAAATTCCATTTTTGGACTACGGTTGTTTTTTAAACAGAGGCTTCAATTGTATGTAATTATTATTAAAATGCCTACATAGAAACTTTTTTCAAAATGCTACCCCTTCTCAATTAGATTGATTTTTCTGAATTCAGGACAGGGATCCTGCCGCTGGAGAAAGTCTCGTCCCTCCTCCTCCTCCGGCTCCAGCTCCAACTCTGGAATTTTAATAAAAGTACTTAGAGCTCTAAAAAAATTGTCTGGAGAAAGCCTTCTTTCCTCCTCTTTTCGACGGCTCCAGGACTTTAAAAAAATGCCTCCGGTTCGGCTCCAAAATTTCTAAAAAATAGCGATTTTCATAAAAAAGCCTCCAAATCTGAAAAATTGTCCGGAGGGACCCCTCTTCCCCATTCTCTCCGGATGTGCTCCCGAATACCTGATTCAGGAACACCAGAAAAATAGTATTCAGTAATTTACTCCCGAATTACGCAATGAAAAATTTTGTAAAGAGAAGGGGTATGGGATATTGAAAAAAGTCAGTATGGTACATAATTTAGAGTATATTGCAAAAATCGTTTTGAAAATTCGATTGGAAGATTGGCAGATGGTGCGAAATTGAAAAATTGTATTTTTTTTTTTTTGACAATGTTGATATGAAAAATCCGAAAACACGAGTTGAGGAATCTTAAATTTGAGGTATTTTTCTTTTGAATTTTGAAAGTAAAGATATTTCGAACGGTGTTTTAGTTCAGCATACAAATTTTCACGTCTTCGCCATCGTTTGCCATTCAAAAATGCAATCTTCCAGTGGACTAATCAGCAGTTTTCAAGCAGTAGAGCAATTGCATATTTTCTGCGATATGTGACGTCACGTCACCTGACGTGCGCTGATATTATCGCCAAAATAACGTTATTCGTGCAAGTACATCCGCCTCAGACGATATTTTTTAATCGTATATCGATAAATACTAACTTTAGAGGGAAAACCAACGAAATGAATAAAAACGCGTATAATTCGTCGAATAAAGTCAAGGTTGTGTATGAGTCAACCCTACCGACGTTGTTCAAGATAAAGATATTGTAAATATACAAACTTGCGTGTATTGCTAGGTCGTTGGTATGCTGGTAATTGAAAATACATATTTTTTCATTCGCTCGAAAGCTCGAGCTCGGGCGAATTTTCGTCGTCGCGGAAGTGATAAGCTCCTTATGCATAATGCTTCCGTCGCGTCGAGAAAGCTTCCAAGTTTTTTTTTCCATTTCAGCACGAAGGTATTTCGTAATGTCGAAGTTTTTCTCATAGGTGACTTTTTTTTTTTTCGACAAACGTAACTTCATTTTTTGCTAACCTTGAGTCCTTGAATTGAATTTCCGCTCGGATATTTTACTGAGTCGGCATAAGGCATGAAGATTTGTATACTCGAGAGTGAAGGACGTTATCGAATGAGAAATATGTACTTTTGTCCTTCGTTCGAGCTCGTAGATGGGCTTGTGCTTCTCCGTGTTGTGATATTTTCTTGAAAAAATACGCCAACGACGACAGAAAATGAAAGCTGATTAAAATGGGGGAAACCATTTCGACAAATAACATTTTCCCCGTATATGTAATCCTTTGAGCGGTCGAAAAAACTAATGCAAATAGTTTTTACCAATAGGATAACGTTAGATTTTACCAATATGAAGGACAAGAGGATTTTATCGAGTCGATGTTATGGAAAAAAGAGGATTTGCGAGGGTTTTCCATGTAATATACGGGATGACGGGAGTTTCTTTTGGAAGAGGGGATATTTTATTATTCAAATTATTTATTTTTTATAAATATATTTTGGGGATTTGAGTGGAAATTGGATGAAATTGAATGCCAATTTTGTAGAGGAAAAATAATAGACGAGAAAGAATTGACTTTTTTCCAAAAAGATTCAGAAGGTTGTGTCTAGACTTTGAAACTATTCTCTTCCCCATTTGAATTTTGGTTTTTGAATTGAATATTTCAATGTTTTTATTTTGTTTTTGAATGTTTTCAAAATACTTGAACTGAATTTTTTTTCAAGTGGAGATTTTTTACTCGTTTTTTGAAAAATATTAGAGCTAAAATTTGACTGAAAAATTTTCCCATGTGATTCAAGCAAAAAATTCAAAATAAATTATATTAATGACGATTTAAATTGGAAATTTCTTCAAAATGGTTTTTCATTTTTTTTTTCAAATTTTGAGATTTTTTTGTATCTTGAAAAAAATTTTGTGTAAAAATTTTATTGAAATAATTACTTTATCGGATTTTATCAGGGAAAAAATTAATTTGATGATGTTTTGAAATTTTTAAAAAATTTTGACCAACGGATACATAATTTCGAAAAATTATTCAATATTTGAAAAAAAAATACGCGGATTCAAATCTTTCGAAACTAAACATAGAAAAAATCGATGGAAGTGGAGGTATTCGTATTGAAAAATGAAACAGCCTGACTATTGATTTAAGATGCATAGAAAATTTCTTTCAATTTAGTAATTTAATTTAATTTAAATAATGAACGATTCTGCGTAATGAACTAAGTATATGATAATCTTACATTTTATCATTAATTAATGTTTTTTTTGTGTGTTTCAGGTCAGTATCTAATTTTCAAACATATGTTTCAGAAGATATTAAAACGAGTAAGTTTTAATCTTGTCGATTTGGGAATAATTTATTTGATAAGAAAATTTGCTCTTATTTATCATGACCTTATCATTATAAAACCCCATGCCCGGAAATTTGAAGTCGTAATATTGCATTTTATTTGATAGCTCTCCTCCTTCCCCTTTTCTCTCTTGTACCAGTCGTGAAAATTGTGAAAAGTCATCAATTTAATCAAGAGGTCGCGAAAGCCATAAAAAAGTTATAAATAAAATTATTCTGATTCTAACGCATGTGGTAGCAAATTACGTGTACCATTATCGAAGTTGAGCAATGATTTTTTTTTCAATTTCCTTAATTTTTTTTTTGAAAATCTGGAATTTTTTCGATCATTGAAAGTGATATTTTTAAAATTTTAGGTAATCAAAAGTGGAAAGATGGTGAAGAATTGGAATTGTTTTACGGAATATTTGTAGCTTTCTTCTAGAATTTCACTTTGGTTTCAGTAAATTTCATCAATTTTACCAACATTCTAGTAAATTTTTGCTGATTTTTGAATGATTTTTTTTCCACTGATTCATTACTTTCATTATGACTTTTTAATAATTTTCTAGAGAATTTCCGCCATATTTCATAAATAAGGGTTCTTTCTTTGATGATTAAAATGTTGAAAAAATTATTGAATTTCAGCTTCTGATTTTTTTATAGTCAATATTATTGAAGAAAGGGAAAATTCAGCAAAATTCGAAGATTTTTTAAAACAAAATTGCATCAATTTTTCAAGAATTTGGTGAATTTCGCTGATTTTTCCACTGATTTATCTCTTTTCTGCTCCAATTATGACCTTTTCAGTGATTTTCTCGATAATTTCCGCCAGTTCATAAAACGAGAGAACTTTTCTTTTTGATAATTATTGAATTTTTTTCAGCTTTATGAATAATTATACTTCTGATTTCTTTTTTGCTAAAATGATCGCCCTCACTTCCTTCACTCCGGATTCAATAAAATTATACGAGTATCTCAACAAATCGTACTCTTTTTGAAACTATGAATTTAGTTTTTTCTTTGCAAAAACTTTCCTCACTGATTCTCTCTTTTTTTTTTAGTGAATCGAGCTGAAAAAAATGCCTGATGTTTGCATGGAATTCATCAATCTGATATAGGGGGAGAGGAAAACATCGAATTACTACAAAATTAAAAAATTTTGTTTCGAAAAAAGTTGGAATTCTCATTCTTGTGATTTGGCAGACGACAGACAGCTATTTTATATTTCAAAGGTGATGGGCAAAATTCAAAATGTCTCTACCCCCTTTCCCCTCCACCCATCACACCAATAATTTTTCATTGATGACGAAGAGACGAAAACTTGAAATTTTCTCACAACTTCCATTAATTAATTTCGAATAAAATCGCAACCTGGCATGAATTTTACCGCCTCTAGAAACATTTTAAGGGAAAAATTAAACGTATCCCATCAAAGAAAGGCAGAAGGGGTGAAAATTTCGAAAAGAGGAAAAAACTACGCTCGTAACGAGCGCAACTCGAGGTATAAACTCTCGCCTTTTGCTAATTCGTAAAAACATAATAAAATTAGCTAATTTATTCGCAAATGCTAACGCGAAAATTTGCTCAAGTCCAATAAATCCTATTCGCTCTTCTCGGTTTGTGTAGTTTTACGTTGAGACGTATACGGTACGGTTCTGTACGTTCTCCTCCCTGCAATATCTACAGAACAAATCCACAACTTCCATCAACTCTATATACTTACGTTTACCATACCACCTGCGAACTTAATTTCGCTTCCAGCTTTCCACATACCTTCAAACTTCTTCCAACACGGTAAGTTTTCACACGAGAGGACCAGCGGGGGCGGGCGGTGCGCCGGCGACGGCGCTTAAATCAGGCTAAAATGCACGTGTATAAAATTCTTGTTCGCAACCTCATTTTCGCTCATTGCGTTGCAGCCATAAAACGCCGCCGCCGCCTTCGAGAAAAAGTATTTAAAGCGTAACCCGAGGTAAAGAACACAGCGGAGCGAGTAATATCTACACAGGCCATTTTCCTCGTTCATACATCGTTTCAAACTTCTTCATAACCTATTCTCGATGTTAATAAAACAGCATAGGGTCTTTTTCTATTTTTTTCTTTCCTCTCCTTTTCATACAATTTCGCACTTTCTCGCTCTTCGGGTACCTAGTTCATTTACTCCGGGTACTTTGATTTCAACGGGCGATGGCGACGTTAAAAGCGAACTCAGAGAAAATCACGCTCACTTATTAAACACCTCGTGCCTATTTCGTAGCGTATTTTCACCCTCGTCACCTTCCCCTCCACCATTTCGTATATGAAACGAAACTTTTGCGCTGCGTCGGGTAAATAAAATCGAAAATTCGATAACCGTTTCATTGTTCAATTACCTCTACCTTGGGGTACGTACGAGTACCGAAGTATGTACAAGAGAAAAAAGCCTTCTGCTATAATCTCGTATGGCTGCTTTATTCTCTCTATTTCGTTTTTGATTCTTTTCTCGTGCACAGATCGTTGGCGTATGGAAAAAGGCGCAGACGACGCGACAAATGAAAGAGAAATTCGAACCATCGATATCAGCATCTCTCCTCTGGCTCCGGTTGCGATGTCGATACCGCAGTACTGTAAATAGACTTGAATCTTATCGGTCGGATTCGATGCATTGCATGTACGTGCGTAATTCTTTCGGAAAAAATACATTCCACTTCTGCGCCAATTACTTCATATCGTCGGAGTATTACTAAAAACATTTCATGGTTTTGCATTTTGTTCGATAGCATCTCCATAGAGGGACTAAAACTGGAGGGCTGGGGGGGCTTGAGCACTCACTTGAGCTCAGCGAAGAATTTTTTCATTCTTGAAATGTCAAGATGTTCATTTTTGCTATTTGATTATGATTTTTTAGAAAATTTTCGCCCTCGTTTTACTTGGACAGTATTTCAATCGACTTATTTAATCTCTGAATTTTTGACGAAATTCGTATAAAAATATGAATTTTTCTGAAATTCGGTGATTTTTCACTGATCTTTGAGTCAAAAATCACTGATATTTCACAGAGTGTCTAACGGTCAGTATAAGTCAGTACAAGGCAGCATTTTTAACCAATTCACCAAAAGGTCAGTATTTGTTTCAAAAATTCCAAATAATCCCATTTTTTCTTGAAAAATGAAAGATTTGAAGATCTCGCTTCCTTTTTAATACTAAAATATTGATCAAATAATGAAGAAATGTCCGACTTTTGAATGCATTTTTTTTTTCAAAAAATTTGGCCCTTGTTTTGCTCGAGCTCAATAAATTTACCCAATTTTATTTTCAAAATGATGGTATGAATCTTTTGTCTTTCCAACCTAGAAAATCATTGTTTTCAAGTGAAAATAAAAATTGACCGATTGACCCTTTTTATTTATCATAAAACGCTGTAATGATTTCGATTGGAATTTCCAAAAATGTTTCGATTTTTTGGAAGTAGATGAGAAAATCAGTAGATATCATTTTTTTAGAAGTCGATACAAACCACGAAAAAAAAATTATTTTACGTAATAATAAAATTTTAGATTCTGGATGCCCTTTTTTCAAAATTTTTCGTCCTCGCTGTGCTCGGGGCTCAGTCAAAGCTCAGTCAGACCCGGCGAAAAAGAGGTACAGATACAGAAGAGTATATTTGTACCGGGCTTGTATTTTTTTCAATTATCAAGGAGGCTGAATTTTTTTGCAACAAAAATATGAAAAATTATATTTTTTGACTTTTTTGAACAGTATGTTTTGAAAAAAATTGATGATTTTTCACAGATCGTTTTGTTAAGTATTGCTGATTACAATTAATTTCTAATTTGTCAAAGAAATCAATAATTTTGACTGAAAGATCAGTGAAAAGTCACCAATTTGAAATAATAACATGAAAAATAAGCAAAAAATTCAACAATTGAAGCCAAAATTCCATTTTTTTTGAATTTCTACTAAAATTTTTCGCCCTTGCTTGATGCATTGATTTTTTCGGGGGAGGGGGGCTCAGAAAAGTCATTCCAAAAGGTCAGTACAAGTCAGTATTTTTGCTCAACAAATTTTATTAAGTGATCAAAGAAAAAAATCTGATTTCGAGTCAAATTTATTTCAATATTTTCATTGATTGAAAAAAAAATATAATTTCATCAATATTACTGATTCAGATTTAGAAATGTGGTACCAATGTTGATTGTTTTGTTACAAAAATCCAACAATTTTTCAATTTTTCGTCATTGAAATCTTTATCTGTATCATTCATCTGTCAAAAATATGTATAATGCAGGCTTTTTATGCCACTGAAATAACAGATTAGTCAATTTTTTTGATAAATTTTGACACTCTCCACCATTTTTTCCCCAATTCAGGTTCTTCTTGGTTTAATTTTTGATCGAATTTTACTTATGAGCATCTTATCGATAAATATTTTCATGAATTTATTTTTACGATCAGATTTGGAAAATTTTTAGACTTTTTTTTCTTCATTTCCGTCATCTTATTATTACTCTTGTTTATCTCATACCTGTGAGGAAACATTTACGTGCATTCTGCTGCACGATAAATCCACGATCGATATCGCTTTCGGGGTAATTATAACTTCCAAAGCGGCATCGTCGACGGCAATGGCGACGTATTTTTCCCTTTCCTCTTTACTCTCAGTCGTATAATACTTACGTGGTGTATATCTACATACGTGTGTTGTGTACGGTATATACGCATAACTCGACTTTATTATTATAATCCTTTCATCGCTATCTCGATCAATTTGCCATCGACGAATTTTTGAGTTTAACGAGTTAATTAAATCCGTCGGCGACGCTCGTCTCTTAATCGAGGTCGCATTAGCTTAAATGTAAATATTGTCGTAATTATCTCGATTATCGTAAAATTAACCTCAAATTGACGCTGCATGAACGAAAATGGTGCAGAACTTGCCTGAATTCCTGAGACGATTATTTCGGTGGTGTGGTCGAGGCTTAGATGAGAATAGAGGTTTATTATCGGTGTCGAGTTGTTTTGGATCAGTTGATGGGTAGTGTTAATTTTTTGAAACGAATTTTTGATCGTTTTTTTAAGATTCTTTTTTTTTTTTAAATTTTAAACTTTTGTGGTCTCAAAACATTATTTTTTAAAACTCGAAGTCGAAATATTGTCTCGAATATTAACAAAAATCATATAAGTATCATTATGGCTGGGTAAATGACATGTGAAAATTGCTCAAAACAAAAATTTGAAACATTATTAGAACCAATCTCTGAAAATGATTGAAATTTTTTGAAATAATTTAAATAATTAATGGAATTCTAAAAAAAATTCTTGAAAATGGTTTGGTGTTGTGATGAAATTTAAAATCAAGTATTTTCAAAAAATATATTGAAGAAATTGTACAGTTTTTCAAAATAATTTTTTTTGTTGAAAGATCTTGGCAGTAGAATTCGTATTGAAAAAAACAATCATTTTTCAACGATTTTCAGGAAATTTTGTCTTTTGTTTTCACAATTATGTTGTAATTCGTTATCAACGTTTTTTTTAAAAATTTATTCACGATTCTCTTTCAATTTTCAAATAATTTTCGTTCCATTTCGATGATGTTAATGATACCTCTGCATTTTTCTCTTATTTTGACATTTTTTCTAAAATACTGCTTTCTGATTTTTCAAAAATGACAGAATTACATTTTTTCAGTCGAGAATATTTATCAGTTTGTTGTTCTATTTGGAAGTTTCCATGCCCCCTCCCGTCCAATTTGAATGAGTATTTCGGTTCTTTTTGATGATTTTCTGGTCAATATTTTGATATGTAGGTATTATTCATGTAATATCATATTGATTGTTTCATGTTCCAAATAGGTTTTTTTCAAAAAAAAAAAACTCGAACCATTCCGATTTTTTTTAGTAGATTCTGAGCTTGGAAAGAACTGAGATCTTTCAATGAATGCAGATTGTTGCATCACTTTCATTTTCAAAATTTCTTATAAGTTTTTTCGAAACTGAATTCATTTTAACTTTCTTGGTATGTGATTTCCGCTCGATTCTAATTTATTTTTCTCAATTTTTTTTAAAATTTCTATTCTGATGATAAGGTTTCTACAAGAGGGTCATAAAATAAGATCGATAGAAATTTATTACCCCAAAATTTCGAAGTGTAAAAATGAAAGGATTCTTCTCCTCCCCCCGCCCCCCAAAAAAGAAGTTTTGAGAAAAAATGAATTTTCAAAAAAGAAAGCTGTAAATATTAAAAATTTGTAAATTTTGTTCAATATCCTGTATGAATTTTATTGAGAAAAGACCATTAACTTGGAAAAAGAAGCCTGTTAAGAGAATATTTGACTGTGAATTTTTTTTTTCGAAATTTTATTAAAGTTCACAGCACATTTCCTCTACTGCCACTTTTTTCCCTTGCACATTGTGATTCATGAATTTTCCTTTCATTTTGTTCTGAATTATTGAATTTTCATTCTTTTATTCATAATTCCTTTGCATCTGTTTTATGAAAGAAAATTTTCTTCTTTATTCGTGCCTTTTCCATGTAAATATTCGAAACTATTGAAAAACGACAATTCTGGCTACAAATAAAACTCTTTCAAGAACTCCTGAAAAGTGAAAAAAAAATTGTAAACGATATTGGCAATTTTATATCGACACTTCAAGAATAAATTCGTATTCGAAAAAAAAATGAAAAAAATCGTCAATTCTATTCAACGCGTTTGAAAATTCGTCGAATTTTTCCAAACTTGAAATTCGAAATAGAAGGTAAACGTTTCGAACTTTTGGAAACAAATAATGAAAGAAAAAGAAAAGAAAATACTCGTTATCCGTGAGAAATCAATCGAGCAAAATTGAAAGAGAGAGGCAGACCTGCCTACATAAAGAAATATCAACGAACAAAGGTTTTAAAAAAATGAAGAAAAAAAATTCCAGACGAAATTCGCCTATAGTAAAAATGAAAATAATACGACGAAAAATTCTAAAAATTTTCCATTATATTTCATCGGGGTTGAAAATGTGGGTGAAGGAGACTGTTGAAAGTTTGGCTAGCAATATCGTGTGCGTAGAAATTTTGCGGTTAAAAAAGACCTCGATGTATTTTTTTTCCAGTTACAAAGTTGAGCTTTGAAAAAAAATCATTAGGAATTTCAATCGACATTTTATCAAAGATTTGGATTTTTTTCTCTCTCCAAAAGTAGATACCTATGTTTTTTTTTTCTGGCATCTAGACGAGTAGATGAGCCTTAAATGGAAGATATTTTGGTTACCTCGACGCAAGATGTTTACGTATTGAATTCTCGCCTTCAAAAATGGCCCTGAATGTCGATATCAAAGTGTTTGGATAATAGAGCACCGCCAATCGCTTCAATTTTCGAGTACGTTTCGAGTCGTTATAAATTATGGGGGTTTTGAAGAGCGTTATCGTTTACTTAAACGGTAAAGGACGATAGACTTTCGCTTCGAGGTTCGCAGCTTCCAAAAGACGATGCCGAAATTTGAATTGATAATAAATACCAGCGTTATAGTGTACCATTCCGAAACAGAGAGAGCAAAGAGATGGAAATGAAAATACAACAGCCTGGGCTCATTCTCTATCGTTTCTGCGTTAATACCGAAGTGAAATAAACCGCTATTGAAGAGCTAAACGTCTCGCTGTACCGAAAGGTATTTCGTTAATTTACCAATATCTGCGAAGAGGGCAAAGAGCATCGGGCTCGGGTTAGCTTTGGGAACTGTGCTACGAAAAGAGATCCGGAGTGAGAAATGGATATACATTGTATACTAAGTAAGCTATAAAGGTAAATTTGGGTAAATACGAATCGGATTAAACGTCGTTCGATGGTGGGTTTTTCTTTCATGATCTGCATCCTCGTGCTTTTTTTTTTTTTAGGTAGGCGCTAGAATAGGTGAAGAGATTACGATAAGAGGCCACAGAAAAAAAATCGAATAAAAGTGGCACGACGAATATTCCAGCTTGATTAAGAGAGAAATAACAGAGTAAAATAGCTTAACGAGGATGAGTACGGTATGCTCAGCCGTACAATGGAGATAGACAAGTATACTGATCTCGTGGTCGAGATATCTTCGTGTACGTGTGGCGACGAATCCAGTTGAAATAACGATGAAAACATGATATCCTGTGAGCAAATGTCGCCTCGTCTCGTCGATATATGGGTTATAAGGTGTTTGCGCCGTGTACGTAGGTAAATTCTCGAATATGTACAAAGTTCAAAACAGGAAAAAAATCGATTGAAGTGAGATGCAAATTTTATCCGAAAATAATCGCGGTTTATGACGAAGATTAATAATGTTGACACGTAGCGGTATAAAGGCTAATTGACGTTTATTTTTTTTAATACTTTTTAATGAAATTGACGATAAAAGTGGTATCGCGAACGGGATCCCAGAGAGCAGAGGAGTCAGAAGATCGCGAGCTGTGTTGCACCGATGGCAAACAAGATTTAACTCGAGATTGTTATGCACAAATATGTAAGATACGGTGCGGTACGAGTTAAACTGGTATTTGCGAATTTGTCTCTGTGCTGTGAAGCGGTATAGGAGTAATTTTCGACCGGAGTTTATCGTAGGTATCTTGAATGTTACCGTTAATATGCGAGATCGACCAGAAAACGTGTAGTCGTAGTATGACAGCTGGAATGCACATATTTATCGAGTTCTTTTTTTACTTTTTGAACAATTCTGGTATTTTGCGAATAGTTTTTAGGAAATTATGCAACGTTTTTATGGAAACGATTCGGATATTGGAGTCTTTGTATAATGAAAAGTGTGGGTAGCTGGGTTTGGCTTTGGAAGGTTGGCGAAACGTTGAAAAAATTGTGGAATTTTGCCCGGTCTGTTAGAATGGGTTTGAAAAAATAGAAAATAGTTTTGATTTTTTTTTTTTGAAATGATGTAAAAATGTTGGGTGGTTTTAATTGAGTTAAAATTGTAGGAAAATCGTGAAAATTTCGAGGATGAAGTCGTTGAAAATTGTTTGAAAAATTGTCGAATTCACCTTACGTTGAAATTGCTGAACGTACGATGAGGTTCCATACAAATGGGATAGATAGATGGATTTGAGGAGGAGAGGAGGAGTGAGTTCAAAGAATTCAAAAGTGATAAATTGTAGAATATCGATTATTTTTTCGTATGCACAAAAGTCAGTGCAATATAAGGAATGAAACAGGTTAATTTTAGATCGTTTTTACCTACGTTTAGTGTCTAATTCAGTTTCTATTATCGCCCTTATCTGGATTTCGCTATCTACGAGAGATATTCTTGTACATATTGCCAGATGTCAGTATTGTAAATGAATTTGTACAGTCCACTGGGTAATGTATGTAAAGCTTCGTTCGTTTTAACAAATAGCAAAAAATTAGGCAGGGTCTAAAATTGGGAAACATTTTTTTCTAGAAAAGATACATACTATTTGAGGTGTTTGGGGAGCCCAAAAACACTGGGATCAATTTTCAATTGAATGATTTTGCGAAATTTTTGTTCTATTTTAGTATTTTTTATGACAGACGATTTTTTTTTCGTAATTAGGTAATGAGTAACAGTTTGAAAATTTTTCAATTTTTTTTTTTTACATTTTAAATAAGTTTGACAATATTTAAGCACATTTTTCGTATTTGATGAATATTTTTATCGATCTTTGGTGACGATTTCAAAGAATACGTGCGTAGGATTTTTTTTGTGTTTTCTACTTAAGGTGATTTATCATGATTTGAGATAGACTGCAAAGAAGGGCGGGCGGAGCTGTAAGCATTTCTTTCACGGTCAATATTACTATTTTAATGGAGAAAATTGAATTCATTATGGTGAAATTGATCACATTAAAGAAAAAATGAAATCAACTTCAACTTTTAATTTGAAGAAATTGTATTTTTTCCTTAAAAATTGTAAGAAATATTTGTGTTGGAGGTTATTTGATTTTTAGATTTACTCATTTCAACTTTGGTTCCGTACTATCTTCTTTTTTAGAGAAGGGAAGGAGGTCGTAAAAAATCAGTTTTTTCATTAAAAATTGGAAAAAAATCAATCTCAAAATCTGATGTTTTGTGAAAATGTAAAAAGAATAAAAAATAAGAAAATATCTGTGATGATATCCATTGAAATATCAAATTTTGATTGGTAGATAGTAGATACCCATTGAAAATGATTGAAATGTGAGAAGTAATATTTTCATTTTTTAACGTTCCAATTGGAAGTTTATTATTATTGAAATTTCAATAAAAACGCGAGAATTCAGCAAATTGAATCGCATCTGGAAATTCTGATTTTTAAAAAAAAAAATTTAATTCTTAAAAAAGTGGCAAAGGTTTGGAGAATATCTTACAAAATCTTGTGAAGTTTATTTGTTCCAATTTTTTGCTTTCAGTTGGATGTCATATTCTGATTGTAGAAACCATCCTTGGATGTCAACAAATGATTTATGAGTTGACATTAATTTCGGACCTTTGAAAAAGGTTGAAATCAGGAGGAAAACGTGACTCGAAAATTGATTTTTTTTATCAGAAGGTAGTTTCTACATCTTGGTTTATGGTATTTGAAATCCCTTCCTCTCCTGATCAAAATAGATCTATGTTGGTGTTTGTACAATTGAAAAAACCTCATGAGCAAATAAGAATTGCGAAAGTTATTTATTTTGTTCTCTTCTAAATTCATTTTTGATATTCTTCCACGAAATTACCTAAAAAAATTTCCAACCTGATGGATCTTTTTCAACATTTTATTTACTTGTAAAAATTGTTGAAATTCACTTTTGAAATAATTTTGACCATTATCAATACGAGCCTTTCATATTGAAAGCAGGATTGAAAAACGAAAATAAAGTTTTGATGTGTCTTAAAATCAATTGATACGTAATTTAGAAAACTTTCAATTTTTGTTTCTCTGTCATTTTTCTCTTCTATCAATTAAACTTTTCTGGATGTGTTAGCCAAAAATTACTTCAACAATAAATTTCAGAGATTGAAAAACACACTATTTTGATATTTTTGATATTCAATTGAAATTTTTCTGTAATTTTCAGTCGACTCTTTGCCCCCTCCCTTCATTTTTTGATCCAAGTTTGGTTTGCATTATTAATTTTTTTGTCAGCTTTCAAAAAATTTTTACGTACTTCATTTTTTTTTTTTTGACAAAAAAAAAAGTAATATCGTGATGGAATTTTTGCACGAGCAACTTTTCTACAATTTTCACAATTTTTACCATTTTTGCAATATTTTAACCATGCTTTTAGTCTCTAGCACGTCATTCTTATTTTTCGTGTTATGCCCTATGAATATACATTTGTCTGATTCGGCTCGTTGTTATGATGTTAAAAAGTAGGTATGCGGGTACTCAGACCGTTATAAGTATTAATGGAGCGTTCATCTTGAGCACGAAGTACTACTCGAGAAAAGTGGTATTGTCTGGTCAGAGACGAATTTTTCATCGTCGTTTCTTTTATCGAATAGGGTGGAAGGGAAAGAGGCAGGTCTAAAAATGAGACGAAATTTATATTAATCGTATCTTTCGTGCTCATCTCTAGGACGAGAATTTGTGCGACGAATTTTGTCCCTCGCTGGGGTATATTTTTTTGGTTTCTCGTTTATTCGAAGGAATTGCGGAAAAAAAGGTATAATATGTGCTTGATTTAGCTCGCTATTCACACAGATACGGTAAAAAGTCTACGGTGGGCTTCGTATTATATCCTATATAGGTATATACGAGATTAATATAGTGTACGATGCCGACTATACGACGAGAGGAAAGCGTGCAGAAAAACGAAAACGAACACGAAAAACAGGTCGATGAGTTTGAAAAATTTTCTCATTAAAAAACTTCTCTTTCTGGAAGATGTGCCGTGGAGGATGAAAATGTCGGAGGGGGAGACGTTTTCGTAAAGGCGTTTGTTCTCTTCTACGTAACCTGTTATAAGGCTGGCAAAGAGGGTAAGTTCTCAGCCCAGCGAGCTTTTTTCTTTTGCTTTTTGTTACGCTCACAAACGATGTAATTTAAAGGCTAATATTTTTTTATTTCGGATCTCGCCACGCGGTGGCGTTGCGAGCCACGGATGGAAAATAATTTCGCCCAAATGAATAAATTGTCGGCGGCGAGATTATGAAGCGACGCGGCACGAAGGCGTGGACGATGGCGGGGTACTAATTTTAGAAGCGCGATGGTGGTTACGCGTGGTGAGTTTTCCGAAGGGATGAAATACGCTGAGGGGTGGATATAGGTTGTGATTTCTTCTTTGAAGTGTTGTGGCGTACAGTATACTTGGGCGAAGATCGAGGGCATGGTGAGGTGTAATTTGACCGTTTTAAAAAGAACTGCTACGTTGGTGTTTATTAAAAAAGCTCGACGTTTGGTTTATTTGATAGACGAAGGGGGATGGGAGGGGTGATTTACTCGTATACAGAACCGAGCTCCGAGGTAATGATATTATTTCCCGGAAGTACGTACATAAAAAGTGTTCTGCTGTGGTGAGTTATTAATCGAGGAATTGTTGCGTGTAAATGGGTATTTTATAAAAATGCTAAGTACTCGAAAGGTGAATTTTTGCGTAAAAAAAGGCTCGGTTGTGGAAGAATCGGAAGTTCGGTTGGGGTTTGTGCGAATAGTTTTGGGTGGATTGATGATTGAGGGTGATTTGGATACGGTTGGATGATTCTGAGTGATATGCTTTGAAATCATCGAGCCTAAGTAGGTGTTGAAATTTTGAAATGATCCATAATAGTGGTGTCTTTTGACCAAAATAAGTTTTGAAAAAAAGGAAAACTGCAAAAATTTCGGTTGCAGAGCAAAAAATCAACGTTTGCTTCCCACCTTGATTTTTTTAATTCAAAATACACATAAAAAGAAAGGTATTTTTTGAAAAAAATGAAAGCAAAAAATCGCAAAAAATTGGGAAAACAAGAAAAATTTATATTTTTAGGTCCAGTAGTCATCATGGTGATACATATATAGATTTTTATGAATGAATCAAGAATTTGAAAACGATTTTTTGAAAAAGTCATATTTTGAGTCAACTTTTCGAGGCGCCCAGGACAGTTCTTGAATAAAAGTGTCTCAAATTATAGAAGTTGAATACGGAAGAATATCATTGCAGTTTGGCTTCATTAATTGAGATAAAAACTTATGGAAAAATTGTTCTTTGAAAATAGTCTTCTCATTGATGAAATTTTACAGAATAAGCAACTGGCTGAGGTCTAATCTCAATTTTTAAAACTGAAAGAAAAAATTACAATCATTAAAAAACTTGTTCGATTTGATTTTAGTTGGGAAAACCATTAAAAAAATCAGTTCAGTAAAACTGTATTTTACTATTTTTTCCCCTGAATTTTGTGGCTCTGTTGTTTTGTTCAAAAAAAAGTTTTTTCGTCTTGATTAGACTTTTTCTTGAATTTTTTCAATCAATGGTCAACCCCAATGAAACAATGAATTATGAGTATTTCATAATGTAGATATTTTTGATGATTTTGAGTATCTACCTGAAACATCAATTTTGAGAATGTACATTGAATGATCCCACAAATACTTAATTTGACCGAAGTATTGAATTGAATACGAAATAGTTTTTTTTTTTTAATTTGGTCATTTTTTCCATGAAAATTCGTCATTTCTAACGTAAATCTGAATAACTGACCATCACAGTCAAGGAAATCCCACGCGAAAAAAAATGATGGTAAATTTGAGTGCTCTGAAAAGCCTGAAAAAGTTGAGGAATTTCGAATGTGAGTTTTTAAATGTCTTTTTTTACAAAATGGTTGCTGGCAAAGAAATGAGAAAATAGCTGGAATTTTAATGAATTTACTGCAAAAAATGAGATTTTCCAACAAGGTGTCTTTTTTCCTTGAATTTTTTAATCGAAGTTTTGAGAATATGTTTTTTTGTGGTCAATTTAGAACAAGAAAGATGGCCAGAAAAATCCTAGAAAAAAATAAGAATTTCAATTTTTTAGGTCCAGTAGACATCATAGAAGTTTGAAAAGAATGCTTGGTTCTAAAACAACTGCGAGATGACTCCCTCTTCTTCCCCCTCATCATTGAAGAAAACCTCGAATATTTTCATGTACCATATAAAAAAATAAATATCTTTCCATTTTCTCCGATTGTGAGGCTTCATTCTCATGTTTCATATTTTGGAAAATGGCAGAAACAGATAAATGTTGAAAATTCATTTTCAAAAATAACAGATTTACTTAGTACACTTTTGAAAGATTGTTCCTGTTGTATAATTTTTGGAATTTTCGGATAAAGGAAAAGAGAAAGAGTATTTTCATCAGAGCATGGAGTCAGAATATAGTGCAAATACTTGTGGCCTGGAAATATTTTTGTCGTGCTGAGTTCTGGCAAATTTTTTAGTTTCAGAAAACCTCTTTGAAGGAGAAACATTGTTGGATAAGGATCTATTAACAATTTTTTCGGAATGGTTTTGAATAAAGGAGACATTTCCTGAATTTTAATTAGAATATTACATAAATTCTGAGATTATTTTTCATGAGTTTCATTGAAGTATCATTTTTTAAATCGTTTATCATAATTTTTAGAATTTTTTTAAATTTTTTGGTAGCCAATTTGTCATATCTTTCTCATTTGAAAATTTTTATTTGACTTTTTAAAATTCACAATTTTTTGAATTTTTTTGGTGGCCAGTTTGTCATATTTTTTCTGTGTTGAAAATTTTTACTGGACTTTTTAAAAGTTGATTATTTTGAAATTTCTTTTCAAGTTGGAAATTTCAATTAAATGTAATCTAATCACGCTCCATAATTCTCCATGTTTTCTACAAAAACTGATAGTGATAATAAACGCCCGAAAACGTTTCCATAATCTAGTATATAGCTTTTCCCTCCGAGGGAAAACTTGACCTGATTTTTTCCTCGGAAATCTCAAACCGTCGTACATAAGATGAGAATTCTGTTAGATGGAAAAGTACCTCGCACCGGGCATTTTAGTAGCTCTTAAAGTTTGCGCTCATAATGCTCGCAGCAATAAAACGATGCGGAAGTTAGTTTCACTTTTAGACTTTGAGGCTTTCCCTCCCAGCCGATCTGTACAGTTGACCAAACCCAGCGCGACAGAAATTCGACGAACACGACGGGAATTTTTTCTTTGAAATAGAAATTTTTTGCTAAAGTTTTGAAAATCACGCGACCGTAAGCTCGGACTGTACCGCTCTCTTGGCTCGTCGCTGTGTCGCAGTATGAGGCCCGGCGGATCTGTTGATATCGTACATTTTCTTTTCGATTGTGAGGATTTTTCGTGCCCGGATTAAAGTCTTTGGGCTGGTGCTGGGAAATTAAATTTTCTGGCGAATTTCGTCGTCATTATGCGTAAATAAGGATTTATACGAAGGCGACGAAATACTATGTAATTTTAAAACTCCGCGTTTCTATCTCGGTTTCTTTTTTTTTCTCATGTGGTATAATGCGTGTTGTTATTTGATAACAAATGTAAAGCGTCGTGGTCTTTGTCGTATTTCGGTTGCTGGGTCGTCGGTGGTCGGCCGAAAAAAAAAAAAAAGGATTTTTATTTATTAAGGCGTCGCCACCACAGTCGACTCCGATATGTGGGTTCTGTGGCAGTGACAGCGAGACAAGTGAAAAATCGCGTCGATAAGGATGTCGGGATTTTTATACGAGAATTTCGAACAAGGGCGTCGGATTTCGACTTTGTATAAGAATAGGATGCCGCTTGTATTCTTGTACTGTTCGAGAGATGAAAACCCCCAGAAAAAAGTCGACCGACTGACGAATGAACGTAGACGAACGAGGGGATGAGGGTGACAAAAATGAAAATTACGACGTCAAATAAAATCGAAATGGAAAAAAAGTTTTCAGAACGCGTATCAGGTTGGGTAAGGAGGGGGAAATCTCGTATAACGAAAATTCGCTCATTTCCATTTCGGTATTGGAAATTCTCGGAGGGTTTTGAGGGGGACGGCGGGGTAAAATCGACAGAGTCATTTGAACGCGAAAGGTGCCACGAGGTATGTTTACGATATCGATCGAGGGCGGGGAAGGTGCGGAAATGAAGTACAATTTCAAATACGTCGAGAGGTAATTTTTGGAAAAATAACAAGGTGGAAATTGAAAGAAGAAATACCTCGGCACGTCGAGCTGCTGAGGTATTCGAAAGGACGTAGCTGGGGATTATGCGGCGGGTGTGGGAACCCAGCGAGACGAGTCGAATTTTAGGATTATTTTGTTCGGTTAGTGCATGCGAAATGGTAAAGGAAAGTACACGATGTCGGTGGAAAACGAGGCTTTTGCAAATGTCGAAAAGTTGGAGACACCGAATGAAAATATTCGCGTCTCTCAACTGTCGTCGTTCCATGTTTTGTAATTCACTTCTGCCTGCGAAACGGAGCTTATTTATATGTCTGGTTTTGCTGCAGAATATTCAGGCTTACTTAATCGAACACCAACGTCAATGCCATTGCTGAACTGCAGATGAGTTGAGAAAAAGGGTACGTGGTTTAAAAGGTAATATGTAATGGTAAATCAATGAGTAATGAAGTGAGACGGTACGAATATGTAAATGACAGTTTAAAATCGCCAACGTTCGATGATTCTAGTCGAATATAGACCGATACACTCTTCGACCCTTTTGCTTTTTTGGCCGGGGTAGACTGATGCGATAAAAAGGATACGGATTGACGACAGCATTGCATATAGTTCGGTCACCGGTCCCCGGCTGTGGCCCGGGTATCTCTGTGTCGATGTAATGCTGAGTATAGGTACCTGCAGCGTGACGCGAGCGAGCCAGCGATTTATTACCGAGGGAATAATTCGACGGTGTGTTTTGAAATTTAGAAATGTTTTCGAATGGTACCCCACGCTGGAGGTGCTGGTGGCTGGTGCTTCGTACGCGGTGGCGTGTGACGTTGATGGGTTATTTTGCATTTGTATTCGATGGTCATTGCTGTATACGAGGTGACGTATTTGCCTTTGGCTGTCTCGCTCTGGCTTGGCTTCGGAAATGTAAATAGAGTATTTGCTTCTTTGTCTGTATTTATGGGTAATAGCGATGGAAATATTGGTATGTGTGTATGAGTCGACGAATAGAGAGAATTTTGTATTATGAGGGTTTACTACTTGGTGTATTATAAGTTACGTTGGCTTTGGTGCATAAATGTACCGTAGGGATGTTTATTCGTATTGCAGAAATGAGCTACTGGATTCGTATGATAATCAGTGGATGTGGATTTGATCGGAATATGGGTTTGAGATTTTTTTTTTTCATTGGGAGTGATCAGCACGGTGGTGATTCTGAGATTCTGGATGGGTTTAAGGTAAAATCAGAGACGTAAAATCATAATTCCATAAGATTTTGAAATTTCAATCTTGAAACTGGATTTATTAGTTTTGAAAAAATATTTGAATAAAATGAAATCAACGAGTGTTTCCAAAAATTGGCTGCATTGATGAAAATTACCTTCTATGGCCTCTGAATTAGTCATGTATAGATGTTATGGTCTCAACTCGTTTTTTTGCTGAAAAAAGGGGGAATTTTTGGTGTTAGAGGCTGAAAATGTGTGTTTTGGACAGTTTTCATTTTTTGAAAGTATGAAATGTTCCCCTTATTTTGCTCGAACTGTGATTCCTTCAATCTGATGTGTCATACTGCATTTTTTTTTAGGGCAGATATTATATTTGAAAAATTATCCCTCCATCTTTTGAAATTGAAAATGAACTATTTCAAATGCACATTCTTTCTATTTCCTTGTATTTTATTTGCTCTGGTGAAAAAAAATCCAATAAATTTTTCATGACTGCTATCTCATTTATAAATCAATGAAAATGATCGAAAATCACTGGACATGGGGTCAGAATTGCAGCACAGTAATAAATCATTGAAAAAATTTCACTGAAAATAACCAGTAAAAAAATTACTGAATAGTCAGCAAAATTTCCGAAATTTGCTGAAAAATCAGTGAAGTTATTTGAAAAACCAGTGAAAATTTGCTGAAAATCGAAGAATTTCACTGATTTTCTCTGTGCTGCAACCCGACTTTTTCCAGTGACTTTTCACTGATTAGGTCTCAATTAGTGACTTTGAAAAAGGGATCAATTCGTTTCAAAATGCAAATTACAAAACATTTTTAATTTCATGTCAAGAGTTATCCATTATGAGAGATAATTTGAGTGAATTTCATCTGCAAGGTGTATTTCGTATGTTTAGGAATTAGCCTGAGGTGATATGAAAAATTTGAGGGTCATTTTTCAACTTGAATCAACATTTTTCCAAATAAGTTATTCATTTTGTAAATTTTGATTTTCTGACTCAAACTTAATTTTGTTGATTAAAAAGTCATTGTTAAAAAAATGATACATTTTTCGTATAAAATTCTACAAAATTACAAATTTTTGGTAAACGTAAAGAAATTACCAATGTTATCGAATTTTCAAACAAATGACAATTGAGAGATTCGCTTTCCAGCCCCCTTCCCTCACAGCTCTAGAGTTTCCTGAACTTTATGATGAAACTGTTTTTTTTTTTTTTTTTTTTTAATGCAACAGGCAATGTTCATTTACATTTGAGCAACGCAGTTTATGACTTATGAGTTTAGGAAAATTCAAAAAACTCAATAACGTTTGACAGTAGTGACGGACGTGGCCAAAATCGACTCATGGACTGGACTTTACCACTGCCTGAGCAAAATGACCAATTTTCCCCCAAAAAATCATTTCGAAAAATAATTTAAAAATTTTCTAAAAAAAAGTTTTTGTTGCCTACTGGAGAAAAAAAATTATTTTTGCCCCTAACGAAGAATAGAAGCAGTAAGAGAAAAGGGCCCTCGCCACTGATCAGCATGCAGTATTATTTTTTGGCGAACAAAGATACTGTAAAAGGGGAAAAATTCGGATTTGTTTTTTTTGGCGCGTTTACCTAAGACACTTTTTGAAAAAGAATTCTCAATTTTACGATTCCCATTCTCCCGATTTGTCAAAACTCCGCCATTTGTAAATTGATTTCTGAAAATATCTCGAAAATAAGAGAAAAATGCGGCACTTTCGGTGTTTCGTCTGCTCTTGTTGCAATTAAAGAAAGAGAGGAAGATATTGAGAAAAGATATGTATTTTTTAAAACAAGAAATCACGTTCAACAGATGAGAAATTGCTTTGAAAAAAAATTTTCTGGCAGTTTTCGAAATCAATTATAAAACATCTCAGATTGTTGTTCATCGTCGTAAAATGCAATTTTCAATCGTAATTAAACTTTAAATTGTTGAAATAGTTATTTAAAGAAAATGACAAAGGAGGAGTGTAGAAAATTTAATCATGAGAAATAGTTTGTTGGAGAGGAATTTCAGTTTTGGTTATTTTTTGGCTAGTAATTATAAAATTTCATTACTTCTGATGTTTTTTTGTGAGTAAGACTTTTCAAAATTTAAGATCAGAAGTGCTTCAAATTGAATTTTGACGGGAACTAATTTTGTTAGTACCGAATATTTTTAGTAGCTCCGAGAAAAAGGGATGAGACAGAAAAATGAACACAACAGCTAAATTTAGGTATTCGTTTTGACGAGAATGATTCATAGAATTTTTTTAAATAGCTCCGCATCGAGTGGATTTATCACACAGACGTGTATTTGTTCCACTTTTTTTTGCGTAATTAACATTGAGAGGTAATTCTGAATTACTTTTTAATGTTGAGTTCAAATATGATTTCTATTTCTTCCTATCACATCAGAATTTTCAACGTTTGATGACTTTTGACAATTGAAATCAATTTTCTGGTCAAGGGAAAGGATATACGAAAACAAGTGAATAGAGCATGAATTCTAAAACGTGAAATTTTCTTTCTGTGCAGTTCAATTAATTTTTCCCAAGTCAACAAACTTTTTGAGATATTTTAACTAAAAGTTTAATTTTCATTTTTTATTGAAAATACCTCGAAAATCAATTTTTTTTTAGAAAAATGGAGGACTATACAGTTGGAAGATTTGACGCTCTATAATTCATGTTCCATTCCATTTTTTACAGGACTCTTATTTTGCCCAGAAAATTAAAAAGTACAAAACAAAATTTCTGCATGATAAAAAAATCCCACGTGTTGGAATTTTTTCACTATTTTTCTCGAGTTCAGTGAAAAAAATCCGATCGAAACCGCCCATTGAAGTTGAATACGCGTTTTCATGCCTGTCTGATGTTGAAACCATATCCTGATTATTCCAGAATTTCAATCAATTAGGAAAGGTCATCACCTTTAATCAAGCCAGGTCTCATCTCGTTCGAATTTCTTTCAAAAATACCATCCATTCATTCTCTAGACTACGACAAACACGTAAAATGAACTAGCTGCGCGGGTGACATTCTACCCAGACATGATCATAGGGGCTGGGCAGTGCAGGGAAATCAAACAGAAGACCATAAGATGGTAATGGCGCGATTTCAACATTTCGCCAAAATATTGATAGCATTGTTGAAGTGAAACGGGTTTCTTTAGTTTATGGGAAAGTTATGTAGCATTTAACAATTGTCATTTATGAATGTTAAAATCTGGATGTTTGAAAAATGTGCCGAATAAGATAGCATTTTTTTTTACCGGCGACTGTACGACATACGGGCGCGCGATACGCGAATATAGCATTTGCTGGCGACACATACGTCCATATTGAAAAACTGGATTGCATTTTGTATGCGGTGGCACGAGAAACAGGAGGTTTGTCGCGCCAGGTTTTGAAACAGACTGAGATCAGTTGACTACGCAATGTCTCGGTGGAAAAAAATTCGATGCATTACAATCGATGATACGAATAAAACTTTATTACTCTCCGCATAAGTACACGCGCTCTGGCAATGAGACTCGGAAGGATTTATGAGTACTCGTGTATAGTATTTTTGTGCATTGGTGAAAGTACCTATATAAACACCGGTGTTGAGGTGGTACTGAGTGTTCGAGAGGGGTTTTGTGCGGTTTTCCATCGTGTATTGTGCCGAATGAAGGGGTAGAGAGGGACGTTGAACCGAAGGCGGATAATTGTTGGATTAGATTGCGTGGTTTTTTGATGGACGATTTTGGTATAATGAAGAGATCTACCACGTGGTTGGTGCTTTACAAGATGTAGACGTATAAACGATTATTACGACGGCGTGCGGATTTGGCAACGTAATAAGACGAGTACGTATTGTATACGACTACACAGCGACTCAAAAAGACCAAGACACCGAGAGGGAGTACGCAGCTAGGCGCAGGAGTTGTTTTGAAATATGGTTCGGTCTCTCGGTACACACGATACGCCCAAACGGGGTCAACTGTGACGATGTGTTTTTAGTTTTGCAAAATCGACGATCCGTTTGGCTGCGTCGATGGATTTTGATAGTGTTCCAAAGTCGACGAACTTTGGCAGATGGAAATTAGTAACTTAAGGGTATGCGAAATACAAAAGTATACGAGTGTAGCGGAAAATCGACCATGTTTAGGGTTCATTGTGTACTTAATTGGGTCGCTAAGCGAAGTAAAAGAATTCTTTGTGAGAAGTTTCGAGCAGTTGGAGGGAGGTTTTTCTCAAACGGGTCCCTTGCCTTTTTTGAAGTCGTAAGTTTTGGGCAAGTGGGCGGATGGGACCAATTTGGTAGATGTTTGGATTTGGAGGGTGTGCAGATGTATTACAAGCTCCTGCTTTGAGTTTTTCTTTTCGAAAAACCTCTGATGAAGATTTAAAGATAAGGTTATTTGTACTTGAAGTGAACGTTGGGCAACTTTTTTCCAAAAAATCGATAAGAGATAGCACAAAAGTTGTGTCAAGACTTTGGAATGACGTAGGTAATGAAAATTTCACTACCTTGAAATTTCAAATTCATACAAAAAAGAGCTGAGCATGAATATTTTATTACCTGAAAATACATAGTTGAAAAAGTTTTAGGTAAGCTCAAAATTTATCAATTTTTAATATAACTGAAGGATTTGGCTTCACTCCTTTGAAATTATATTCCAACATTTTTCGTGAATGCTTTTTGATTGAAATTGCTTATGAGACTTGGACACCAAATAAGTTCCAAAATGAAGAAAAAACCCAAGTCTGTATTATTTCTATCCTAAAAACTCCATAATTTTCAGTTTTATTCGAGAAATACCTCACTCACTTCTACCTTTCTTCAAAAATCTATTTACGTATTAAATAAAATAGTAGACGCTAGTTTATGCACCGCCTCCACCCTGATCCAGAGTTCCAAAATATTTTGATGGTATTTTGAGACCTGATGAAGGGCAAATACATGAAATTACCCTGATAATTTCATGAGGTGAAATTAATGACCTTTTAATATTCAAAGAACCTAACTTGATGTCCAGCTTTTGTTATGATTTTTTTGTCAAATATGTCAAATTTTTTTGATTTTTGTTTCCTTTTATTTTCTATGTACCATACTTCGAGATTTCAATTTTTTTCAAAATTTTTGAACTATTTTATTTGAGAATTTTCAATGATTGACTTTTTCATCTGATAAAAAATGTGCTTGAAAAATATCTTGCTGAAGCCTTATTTTTTGTAGGTATTTCTTAATGAGTTGAAAATTACAAAATCACTAAAAAAAAAAAAGATATTATTCTACTTTTACACTTTTACCTCTAAGAAGTGGAAGATCATAGTTGAAATTTCAAGAACGTACGATGGTTTTTTATATTGGAATTTCCATTTAGAAAAAAAATAATAAAAAGCACACGAAAAAATGGTCAATTTTTGAAAATTCCAAAAACAAAAGGCACTGGTGAAGATTTTCTACCTATGGTTATGGATAAAAAACACCATTTGTGCATAAATAATTTTTTCCAATTTCTGGAAGTCGATTGAAAAACCATTTAAAAAATCCTGTTATCTACCCACCTCATACCACCACAAAAAAGAGAACGAGAATCAAAAATTAATCACCAATGATATTTTAAAGATTAATCGTCTTTGCCGAAATCTTTTTTTTTTGCAATTCTTTAAAAACTCGGTGGAAACGATTAAATGTGAGACTTTCACCATGTCATTTTGAGGTTCTAGGCATAAATTCTGTGTTCCTCCTCTCCCTTTTCCTCCCCCCCCCCCAAAAATGAATGGAATAAAGTAGTTGAACAGTCACCCCTAATTTGCAGTTCACCTGGAAATTTATGGTGTCTATTGCCAAGAAAAACACGAAAATCCAGAAATTAGCACGAATTTCGACAATTTTATTGCAAAGAGTGAACATTTTCAACTTTTTTCTTTTCCTTGAAATTTTTTATTGGAGAAAAAAAAATAGTTCTTTCGCCAAGTTGAAGAAATAATTTGCAAAATATAACTATTTTTTGAGATGATCACAGTGGCATGGCGTAGCCAGGGGAATTCATGGGGGTCCGGACCCCCTCTTCCATGAGGTCAAAATTTTTGCGTGAAAAAAAACCTTTTTTTAAAACTTCGCTAAAACACAAAGAAAATCAGAATCAGAAAACTTTTAGAATTTGGTTTTTTTCTTTGAGCAATTTTTGGCTATACCACTGCTAGTTGATAATCTGAGGGGGGGGGGGCGTTTATTCGAAATATTTCCAACTTTTAGCTTTCTAATTTCAAGATGTCTGCTGAATATAGTTGGGAAAATGGCAAGGAAAATCCAGAAAACAGCATGCAAAAGTTTCCATTTTTTAGATCCATTAGACATCATGAAATTAGAAAGCTAAAAATTGAAAATTTGTAAAATAAACTGCTACTCCTCCCCCACAATTAATAATCTCAGTACCTAATTGAATTTTGCAAATTTTCCCCTCAAATCAGCGAATAATTGCCCATAAAAGATGAAATTATATTCGTAAAACGTCTCCCAGATTCGTATAAAAATTTTCAGTCACATCCGTTTACAACTTTGGTACGAAAAAAAACCAACAAGCCATTAAAGAAAAATGGGACACAGAATCTCGCGAAGAAAAACACTATCAGGTTTAAGAGAGATGACTATTGAACTTTATATAGACTACGAGTAATTTCAAAACGATCCCGACGAGGTTTTGTTAACCAGTATAACGCAGACGAGGAAGCAGGTAGGGTGTACAGAAGAGATATCCAATTGCTTGGGGAATTTCGTCTTTCGAATTTAATGACTACGCGAAGTTTTCCGAAAGTGTGGTGTTTTTTTCTTCTTGCAAATTCAACTTACGGATCGTTGAAGCTGCGGAAGAACGAGTTACTGTTACGTGGTGTTGTTAAAGGATAGAGGATCTTACGTATAGAGCTTTAGGATAAAGCGAAGGGTACACGGTAAGCCAACTGTGCGGTTTATTTAGCTCTTCTTCGTCGGGGCGAAATAATTCCCCAGTACGGTTTCGACGTTTAATAATGGTATACATATAGAAAACTGCTTTATCCAAAGTATGAAATTCCTGTGTATTCGAAGCTTGTGTGTATGTGCGGTGCGCGTATCCTAAGATGATTTTTCGTCGGTGAAATTTTTCCTTCTCGTTCACTGGCCCATTGCGGAGAACGCGGGTCGTCCAGTCGACCTTGAGTAGATTTCGCTTCGTATAGATATTTGATCATTGAAGCGTGTACAGAAACGATGATGAGCGCGGTTGGGTCATCTTCATCTTTGCCGAGTAATTTTTCATCCGAGCTGGCCGCGTACTCCGTCGCAACGTCGCGTTGACCAATTCTTTCTATGAATTATTGAATCTTGTTTCAGGTTCGTGGAATTCTTTGTCGAATAATTTTTAGTAATTTTTTTCCTCTTTTTGTTTCGTTGTTACAGGTAAGAGTAACGTATTGCTGTGCCCAGATGGTGCCCATCGGTGATGGGATTTGAATTACCTACGTTAGGATTCGAGTCAAATGTGCTGTGCATGGTGGTTATTTGAAAGTTTCTCCTGCTCGGTTTCGTATTCGTAATGTAAGCTTTTGACTATCGTATTTGGTATTAAAAACGAGTTCCTGGTTGAAAATATCGTGGAGTTTGGGAAAAACGTTTTTCTTCGAAAAATACGCAGTCTTTTGTGCGATGAAAAACAGGTTAAAAATAATGAATCATCTAAACGCTTTAATGGTGCCCAGATCAGGATACTAATTGCGTTTGGAAGTATTAAAGAGGCAGTTTGGTGATAATTGAAATAATTACTGGAAATGGATGACTAGTAAAGAGTATACAGATTGTATTTTTATTACTTTACTCTTTTATTGGATTTGAATGTAGTTTTTTCATTCAGATTTTGAAGGTGTGGCAACTAACAGACAATTCATGATCATTGACCAGCTTAAGTACTTGATCAGTTTTTTAATTTTCGCTCAAAGTTTATTTTTCAATTAAGGGGAGGGGGGAATTGAAGCTCCAATGGTTTTTTTCTGAGTATACCAAACTATTCTCTCATTTTGAATCAGCGAGAGGAGAAGGAGAGGTCACTGGAGAAAATTATAATTTTTGCAGAAAAGGAAAATCAGTAAAATTCTTTAATTTTCAGCGGATTTTCGTTGGATTTTTGCAAAAATTTCACCGATTTTTCAGGGAATTTCAGATATTTTATTGCTTTTTTTAAAGTGAATTTTCACTGATTTTTCATCACTTTGTTTTCGGTGAAATTTTTTCCCTGATTTATTACTGTGCTGCAATTCTGACTGTTTTCAGTGATTTTTGATAATTTTCACTGATTGATAAATGAGTGACTTGAGAGAGTGAAGTTTTCTGATGTCTAATAATGAATGAAAATTGATTTTTTTGAAAGGAAATTAATAAAAACTATGAAGAATTAAATTTTTAAAAAATTCAAGGAATCCAAATTGAAAAATACAGCATTATTATTAAGTAAATTCCGAATCTGAGAACAAGTAATTTCAACTTTTAGATTTCAAAAACAAAAGAGGGATCGTGACTCAGAAAATATTGAAAATTTTTTCCATGGTGTTTTTTTCCTGTATTTAAAAAATTTTATTTTCTTGTTCTGACTGATAACACTATTATTCTTAAATCGACTAAGCGAGGTCTTGAAATTTGAAAATTTTATCCTAAAAATTCCATAGCACAACTTCCGGTTTCATAAAAAAAAATCAGCTTAATTCTGCCTTTCTCCAAAAATTTATCTAGGTATATCTTCAAAAAAAGTTGTAAAATTGATTAAAAATTAAAATTTTTTCCTAAAATAATATATAGAAGTCATTTTATGCATCACCCTTCCCAAAATTCTGAGAATAAATCAATTCGAAGATGTTAAATGCAATTTTTTGATTTTTTTGATCTTCGGAGAGAAGGGGGAGAGGAGAGGAGGAGAGAAGGACATAGAAGTACGAAGTATGGCTTTCTGAAAATTTAAAAGTTTCGAGAGATTTCTGCGGATATAGCTTTGTAGTTTACAGAATTTTTAATGTTGACAGAAGACCTATGCCTCTTTTACCCCCCCCCCCCCCCAGGATAATCCTTCAAGGAAAACTTATATTTTTAGGTCTTTATACGAGCAATGAAAAAGTTCTGAATTCGATTTGAAAATTCGTCATTTTTCATTAAAATTATATAGGTTTTTCCAATTTACTCATCAACGAAAGAAAAGAAAACAATTTTTTTTAGAACATAGAATCGATTTGTCAACCTAAAACAGCAAGGTTACCTTGTTTCATGGGCTGATAGACCTAGTAGTCTAAACGTCTGAACCCCCAAAAAAGAAAAAAAATCGAATTTTTTGAGAGAAGGTAGGTTAGTAGATTGGTAGGTGAGGGGAGAGAGGAGGGGAAAATATTTTGCCGAAAATACTGAAAAAATTCTGCAAGTCACGCAGATTCGGGTAATTGTTAAGCGTCTTAATTTCCGCATTGATAAAATTCGAAAAATTTCTTCTTCTATTTTTTTAATTCGTATGTCTTAAATTTTACTCAAAAAAATGTGAAATAATTCGGCGAGTTTTTGTAAATCAGAAAAAAATTTCTATCGGAAGCTGTGAAAATTTGATTCGAAAATTTTGCATTTTCACCCCTCCCTGCCAGAAATTTTTCGGTTCGAACTTGATTTTTTGACTTTTATTCTTGAAAGTCTATAAAAAACATATTCTGTGTTTGAAAAATTGCAATTCTTTGGTACAGTTACAAAATTTTTTCAAATTATTGACATAATAATCTAATGAACAGTTGAAAATGAATAAACAATCTTTCTCTTAAAAATACTTTTTCTCTAACACTAATTTTTTTAATTTTTGGATTTCCAGTCCCTCGCCTTCCTTCCACCTCGATTTCGCCTCCTAATGGCGAACCTACTTCTCGGGTTAATTTCCACATGGCGATAATAAATCGACAAAAATATCGATTTACGAATTCTCATGGTGCCTCGGTACATATTTATGCGCTCGCGAAGTAATTACCTATTCTAATACCTAAATTCGACGTTTAAAATAAAAGGAACGCTAGAGAGCGAGCGAGAGCGCCAAAAAGTTGGAAGTCATTCGACATACGAGTCGAAAAGAGAAAAGACACCCGCCGCCGAAAAAAATCGAGTCAGCGATCCCATTACATTAGGAATTCAAATTAATTTTTTTTGTTCGTTTTCTCATCTTTATTTTCACGACAAAACGATGGGAAGAGTAAATTAACACGGATGCCGGTGAGCAGCATTAAATAAAACGAGAGAGAGAACGAAACCGTTTTTTGTTTATATCATTTTGTGAACGACCTTGTGTTTATGTGTACTGTAGTTCGTACCGAGAGAGACGTACACACCAATACAGGATACTCGTTCTTCATACTAACACATTTCTCTACTTGTACTCGTCCAGCTCCAATGCGTTCGGGAGGAAAAAAAGCAACAACCGCGTGGTACTAAGTCTAATACTAAACTATCGAAATTTAAAATCGAATTATGACTTCTTGGGCTATAAAGAGATACAAAAATGAGTAGAATTCAATTCAGAATGATGTACAGAATCTCTTCGCGTGTACGATATTTCAACGAAGAATGCTGCGAAGAGGTATTTGTGGATGCTGAAAAGTACCTAGGAGGGGAGTTTCCTCCGTATTCTTTACTCCTTTATGATTATAAAATGAGAACGCGGATTGGAATGAAAAATGCGAGCTTAAGAGAGAGTATATGGAATTTTAACGCGATACCGAGTACATTGAAGATGAAGAGGATGTGGTGGCAGGACGAGGACGACGATGTCGTCGCGAAGAATAAGAGAGACACTTACTTAAGTAGATCGTGCTGTGGTCGTGTAGAATAAAGTACGCGATTAAGTACTACACACGTACTGTACCGAGGTATATAAATACGAAGATACGTCGTATACTGTATACAACCTAAAGCCAAGAAGAAATTATTATTTTAATGCATCTCTCTGGTTATATGCACGGAACGGTGAGGCGTCAGAAGGGGGAGGAGGGCTGGGAGGCAAAAAAACCGCACACTAGCTCGTACGGCAGAGGAAAAGGTAAATACACGACGACGGATAGGATAACGTCGGATATTGATGGTGTGTTGTGATGATAATTCTGCTCAGATGCGACGGTGAAATGAAGAGAGGAATAAAAAAAAACGAGAACATTAAATACTTCCTTTTACTAGGGTATTCATAAATTGAATAGCAGCACCCGCATTTACCCGGAGACCCCCTTTCCCCTCGATCAATTGAAGGTGACTGTATGAAAGATTTTTTACTCGAGTAGTTGCAAAGGAGGAGAGGAGTTGATACGCGGGATTTTTTCTTTTTTTTTGGCCCAATAAGAAAATTTTTATCAATGAAATTAAACGTGCTGGATCGGTGGTGAGGAGGGAGGTACGTATGACGGTACATAGATCGCGGGGTTACGTTTGTATCGCGAGTAAACTGGTTTGTTTTGAAAACTGGTTCGTGGCCGGCTCTCCGCTCTGTACGCAGGCTTCGGAGTAGATGGTTTTTAGAGCGCGAATTCTCGATGGTGTAGCTTTTCGCGATTATTTTTTCCCGCGCTCGGTGTGAAAGATGGAATTGGTCGTAGTGCGTAGTTTGACGAGTACCCAGATCTATAATTCCATATATGTAGTGGGTATCTAATGAGGAGGCAATTGCACCACCGTTCTGAGCTAGAAAATCATTGAAGGTGCCTATAGGACGGAAATGGTACACGAGGTGTATTGTTAGGTCGTTTTGTTGGCCAAGAACGATTTGAATGGGTTTCCTTTTTTTGTAATATATGATCTGTTTGCTCTCGATGTTGCTCACAACTGAAGTGAGAACAGTTTTTCGAGGGAGGGAAAGAGATGAGGTTTTTTTTATTCCTTTCGAATTCTACATTTTCGCGTACCACATCGAAGCAAACTGAGGGTGAATTGGATTGAGCTGCAGTTTGGAACGGATCGAGGGAGGTGGATGGAATTACGTCTGGAGCTGTGGATTGTGCTGTCGTGATGTGTTTTTGAAGTATTCTACCGTCGGTGGCGTCGTGTCGCACATCGCACGTTGGAAATTACTTTTAGCCAAGTACAGCTGAGACCCTGGTGGAAAAAGCCAATGCTGTGCGCTGACTCGGTTTGGATTAATTTATGCGTTACCGAATGAAATATCGGGTGAGGTGGGGGCGAGATTTTATTCCCGGAGTGGCAACGTATTCATTAACTGTTGCCAGCGGTGTGATTTAAAATCGAAGCTGATACGAGATAGATTTTTGACGAAGAAAAATTGCCGAGACTGGGTAAAGGGTGTTGACACTGGTGTCCGGAGAGGTAGAAATGTGGGTGATAGGGGTATGAGGTGAGGTAGTTGCTGAATGCAGTCTGCTAGAAGTGTTATGTAATGATTAGGAGTTTTAATGAAATTTTTTTGTGGATTTCATGGCAGTTAAAATACAGATGGAATTTTTAAAGATTGATTTTAACGTGGGAAATTTATTGATAATTTTATTTATGATGGTTTTGGGCGAATTTTTGTGATTTTTTTAGTATTTTGGTTACATTTGATCTAATTTGTTTCCAATTAATGATTTAATGAGTCTGCTTTTTTTTTTCCTTGGCAATTTTATCATATTCATATGTGAGCTTAGATACAGAAATTATTCTAAGGGGTCAAAAATCGGTTTTTGGAGCTCACACTGATTTTAGAACTTTCAAATGAAGTCGAATCATGGACGAACCTCAAAAAATAAATTTTGACTCTCAAGAGTGGTTTCTATATCTAGGCTCAGATATTTGAATATTTTTAAATTCATTCGGTGGCAGCTGATTTTAATAATTTTCTATATGTGACCCAGCCGGAAAGAAGGGACCTAGTGTAAAAAAATCGATGTCTCATTTTTCACGTTTTTTGTCCAAATGACATCAAATCTGGGCCAAACATAAAAATAAGAACTTCAATTTTTTTTTGAACAAGGTCCCTTCTTTACGGCAGGGTCAAATATGAATAGAGGTAGAGATTTGTATCTGCTTTGGATTATGCATTTTCTGTAAAATTTCCAAAATTCGGAATAATTTATCTAACCTTATAGCAAATAGTGTTAAAAAATTTAATTAGGTCGTAATTTTGCATAAGTATGGAATTTTTTATTTGAAAAATTGTTTGAAACGTAAAAATTAATTTTGAAAAATTACAGATTTTTTAAAATTTTTGCTTCAAGATTTCAAAAAAAAACTAGACACACTCTGTGTCAAAAGAGCGGACTTCCTAACATGTACAAACTGGTGACTAATCGCAAGAATTCAAACTTTTAATTCATTTTTCTCCAACACAGTGAGCTTTTCAGACCAATTCTTTTCTCATGGCATCCATCCTAACTATTCTTTTAATCTCTGTTTTTCCCTACAAAGCATCAATACATATTTTCAAAAACAGAAATAAATTTTGAACTCGAAAAGCTCAACTTTCAACGCATTTGGCAACTGTTTTTCTCTACGATGCACCATTCGCGAGATATTTTTGAAAAATTAGTTCAATTAAGTAGACACATTATAACTAGAATTGACCAATCACAAACCTTCAAACTTTGAACTCAATTTTCTCACAAATGGCGAGCTTTGAAGAAAAATGTAAGAGGACCAAAGTTGTAGAGCGTGAAATTCCTAACAATCCTTTTGGCCTCTGTTTTTCTCTATAATGCACCGTTCGCGAAATATTTTTGAAAAATTAAATTATTTAAGAAAACACATAATCACAGGAACTGACCAATCACAAGCCTTCAAACTTTGAACTCAGTTTTCTCATAAATGGTGAGCTTTTAAGAAAAGTTCATGAGAACAAAAGTTGTAGAGCTTGAAATTCCTGACCATCCTTTTGCCCTCCGTTTTTCTCTACAATGCACCGTTCGTGAGATATTTTCGAAAAACTGACTGAACTTCGAACTCGAAAAGCTCAACTTTCAAAGCACGGATCGGCTTCAAAATTTAATCAGCTCTTCTCCTATATACCATCTAATCACCATAAAATTTTCAAGCCAATTGGTCAACTCTAACGTGAGTTATCACGTCAGAAAGAAATATCCCAAAAATCAGCTTAAAAGTTGAAAAGCTCAGCTTTCGCTGCACAGAATTTCACCAAAATTTAATCAGCTCTGCTTCTATATGGTCTACACCTACTGTAAAAATTTCAGTCCGATCTGTTCAGTTTAACGAGAGAAATCGCGTCAGAACGAAAAGGCTTCAACAAACAAACAAACAAATAAATAAAAAAACCCTTATGATTGCAATAGCGGATTCCCGCTAGAGCGGGAAGTCCGCTAAAAAATGTGGATGGATATTTTTTTTGATTTGAAAATGGGGAAGAACGAAGGAAAAAGAAAGGTTTGAAAGGCTGAGAATTTGAAATTTTATTTTGATTTTTTTTTTTGGGGGGGGGGGAGGGGGTCCACAAATTTTCGTACAGGAGTTCACACTTGTTTCTTCTAATGAATCCATAATTATCTACAAAAATTTCAATTTTGATAAAATTCTTACCTATATAATTGGTTTATTTTAGAGTCATTCATTTGTTGTTATTTTTTGCTTTCACGCGTATTGAGTTTTTGTATGGTGGCCAGCTGAAAGTTTTCCCATTTTTTTTTTTCAATTTCAACTTTTCGTGTACCTTTTATGGAAGTAGTTGTATTGGTTTTTTTTTTCAACTTTTTAAACAGGATTGCAACGTATGTGTGTAGACTGTAAAAGGCTTCAAAAAATTAAGTTTGATTGCAGAGAAAAACAGAAAGATAGCAGCTTGTCGTTCCTTTCCTCTCCCCTCTTTCCATCTGAAATTTTCAACCAGAGGACAGAGGAAATAAGCCCGAGTCAAAAATTTACAAACGTGGTTATTTCTTTATCTTTTCAATAAAAAATTTGATGTATTTCAAGTCTGAAAAAAAGATTTAAAAAAAAAATCGAAAAAATGTGACAAATGCTGAGTCGAAATTTTTCAGTTCATCTTGAAACGCAACTGATTCGGTATGTTTTTAGCGGACTTCCCGCTCTAGCGGGAATCCGCTATTGCGATCATAGTGATTTGTTTTTAGCGGACTTCCCGCTCTAGCGGGAATCCGCTATTGCAATCATACTGGTTTGTTTTTTTATTTATTTATTTATATGTTTGTTGAAGCTTTTCTTTCTGACGCGATTTCTCTCGCTAAACTAAACAGATCAGGCTGAAATTTTTACAGTAGGTGTAGATTATGTAGAGGAAGAGCTGATTAGATTTTGGTGCAATTCTGTGCAGCGAAAGCTGAGCTTTTCAACTTTTAAGCTCAATTTTGGTACATTTTTTCTGACGCGATAACTCACGTTAGAGTTGACCAATCGACTTGAAATTTTTATGGTGATTAGAAGGTGTATTGGAGAAGAGCCGATTAAATTTTGAAGTCGATCCGAGCTTTGAAAGCTGAGCTTTTCGACTTTAAAGTTTATTCAGTTTTTCAAAAATATCTCACGAACGGTGCATCGTACAGAAAAACTAAGGTCATTTTGATAGTCAGGAATTTCAAGCTCTACAACTTTGGTTCTCATGAATTTTTCTTGAAAGCTCACCGTTTACGAGATAATTGAGCTCAAAGTTTGAAGGTTTGTGATTGGTTGATTTCTATTACTTTTTGTTTTCTTTATTCGACTGATTTTTTGAAAATAAATCGCGAACGGTGCACCGTAGAAAAAAACGGAGAGCATTTTGATAGTCAGGAATATCAAGCTCTACAACTTTGGTTCTCATAAATTTATCTTGAAAGCTCCCCATTCTTGAGAAAATTAAGTTCAAAGTTTGTAGGTCTGTGATTGGTCAAATCTTGTTATTATGTGTTTTCTTCATAAAATTAATTTCATACAGTGTTGTCAATGATAAATTCGTTTTCAAATGATTCAATTGAATGAATCAGTCGTTCGTTAACGATTTATTTGAATGAATCAGTCAACAGTCATTCGTGAATGATTCGTTTCATTGGATCAGTTGTTCGCGAACGATTTGTTCGATTGAATCAGTCATTCGTGAACGATTATTTTGATTGAATCAGTAGTTCGCGAACGATTTGTTTGATTGAATCAGTCGTTCGCGAACAATTTGTTCGATTGGATCAGTCGTTCGCGAACGATACGTTTGAATGAACGAACGATTGAATCAGTTGTTCGCGAACGATTTCGTTCGTGAATGATTCGATTCATAGATTAAAAGTTGAGCTTTTCATAAGTTTGAAGTTTATTTCTGTTCTTGAAAATATGTATTTCGCCAGAGCGATGCTTTGTAGGGGAAAACAGACACCAAAAGAATAGTTAGGATGGATGCCAAAAGAAAAGAATCGGTCTGAAAAGCTCACAGTGTTTGAGAAAAATGAATTGAAAGTTTGAATTCGTGCAATTAGTCACCAGTTTGTATATAATAGGAAGTCCGCTCTTTTGACACAGTGTGTCTAGTTTTGTTTGTTTGTTTGTTTTATTGTTGAAGCCTTTTCTTTCTGACGCGATTTCTCCCGTTAAACTAAACAGATCAGGCTGAAATTTTTACAGTAGGTATAGATCATATAAAGGAAGAGCTGATTAGATTTTGGTGCAATTCTGTGCTTGGAAAGCTGAGCTTTTCAACTTTGAAGCTCATTTTTGAAGTATTTCTTTCTGACGCGATAACTTACGTTAGAGTTGACCGATTGACTTGAAATTTTTATGGTGATTAGAATGTATGTAGGGGAAGAGCTGATTAAATTTTGAAGTCGATCCGTGATTTGAAAGTTGAGCTTTTCGAGTTTAAAGTTTACTCAGTTTTTCGAAAATATCTCGCGAACGGTGCATCGTAGAGAAAAACGGAGGCCAAAAGGATAGTCAGGAATTTCAAGCTCTACAACTTTAGTTCTCATGAATTTTTCTTGAAAGCTCACCATTTTCGAGAAAATTGAGTTCAAAGTTTGAAGGCCTGTGATTGGTCAGTTTCTGTGATTGTGTTTTCTTAATCGAACTGATTTTTCGAAAATATCTCCCAAACGGTGCATCGTAAAGAAAAACGAAGGCCATAATGATGGTCAAGAATTTCACGCTCTACAACTTTGGTTCTCATGAACTTTTCTTAAAAGCTTGCCGTTTGTGAGAAAATTGAGTTCAAAGTTAGAAGGCTTGTGATTGGTCAATTCTAGTTATAATGTGTCTTCTTAATAAACTGATTTTTCAAAAATATCTCGCGAACGGTGCATCGTAGAGAAAAACAGAGACCAAGTGCATTGAAAGTTGAGCTTTTCGAGTTCAAAATTTATTTTTGTTTTTGAAAATATGTATTTCGCATGAGCGATGCTTTGTAGGGAAAAAACAGAGACTAAAAGAATAGTTAGGATGGATGCCAAGAGAAAAAAATTGGTCTGAAAAAGTGAAAAGCTCACAGTGTTGGAGAAAAATGAATTAAAAGTTTGAATTCTTGCGATTGGTCACCAGTTTGTATATGTTAGGAAGTCCGCTCTTTTGACACAGTGTGTCTAGTTGTTTAATTAAGATTTTGGATGGATTTTTTTTTCGTAATTCGCTTCTGAAAAGCTTAAAATTCCCTAAATTTTGCAATTTTTATTTGTTCTATAATTGTCTCTTATTACACGATTGTTATTTGATGAACTTCTCCTCCTTTTCCTTTGCGCACAAGCTGCAGATTTGGAATTTCACGGTTTTTTTCACCTTTAATATTGATTCCGGGCAAAAAATTGGTCACCACTGAAATTTTCCCGTAAATTCGTAAACTGTAATGAAGAACGAAAGACGGCGAAATCCTTTATAATTTTTCTAAAAAAATTAGTCCGCCGTAATGAAGGACACGAAGTGATTAAATACTCTACCTTTTTTATCTTCAGAAAAAAATTTATTCAAAGTATTTTTTATCTCGCTCCCAACTGAATTTCTGATTTCGACGTACCTGCTACAAGTCGAAAGCTGAGAAATGAACACGGAGGAGGGCAGAAGGGAGCTTCAGGACGCTCGTAAATTTAATTTAATTTGATACTGGAAATTTTTTCGACCAAACTGTGCCTTTCGTTGTTACGAATTTTTAAAAATAAATCGACGTTAAATTCTAGATTTTTTCCCCAGATATCCTTCATCGCAATACGCCACAAGAGGTATTCGAACAAGAAGCATGAAAAAAAAAACCGCTTCGCACAGCCTTACAAAATAAATTATTCCGTTCGACGTAAAAAATGTAAACGTAGCGAAAATTTCGCTTCTGGTTAATTCATTAAAAAGCCTTACGAAATTTACGAATAAATTATTCACGGTTTATTTATCGAAGTACGCGGTTGGCTCGGTGTTCAGAAAATTTCACGTATAAAATCTTTTTACGGCGTTATCATAGGGCAGCAGCGCGGTTGAAAATATCGTTTAATTATTTAGCTATAGGTATCGAAATTTTAGGGAAAATTTTACCTCGTATACCCTTTTTTTGGGGGGTAGGATTTGGCCACGGAAGAAGTATAACGAGAATATGATGAATGTCGCAACTCGCAAGGGTATGAATGGCACGTTTACCTTACCCTTGGTTGGGTTGTATTACGTACCCAGCTACCCATATTTGGATAGGGTAAAACGTATACTATAATTAAATCGTTATGTAGTTATATCGATCGAGAAAATACGTGTAAATTTCGTCAATGGTTTATTTTTGGGTTCGAAACGTACCTCGGCAGATGCCTTAGAAGGAGGGGAGATACGATCCGGGTCAGCGGCACCTGTTTAATGTGCCCAGTCAAGTACCGTTTGACAAAACGTTTAGTACGATCGAGGTACAAATATGGAAAGTTTTTCTCGTATATTTCGATTTTTCGAAGGGATGGTTTCCGACGAAGAGAGAACGACGAGGGTGTATAAAGTTACTCGACGATACGACGTTGGAAAGGTGCAGGGTGGGAATAACTTAGTATGTGTGTCATTTTCTCATCGTCGTCGTCGTCGATATTATGGTAATTTGAGCATCCCCGGTATTATGACTAAAGGAAACGTGTGTTTTGTTCGGAATTACGCCGAAGGCTGCGGTATAGCGAGGTGTCGGTATGGTATACTTGGAAATTATAATATATTGGGTTGAGCTTCGCTATACGTGTACGAAAATAGGAAAATGCTCAAAGGAAAATGAGAGCAATATCGGTGAAAAATTTCTACGCTATAAATTGAACTCGATTTGATGGATTGTCTTCGTACTATGGCGAAGAAATCCTCCCCCTACTTCATTTCCTCTCATTCTCGACAGGATACACTTTGTGTAGTAAATTTCACCAGTACGTAAAGCTGGCTCGATTGATGAAGCACGAGCGCCAGGATGAGAAGGTATTTTGTAATTAGAATAATTTAAACTGGGAAAACGTCGAGTCGACGATGAATTTGGTAAAGATGTGTGCGGTCGTGGTAGTATTTGTGTTTACATTTTAGTTGGGAAATTCTCTCGTACCGTGAATGTTGTTTATTTTGGAGTAACACACGAGTACGATTTGATGCTGGCAGAACTACCTACGTATAAAAGAAAACGAAACAAAAAGAGAATGAGCTGAAATTCAAGCATTCTGTTTCGTTAATACTCGTATCATTTGTGTGCCTGGTTTGCCAGATAGGTATGGTCTTCCATTGCCATGAATCCAGCAGGGATGAAAACCAAAATATACAAAAGAAATCAGTTTTGTTTGAGCCTTTACAGTTTTAAATATTCTTCATTTCGGTTTCTGTTACAGTTACAGCAGAATAATAATAGTTTCGGTTCGAAAAAACGGGTTGATTTCTATATTTTCAAAATATAGAACCAATGACCAGAAAAAATTTTGAAATTTTGTCAATTTAGGAACTTGGGATTTTTTTAATTTCCCAAAAATTGAAATATTATAGATAAAAGTTATCTTCTTAGTTCTTTCAAAGAATTTAGGAAATTACAAATTTGAACAAGTCAACAAGCTGAACAAACAGCAGAAATACTCGAAAAAATGTAATAATATCATTTTTCTTGAGCATTGTGAAAAGATACCTGCGTTATGTCGCATCATATTTCATCGCCCTCAACAATACCAAAAATCAAAAAAAAAAAAAAAGGAAAAGAAAACTGAAATTATAAATTATGTTTTGGCTTCGGTTTTAAATTCAATATCAGTTTCAGCTGCATCTACTTTTATATTTGAGTTTCAGTTCCAGTTTTTGACCTATGCTCGAGTATAGAAAACCTTTTCTTTTTTCTTTTGATTTGATATTTAGGTTTTTCAGATTTTTTGAAAAAATGGAGGCTATGAATTATTTTGATTTTTCAATTTACAAAATAAACGTAATAGTTTTTTTGATCAGTTTGCTTCGAAGGTTAGGGGTTTCAGGAGTTACTCTTACGGTTTAGATGGATTTTTTAAAAAAAATGATACCCATAACTATTGTCAATTTTTAAATTCTCAATAATTTATTATTTTGATTTTTCCCTTTCAAATAATAATTCCTCTCTTATTTCTATTCAGAACTGCAATTTACCAAAAAAAAAGTTCAAAAATTTTCCAACTTGGAATTTAGACCCAATTTTTCAGATCAAAAATGACCTTTTTTTCAACACTGAAACTTGTAACCATAAATCATATTCAAAACAAAGAGAGGTTCAATTTTGCTGTGTATGTACTTAATGGATCTTCAGTGAGAAATTTTGCAAAAAATATTCACGGTGTAGTGATTTCTTATATCTTTTGAGATAGAATAAAGTAGAAATTCAATAAATATGGCGAAGAGTAGTTTTTTAATTTTAGATTTTCTTTTATTAGATTACATAGGTCGACACGATTTTTGTTTCTGGGTTCCGATTGCCAAATTTAGGTGGCTTTTGTATAAATAATGAAGAGGGAATTTTTCGACTCAAGTTTACTTGGGAGGGGGGTGGAGGGGCCAAAAAAAACACCAGATTTTTTAATGGCAATAAGCCTGAGTATTACAAAAAAAAATTGAAAATTTTTTTTTCTAATCTTGTAAAAAATTTTACGACAAATCTATTGCCGCAAACCGAAGACCACTATCTCTTTTAGAAAAAAAGTTACAGCTCATTGTTTCCAAAATTTTGTGAAAAAACGCATTAAATTTTTCGCGAGAAAGGTACAAAAAATGCGATTTTTTCACAAAATTTTGGAAACAATGAGCTGTAATTATTTTCCTAAAAGAGATGGAGGTCCGCGGTTTGCGGCATCCGATTCGCTATGAAATTTTCTACAACTCTCACCATGGTCATTATGGTCTTAAAACCCTTACTTTTCTTGCAAATTTCACTTTTTCGCAAGAAAGGTACAAAAAATGTGCTTTTTTCACAGAATTTTGGAAGGAATGAGCTGTAACTGTTTTTCTAAAAGAGATGGAAGTCTACGGTTTGCGGCATTGGATTTGTCGTCAAATTTTCTATAAGATTGGTCCACAAAAATTTTTTCAATTTTTTTTGTAATGTTCAGGCTTATTGCCATTGAAAAATCAGTTTTTTGCCCCTTCCCCCAAGTAATTTTTGGAGGCCAGGATTAAGCAAGGTGATGTATTTTGAGGTCTAAAATCAGAATTTCGGCATGAGAAGCCAGAAACAGAGCCCAAAATTTCTTTTGTCGACCTGTGTTATGAATCAACCAAGACTACATCTCTTGGGGTGTAAAATGTCTCATACCTTGAAGATTTTCAAGAATAACTATCTAATAAACAAATCACATAGGAGCGAGTTCCTGACTTCGTTTAAACAGCCATAAAAAAATAGGTACATTATATGCAGAGAACCGAAGTTCGAACAGTAATAAAGGAGCCATCGAGACTGGTAGTGCTAAAAGAGATTCGAGAGGGAGAAGTAATTGGAACGAGTGGCTTGGATTCGATCGCCGGTTAAAATATTCGAGACTGGATAATTTACGCCCTTTTTGAGAATAGTCGGAAGTTCTAAATTAAAAGCGTACCGCGCCCTTATCCCGTCCAACCAGAAGAGAAGACGGGAGGAAAGTTAAAAAGTGCTTTATTAGATACCTACCTTCTTGCGTTTCGCCTTTTTCTCTTCGTCTTTACCTTTAAAACGTCGTAGAGCTGTAAAAAAAAGGTAAGGAGAAGAAAACACGCACCTAAAGAGGGTTTAAGATAAACTACTTTTTTAGTGTTTTCATTGCCGAGCTCGAATAAAATATCATAGGAAACAGTTGCCCTTGTTGCCTTCTAACAACCGAATACATTTCCTTTTTTCTTCTTTTTACTTCTGTATTATTGTTCGCTATACAATCCGGAGACCAGACAAACTGAGTTTTTGGGAGTTGGAAAAAAGAGACAGGAGGAGGTAAAAAATGCCATCAAGACATACCGCCGCTGTGCTGTGTCGGCATTAACGTTGATAAATTATATAACGGCGGTATTTTCGCGAGGATTTAAACGTATCCGCGATAAAGAAGGATGGCGACGAGGAGGAACCAGGACGTAGCATTATTTTCCATGTTTCTGCTCGGCAAGACAAAATCGCGCGCTAATTTTCCTCCTTCTTGGGTTTTCTTTCGCAATGTCTGAGTCTTTCGCTCTGTTCGGCTGTGCTTTGTACAGCGGTGTATCCGAAACAAGGAAAAACTGCGTGCGGCTGCGGACGTTGATGTGGCAGGATGGCAGGACAGGCGAATCGAGGGTACACCGGTGACGGAGATAGCAGCAACAGTTATAACATTGATTTCTCGTCGTCTCGCCCTCCCTTCGCGACCCAGCACCAACCAGCCAATAAATTCTTCACAAATCGACCCCAGCGCTATTTCCAAGATTAACTCTATCGTTATTTTGTACCCTCGGCTCTCCCCCGAGTTCAAAACTCCGTACGATGGCCGCGGCGGGGGTTTCTTTTCCTTTTGCGATAATTTGTCGGCGGTGTGTTTTTCTATATCGGAACGTCTTATATTCGACGACTATACGCAAGGGTTGTGCGTTGGAATACGAGCAGGGAAGGATTCGTGTAGTCGTGTCTTATTATCGATGTTTTACCGCTTTTTTGACGGCTTCTACGTGGAGATTTGAAAAATAAATAGAATTTTGATTCGACGAACGAGCCGGGGCAGAGAAGACGGTGTTTTTTTTCCATTTGTCGACGAGCTTATAGAAGGTAAAGGAAAAAAAAGGGTGGAAAACGAATCGGCGTTGTTTGCGTCGGGTAAATAAAAATTCTCCCGTAATGATTCCTTTCTGCCGAGTTATCATGCTGAAAGGTAAAGAGCATAATGGTATAATGAGCTTTGAAAAGTTTATTCGACGTGTAGCTCGGGCTCGCGACTTGGAGGTAATAAGCACGTGGTCGTGTGTGTAGGTTGTCGACGCAACGTGCAGGTCGAAGGCATAGCTGAGGCAGAAGGGGTTGCTAAATACGTATATCGATCCGATAAAAAGGTTTATTGAAAATGGCCGTCGAATCGGTGAAAGTAAATTTTTTATGGTTGGGAAGTTGAGCTTTTTCGAAGTGAAAAAATAGAAAAGGTTGAGGGAGGATTTATGTTTATTTATGATTATGAAATCGAGAGTGTTGGGTGAGCTGGGGTATTTTGATGAGAGATTTGGTAGAAAATGGGCGATTTTGAGGGATTGGTTGAAAATTTAAATGATTTTGGTAAGGAAATGAGAAAGAATGAATTGTTGAATATTCTCAAGTCATTAGTAACAAAGCATGAGATTATTTTCGACCTCACGTTTCAGTGTAATATTTGAAGATGTTGAAAACCAATTTAAAAGCTGCTTAAATCTGTAGTTTTTTCGATTCATCGAGAAATTTTATTTTTAGTTCGAATACCTAATCAGATTTGAATCGAAAGTGTAGGAAATTGATGACTCGAAAAAAAGATCCAAGCTGTCAGGCGTCTTTAAATAAATACATTTTCATTCATTCATTCAAGAAATTTGCAATTAGAATCCGAAAAAATTATATGTAGGTGTAGGTACCTACCTAATAAAACCAGAAAAAATGAAAAAATTGAAAAAATCTGAATTTTTTTGTCTTTCTAATAATGCTAAAATATAAACTTCGGTTCATTTCTGACTGATTACTAAAAAAGGTGAGATTTGATCCTAAAAACAGCCAATTCATTCTTTCCCCAAGCTGTATTTTATAATGAAATTGGATGCTTTTTAATTTTGAAAAAATTAAAAGAAGATTTAAAACGGCCAAAAACAACATTTCCAACCGTACAATTCCATTTGTTTGGAAAACGAGATTGTTTTACCCCTCGAAATGGAAAGAATCGTTGCTTTTGACTGAATTGAAGCGTCGAAAACAATTATCATAATTTTTAATTTACGCAGTTCCATGATCTCTTTGCTTTGTCTGCGAATTTTGCGAAAAATGAAAATTGATTAAAAGTGCAGCTGTTTTGTTTGCAATTCTAATTTACCTGTTTTTTAAATCTATAAATGGTAATTTTCACGTTTTGTAGAGTTTTCAAGTCAATTGTCGCACGTGTCAAATTGTGCCAATTTGCCTCTTAACTCGCGTGCATGGCGATCTGGTTAATTATGGAGTCTGCTTTCTAGAAAATCTGGTATTATCATATGATAAATCTAGGAATTTTACCAATCTATAAAGAAAATTTTTGATATCCTCTAAATTTTATCGAAAAAATCCAAATATTTTTGAGTCGTATTTCATTACAAAAACTATACATACTTTTTCAACCTTCAATTATTCAGTATTGCAAAAACTTTGACCTGGTTACTGGTTATTCGAGCTTGGATTTTTTTGTATTTTTCATTCACCTGTTCGAAAATATCCAGACTCCAGAGATGATCATTTTTTTGTAATATTATTTTAAAAATTTGAAACTTTAAAAAAAGTAGTGCAATAATCAAACCTTTGAGTTTTTGTAACTCTGTAACTCTCTTTCTTTTCCTCCCATAGAATGAAAAAAAAAACAACGAAAGTCAAACGAAACAAAAAATTGTTGCGAGCAATGGCTTGAATTTTTTTTTACAAATTGATGGATTTGTTTCAAAATTTTGGAAAACACGTTCTATTCCTCGCGAAAAATTGGTCTCACTACCTATGTGACTGTTGAAATAGCACCGAATAACGATGTTCGTTAATTTTTTTTGTCAAGTTGACAGATTATTGAAAGTTTTTGAAAAATTTTGGTCTGGAAAACTTGAAAAAATCAGAATAATGTTTCGCTGGGGCCAAATTCAAAGTCATTTTTGAGGAGGAGGTAGGAAGAAGTAATAAGAACCAATTGAAATTTATCAGTCAGGAAAGAATGGGATAGAAGGAATAAAGGCTTCATCATGATTTTTTTATTTTGCTCGTCAATTTGTATTATCGCACAGAATAAGTAATATCTCATCAGAATGAAATCACTAAAAATTAGTTGAATTTTTATAAATTTACTACAACATACAAAAATCATGATAACGAATAATTTCCACCCTCGTTTCGCTTGGACAGGGCTCTTATTTTCTTTCTCTTTGAAATATTATTATTCAACATTTTCAATCGAAATTAATTTCACAATTTTTGTTTTTTCTTATGGAATTGCCACCGTAGTCGTCTTCATGTGTCATTCCCTTTTTTCGGAAATCTTAACTTGCCTGTGTCAGTAGACTTCATTTGTAGAATAAATACATTCTATAGCTATCATGATTATTCTTCAAGTTTGTTGGAATTGATAAATTTTTGCATGTACCTAAAACTTTTCCGTTTTATTTTTAGGCAATAAAATATTTATGGTTCGTGTTTTTTTTTTAAATTTTTGCTCGAGCTTTGTTCAGAACGAATGATTTTTCCTTCTGACATTCGAAACTGACGTTTGAAACTTTGATGAATTGATATGAATAAAAATTGACATAAAATTCATCTTAAATATCTGTTTTGAAAATTTCTCTTTCTTGGCATTCGTGTAGTTTTCCTCTCTTAAATTTAATATTGGCGAAACATCCATAAACGTAGTAGTTCCGAGAATATTTTTTGGCATTTGAAAATTTTATTTTCTAAAATTTTTGTCTTTGAATTCAAAGACGAAGAATTGAAGTTCTAAATTTTAAAGGAAGGGAAGGAAGATGAGGGAATTAGAAATCAATTAAAATTTATCAGTTGAAAAAATATTGGAGAGCAGTGTGAAAGATATGTCTTTCCAGAGCTATGCAATTTTTTTTTGCAAAATTTGTTCGAAAGGTTCTCCCTGCTGATGTTGAGAATTTGTTGGACACTTTGCACGTTTTCATTTTGCTCGTCAATGCCAATTTGTATTATTTTCAACTTATAAATAGGTAAGGGTTCATTAATTATTTTATTCAAAATTTTACATTCAAAATTTGTATTCAATGTCAGAAATGTTGCTGTTGCCAAATGTTATGTTTTTTTTCCTTTGCCATCAAAAAACTATCATTTTCAATCCTTTCAATTTGAATCTAGTCGTCAAAAACCCATTCAAAAAAAAATCATTCATTCAAAACTAAAAAATAACACGACGACAAGACGTATTATCTACCATATGCGAAAGTACAGACAAAGAAACTTTCTGAGACGCTTTCAATATGCACGGTACTTCGTTTCCACATCTGCACTATCAGGGTGCTGCTGTGCTCTTAAGCTTCCATCTCAATTAACTGTTGCACTTAATTCAAATCCCAATGCCGTCGTCGCAGCGTTTTCGTCTAGTATATGGTAGCAAGGTACGAGTACATGGTACGGTAGAGCAGACTCGCTTTAGCGAATTTTTCATTCGGCGAAAAGCACAAGCTCTAAGCTAAACAAACGACTAAGTGAATTTAAGTGTTCCTGAATGGATTAGTGTAGCGTGTTACTCGAGCCATAATTTAGAAGCGCGGCACTTCCTGCGAAGAAAAATTCCAATCCTCGCTGTTCGCATCTCTGCTCTGAATTCTGGAGCGTCGTCGCCATCGCCGGTGGCGTTATTATTGTTTAAATTTGTGTATACACGAGGTCTAGTAACGTAGAATATCGCGAGTTAGCGTTTAAATCGTTTATAATTTTACGTTTTTTTTCATTTCATCTTCCCCTTGGTGTCTGCTTGGTAATCTGTAGTGCTCCCTTTTTGGTAGCTGATTCTCGACGGTTTTTGCTCTCTGTGTACCATTTTCCCATCCTGAGTATTATACTTGTACGTATTATGGCACGGATACGTAAAAAGGGTCAAAGACATTTACAATTTAGTAACCGCGTGCTCGTTTTATGATTATAAACGACGAAACAACGTAACCAGCGCGTCTCGTCGAGGTAAATTTGCCTCAGTGTACCGAGTATTTTGATCGTTTGAGTGTATATGGCAAAGTACTATTATTGTACGTTCGTAAGTGTAAAGTACGATGCTTTAATACGATACGAATACCGACTCGACGACGAAAAACGGAAAGAAATTATTATCGCGTTTATCCTATCCAGTATCCGGATCGGTTGTCGTACCGTTTTGTAATGGTAAATGCAGCGAAGGCGGCTGCTAAGGTCGGTTTTGTATTTACCAGAATTAAATGCTCGATCCAGCATAGTCGTCTACGCTGCGTAAATTCACCATTTACAAAAAGAATGGGAAAGGATGACTGCGGTGCGTATTACGACGCGTTGGAAAATCATTATCGTGGGTATTCAAAATGAGATGTACGGATCACTGGATACGAGAACATCGCTGATTCTCGATAATTATCGATGATGGCTGATCCAGCCAGTCTCGTGAGTCTTACGTAGGTATTCGGTAAAACAATCGAATGAGAACTATAAAGATGAAAAAAACTACATCGATTACCAATACGCCGAAATAATTGGCCCGTCGTCTCGCTCCTCTACCTTGATCCTATAGTCATTGGCGATCAGAGCAAATACGCGAGTACTTATGCCGAAAAGTCAGATTTGCGCGGGTTTTATTCGACACGATCGGCGAGATGGGTCGAGCAATCAGCTCCGGCAGCAGAGTATTCGCCATCGTTCGACCGTTAACTCAAATACGTTAATGAGGCTGATCGATGGCACGGACAGTTAGCCAACTGTTCGACCATGATTCGCCAAAGGAAACGCTGCGGCGTCGATTTGATGAGGTTTTTTTTTGCTTCGTCCGTCGTGTTTTTCTTAACCTCGTCGTTCGCCTGATTGTTTTCCCGGATGCATGCGCGATGTGCTGGTGAGATGTGGAATGAAGAGTCACTTTGGTAAATAGATCGGGTTGGATGGTTGAGTTGGGTAAAAGTGGATTTGGGGCGTGGGTGGAGAGTAGGAGTTTGACTTGAGTTAAAATGTCTAAAATTAATCACAATCTAATATGAATATTTTCTCAATCTATAACGCGCTTGAAATGTATTCTCGCAAAAATGTCTAATTCTCTTGATTTTGAAACACAATGCAAGGTGTAGATCTTGATCCTAGATATCATATGACTGTTTTAATCATTGGTCCCCTGTGTTAATTCTGACAAAATTATTAATATCGACTTATCACCTATCACATTTGAAACTAGTTACCAAATTGAATCCTTGAACACAAATATTGATACCTAGACCTACCATTCAGTTGTATACCTAATTCTGATTTTTAAACAGAAATGTAAACTTCGATATGAGAAATCAGTTCTGGTATCAGAACTTTAGTTAAGGTATCAGAATTCAGTTTTGGTATCTGAAATTAATTTTGGTATCAGAAATTAATTTTGATATCAGAAATCAGTTTTGAATGTCACAATTGAGTTTTGACATCTGGAATCAATTTTAACTTCGGAAATAAGTTTCGATACCAGAATTAAGTTTTGATATCAGAGATCACCAGAATTAAGTTTTGATATCAGAGATCACCAGATATCAGTTCTGATATCAGAAATTATCAGATATCAGTTTTGATATCAGAAATCATCAGATATCGAGATATTAGTTCTGATTTCAGAGATCATCAGATATCAGTTTTGATATCAGAAATAATCAGACAACACTTTTGACATCTTGAATTAGTTTTGACTTTAGAAATTATCAGATATCAGAAAATCAATTTTGATGTCAAAATCAGTTTTGAATATCAGAATATTTGATACCAGAATTGGGTTTTGATATAAGATATCAGTCTTGATATCAAAAATCATCAAATATTACTTCTGATATCAAAATTTATCAAGTATCAGTTTTGATATCAGAAATCATCAGACAACACTTTTGACATCAGGAATCACAGTGGCGTCGGAAAGTGGGGTGCAGGTGGTGCATTGCACCACCCCAAAATTCTGAGAGGGGTGCAAAGTATCGTTTGCACCCCCCCCCCCCCCAAATCACACCAAAGAAGAATTTTCAGAGCATTAAAACAATGTAAAAATGTTGTTTTTGAGCCTTAAATTTCTAATTTTTTTAAAGCTTCGCCCTCGCTTCGCTCGGGCATGAATAACATCTCAATTATATGACCTATTCAAGGCAAAAGTGCGATAAAAAGTACATTTTTGCCCCTCTCCCCGAAAAATTTTCTGATTTTCCAAGGCTTTATACTCATTTTGCACCCACCCCAAAAAAAAGCTTCCGACGCCACTGAGGAATCAGTTTTTATTTTAGAAATTATCATAAATCAGTTTTGATATCAAAACTGATTTCTGGCAGCAGAATGAAAATCAGATATCAAAATTGATTTATGATATTATTGTCTGAAATCAAGGTCTGATGTCGAAATTGATTTCTGATATTGATGCCTGACATCAAAATTGATATTTGATATCAAAATTGCTGGCAGCAGAATGAAAATCAGATATCATAATTGATTTCTAGTAGCAGAGTAAAAATCAAGTGATATCAAAACTTTTGATATCAGAAATCAGTTTTGATATCAGGAATCAGTTTTGATATTAGGAATCAGTTCTGTTACCAGAAAGAAATATCACTCATTAATTTTTATTGTAAAAGCTAAAATACTGATACAAAAAAGTCGAGTTTTATTCCAAGTATTGATATTTAAGAATGTGTAAATTTTGATAAGTATTAATACCTTGGACATAAATCTCATTCTGATATCAGGAATTAATGTTGATACCAGATACCAAGTATGAAATCAAAATCAGATACCACTTTTTATCGTAAAATCAAAACATTGAAACCAATAGTCGAATATGACGTTAATTTTGATAGCAGATAACGATCCAAGTATTATAATATTAAGTAGGTAAACTTATTTTTGTTTGCTAGGGATTATGATGCATGTTTATAAGGAAGTTCTGACAATTCAAGACCTTTTTTTTAAAGACAAATCGGAGTGGAAACGGAGAAGGGAACAGAATTTTCAAAATTTCTTTCTGAGATTGATATTTTTTCATTTTTTTCTGACTGTTTTGAGAAAAGTTCATCGTTTCGGAAAATTTTTTATTCGAACCTAATTTTCCCAAGTGGAACTGAAAGTTTGTCTCTGTACGAGGTAGGCAAGTTGCCTAGTATGAAATGTTTGTAAATAAATCGTAATGTTTTGAAAGGTATTTTTTTTCAAATTTTTACAATATTGGCCAGAATTTGGCCTTGTACAATTGTCATTGATCTAATTTCCTTTCCCTCTCTTCTAGCGAAATTTTGCAGGGTATGTATGTTACTTGAGAACGACTGTCGATCATTTTAGCAAATACATATTTACTGTGTTTCTTTACAAAATTTTGAAATATTTTATCTGGAAAACTTCAAAATTTTGATGTATGGTTTGAAAGAATTAGTAGATCTAGTTGACAGAAAAAAATTAGCATAAAATCCAAAAAATCTATTATCTTTAAAAATCAAATTTGATCCTCTCAAATTCTAATTGTGAAATTTTCTCACCCAGAACTTCACTCTCCCAGAGCAATATTTTCCCATCATCTTGTCTCAGAACCGTAATATTCTCAAGTACGGTTCGGAAAATTTCCAGCATACATATTCATAAACATCGGTTGTATTTGAATTATCGGTGTGACCGACCGGTACACCAACGAAACGGTCGTGCGACTACTTCATCGCGACGTCGACTACACCAGTTACCGTGTCGTGGCTAAGGCTCTTCTGTCGTGGTCGCTTCGTGTAAGAAAAAATAACACAACCAGCCGAGAAAAAAAAAGGAAAGAAAGAGACAGACAGAAGTGTTATATTAATGAAAATTTACGCTCTGTAAAATTATGTGCGTACGGTTATACGGCGGCTCGAGATAACTGGTCAGTTGTTCAATTAGAGACACCAATGAGTTTAGTTGCCCTTTACTTCTCGGTGTGTAGGTTTGCCCAGCCAGTGCCTCTTCCTCCTCCGCATTATAGTTAAATTCGTCGTATATACGTAAAAATACCCGAAGACTTGGAAAAATCACGTGCGATCGAAGGAGGTGGAATTTCGCGGTGTGTGCGTTATGTAGAACGCGACCAAGACGAAGACCCCGGCACTATGGTGTAATTTCAAGAAACCGAACCAAACATACGTAATTTTATTACCGTCGTTGCTCGCAATTGTAATATAATTTTTATAGAACGATTTCGTTCCGTTCGAGTGACGACGATGGCGGTGACACATTTGACGACGAGTAAGTTACGTACGTTAATCCTGACAAAGAGGAAAGTTTCTACATCGGCGTTTTCATCGCGCAAGGGAGAGAAAAAAGAGACTACCTGGGAAGAAAAGAATGACTCGATGGAAGGGTAAATACTTCGAAGGAAGTTTGTTCGATTAATCGCGAATTGAAAGCCTGGCGAAATGAAATCGGTATTGTGAATACGCAAGATTGACTACGATTGTAAGGTAAAAGACAGAAGCTGGGGAGATGCGGCACGTCGAATGATTTACGGAGAACTTTTAATGGTCGTGTATAGTGGAAAAGTTTCCTCTATCGTGTCTATGTTATTCGGCTAAATAGTCATCAAGAGAATACGTAAACAGGGATGTATGAAAAAAGCAGAGAAAGGTGGAAGCCAGTCGAGCGGAGGCAAGCACGAGGTTAGACCGGGTGTCTGTGGCACGGGGATGTGTGCTGTCGGAGTGAGAAAGACGTGTATGTCGTGGCAGCACAGACAGAGAAAGAGACACGAGCCAGGAAAATACAAAACGCACAGGAAAAACTGTTGCATTGACGGGAAGCACGGAAAGGAGACGAGGGGATTCGGAGGGGTTTTCGGAAAGGCAACGCGACGCGAATTGGAAAATCAATATATTCCAGCTAAACATTTTCTCGTCTCTTGGTTGGTAACTACGGCGATATGTGGGTTTTTTTCTCTTTCCGGAGGTAAAGGCGTTGGTGCGACTCGTAACAAAATGTTTACGTCGAATGATAAATTCTAGCTCGTCGATTGTGTTTCACAGACTGAGTGGTTTTCCCGGCGATGTGGCCAAGACGATATTGCTGTCGAATAAAATGAATGACGAATTTCGACATCACGTGTGATGGTTTTCTTCCACGTTTGAATTTTTTCTTCCTTGTTCAAAGACAATATAGAAAATGTAATTTTAACCATCGTGATGGGAATTTTACCTCGCCAAGTGTAACTTTAAGGATATTATACAGCCGGAGAACGTTGATTTCATGCAAGTTTTTTTTTTCCATCTAGAATTTTACAAGCGAACGAAGAAATACCAACGAGATGCTGACAAAGAAATTGCATACAGTTTGGTATTCTTCGCTTGGTAATCGGTTTCCCAACCCCTTGAATCTATCGTCTAGATTGAATTATTCGCGTTCGCGATTGCTAAAAAGGTGATGTATATGGAAACGGAATTCGAAGCGTATTCGTCGTTAAATATATATATAGTCATCTATGGTCAAAGTGGCATCATTTTTTATAACCCCTGCAAATTCTTCAAATGCAACATTAATAACATTGTGATATTGTACAGAATCTATAACTTCGTAAGTTTTTTTAAAAACGAATTTTAAAAATGATGCCACTTTACCTGTAAACTTCACAAAAAGATGCCATCTCGACCGTAGGCACGAAAAAAATTTTTTTGCTTCAAGGTGTAGAATATAAATGGTAAAGTGGCATCAAGTTTCTGATAGGTTTTCTGGCATCTATAGCACTTATCTTAGCCAAATAACAGCAAACGGAAACTGGCATCCGAAAAATGATGCCAGTTTCCAAAAAAGATGCCAGTTTACCTGTAGACGAAAAAAAAAGATGCCACTTTGACCATAGACAAATGTATACACCAGAGATAGTATATTATATTTTATTCTCAGCTCGGGCCAGACGAGAGGGTATCTTTTGATAAATTAGATCATTTAGATTTTCTGCTCGCCGTACCGGTATACGATTTTGATGGAAAGCACGTGGGCGTGGTTGGAGTGCTTTTATCGAGCTTGTTGGAAATGCGGAAGTCGTGTTTTCCATTAACGGTTGGCGAAATTTATCAGAAATTATGGGTGCTTTATTGTATAAACGAAAGACGATATTCGCATATTGATTCGATGGGCGGTGGCGACCATCGAGCAGATTTTGGCGAGAGAAAAAAATTGATGAGATTTTATCGCCTGAGATACCGTCGTAGATGAACCAGCGATGCTAAGGTGAAAGGATTTTACGAAGGGAGGGGATCTGTATGATACCGAAATAAGCTGGAATTCTTGAATTTTTATATATTCTATCTTGGAAATTGGTTTTTTATTGGCGGATGTTGTGGTATTATGGGTGTATGGTGTTTTTTTTCCGAAACCAAGCTAAGTGAACGATAAAGATAGGGGATGAGATGGACCAGGGATGTTGATGCCTTTAGCGTTATGAAATGTTGGTGTTTTTAGTCGTCTTACCATGTAATAGCTAAAAAAAGAAATTTAATAAGGTATCCACGTTGATGGGTTTATGGAAGCAAAGGGTGCTGTAGATCCTCTCCGGGTTTCGATATAAAGGTGGTGAAATTGAAGTAGTCGCTGGGTATGATAAAAATTAAGTTATGTGGTGAGGTTGGTTGGACTGTGGAGGTGCGTTTTGGCGCGATTTGTAATTGAAAGGGGGTGGAATTTATGAAAAATGAGGGTTTTAAACGCGCGGTATGGGTTTTTTGGTTGAAAGTTAGTTTTTAAAGGAGTTGGTTCCGGATATGAGCGAATATTTTGGTTGGTTTTTACCGTGATATTTTTTCTATAGATTTGATGAGATGTCATTTTTTTTACGGTGAAGGGTTGTTGATATTTTTGCGTATTTGAGTAGCATTGAAATCGTTTGTATTTTATTCGAATGTTTTTCATTGAGGGAGTCCAAATTTCTAAATCAGATCATTTTTTGAAAAAAAATCGTGGATTAATCTGTTGAAGGAGGGGGAGGGGGGGTCGATCTAAAATTCAAGATTTGGTATCAATGAAAAATCTGCGGTGGAAAATTTTGCCAAATAATCATAATTTTGCAGTAACTCCTTTTGGAATTTGGGACAAATAGAGAATAAATGAAAATTAAGTACGTAATAAATTTTACAATCGGTAACGTAACCTCCGTTTCCATTTTCATCTAAAAGAGAGAGGCGAATAATGAATTGAAGAGTCTAACAAATTTTAAAGCCATAAAATAGCACTAAAAACGGAAGACGATTCTGAAATGCTTTGCTTTTGGCTCAGAGGTTCTGTTTTTGTATTATTCATCATTTGAATTGAAAATTAAGTTACATTACCTCCTTAAAAAAAAAACAAACAAAAAAAAACACGAAATAAGGTGATACATAGTAGTTTTATTCTTCTTTCAGTTATGCTTCAAATTTTTGAATAATTTTTGAAGTTTTTTCTTTGCACTCTTCCATTTTATTTATTCTGCGTTTATTTATCAATTTTTGGGAGAGGAGTGAGTGCAAAAATCAAAATTTTCAATTTCGGCGAATAGTGGAGAAATGACTATGGATTTTTGTGGAAGGTGAGGAGGCGGGGGTGAATAACCGTATCGTTCTTGGTTTTTCCAAACTTCTGGAAATTTCTCCTTCAAAAGTTGTAAGTTTTCGAAATTCAGATCCAAAAGAACAAAATCTCATGAAAAAGTAAAGTTTTCAATCATTCCCACAAGCGGTAGTATTTTTTTTCAGCGAGACAGCGAATCAATTGAGCTGAAAATTTAATTTTGTTCTTTCAAATTTCATAAAATTTTGAAAACCTATTTTTTTGAACGCAATTTCATGTTTTTGTGGTTCTGAAAAAGTCTGTTTTCCGACAAAATGGTCTCTTATTTAGAGCACATTACATTTGCATTTTGCTCCTGCAATTTTTGAAACTGAAAAAAATAGGATTTTAAAATTTCAGAAGTTTTTGATTAAAATATCTGAAAAAATGAAGGAACATTGCGAAAAATTTCCTATTTCCAATTCATTTTGTGGTGTTTGGATTTAAAGAAAGCGAATTGATTGAAAATTGATATGAAAAAAATGACGATCTATTTTCTATTCAATTTTTTTTAAATTGTGAAAAACATTGCAATTTTTAAAAATTCTATATTAATAAGTCAAGATCTATGGACACGGACAGTACTCTCTCGTTTATAAATCAGTGAAAATTATAGAATATCGCTGAAAAACAGTCAGAATTGCAGCACAGGAGAAAATCAGTGAAAAAATTTTCACTGAAAACGAATCAGCGAGAAAAATCACTAAAAATTCAATGAAAATTCACTGAAAAATCAGCAAAATTTTCGAATTTGGCTAAAAAATTAGTGAAAATCTTTGAAAAATTAGTGAATTTTGCTGATTTTTTCCGTACTGCAAATTTCGACTATTCATCAGTGACTTTTCACTGATTCAGAATGAGAGAGTATGAAAAAAAGGATAAAAAAAAGTAAATTTTATGAAAAAGATCATGCAAAGTGGTCAAGATTTCTATTATAGTTGAGAGAATCGTTTATAACAGACTGAGATGACTTCGAAGATTCATTATCCCCCACCCTCCTCTTCATGCGTTCGCGCTTCAAAATTACAAAATTTAACATTTTTCTTGAATAATCAATCACGCAATCAAAAAAAAATTTGAAAATGAATCTTGAATGAATCATCGATTATAAAAACATTGTTCTTCATTTAAAAATCGTACCAAAAAAAGAAACATATGTATGTGGCGCTGAAAAAAAATCGGTATGCTTATTTATTAAAATTAAATTAATGAATATCGTTCCAAAATCACGAAAAAATTTTTTGTTAAAATTCAAATGAGAAAACACTTGTTGACTTTTCATTTGATATTTTATTATTTGGCTCTTATTTTTGTACCTATCTTTCAATCTGAAATAGAAAATGAAATTTGGAACAATTCTGGATAATTGTTTCAACTGATTGCTATACTTACTTGAAATTGCTTCTGATTTTGCTGGTCACTTAAAGTTGAGAAAGCTGTATCTGAGTACATAATTATGAATTTTTTGGTGACAATCGTACCTTCTTGTTTTTATGTACTTATTTAATTTTTTATATTTATTTACAATTCAATTTTGAAAATCTGCTTCATTGAAAATTTTCTCAATTAAATATTTTTTTTTCATTTTTCTAATTTTATTTTATTTTTTATTTTCAGGATAATTTGAAGCTCCAAATCTGACTGTGCCACTCTATCTAATGGTGAGTTTCTTTTTCTTTTTTCTTCAGTAGATATATTTTGTACCTACATACAATTTACAAAATCATTCAATTTTATAATATCACTCCGTTTGAATCGTTTTAATCAATGCTCCATTTATTTTCGGTTCTAAAAAATCATAAATAATAATAATTTCAAACTGATCGTGAGTGAAGATTGTTTTGATTTATTGACATATTTTCTACCAGTGATCATTCAATTAATAAAATAAATCGATCAAGTAAATCAGAGTAAAAATCATCAAATTGAATACAAGTTCGATAAACTTCTCGTACAATGAAAGGTTGAGGGAAAAAGTCACGACCATACAAACTCCGAACTATGAAAAGATCCATCCGTTTTTTTGCACCGTTCAAAAGGTATAAAAACTTCCAAATATTACGTAAACGTATTCTACCAACGGCGACCCCCAGACCGAATTGTGTTCTTGGACAACACATATTACAATATCACAAAAACCCTGACGCTTATAACGGGGCGATGATGCGACCAAAGAGAGAGAAAAAAAGGACTACCTACCGTTTTATCTTGCGGTACAGTTACTCATCAGTTTCATCCTAGCACAATATCCTTATAGAACCAAATATACAGAATGAATATAGCTATCCCTGCCAGCATATGTCGAACTGGAAGATGGAAGCGTGTACGGTCCATTGTTGGATGACCCTCTTTGCCTAGCATCGTACGAATTTACGTTTACGCCCTCGTGAGATGTACTATATTGACCGAGGCGAAATAAGCAAAAGGGCTGGTGGTAGTTTTTTTCCAAAGTTTGAAAGGTACTGGATGAAAAACATCAGTGGGTGAGTGTGTTAGCATAATAATCAATCGAGTTAGCCGGTAGCATTTTAGCGAAGGGTTTGTTTTACTTTTAATATAAGTACAGTGAATCATTGCAAATTAGACGAGACTGTTTTTTCAATTCTTCCTCGTCTTCGTCCTGAATGCGTTTCATAAAGTAGAGCTTCGACTCGGTTCGATTAAAGTACAGGAAATGAAATTTTCGATCGTGAATGAAAAGTTGGTCACGTGATTTAGTCGGCTGTGGTCGGTGGCAAAGTGTACTAGGTATTAGTTCGTATTATCTCGAGAATATCGCATCACTCGCTGGGTATCTCCTTTCTCTTTGTTTCAACGTGAGGTATTAAAGAGTTTTCGTCTTATTTATATAGTTCGAAGACAGCACGTTGTCTGTGGCGGGCGGTAGAAGACGGTTCGCTTCCTCCTTTCGAATGAGCAATGATTCAGATTAATTATTGGCGCGTAAACGAGCCACCGTGCTGGGCTGCCGGAGTGCCCGCTGCCCAGAGGTGTGTTAGATGATTTGTATACGACTGTTACATTCTCTTAATAGGTGGCGATTGTAAACCTACCTACGAGTTTGGATCTTCCAATGGTGTAGAGCTGACGAAATGTTGTTAGTGGCAAGTTAGCTTATTGTTATTCGTATTCAAAAGGGTAAAATTCCAAACACACGTAGAACAAGGGAACGAGTTGACTGATACGAGAAGTTTTATATGGTATTCAGAGACAAAAGAGATGCGATAGATGGATCGATAAACAAGGGGTATGTTTCCCATTCCTTTACCTATTATAATACTCCATCTAGTCTGGTCGTCCTCTCGAAAAAATCCAACTGGTTTCCAAGCGTGAGTTTTTCAAAGACCAGGATTAAATTAGGAGATCGTATTGTGTAAAGAAAACGCATCGAACAACGATGCTGGTGTCTTGGTCGATGTCGATGTACCTGAGCCAATGATACGAGCATATTTTGTACAGAGATAGAGGTATTTACATTTACGTATGTAGTTACCTAATTATCCGGTTTAATTATAGGTTAATATTTTGTACGTCGTACCAGATGTTTAAAAGGTTATTTTTTTTCTGGCTTGTTCTCGAATTACCCGAAACAGTTTATTTCCGGTGGTAATTAATTTAGAATTTCATTCATAAAAGCTGAAGTATCTATCCGGTGACGAATCGTACGGAAGGTCGTCGACGAGAAGGGGGCTCTAACTGGATTTCGATTCCCGTTTTTTTTTCTTCATTTGAAATTTATTTTCCGTGGATTGGATTCGATAGCGGATGAAAAAATGATCGTGAAACGAGAACGTGTGATTGCGGCTAATAAAAGGCACTATTCGATAAAAAAATGGGGTTTTAAACTTTCTTGGCTGTTTCTCTCTAATAGGTCAAGTCAATTTTTTGAAAAAAATATCCACTTAATGAAAATGAAAGGGAGTAAAATTATCAAAAATACCTATTTGATTACTTCCCAAAGAGCTGAAATATTAGTTTCGATTGGTTTTCTCAGAAAATTTGTTGACCTCGATTTGCTTTGAGACAAGTTCTCTTTTAAAAAGTGATAATATTGAAATTCTTTACTTTTCGGAGAGTATTTCAAAGTTTGAAGGAAATTTTGTCTTCGAAATCTATTACTTACCAAAAATGATTGGAATGACGTTGAGAGACCAAAACAGTTGTAAAAACTTGAGCACTTCTTCAGATTTTTATATTTTTGAAAAAGTTATCTTCAAGGAATGGTCATATTTTACATTTTGAATTTTTTTTTCATGGTGAAATTTTGAGAAAATGATCAATTCTTGAGATTTTCAATGTTGGATGTTTTTGAGAATTTTTTTTTTTAGAATTATCTGGTTTCAAATTTTAAGGAGTTTGAAAGTATTTGGATCTTGGATCAAAAATTTTCAAGTTTTAAAAAATATCGTTCTGTTTTGCTGCATTTTTCAAATTTTTAAAACAATTTCCCCAAAACTGTCCAAATTTTGAAATTTTGAAAAATTGTCCAGTTCTTGAAGACCATTTTTCAAAAGTTGTTTGATTTCAAAAAATTGCAAAATTTCAAGAAAAATTCGTTAAATTTCTGGGAAAAGTTTAGAAAAACTGCTGAAGTGCTGAACGTTCAAAAAATCACGCAAGACATGTTTCAATGTAAAAAATTGTGTAGATTTATTTTAAAAAGCTTGTTCGATTTCTGAAAAAATTCTCAAATTGTGACCCTCTGAGCAATTCATAACATGACAAAATGAATTTTTTTACAGAAAAGCCCGAAAAGTTGAGATTTTTTTATTTGTTTACCTAAAAAAGAGATTTTAACCATTTTCTTTTTTTTTTCTGCTCGAAATGTAAAAAAAACTTCATTGTATTTCGTATGGACCAAATAAGTTAAAATAGTTTTTTTCACTAAAATTTCGTTTTTTTTTTTTTTTTTTTTTAGAAGTTGTAATGTTTTTTTTTTTGAATAAGTAAACAACATCTGCCGAAACTTTGGAATCCATCTACAGGAAGAGTTTTTAATCGTTATTAAATTTGTTTGTTTGAAAGGTGGAGGAAAATGCTATGAAATGATTCAAAGAAAGTCGGAATCAATTTTTCTGAGAGGGTCACAATTTTTAAAATTTTCCTAGTAGGTAACTAGGTATTGAAAGAAGTTTATGGTTTGGAAAAAAAACTGTCTAAGTTTTGAAAAGTAAGCCTTATCCTCCAATTTTTCAAAAATTTGGCATTTTTTTGAAAAACCACGTACAATTTTCATGAAATAATGGATTTTTTAATGCTCCAAATCTAGTTTTGGAAGACGCATTTTTAAAAATTTTAACACAATTTTTGAAAAGTTCTCAATTTTTTTATAGCATTGCATAGGTTTTAGACACTTTTCTAATCTTCATGTTTTGGGAATATCTTCAACATATTTAGAATTTTTTTTTCTAACGATCTGCTCTTTCTTAAGAATGAAGATTTTTTGTTACCTTATAATAATTTTTTGGTGAAATTAGGTCACTGAAGTCACTTTTTTGAAGGTCAGTCTTAATGGACTTGTTGTTAAAGAACTCATTTAAAAATATGGTTTCTGGTTTCGAAAATCATAAACCAATCAGCTTCAAATAAAACCGACTATCCGGCTTGAAAATTCATTTTTACTCATTCGACTGACGTGAGTATAACTTCTTCAAACCCCTTAAAAAATCGATTTGAAGTAGTTTCAAGTCCTTAAAATAAAAATTGATCAAATGATTTCATTTTAATAGCAATTTTTAGTTATGGAAGGTTTGAATTTGAACTTGAAGTGCTGGAGTGCTGGAGTCGAAAAAATATATAATTTTCTCCAAAATTGAAATTAAATAACTGATGGTATCCTTTAAAAAGGGACCATGCGATCCGAAAATCTTTTTTTTTTGCCCTCGACTGGTGGTAAGTTAGATACTAAAAATCTAAAATCAACGCTCAAATTTTGAACGCTTCTCCCACCAAAAGTAGCTTTTGATTTGTTCTAAAGCTTCTTTCATTTGACCCCGTCATAATCATGTTATTTTTCTACATGTACTTTGATCCAGCAGTCTAGTTGAGTTGTATTCGTGTTGATAAAGCAGCTCTTTTTATACGTATCAACTAGTTTAATATACTTTCGCCGGCCACCGGCCTCCCGCCGCTGGGTTCTCTTGCTCTCTGGAAATAATCAACGTTGCGTGTGTAATTTTGGCGAAGTTTAATCGTGCGCGACTGGCGATAGGTAAAGGTAAAAACAGGTATACGTTGTGGGATCATGACTAACTGCAGCGCAGGAGACTGTACGTGGACGATTATCTCTCTATGTGTGTATTTCGAAGATAGAGATGTCGAGTATTTTATATGACGAAGGACTGAGCTGGTTCGCGGTGCATTGAAAAGCAACGAAAAGCGAAGAAGAGGAGAACGGATCGATGTGTTTTGTGCGATGATTGAGGAGAGATGTTGCTATGCTGCGAACGGAAGGAAGCGATGAGATTGAATTAGTAACGGGTGTAATTATAGGTTGCGAGAAATTGTATTTATTTAATTATGGAAAATACCTCGACGTAGGTACGTAATAATGTGTATGAGCTGCGAACGCGATGGGTTGTTGTTGTGTTTCCAGACTATTCAGAGAACGAGAGTTATTACGGTTTGTAATAGATGGATTATGACACAAAGTGGCGAAATGTATCATGGAGGAAGAGCATCGCAATGTGAAGCTGTACCATAATAATGGATTTTAATTCGGAGATTTTTTCGACAGGATTTCATTTCCTTAACGAGTGATTTAAATTAGACTATTGGAGTGAAAATTAGAAAAAAACTGTGTAAAATAAATATTAATGGGGGATTTTATGTGCTGGAAACTGGATGCGAATGATGATTAATTATGTAAATGTTTTCAAAGTTGCCGTACGACGGCACGACGACGGAGCCAGAAGGTGTTTTAATGTCGAGGTGAAATTGAAAAGAAACGATGATGGAAATATATGATGATGTATTATTAATTTCAGGAGTAGGTATTATAGATGGCGTGTTATAAATTCGGAGTAATTTTCATATGTAATATTTTATTAATTGGACTATTCTTGATTAACTATATTAATTTATTAATTATATAACGAGCATGGTGAGTAGTCGTGTAAAAAATTCGTTCGAAAATTGAGAAACAGTGTTTAATGTGTAACTTTTCAGAAAAGAAAGATTGAAATACCTGAATTACTTGGAACAAAGCTTGAGTAATATTGGTAGTACTTTTTAAATTAAAATTTCATCAAGTTTACGATTCTTCGGTTAGAAAATTGTAAACATTAGGAAGGGGGTGGGATGGAGTCAATTTTGAAATTGTGTGCAATCTTGTTAAACTTATTTTCGTTCGAAATTATTTTTCTCGATTTTATTACAGAAATAATATTTGAACCACGGAGATAGGGAAGAAAGGAGGGGGAACGAATGATTGAAATACTGGTTCAGGAAAAATACCGAATTTACAGCTATTTTGAGTTGTAAAAAGAATATGTTTTCAGTGTTCTATTTTTTCAATTTTTTTGTGTGATGGAGTTTCATTTTTATGGAAGTCATAAAAGAAAGATGAACCGAATTATTAAATTTCCAAATTGTAAAATTTTATGAAAATACTAATGAGTAGGTACCCATTTTGTTGAATCATTTAAATTACGAGTGTTTAAGAATTTTGTTGAATTTTTGTTAAGGGATGCAAAAATTACGAAATTGTTATAAAACTTGATTAATGAAAGTACCTAACTAATTTTTCAAAGTATATTCTAGGTCGAAAAATTTGAAAAAGCTACGATTTGAAAGTGAGTGAGAGAGTGGGTATCTGAACCCAAAAAAATTGAGATTCTCATTCAAAAATTCGTGAAAAATTGAGAAATAATTAGAACTAAAAATATGCGAAAAAAACTAAGAAATTTTTATAATCTCGAATAAAATGAAGTATTGATAAAAATTTGCTTTTTAAATGTATGAAAAGTAAATTGAGATACGTTGTTTACCATGTTCATCAGAAAATTTTTTCGTCGTGTTAGACTGTTTTATGGCATCGACAATTCAACATCCTGGAAATTTTGGATATTTTCTCAATTTTTTACAACTCCAACAAAATGTGAATACGTATTAATTCGTCAGAATTTTTAAACTATGCTTAGAAATTTAGTTTATGGGTTGACACTGATTTTGGACCTTTCAAAAAAAATGGAAGGAGAAAGCCCTATTCAAGAATCAATTTTTTGATATTTTATTACACATGCCATTTATAATCAATTCACCAAAAAAAAATTTTTCAATTTTTTTTAATCACAGGTCATTAATTTCCTTCATTTTTTTCGAATTTCCCTCACTCATCAGATAAAATTCCAACAAAATATCGTGATATTTTTTTTCAAAATTTGTTCAAGTTTTCGTGAATTATGGCTGAAACGTTACGTAAAAAATTTTATTTATTCCTGCCCAAAGTTAGTAGTTCGATAAAACTTTGAATAAGAATGAATAATTTATTGTCTGAAAAGCACAATTTTTGTTTGTTTCATTCAAAATCTTACGTTTTTTAATGGCCGACGAGTAAAATGTAGGAGGGAGAGGGGTCAAAAATGAATAAACTTGTCGAGAGATTAATTCGAAATGATCGTCACGAATTTTTGGTTTTCAATGTTTATGCAAACTAATAATTGTGATTACGAAATTGGTCGTTTGATGAATGGTCAAAAATCTTCGTTGAAATTGTCCATCAAAATTGATTTTAGGACTTTTCATGGAGGAGGGGGTAGGGATTGAAGGGATTGTTTGAAATGTTCAAAAATTGAGAAGTGAGCCGAATTGAAAATCAACCTAGAAAAATAATAAATCTATTTTTCCATGTTCAAAGAGCAGAGAGAAGACGTAGTTTTCCTGTTTTTTTTTTTTTTTTTTTTTTTTTTTTAATTGAGTGTAAAAATTCTAAAAACTTTTTACAAAATTTGATAAAAATTGGGTCAATTTGTTGTTAATTTTTAGAATTAGACTGTTTTGAAATAATGTTCGCGTTCTTCTGTTTTTATGGAAAAGTTTTATTTTGTTCTGAATTCAGATCTAGAGGTAAGTGATGAAGGAACGAAGGAAGAAGGTGGAAGCTTCGATGACTTAATTGAGATTCAGTTGAAAATTTTTCCAAATTGGTATTTGCTATTTAGGTACCTAGAAATTTCAATAATTATTTCATTTTGATTTGAATTTCTAAAATATCTGTTTTAATTGTACAGAAATATTCCTTTTTTTTTTTGAATGATTTATTCAAAGCCCCTCTTCTCCTTTTGAAAGAGGCAGAAGGGTCGTAATGAATATGAAAATCGCTGTAAGTACCTAACTCTATTCATGATTTTTTTTCAAATAGGTATCAAAAATATAAAATTTTTCAAAAAATCATCTGGGATTTAAAAAAAAATTGGCGACATTCAATTTTTAAGAAACTCATCAAAAATACTCATCTTCTGATGAATCAATGAAACATAATTTCAATTGGTTTTTTTGAACCATGCAAAAATAGCTACCTTTGAAATTTGTTTTCCAAAATAATCAAAGTTGAAAAAATTGATTCTGAAACGTTTTGAAATTGATCTCAAACTTTTCAATTTCAGTTTACCAAGCCAAAAATATTTTTTTTGCATCATTTGACTTAATTTTTTCTCATCTTTTCTAAAGTTTGAACTCACTCTGATGGTGAAAATTTCAATTTTCCAAAAAAAAAAAAAATAAGGATATATCGGTCTGACGTAATCCTTCGTTCGTTCGTTCGTTCGAAAATACATACACTAAAAATAACACACCATATACCACAGAACCGAATATCAAAATTCGGTCATCTAAATAAGGAGAAAAAAATCATTGAATTTCTTCGAGGAATATCGATCAAATTTATGGCATTTTTTTTCGGGTTCAAAACAAGGTCATGGGATTTCTTCCTCTGCTCTTTCTTAGCTCTATTCGATATTCGTGATCGAGTACCGTATTTATTTATTCGTCTTAACCACCAAATCCCGTCGATATATTTTAATCGAGGACGGAAGGAAGAAATGGTCGTAAATAAGGCGTTAAAAAATATCTCCAGCCGTACTATCGATCCAAAGTACCCAAGCTATACGTACAACTAATAAAGTATAAAATTGACGTTTTATTTAGCAACGCAACGGATGTTGTACGAGTTGGTCTGCTACACAGGTGAGATTAGAGCTGCAGCCTATAATATTACTATGTAGGTACCAAGATCTTATAAAAGGAAAGAAAAAAAAACTACACGATAAATCTGGTTTTGTCAAAGTTGCGCAGCGCAGCATCCATTGGGAAACAAAAAGCGCGCGGCAAATGTGTTGGACTTGGTTACACAACCGGTTGAGGTGCGGGGGGCATGTTCGGTTTTCTGTCTCTGTTCAATGTGTGATCTCGTACCTGGGCTAGGTTCGTGGTCCATGGTGCATTGCGAGTTGATTCTCTTTCTCTCTCACTTGGGTGTACTCTGCGTATTCAGTGTTTATGTACTCTGGCTGGCGAACCCAGCACTGTGCAGAGAGATACGCGGATACGGACCAAAAAACAAAAGAAAATCGGTCTTATCTCGATCGTATTAATTAATTATCAGCTATAATGTGCGAACGAGCGACCGGCTGTATTATTTTTAAATTCTACGCACAAAATATCTACATACGAGCTATTGTGCCTGTTTAGATGTGGCTCGGTTAAATGTGTGGTTTTTCTAGCATGATACGTATATGATAAAAATACGTTATTTTTTTATTTTTTTTTTTATTATTGTTACATTACATTTCCGCCCAATTTATTATTATCAGCGCGTAGAAATATAATAATAGGACGTTTATACCCACGGGCAACTGATATAGATGCTTCACGTGTCCGTTTTTGTTTAATCTTGCAGTAATAACTTCGACTACAGTGTCGAATTAAAGTTATATCGAGAGAGAAATAATGCTCGAGTACGAATGAATAGTCGAAGGCTGTGACCAAGGGAAAGGGTTATTCGCTGGCTCGATTATGTAGGCGGTTCTGTGATAGCTGCGAGTCGTTGTAGACTGCGGTGTGATAAGATAGTGGTACGACAGTACGAGCTATGTAGTGGACGGGTGACGGGGCAATGGCCCGGTATCTGCGATTTTTTGATTGTTTCGAGTGAATTTATCCGTTAGAAGGATGCACGCAGATTGGATGACGTAAGGTGCTGGCAGAAAACATGGTGCAATTTTCGAATGGAAATTAATTTGTCGCGGATTATAGAATTTGAGGATGAAATGGTGTTTAGAATTTGAGAATCGGAGTGGTTTCGAGTTTCGGTTTTATCCGTTCGGTTGATGTGGAGGTTGTGATTTGAATTGGAAATTTAAGTCTTCTATATTGTTCGTTGATTGAATCGGAAATTTTATAGGATTACGAGTTTGTTGTATTGAATTTTTTTGCATTCGTGCCTATCTGAGAAATTTAAAGGAGTAGTGGTTTGGTACATTTTTCTACAGAGATAAAAAATTTTACTAGGTATATTTGTAATTTATTGAGACGATCAAAATTCTGTCATAAAATTGCATTTTTTGAAAATGAACGAACTAAATTGCAAAGTGTAATTTTCGACGAAAAATTTTTAAACATCAAATTACATAAGGTGAAAAAAAATCCCCAGATGATAACAAAAATTTTAATGAATTTATTGACAAAGGCAAGAATCTTCATCCTCTTTTCTCGAATTCTTCAATTAAAAAATTAGAAACGTGTTTTTTTTTTGTTGGAAAAAGCAAGAAAATGGAAAAAGAAGTAATTGAGGCTCCTTCAACCACTTTTGTTGGCCATAAAATTTTCTCTTTAATATTGCAAATCCCAGAAATTCTTCCAGACCTCTTCTAATTTGATCGGGGGGGGGGGCATGAGAAAAAATCTAGATGTGCCAGCTTCCGATAACTTGATGGAGATCATGCTCTTGAAGTTTATAATAAGTCATAAAAAAATGAAAAATAATTTAAAAAATAATTACGCTTTTAAAAAAGTGGCCATGAAAATAAGAAGAATTCATGAAATTAGCTCAAAATTGATTTCCAAAAATTCAAAATACGACTAAAAATCTCAAAAATTGGAAAATTAGTTTTGAAATGGATTTTATTTCTTTAAAGTGGTTTCAAGTGAAGGAAAAGTAAGTTCTTTTTATTTGAAAGTCATTTTTTATAATTTTTTTTTTTTTTGAGAATTCTGAGTACATATTTTGAGAAATAGTTAATTATTTTTACGAAGAAAATTGAAAAAACTACGAACAAATTATGAAAATGTTTTTTAATGAAAATTTGAAAAGCCAATTTGGTGGGCATCTTGAGGTTGAAAATTAAAATAAGAAGCACTGTAACCTTTCCGCAAATATATATTTCCCGTAAAAATGGTTAGAATCCTTTTAAAATCGCTTCGGAGAATCTGAAAATTAGTAAAAATGATAATTTTAGAAATCTAGTGATATAAACAGGAAACCTGAGACAATTGCAAAAAAGAATGTTTATGATCTTATTGCCAAAAGTAAAAATTTTCAGCTATTTTCTTCTTTCATTGAATTTTGTAATCGAATAATATGATTTTTTTTTTTTTTTGGGGGGGGGGGGGGGGGTAATTTTAAAGCAAGAAAAATTGCATGAAAATGGCAAAAAATCCAGAAAGTAGCGAGAATTTTCATTTTTAAAACTAGTCAATTTTATGAATGAAAGCGATGTTGATTTTTTTTTGGGGGGGGGGAGGGGGCGAAGATTTTTTTGAAATCAGATAATTCCGTCAAATTATTGACTTCTTGCCAAATTTAAAATATTTTGAGATTTTTTTTTTCACTTTTGAAATGACAGAAACTCATAAAGAATTTACAGACGTAGCAAAATTAATCTGATAAACTTTTTAGCCACTTTCAAAACCATTTCGTCTTCTGAGCATCGTGCATCAATGATTCACCGAAAAAAATCTACGTGTAAAAAATTAATTTTTTTCGTCTTATCTGAGAAAAATGATAAGTAGGACTACAGCCACATAAGCTCCAAGTTCAACGAATCATTCTCGTCCAAAAAAAACGACTCTCATCCAATATCAAACTTTTATTTACACAACGGTCCAGACATACTCTCGAAGTGAAGAATTCGGCTGCTCTCGAAGAAAGTGAAACACGAAAGCGAAAAAAAACTCTGAGGTAAAATAAAAAATGCAAGCTTTCGCGTAAGTGGTGTTGATGAACTTGTTCGTTCGTTTGGTATATGCGGTATTCGGGAAATAATCCGCTTTGTTAGACTTTCAGTACATTTTTTTTTCTCAAATAATACTACATGGGAGTAGGGCATAGACGAGGACTCGTCTGGACTCGAGTATAGTTTGATGTGAAACAAAACCAGCGAAGGAAAAAAAAGACGAGAAAAAGTCAAAGAGAAGCATTTTTTTTTCGAGTACTCGGTCGTTTTTAATTTTTCTCCGCGACAATGAACCCGATTCAGAAGAGATGTTTTTCAAGAGGATATATTGTCGTAGTCGGTGTTTATTTTGTCTTATTTTTTTTTTCTTCCTCGCTGAACGACTCGGGTAACTCGACAGACGAGTACGAAGCTTACAATGAGTTGAAATTTTAGATACGAAGTTGGACCGCGACCGTGGATGTTTCGTAGCTCGCGAGAAATTTCGGTAATAGCGACGTTTATTATTTTTCGCTCGAAGGCGGACTGACGATGGCGAGCGCCCGAAAAATAACGTCGACGACGCGATAAATGTGCACACATTAAGAGTGTTTTTGTTTCCTGGGAAGCGAACAGAAGAATTTTTTGCCAGGATGGGAGAAAAAAAGGCGAGTCGTTTGCGGAACTGTATTGCGAGTTTGAGCGAATACACAATGGAAAATAGCTACATTCGCGACGTCGGGTAGGTGGAAGAAGGTAATTGAATTTGAGAATGCCGAAGATATAAGAGAAGGTTCGAGGGGGCTGGATCGGATGGATTCACCGGCGGAAAATACGTACTTACGATTACATAGCGCCGAAAAAATGAGAAATTTTTCCGGAATGTTTTTCTCCGGCGTGGCGATGTAATGCGGCGAGATATTTACTGGCGTATTTTCGGTAGCGCACGAGGAGAAAGCAGGGGGGTAAAATGGACGAGAATAATTTACCATGTAAGCTCTTGGATGCTCGGTTTACTGCAGCGTGTTTTTATTATTCGGCTGCCGGTAATCTAGATTCGCGAGATATCTAATACGAGCCGAGCACCGTATGTAGGACGTATTTTGTATTTCTCAGCCGCAGAATTTCAGCGGTCGAATCAAAATACTCCTAAGAGTATTTCTAGGCAGGAAAAAAAACTCTGGCTGGGGATAGTTTTTAAGGAAAAATTCTATTTCATTTTTTTTGTCTCTGTATTTGAAATATACGAAATTATACGATATAGAAGGATTTCTGACTCCCTTGCCCCGTCCTGTGTGCCCTCTTCAACGCACGCCATGAATGGGAATTTTTTTAACGCGCTGAGTTTGACGTGGGTATGATGCTGCTACGTGTAGAGGAAAAACTCGATGACACGAGAGCACCGGACCTCTCGAGAAAAGAAGCAGATAGCAGGAAATCGATCCGAGAGAATTTTTTTCGTTTAAGGTTTTTTTTTCGCATCTTTCATAAAGTTTGCCCGAGTTATATGTATCGAATTTGTAATTCGAATTCTAGAGAGGAGATCGTGTCGCCGAAGAATCAACGTGAAAGTTGTTATACTCGCTGGAGGATGAAAAGCGTGCTGTAAAAATGTCTCATTAAAATTGACATCTGCGCCGAGACAATCGTAGAATTTTTATTAAGCGGGGATTTGTAGGTTTTTTGAAGCAGAAAAGGTATGGGAGGGGGTGAGAACCGAGCTAAAGATGGGAACGGTGTTCGCGTTGATTTCGAAATGTCATTGCGCGAAATGAAAAAAGTAACGAAATTTAATTATTGTACGGTGCTGGATGACGAAGGGAGGTTGAGGAATGTTTCGAAGTACGATAAATCGTACCGGATAACTAATCTGAATTGGATTTTATTGTTTCGATTGATCTAATTAGTTCGCTTTTTCGAACCAGTCGAACGGGAAAATTTTACGAGAAAAGGGTATGCTGGGAAAGTTTTGTAGTTGTGATTTTGTGTAGAGGAAATTTTTTAAATGGGGGTTATTTCTTGATGGAAAAATGGGTGCTGGGTATTTTTAAATTGGAAATGCCAGATGGTGTTGGAAAATTGTGTTGTTTTGCTATTATTTATTTTTGAATTGGTACGTACAAAATTTGTGTGCTGAAATATTATAGGTAGGTAGTTTTTTTTTGTTTCGATTTTGAGGGAATGTCAGTCTATGTATCTCTATCAGAAAAAATTGGGAAATTCAATCACTTTTCAATATGGATTTATGTAGCTGGTGGGAGAAGGAGGAAAAAGGGTATATTTGAGCAAACTTGACGAAAAATCGAAGGCTAAATTTTATGGCAATGTTTGTGACAAATCTTCATCATTGAAGCTGGTGGAATATCGAAAAATTGAATACAATAAATTATCAACACTTTCAAGTGTAAGGTAACATACCAGTTTTGGATCACTTTTTCTTAAATTCATGCCCTGACGTTATTTATGAACCAATTTTGGTGATTTTTTTTTAAAAATAAACGTTGACCTCTCTTCTACAAACTAGCGCGGTTGTTTTTCGAAAAAAACGATTTCAAGCAGGCTTGAAGGGACCCAGAAAAATACGCCTTTTTAGGGGGTTCTACCAATTACGGATCATCAAATAAAATTTAAGTTATGCAATTTTTTTTCACTCAGACTGTATTTTCAACATTACAAAGATGGCCTTCAAAGATTTTCATCAAAAAATTGTTAAAAAACCGAAGTTGAAAAACTACCAATTGTGGATCGATCCGTAATTGGTAGGAAAATTTTTGATCCGCAATTGAAAATTGAAAATTTTTCTACCAATTATGGATCAAACCAATTACGGATCACTTTCACTTTGGAATTTCATTGCGCGGATTTAATAATGTTAATCACCCAATATATAAAAACACGACGAAAATCTCGGAACAGACAATTTTGGTGAAGAAATCCAACTTTTTTGGTGCCAATTTACGTTTTCTTCGATGCTTGGCAAATGACACTCAAAATTCGCAAAACGGGTTGATCACGCGAAAAATGTGTCGATAGTACTTCCCTGAACATGAAATAATCAGCAACCGCATCAAAAACTAAATATCAATAACTCTAATTACACTTTTTAACAATCGCCATTGCAAAAAATACGAAATTTCAACTAAAAATGTGACTCACCTTTTTCAAATGAATCTACAAGCGGTTTGATAACACGAAAAATGCAAAGTTTACATATTTTCTGAAAGGTAAGACTTCAGACTACACGATTATGTTGGTATCAATCCTTGGTGACCATTTCGGAACGACGTAGAGCGCCTCAAAAAAATGATCCGTAATTGGTAGCCTGATCCAAAACTGGTATGTTACCTTATACATGTTTTCTAGAAATTTTAAAAATCAAATTGAAGTGTTTGTTTCGAAATTTTGATGATTCAGTTTTATAGCACTGATCAAATAATTTTTCTCATTAAATTTATGTTTTGTGCCAAATTTCAGATCTACTTAATGAATTTTGATGGATTTTTTAAATCAAGTGATAGGTGAAGTTATTATTGACAAACTCAAGTTTTCATTTTTCAAAACTCCAGTTCTTGCAGTTTTTTGACTGAATATGCAAAATTTTAAATCCAGTATTATTTTTTCCAATTTTTTACGTTTTAAAAAAAAATGTCAACTTTTTTGTTTGTGATTGGAGAGGATTTGTGAATTGATTGAATTCCAAAGCAAACTTCAATTGATTTATTACCAATTTCTCAACCAATTGTGTTCATTTTTTCCCCACTTTCTTCTTCTCCTTATGTGAAAATCGTGAGATATCGAAATTTCCAAGTTCATTGGAGTGGAGAAGAGGGTGGAGGAGAGGAATTATCAAATGATGAATTTTCTCAACATTAATTTTTCTTTGTGAATGTCCCAACTTTTTCACTCTTCAACCTCTCCCTCCATTTCCGATTTGTCTCTGAAAATAAATAGATTTTTCGTTATTCAATAATTTTAATAGAGGTATTGAAAGTTTATTCAATTTCAGCTCGAATTTTCGAAAAAAAAAATAGAAGCAGATTGCAAAGAATTGATTAACAATTATATACCTACTCGTACATATTAGATAGTTCTAAATTTTGAATTGAGTAAAAGTAAAAGAAAAAAGAAAGGGATTCAGATTTAAAAAAAAAAAAAAACGAAAAGAACGCGAATTTCTTGTTTTTAATTTCTGTTCCTGCAAAAAAAAACCTGTGCTTAGTGTTTCGTTGTCTCAGGCATACATAGAAGTTTTTTGAACAAAATTTTTTTATGCAATTTTTTTCACTCGGAAATTTTTAGTCGATGTAATATTATTTTTACCGATAAAGATGAGCACGAAGTCAATTTCTTTACTATTTTAATCAAATCGATGCCCTGCAATCACTTTTTCTGCATTTTCGTACGTGTAGCCTATCAGCGACCTGTACTCTGAGGCGAGAAAACAGAGATGCAGGATTGAAATGTGAACCTGGATTTGGAAACCACCCTTAGGTATCAAAAATCGTTGTTTTTTTGTTGATACTGATTTTGGGCCTTCCAGAAAAATCAATGAAAATGATTGAAAATCACTGGAAACGGCCAGAATTGTAGGAACGTAAAAAATCAGTGACAAAATTCTTTGAAAGCAAACAATGAAAAAAATTGCCCGAAACTCAGTGAAAATGTATTGAAATGTTAGTAAAATACGTATCTAAAATTTTACGAAAAATCCCTGAAATTTTGAAAAAAAAATTCTGATTTTTCCTCTGCTAAAATTCCAACTTTTCCCGGTTACTTTTCATTGATTCGAACCTCAACTCAACAACCAATTTCTTCACCTATAAAGAAATGCTTTCTGTATCCAGACTCATAAATGGGAATACAACATGATAATTTTTTTGAAGATATCTATATTGATTGAGTCTAAATTTTGAAACCAGTTTTATTGAAATTTTGTAATATTTGAGAATTTTTTGCCTACAAAATTTCAGTGATGAGTTGAATTATTTTCGGTGAAAAAAATAATAAACGACAAAAAAAATGAAGATATTAATTTTATCATTTTTTCGTCGATGAGCGAAATAATTAAATTGAACAAAGTGATAGGATTCAGCTATAAAGCGATAAACGTCGAACTGGCGCAAGAACTTCAAGTACTTATAGAGCCGAAAACAATCGCAGTAAGCGATTAGCTGATCTAGTTTGTTTAGTCTACGTTCTGATTATTCGATTTTTCAACGTAGAGTCTTCTCTATTTGAATGTTTGGCCTTATCAAGAAATCTAAAAAAAAAAAAAATACTAGATACACGTATCAATGCTCACAACTATACTCTTAAACAAAAAACAAAAAAAATCAAAGATCAACAATTTTTTTTGATGACCATCAGGTGACGTCTAGACTATTCTTCAATGAAAATTTCGTGTTGTTTGTAATAAAGAGTATTGATCGAGAAATAGAGGAAAATTTTATATCGATATGATCGAGATGGAATGGGTTTTGGATTTGGAGTAATTTGGAGTCATAATTTTTCATTCCCAACTTCAAATCAAAATTCAAAAAAATCCAACTTCAAGGTTCACACATTTCACCGCACCTTAGATTGAAATTTTTCAGTTTTACGTTTTTTTTTTACTGATATGAGCTTCGATCATACAGCTTAGCTGTATGATCGAAGGATATGAGTAATTTCGATCTCGATAATTTCGATTTTGATTGATTTTTTTTCGATCTCTAATAATCGTTTTTCTTCCTTATTTCTTCTTTGCTCTCTTATTTTGATAAAAACTTGAATTTCTAGTCTCCCAATTCACAAAACTTAACTCTCAATGGAAAAATCTAAATTAATCAATTTTTCGAGATGGCTTCAAATTTACGTAAAAATTACAACCCGATGAATTTCATTTCTTCCCTTCACTTCTGCCAGTCCAACAACCTATAATTATGCAATATTCAGCTGAAGCATTTCTGCGGTTTCACTTGGTGTTTGAAAATCCAACTATTAATGCGGTTTTTACCTTTTTAAACCGACAAATGGCGACTCTGCTCTTCGTTCCCTATACATTCGTCGATTATACGTGAAGTTATTTGAACTTGAAAACAGAAAAACGAGATTTTTTTAAAGGTTACACAGCAGAGCAAAAAAAAAGTAGATCTAACATTTGTAAAAAAAAAAAAGAGTAAATCAAACCGAGATGATTGAGTTATCAAAACACATCCAAGAATACTATTACTTATTACATTGCAACACATAGATAGAATGCATATGAGAAAAAAAAAACTGAGACAGAAAACGAGAAAAATATCTTCCATCTCGATCTCCGTGTCACAGTCGAGAAAACCAGAGTACGCAGAACTAGCATGGGCAAATCATGGGAATATCGAAACGACACGACCGCTCGACGATTATGCTGGTAGTTGTTTTAGGAAGTCGCGTATTAATATACTCGGTACATCGATAATATAGCTAATTAATTAACTGGCATTTACTTTAATATACGTATAAATATGGGAACTAATTACGGTGTCAGAAGGATGACGATGATGAAAACCAACGACAATATTTTCAATACGTCGCAATGTCTCATGTAGGTCTACGGCGGAATACGACTTTGGTATGTGGTCGTATAAAAGAAGACGTCCTTTCAAGGAAAAACGCCGGACGAGAGTTCGGTCAATGGAAAAAATCGAGTTTTTTTTCTCTCTCGTTTCATAAAGAACTCGCAAAAGGAAGAAAAAAACCGAGCGCGAAATGATTTAAGAAACTTTTTTATACTCGTGCCATCGTGCTGCAAGGAGACGAAGTAGAAATCCGGATTGATTGTTGTTTAAAAAGCACGTAATACACTCTGGAAACGATGATACGCGGAGTACTCGTACCATAGCCCTATATTTTTTTTGGTGGTGAGAAACAAGGCGCAGAACTTTTTTTTTTAGCTTTTTCATGGTGCGCGCGACTGTTCTGTTTTTATAAGGTGTACTTTGAGTCGGGCGAAAAATTTTGTAGGATTTTTTATATGGTAGCTTTGAAGAGTAAAAGAGAAGGGAGGAGGTTGTAATTTTATTTTATTGTTTCTTTGAGCTAGAATCGACGTAGTAATAAAATTTAAAGGAGGAGATTACGACGAAGGTTTAAAGCGTATACTTTTGCGATTTTGTCTCTTCTCTTTTGCCCCCGTTTGCGTACTTTTCGAGCAAAAAAGTACAAATATTTCGGTTGATTTTCGTTTTCTCGCGTTCGTGTGGCTGAATATGGTTTATTGAGGATGCCAAGGGCGAGGGGATGTTATTGTTTCAAATTCCATCGACGAATAACAAGAAACGAATTGGCGAAAAATATTTCGACTTGAATTACGCCAAGAAAAGGAATTTGCAACTTTCTTGTCGGTTTGTTGCGAGAAAAAATGTACGAGACGAGGGCAACAGTTCGCAAAACGGAAGGAAGGAAGGAAGGAAAGAGAGGAAGGGGAGCGAAGAAAAAAAGATGTACTAAAACTGTTTACGTCGCGAAATCAGAAGGAAAATAATAAAAGTAGAATCAGGATAAAGGAGAAGGGCTGCAGGGTCGGAAAACGATAATGAAAAAACATTATCGAAACGAGGAATAAAATTTTCCATCGTTGGTTTTCTCTTTTTTTTTTCATCGGTGTTTTTCTGGCTGTAAAAGCGTTTAGTGCAGAATACGAGGTTGTTTCGTTGTGTAATTATTAAAAGTACAGACGTATTGTACATACGATTTAAGCTGATCCATTTTAAAACAGAAGGGTTAGATGGACGAATCGTTCGCAAACGATTTTTTTCTGCGGCTTTTTGGGAGACAAGGCTGCTTTTTCCCAATACGAATGTATTCGTTTTCGTTCGATTAACGAGTAAATTTTTAATAAACCTTTTTCATGTATTAGGTTTTTCACTGGCAAAACTCTGTGCGAAGTACAAAAACAAATGTTTTTTGTCGGCTGCCGAGTCGATGCCGGTACAAAAACATACGCTGGCTTTGTTTTCCTGGGGGGAAAGGGTAAAGGGGGGAGATATCAGGGTAAAAACGAGAAGGTATATTTGGTATCCCTAAAAGGGAAAAGTTTTATCGGCTGAAAAGCCAGCGGGATTGCGACGATGGTGAAGATGGGAGTCGCGTACGCGACATTTTTATGAAATTGTCGAATTTTGGCGGCGGCGTTGGTATCTCTAAAGTGTCAAAAGCTGCTGGAAAGAGGGTACCATGAGCAGATCTGGCGTGTTATTGGCGTTATTGTGCGCGTGCTGAAGTCGCTTCGGTAATCCTACTTGAACGACGAGCATTTTTTTTGCTGTAGCGTGCTGGTAAACGAGATGGATTAGCTGGATAGGTTTTTTTTTGTTTTTGTAGGTTTTTTTTCATTGCTCCAGGTATTTTGCAGTTGGTGTTATTCGTCGGTATGTACGTAGGTGTTCGCGAGGTTTGCGTTTTTTTTTTTCGCCTGGAAAACTAAAGTAGAGAATGGAAGCGTATCGAGCCAATCAATAATTCAACGTGCAAGTGTTTAAAAAAGATGAATTCGTTTTGTTAACGGTGTTCTGTGGCGTAGTACTTACTGATGAGATGGAAGGCACGAGGGTTTCTTTCGTCGCTTTAAGTTTTCATGACGGAGGAATGTAGGTGGAAAATCCATTTAGAAGAGGAAGTCGAGAAAAACGAAGGTATTCGCGGTGGATTCGAGATGAGGATATTTTTAAGATTCCAGAAAGATGGCTGGATTAAGGAAGTGCAATTTTTGGAATACCTAGGGGATCTGTGAACTGAATTGTGTTTGGTGAACCAGTCTTCTAAAATAAGTGGATTATTCTGATGGGGGTTTTCAGGTGATTCAGTTAGAATTTTATAGATCTGCTCCTTTCTTTTCCATGACAAAATTACATTTTTTTAAATTCAAAAAATTTGCAAAAAATCAATTTTTTATAATTTTTTCTTCGAGAACCTCTTTTTTAAATTTCTTGTTGAAAAAATCAAAAAAATTGTGAAGTTGGTAATTTTTCAAATTTGTGGTCTTTTTCTTTGATAAGTTTGATTTTCATCTCGGTTAAGAGAAATGTGTTTGGAAGGAGAGAGAACGTCTATAAATTGAATGAAATTGTGTAACATGATTGAGAAATAATTACCTGCTTGTTCAATTTGAACAAAAATCTCTTGAAAAAATTTAGTTGTTCGGAATGAGAAACATTGTTGACAAATTTTTTTTTTAAATCAAGTAATGCCAATTCATTGATCAATTGAAAAATTTTGGAATTAGAGTAAAATTGTTGGAAAATATTTAATAGTTTGGTTTTAAAAACTTAAGAAATTTTTTCGCAGAAAAAAAAAGCTTTTAATTTAATTGCTGAGAAATCTGATTTTTACGAAATTGACATCTAAGTATATCACTCAGGTACCTATTTAGATTTGACCCAAAATTAGAAAGTTGGATTGTTCTAGAGGTCTTGACCATTATTTTGTGTCGATTTACGCAGTTACCGTGATCACTTCCTGGAAAACTGAGAAAAGACAGGGAATTCCATCGAAAAAATGTGATAGAATTGAATATGAAAGTCATAAATTTTTAAATTTTAATCTTTGTTTTGATCACAGAAGTCAGAAGCAATTTGGGGTGAGGAGGAGGGAGGGAAGTAATACCAAACGTTCGAAAACGTCAGAAAAATAAAAAAAAATCAATTCATTATGCCTTTTTCAAAACACCTTTGTTTCGATTTGTCTAAAAAATTTATGAATTTGAAATCGATTTTTAAAAATTAAATGGACTATTTCGGCTCGTTTGGAAACAACTTTCAATTGTAAGTATGAACGTCCTCTCTCTTCTTATTTTTTCATAAAGAATTCAATTATTTGAACAATTAATTCCCCTCCCCCCGCCATGATACTATAAAGAGCTTTATAGTTTCTGCCTTTTAGTTCAATTCAAAAATTATATTCATCGATTCAACCTCAAATTTTCAACCAAATTTTCATCTGATCCCTGTTCCTTCATTTTTTCTTCTTTTTTCCCCTAGTAATTCTGAGCTGCGAGCATGGCTCTCGAGAATCCTTTTTGGAAAATTTTTGATTCCGAAATGGAAAAATGAGAGAAATTTTGTATTCGAGACGAAAAATTGAGATGAAATTTCATTTAAATCAGAAATTTTCATCTTCCAGTTCATTTGATGAGTCTTTTCCCGCTCTTTCCAACTCATAAGTGTTTACAACTTTGAGAAAATCTATCAACTTGTATTACAGGAAAAAAAAATATGAGATTCGAAACTTTCATCAGAGACTTTGGGATGCTCTGTGCCCACCTATTACATAGAGCCAGCCAGAGCGAATGCAGGCCCAATGCAGTGAACATTTTCCATCTCTTCTCCCTTTCTCTCATCACCACCACTCTCCCCCACCCCCAAAATGTTGAAAAATGATTTTTCAACCCCTTCTTATAAATTTTTTGGTTTCCCCGTTTTGATTCTTTTTTTAGGGGGTAAATTTTTGAAAAATTATAATTTCAACAAAGAATACTAGTAAAATTGAAATTTCAGACCTCTTCACTTGTTCCTCATGAAATGCGAGCTCAATGAAAATGCTCTTTTGCCCCTCTTCTTCCTTCTCCACTATTCTGCTACCACCCAAATATCCAATCAACGTCTTTCCAGTTCTTTTATTGACATTATGGCCTTTCAATTTGAAAAAAAAATGAAAAATTCGTAATATTTGGACCTGAAAAAGAAATCCATAAAACATTCGTTATGTTTATATCTTTTTTTTGAAAAAAATTAACGTGTACCAATATTACCTGACAAAAAAAATTGTCAAAGTAATTTTTCCTTCGAAAATTTTTTTTCTTGCATTTAACGCAAATAACTGCAAAAAAAAGAGTCAAGAATTTCACCGTTCTTCTGAAAATTTCACAAATTGAGGAAAACTCAGAAATGCACGGTTAAACAAACAGGAAAAAATATGCGGAAGCTTTACAATACTCTTGCCCTAATTATTCTTAACGAGTCAATTGATAACTTTATAAAATGTTAAAAAATTTTCCACCACTTGAAACTTATTTTTTTGATAATTTAGCAATTCATACGGTATTTTAAAACCGACGAAAAAAAATTAATCCAATTCTGGTCATTTAAATTGAACAATTACACACATCACTTTTTATGGCACAGGTTCATTGTCAGATTATTTAGGAATGCCGGATGCTGTACGTAATATGTACTCATATACGGTTCAACATACGATCGAACCTGTACAATAGACAAAAAAAAAACAAAAATAGGAAAAAGAAGTAAACCACGGAGGCGAGTTCAGTCGAGGTTTTTTTAAATCAACGATTCGTCATCGACGGACGCCGTTATCGATAAATCTACGCAGCGTTTACCATTTTTACTACACGCTCGTATTTATGGTGGAATATTTATAAACCTCTAAACCGCATAGCAACTGGATGATGAACCGCGAGTAATTACATTGCTCACGCGTTCTTTATTACTCGGCTAGTACTTGCTGCATACACGTTCTCGTAAACGTAATTACGTATAAAGGGCATTAGCAGTATCATACTTGAAACTTATGCTGGAAAAAATTAAGTTTCGAAAACTGATTCTTTTAATACAAAAAAAATGATGAATTTTATCCAAAAAAATGATAAATTTTATCCAAAAAATGAATTTTGTTCAAAAAAAAATCAAAAAAATAATGACTGGTCTTCATTCATAAAATTGGCAAAATTTATTCTAAAAAATATTGAAAAAAAAAATTATCACGAAATTCGATGAAATTTATTGCATAGAAATTTTAATCAATTTTACAAAAAAATATTATTTTTTCAAAATAAATTTTACCGATTTTGTGAATGAGCCACGTTATTTTTATTTTTGGATGAAATTCATCATTTTGTTTTTTCATTGCACCAATATCCGCGAATTTTACTCCTAGACCACGCGAAACTCTCACCACAGGGTCGTATTTTCTTCCAAAGGGGTGCAAATTTCTAGAAAGGCTTAATTCAAATAGCAAGTTGTATACTTGAGTAGAATATGGGCAGGGGGGCTGTAAAATTGGAGAACAAGAAGGAAACGAACAGCCATATCCTTCTGAGAACATTGTGGATATAAACGACGACATCATCTAATAAAAGCCATTTCATCGAGTACCAGGCCGCCTACCGTTTCATAATTAACATAGGCCATTAGTTATTCAATTAATTCGCGCTTCGTCGTCCTTCACTCCACCTCGACGGCTAATCCTTTACCAGTGTCGTTGGTGTTTCTGGTGCAGGGCGGGGGGAACCTACGTTGTCATTTCTTGGGCTACTTGGGTTTCCCGAAAACTTCTCGTTAAACGGGCCACGGTGTGTGCAGTTTCCTTTGAAACTTGCCAAATCCCCGAACATCGCGTATTAATGAGATCCAGCCGAGCAAAAACACAGACAGACGGATACTCATCCACGTTAAAAGCTGTACCACGAGTATAGCATTTAGTTGATTACATGCGCCGCAACGTAATTCACCCCCTTGGCCCATTCCTCAGCCGGGGCTGCTGGTTTCATCGTCATAACGATGACAACGTCGGAGCCTCAGCTCCCCTCGCTCATTCATTTACCCAACGTATCGGTCAATTATTCGAATTTACATGTTTGTATAGGTATCGGAGCGCGATTTCACGCATAAATTTACGCTACGTCATCCGATAATTACTCGTCGTCGACGTATTTTGTAATTACGTACCGTAGGTATATCATATTTTGACGACGTGCTGGGTAAACAGCAGTAAGGGGAAAAAAGCTAACGCTTTTATTGCGCCGGGGGATCTTTTAGTTTGAAATGTCGGTCGTTTTACGTGAAACCGTGACACTTGGAATTAAAGTTTTGACGTTAATTTTCACTTCAGACAGCGTCGTGTGGAATTACGTAGAAAAATTTTTTAAAAGCTGTCGCAATGACCGTGATTTTATTTTACAAAGGTCGTTTGGATGAGGATAAGAGGTTTCGATGAAATTGACATAATTTGGAAAATTTTGAAATGCGAATGGAGAAGGGAGGATGGTGGAATTTTCCATGTCGTTTTGAATTTCGTTTGAATGACGGGTTGATTTAGGTGAAATTTAAAAAAAAAACATAAAGAGGATTTAGGAATTTGGGAAAAACGAAGTGGTTTAATTGATTTAAATTTTTTTCAAGTTTTTCAAAAATAACTCGATGTTCTTTGAAAGTCCTTAAAAAAAGATTCTGACTTTGTCAGATGCCTCGAAGTCGATAAAATGATAATTTAAAATAATCAATATATTTATCGAATTACTCACCTATAAAAAATAAGAATTTAATTATACTAACGTGCAATTTTGATTTTCTGTTTGTTTCTAGGTAAGTACCAAATGCAAATCAACCAATCCTACCAGATTAACTATCAGAATTAAACTTACTTCACTGGAACGGCAATAACTATCTCAAATAATTAAACGAAGCATTTAGGTAGGATAATTTATCACTTTAACTAGGCTCACACGAAGCGTTTAATAGCCCATTTATTTTAGTTAATTTTCAACGGAAAATTTGAGCGAGGATTTTTCCATCCTCTTTCTCCCACCCTGAGAGAATGTTTTACGTTGAGAAAAATATTAAATAATTTTATTACATGTTTCACGTAATCTGATCTTTTCAACAGGAAAAAGGAAAAAGAATTATCAAAGATGATACTTTTTACGTTGAGAAAAGTTTACTGTTTGTGACAGAATTTTTATTAATTGAAAAACTTTTAAAGTGGAATTTGGAGAGCAAAGTGGAGTGTTTTCGCGAAAATTTTACAATTCCATATTTTTTTGTGTGAGTTGAGTAAATGTTGTTTTGCGTAGAAACAAAACGAAGTTTTTGAAGTATTTTGCCACTAGCTTACTTCGTGGTCGTTTTTTATCTTTTTTTTTGATGGTAATGGAGTGGTTAAGTGGTGGTTTCTGTGTGATGTTGTGAAATCTGAACTGGATTGGGAGATTGAAAAAGCTTTGAAATTAAGGAAATCTTCCAATTTTGTCGTAAACTTTGATTTTGAATTTAAAAATGAACAAAAACTAAATGCGATAAATGACTATGAAAGTGAAATCATTTCACGTTTTAAAATTTATCTTTGTGATGAAGAATAAAATCTGATGGGGACAATTTTTTTTTCCTCTTCCTTAGTTCAAAAAAATTAGGTTCAAATGAAGAAAATTTTCAAAATATCTAATATATTTTTTTAATCTGGAAAATTTTTATGGTTAGTTTGAAAAATTTAAGAGAAATTAGCTTTAAAAAATATCTAAGGACTTATGCGATTGATGAAAATGAAGCAAAGTCCTACAATTGACAGAGTGATGCTAAAAAATAAAACATTGCCAAAAAAAATCTTGCAAGGGTATAACTCAGAAAAATTACATTTTTAAAATTAAAAATCCATTGAAATTGTTTAAAAGAATTTTTATTTTGTTCATTTTTGTATTGGGGGGGAGGGGTTTGGGAGAAAGGTGAAAAGTGAAAATATCTTGACAAAAGTGTTGCAAAAATTGTAGGAAAATCCTGTATTTTGATTTTATAAAATCGTCATGATATTTCATTATTTTTAACCGAAATTTCATTAAAATGTGGAGTGGAATCATTTTTATTTTTTGACGATGTTTTGTTTTAAAAATTGATTTTCAACATTACAAAATATTCATGTTAGGAATCTATTATGACTTGGTGTCTAATAAAAGTCAGCTCAGACACATTTGGTTATGCTTGGACAATTGAACATGGTGTCCCAATGAAGACAATTTGGAAATAATGCTAAAACTCTGTAATTCAGACATAGTGTTCCCAAAAAGTCTATTCGGACATAATGTCCCAAAAAAACAACAATTTAGACAAGGTGGCCTAGAAATATTCGAAATTTGCATGAACATAGTGGCGAAAAAAAATTATAATTATGACCGAGTTTCCGGGGAAAATCCATAATTCAAATCCAAAAGACTCTTATTTGGTCATTGTGTCCTGAAAATATTCACAAAAAATTTCGTTTTGGATTCTGTGTCCCTAAAATATTCACAACTCGGACATAATGTCCCAGAAAAACTTTATTTGGGCATAGTGTCCCAAAAACGCCAATTTAGACACTGTTTCCTGGAGATATCCAAAGCTCTAACATATCTCAAAAATTTTTGTTTGGTCATAATTCCCTCCACCCCCCCCCCCCCATCTTCAAAAAATTGCAAATTTGACTTGGTGTCTTGGAAATATTATAGCTATTTGGACATGGTGTCTCAAAAAAAACTTCATTTGGACGTGTAGTGTTCCAAAAATGACAATTTTGACGCAGAATCCTGTAAATATCCGCAATTCAGACATCTCCCAAAAAAACTATTTTTTTGGACGTAATATCCCCAAAAAATCCGATTTGATGTCCTGGAAATATCTGCAGCTCGGACATGGTGTCTCTAAAAAACTCATATTTGGACAAAGCGTCTCAAAATATAAAAATTTGATGGAAATGTTCTCGAAATATTCGTCATTTGAACATAAGTGTCCCAAAAAACCTCTTTCGGGACATCATGTCCTGAAAATGACAAAACGAATATGAGTTCGGGAAGTATCCGCCATTGAGAAATAGTGTTCCATAAGAAGCCAAACAAATCAAAAACTTCATTCAAAAATTAGGTATCTATTTTAACCCTTTTCCCCTAATTTTAAAAATTATTGTCAAGTGATTTCAACGAATTTTTAATTAATCTTCTATCAAAATTCCTTCACTTTTTTTTTAAATTTTTAAACTGAATTCTCCCAGATTTTCTTTCGTAAAAACAATTTACATTCGTAAAAATGTACTTGGAAAATGATTTCAGTTTTTACTCTAATTTTTGTCTCGCTCAATTTTTCAATTTTATTTTGATTATTTTTTTTTGCAAATTCACGATTTTATATGTTTTTTTAGTTTTACTTTGATTCATTTGTGAGCTAAAAATTCTGTTTTTCATTTCATCTTTTCTAATTTTTTTTTTTTCAAAAATGGCGATAAGGATCGAAATGAACTTTTATTGCATATCTAAAATTTTTTATGAAAAATATAAAAAATTGTCGTTGAGGGATGTCTCATTTTCCAAAAATTTCAAGTACTCAGTTCGAAGTTGTGAAACCAACATATTTCTTTTGGCAATAATCGTAAGATGATATTTTTTTGAAATTGTTCCCTACTGTTTGAATTCATTTCCTTTTTGGAAATGAAAATTGCCATGTTGAAAATTTTTTCAAAAAATTGCATCTCCTCCAAATTCTATTTCAATTTTTTTCATATTTTTTCTCTTAATAGAAATACGTAGCATTTGGTATATTTCGCACGAATTTTTTCTGAAAATTCATTAAAATCAATTCTTTTTTTTTTCATTTTTGCAATTCAATTACCAAACATAATAAAAACTCTAATTCATTTCCCTTTTCTCTATACACCTTCATCTTAAACATTAAAATTTCTCATTACCACCTGTTGAGGAAACACAAAGACTTTCATCTACACGAATCGCAGCAGAAGACTACACCCGATAAAACGAAATTAGCCATAGGTAAATATACACCACATAGAGAAAGATCAGATAGACTACGAATGAAAAAAAAAATGAGACGATCGAATTGAAATTTCAAACGTTTTGCTGTCAAGTTAACGCTCTGTACTGGTAGGTAATCTAGATTAGAGATCGGTTGAAGTATTCGACTCCGACTCGTATTCGTGTATCAAGAATACACTTATAGGTTTGAACCAGGCAGCATGGCGATAGAAAGAAAGTTCTATTGTAAGGTAAAAAAATGACGTATACGTATTAGAGAGAGAAATAGAACACAGAGCAGTTGATCGTGTCCATGTATCTGCTTCTGGGCTTATAACTGACATATTATATACATAGTGAGATTGGAATAGAATAAGGAAACCGTCGGATGGTCGATGGTGTGGCGGTGGCGTCGTGGTTCATTTCACAGGTCGACGTCGTCGGAGCCACGATGGTAATTAGATGCTGTAGGTTTTTTTTTTCTGCATCGTGTAAAAGACGTCGCTTCTTGGTCGTCAGCAGGGTGTTGCTGGTGCCATTTACATGCTCGAGATGTACGCGAACAAATTACGTCGAAGTTTTGCTAAAACTGCAGAAGTAAGGTATACTTACTTATTAAGGTGCCATGTACGGTTGTGTGCGATATAGGTATGTAGGATGTGTTGTGTACACAGAAAGCACCTTCGACCGAATAGAATGCAGAGAAATGAGATACGAAGGTATCCGCCACCGCGACCGTCTCATCTCGCCTTGCTTAAAACTGACAAAGATTAAAAACAAAGCGCTCCGCTGTAAGTGAGAAGCTCCGTCTAACGTATGTTTTTTGTTTAATGGAATCTGTCAAGTACAGCTGCAATGAAAACGCTAAACGTGGCGGCTCGCCGGGCTCCTCTGCTGCCTGTTAACGGTGCGCGCAAAAGGACGAATGGATTATTAAGTATTTCATTTTAGGTGAAAATTTATCACGTTAAATTACGGTTGTTATAAGTTGGAAACGTGTATAAGGAACGTGTACTGTTTGCGAGTACCGCTACCCTGCCGCCATCGTACACCGGTGTACGTTCGTCGTCGACCAAATTTCTTATATCGGTTATTAATTTTATCCTGCAGCTATGTTATTCGACTTGCAACACGATGATAACACACGTAGAGTTGTAATAACGATAGCTCGGTGGAAGCTGGTAGCCGAATAGACGTGTGCCGAGAGGATGAAAGTTTGGTGTTTGGTGGGCTTGGATCGAATTTCATTGTTTGTCGTCGAGTTTTGGAACTTTGTTGGCACGAACCTGTTTTATCGAGGTGGGTTGGGAAGATCGATTGGGAGCGATGAAATTTGATCAGTTTTTTCATGGCGTGATTTCAAATCCTTTTTTTTCTTTCCTATGAGAAATTCTGAAAAAAAAGAACGAGAAATGGTAAAACATACAATATCTACCTATTTGTGAAGATGTTTTTTCATTTTTCATTTCGGGTTCGATTTGAAAAAAAATAATGGTTTAGATTTATTGATTTTTTTCTATTGAAGCAAAGAACCAGAAACCAGAACCACAAAATTAAAATATTTTACCAATTTCGGTTCTTGGGGCATTTTAAATTTCTAAAAAAAATTTGAAAAACAGGGATGGAAGTCGTATGAAATATCAGTCCCGGTATAGTGGTTGTGGTTTCAAAGTTTTTCATTTCGGTTTCGATTGCAGTTTTGGGTTTTTCGCCTCGTAGAACGATATGAATAAAATCTTATTGAAAATTCAAGATTTAAATTGAACGAAATGTCTACTGGACATAAAAAGATGAAAATAAAATTATGGTAAAATACCAGTTGTGGATCAGGCTACCAATTACGGATCATTTTTTTGACGCGCTCTACGTAGGACTAGGATTGTCTACTCGAAATTTTACCAACATAATATTGTAGCCTGAAGTCTCAGCTTTCAGAAGATATGTAAACGAAGCATTTTTCGTGTCACCAAACCGCTTGTAGATTCATTTTAAAGTGAGTCAAATTTTTAGTCAAAATTTCGTGTTTTTTTCAATGGTTAATGTTGAAAAGAGCAAGTAATGATATTTATATTCAGTTTTTGATGCGGTTGCTGGTGATTTCATGTTCAGGGAAGTACTATGGACATATTTTTCGCGTGATCAACCCGTTTTACGAATTTTGAGTGTCATTTGCCAAGCATCTAAGAAAACGTAAATTTGTATCAAAAAAAGTGGATTTCTTCACCAAAATCGTTTGTTCCGAGATTTTCGTCGTGTTTTTATGTATTGGGTGATTCACATTGTTAAATCCGCGCAGTGAGATGCCGAAGTGATTGTGATCCGTAATTGGTTTGATCCGTAATTGGTAGCAAAATTTTTGATCCATAATTGCGAATCAAAAATTTTGCTACCAATTATGGATCGATCCACAATTGGTAGTTTTTCAACTTCGGTTTTTTAACAATTTGTTGATGAAAATCTTTGAAGGTCATCTTTATTATGTTAGAAATACAGCCAGAGTGGAGAAAAAATGCATCACTTCGATTTTATTTGATGATCCGTAATTGGTAGAATCCGCCAAAAAGGCGTATTTTTTCTGGGTCTTTCAAGCCTGCATAAAAAATACTTGAAATAGTTTTTTTCAAAATTCAATCGCGCTACTTTGTAGAGGAGAGTCCAACGTTCATTTTAAAAAAAGAATCACCAAAATTGGTTCATAAATAAAGTCAGGGCACGAATTCAAAGAAAAAGTGATCCATAACTGGTATGTTACCATATAAAAATTGGTAAAGTCGTAGAAAATTAATAATGTTGATCAATTTTTTTGAAAAAATAACATATAATTATCTCCATTTTGAGCCAAAATCAACAAAAAAGTCAGAATTTAGGACTAAAAATCTTAAAAATCACTTTTGACCACAAAAAGTGAAAAAAAATCAATATGTGACCCTGCCGTAAAGAAGGGACCTTGTGTAAAAAAAAATCGATGTCTTCATTTTTATGTGTTTGGTCCACATTCGGTATCATTTGGATAAAAAACGTGAAATATGAGACATCGATTTTTTTTCACTAGGTATCTTCTTTACGGCAGGGTCACATATAGTTTTTGTTGCGACAGATGAATTTTCAGCTTCCCGAAAATTCGCGCGAATATCATACTCGTATTTTTGGTTCAAAAGCAATTCATAATTTTGAAGGATTTGAAACTCAAATTCTGAATTTTAACCCCTGAAAGATCATTTATGGATCTTTCGAGGTGATGAATAAATAGATAAGAATTTTTGGATCAAACACTATCAAATTACAAAAGGTAAAGAATCACATCCTTGGGTCATGGTGTCCGGTGAAAGCCATCAAAATACACAATTTTGGTTATAAAATTTGAAGAAGTCATTGTTTTGACTTTGAGTTGAAAATTGAAGTTTTTTACTAAAGTAAAGAAAACAATGATTGATCTCAAAAGAAAACCTAATAGTACTCTCATTTCGACGGAAAATCATGTATTTTTTGAAAAACGACAAGAATGCTATTGATCTAACAATTGAAAAATCACAATTTTAGTTCAAATGCGTAAAAAATAATGAAAATTCCAAAAATTTTGGGATTTTGGTGATGAAATTGAATAAATCTTGAATATGTTTGAATTTTAATTTAGTGACGATTCTTGAAGAAAATTTATGAAAAATAATGATGCTTAGAAAAAAGTTTCTGTACCTACTTCATATTTTGATCCCAAAATCATCAAATTTTTATTGAGAATAACGAATTATTTTGATGAAAAATTTAAGGAGAGAGTTATAATTTTGGATTATGGGTTGAAGGAGTCAATACCTAAATCATCGATTTTCGATTGTGATTTGAAAAGATCAAGATTTTCGAATTGGAAATCATGTTTTTTTATCAATATACCTAGGTAATTATGGAAAATATTATGATTTCGATGAGTAATTTCTACTATACTTTAATTTAGTTGGAAAATTATTAATTTTAAAAATTAAAAATCAGTCATGAAAGCTTGTTACGTTCATTTAGAGTTTATGAAAAAGTCAGATTTTTCGGATCGAAAGTTCAATTGCTTGAAAAAATTGCCTACTTAAGATTTCCTTGATTTTAAATGAACAAGGAAAAATTTTCTTGTGCATGGAAAGTTACGTTTTTCATTTTAAATTTAAAAAATGATTATTTCAACTGTGGATTCAGTATGGAAAGGAATCTCGACTATGAGCTTCAAAGTACAGGATTTTTATCAGCAACTGATGAAAAGTTCGGAATTCTAATCGAAAGTCATCAAAACTCAGAATTCTGATAAAAAGATGAAAAATCTCAATACTTAATTCTCATTTGTGCCAGCCATTTTTTTTTTTTTTTTTTAATAAAACGTTGAATAGAAAAAGGATCATAATTTTAATTCTAATGTTAACCAACAAATCGTGATTTTATTCATTTCCGAGATGATAAAAATGTAAAACTTGGTTTAAGTACTCATCTGTGCCTCTCCTCTTTTATTTTGAATCATTGAAAAGTCATCCATATAGTCAGAATTATAGCACAAAAAAAATCAGAAAAATTCTTTTGATTTTCAGCGAATTTTTGCTGATTTTCCAACGAGTTTCACTAATTTTTAGCAAAATTCAGGAATTTGATTGACTTTTGCAGGGAATTTTGCCTGATTTTCCAGAAATTTTTTCACGGTTTGCTTTCAGTGAATGTTTTCTGCTAGGTAATTTTAGTGCTGCAGTTCTAACTGCTTTCCAGTATTTTTCGACAATTTTCATTTCACTAATTTTTTAATAAGAGAGTCTGTATCAAAAAAATAGTATTTTTGCAAAAATCAGAATTTCAAGTAATCAAAGTCCATTAAGTATTAAAATTTCAAACTGGTCAGAAAAAAAGCCAAAAGTTTCGAAGCCATTGTAAACTTGGAAAGTTGTAATTTTTATCCAATTCCAAAGTAAATAGTATGCAAAAATTTGAAGTTTTGACTATAAACGTAATAGCATTTTTTTTTTCATTTAATTAAATAAAAATGGTATAAAAATTCTATGTTGTTCATCACACGATCAAGTTGAAAAAATTCTAATTTTTGACCGAACACATTCACTAATTGGATTTCGGATTCAAAAATTTGAAATAATTTTTTGCAATATCATTCGACATTTCTGCAACGTCTAATCAATCACGTTATCTTTGACATATGAAAATTAACCTTTTCACGTATCTCCGCCAACATAAACACTACTTCAACCAGGGATGACGAGACACCGAGTCGTCTTGGTTGGCTGGATTAATATGGCAGGAATGCAGCGTGTAATGGTTATAATACGAGCCTCGTCTACATATTTACGAAATTCTAAAGTCTGAACCTCGTTCGTCGCCCATATCTGATTATTTTAAATAATTTTTTATGTTTTTAAAATTATTTTTTTCACCTAAACGGTACGTACGTAAAAAAATGTGTATTAGTAAGGTGACCCATATTCAGAATGCTATCGGTCTTCGGTCGTTTTCGTTTGTATTCTTCTGCATAGATTCATGGGTTAACCATAGGAAGAGGAATGAGGAAGACGAACGTGCGTATAATTTGCCAGCTCGATTGTATTACCACACCAGAACGATTTTTGTGTTTCCTTTTCAATTTTATTTTTTCAATGGAGGTAGTGTTTTTTTTTGTCGTTCGTTACGGACGTATGGTAATGTAAATATACGACAAATGTATCGAGATGGTTTATACATATGAATAAATGACGCGTAAAATAACGACGGCGACGACGCGAGATTATTTAACCATAGCGCCGCGAATATTTATGTGGCAGGCTTTTATGCAAAGTTTGGCAATTGACCGCGACATTATGCGGTTGTCAATCGGTTGTTTATGGCCGGATGAAAAGAAGCCCAGATGCTAACAACTGTATCGCAAATATACCTACGCTACGTTGTTACAGTCGAGTACCATACTGTATTTTTATACTTCCAACCTGAGGTCTATTTGAGGTACGTAGACGTAGGTATAGTGGTATCTCGATGCCACACAATAACGGTTTTAAGCTATATACCTATCTCGAGTATGGGTATAAAATACTATGTGCAGAAATATGGTGGCGTGAAGGTGATTCTTTATAGCGGAGACGACACGACACGATGCGAAAAATAGTAGGCTATGTTGGCAATGGACTACATAATTTTGCAGCATGATGATGATAGTGCGGAATCAACAGTTCCTATAGCTATATGTAGACAGAGGCATGGTATATCTCTTTTTCTAGTGTACAGTTCGAAGCGCCTGGTAATTATGTAGAGTATATGTATCTCTCTATACCTAAACCTATAGGTTTATTGTCGGTGGCAATAGCAATACCGTTGATGCAATTGCTTGTAGGTACACGTTATGTGTATGTTTTTTTTTTCAATTCCGTATTTTTTTTTTCCTTTTTCTATTTTGTTGTAAGTAAGGAACGTATATGGGGTCGAAGACTCGACTCGATCGAACGTAAAAGAGTATGTACGGATATTTGTACTATGAGGATGGAATGTTGTGATGCGCCGCCGCCACCTCTATTCTGTTTTGTAAATTGTGTTTGTACAGTTGTTAGCTCCCCGTACTCCGGCTCCTCGAGTCCAAAAGCTGTGGAATTGTAAGATTGCAAGTATGTTTTCAAAGCTGTTCTGGTATGGTGATGTGTAAGCACTATGTACTGGAGATAAACCGTCAGCAGGAAGGTACGAGATGAATGAGATTTTTAACGTGCTGGCGTTTTTCGAGTAGCTTTTAGAGGGATGCTGTCTCAGTCTGGGTAGATTGGTGAAGTGGTGGTGGGAGGTTGTCTGCGGTGTGGGTGGTGAGAAGAGAAGAGTAGGGAGGGAGGGAGGTGAGAATACGATTTTCAATATGGCTATAAATATAGTGGAAGTTCTTTTTTTGAAATTTTGATTTTTTTTGTTCTAGAGTGTTAACTGACTAATTATTGTATTTGAGAAGGAGAAAGAGTAAGTTGGAATGAGAATTTGAAATATTTTCATCGATTGGGTTCTTTTACACGAATGACTGAAATATTTTGGAATACGTGTTTTTAAATGATTTATGTATTCATTTTATTTTTTATTATTTTTTTAAAATAGGAAATAGAAGAGAGTGGTTCTCGATTTTAAGTTATTTTCAAAATAACGAATCTATCGACGAATTTTCGGGGAACAGTTGTGTTGTAATTTTTTGAGAGGGGGGGGGGGTGCCAAAATTCGGAACCTCCATTTAACTTGATAATTGTTTCATTGGATTATTCATGATCAGAAAACTAAAATCTTCCTCAGAAATGTCTTTTTCCAAAGGTAAAATCCTGAAAAAATTTCCAAATGGTCAATTTCTCGAAAAATGATTTCACCTGTATTTTTGTTTCCAAATTTTTCTTCCTAAATATAGAAATCCACATCATACTCTTCTTCAAGACTAAATTTTTTCAAGTTAATCTTCTTGAAGCTGAATTTAATTAATTGAATATTTTCCTTTCGAGTACCTTTCACCAGGCTGAAGTTTGGTAATTTTGAATTTTTTCGTCCCTCTCATGAGGTCTGAATTTTGTAAATTTTAAATTTCTCTTGTACCTACTCTTTCTTTGGCTTAATTAGTTTCATTTTCTTGAAATGTTTTGGAAAAATGTTCCTTGAAATTGACCATCTTGAGAAACGGGCTCAAAAAATAAAACACTTTTCATTTCCTGCCCAATGATGACATAATACTTATTGCATTTTTGGGCAAAAACGATTGAAAAATTAGGAGAGTGATCACTCCTTTTTGAGAAAAAATTGCAGTTCTAGTTGTGAAAAATTAGGGAAATCGTGTTCAAGCAAAAAAAAATAGAAATAATTGTATTCAAGTTCAGAAATTTAATTTGTTTAGCTTCATCAACGAGATCAACACTGTCAATTTCGGTTCGTTTATCGGCTAATCAGTCCGCAAAACATACAACTGTAGCAAGGGCGTGGTAGGGGCGGGGTATAGATTGAATTCATGATATCTACTAAAAGTGAAAAGGATAAAAAAAATGTAAAAAAAAAAAAAAAACATTCAAAGGAATGTTTTAAAAAAACATCTTATTCGGAAAAATGTCATTTCGCTTTGAGAAAGCGGATGGAAAATCGATTATTTTATCGATTTTTTTTTTCAAATTTTTAGAAGAGAAATTTCATTTTTCCATTTTTGAAAAAACTGTTTGATTTTTATTTTTCATTCCAATGCTAGATGTTCAGTTGTCTTCTAACAAGAAACAGTAAAGCTTGGCAAAAATTTTATTCGGTAACGAAAAACCAAAAAATTCCAAGAACTTTCATTTTTTCGGTTCCATTAGATACCTTGTTTTGATTTTTCATCATGGATTCATTAATTTTCTTATTTTGGTCGCATAAAAAAATAGATCAATATTCTAATCACCATCAAAAAAAAAAAAAATAGTCCAATTCAGAAGTCGAGAAAAATGTCCAGATTTTCAATTGGAGATTTTCAAAAAATCATTGGAAAATTGGGTTACCTATTGACTAAAAAAAGAAGAAGCAATGTCGACGAAAATATAATTGTTGAAAAATCATCATCGTGCTTCGAAAATTGGATACAAAAGATATCAACTGAGAAAAAGAGCCAGTTTTTTTTTTGGGGGGGGGGGGGAGCGAAAGGTCTTGAAAAACCCTCAGCTACTTAATTCGCGCATATTTCTCTGTTAAAATTGAAAAACCTTTCATTTCTTGATACTTGACAGAATCTTGAAAATTAGAGAACGTTATTTCTGAATTTTTTGTAACACATGTGTAACTGTTCATATTTTGGGTCAAATTTTCTGAAAATTTGTTCAAATCTGAAATATTCAATTTTGGATCAGTTTTGGTACTCCTCAAAAAAACTAATCAGAATTTTCAACTTGATAATACGATTACTCATCTACAACCCTATTTAAATAATTGAAACTCATTTGACTCGTCGGGCTCAAACGGTAATGGTGAAAATTTGAGAAATTTCTCGATTTTTTCTACTTGTTTTTCAAAATTTTGAAAATTTTATTCAATATTTTTGCGGTTGGTATTTTTAATCTGGATAAAACTATAGTGATGTGAAAAACTGAGAATTTTCCATTTTCCCCTCCAATTTTGAAATGTTTCAAACATTTTCTATTGAAGTTCTGCGTTTTTTGAAATTTAATAAATATTTTAATAAGTGCACTTGTATAATCATTATCATCCATAATTTTATCTTATTTTTGGCGTGTCAACAAACAGACCCTGAGTTACTTGTTTTTAAATTTTCGAAATTGGTGACTCGTAATCAAATTTTCAGTTCTTTAAAAAGAGCAAATTGGGAACTTTTGTTCGCACTACAATTTTTTCAACTTCTGTGGCAACTCTAAAAATTTGCATCGCATTTTTGATTGAAAATTACCAATTTCTTCAAACTTTTTCGTCTGATTCCACTGAATTGATCCAAGTTAATTCTTTACAATCTGAGAATTTGACTTGGAACTCCATTGCACCAACATTTTCATCCACAAAAAATTTATATCTCTGCCCTTGAAAATTCTCCAATTAAAAGTTTAGCTCTCGCAGGTGCTACGCTGTCTCGATCGCTGCGAATTTTTTCTCACTCGAAATGAAATCTCTCTTCTTTCCATATAATTCCACATCGCTGTCTTACTCATTAACTCCGACGAACCTGTATTTTCCCAAAACACCTGCCCCTTCACTGCGCCCCAACAACCGTAACTTTTTCGAAAATAAAAAAACTTTACTCGTTATACTTTTACTTTACACGTCTCTCGACGCGGCGGGGCTTTTTCTCCAAAAACGACTCTGTCAAACACCAACCAACATCTAAACCACGGGTTATAGAGAAGGAAAGGAAAAAAAAATTTAATCAATTTCCTCACGCGTCCTTGTTCGCCTCCTTTCTCAACTCCAAACAATCGTATTTTTCCCTCGGCGTATTTTGAAGAAATCGACCAACGAGTACCGATGCTGGCGAGGTAAAGGGTAGAAACAGCTTGTTACTCGACGTGTTTTTAAAAAAATAAATACCAACCGTACATATACAGCGTGTAACGTGACGAGATACGGTGTGAGGGGCTAGGGGTACCACTCGGCAATAACATTTACCGAATATCCTCGTGTAGTATTAAGTAATTCCGGTAAATATTTAAGTTGAATTGAACCCGAGCGAAAACGGAGTCCAGGATGGGAGGGTTAAAAAGGGAATGGACTTTTTAGAAATTTTACTCCGCGCGTTAAACTTCTCGCCTCACTACGTTAGCTTTGTATGTATATAGTACAACCGTCGTATATTATAAGAACGTTTTACCGAATAAAAACTTTTTTGGTCGGTAATTTTAGTGCTGCTGGTACATCTAGGTTTTTTCAGCTCAGCAGCAAAACTACCCTCCCTTTTTTTTTGTAATTGTACCATCGACGACGCGACTCGAACTAGGTACGTTGTGTAGTCTAAAAAGTATATTTTCATCTCATCGTGGAAAAACCTCTACTTTTCTTCTCGCGTTAGCTGCCTACCGCGGTTCTCGCTCATTCGACACCCCGCCGTACCGTCTTCGTCTTTAACAAGGGGCATTAATTTCGCTTGACAGCTAAATTAAAGCGTTACGCTACCTTGTCGTCGTCTTTTCCTCGAGATCTCCTCAGTTTCCCTCCCCGGATGCTGTTGCGGGTCGCTCCTTTGACTCTGTTCTGTTCTTTTTCTCTTCATTGCGCCTTCGTCGTATCATCATTCTGATTGAGAAGTCAGATTATACTATGCCGACGTTGAGCTCTTTTCATGAATAGCGCCGCGCTACGCTGCGCCGTTCCAATTGACAGTACCTTTTCATAGACTCGTACAAGTATTCTTTCGGAAATTCTCGGGGATAGAAGCGAAGATAGAGTGGTGCGTGGAATGATAAAAATGGCCGAATTTTCTTGGAGGTGATTGAGATTTGGAAGCGAAAGGAGGTAAAGAGTTGATTCAGGGTTGGATTGGGATGGGCAAAAATCAAGCGTTTTTCATAAATATTGTTTAAAATTTTGAGAATTTTGAGCCACGGTTACAAATTTTGAAAATTTGAGAACAAAATGAAACATTTTAAGCTAAAAATTGAAAACTTTTTGAGTCAAAATTTGAAAATTTTGGAAATTTTGAACAAGAATTGGGCATTTTGAGAATTTTGAGTAGAAGTGCAAAGTTTTAAGAATTTTGAGCACAGTTGAAATTTTGAGCAAAATCAAAAATTTTAAAAACTTTGAGCAAAATTTACTAATTTTAAAATCTTTTTGGCTGAACCAAAATTTGAAATTTTAAGAATTTTGAGCAGGAATTGGACATTTGGGGAGTTTTGAGTTGAAGTTGAACTTGGACTTGGACAATATAAATCTTGAGAAAAAGTTGAGATTTTTGAGCATTAGAAATTTTGAACAAGAAATTGAAACTTGGAGAATTTTGAGTAAGAATTTGACATTTTGATAGTTTTGAGAATTTTGAGCCTAATTAGAACTTTTTTACTTAAAATTAAAAATCTTGAGCCTAAGTTAAAATTTCGATCCAAAGTTGAAAATTTTGAGCAAAAATTGAAATTTTCAGAAATTTTGAATAAACATTTAAAATCTTGAACATTTTGAACCAGAGTTGATCATTTTGAGAGTTTTCGGCAAAAGTTGAACATATTTTTTGAGAATTGCAAACAAAAATTGGAAACGTAATGTTTTAATGGAAATCATATTTAGAATGGGTCTTTATATCAATTTTTTGTAATTTTCCAACTTGGAACAAAAAATTCTCAAGCTTTTTATGTCAATTCTTTTTTAAAAATTTGAAAATATTGGTAGGTATTATTTCAATTTTAAAATTTTTTTGAAACATTCCTGTAGTCTGCACTTTGTTTTCACTTCTAAAAATCTGGTTCAATTGTCTCTAATTGGTAGATTGGTCGATTTTTCATTACATAAATTTTTGTATCGTGTTTCAAATAATTTTCTGGAACATTTTAAACAATTTTTCAAGTACTTTGAAATAAGAATGAGATATGAGCCAAGAAAATAGGATTGGACCGAAAACAGTAGAGAACAATGAGTTTGCTTTCTCAATCACAATAGAAAGTGCAATTTTTCTGTTCCCTCAGCGTCTCGAATTTTATGCAGTGGCGTAGAAAAAAACTGTGACTCGAGTGAAAGAATCGAGATAAAATTTTCTTAATGAAATGAAAAACTACTTTTTAAAACATTTCTCAGCCATTTAAGATATTTTTTTCAAAAATCACTCCAGAGAACAGAGCTAGATTTTTTTTTTTACAAAATTGTAAAACACAAAATCCTGCACTCACCAGAATAGCTACTTTTTCCATCCGGAAATCCGCCCAAAAATTCAAACATACCGTTTCAATACCCGCTACGTTATTTCACGCGAAACAAAACCGTCTAAAAAAAAAGAGAAAAATGCTTCTTTTTCGATTCCGATGCACGCGAGACCATCGAGTGGAAATCTTTTCTCGCGGCAATTTCGCCATAATGCCGGTCCATTTGTTGTACGAGCTTTTCTCTTTCTGTTCAGCCGGCATATTTCGTTGCAAAAAGCAGGGTATACAATTAATGAAAAAGTCTTCTCTGTTCTTTTTTGAAACACCAGGAGACGACGATTCCGCCGCTTTTAAATTCGTTTTCATATTTTCACGTATATTAGTCGTATAAAAAGAGGCTGTCGACGCGACTCGACGACGTTGGAGCTAATGGAGAGAGAGGAGGAAGCCGACTCAGCGTCGTTATAAATGTAAATACGCAAAAATCGGCTCGGCGCGAACTTCTTTCGACAATTCAGCTCGTCTTTTTTTCTTCTTTTTTTTTTTTTCAAAAGCTTGTTCGTCGTCTTTATACCGTATCCGTACCGTACGCAGGATGCAGACACACCTTTGCCGAATTAAGGAATTGCGGCGGTATTGCGGAATGGAGGGCTTCGGCAGAGGTAGATTTCCAGAGTTATGCGCGCGCCCGTGCAGACTGCTTCGCGACGCACGCTCGAGCTGCCAAATTCAACACGGCGAAGCCATCGCTTCGTTGATTTATATTATTAAGCCGCGTTTGATTAAAATTTTCGACCAGCTAAATTCGCCGCCGGATGGGAAAAGAGGCGGAGTGGCAGCTCGTTTCCCTAAATTCAATTAGCATCGAGAAACACGCTAATTTCGCGAATACAACGAGATTATGTGCCGACTGTAGTGCGCTTTTCAAATTCCCCAGAATCTAGGATTCGATGCAGTACAGCTGAGAGCTCGTCGGCGAAAAGTAACCTGCTATAAGCCGTTTCGAATTTGTGCAGGGGCTGCAGGGTGTGAGAATCTGTACACAAATTCTTGTCAGCTTGTTCATCGTCGCACGAGTTTCTGTTGGTGTGTTTTCTTAGTGTTTCTCGATATTGCGATAATCATCCGACGTTCGAGTATCAGCGTGGAAATTACGTGAAATTGTGTTCGGAAGAAAATTTCGGAAAGTAGAGATGAAAAGTTCTTTGTACAGGGTGTTCATGGATAGAGAAGAGTATTAAAATTGCAGGATGGTCAGTGCATCGAGGTGGTTTTGAAAAAAAATTGAAACAAAAACATGAAAAACAAAATTTTCAGATAAGAAATTTTTAAAAATTTAATTAAAATTTCTCAAAAATTATAATTTTTCAGGTCTAAAAAACACTTTTTTGTTATATTTCTCGAGTTATTATAATGTGTATTTTCTTGTACTGTCAGAAATCGAGACTTCATTTTTAGGAAGTTTCTAATTATGCCATTCTCAGTGAATTTCAGGTCACACCTTTTTTCATCGTTGCCGAAAATTTAGAATTTTTTTGATTAAATATTGACGAGCATAAATTTGGTCATTCATTATGATTTTTATTCTACAATTTTTTTAAAATAAATGCGCAGAAGAATTATGTAGAACGGTGAGCTTAAGAAAGCGAAAAGCAGGGTGTTCATTTTCTGAAAACCTAAAAAATTTAATGAATTTTGAAAGTCTGGAAAAGTCAAGGAATTTGAAATTTTTGCTGGAATTTTATAAAAATCCAGAAAAAATATTGGTCATGTGTGAAGTATTTTTCTGTTCATTTTATTATGATTTTTTTTTGCCTCTGTATTTTTCTCTGGTCAAATTCTATCGTTCCTGAAACTTTTTTATTTGGCGTAAAAAATTATGTTTGAATGCATGCTTTCGTCCATTAAATTATGAATTTTTCAAAAAAATTGCCTTCGTTTCACTCATCGGGCAAAAAAATATTATTTCACAAAAATCCTTAAAGTCTTGATACATGTTTTAAGGCACAAGATCTACTATGAATTGGCTGGCAGATTTTGAAGTCTAAACCCAAGAGAGGGAGAGAATTTTTTTTAAAAGGCAGAAACAATTTTCAATTTCTAAAACTCAATTTTTAGAAGATTTTCTCTAAAAATGTATTGTTTTATGATTATTTTTGTTTTTTCTTCGCGTAAACCATTGAGAAAATCGAAGAAAATGACACGAATGATTTTACCCCCTCTTCAGAATCTTTCTTAATTTGAAAAGAAAGCTCATACTAATTTAAATAGAAATAATTCAAGCATGAAAACTCATATACCTTAGTTTTACAATTTTGCAAGTCATTTTAAAAATTAAAGTAGGTTTTGTTTTAAAACAACTGATGTGCGGATGCCTTCTGACCATATCCAAGTGACAGAATTTGATTGAAATATTCCCCTCCACCCTCCACTTTCGTTAATATCGTGTTTAAAATGTTAAGTTAGTACTTTTAGTTAAGGTTTCCTGGTTGTGCGACACTGCGTGGCAACACTGCAGCGTACCAAAACGAGACCGTAGAGCGGTGTGAGAGCGGCGCAGCCATCTCACTTGTACTACGTGTTCCGTCAGCTACATATATTCTTGCTTTCCTTGTTAGATTTACGTTCAGTGACCTGTTGAATACATTTATTTATTTTGAGTCTCGTGTTTATTCTTCGAGATATTCGAAGCGGTACGTATTTCCTCATCTCGTATGATCGTATGATTCTGTATTCCTATCATGGTAAGCAGAGCGTGTGAAGACGGTTTTCCGGCCGGTCTTAGCCGCCGGGAGACTTTTTCTCACCTCTGAACTCGTTCATATTTTTCTTATTTTTGATTCCGTTTTTTACTTGCTTTTATTGAGTGGCTAATTTTAAGTAAAACTCGCGGTAAAATAAATTCGCGTACGTTATTAATATAAGATATCATAGATCGATGGCAAAAACTAAGCCAAACATTTAGATCGATTACAGAGTAGAGATTAGAATTCTTCTTTGATGAAATGTTATGAAATGTTTACTATACATTACGACTTGTCCAAAAACTAGATCGAATATTTAGAATTATACACCGGAAATAAAAGATCATTAAGATGTTAAGCTCAAGCATTTATGCGAGCCGAAAATATTCGCGTTTTTTTTATTCATGCTCAAAATTTAGAACGATACCAAAATTCAATTTGTAAATATTGTGAAAAATACACATTTTTTTTATTATAACGATCGAAAAGTTAAATCGTATAAACATATACCGGAGTATTGAACAAGAACGGTGGTATTTTGAGAACGAATCATCAAATATGTTGTAGTTAGAGCAGAGTAGAACCTGCATAAATTCGCGTAAATGTAATTATGGCACTAGATCGTTACTAGAATATTAAATTAAATGGAATTTTTATTAAATCGTAAATTAGAATGGTAGCTACGTTGCAAAATTATAGAGTAGAAATGCTAGCAAATTTTAACGAATCCTCAAACGTTACTTTTGTCATAATAATATCGATGTAGACGAACGATTCATTGAACTCACTAATTACTGTCAAATTAGATCGAATAGCTAGAAACGTAGATTCCGATACTTACCTTGTGAATCGAAAATATCGTATTGCAAGTATAGACGTGAACAATTTAGATCGATGCTGAAGCTAGAGTAAATAATTAAGCTATGAATACGGTTTGTAATTAATATGTGCAAAAATCAGATTGAATATTATAGAACGCAGGTGTGAAACGAACGATAAATTTATTCAAATAAGAAAGATGCTTCAAACAAAGACAGATAAATGACACTCGGATGTTTGTGATACCTGGAAATTTAGACGCTACATACTCAAATTGCTGAAAATAGATTAAAAACTCATCGCAGCGAGAACGCGTCAGGTCGTAGCTTTTAAATAAACTTAATTACTGATACTAGATCGATAGCTAGAATCATCGAATGGTCAAAGACGTTAGATATATATTAGAACGAAAAACTGAATGACAACGTAGAATGGTGTAGCGGATAGATATATTGATTACTATAAGACGAGAACATCACGTTAGATCGATGTGATAATAAATGTAATTTAATAGGAAATTATTCAAGTAGCACCGTGTACTTCTCTTAAATATGATCGCGACTAAAACTATATACGTTGAGAAAAGGTATGGATAATATATTGTACTAGAACGAAAATTAATATTTGTTAAACAAATTAATGTCGATGATGTATAATACTCAATGTTTCCTAGAAGTTTAAGACAAATTCAAATATTAGATACGTGATAGAACGATTTCTTGACTAGACGTGAAAATAAGTAAAAATTGCACAATACCTAATTTATATAAGGAATACGGCAGTAATAAGAAAATTTTACCTAGAAAGAAGAAACTCGATCGCGTATATGCCTACTGTAAAAATTCAGCATGTAGATATTAGAATGTTAGTTTAGAATTGTTCAGTTAGAATGTTATCGTTAAAGAAATTGTACTCCTCTAGATCGTTGATACGAACGTACATTTTTCGTTGAAATCGATGGCAGCTGAATTATTCACCACCATAAGCACAAAATGATAGATATCAAACACAGAATATGAAGCAAACCGAAAACGATGACATTTATTAGTAGATATATTTATAACACGTAGATCGAAAATAATAATATTGTATTTAGAGAGTTGTAGATTACGAGCAAACGTGATAAGAATGGCAAACACGAATACAAAAGGATAGATGAATTCAGAACGTCCAATATACGATGACGTCATACCCACACCAAGCGTAGCTCGTAGATAAGAACCTTGAACAACATTGAAAACGTTATACCTGCAACATGAATCAGCTGGAATTTTGGTAGATACGAAGCTGAATATAATAGAAGACTGAAAATTCAAGATATTTTTATACGTAGTGAAGTCAACGCAACGATGACTCACCGGCCCAGTACTACATCAAAGAATAAAAATACCAAACCGATGAAGAATATTCCATCGATAGAATAGTGACACGATCGACGAAGAATTTACTGATAATATTTTCTGTCAACCCTCCAACAATGAATCCGAATTCGATTAGATTGGAATGAGACATAATATTAGATCGATAACGTGTTCTTTTGGATTTATTTTTTTTACCTCTTTTGAACGATGACTAGAATCTAGAAGAATGTACTTTGTTGATCGATGACTCATATTTGTAAAGACCAATTTTATTTTTTAGAATGATGACTCATATTTAGACAGGATTTTTTTCTAGACTGATGACTCATACCCATTATTAGAACGATGTATTAGATTGATGACGAATATCGTTACGATTGATAACATTGAATAGATTAAATCGAATCAATTTTAGCTAAATCAAAATGAATTTTTGATCGATGACAAATACCAAATTCTTCTCTATAGATTAAATTTTTTTTAGATCGATGACGAATATCATACCTCCTAAGTGGAATGTGAGACGAATGACAAATACTAAATCTTCGTGGCTAAATCAACCGAAACACAATAGACGGATTAAATTTTTTTTTCTTTTTGAGAAATTTTTAGATTGAAGATTCATAAAGACGTATAGGTAGATTGAATCGGACAAATTTTAAAGTCAAATTGATTAGATTAAATTCTGTTTAGTACTCTCCGACTGGACTATTGATAGAACAATGACTAATATTAAATCAATGACCAGCATTAGATCAGGGGTTGAGTCTAGACTTGTCTATTCTTAATTTCGTGACTGATACTGTGTCTTGGTGTAATGTTAGCTCGGAGGGCTAACTTTAGATCCATTTATTTTCGTTAGATCGATGACTAACTAGTAGATTGAATAAATTAACCAACTATTGACTCGTAGATATATGCCTAGTAAAAGTTGGAATATTTGAAGGAAAATACGGAACATATAAAATACTAGACAATGATGTTTCTCTTAGATTGGTACTTAGAACCTGATTAAAATTAATATTAGACGAATTTTAGATCGCGTTCACATGGAGTAAATAGAATGAATAAATCCTGACTAAATGGGCGCAAGATAGAATTGGTCGTTGAAAAATTTAGATGAACTTATCGTAGATGTTTTTTTTTGTGAATTAGCCATTCAATAGTTAATGTGCTTGATAGATGCATGAATAATCTTAAATCGTATATATACTTAGCTGTCTAGTTACCCTACATGGAGAGATGGAGTTTTAGCATTGTTTATCCATAATCAAAAAGCCTAATTGCAAGGGTGGATTTCAGTGAATGCATAGATAGCAATTTTTATAAAATATTTCAATTAGATGAACGGAGTTTGGTAAAACCCAGTTATAGAGTGGTCTCCGAGATTAATTCTAGATCGAATAATTAAAGGAGTAAGGCCCGGATACAGAGTGGCATCCGTAAATTAAATTTTTTTATTAGAAGTTTAAGCCCAGTTATAGAGTGGCGGATTTTTCTTGTTAATTAGAAGATAGAAGACTGGTCCGAAAATTTATTAGACCATATTAGATCGAAATTTAAATGGAGCAAAGCCCAGTTAAAGAGGGGTTTCCAAAAATTTAGATGAATTTAGAAGTGTTTCAAACGAATTTTAAACGAACTTTAGATGAATTTAGATCATGGATAATATTTTTTTTGAAATTACCTGTGTGGATATTTTTTTTGAAATTACCTGTGTGGATATTTTTTTTGAAATTACCTGTGTGGACATATGAATCTTGAATGAATTTAGACGTTTACTTAGAAGTTGTTGAAATTAGATGAATTTAGATGATTTAGATGAATTTTGTTGAACAAGTGGAGTTTATAAAACCATCAGGAATGGTCTCCACATATAGGCCTGTTCACTTAGACGAAAATCAATTTTAAATAATTGTCAAACAATGCATAAATTTTTTTCTCTCAAATGCTATCAACTGCTACTATGCTACTGTATTTAAGATTGATCTGTACGTACGCCAGACAATCAAATATTGAGACAATTCACTGAAATTCGCGAGTGGTTTAGTTGGTGCGGTGATAGCTGGGCGTACAGCAGGCTATCAGCAATCCAAATAAATCAGTACAGTATAGAAACAGTATGCGAAACGCTACCTAGTATATACTTGCCGTAAGTCTAGAAGGACTCCATATAGACTTACGCTCGCCAAAACTGAAGCAGACATCCATTACTCCAAAAAGAAAATAAAAGATTAAAATTTAGAATGTTGAAAAATAATATTTGAATGATTATTAAGATGAAATACTAAAGCAAACGAAATGTTCTGCTTGCTGATTACAGAAAATGTCGAATTTTAGAGGTAGAGGAAGAGGGTTAGGAGGAACTGACCGTGGAAGATACAATAGACCGAATTATGGAGCGCGTGGAAATCCGCCTATAGATCCGAGACAAGAAGAAGAAGTAATATGCTTAGATTGAAATTAAATATAATTAATTAAATATGCTTAATGCTTACTGCTCATATCGCATTATATAGGAGTCTGCTCCAGAAAGTGATCAATCTGCCATGTCAATGCCTCCATCTGAGGAGACATTTGGAGTCAAGGGTAAACTACAAAACAGCTCGAAATCATTTTTTAGATCAAAATATATGAAATCGAAAACAAAGAAGTCTAGATCAAATAAAAAGCGCGGAAATAGGCGCGAAAGTAGAAGTAATTTAGATGAAAATATTAATAGACCAGGCCCGTCAGGTATCCCTCGAAATCAACAAATACAAAGATACAATACTACGTCTAGATCGAACAATAATAATATTAGAATAGATGAAAATTTAGAACGCCAACAAAGGGCGATAATGCCTAGTAACTCGACGATATATATTTCCTCATCAGACGATGAACCTGTAGAAATTGAGGCACCTAGATCGAATAAAAATAATGTAGACGCTAGACCCGAAAATTTAGAAGATGTAAATAGACATGAACGCGAAATTAATGATTTAACAATGCGGTTTATTAGAACGATGAATAATTTAGATCGACAAATGTTCGAACTGTTAAGTCAAAATAATGATGAGATGAGACATAATTTTCAACCTTTATCCGATATAGTTATAGATCAAATCCAACACGAAATCTTAGAAAGAAATTTTGAACCTAGACAAAACCTTAGATCGAATTCGCCTAATAATCGAAGTGAAAGCGAATTAGAACGAGAACGCGATTTAGAAAATAATTTAAATGATACAGATAGTTACAGTTCAAACTCGCCAGAAACAAGTATGTCGAATTCTGACTACTCAGATGCTATAAATGATAGTTTTAGATTGAATAATGTTAGATCGGTGGACCCTGAACCGAATGTCAATATCGTTAAACTGATTAATTGTAGAAACAATAAATTAATTACCGAAATTTATCAACCTCAGATCGATGAATATAAAATAATTAAAAAGATAATTAGAAAACTCAATAAAAATAAAAATAGAAAATTACGTCGCAGACGTTAAATAGATTGAATTAGAATGCTTTCGCTTATGCTAGTTGCTTTAGATGTAATCCAATAAATAAATTAGATAAATATACTTAAAACTAATGGTAACTTTGTGATCTAGGATCGAATGTACTTTGAGAATTTTCGCCCTCGAGTTGATGAGAACGGTCGTCCAACTGAAAGACCGAATAGACCGATCCCCGAATACGTGAACACCGAAGATATCACTGGTTGTCACAGATGTGGCAGACTAGGGCACCGTAGACCGAAATGTAATTTCCAGAAATATTGTTATAAATGCAAGAACGATGGACATTACTCAATGGATTGTCCCACAAATACTGTACAAAGTAAGAAATAAAAATGTAAAATAAAGAGATCAAAGCATGACATTAAAAATAAATTAAATTTTGACTAGAAGTTGTAGAAAGCTTAGAATAGCATGATAAATTTAGATGATTGATTGCATGAGTAGTAAACTGCTTTCCGTAGATCGATTTGGCATGTATTAAATTAAACTAAGACGAAATGTAATTAATACTATGTAATCTGTTATTATTTTAACAATATAGACAGAGCAAATATTGAGATCGCTTTGAATAGACCGCTTGAAAATATAAGCCATGAAGACGCGATGCGAAATCTCCGAGACGACGCTAACCGACGATTTAATGAACTAGCGAATAGACCGAATGTACAAACAAATCGACCGACGCCCGAACGACGAGATACGACGCCGCAGCCTACGTACAGTCAAATTACAAAAACTCAAAATAGTAGATCGACGACTCCGACGAAAGCGGCAACAAATTTAGAACAAAGCCAAAAATTAGAATTAGAACCCGCACCGGAAAACGAAGAACAAAGATACGAATGGCTTAGAAAGCAAAATGAAATAATACAGGCAGAATTGCAAAAAATGGATCGTGAACGCCGACGAATCGAAAATCAAAAGGCCGCAGCTAAAGTGAAATACACAACTGCGAACAAAAATTATATCACATGCCATGAGAAATTTGTAGAAGCTAGAAAGATCCTGAATTCAGCGAACGAAGATAGAACGCGGGCGGCAGACGAGTATCAGCATATTATCGGCGAGTACCCGCAGAATTATGAACCGATAAACCTAGAAAATTTAGATCGACGAGTTGTTTTTGCGGATGAAAGACCAGTAGAAGTTAGCGAAAATAAGATCGAAGACGTCGAAATACCAGTAAACAGAAGAACGTACGACGAAAGCTATATAAATATAAACGAAGCCCTTCCCGAACCGCTGCCACCAGGGCAGATGATTTCGATAAAAACTGTCAACAAAGCGATTAGATCATGCCAATTGGCATGGCACATAGAATCAAACGTAATCGTACCAATACCGCCGGGGCAGAGACCGCCTGAATTTGCGCCAGTAATGATACGACCATTAAATTTAGAAGTCGGAGAACGATTGAATGATGGCGACAGTAACGACGACGATGATTTTCAAAACGACGATTTTATAAAGGATATTTTAGACGGCGAAACAACCGATGACGATAGATCGACAAAAAAACAGAGCAACGAAGGCGACAAGACCGAGTCGAATAAAAGAAAAACTAGCGATCGTTACAGAAGAATACCGTTGAATAATAAGAAATTACAATTAGATCGGACGAAGATTAGAAATACCGAACCTGAAGAATCGATGAAAAATAACACCACTGACGATGAATTCGCGAAGAATTTTGATAAAAACTGGAAAGCTACACCGCTTGAAGAGATCGATTTACGCGATAATAAAAATGAAATAGAAAAACAAGACGACGTCGCTGAACCTGAAGATTGGGCAAAAGAAGCCTTGGAGAATCCCTGCCCAAGCTTTGAGTATAGACCGTTTAATAGCGTATTACCTCGCTATGTCGACGATGTAATTAGAACGGCGTCAAACCAAATTCGAGACGCACTCGAGCAAAAAGAGACCGAAATCGAAGAAGATGATGGGATCGAAATAGACGAGTATTTGACCGATGTGTTACAGCACTTTAATTTAGATCAAACTTATAACGAAAGTCAAGGTATGTTAAATAAACTGTTCAATATAATAATCCGCGAACCAGTCGAAGAATAAGTACACAATGAAATTAGATTGCCAAATAAAATGTTAAAATTTATTAGAATAATTAGAAAATTTTTTAGATACAAAAAGATTTAGACTATACAAATTGTATAAATATAGATACTAATATCACAGTAAATCACATCGAATGACTAGAATGAAAATCGTACAATTATAAAATCGACTAGAATTATAAAACGATGTTTAGATCGGAGGGAGTTAAAACGATGTTTAGATCGGAGGGAGTAAAAACGCTAATTACTAATACCATGGATATCTCCTAAAATCTAGAAGATATTAAAGTTAAAACAGTAAAATCGCATGAATATGTTAAAAAGCACAGTAGATTGTAGATTAAAACTTAGAACGTTAAATTAGATGCTTAGCTCAGGAAACCTAGATTGATTATTTTTCTCTCACAAAATATGCTTTTACTCAAGATTATGTTTTGTTACATCTGTTTAGCTCACAGGGACATTGAGATCGTGTGTGAAGCCCTGCACGAGCTTTTGTACACAGCAGATCGTTTACATATTGATCTATCGACCGAAGTAACCCGCATTTACAATAGAGCGTTATTAGAACGTAAAACCACCCACGAAATTCAAAGAGAAAACCAAAGAAAAAGACGACTTAAACGAAAAGAACGAAGAATAAGAGAAAATCGTGCAAGACAGAACCAAGACAGAGACGATGGGTTCGAAGACGAAGATACCGAGCAGGACCATCTTATCATACACGAAAACGTAAACATAGAATGAAAATTAGATCGATAAATTAAATATTAAAATATTCTTATGTTATTTCTCAGAAGTAAATTTCAATGCAAATTTTATTAAGAAGAATTGAAGTAATTTTTTTTAATTTAGAAGACTGTTAATTTAGATCGTATAAGTTTAAGTTTTTTTTTGAGTTCCTGAAAAGTTTGAAGTTAAATTTAAATAATAAGTAAACCCAGAATATTTACGACGTTACCGTTACTTTAGGATCGTCCATATAGTTTTTAAGAAGTTTTTTTTTACGTTTGCATGAAAAGAAATAAATTTCGTTTCGTTTTTTTTATTAAAAAAAGAATCAAACTATGATGTATGGAAAATAAATCACCATTATATTACATTAGATCGCACTTGCAGTATAAATTGAATGATTCCAGCTACAATTTGAAGACAGAAAATAATCTCAAATAAAGAACGTAAGTAATTATTTGTATGTAGATCGATGCAAGATATGTCAAGCAAAATTACACCTCAAAACGTGAATGCTAAAAGGAGATCAAATGTTCCTGGAAAAACATCCAATTGTACACAACTTAGATCGTGAATATTCAAACAAATGATGAAGAAGATAGAAGCTGAAATTTTAGAATGAAAACGCGCACACAAAGAAGAAGAAGAAAAAATGGACTTCATTTTTTTTTGAAGATTAAATGTAGAAATTTATACATGAAGAAACTGCCCCATTCCAGAAAAGTAACATCAACAGATTTAAACCTATATTAAACTTCGAAAATTTCAAATATGTATTAGATCGAACTGAATAGAAGATTGTTTTATTTTATTAGAAGAAAATTTTGTATCGAGAAAAATAAGGAGGGAGTGTTAAGTTAGTACTTTTAGTTAAGGTTTCCTGGTTGTGCGACACTGCGTGGCAACACTGCAGCGTACCAAAACGAGACCGTAGAGCGGTGTGAGAGCGGCGCAGCCATCTCACTTGTACTACGTGTTCCGTCAGCTACATATATTCTTGCTTTCCTTGTTAGATTTACGTTCAGTGACCTGTTGAATACATTTATTTATTTTGAGTCTCGTGTTTATTCTTCGAGATATTCGAAGCGGTACGTATTTCCTCATCTCGTATGATCGTATGATTCTGTATTCCTATCATAAAACGTCTAGAAAAATTGAAAAATTGTTCTGGAAAAATCTGGAAAAATCTGGGAAAATTATTTCTGAAATATTGTGGGCACTGGATTCCTGAGAAAAATTTAATTTTATCTAATGTTGCAACTCTATTTTCGAGAATTTTCCATTTTTTGGGAATTAGGTTGATCGAAGGACAAATTACTGTAATTTCTTCTCTCCCCCCCTCGCAAGTCAATTTCAACTTGAAAATTCTTTGAGAAATCTAGTAAGTATAATATTTAAAATATCGTATGTATAAAATTTAAATTTGGAAATTTAAAAAAAAATTGAAAATTTTTTACCTTGCTTGAATAAGATTTTTCTGGTGGAAATATTTTTGAGAGAAATCGAATTTGAAAAAAAAACCTAGAATTTGAGTAAAACTTTTACCTTCTTATTTTTTTTGAAATTCTAATTATTTTGAGAAAATTTGCGTATGTAGTTGGAGAAATTTAGTTGAAAAATTATTAAATTTTGGGCCGGGAAAAAATTGCTCATCACGTGGGAAAAAATCGTTAATTTGTACCATTTTTTGGTAAAGAAAATTCCCAAATGAAATGTGGGTGATTCAGAAATAAACAGAGCATTTAAGAAGTGAGCTATTTCATTCATTTGCATTACTTTTCTATGACTTTTATTAGAATTTTGGGGATTTCAGCTTTCTATCTTACCCATAGCTTAAAAAATTACGTTCAAAATTGGAAAAATTCGTACTACAATATTGAACCAAAAAAACGGATTTTTTCCCCTGCAGTTCGTAGAGTAGACAAATATGCGTACTCAGAATCAAAATAAGTTGCCTATTTGCTGAATCGAAAGCAATATTCAACTTTTGAAACACCCTGTAATTTCTGAACACCCGCAAATGCACTCTACAGGTGTAAATTATGTAATATAGGTACCTTCCAGTGCCTTCCTACCACATGTACATAAAATTGGGAAGATTCGAAAATTCTTTCAGCACGGTTTTCCATCGGTCCGTTTCGCTTCTCGTTTGATTCAAATTAACGCTTTTTCTCGAGTATTTTTTCTTTTTCTTTATTGATCTCGCAAAGAAGGGCGCGAACTCGCGAGAAAAACCTCGGCGACGGTATCCGCTGTTTGTTATTTCATCACAGTACACGCCGCCGGCCCCGGCTCCATTCCCAGTATATAAATTTAAACCCCTAAAGCGTCGAGATTTTCGCCTTTTTTCAGGCCTCTCTCTTTACACTCGGTCTTATATTTTATAGGAGAATACAGTCTTCGTCGTCTGTATCTCTTTATATATTCAAACAACACTCTACGTGTGTATTTTTTCGCCATAGTCGTGTAGAGTTGGCTGAAGAGGAGCAGACTACAAGGGGAGGGCCATATTTCGCGCCATATCCTTCTGCTGAGTACGTTCTTGTCGTAGGTATATAGCGATGCGATGGTGAAATGTAACAAGACATTTCGTATTTTCATCTCGAAATTTCCCTCTTTTTATTTGCTCTCATACGTGAACACCGAACGTAAACGTGTGCTGTGGACGAAGCCAGGGAGAAGGGGGAACGTTCGCGCGAAGAATAATTGTAATTCGTCCGCACGCGAAATAAACATATAAGACGGATACGAATATCAATACTTTTCGAATAAAAAATTCGCCAACGTTTCCCGTTTGTACGTATTTTTTTTTTCGACGATGCTGTTCCGCATCTCGAACGAGTCGTGTTCATTTTTTTCCTCCTTGCGACTCTTCCTTCGATTTCTACGGGTTTTTTTCCTTCCTCTTTCCCTTGGAATACGGTACTTAATAGTAGTATATCTATATAACGTATTTCGGTCTTCGATTCGGTCTCATTATTGAAAACCTCCTCCTGGAATACACGTCAGCGATATCCGAACATCTTCCAGACGTAATAATTCGATTTTTTCGCTTTGGTAATCAGTCTACCTACTCTCGTTGCTTTCTATATTTTCTTCGTGTGTATCGTTGAAGTTGGAAAAAAAAGGTACCGGCGCAACGTTTCGTATCCTCTCTATTTATATTTGTTCGCCAGAAGCATAAAGGGAAAAGGATACGAGAATACTTGAGACGTTATACAGTAAACGATTTCTTTCTTGGAATTGTCGCGTCAATTTTGGTTATTACTTCGAGACACTTGGATAGACGGGAGCGACGAGGGAACAGATTCGAATAATGCGATTACCATTGTCGACGATGAAAGTGTAGCAAACATAACGAATCGAATATTTCGGCGAGTTACGTATGTGTACATTACGTATACGAAAGAGCAGAAATGCGCGATTTTGAGTGCTGTTGGCGAAAACAGGAAATAAACGAATGGGGTTCATTTCGATACTTTTTCGTATATTTTTATGTTTATTTTTTATATAAAATGAATGCGGTGGGATAGAAAGAGATTTTTATTGGAAAGGGGTGTTCGTTGAGGTTGTTGGAGTATAAGTCAAATGTTTTGGAATTTAAGATTCACATTTTGTGAAAATTTTGTTGATTGGTTTGGATTTGGAGATAATTGGAGAAATCAATGTGAAAGAATCGAGACTGATGTTCTGTTGATTCTTTTTTGAAATTTGACAACGAAAGTGGTAAAAAATGTTCAAAAAGTAGTGATCTTCAAAATGAGTGGTATAAATATCTATTTAGTGGCAAAATTGGTCAAAATTTTTATAAAAATATTAATGGAATAGAAAAATTTCTAAGTCACGAAAAAAATTGTGACGAAATTTCAATTTTTGATTTATTTTACTTACCAATGAAATTTTCGTCTTTGTTTTACTATTGATCAATAAAAGATCATCAAATAATGTAATTTTATCAACAATTACGTTTTCAAAAATTTTTTTATAAACCCTCCCTTCCTCATCAATTGTTAAGCAGGTCGAAAAATCGCAGGATTTTGTTTAGAATTTATCAGTTTGAAACTCGTATTTTTTGAGCAGGGAGGGAAGGGGTAAACAAATTTTTAGTTTTCAGTCCGAAAAATTCCTGATTCTCATTTTTTATTCTCATTATACCTAGTTGATAGACAGTTAGGACATCCTCTCACAGCTTGGTCCATTTTTTCCCCCAGAATTTTGCTTCAAATAAGAATTCAATTTTCTTTTCTATTTGTAATTCATCTTGTAAACAATTCTAGATTTCAAGTTAGAAGGGGAGAAAGAGGGGTCAAAAATTTTTGGAAATAAATTTGAGTCGTTTTTGTGGTATAATGATAATTTTCTAAAAATACTGTAAAATGTGATTAGAAAATATGATTTTTGGGGAAGTCTGTTGGCCAACATATTCAATCACCCCCTCCCTCCTTCATCACTGTATGGAATTCATATTATCGTAATTTTGAAAAGTATAAAGTTTCATACTTTTTTTTCAAGTATAGATTTTTTACTTTTTTAGGTTGGGATTTTAGATTATTTTTATTTTATAGTTTTTGTGCACAAATGTTTTTGAACAGGGTTTGGATTTTAGTGCGGTTCATGAGCATTATGTGGACACAGCTGTGACCACACTAATATTTTTTGTTCCCAAAATTATTTCATCTATTTTGAATTTTTATGATGTATTTTGAAGCGTTATAGATATTTATAATTTTTTGAGTACATTTCTGAAAATTCGTGCTTACGTAATTCAAACAAAACTGTTTGACCGCCATTTAGATTTTATTCTCCCTATTTTTCGAATAATTGAAAAAAAAAACACAAGTAAGTCTATGACAGCAAACATCTGTAAATTGAATGGGAGATACGGAGGGAGGGAAGGGAAGAAAATTCTGATGAGCTGAAAATCATTTCGAAGAATTTATTGTATAAATTTTTTTTCACGAAGTCGTCTGTTTTTCAAAAGTTTCTGTGAGTTGTCTTTTTTTTTTTTTGCGAAAAAACTCCTTGACCTCGTTGACTATCTGTTTGGCTATTTCGCCGTTGAAAATGCCCTAAATTACAAAGTTCTTTTCAACATTAATTTTTTTCGAGGCGCATAGAACTAAAATGATATCGTTTGTGAAAGATATCCACTTTACTTTCGATGAAAATGTCGTATAAAAAATTCAAAAGAAAACAGATTTTTGCAATGATATGTTGCTGTAAATTTTCCTCGGGACAAATCCCTTCCCCTCATATAGGTATAATTTTTGAAAGGCTTGGGAAAAAACCGCAAAAACACTCGTGCGAAAATTCTGTTGAAATGCTCCTTTTTAAGTTTCGACCTTATTAAATAGGTACATTGGAAAATGTTTCAGGTAATTTGAAAATTTAGCCAGGGCAACCTGAAAAAAATCAAGGAAATCATTTTTGAAAAAGTGATAATACATGTTTTCATGTTTTAATGCTTCAAGGGGGGGGGTGCTATGAATCTTTTGTACTTACCCCTTTTTCCGGCGTCACTGCTGGTAATTAATAAAATGACACTGTATGATTTCTGGATGGGGGGAGGGCTTTCAAAATTTTTGGATTGAATACATGCAATGTGTAGGAAAAAGTAAATTTTAAATAATGGTAAAATAAGGGAAAAAATGTTTGGCCGACAGATTTTGAGAAACTTCGGAAATTGGATTCAATTTAGTTTAATTTTCAAGAATTTGGCAAATTGAAATTTTGAATTGAATAATTCGTAAGTATATGTGAGAAAAGATGTTACAATTTTGAATTTTGTGGAAATATTTTAAAATTGCAATGATTAGTTTAGGGAAATAGAAAAATGGTAATATTTTTTTTCATGGGAAACCCAGTTTTTACTTCTTGTCCCATTTTCTCTGAAACTACTTGATCGATTTTCTTCATTTTTTCCTATTATGTTCAGAAATGCTTTCTTTTCAAGTCCATAAGAGGATTTTTCCCGATTTCAATTCAAAAAAATTTTTTTGTTCAATTTACTTCTGTAATCAAACACTAGCTGATTTGAATAATTTTACGAAATTTTTGTCATAAAGTTGGTATTTTCGCAAACGCTCGTTGAAATATTGCTGGGATACCCCTGAATAATGGGTATAAAAATTGACTTTGGGGATCAAGTAGCTTCTGAGAAAATGGGTCATCAAGTGAAAACTGTTTTTTCCATGGAAAAATAGTACCCTTTTTCTATTTTCTTAAACTATTTCATTGCAATTCTAAAATAAGTATTTCCACAAAATTCAAAATTTTGTAATATCTTTCTCACTTATGAACTGTACAAATTTTCAACCCAGAATATATTTCTCGAAATCTGTCGGCCCAAAAATTTTCCCCTTATTTTTCCATTATTTAAAACAAAACTTTTTTCCTACTGTGAGTATTCAACCCAAAAATTTTGAAAGCCCCCCTCCTTAAAATTTTCAGCTCCTCAACATTTATCATGTATACGGATCACAATGGCGTTGATTTTATTTTCGAAATATAATTCACACCAGGAGAAGATGGAAATCGAAATTCGTGCAATTTCGCTCCAAATTAAAAATCCGAAAGTTCTCTTCGACACCACGACTTTTGTAATCTCCCATACTATTACAACTACAGTTCAGCAGAAACCATTTACACGATTTCGCTCGAAGGAGAAAAACTGCACTTGGAATTTCATCGACTGCTATATTGGTTCGCTTACACACGCGGACACCGACGAAGGGAGGCCGAGGTGTCAATGGATATTGAATTTTTCACAGTAGCACTTTTGTACCCATGGCAAATACATATTAGATTCAGAGGGGGTTTTGTTTGAAAGATGTGTCGTTGGTTGGTTTGTTTCGGTGTTAATGCATCGAATAACGCCTGTAGCAGCATCACCGAGCGGTTGAAATTGAAGAGGTCGTACGTCGGCTTTTTAAGGCGATTGCCGACCATATTGTATGATTTCGGTGTGCCAGTGTGCGGTGTTGTGACGTGTATACCGCATATATAGGACGAAGAAGTGAACCATGGGCTTTCGATTTGTTATTCAATTAAGATGACAAGAATGGGATGATGTACGGGATGAGAAAGCATTCAGGGGGATTGTCTATGTATGTGTTGTACTTACGATGTGCTATGGGTACGTTGTATAGGTCTCATGAAAGGAAAATGTAATTACGAAAAGAATTTCGCCCAGTTTGGTACACTGCATACGTATATAGATTAGATACGTAGGTACGTTGGCCAGTATAACACGTAATAGGTATTCTGTAAATTGTTTGGACAAGTTGAGCCGCTCGTATCGCGGTTAATGGTAGATTAACATTTTGTTTGAGCAAAAAGGTTGACGACGTTAAACCGATATTGTCAAATTACTACAAAACGCACGAGTTGATAATAAATTTAAAGGGTTGTCGCTGAGGGTTTTTTTTCCTGTATGCTTTTTTGGGTGCGGTGTGGCAGCGTGACGCTATGACGGTGTCTTAAAAGTAAAAGTAATCTATGGCCATGGTGCTTTATTGCTGTCGCCTTATTGCGTTTTTTTTTCTGGTTCACATGTACAAAAAAAAAGGAATAGGGAAAAATATTACACGAATTAACTCTTGATAAGTTTCAGAGTATTTTTTTAGTTTGTATATGTGCCAGAAAATAAGGATAATGTTGAGACCCTGCCTGCTCATACTCTGTTCATTTTTTTTTTTTGGTCTGAGAGAAGGGTAACGCGTGTGTAGGTATCTTTTCTTATTGGTACGAGGTATTAGAGTGTAGTATCGTATGAAATATTATTGTTATACTCGAATACCCACCGTAGTACCATTTGTCCCCCATTTTTTTATCCTGCTTTGGAAGATATATGTGGATGGTTTGTAAAACCAGGGGTTTGAGAGAGATGGAGACCTGGGTTTTAACGAATGATCCTTTTTCCTCCGCTGGCTGGTTCCGGATTGAAATTAATTACGATATAGGCGATTTATATTATGTACAGGGTGATTCAGCAGGTATTTGGGTTTATTCAGTTGGACTGAATGGTGGTATTGTTGACGAGAATGATGTGAAAATAGTCGTGCGAAGAGATGTAGCGGTGGAGATGCTGGTGTGGAATGGTAATTTGTGGGGATGGTTTTTTTTCGAAGAAGGGTGGAAGGAAGGGGGTTATGGTTGAGGAGTATCTAATTGGATTGAAAATTTTGTTTGTAAATTGAGATGGAAGTTTGGATGATTTTCAAAAAAAAAAAAACGTAATTTGAAATAAAATTTGATGCGAATTTTGGTGGTAAAAGAGAGGAGGAGAATGATGAAAGTTTACGTATTTTTAAAGTATTAATGTTGAAAAACGATTTTTGTGGTTGGAAGTATTGGAAGAACGAGGAAAGAGCTAAAAAGAGATTTCGAGATTTCGTCAGGTTTTTAGTTTTGTGTAAGTTCCTAAATGGAGAATAATTTGGGAATAATGAACCGAAATTAGCTCATTTCGGAGGTAAATCTAAAAGTTTTTGAGTGAGATGAAATTTTTCTGATTTTTTCCCTCAATTTTTCCTATTTTTTTCAACTTGAAACGAAAATTTCTCAAGAAAAACATCGCTTCTGAAAAGTTTTTCCTAAAATTTCTATAGTTTTCCAAGTTGAGAATGTTATATTCTCATTTTTAGGAGGAAATCTACTCTCTTTGCTCTTGATCGATCCGACCTTGCAATTATGTGTTTCTAAATTTTGATGGTTTTTCAGCCTCTGTTTTGAAAACTTGGATTTTAAGAAATATCTGAGATTTGAAATTTTGGTATGGATTTCCTTAGAACTTTTCCCAATTCATTTTTCTAAATAATTTTAAATTGTAATTCAAAATTTGAGGCACTTGAAGTGAGGAGATTTCGAATTTTGAAATGATATCATTTTTGGTTTTCAAAACAACTAAAGTCAGATGGTGGTTAGAGAAAACGTTTTGAAAATGGGTTCGGTTTTTCAAAGTGTTATCGAATTTTACTTTCTTTTTTTTTTTTGAAATGCGTGCAGAATATTTTTCAGTTGGTTTAAATATTTAATTGAGCTCAAAATCTCATTGAGCTGAAAGTAAGGGTTGATTGGAAGAATTGAAAAAAAAAAGAGTTGAATTTGCCTATTGATATTATGCGGATGTTGGAAAACTGCCATTCCAGTACTTTAAAAAGTCAAAAGTAGATGCGGCCAAAGCTTCAATTTTTGTCCGATTTGAGTACTTTTTTAATTTGAATAAGTCAAAATTGACTGATAAATTGCACAGAATTTAGTCACTGTACAAATAAGTAAAAAATTTATTGATTCAATCATTGAATTTTCATTTTTTTTGAATCAGAAATTTTCTCCTTAATCAAAACTGAGATGAATCAGTAAAAATCTAATTTTTATAATTTGAATCGGTAAATTTAAATTTTTACTGATTCATTTAAGTAATTCAGGAGAAATTTACTATTTCAAGTATGGAAATTTAACATTTGAATAAGTAATTTTTTTTACTGATTGGCAGTCAAATTTCATTGATGAACAGTAGAATCAGTGAAATTTCAATGCCACCAAGTGCTCCAATCTTCATTTCTTTTACTGATTCGAATTAAGAGAGTGAATTGAAAATTTTATGCATCGAACTGAGTTTTTTAAAAATATTTTGAGAAAAGGAAAATTTGAGGCAACAAACCACCATGAAATGAAGATTGAATAGGTATCTTCGCACAGAAACAAAATTAGAAATTATCTCTCTTCCGGATTTCGATTTTTGATTTCAAAGTTTGAGATTTAAATTGGTGTTTGATCCAGTTTTCGGATCAAGAATTGGTTGGTGTAGGATTTAATTGTGGTTTTTTCCAACTTTCGGGTCCAGAATTGAATTTTGGTTTTTGTTTTGAACGCAACTAAAATTTTTATTGCAACTGTAGAGTATTATTTTGTCAGATTTCATTTCAATCATGAAATGCAAAAATAGATATTGAATTTTAATTTGTCAAGCTTGTGAACTATTCAGTATTAAAATTGCCAAAAATTTGTCTCAAATTTCTAATGAGAATAATTTTGTGAATTTTTATTTATTTTTGTAAATTTTCAAAAGATTCCTTCAATTTTTTTTTAAAAACTTGTTTTTTTGAGACTCTTTTTTCACTTTGAGAAATCACTGTTGATTTTTGGCAATAAACTTTTGAAGTGAAATGCGACACAAAATTCCTTAGTTGGTTACTGTGCTCATTTTTTTTTATCTTTTTCAAGGCTATAAAAATTATCTAACCTATTCGAATTATTGATGATTTAAGAAAAATTTTCGAGTACTTTCTTTGAATTTTTACTTTTTAATTCTCAGGATCTCCCCCCCCCCCAGCCTACTTCACCTCCTTGTTGTTTTCACGTTCATGTTTTAGTGCATGGCTCAGTATTTTCAAATCTTCTTACGTACCACACATTTCTTATTTCTTATTCTCATAAATTCCTCTTTCAATTTTTACAAACATCCCAAAAAAAGTTTTCAATTTGCAGACACGTTCATCTTTTTCGCAATATTTTGTCGATTTTTATTTTACCCTTTGTCTCTGTATACCGTACTTTTTCGAATTTATTTTTAATAATTTTGACGAAAAATTCACTTTATGGCCACCATTTTTCATATATTTTCGTCGAAATATCAAAATACGGCGTCATAAACGTGAATTTTATAGTTCGCTTATTTCGCATCTTCTTCCTCGTAACCATTATAAAAAAAAACTCCGTAAGAATTTTTTTTCTAATTTTGATATCGTAGATTTGATTGAATTTTTGCGCCCAGTACTCGAAATTTTCATTTCGATATAAAAAGTACCTACGCGATGGAATCCATACCATCGATTTTTTATCCCATTTCGGTTCATTATGAATTCCAAAGATGGCAGAAAGGGTTTGTCTGGTGTGGTGATTTTCCTTATATACCTTCTCGCGATTATAGAAACACCAGTCGGGTAATATTTCGAAAATATCGATCTCGTTACTAATTTATTCCGAGCTGAAATACGAATTACACGGATTACGAAACACCCTGCTCGTATATAGATTTATATAAAACCGACGACCGACGTACTAGAATGTCCGCAAAAGGTAAAAACATCGCCGGAGATAATGTATAGATGGAGAAAGACAGCGCGTGTGAATTGTGATTGTATATTCGCGTAGAAAATTATCTGTTCGAGTAGAATATAATACAGCTTGGAAGTACACGCGGGTAGAATTATAAAAGTATTTAGTAGCTGTCGATTATTTCATAATGGGCTAAGGGGAGGAGAAAACATAGACGCGTGTGAAAATTGTTATAATGACGAATTGACGCGTCGCAATGGGTCGCTCATGTCTGTCGATAATGCAACACGAACATTCGTGGGGTATTATTGAAAAATTAAAAAGATGAGGGGGTTTTGAGACCCCCTTACCCCAATTTCCATCCCAACTTACCCTTCTACAAAAGGTTTATTTATAACAATAACGATCACGTTTAATTTTTGTGCGGTGATTATAAGGACGATGATTTTTTATGTTGCAGATTTAACAGAAAAAAAACGTAAAATTGGAAGAGACGTCATCGGGATACCCTATTTTTTCTGACAACTGGATAATATAATCGCGGTGTGTTGATAAATTTGGCTGCAACTGAATTGTAAAAGTGAGTTGTATACGAAATGTATCTAATAGTACGGAGTATTTTATAATATGACGGTATCGACGCTCGATAGGGGGGATAATATGGTCTGCGAGAAGGACCAACAGGGCAGAGGGGGAATCAGGCTGAAACGAAGGATTACTCTATATTTATACGATGTAAATTGAAAAGAATATCGGTAGAATGACGTCCGCTGTACGACGTACGAGGATATAATGCGAGCTATAAAGACGATGAACTTTTCTGTATACGAGCTGCAGGAATTAGTCAATTGAATAAAGTTTTTCAAAGCGAGTATGAGCCGAGGGGGCCATGGGCGAGGGTAGGACGAGAATTTTATTAAAAGCGCGTTTAGTAGTGTAATTCGAGACACACCGGAAGACGAAGCGGCATTTTAAGATCGTAGGCTTTACGTGATGTTAACCAAGGAATAAAGTTTTTATTTAGTTGGAGTAAAGTTCGAAGCGGTGTGTTTATGGAGACGGCTGGCGGAGGGGGCGTCGGGGAGTAGAACTTATGTGAAATTATAGGCGGTATCATGAGACGGTCGTTTATCACGAGGTCGAAGAGTTTAAACTCGCGTATTTTACTAATATCGATTAATTTATTCGTGAGTTTGAAATCGCACCAAAGGCGAGTAGGGAGCTGGTAGCATGATGTAGGGACGATATCGAGAACCCGAGCAGTTGATTTGAAAAGTTATGTGTACTTACCTGGAAAGTTACTCAGCTCGGGAGAAATTTAAGGGTAGAAGGAAATGCATCGTATGGTTGAGTGAATTGTGGTCGTGAAACGTATAGATTTTTTAATTGGCGAAAGAGGGTTGTTTCTGAGAATAGATTCGTGTTTCGACCTAATTAATTAGCGCTAACTGGTTTCCTGTTTCGAGGTTTTTCGGTGCGGTTTTTTCCCCCTTGGTTGCGTCTCGAGAATGTCATCGGTTCGACGATATTTTTATAATGTACTCACGAGTGCCTGCGATTGAAGAAATTTTTTATCGAGATTTCTAGACGTCGCGTCGAGTATTTAATAGATGTTTTCTCCTAATTATTTGATCGGTTTTTTATTACCGTGTAACGGCGACCGAGGCAATGGTTGAGAATTTTTTTCAGTAATTACCGCGATAGTTGAAGAGGTTTGTGGAAGGTGGACTGAAAACGAGTGAAATGGGAGTATCGATGTAATTGATTAGAGATTTGAACCGAGTATGAATTTAAATCGGAGAATTAGTGGTCTGGTGATACCTTTTTAATAGAATAATTATGTAAGCTGGTTGAAATTGGGCTCGTCGTGGTTCCTTTTTATTTATTTATTGGCCGTAAAACTATTTATTCGTGTTTATTCATTTATTGAAGGGCAGAGTCGTGCGCGTAGTTTGGGTACCTTTTTCGATTGGTGGTTGTGAAGTTGGCTGTTGCGAAGAGGCGATTTTGAGGCGTTTTGATTTGAGTGAGTGAAATTTCTGAACTTTCAGCATTGATTTTCGAAATAACAGATTCGATTTTCCAGCATCGACTTTTAGACTCAATTCATCAAAATCAACTTTTCGAATGGATTTATGAATCGACTTTCAGTATAGATTTATCAAAATCGAAGTCTAGAATTATCGAAATCGACTATCAGTCTCGATTTAGAGAAATCAACTTTCTGACTCGATTTATCGAAATTGATTTTTATACTCGATTTATCGAAATCGAACTTTCATGTTCACTCTACCAAAATCGAAAATCGACTTTCTGACTTGTTTTCTCGTAATCGACTTCCAGACTCGATTTATCGAAATCGATTTTTATACTCGATTTATCAAAATCGAACTTTCATGTTCAATCTACCAAAATCGAAAATCGATTTTCTGACTTGTTTTCTCGTAATCGACTTCCAGACTCGACTTATCGAAATCGACTTCCAGACTCGATTTATCGTAATCGACTTCCAGACTAGATTTATCGAAATCGACTTCCAGACTCGATTTATCGTAATCGACTTCCAGACTAGATTTATCGAAATCGAATTTCATGCTCAATTTATCAGAATCGAAAATCAACTTTCAGAATGGATTCATCAAAATCAATTTTTTACTCGATTCATCGAAATCCGCTTCATACTCAATTTGTGGAAATGAAATCGACTTCCTGACTCGGATTCATCAAATATCGACTCTCTTACCGGATTTATCGAAGTCGACTTTCAGATTTGATTTATCGAAATCTACTTGCATTATGTAGGTTTATAAAAATCGATTTTGCTCAGATTTTTGAGAACCATTGGAATTGTTGAGTTTCTTTGTTGGTTTGACAAATGAAAATCGTATTTTCATTATGATAGTCGAACCATGTTGCCTCCAAAATTGTATACTTTTTTAGAAGTAGGTGATAGATTTTTCCAAATTGAACTGATTTTTTTTTTTAAGAAACTGGTACTTTTTTCCTATAAGTTATCTAATTTGTTTAAATGCAATTAACTGCGACTAGTGGAAAATTCGATTTCAAGAATTAAAAACTCGCTGCGCTTATCTTTCCTCAACTTGTGAAATTTTCCTCTTCTCGGAAATTAAAAATAATTAGACCCATTGTTTATCATTTCTTTTAATTAATTTTTTCGCGATAAACGTTTTTGCCTCGGCTTCTTTTCAATGTGTTTTTTCCTCTACAAATCTTTTATCATATTATTAACAGTTGGAAACGAGACGATAGGAAGTGAGAATTCTATTCGAAAACCTCGTTTGGCGGATAATAAATTTTGATAAAATTGGAATTGTATTAAGAATAAATAAACTACAGTCTCGATCACGGACGCGGCGTGAAATCAGGTGAAAAAAGACGCGAGAAATCCGGAGAAGTCGTGAAAATTAAAAAAAAAAAGTCGGAAAAATGTAGGAAAAAAGGACGTTTCGGGGAATTGTTTTTCTTATCTTCGATTTTAAACGGCGCGATGCGACGAGAAAAAGAATAAAAAATAAGCACGATATAAAGAATTTTCCAGATAAGAAATAGGTACGTCTGCGTATACGAAGGTAAACTGTGTACAACTCTATGTGGGGTTAGAAATAATAAATTTACCGGTAGATTGTTTCATGACTGGGGAGTCTTTTTCCCTATGTATTTTTCCCTTCGGTGTTGTAAATTTAGTGCGAAACTCTAAAAAAAGAAAAATTTAAACATTTCTTTATTTTTTTTGAAGAGCTATAGAAAAAAAACACAATGAAAAATTATTAGGTACGCGAATTAAATAAACATGTTATGTTCGCGACGACGAAGTAATCGTCGAGACGTGGTTTACATATCTGATCACGATGGGTGTCCGATTACACAGGAAGTAAGACGACAGTAAGTGATGTCATTTTTACCTGCGACCATTTTTTTCTTCGAAATTTTTGGAAAATTGAAAGAATGTGTCGTAAGACGAGGATTATGAATTTTGCCTCGAATAGTCTCGTAATGTCGATATGTGTGTCAGTGGTTTGTGTAAGACCGAAAAACGTTCTAAGAGGTTATCGTATTTAATTATAATCACCCAATCACGTGTGTTTTATTCGCCTTGTTACGGATTTAATTTTGATTAAAGTGTTTCTAAGAAATACCGATGTTTTCGAATGAGATATGAAATTGAATGCACTTAATTCATATTTAGAGATTTTTTGAATGGAAGAAAGAAAAAAGTTCTAAAGAAATGTCTCGGGTGTTTTAGTTATTTTCTCAACATTTTTGGGAGTTTTTGCTTAGAAGAAATTTTTTGTTTTATTTTTAAAAACGAAAATTTTTTATTAAAATATTTTCCAAAACTCAAAACTTGGAACATGATCATAAATAATGATTTGAATTTCGGCTGAGTGATTACAGTCTCAAAGTTTTTATTTCAAATAACGGTTTCTGATCTTTATTTTTTTTATGGAAATGAAGAACCAGAAACCAGAAAATCATGAAATTTCATCAATTTCGGAACCTCAGGCATTCCAAATTTCCAAAAAATTGAAAAATTGAAATGTTATAACACTTATTATCCTAGTCCTTTTAAAAAATTGAGCCAATTTGATTTTGAATTTGAGCTTTGAAAATTTTCATTTTTCAACAGGTTGTCAAAAAATTAAAAATATGACAAAAACATTCAGAAAATTGAATGAAATTATCACTTGTACGTAGTACCTACATTTTGAAAAGATGTATGCAACATTAGATTTCATCAATGACAGCATTTCCAATAGAGCCAAAATTGAAGAAAAAAATAAAGAAATCAAAATAAAACCGTACAAAATTTTTTTGTTCTGGTTTCAGTTTCGGTTTTGGTTTCGATTTCGGTTGCATTTTCTTTTATATTTTGGTTTCGGCTTACGATTTATGGTCTTCTTTTTCTAAATTTAGGTTCAGATTTCAGTTTTGGTTTTAGGTTCATTTTAGCGATTTTAGTTGAATTTCGGTTTCGGTTCTGATTTCGTTTTCTGTTTACATCCCTGAAAAAACAAGAAAAGGATGGGTTGTTCAAATCTTTTCTTTTGCCGTCATTATAATGTCTAAATTATTCGAATATGTTCCAGTAAAGTCGGAAACAGTCATGTGAAGTAGTTTAGCAGCAAATGTATGGAAATTGTGGATTCGAGTAGTTTCGGAATAAGTCGTGTGAAGTCGGTAAAAGTTGGACAAGGTTATATGAAGTTAAAAAAGTTTGATCAAGTATTGCCTACATCTGGTAGGTTTTTAAAAAAATGAGAAATTGCAATATCGAGTGATGTCGACGTTGGTCGAACTTCGAATTAAAACAGAAAAAGGTCGGGCGAATTCGGTTGCAACCGAAAAGATCGATCGAGATCATGTGGTTTTAAAATTGAGATAAAAATTATAAAATCTACTAATATTGGCACTATCGGCAGCATTCGATCAAAGTCGTATCAATTCGGGTAAAATCTGAAAAATTTAATCGGAGTCGTAAAACATCGACAAAAATCGGATGAGAATGAAAATTAGATTTTTTGTCTGAAAGAGATCAATACGATACAATTCGACAGTGATTCGATGTTACTCGAATGAAGCCGAAAATTACCAAAATTACACGAAATAACCCGAATGAAGTCGAAAATCACCGAAATTTCACGAAATAACCCGAATGAAGTAGAAAATCGCCGAAATTTCACGAAATAACCGTAACCCGAATGAAGTCGAAACCGGTCGAATGTGTTTTATTCATTGATCGTCAGAATGTCAAATTTGACTTTTCCACCATTCTGATCCATAATCGATTCGAATGGTAGGTATTAATTACAACGGTAAATTATTTTCAGATCACCCTAATAATTCTCGATTAAAAATACCTCAAAATTTCCTATCATCGCGCCATAAAAAATTTCGAACTGACTCAGCTCAACTGTGCTTGCGAGATGAGTGCATTGTGCAGTTATATCTCGACCAAACGTGCACATTGGCAGAACGTGCCAATCGGCGAGTTTCGCAATTTAACTTATAAGGTATGGAAACTATACTCGTGTGTAGAGACGGGCATAATGAGAAACGTTCTTCGAGTTGTTCGAAAGGGGGAAACTCGTTTAATGTAGAGAAAAGTATCGCGTCAAGAGGGTCATTGCGAGTACCTCCGTAGGTATGTTTTTTTTTCTCCTACACTCTCGAGTTAGTTGTTACCCGCCGAAAAGGGGTGCCTTAAGAAGAAGGTAAACGAGAAAGCGAGTGCAAAAGAAAACCTAGGAAATTAACGCCATCGGTTAATTACCAATTCAAAGCGAACATACTTTCGTACATAGGTGTGTACCGAGGCTTGTTCCTCTCTTCCTCACGCTGGTTAAACTTACACACGTAAGATGTGTCGAGAGAAAAACAAAAAAAAGGGGGAGAAGGCAAAGCGAGAAAAAAAGGGCAGAATAATGGTGCGAACGTGTAAAAGTTGGTATGTTCTAGGTACAATTTCTGTATACTTCATCAGTACCGGCATAAGGGGCCCGTCGATGACGGCGAAGAAAAAGAAACCGTAAAAGAAAACCCATAGAAAAGTTTTCGTTTTCTTTTTTTCCCTCAAAATCAAGCCACGAGTTCTTCGTACTCGAGCCGAAAATGATGAGAGTGAAAGAGCATCTTCTCGCGAACTGTTTACGAGATTTTTCCTCCGGCAAAAGTAAAGGTAAAAAGGTAAACGAGGTCGAATTTTTTGCCATTCGTTTCGCGAATCAAAAGATGTAATCTGGCTTCGTTTTGCGGTATTTATCCTGTATTCGCTGGCTGCGACGATGGAGTCAATTTGAATGATACTTTTAGACTTGGTATCGCGTTTTATTTGACGAATAAATTCGCTGACTGGAAAATACAGACGGAGAGGTGGTTGGAGCGTTTGACGCTGGCGAAGCATTGCTTAAGAGGTTTATTTGGTTGGCTTTTTTCCCCGAGACTCGTCGAATGGTGTAAAAGGTATCATAAAAGGATGGAAAATGGAACGCAGCGACTGGCTAGGTCATTCCGAAAGGTGATTATTGTTCCCCGGATATTTGAGGTGGTTAATCGGCTTATCGTTTCGAGCTGAAAGCGTGAATTTTCACGCCATAAAGGTCGATCAATTTAACGAGCAGAAAAACGCGTGTAATGTGTGCTTATAACTGAGCAGCCCAGGCGAAGGGGTAGTCCTACGTATAATACGGTACGTAAAAATAGGTATATAAAGACAGGGTACGTACGATGGAGTAGCTGGGGGAGAAAAAATCGCGATTTTATAACTTCTCGCGTGTAAATGTACTCGGAGGTACCGAGACAAGGCAGTGAGTAGAGGGAAGGGTCAAAGTGGAATATTCTTTTATGTATTTGCAGAGGGGGCCATGGTCGCGGTGTGAGACGAAACGATGCGGAAATATGGTGGTTTTGTGTAGATTGTACGAGTATGTACGATGCAGACTATACGTGGGTATAAAATGTACATCGAATATCGCGCCTTTTGCGTCACGCTGCGAACGGATTATTATATGGCGTGAATATGGCAAAAGGAAAAAATTTCGCTTCAACGCCGACTCCGACTGCACCGAACCGTTGACTCGAAGCGGACTCGGCCCTTCGACGATTAATTTGTTGTTATTGCTTGTTGCTTCATTAATTTCGTCTATGGAAGGAGTAAAAAAAAGGTCATAGGATTTTTTCCCTCTCTCGCGCGAATCAGCCATTTTTGACCGGATGAGGTGAAGTCAGGAGGGTGGTTTTTATCGTCGCATCGGATAAGTTCTCGAGTAAAGAATAAACGCGTAGGTGTTGTGAAGAAGACGTACCGAAGTGAACCTATTTTTACTCGGTGACTTTCATAATGATTGATTGAAGTAATATACTACCTGTTGGAGGAGTATTTCTATCTAGATGTGTCTTTGCGAATAAACACCCACGTAGCGAGGTGCCGAGGGAATGAGAAAAATTCCTAATGGGTTTATTTAGTTTTCTCGCGAGAATTTTCCGAGTTGATTTTTCAAAGTTTTTGAAAAAGAAGCCAAACTTTGGTAATGATATCGCCAATGGAGGTGATTCTCGGCACGCTGCGACGTTAATGACTCGCGAAGTTTGATACGACTTTGAACGAAACGATGTCGAAGGCGAAATTGAAAAGTATGAATAGCTTTAGGATTAATTGAACTTTTTTCGCGAAAAAAGTCGATAAAAATTTATCAGATTTGGTTTCGAAGTCGGGTTTGAAAATCCAATTTGAAGGTAATGGATGACTATTAGTTTTTGAAAGAGCTGAAGTCTTTTTGAAAATTCATTTCACATGACTTTTTTTTGGTTAGGTACTTGAGTAATTAAAAAAGAATTGAATGTAGGTACTGCATATTTGAATTACGAGTAGGTATATGAATTTTCTGCTCAATTTATTTCGAGATTATTAAAATCACGTTTCAAGCACATATTTGATGTTTGATATGAAATGGATGTCACGAAATTGATCAAAGAGTGTCGATAAACTTTTGGTGAACTGTTCATTCAGAGTTATTCATACTGTTAAAAAGGTTGAGATCCCGAAGGCGTGGAAAATTGCAGATTTTTGAAGTCAATTTTATGTACCTAATGATTCACAAATTTGATACTTACTACATATATTAACCATAAAAATTATTGGTGACATTTGCAACTTGAGATACTTAGGTAATCAAAAGTGATATTTTTTATCAGTTATTACGATCAACGTTGAAATTTGATTTTCAATCAAAATTTCATCATCAATCATGATCAAAAATCCGAAAAATCGCCAATTTTTTGAATTGGGTGTAGGTAGTGACGATTTTCGTTATACAAGGTTAGACAAAAGTCAGGTGACGTTAGCAGTTGGAAGTTCAAAATTGATATCTACTAGATATCCCTATCCATCTCCGGTTTCAGTGTGCCATTATTGTTCAGTATCAAAACAAAATCTGGTATCAACAATGATATCGCACATCAAAACTGAAACATCTGGTATTAAAATTACATATTTTCTGTTAAGTACAATAATAATAATTGAGTTTTGATTCAAAGTGTAGGTACGCATTATCATAATATCTTGTTTAAAAATTATTATCATTCGGGTATCCAAATTGATTTCTGATGTCGAGTTCTGACGTCAAAATTGATTTCTGATATAAATGTCTGACATCAAGATCTGGTAGCCAAATTGATTTCTAGCAGCAGAATGAAAATCCTATGTCAGAATTGATTTCTGAAATCAGAGTTTGATATCAAAATTGATTTCTAATATCAAGGTTTGAAATCAAAATTGATTTCTGGCTGCAGAATAAAAATCAAATATCAAAATTGATTTCTTATATCAAAAGTGATATCGGGTATCAAAATTGATAATTATCTGATAAGTATGAATGTTTGACATCAAGGTATGATATCAAAATTGATTTCTGGCTGCAGAGTAACAATCAAAGATCAAAACTGATTTCTTATATCAAAAGGAGTTGTTGACATCAAAATTCATATCCGGCATCAAAATTGATATCTGATATGAATGTTTGACATTAAGGTCTGTGGTCTGATATCAAAATTGACGCATAATTCGTACAAATGGTATAAGTCAAAGAACTGTATATGAGAAAAGAGACTTTATTGTTTTGTAAACAAAGTTACACTCAAGTCCCTTTTCAAATATACAGTTCTTTGACTTATACCATTTGTACGAATTATGCGTCAATTGATCTCTGGCTGCAGAATAAAAATCATAGATCAAAACTTATTTCTTATATCAAAAGTAATTGCTGACATCAAAATTGATATCTGGTATCAAAATTGATATCTGATATGAATGTTTGACACCAAGGTCTGATATCAAAATTGACTTCTGGCTGCAGAATAAAAATCAAATATCAAAAGATCAAAATTGATTTCTTATATCAAAAGTAAATGTTGGCATCAAAATTGATATCTGATATGAATGTTTGACATCTGATTTCTGACAGAGGAATGAAAATCAGACATCTAGATGATTTCTGATATCAATGTCTGACATTAAAGTTTAATATCAAAATTGATTTCTAATATCATTGTCTGACATCAAGGTCCGATATCAAAATCGATTTCTGACAGAATAAAAATCAGATGTCAAAATTGATTTCTGATATCAAATTGATTTCTGGTATCAAAATTGATATCTGATTCCAATGTCTGACACCAAAATGTGATATCAAAATTGATTTCTGTCAGCAGAATAAAAATCAGACATCTAAAATGATTTCTAATACCATTGTCTGATATCGAAATCGATTTCTGACAGCAGAATAAAAAATCAAATGTCAAAATTGATTTCTGATGGCAAAATTGGTTTCTGATGTCAAAATTGATTTCTGATGTCAAAATTGATTTCTTGTATCAAATTGATTTCTTATATCAAAATTGATATCTACATGTAATTCCAATGTTTGACATCAAAATGTGTTATCAATGTCTGACATATCAAGGTCAGATATCAAAATTGATGTCTGGTATCAGAGTAAAAAAATCCGATATCAAAATGGATTTCTGTTTTCAAGGTCTGGTATCAAAAGAGATGCTACGTTTCCTAAGTAATTGATACATATTTTGTATCAAAATTATGTTTCGGATACCAAAATTTATTTTCGATATCAATGAAAATCATGACATATTTCTGAATTGATAACTGGTCGCAAAATTGATGTGTACCTATTCATTATTAAAAAAACATTTCTGACATCATAATTATTTTTTTAAAAACGAAATTGATTCGTGTCGTCAAAGGTGATCTGAGATATCCAAACATTACATGTGTGTTGAAGATGAATTAATTTCATTACCTACCTATCAATCCCCAGCCATCACAAAAACGTACCTATCTAATTCGATGCAGACGTGCCTATACCTAAAAACAATCGTAATTCGGTCTTAAAAATCCATTAAAATTTATTCTTCGTAAATTTCAAAACAAAATTACCTACACATTCATCAACCAAGGCTCGAGAAAAATACCATCGCGTACAAATTTCATCTCCCCTCCATCATCCCGAAGCATTGTCCGTTATAAATATTCAAACAAGAAAGCTCGAACAAAAAGAACCCCGTACAGAGGGCTGGGTTAGCAGGGCTTCACATACAGTACCCAGAGAGGGTGGAAAAAAATAGCTGAGAAAATTGCGTCCCAATCGATGAATATTCCACGCATATATCATTTCGACCATATATAACTTATTATTACGGATAAAGCTCTTGGGAAATGGCAAAAAGCAGCTACTCTGTGTTGGTGAAACATCGTATCCGTATAGTAGCACCAATACTACCTTGAAGGGATGAAATACAACGGTAAAAAGTCTTCTCGGTGTAGACGTTTTGAGCGGCGGACGCGTGCGTGGCGTGGGTGTGTGTTGTGTGTGCGGTATAAATTCATGAATGTTAAATGTCGCCGGCTCAGGCTAAATGGTCTCTATCGGCGTTATCGCGCTGCGAGCTAGCATCGCTGTAACTATACCGGCCTATAGGTACTTGTACGTGCAGTTTAAAACGCTCTATAGAGCCATAAGTCCCATACCCAGGTATATAAAATTATTATGTAGTAATTTTGTAATAGCAATTAAAAACACGATAGGGGGAAAATTGGGCCATGCGCAGAACTTGATGTGTGTACTCGTGCATCGTACAAGTAGCTCCGATACTTGGTTTGGGTACATGATATTGCCCTACGAGTATGGGTAAATATTGGTTTACGTGCGTTTGCTTATTCGAAAGAAATTTTCATACGGTAATAATACTCCAAGTTGAAACAATTAGTAGCTTTAAATGTACATGATGCGATAAACCATTATACGAGTGACCGAACGAGCTCGATAATGCGAGTCCTGCGATGATGTTAAAATACACGATGTTACCTTTGACCGATCATACAGCATATTGCTCGGCTCTCTCTCTAAATACTTCTCCTCTCGGATCAATATTTAATCATAATTTCGTTTAATAGGCGGCCGTATCACGACGTAGACGTGATTTTTAATGTAGAACAGTGGCGCTGGAATGGCCTCCGTAGCTGGAGGTAGGGCGCGATAATTCGTACACTTTTAACTATCTTTTTTCGTGTCCTAGTCGATAGAAATTTTCACCTCATTAACCGATACTTATTGCGTAGGTCCGCTTCGCGACGCCGGTCGGCAGCAAATTTTAATGAGTTTTGTACCTTTGGATGTATTTTGAAATAACGTGCATGCGGAATTCACTCGAATCTCACCTTTCAGGCCAGATAGAGGAAAAAATACCGTGGCATTAGGGGAAATCTTGAGCCTTATCAGAACAATCCTATATTAGAAATGGGTTCCATTTTGGTGGGCAACGAGGAAACGATGAGTGGAGAAATGCGAGCGTGCTTTCGGAATTAATTTTTTTTATCTTCGGTGTACTATTTATACGGTAATGTATTCAACGACAGCATTAACACTTTGCAGGCGATACGAAAGCGTCGGTGGATGAGTCTCGATAAGAGTAAAAAAAATGGCTCGATAAGAGAAGCCTAGCCGGAGATGCGGGAGAAAAAGTTCGGATGGGTAAATTAATAACGAAGGTCTTTTTCGCAACGATAATTATACCCGGGAATTTTTGGTATGCTGCGTTCGTAAGTGTAAAAGCATCAAGCCGTTTGAGATTGAAATTAGAGGTGTACGAGTACGATTTGTGAAAGGATTGGGAATGGGTTCGACGTATGGTGGTATCGAGCTTGGACCTAAAAAGGTGAAATTTTATAATTGATTTGGCGTTCAGGTCTGAAGCAAGGGTTTCGTGTATTGTGGATGTAATTTCGATCTATTGTTTTTAGTAAAAGCCCAAGTGTACGGAGAAATGTATGGTGATGGTGGGATTTAGATTCAATTTTTTGTCGTTTTGGAAATGGAAATAGAAGGAAGACAAAAGAGGGCAATGCGAAAATCTGAAGCGGGGGCAAGCTCAGTCTTTTGAGGCAATATTTTGTGAAAAATTAATTGAAAAAATGAAAGGCAGAAACGAATTCCTCACAGTACATGGCGAGTAAAGAAAACTCATATTCACTGGATCTCAATTTTTTTTTTTGAAAATTTAAGTGTCCATGCATTTTCTGGAAAAGTCGAAAAATTTCGCGAATACGTAAAAATCATGGAAAAGTAAGGAATATTTTGGAAATTTTTTTCGAAAGTCGTGGATTTTTTAAAACCGCAAACGACTGGAAAACTGATTGTATTTTTTTGAAAATTTTCAAATTTTTTAAATTTGGTTCTCGCTTTACTTGGGCATATGAAGTTTGTACAGGGTGACCGAAAAGTAGTTCCCAAAAATAAATGCTTCTCAAAAATTCCCTAATCAATTTATCCGAAAAATTTCAATTCTGGCAGAATCCTTGGTTCATTACTATTCGATCATAGGTCACTTCATAGATTCTCAACTCATTAAAAATTTTTGTGAAGCATAATTCGATTTTAGTTGATGATGCTACAGCTAAACATAGTCAAGCAAAATTTAAAAATTGCGCGGAATAAAATCTTCGAATATCTGGGGGTAGGTTTCAAGATAGCCAAAAGCTTGATTTCAACCCTGTCAATTTCAAAACAATGCGTTCAACCTTGAAATAAGGAGGATTAGATTTCAGCGCTTCACAAATTGAAACCAGATGATTTATCCCTGAATTACTGAATTATTTTTCTGTTTTACGAGAAAATTGTGGATTATTGAGGTTCTTCGAGCAATAACTTATGCAGAGATTAGAAGACAGTCTATTTTAGTAGAATATGAGAAAAAAAAGATTACCTCGCCAATAAATTTTTTTTACTGAAATTTTAAATTTTTTTCGGTATGTACTTCTCGGTCACCCGGTATCAAATATAGGGAACTAGGATTAAGGTTTTTTCTCCCATTTAAAAACGGAAATGTTTTTAAAAAATCTGGGACGCTTTTCTATACGTCGTTTCAAAATTGCATGAGGTCTTTTAATTCCCCCCCCCCCTCCCCTCAAAAACCCCATTGAAAATGAAGCATTCATCGTTCAGATTTATTTACCTTAATGTATAATTTAAAGTTGGTTTTAGAAATTGACTTTCGTAGCTTTGAAATCTTATAATTCTAATTTCTCCAAATTCATTCAAAACGCCTTCGTTCAAAGATTTGACTTTATAAAATTGCATACGAATAGGGAATTTTTCGATCCTTCTTCTATCCCTTTTTAAAATGCGTTTTCTAATTTCTGGTTCTTCTTCGATGTTAAATCATTTTGCCACGGTTAGATATTTAAATTACCTCGATAATTCTTAAACTTTTTTTGAGATCCAGTTTCAGTTCAAATTGGTCCCCTTCCCCTACCTTTTGATTTCGTCGATGATTTTTAATTTTTTGGGGATTCTGCTTTCATTCAAATTGACCTCCCTATCCTGTCCTCCCCTTCTAAAATCTAAAAATTTTCTTAGGTTTGATGACGAATATCTTAGATTTGATGACGAATATTTTAAAGTTTTGAAATAATTTTTTCGCTTTATTAGACCCGATTTTGAAGTTTGTTGTGGCACCGTTACAATAGGAAATTTTCTAAATTAGGTAAGTATAATAAAAGAAAATTGTGAATTATGGATTTTAAAAATTTCATGTGAAAGATCTCATTTAAAAATTACTTCTTCTGTCCTCTTCACCTCTAAGCTGACTTTTGAAGATTTCTGAGCAGTTTAAAGTCTTTCTAAATCGAGTCAGTTTGAATTTTGGCATCTTAGCCAATCAAAATCCGCCATTGACTTTTGAATGATGGAATTTTTGAAAAAAAAAATCATTAGAGGCAAGAAAAAAAGATTATGTAATAGATTTTTCTCCGAAGTTTAGTTTTAGCTACTGCAGTTTTTTATGAATTCCGAAGCCAGAAAATTATTGTTGATAAGGCCTTGTGAAATTTACCACCAAAAAAAAAAATTTAATGTAGAAATAAGCACATGCATAATTTAATTTGAGAGTTTTCGAGTGGACATTCTAAAACAATAAAATTCAAAAATCTTCATCAAAAAATTTAAGATAAATTTTTTCAAATTTTTTTTTATGCTTATCGTCTTTTTTAAAAATAATGATCGTACATAAAATTGCTAATGTTTCATTGAAAACACACCGGGAGAGGGGGAGGGGTCGTCGAATAATCATTTTACTCGGAATGAAAAATACCAAATTCAAGTTATGACGAATGGTTCAGGCTTCAACATTTTCGTCAAGGTGAATTTCGTTCCTATCGATTCCAGGCTATGACTGGAGGTGGCTAGGAGGTGAATTGCAAACGGTATACTTTACTTCTCGTTGGTAAACTATTGAGCAGACAGCTACAGTATATATAGAATGCGAAAACCATCACTTTTGTCCGCTTCGGCGCGACATATACTAAAATTGGAACGATACAGAGAAGATTAGCATGGCCCCTGCGCAAGGATGACACGCAAAATCGTGAAGCGTTCCACATTTTTTGCAGCATATTTATTGCCTTCATTTTTATGAAATTTAATTAGGTATTTTTCTTTTATATTTTTGAAATTATTTTTCAAAAAAATAATACGATTACAAAATCCTGTTTTGGCATCTAATTAGTCAATCATCGAAGCTGTAACCTTCAACTAAGCATGAGGGTTTTTGGAAAAATTGGACCAGAACTAGAAAATAATTGTAGAAATTCATGGCCAATTTTTTTCCCTTCCCGCCCATAAAACTAATTTTGAATTTTTCTGGTATACGAGCCTGGGTATTTTTTGAGGAAATAGAAAATGAATAATTTTTTGGAGTGGAGCAAATTCATTTGTGTGTTGAAAATTTTCAAATTTTACCCCCTCCCCCTCCCTCATTAATGCTAATTTTAATTCTATCTTGTAAGTACTAAGTACCTCAATCATGACTTTTTTTTTTTTTGAATAAATAAAGAATTTCGAATTTCAAGTAGAAGAAATTCTTGAGATAATTTTGAAATTTTAATTCTTCCTCTCCATCAATGCCAAAATTTTGTAATTTTCTGCTCATCAGTTCTCTTTTGTTTATAAATCAGCGAAAATCATTGAAAATCACTGAAAAATTGGCGAAAAGCTACTGCTACTGCAGTTTTTTTCAGTGACTCGCTGATTCAAAATGAGAGAATTTTAACTTTTTTTTTTTGAAGAAATGGAAAAAATTGATTTCCAATCAAAATATTTCTCTTCGAGGCTGGAATTTTTATTTTTTAAACTTCTTTCCCTCCTCTCTCCCTTTCTTTGATATCAAATTTAGTTCCTCTGCTTGTCAGTCGTTTAAATCGGTAAATTTTTTCTGAAATCTTCGGCGAATTTTGATTCCTTAGACAAACGATAGAAGTGAATATTGGCCCGAAATACCCATTCGGAGCTTTTCACCAGATTGTTTCAACGACAGCACGACCCTTCATTCATTCACCTTAAAAGACTATTAAACGAGAATTCACGATGCGTTATTTATCAAGTAAGACGTATTCTGGCTATGGCAGATCCGGTAGATCCGCCAGAGAATTGCTCGCTACGAAGTCAGAAGTTTGATAAAGCGTAATTAATACGTAGAAGAGTCCTAAGTTAACCGAAGGTATACACGACAGACGCACGTACGCACGCACATATGCACCATCTCTCAAATGATGGGTATTTTTTCAAGTTAACGTGCTCTAATCGTATTGTTTACTTTATATGGTGACGTTGACGCGATAAGAGACGATGATTAATAGGACAATACAAGTTTAATTCGGTAATTTAAGTAAACTCCGAGCTTAATTTATAACAGTTTTTTTCTTCCTTTCATTCGACACTTTTGGGGAAATTTCTTTCTTCGCTGATGCTGGTGTGATTGTGTTTAATATGCGACGTCGAGACGCGAAAATGACTCATGGGCGTACTGGTTGCAATGCAGATGGCGATTATTGCGCAAATTGAGAATCGACGCAGCCAGTGTTCAATTTGAACGAGCACGCGAGTCATATTGTTGATACCTATGTTTGAATATTTAAAAGTAAAACCATTTATTCGATGGGAAGACGGTGGCGGTTTGGTTTATTTTTGCCTGCGTTTTCGAGTGGTTTTCATCGCGATTGCGTATTTTAAATTGGGTTCAAATGTGCATAGTTTTATGACGTATACGTTTCGAGTGTAAATCGACGCACTGTAGCATTCGGTTCACTTAATATAGCGGATGCGTGTAATTGATAATTCGCGGAAGTATCTACCACGGTACATTGTGCTGGTGTTTATTACTCGCGTCCGTGGTCGGTGGTTCGTCGTCGGTCGTCGTGTCGTCTAGCGGATTAATTCGCGTACGCGTGAAAAATAATCGAAGGTGAGTTGGTTATTATTGGATTACGTTCTAGTGTTTCCTGTGGTTTGTGCAAAAATTATTGAAATTCGGATTCGATGGAGATTTCTGAGAGATTGAAGCATGGAGGTGATGTTTGGGTAGGATTTGAGGGTGGTTGACCTTTCGAGTGGTAGTTTTTTGGAAGATTGTTTTAATTTTTTTGCAAGAATTTTGAGAAAATTTGGTATTCGATCGAAAGAACCTTTTATGGTAATTGATGAAATGCAAAAATGTTTGCTTATCTAATCAAATCCGGCATAATACGTTGATGTACAGTGAGATTGATATTCGAAATGACGTATATTAAACGAAATTTCCCATAAAATTTCTATTGCATCACGTTGCATCCGCCAGTGAACTTGATATTTTTGTTGTGGGTTTAATATTTCCTATCGGGGCTTGATAAGTGAGAAAGGGTTGCTGTGAATCATGGTTAAAAATGAAAATAATTGAAGGATACTGTCTGACGCTGGATGGAAACATGAAGGTGAGGTTTGTCGAGTGCAGTGGTGGGGAGGGAGCTGAAAAAGGGGCCAAATTTTGGCGAAGAAGACATCGAATGTTTTGTTTGTCTGGCTTTTCGCTTGAATTGAAGAGAGTGCATCAGGAATTATTGAAATGATATTTGGGTGATTTGTTGCTGTCGTATTTTATGTGAATTGGTTCCTCCTGAAATAACTTTGGAAGTAACAAGTGTCTCGGGCTCTTATTTCGTCACTTTTTTCTACAATTTGGTCAATATTTCTTCACCTTTTGTTATCAGAAGTGATTTCTTGTCTCCAACGTCACCGGAAAACTCAAGTCATGTTTTTTAATACCCATTTTTTTGTTGAATGAATGTGAATTATAAGTTGAGTGTTGAGAATGTGGAAAATTTTCAAAAATACTCTCATTTTGAATCAGGGGACAGTCACTGAAGAAAAAAAAAACAGAAATGCAGCACAGGAAAAATCATCAAAATTCTTTGATTTTCAGCGGATTTTTGCTGTGATTTTTCTTGGTAAACTTCAAATAATTTATTGATTTTTCAGTGAAATTTCCTTGATTTTCCTGCAATTTTTCCCCCTGATTTATTTCTGTGCTGCAATTCTGACTGTTTTCCAGTTATTTTCGATCATTTTTACTTGTTTATAAATGAGAAAGAACTGATGGGCAAAAATAATCAACTTTGCATTGATGGAGAGGAAGAATTAAATGAAAATCTGATCGAATTATTCGAGAATTTGATCTAGAAAATTATTAGGTTGGAAAATATTAGGGAAAAAAGACGAAGTTTCTCTTAGCTGTGAAATTTATGAAAGTCCTAAAAAAGTAATGAATTTTTATGGGAAATTCAAACAATTTTCATTTTTTTCGGACCTTGGAAAGAATAATTCTTCATTCTCACGACCCTTCATCCAAAAAAAAAACCACCGAAGGTTATGAGAAAAAATATGGAAATTTGAAAAATAATTCAGCAAACTGGATATTCTGAGCAATGAAAAATACGAAAACGTAGGGAATTCTTCATGTGAACATGAGTAAAAAAATTAGTGAATCTTCCTGTGCTTTTCAAAAATTTGAAACATAGAAGAAAATGGAAGAAAATTCGCCTTCATTTTGTTCGCGTTCCATAAAATTACTTCCGCATTTCTTTCAAGGAAAAGGAGTTGAAAATAGCTTAGCATGTTCATCACAAATGAGAGGAAGAAGGGGACGTTAAAGATTGATTTTTTCCATTTGAAAATCACAATTTTTTCAATTTTCCGCTTCCATTATCGCTGGGAAATTGATAATTGACGTGTAATCTACAAACTAAACATTTCATAAAGTTTCTATATACAGGAACATTTTTCAAAAAATGACGTCATTTTTTGAAAAATTGATTAAAAATTTTTTAGTAGTAAATACTTTTTTTTGATATGTGTCAGGATCTAAAGTGTTACATTACAAAAAAAAGTCTGGAAAATATAAAAAATTTCTGATTTGGGAAATTGTGGGAAAATTATTTTAAAAAATTACAGCATCGTATTCTGGATTTCTTGTGAGAGAGTAACTATCACAGATTGTGAAATAATGAACATTTTTCTAAATTGAATGAAAAATTAAATTTTTGCATTTTGGTTAGCACCTTGACCCCCCCCCCCCCTCCCCAATCAATCATCTTTGACCAAATATATTAGATTTTTTTTCTTTTTTGGGCAATTTTGAATTTTTTTCTCTGATAAACTATCCATAATTTTTTTATTGAGCTGTCTGAAAATTTCGACTTCTTTCAAAAAATTTAAAATCACACATATAATCTTTTCGTGCATTTTAGAGTTTTCTTACCATCGCGTTGATAGAATTTTTGGTGTAATTATTCTTGAATATTCTGGGAATTTTCAATCTTATTATCTTATATTTCCGAATAAAGTACATTGTCTATTTTTTTTTTCTGAATAAATAAGATTTAGTAATTTTTGAAGCAATTAGCATTTTTGAATTTTTTCTTAGGAAAATATTGGAGGTACGGGAGGGGAGGGGAGGGGAGGGCGTGTTATTCTGATAAAATTGAACGTGGAAAATTCAACATAGTTTTTTGTTCACTTTTTTTTAGTGAAAATGACTGAATAAGTCTGTTGGGTTTTTATTTGTGTGAGAGATCGTCTGAAGAATCTATAGGGATCAAAAATGAGGGTAAAAATTCTCAAAGGTGGGTTGTTTTGAATAATATTTTTGAGAAACTCGTTTGCCTATTTCCGGAGTTATTTTCACCGCAATAAAAAAAATTCTTTAGGTGCTGAACTCAAAAATTAGAAGATGAGGTAAATATTCGATTAATAATTCAAAATTTTTCTAGTCTGTTGAACAAGGTATTAAAATATAAAACTTTTTTTTAATCCTCCAATCTGTGTTGTGGTGCGAGAAAGAAGGTGAAAGCTTGATTGAAAATTTAGGAAAATTTTCCATTACATATCAAAGCACGAAACTTTTACGGACCATGGACCATTTGATTTTTGAAAACCGGAAAATAATCCAGGTATTCCGTCATCCGCAGCCATCGTACGTTCTACACCAATCAAAACGTATCAAATTTCAAATTTCCCCGCCACCGTTCGTATTAAAATAACGCTTTCCTAAGCCCTTTTTATTCGAAACCCATCCAGCTCGGAGGTAGAAACAGACTTAAACCCCATATCGCGATTAGATTCCCCGCTTGTTTTGCTATGCAGAGGAGAATACGACAGTAGGATCGCGGTCTCTGACGCATATGGCAACGGCTGCTCGTGAAACAGAAGGATATAAATCTCCGGTAAAATTCTAATAAGCCAAATCAAGCGGCAGATTCGTCGTTGTAAAATTGCGTCGCTTTCGTATCGTGTTTTGAAGTGGAACGCGTGCGATTACGTAACAAGTATGTACGTAAAAGTTGCATGATGTTTGTCACCCTTTTTTCTGTACAGCAGATAGTTTATATGGCGGATTTAATTTCTTCTCTTTCGGGTTCTTCGTTTCTCTTTATATCTATCGCGGCGTGTTTGTAAATGCGCGATTACGTCGGAAAAACCTGCTGAAATTGTGACTCGTATGGATCCAGAGGTGAGGGCGACGACACCCTTGTAGAATCTATAGACTGATGTATGTAATACGCAAATACGACAAGTACAGCGTGCAATTTAATAGCCAACTTGCGGTGCCCGAGGGGAGAAAGGGGTATGTTTGGTACTTTGATTGTCGCAATAGAATGAGTGCGATGCTGGCGACTCAGCTGCTCTCGGCGTGAATCAGCGACCCTGGTTATTTTAGCAGGGCCGACTGGCGACTTTTCTTGCATCGAGTTTAATTTATGCATATGGAAGTTTTTTTTAAATTGAGAATGTTCAAAGGATTCCATTCCGCGGCCTATCGCCTTTGTGTAATGAGAGAAGGAGTGTGATAAGCAAAAGCTGAAGAGTGCAGTGGGACGTCCCCTATGCGTTGTTTTTTCTCATTCTGACGAAGCAACGGTGTCGAATGATTTACTACAGATACGTGTGCTTTACCTATACACAAGTTTCAATAAAAGAGAAAAAAATTTCCAAGGGTGTTGAAGATGCTACGAAGTTCTATGATGGTCGTCATAAGACCCTATTTTTTTTTCCTGATACAGAAGTATAGGATTTTGCCCTAGCCGATGAACGTATTGTCATATACGATATAGGTTGAGATGACGATGTTGCCATCGAAATAGAAAAAAAGAGTGGTACGTGATGAGGTGGTTGTACAAGTAGCTCCTAGTGGAGAGCACAACACCCTTAAAGTATTATAAATCAAACGACGAACCGGAGCGAAGGTAACCATCGGGCCGTGGTGTTCGCTTAACTCGATTATAAGAGGTTTGTAATGGGTGCAATTACACGGCGATCCATCGACAGAATGAGGAGCCCTGGAGGAAGGCCGGAATGGTGGAGTAAAAATGCACCGCGACGCGTTTCCTTTTTATGTCATAATTAGGGATGGCGGTGGTGGCGGGGGTGCGTTTATTAGCGAGCAGAAACACATTGAAGTATGTGTAGAAGACGTACCATATTACGGTGTGTGGATTGAAAATCGAAACTGGAGGTGGTGATGGATAAGATGAGGCTGGGAATGAGAGATGGTGTAGGGAGAGTTGTGAACCCTTTTTGAAAGTATTTTCTGAACCGAGTGAAAATTATTGAGCTATTATGGTTGGTTGGAATTCATTAGCAATTGGTAGGGTGAAGAAGACGAAGGATGGTACAATTTTAAGGTATTTATGTGGTTCAATTCCAGGAGCTAGATCTACGAAAATATTATGAAAGGGTTGAAATTTGAGCCTTGATACAAAAGTTGGTTCAAAGAGCAGGTGGCCCTACCAAATTGGGAAAAAATGCAGCTTTTACTCTCAAGAATAGAAAAATATATTTTGGGTGAAAAAATATGACTTGAGACGGGAAATTGAAATTTCCATTCGAATCGATAACTGGGAAATCATTTCTTGAGTCGAAAAATCAAGAAAAATTTCATTGTGGTTTGAATTTTTTCTATTTTTTGTCCTTCCAACTACCAATCATTACGGTTAAGTTCCAAAAAAGAGCCAAAAATAGTTGCAGAGAAGAGGTAAAAAAATTCATGATTTTTTTGACTCGCCTTCCGCTGATCCTCTTCTAAATTTTCATCAGAAGGGGGCTGTTTAGGGGGCTGTTTTTTTTCTTCTTTCGAAATTGGTTTTAAAATCGTTTGAATAAAATGAAAGATGAAAAAATCATCCATTACCATAACCATTCAACATCAATTTTTCGAATAGGGATAGGAACTGATATTTTTAAAAAGCTCCAAAAATTTTGGTTTTATTTGAGTTTTTATCAAAAATTCGATTTTGCTTTTTTTTTTCAGAAAATAATATGTACTTCATCGAGTTCTCAGAAGCTGACTTTTGAAAACTTACCAATTTTTATTTTTTTGAAATCAACTTATTTAACGTCAGAAACTGAAAATTGACTTGATATCAGAAAGTCAGAATGACAGAAAAAATATTAGAGAGCTGAAAGCCGATTTTTAAATTTTAAAAACAAATTTTTATGTTTTTGAAGTTAACTTAATATTAGAAGTCAGGATGAGAGGAAAAAACATATCCATGTTATCTACATTTCTTTTCAAAGGAAACTTTACTTTTTTTTTCCACCATTTTTATGGTAAAAACAGCCCTTTTTACCACATTTTCTCGTATTTCTTTGAAAAGTGTCTAAAATTATTTAATTTTGGTTTTGATCCCTGTAGTGGTGAAGAATCATTCTAATTTTGGCTGTTTCAGTTTTTTTTTTGGTGATGAATGTATTTGTTCAGCATCAAAATTGAAAGCATCAGACAGGACCACTTGAATTTTTGAAAAGAGTGAATTTCTAAAAATTATAAATTTTTGTAGCTCTTAAGCCCTTAGATGAAATTTTGGAATTGGGCAAAAAATATTCGGAAAGAAACGTGTGCAATTTCTAAGGCAATCCTTGGTCAGTCTTTTATAGTAAATTTTGAAATTTCCAAAAAAAAAAAATTCGAGTTCCTTAAATTTAAAAATTTTCTATTTTGAAGTGTGAAAGTTGGTGTGGAAATTTTTTACATTTGTAGCAAAATTGTTCTGGAGGTTCGTCAAGATTTGAGGTACCTAAATTGTATCAGATTTGAATTTTGGAAATGTATTTGGAATGGAGCACGTAATTTTTTTTTTTTTTGAAATTTATTTTCATCTTGTGGCGTAAAGCTTGTCAGCTCTATTTGATTTGGATTCTTGAGGTTTGGGTTTCTGTTTTGATTCTATTGGAAGATTGGAAGAGAGAAAGAGAAGTGGAAGGAATGCGGAAAGCCAATAAGGAACTTTGAATCGAAAAATTTAGCAGATTTTACAATAGAATATTATTGTATTATTTAAATAATTTTTTATTCACAAATCAGTGAAAATATCTAAGACACATTCAGAGTAGCAGCTAAAGGAAATATCAGGGAAAGAAAAAGAGCAAAATGAAAGAAATCACTGAAAAATGTGTCGAAATTCGGTGATATTTATTTAAAAGTTGCAATTTTGGTGGGGGGGGGGGAGGAGGGTATGATGGTTCAATTTTACCAATTTTTACGTTGTTGCATCTTCGATATTAATTAATGATTTTTTACTGATCAAAAATGGACGAACTGATAAGTCAACCCCTTAAAATTTAGTAATATGCAATTCAGTTAGTATCAATTATTGTCAGTTGGGCTGCAGCTTCTCGTCCTTGAAAGGATCGCATTTCATTATGGACACCCTGTAGGTAAAATTTAATCCTCCTTAATTTTTTTTTCATTTGAAAACATTCCACTAAACTTGAATCGTTGAAAGCTTCAAATTCTAAACTAAAATGGCTTATGTTGTCTAAAATTGACGTCCATCTGTTTCTTTTCCCCAGACAGGGAAAAAATCCTTTATAAAATTTTTGAAAAAATTCTAAAAGAAAATTCGGCCATGGTTGAATGATCTTCCACCGCTGTTACCACAGCTTCATCTCAAAGCTGTTTTTTTCCTCCTATCTGTACATATTTGTGTGGCAATGTTGGTACATTGAAGTAACATCTGTACGATGTCTGTATTTCATCGTTGTAAGCGAAGCCAAAGGGATACAGAAGTGGTTGTTTTTTCTCTTTTTGAAGTGTAATTTGCGGCGGCGGTGGCGGTACCGAGGGCTACGATGATGCTGTTTCTGTACTTGTAGGTGAAAGGAAGGAAGAAGACCGCAGAAGCCTGCAGTGGGGGTTGTGTTGAGTATTCGTTGCGGCGCTGTGCTGACTTGTAGGTACACTGTACTGTGTACTGTACACCGACATCTACCGTGGGGAGAGGGTTTAAATGGCGAAATATTTAATTTATGGCCGTGTTCGGACGTCTAACTAAATAATTAACCAATGACGTCGGTTTGTGTGTCTGTGTATCGTGTATTTCGGCCGAAAATGGAAAAGCAACGTTGGTAGGATTTTTTCTCCCTTTTTTTTCCACCAGCTCGCCGCAGAAAAGCAGAGATACCCCGAAATAATTACCGGCGGCGCGGATAGATGGATGAAATATGGTACACGATGTGCGCTGGTTTCGTAATTCGGCGAGGATATTTTTACTCGTCGTTAATGTGTTTGCAGACGAGTGTGTCGTTTCGTGGGTAAATAGAGATAGGCATAGATGAAATAAAACGAGCAAAAAAATCCTGTTGTAGGTTACCTGTGTGATGGACACGCTTGTGTGGTTCGAACTTTCACCGAATGGCGCGAAATTGATATCGGATATGATTTAATACCGAGTACTTAGTTTACGGTGTGTCTTTACGCGGATCTGGCATATGTAACATGAATTATACGTATGTGTATTTTTTTTCACCAAGCAAGCTTTATTGTCTTTGGGTTTCGCTGGTCTGTGAATTGTTCGTCGAGAAATACCGTGCGTGTGTGGTGAAGGAAATTTTTTCCAGATGTCACATTGTTGTTGGTGAACCGAGGAGAAATTATAACGAGAAATCGAAGATCGAGTTGAGAGCTTTTAAGCGATATTGCGGTACGGTTTAGCGAGTAAATTATTATACGATGGAATGATTAGAGTGGCGAGGTGAGGGGAAGTCGTTACCGCGGGCTATAGTGAAATATAGTTGGATTTTCCACATAGAAGTGTATTTAGATTGGAATATGTGGTAGAAGACGAGCGAGATTGAATGTGCTTTCAGTTTGAGATGGTGGAGGGGAAATGAGGACAGATGATTTTATTAGCAAATTTCAACTTTTTGAGTAATCTGAGACGTTAAAAGTGCTCAAAAAATATGAAATGGGTCAAATATTCAAGATTTAAGTAAGAATATCGTATCTTTTTTGAAAATGAAAATTTTCTGTACCTAAGGTATCGTTGAAATTATTTTTGACCATTTCTGTACTTTTTAATGAAATTCATCTGGAGAGCGAGTAATATTTATAATATTATCCTCGAGGATAATTCATATGGGGGGGGGGGATATTTTTTAATGCACTAAAAATTAAAGATTTGGAGACACAGCAGATGTCAATTTTTTTTCAAAGTCCGGCGAAATATTTGACATTTGAAACCAGATTTACATCGTTTTTTTGTGTTTTTTTTTTTTTTTGAAATAATGGCATGAAATTTTTGATTCTCGATTTTGGTGTGGAATTTTTCTTTTCTAGGTTTCTTACTCCTAGTGAAGTCTTTTCATAATCCAATTCAAGACCATTTCCACAATTCTAAACCAATTTCACCGCATAGAAAATTTGTCATTTTCGTAGTTTTTTTTTTTGAATTTTTGGATGGGCAATTTTTGCTGACTACTTCATCAAGATTGAAAAATATCAATTTTTTAATTAATTTTCTAAAAAAAAAACAAGTGCCTTTACAGACTTTGAAATAATCTGTGAAAATGAGAATTTTTGCAAAATTTTGAAATACGTACATCTGAGCCTGGGTAGGTATAGAAACCGGGAAACCACTCTTATTAGTGTCAGAAATTGGTTTTTGAGCTGACACTGACTTTGGACTTTTTAGATGGAGTAAAATCAAGCTGGAACCTCAACTCAAAAACTAATTTTTCACAATTCAGACTGACATGACATGTAGGAATAAGTGCTAATTTTTCTCAATTTTTTCCACTCCTCATATTTCTCCATCTTTTTTCAATCCTTTTTTTTTTTTTTTGAAAAGAGTTTCTAAAATTCTTGAAATTATTTATGAAAATGATAATTTTTTGAAAATACTGTTCAAAATTTGATGTTTTATTTGTCGAAATTTGATTTTTTTTTTTCAAAATTTGATGTTTTTCTCAAAATTTGATGTTTTTTTGTCATACATATCAAAAATGATTTGTTGAAAAAGTCTCCAAAAAAATACGTTTAAAAAATGATACCAAAAATGGCTTGAAAATAATAAAATTGAATGAATGAATGAAACTAAGAATGATCATTTTCATAGAAATAACAAAAATTGACCATTCTTCAAACTCTTAAAATTACCAGGCATTTGAAAAAAAATAATAAATAATGAAATGATATAAATTCAGGTTGCTCTTTTTCAATTGCCTCACACTTTTCAAACTACCTCTCCATAGATTTTTGGACAAGTATTTTTGCAAACTTGGAAATTTCCTGTAAAAATTATACATCATTTAAAAAAAAAAAAAAAAAAGAAAGAAAGAAAGAAAGAAAGACAAACGTGTCTCGATTTTACCAGATTTTCTTCAGTCTGTTTAAATTGAGTGACTTTTTTGAAAATTAATTCTTGTTATATGACGTGTGATATTATTCTCTCATTTTTGGATTAGTGAAAATATCAAAAAATCATTGAAAAACAGTCAAATTTGCAGCATAATAATGGATCATTAAAAAAAATTTCATATCAAGTTGGTCAGTGAAAAAATCGCTGGAAAATCATTTTCTATGTGCTGCAATTCGGACTGTTATTTCAGTGATTTTTCGCTAATTTAGAATCTAGAGAGAGGTTTCCAGTCATATGGCTATTGTATTTGCCATGTATGATTGTATGTACCTCACGTTCCATTTCTCTTGGATTTTGGCCATTTTTGTGATTTTTAGTGCCTTTTGATCCAATTTTTACCTAATTTTTTTCTTAATAATGAAAATGACTAATTGCATCATTCAAGTATTTTCAAAACAACTAAAATCTCTCTGAAAGAGCAGGAGTAGATTCTTACAAAGATAGATCTTGGACAATTGGCAAAATAATTTTCATTTCTGATTTTAAAAAATGGCGCCGACGCAGAAATTTTTGGAAGTAGTGACATTTTTAAAATTTTCTCTTTCAATTAAAAAAAAAAATAGGTATGAATTCTTGTACTTCGAAACGATAAAAAATTTAAAAAGTTCTATTTCAATCGTAAATTTTTATTTTTCTGGCCCTGTCCATCTATGATTCATTTCTAAAATGAGGTTCTTTCTGCGTATTGTATTAAAATTAAATATTAGGAAATCTCTTCGACCATTCTTTCAACCATCAAAACAGGAAAATATCGACCCGCGATGAAAATTAATTTCCATATCATGGCATCTTTTTGAAAATTCGATCACGTACAATAGCACGATTTTTCGTTCATTAAACGCGGGTAAATTCGACCAAAGTAACCCACGACGAGCACGTCTAAACGAACAAGAATCGAATTTCTATTTGAAAAAATTTCCAACCGGTGTATTTTCCACTGGTCTGGATGCTTTTCCGTACAGCCTTAAAAGTTGATGCTGATGTGCTACGTTAAACTGGGTGGATCAGCAAACGTGGCGGTCGCAGCTCTGTTGTGTGGATGTGGAAATCTCTGGAGAAATATTTTTTTAAAGTCAGTTCGTGCGTTAACATAATCGCGTCAGCTTCGAATTACGTATAGAGACCAATGTCGTTATCTCGTTTTAATATTGGCTTCGCAGGATTTTTCTTTCGACGAGGAGAGAAAAAAAAGAAGGAAAATAAAAGTATCTCGCGAGTGGGTTTTTTCTGCTGCCTTTCGCTCGAGCGTTATAAGCTGGTTAGAGAGGCGAGCTGATGCTTTCGGTGCTCTCGTATAGGAAATTGGCGCGCGCGTCTGTTGGCGGTGAATAGCGGATATGCGAATGTGTTGCCGAAATGATATTTTTTAGCATTATTTTACAATTTATTGATAACATTACGCCGTGTACACGAATGTATAGACCGAGCTGTACCATAGACCTATTTATACCGTGAAAACTGGAAAATACGATTATCGAGAGGGTTCAGTTCACTTTTTTTTACCGGCTGAAATGCGAATAGTGGCGTGAAAGATGTACGGATTTCAGAGCCAGATCGGAAATACGTGGTGGTGTCGATGGGTACCGTAATTTTTTTTATGGGATGTGTTTGCAGAGCAGATGAAGAAGGCGGAGGTTGATGGGGAATGTGATTTTTATCGTGAGGGTTTTCCTGGGACGTGCTGTTTTATGATGTTTGTTTTCACAGACGATAATTTTTTTCCATTTTCGATCGTGGTTCAATTTTTTGGAAGTGAAGAGTTTGATATGTTTTTCGAGTGGTTGGCTTGAGATTCCAGTTTTTCCGGATCGTTGGTAGTGTTTTTTTCAATTTTCGTGGGGGTTTTGGAAATTGATTTCTTTGAGGATTCAGAATTCGAAAGCATCGTGTTTGGTTGATTTTGGAGTGACTTGGTCATTTTTTTCCATCAGAAGTTATTTTTACCTGTTTTTGGCCATTTCCTGCAAATCACTTTTTTCAATTTTTTTTATGTTAAAAAAATCACAAAAATTAATTTTTTTTCTGTTTCAATTGAAAAAAAGTTTTTGAAAAAATCAAATAATTTGAATTTTCTTTGAAATTTTTTGAAAATCCAAAAAAAAAAGAGAATAAAATCATTCGGAAAAGAATTCTCTCTCTCTTATTTAATCTGCGAAGTCACTGAAAAAAGCTCTGAATTGCAGCTCAAGGAAACCCCGCAAAATTCTTTGATTCTTGGCAGCTTTTCACTGATTTTTCAAAGAATTTCATTGATTTTCCAGCAATTTTTTCCACTGTTTGTTTTTAGTGAAATTTTTTCATTGATTTATTTCTGTACTTCAATTCAGACTGTTTTCTCGTGATTTTCGATCATTTTCTCTGGTTTATGAATGAAAGTTGTTTTGCTTATTTTATTATAAAATTTTCAAATTTACACTTTCGTCTTTTTACAAAATTAATTTCAAATATTTTTTTTTTTTGAGAACGTACCTGCTTGGTATTTAATTAGCTGTGCTGAGAAGAAAAAATATCATAATGTTTTCGACTATGATGTGATATTTAAAAAAAGTGGATAGAATAAAAGAGAATTCGAAATTAGTGGCAACATTTTGGAAAATCTCAATAGAAAAAAGTGATAAATTTTCAATTTTGATTTTTTTTTTTCGTAAAAATTTTCACTTTTGCTTCGTTTGGGCCCAAGATTTTAGTAGGTACATTATTTCAAAGGCGATATTTATATTTTTCCATTCAGATTTTTCATTTATTGGGGCAAGTCGAAAATATTGATTGCAGTCTGGGGAATAAATTTGAAGCGCTCATTTTAAGAGTATAGTTGTTTTTTTGTTCGTTTTGTTGGAAACGATAAAAATTACCAATTCCTGAATTCAAAAATGACAGTTTTTCATTGTCTTTGAAGAAACGACCTGAAACAACTAATTTTGAGCAAAATTAAATACTTCCGTTTTTCACTTTTTTTTCTTAAAAGCAATGGTTGTAGAATTGAATAGTGGTTTTTTTGTCGTTTTTGTGAGAAACGACAAAAAACGACGGATTTCGAGGATAGAAAAATGACCTCGTTTGTGAAGAAGTAGCTATAGAAATATATATTTTACAATTTAAAACATTTTCGAAGTGGTCCTCGTTAAAAAAAAAATACCACCAAGAACTCGGAGTTCAAAATTTTTTGTTGTTTTTGATAAAGAAGCGACCAGAAATAACTATTTTCCAATTTAGAACATTTTCAAAGTGGTCCTTTTTTTTGCAGAAAAATACGAAGAACAATTTTTTGAGCAACGAGCTTACTCAGAATTACAAATTTTGAACACATGTTTTTCGGGAGAAGGGGGAAGAGAAAATATCAAATCATTAGCCAAAAATCCTCGAAATTTCATTCGCATGATTATGTAGATGCGTTGCCTTGTCATTTCATTTATTCCATTTTTCAAACCTTTATGATTTTTATTTCAAATGACCTTTTTCCTTTTCATTTGACAAGATTTTTTCTGTGATGAATTCAAATCCTCAAGTTTTTATTTGTGGTGGGGGGGGGGGGGGGGGGGGTAAAAAATGTTTAGAATTGAATTTGAGTCTTTTTTGTGGCTGGAAAAGAGGAATCTAAAAATCTCGTAAAAAATTATTATCGATTTTTATAAAGTGGAAAATCAAATTATGCTCCCACCTACTCAATTACTAGTTTTAAAAATTTCAAACGAAAAACATCCCTTTTCCCCCTTTCCGTGCTCTATGAATTTCAATAATGTGAAAGTTTTAAAGAACTTTACAAAATTCAAGAAAATTAGCTTCTTCTTGATCACTTTTTTCAATTCCTAAAGTCTGTATTCTGCAAAGCCATTTTTTTTTTCGTTGAAGATTTGGCATAAAATGCCTTCCTGGTGTTTCTCCAGCCAAAAATCTGCTTAATTAAGCTTTCAAATATTCAAAATTTATATATCTTCTTGTCGGAATATTCACCCTAAATTGATACAATTTTTGAAAAAAAAGAAAACTCTTTGAAAAATACCCTCGAAAACCACCCATCTAGACATATTAAAGAAAACGACGAATGCAATTTATAATGCGAAAATAAACGAATGGCTGTTGAAAGAAAAGCACTGCGGAGGGAGCACCAGTCGGGTAAGAGAAACAGAAGACTACGAAGAAGAAAAAAAGGTTTATTACTTTCATCGGGGGAATCCCCTGGTGAAAAATCATGGCGCCGGCATCAAATGACTCTATATTAACGTAGTAGGCACAGTTTACGTATCTCGCTTATACTCGACAACCGCACTGAAGAGAAACCAGTGCGCTGGTATTGGCTCGCAGCGCGATGGTCCAAATTAACTATACAGCTTTATATATACCCTCTAACCCTCATATTTTAAGCCAGCGACTTCCGCACGTTGTAAAACGACGGTTTATTTACGATTAAATCGTAATTTCGAGATTGGTTTTTGTTTATCTTACACCGTGTTGTCAAAATCGCTCCCCCAATGCGCCCGTTAATCTTATTCCCGCGTGCGAGACTTTGATATATCGACGATTACCGAGACGAGTAAAATGAAAAAAATGGAAAGAAAAAAGTTTCTTGACGAAATGAGAACGCTGAGGTTGTAGGGAGTTTATTATCGAGAGATAATACGCTGTTCGTAGTTATCGATCATGAGATTTTTTTCCAAGATAAAGTTTAATTGCATGAGTAGGTGGCGAAAGCAGGGTACGTGGTGATGATTCGAATGATACCTACATTTTGTACTCAGCGAGGTGTTATCGAAGAAGTATAAGGTGACTTGTGTGGTACTCGAAGTGAAAAAAAAGTAATTCGAGGTTTGACGTATCGTATACCTGCTCGAGGAGCCGATAAAAAACTTTCCTTTTTCGTGTAATCAAGGGAAACAAGGGAAACAAATTAGTAAAGTTGTGAAAGTGTTCGATTTTTTCCCTCCTGTTGCGCCAGCTTGGAAAAAAATTGGAGCATATTTGTGTGTTATTGATCGTTTTTTTTTTAGTTCGCTCATGGAGTGTTTTTTAAGACCAACTTTTCCAATCATGTGTGTTGGCTCGTAAGTTATTTAGAAGGAATTTTAGTTTTTGGAATATTGTTTCGATTTTTTGTATTGACGTGTGGGGTTTTGGGTAATTGGGATAATTTGATGAAATTGAAACTAACAAAGGAGGAGGCCACTCGAGTCGCCTCAGAGGGTGTGTACTAAATCATGCCGATTTTGAATTGAATCACGAATCAAGAATTATCAAAATTAACGTCATGATCATTAAAATATTCGAATCATTTTTCTGAAAAATAATTAGTGAATTATGATTCGTAATTTTCGAATCATTTGATTCTTTCAATTGTCTCGTTTTTTTAGCATTCTGACAATTTTTGACGCACTGTCATGTTATAGAATATTTTTCCAAGAAAAAAAACTTTTTTCAATGTAGAATTTTTGCAAATTTTTTTGAACAAATTTTTCATTTAGTCGTATTTTTTTGTATTGTAGGTACATCTTCATAGTGAAATATTCAAAAATTTATGCCAAAAAAGTGTTTATGCCTGAGAACTGAAGACAATTTTTTAAAAATAGAATGATTCAGGATTTTGAATCAAAATTCATAAATCGCAAATCATCTGCTATAGCGAACGATTTGAAGCATTTTTAGATTTTTTTTTTTAATTTTTGGGAAATGTCATTTTTGAGTATTTTTTTTTCTTTTTCTGCAAAACTCGTGAAAATTGAGGTTCTACTCATATCTAATAATGACCTCGCTAGATTAAATTCCATCATTTTCAGTATTTCTGGAACCTCCCACGAGATTTAGGTTTTCTCCGAAAATTTTAAGTAGATACCTATCTTTAAAATTCTTGAGAGTCAAGTAGAAACCTCGTGTCGTGCTTAAAAATAGTAAAAATCTGTTTTTTGATAAAAAGTATTGGGGGGGGGGGCGGCAGAGAATTGAGAAGCCTTCATTTTGCTAATTTTTGCACGTCTCAAACCTTTTTCAAGCAGTCGAGTTGCTTGAAAAAATTAAAATTATTCATCAACTCACATGAAGTAAAACGAAGATTTTAAGAGGCGGAGAAACTGACATTTTTGAAAAAATTGCAAAAAAAAAGTGTATTCGGAAAAACGAATTTCAGTTCAACTTGCCTATATCTAAACTGCTATGAAATAATGAATCGAACAGCCCGGGCTGTTTGGACCCCTTCAAAAAATTCCAATAAGTACTATTTTTCACCCATTTTTCCACCGAAAGATTTTCAAGATGGGATCTTCACTCCCCTAAAGGATACAGAGGCTCAATTTCGACCAAAATTTGAAACAATGCAAAAAGTGATGTAACATTATTGAATTCTACTAATTCGAAGGCGCTGAGTTTAAATATGCACTCTGTTTTTTCATCCGACTCTTCTAAACCCCTCTCCCCATTAGACTTCTTGAAAAAGTCAAAATTTTGAAAAAAATGAAAAATCACGTGTAACCTGTCGTTTGTTAGGTACCTATATGAGGGTATAGAGTTCAAATATTCACATATTTTTTTTGATTTGGCCCTTCATTACCCCCAATCTTCAATTGGGGAGGGAGGTGAATTATGTCAAGAAATTGAAATAGCGTGTGGAACATCGGTTCTCTAGACTAATTTGATGGCGTAGATTTCGAATATCGACTTGTTTTTTGATTCGACCCCCTTACTCGTGCTCTAACTGATTCCCCCTTCTCCCAAAAAAATAATAATCGTATTTTTCACTCAATAAGGTCTTCAATTTTCCTTCTAATTTTTATTTGATCGTTTGAATGTGATTTCGCTTTTTCATGATAATAGAAATATTTAATTTTGTTGACTATGAATAATGAATAAGTGAATCAATTTTGCATATTATGTACAATTTATTTCGAGGTCAATGTAGAAATTGATATGGACGGAGGAATTGAATTAAAATTTTCCAGGTTACTGAACTTTCTATCTTTGTAACCCTGCCACTTTCTATCTTTGCGTCGATACCGTCATCAATTATTTAACATTTTTAATCATTATGGATCATTATTTTCAAATCTTGTTTTTAATTTTCGTAATTTTAATAATTTCTTTTTTTCACACCCGACAATGATACTAATGAACGCGATTTCTGTCTGTTTCCAGGTTGACTCACAATTTCATATCCAGACCTATCAATAAATATTCGACGATGATATTCAGATAGTTAACGACGTATCAACGCTCTACCAGAAGTCATCTTCTCCACCACCATATCATATCAACGTTAAACCGACATCTCGTGATCTGCATTTCTATCCATTGATCAATTCGTCGCAGATTGCTGTAGAATGATGAGGCGCCATCCTACCGAACGACTTTAATATTGAAATGTTAGAATGTGTTACGGCGACAGAAGCTCGGCTACATTGCTGGCCTTTACCTGGTTGTCGTACCTGTGCTTGGGGCTATCCGGTATCATTGGTGGACCGGATCCGGTCTCATCATCATCAACGCCGCCAGATGACGTCAAAGTATTCTCTGATCCCTACGGTACCATCAAATTTAACCATCTGGTAGTGGACAAAGAACGAGGATGGGTTTTCATCGGCGCTGTAAATCGACTTTACCAACTATCTCGGAACCTGGACTTGGTTGTAAACTACACAACCGGTCCGGAGCCGGATTCTTTAGACTGCTCGGTACTTGAATGCGCCGGAGAGGTGTCCAAAAAATTAACCAATAATTACAACAAAGCTTTGGTGATCGATTACACGAATCCGAGACTTTTATCATGTGGTAGCGTTCAGCAGGGTTTGTGTGTGATTCACAATATCCAAAACATATCTTTATCAGCTGAGAAAATTCGAGAGCCAGTTGTCGCCAATAATGCCACAGCTTCCACAGTGGCGTTCATCGCCCCTGGACCAGTCAGACCATCAGCGCCATCTTTCGTTCTGTATGTCGGCGTCACCTACACTGGAAACTCGGCTTATAGATCAGAAGTACCAGCGGTGGCCAGTCGCAGTCTGGAGAATCATCGTATGCTGGCGATTGCTGAGCAAGGCGTTACCACTGGGACTCGAGTATCAGTCAATAATCTGTCCAGGGAGAGGTACATAATCAACTACGTGTACGGTTTCTCTTCTGGATCGTTTAGTTACTTTCTGACAACGCAGATGAAATCATCAATGCAGACTTCGCCTTTTATATCCAAACTGATCCGAATCTGCCATGAAGATAAGGATTATTATTCGTATACTGAGATCCCCATCGAATGTACGGATGATAAAGGCAGGACATATAATTTGGCCCAAGCTGCATTCGTTGGAAAACCTGGATCTGAGTTGGCAACGTCTCTGGGTATTCGTCCGCAAGATGATGTGCTCTTTGTTGTGTTCGCTGAAAGTGAACAACGAGAGGGGGACAGATCAAATAAACCAAGCAAGCACAGCGCCATGTGTATTTACTCTCTAAATGCCATCAAACGCAAATTCATCCAGAATATTAATTATTGCTTCAGTGGCAAAGGAAGCAGAGGGTTGGATTTCATTCTATCTAGTCACGATTGCATTCAAACTAAAATCCAAACCATTAATGAGGATTTCTGTGGCCTTGATGTCAATACTCCATTGGGAGGTGAAATTCCAGTTGTCGCTGTGCCAGTGATTGCCTTCAATGCATTGCTGTCTGCAGTGGCTGCTACATCCACTGGCGATTATACTGTGGTCTTCATTGGTACCAGTGCTGGTCATCTGAAGAAGGTGGTTGTTGAGAATGCCAACACTGCTCTTGAATATGCTGATCTGATCATTGATGAAGGATCTCCTGTTAATTCTGATTTGCTGTTTGATTCAACCATGAATTATTTGTACATCATGACCCAGAAAAAATTGACCAAGATAAAGGTGCAGGATTGCAGCAAATATGAAACTTGCTGGGATTGTTTGACTGCCAAAGACCCTTATTGCGGATGGTGCTCCCTGGAGAATAAATGTAGCTTGAGGAGTAATTGTCAAGATGCTGCCAATGATGCTCTCAGCTGGATACCATATAAGACTGGAAGGTGTACTTCAATCACCAGTGTTACACCCAAAGAGCTGCAGAGGACTACTGCTCGAACTCTGGAATTGACCATTGATAATCTTCCTCCCCTGACTGGTCAGTTCCTCTGCGTTTTCACCATCATGGATAAAATTCTGGTTACCAATGCGACTCGTAATAACTTTGGGGTCAATTGTACCACGCCAAGGACTGATCTGTTACCATCGATTCCCCCTGGCCATCATCATTTCACAGCCAAGCTGTCGGTCAAGACAACCAATAATCCAGAATTTGTTGATACCAATTTTACCTTTTTCGACTGCAATACATATACTTCCTGTACACCGTGTGTATCTTCCATGTTCCCCTGTGATTGGTGTGTGGATGGGCACAGATGTACTCATGATACTGCTGAAAACTGCCGAAATGATATTCTGGTCACCGGAGTGAATCGAGGAGGCCCTAGTTACCGCAGTGGGCCAACTTTCTGTCCCACCATCAACGCCACTCAGGATGGATCATCAGAAATCTTGGTTGCTGCTGGCACCAAAAAGAGTATCAGGGTCAAGATCCATATTATTGGGCAGTTCATCGTTCAGACCAGATTCCTGTGCCAGTTCAACATCGAAGGTAGGGTTACCAGCGTGAATGCCGATCTAATCGGTGACACGATCTATTGCGAAGGAATGGAGTTCTCGTATACCCAAAGAGGCCCCAATATGACGGCCACTTTTGCTGTAATCTGGGGTGGTTCAAAACCGCTCGATAATCCGGATGATATTCATGTGGTCATATTTAGATGTCGAGATATGGCTGATAATTGCGGAATGTGCCTGGCCTTGGAGAAAAAATATGGTTGCGGTTGGTGCCAGAGTACCAACAGATGTGAAATATTAACCCAGTGCGATGCAGGATCCGGTGGTTGGCTGGATCAAAATCATACCTGCCCCAATCCGTCCATAGTTAATTTTAGACCGCAACTGGGGCCTTGGGAAGGCGGCACCAATGTCACCATTCAAGGCATCAATCTCGGTCGATCATTTAGAGATATTTATGGAGGAATTACCGTGGCTGGGATATCCTGCGAGCCTTATGAACATCTGTACAAACCAACCAGGGAAATTGTCTGCAAAGTTGATGGCCCTGGCACTACTGAGGTTCGCAGAGGTCCAGTCATGGTCAAAGTGGAGAATTTCAGAGGTGAGTCCAAGCAGCAATTTACCTTCGTTGATCCAAAAATCGAAGATATTTTCCCCAAGCATGGACCTCGTTCTGGTGGCACTGAGTTGACAGTCAAAGGAAAATATATGAATGCTGGTAGCTTAATCGAAGTGTTCATTGACGAATTACCCTGCAAAGTGTTTGCCAACGATTCCACCGAAATCAAATGTATCACCAGTGCTTCGAATAAGCAACGAGAAGGCAAGGTGACAGTGAAATTTGACCAGGGTATTCGTATGTATGAGAAAGATCTCTACGAATATACCGACGATCCGACCATCGAGAGTTTGGAATCTGGTGTCAACAGTTTGGGCAAAGTCCCCAAAGGAATTCCGGCTGGAGGCATTAAAATATCGGTCTCTGGCAAAAATCTTCTATCTATTCAGAAACCCCTCTTTTATGTCTACAATGAGAACCATACGAAGCAATATTTCAGCAAATGCGAAGTCCACAGTAATTCGTTGATGACCTGCCTCTCTCCATACATCCCAGACGTGAATAGCTCTTCCATCGACGCCGAAAATCCAAAACACCTCGACTATGGATTCAAAATGGACGACGTTGACAGTGTTCAAAACATATCGATGACGAATAAACAACATCCTCCTTTCACCCTTTACCCAAATCCAATCTTCGACTACTTTCCTGACTCGATCAAACATTACAAGAGTGATTATCTCACCATCAATGGCCAAAATATCGATAGAGCCTGCCACGAATCCGACGTTGTCGTCCAAATTGGCAAAAGTAACTGCAACGTGACGTCATTATCTAGACATCAGCTCACCTGTCGACCTCCGGAGACTCAGCCGGCTGGATACAACAATGGATCTGAATTCGAGCTGAACTCGCTAGATCCTCCAGAGGTGATCGTGTCAATTGGGCAGAATTTCCGCCAGACCATCGGCAGATTGAGCTATTCATCGAATCTGGCTCAAACCAGCCCTTTGACTAAAACCACCATTTATGGCGGTGTAGTCGGTTTCTCGGTCCTGATATTGGTATTCGTCGCATTCCTGATCGCCTACCGTAGAAAATCCACCGAAAGCTCCAGAGTACTGAAGAACATGCAAGAGCAAATGGATATCCTTGAGCTGCGGGTAGCTGCCGAATGCAAAGAAGCCTTTGCCGAGTTGCAGACCGAGATGACCGATTTGACTTCGGATATCACCTCCGGAGGCATTCCGTTCCTAGACTATCGCACGTATTCGATGAAAATCCTATTCCCGAGCTTGGAAGATCATTCGATAATCCAACGCGAAAAACCAGAGTTACTCAGGAAAGAAAAAGGGCTCAGGTTGTTCGGTCAATTAGTCATGAATAAAACGTTCCTGTTGCTGTTCATTCGAACACTCGAAAGTAATCGATATTTTTCGATGAAAGATCGCGTCAATGTCGCTGCCATGATCATGATCACCCTGCAGAGTAAAATGGAATACTGTACCGATATCTTGAAGACCTTATTGGCTGAGCTGATCGAAAAATGTATCGAGGGTAAGAGCCATCCGAAACTTTTACTCCGTCGAACCGAAAGCGTCGCTGAGAAAATGCTCTCAGCCTGGTTCACCTTTTTACTTTACAAGTTCCTTCGAGAGTGTGCCGGAGAACCTCTCTATATGCTGTTTAGAGCCATCAAACAGCAGGTGAACAAAGGTCCGGTCGATTCGATCACCTCCGAAGCCCGGTATTCGCTCAGTGAAGAAAAATTAATCCGGCAATCGATCGAATACCGCCAGATGACCGTCTACGTCAGTATCTCTCAGCAGACCGCATTCGTCACCGGACTCGACCCGAACACCGAGAACGTTCCGGTCAAGGTGCTCGACTGCGACACCATCTCTCAGGTGAAAGAAAAATCCCTCGATACGATTTATCGAGCTACCAGCTACAGCCAACGTCCCAGACCATCGGAATTGGATGTAGAATGGCGAACCGGAATGTCCGGCAGACTGATCCTATACGATGACGATTCAACCTCGAAAATCGAAGGCGAATGGAAGAAGAAAAACACCCTGAATCATTACCGGGTGCCAGACGGCGGATTGCTAAATTTAGTCTCGGTCAAGCAATCGTCCAACTACAATTTATCGATATTATCAGCCGATAAAATGGAGAAGCTGCATAAATACGAGACTTTAAATTTGGCCAAATATAATACAGCCAGCCCTCCGTATGCCAGGACCACCTCGCCGCTGACCCAGGACAACGATGGCGGCTACAAAGGATGGCATTTAGTCAAACATCACGATTCGAACGATAACCATAAAGAAGGAGACAGAAGTAATAAAATGGTCTCGGAGATTTACCTGACTAGGCTTTTGGCCACCAAAGGAACGCTGCAAAAGTTCGTCGATGACTTGTTCGAGACCATATTCAGCACCGCCCATCGTGGCAGTGCCCTTCCGCTAGCCATCAAATACATGTTCGATTTCCTGGACGACCAAGCCCTCCAACACGGTATTACCGATCCTGAGGTCGTCCATACGTGGAAGAGTAACAGTCTCCCGCTACGATTCTGGGTGAACCTAATAAAAAATCCGAATTTCGTCTTCGATATTCATAAATCGAATATTGTCGACTCGTGTCTGAGTGTCGTTGCTCAAACGTTCATGGATTCGTGTTCAACCTCCGATCACCGGCTGGGCAAGGACTCGCCCAGCTCGAAGCTGCTGTACGCCAAAGATATCCCAGTCTACAAAGAATGGGTCGAAAGGTACTATTCGGATATTAAAATCATGCCGGCGATCTCAGATCAAGATATGAACGCGATGCTAGCCGAAGAATCCAGACTGCATTCGAGCGAATTCAACACCAACTCGTCGCTGTACGAATTATACATGTACGCTGTGAAATACAACGAACAACTAATGGTCACCCTCGAGGAAGACGAATTCTCCCAGAAGCAAAGGTTAGCCTATAAGTTAGAGCAAGTACACAATATCATGGTAGCCGATCCGAATCTTTGATATATGGCCACCAGGGGCGTATTAACCAGTAGGCAAAGTAGGCATTGCCTAGGGCGCAGAGATTTTGGGGGGCGCAAAAATTTGGCGTGTAAAAAAAAAAAAAAAAAAAATCAATTGAAAAATTTTAAATTGAAAAAAAAATTATGATTGAAAAATTTTTAATTGAAAAATAAAACTTTTATAATATTGTGTGCCCCCCCCCCCCCCAATGCAAAGCAATGAAACTTTTTTTGGTTTTCATATTGCTAATCCTGCCATATGTATTTCTTGCGTAATGACAGTATTGACGAGAAAATTTTATTATTGACCGCGATCTATAAGGGAAGTAAGGGAACTACACTCAATTTTCGAGCGAGGGTTTTATGCATGGTCAGTGAAACCACTTCATACAAGAGCTCCAATATCATTTATCAATTCGTCTTGATAATCTGGTTATACCTGTTTTTTTTGACCTGTTCACCTGCATCTAATTACTTTTGTGTTGAGTTACCTGCGAATATAATACGCTACCTTACTGACTATAATAGTTACCGTTTCTACGCCTGTTACAACTTGTGTACCTGTACGCACCAGCTCACGTGTGATTTTTTCAGAAGTTGTGGAAAAATTCGACGTTTTGATCAAACATGGATTCGTCGAACGATGAATTTGTGCCGGGGAAACGTCCCAGCGGATCTAAAAACCGAAAAATTGCCGCAGAAAAACAGAAAAAGTTGGAGAAAGTAATTTCGGAAACAATCAAGATTAACAATTTCTTCAACACCCCAGTTCAATCATCAGAACTTCATGGTGGTCAAAATACGAACGTTGGAACGGAAGCTACCAAACCTAGTGAAACTTTTGAATATCAAACTGAAAAAGAGCCAGAGGTAGATCAATCGTTACAGAATGACAATGGTTCAAGTTTAAAATGCGATGTAGAAACTAAAACTCAAACTCGTCAAATTTTTGAAAATAAAATTAAAATTGATGAATTATATCAGGATCGAGACATGAATATTGACATTGATGAAGATGAGATTGGAGAAGTGGATCCTAATTTAAGTTTTGTACTTCCTGATGATCCTGCTGATTGGATTATAAACGATTTAACTCGCGATTATATTGCAGTCCATGGAATTAGTAATCAAAATTTCGATGTAAATTTGGCTGAATCTGAACGTCAGTATAGTAATTGTAGCAGATACTTGAATAAATCTATTTTACAGCGACATTTAAAAAATGGAGAAACTCAAAATCGTTCATTTCTGATCTACTCTCCTCGCCAGAAAAAATTATTTTGCGTACCATGCTTACTTTTCAAAGGATCCTGTCAGTTTTCTAATCCTTGCGAAGGATTCAATGATTGGAAAAATGCTGCGCAACGTGTGAAAAGCCACGAAAATTCTCCGGATCATATGCGAAATGTTATTAATTTAAAAGAACGAGGAGTACTTTTGCAGAGAATCGATGATAGATTAACAATGCAAATGGACAGAGAAATCGCGTATTGGAGACAAGTACTTCATCGAGTTGTCGCCGTCGTTAAAAAATTATCAGCGCGAGGATCCCCTTTTCGTGGACACGATGAGAAACTTGGTTCGATTAAAAATGGTTATTTCTTGATGAGTTTAGAATTAATAGCTGAATTTGATCCTTTTTTGGCCCAGCATATTGAACGTTTTGCTAATAAAGGTAAAGGAAATCCTTCTTATCTTTCTATTACTATATGTGAAGAATTAATTGCCATTATGGCCGGAAAAGTGACCACTGAAATCAAAAATCAAATCAAAATGGCGAAATATTACTCTGTAATTATCGATTCTTCACCGGATATAACACACGTGGATCAATTGGCATTTGTTGTTAGATACGTCGGTCCAGAAGGAGAGCCGGTCGAAAGATTTTTAGAGTTCATACCGAATACTGGCCATACTGGTGAAAAGCTAACGAACGCCCTACTTGCTGTACTCAAAAAGCACGATTTACCGCTCAGTTTATGCAGAGGTCAGTCTTATGACAACGCGTACAATATGTCAGGAATTTACAACGGCGTTCAAGCAAAAATTGCAGAATTGAATCCTCTGGCATTTTTTATACCATGCTCAGCACATTCTTTAAATTTGGTTGGTTCTTCTGCTGCGAGTTGCTGTCCAAATGCAGTTGCATTTTTCGACCTTATACAGCAAATTTATGTATTTTTTTCCGCTACAACTCATCGCTGGGAAATTTTGAACAAACACATATCAAGTTCAAAAGGTGGTGTTTCTATTAAAAAATTGTCCGATACGCGATGGTCAGCTCGAGAAGAGGCTTGTTTCAGTTTGGCAAAAAACTGGAAATCGGTTATTGCAGCTGGAGAAGAAATCAAAAATGATTCGACTCAAAAATTAACGACCATAAGCGAAATAGAAGGTATTTTAAAACGGCTCGATACTCTTGACATGGCGGTACAGGTTGTATTTTGGACTGAAATTCTAACATCGTTCAATAAAGTCAGCAAAAGTTTGCAAGATCCCAAACTAAATTTGAGCGCTGTGGTAGAATTATACGATTCGTTGATTGGATTGGTAATTAATAGTCGACATGAATTTGAATCGTTTGAAAATGATGCCACACTTTTGTGTGACAAGACAGTTTATGAGCAGACTGAAAAAAGAATCAGAAAAAGAAAAAAATTTTTCGATGAAACGGCTGAAAAAGTTGAAAAGAAAAATGAAATTACACCAGAACAGAAAGCCCGCGATGATTTTCGAATAAATACTTTTCTACGAGTGATTGATCAATTATTGACTCAATTAGAACGAAGAATCGGTGCGTATAAAGAATTTGTCGAAAAATTTTCTTTTTTAAATAAACTGTTCCGTTTAAAAGACAGCGAAATAAAAGAAAAATCAAAAGTATTACAAGATTTATACAAAGATGATATTGATGAGGATATTTTTAACGAACTAGTTATCTTGAAAGAACATTTGAAAATTAAAAACACTGATACTGAGGACGAAAGTATTTCTTTTGAGCAAATGTATTCAGTTATCTCGAATTTCAAAGATTTATACCCAAACGTAGAAATACTTTTGAGAATTTTTTTAACCACAGCGGCAGCGAACTGCACGGCTGAACGATCTTTTTCAGTATTGAAAAGAATAAAGAATTATTTGAGAAGCAATATGTCCGAAGACCGACTCAATTTTCTCGCAGGATTACACCTCAACGGCGAAATCACACAAGAATTGAACTACGATGATATAATCGATGATTTTGCGGTTAAAAAATCGAGAAAAAAAATGTTTTCGACCACCACTAAGCCTAAGACTTAACGTTGTATTAATTTTAATTGTGGAACTGTTTTTTGAACTAAATTTTTAAGAAGTTTTATATGAATTTTGTCGACGTGCTCTAATACATACTTTCGAGTGATTTTAGCATTGTTCAAAAAAAAATAGGGGGGGGGGGGCGTTCGCATTTTAATTGCCTAGGGCGCAAAATTTCTTAATACGCCCCTGATGGCCACCAACGTCTACGATCAAGTATTGCTCAATTGCAACTTGACCGGATGCGGCAGCTCGCCTAATAGCGACGATGCCGAGATGTGAAGAATCCACGACTGATCGATCGATCGTGCATTTCGCGATGTATTTTGTAGTCCAGTTTATTTTTTTATTTTTTTATTTCGATGCATTCGAGTTGCTGCGCTTCTTTTTTTAGGGGAAGGGAGGGGGTTGGGGCATATCAGTAGATAGTGGATTTTTGATGTGTAGTAGTTTTGTTACTATTTTTTTTTCGTTCGTTATCGTCGCTAAAGTATTTTTTTCCCATGGGGGTATTTTTTTAAATTCGTGTGATGGCTGTTTACCTATATTTTAGCTCGTGTGTGTGGCTTTTTTTTTCGAGAAAATTAGCGTAAGCTGGAATTGGAATGTGCTTGATACCTACTCGACAAAGCCGACGATGATTTTTGTATGTGGCTGAATTTTAAGAGGGGAAAAAAGCTAAAAAAGCGTTCCTTTTATACGAGTAGGTTGCTTAGTTGTAAATTTTATCTCTCTTTATTGTTTTCGTTTTCGTTTTTCTCTTATTTTTTTTCTTCTTTGTTTTGTACACATTCCAGAATTTACTATTTAGAATTTACTACCTATTATTGATAGTTTTTTAAATGCGAGTTACCTTTTTTTTTTTCAATGGCGGCCAGTACTTGTTGCGATAAGGCTGTGATGGCGGTAGCGAAAGCAATTTAGATGGGGATGGATTTGGAATTTTTGACTGGCTGGAAGTCGAGAGAAACGAGAATTTGGGGAAGGGAGTTGAAAAATGATCGAGATTGTTGGATTTTAAACGGTGAAAAAGTACGATTTTTTCGAGAAATTGATTTTTTTACGGGAGGGCGTTTTTAAAAAAATTAAAATTCGAGTAATTTTTGAAAAAAAAAATTATTGAGGTTGATAATTGATCAAATGTGTAACTTTTTTTCTGCATGTATGAAAATATTATGCATTTTGTAGAAGCTTTTTCATGATTTGGAAATTTAAACAAAAACGACGGATTGTTTTTCAACTGATGATAAATCATCACAAATGATTTTAAAAAATCGTAAAAACCATTTTCAAAATGTATGATATTTTTATTCGTCGAACTTGAAATAAAAAATCATCAAAATTGATGAAAATTGGTTAAGTATAGATATTTGGATCTACTTACTTACATTCCTGTGAATTTGTTTCAGTAAATGGCTTGATTAATTTTTCAACACTTTGATATTTACGAATTGATTGATTTTTTCCCCTAAATTTTTCAATCAGTAGAAAAATTTCTGAAGGAAAAAAATAATCATTTTTGGAATATTTTTGTATGTTCTACGAATTTTTTTTGTATGTAAAAGTCAAAGTTGAAAAAGTTGCAGTTTAAAATTTGTTCGAATTTTATTTCTGTGCTGTAATTTCTGTCAAAAATCATAAAATTTGATTATTTTTCAAAAAATTTATTCTTTCAAATTTTGATACGTTTGAATCCCTTCAAAAAATATTGAACGTTGTAGGGCGGGGTGGGTCACTAGCGTGACCCTTGATAAGTAACTGAAATTTTGGAAAATGCCATCCGTCCCCTCAACTGATCAAATGGACTGGCAGGGAAGGAGGTCGAGGGTAAAAAATTCGTTTTTTGAATTTCATTTCTGCGCTATAATTTCTGCAAAAAAAAAATCATAGAATTTGATAGATAACCTTTTTTATGAAATCAACTCGTCCAAATTTTGATACGTTCAAGACTGAATTTTCAGTCAAAAAATCTAATTCGATTCCAAAAATTGTAAGAGTAGGTGCTGGAAACGATAATTTCACAGAAAACTTGAATTTTGGGTCCAAAATTTGGAAATACCACATTGAATTGAAATGAAATGGAAGAAAAAAGTAATTGTGGTTGAAACCTCTTTTTTTATTCTTTCAGGAATACCAATTTCGATTCGTTTCTTTGTTATAATTTTTGGTCCTGAGGTCGTTTCCTTAAAAATTATCTCTCTACACATATGATTCTTTATAAATTTTCATGATCAAATGTGTAATGAAAATTCACCAAAATTCCCCAATTTTTTCTAAGCCCAACAAAACTTCGAGACACTTTTATCGATGGAAAAAAAGCATTATTTCAAAGATCGACTTTACACATGAATAATTGCAAAAAAATTCCACTTGTTTTATTCATTAATTTTTTTATTGGAAATTCCCAGAACTGTTACATATCTATCCATGTTTGAATAAAATTAAAAAATTGTGAAATTTTACTTTTAATAAAAATATAATATTAGTAAGAGTCTAAATAAGGTAATCTGGACAGATTTTTCCAAAGCTTGAGAGTGCCTGCTTATGTTACTCTGTCAAAAAATTGAGAAAATCAAAATATTTCGTTTCTCTGGTGAAATGATTTAGATCGTATTTTTTCATCCAATTTCAAAACAGTCTCGAGATTTTTTCAAGTGAATGGAGAGAAGAAATTGGCCAAGATTGTCAACTCGTCTCCAACCAAGAGACGAGAATAAAGAAAAGTCATCATTTATGCTGCAATGAGAATGAGAGAGAAAACGCTCAACTCCACCATACGATCTCATTATAATACTTCGAACGCAGCTCGGATGCATCTTTAGTATCTGTGATCGTCTCTATGTATAATAAATACCTATTCAGGTACCTATTAAAACCTACTCATCTCATATAAAGACATCATCATTTGTTATTAATTTCGTTCTTTATGGTAGTAATTTGGCAAGATGAGAAAAAAAAACACACGAAACAGTCGTTCGATGTCCTTATTACGAAATTAGATTTAATTTTTCATCTCAGTGATATAAAATAAAAAATTAAAAAAATGAAAATTATAAATGACGAAAAAAAAAATGAGGAAAAGGGAAAACGAAATTATATTTTATTTGTTAGTCTCTCGATTCGTCATTCTTATTTATTATTTTCTTCGCAGTATTAAGTAAGATTTAATTTAAAAGGAAAAAAAATCGAGACTACCTCGACCGAGATGAAAAATAAGAAAAATATAGGAAATTAAATTACGATATAGTTGAATTTTCACTATAAAAACCGTTGCAAAGCGAACGTTATATCGAGAGTGAAAAAAATTACACGCGATAATTTCTTTATTTTTAGTGTAGGTATTAATTTTACACGCTCGTCGACTGTTTCGTATCGAATAATTCTGGCCTGATTTATAAATTAATCGAAATCCGTCTGAAATCGCCAATTATTCGCAAGGTTGCCTTGCCGGATCATTTGAGCCAGATCCACCCTCCTTGATAAAAGATCTCGATCTCAGCAAGTACTGGAAATGGTATGTGTATCGTTTGGTAGTTTGGTTGTTTTCTTTTCTAATTTTGATTTGTTTTAGTTGTTCGATTCTTTCTTCTATTGATGTCGATTTGGCAATAATTCTAATAGGTATTTATTATACGGTCTAAAAATAGCTCACGACTCTGGCGTGGAATTGGAAATATGTATTGGAAATCATGGCGAGAAGAAATTCGTGTACTTGCTCTTACTCTATGCCTCGGTTGACCTTTGTAAGTATAATCAAAGGGACAAATAAGCGAGCGTTTGAACTGTAATTTGTCTGATCCTAGTCATAAATATGAAAATTCAATATTTAACGTGTACCTTAGCCTATGTAATATGTAAATAAGGTGCGATATTATTTTATAGGACGTTTTATTTCAATTTTTTGTGTATTTATTATTTTTTTTTACTGAGTAATTCCGGCTTTTTTTATATTTCGTTATATATTTTTTTTAAAAAAAAGTAATTCCGTTGCTCGGTATGTTTTTTTTTAATTGTGTGGCATTATAGAAAAAAATATTTATTAATTATACGTTTAAAAAATATGCTGCCGAAAATTCCTCCGTTAGTGGTTTCGTTTTTACTGTAAACATTCCAGAAATTTACCAAAAAAATAAATAAAAACTAAAATTATAATATACCTATGTACTATTTTAATTTCTAGTAAATTATTTTTTAAAATGATTTCCCGAACGGTATTTATGTATTTAATTTTATTATTTAACGTATGATTTTCTCAGCCAATTTATAATTTATTTCGTTTAATATGGTGATTTAAACTGTGTGATATCGAAACACATTATTGTATTTTAATGTGATAACTCTGTATACTTTTAATACCTAAAACTACTATTACGTCGTCGACGAATTATTTCCATTTTAGAAACAAACCGATATACCGATTCTATCCTCGAAGGGCCTAAAAAAAAAGTACGTATCAGAACCTTTCCCCCCGATAATATTCTTACCATATTTATTATCTCGTATTTCTTTTTAAAAATAGATAAATATCGAATTTTGGAATATTATAGAAACAATCATTATTCCTAGATTTCGTTTTTTTTTTTAGCTTTATTACCTCTTGAATTTTATTTCTAATTTTCGGTTCATTTTTTCGTTTAATTTTTATCTCTCGTATGGTAATTATTATTTTTTTTGTCGTGTATCTGTTTTTTTGTTGAATTTTTTTCGTTTTTTTCGTTCCTGTCTTTACTTTATTGTAATTATTTTTACGGTTTTTTCCTTTCTCTCTCTATATATCTTCTTATTTGTATATGTTTGTTATTTTGAAAATATTTTTTGTACAGTTTGTATTATTTATATGAGTGCAATATAAACGGAATATTTATAATCGCTTTTGTATGTAATTTTCGTTTTGTCGTTTTTCTTTTTTTTTTGTTATTATTATTTTTTTTTTGAATGAAAATTTGAATTTTTGCGAGCGATGGGTTCGTAGTGCGGGGTGCGGTGGCGACGTTTCTTGTGGTTGGATTTGTGAAGGGGCAAGAGTTGTGGGAACTTTTTGAGAATATTTCGGTTGATTTGAATAAATTTGACTTTTTTTTTCGATGATCAAAAGGAAATTATGGTAATTGAAATGATTTTGGAATTTCGATTTATTTACCTGTTTGATGTTGAAGAAGTATAAATTATTTTTGGTCTGTGTTGAGTAAAAAATGTGAATTGGAGTTTTTCTCTTTTTTTTTTTTTTTTTTTTTTTTTTAGATCTAATACGAATTGAATGATGTTTTGAAAAACTAATTCATTGTTTTTGTGGCTACTTTGATGACGCATTTTTTTTTTTGAATTTGGAAATAATTTGTTAAATATTATAATGAATAGAAAGTTGTTGAAAGAAATTGATGCAACAGATTTCTAAAAATTGAGAAAAGATTATTTTGATTTGTTCGTGTAATTTCCTATTGATTTTGTTTCAAAATTAAAGTGTAAACCAAACGAAAATAATTTTAGATTTTTTCTTGAATTATTTTTGTAATTTTGTGGGGGAAAGAAGTCCCAGTTTTTTTTCAATCGAAGAAAATAATTATGTATTTTTCAATTTGTCATTCTTTTTTTTAAAAAAATCATTTTTTGTCGAAAAAGTATTGTTTGCATTGAATTTTAAATTAGCATTTTATATTTCTGTTTTTGTTGTTCTTTTTTTCTATAAATTGGAACAGAAATTTTATTAGATAATTTAAAATAAATAGGTAGTTATATATTTTTTAAAACAAAACTCTTGAAATTTTAAAAGCTGCAGAAGATAACGATGAAATGGTTTGATTTTTCAATTTCAATTTTGAAATTGTTTTCATCTTTGCAAAATGAACTAAATTTCTGGGCAATAATTTTTCAAAAAAGAATTTCAAAACTAAAACCTATTAAAAAATTTGAATTTTAAAATTTTTCAAAAATATTCATCTAGATTTTGAGTTTTAAAAGAATGAATTTGTTGAAAAATAATTACAGTATTCATTTTTGATAACGTTCAAACATTGGGATTTTTTTGGGTAATTTAAATTCTTAAATGAAGGAATTATTGTCCAGTTCCAATAAAAAAATTTCAATTTTTAAAAACCAATTTGAAAGTTTTTCTCAATTATTTGTTTTCTTCTTGTCTCGAAATATCCTTCTTCCTCTTCCTTTTTATCCTCCCTCTCCTCTCCTCCCTAAAAATTGGAAATTTTTATTGTTAGTGCGAAAATTGTTTCCAACCGTATATAAAATTCTATGATAAGCCATAAAAATAAAAACTTATTTCAAACTCTAATTTTTAGAATAATTTTTTTAAAATTTCCAAAATTTGTTTTTCATTGTTTGAAATGAGTGACGAAATGAAAAACTTGAGAAAATAGAACAATTTTGGAGTTGTTTTTTCAATTTCTTTTCTAGAAATGAATTTTTAGAAAAGATTGAGCAATTTTTTCATTTATTATTGTTTATTTTAGCCTGTGCACTTTTCAAAACTGGAGCAATTTTTTTTAGCATTTCATGTTTCGTTTTCTCACCTCATTGTTCTCTTTCCATAAAAATTATGATTTTTTTGCTGTATGAGAAAATTTTTCAAAATCCAGTTCCGAAAGCTGTTTGCATTTTACCTGATGAGCCATAAAATTAAAAACATGGGAAATTGTATCGTTAGAAAAAATTTTTCAATTATTTCTTTTGGTAGAAATTTTGGAAAAATGTCAAAAATATTGTACTTTTCAAATCTTTCTATATCTGTTTTGTTTTTTTCTCCTTATCCCTTGGCCCTCACCAAACTGTCGTGAGAATTATTATTTTTAGTTAAATGAAGTGAAAATTTTCCAGGTATGAGAGAGCATCATTTCCGAAATTCGATTTTATTGCTGCCAAAGAACCAAAAAATGGAAAAAGTTGAAAATTTTCAATTTAGGTTTTTTAAATTTTTTATTATGTGTACCTACTTTGTTTTGTTTTCTTCTGTTTTTTCCTCATCGTCCTCTCACCTACAGTAAAATGATAAATTTCAACATGAAAGGGGTTCCAAAATTTGATTTCATTGTTGATGATGAACAAAATGAAAAATTAGACAAACCTAGTGTTCGAATTATTTTTTCAAGCCCAGCGTAATTTTGAGATAAATGAAAATTGGAAATTTTCTCTTCAAATTGTTAAATTAGATTGTCTTTTTAATCCATCTGAATTTATACTTTTTTTTATAAAAGATTTTTCGATTGAGCAAAGATTAAGTCCAGGAATAAGCGAACGGTTTTTAAAAAATGGCAGTGGAACTTTGTAAAATAAACATTCTCAAACGAAACACTCGGTTTTTGTTTTTTTTCCTTCTTCATAAAAAATCGACTTATTTTTAATAAAATTTCGCTCATGAATGTCTTTTGGGTTTAGAGAAACCGAGTATTAAAAAGGATACAGAAATGGGTGGGGGGTACGTCTGCGATTTAAAATTAAAATGGCGAAAATATTCGACGAATTTGAGCATCGCGATGGTAAAGATGATAATTTGTTATAAGATTTCTCCTCCGAGTTGGATTCCTTTTGAAAACCAGTAATGAAGTTTTAACTAGTAATTAATAAATATAAAAGAGACTGGAACGACTCGTCGAGCATCTTTCGCTTACATTTTTTTCCCAAGAAAAATGCGAGGAAAAAATGAAATAAAAATACGAATTATTCGACGTTGTATACAACGTACAAAAGATGAAAAGAAATTTCGCCAGCTTATACCGAAATAATACGAAGATAATTTGAAATTTAAAACGTAGCGAAGCTGTTTCGTCAAAGTGTGAAATTTCGCCTTTTTTTTGGGAGGTTATACGCGGAGGTACTACGATGAAAACGCGACGATGTAATTTGATTGAGAATTTAAATAAACATCGTTTCGTCGGCTTATTTCGGGTGAATTTTTAGCTATTTAAAGGAACGTCGTCGCTCATCGCCGAAAAAAACACCGAAAAGAGGTTTCCACAAGCGAGACGCGTTTTACTTAGTCGAATTTATTATGTAAATAAATACTACCTAGCGTTCGAGGAAAAATAAAATTTATTTTTTATTATTTTTGTACGAAGAAATTTTGGTCTTATTTGTACGCGCGTTGATTTTATATACATATTTGTACTCGTATTTTTTTGATTTTACCTTAACATTTTTATATGTATTTTTTTTTGTACGTGAAATGCATTTAACAAGTAACTTTTTAATTATGTGTGAGTGCGTATCAGTGTGTATTTTTATTCGATGTTAATTTATAAAATTAACCAAACATTTTTTTTCTCTCCAAAATACAAAGGATGATTAACAAACGTTGTTTGGCCAGATTTGTATTTTTTTTTTTTCAATTTCGCCTTGTAAGGTTAGATAAGCGGAGTACGTACGATATTTAGATCGAAGAGATGTTAATTATTTTATCGATGAGGATTATTTTTTCCTTTTAAAAGATTTTTATTATTGTTTGTTATGGAGCAAGATGTTAATCGTTCTTTTTTAATTATACCTTTAAATGTTTATATTCAGAAAATGTCATATCTGTACTTAATTTTTATGTGTGTACGATTTGTATTCGATGTTGAATCATTGTGTAATAAAAAAATTTCCAAAGTGGATCGTTTTGAATATTTACACGTATTTTTCGACATCATGAATTTTTTCGGTATTTATTATTGATAAAAATTAATTTTTTAAAAGTGAATCGAGTCGTATTTGTGATGATGATCCTAGAAAGGGAGTTATAGTGCAAAATAAAAATTGATTTTTTTTTTTCGTTCTACGAACTTTTCTCTACAACGTAGAAGACCAAAAAATGAAAAATGATCGTTTAAATCTATTTTTTTAAATTTTTTCTACGTTGTAGAGGAAGACTGATTTAGGATTTCCATCCCTGAAATAAACTTAGGATTTGAGTTCGGCGTACCAAATTAGTTGGAAAGTACATAAATACTTACCTACTTTCATATTAATTTACCTCATTTCAAAAATTAAAAAAAAATCATCGTCAACGTGAGCCTGTTTTACGGATTCCCGTAGGTTGGTGGGCGATTTTTTTTCCAAGTCCACACGTTTTTCCTGTTCCGACATTTTTTCCCAACTTCGAAATTTTTTTGACGAGGTCTAAATTTTTTCCTCAATTATTTTTCCAGCTTCAAAATTTTTTTGGGCAAGGTCTGAATTTTTCCCTAAATTTTTTTCCGACTTGAAATTTTTTTTGATGAGATCTAAATTTTTTCCTCCGTTTTTTTTTTAACTTCAATACCTTCAAATTTTTATGCTGTAAAAATTTGGTACATAAATTTGAAATTTGGAAAATGAAAAAAAAAAGGAAAAAATTGTCTGGGAAAAATTTTTGACTTGAAGAATTGACCTGGGCTTGTTTTACAAATTTGCCGTGACGTTGAAAACATTTTGTTAAAAAATTGTAATCTATGTACTTGACCTTGAGAAGAAATTCAAAGTTTGTATCGGAAAAGAATCAAAAAAAATTTTGAAGTTGAGAAAAAATTAGAACCTCGTCGAAAAATTCTCAAGTTGGAAAAAAAAATTGAAGAAAAAATTTAGACTCCGTCAAAAAAATTTAAAGTTGGAAAAAATATTTAGGGAAAAATTCTGATCAAGAAAGGTTCCCTTTTCCCTAAAAAAAAGTGCGTGTTTTGGTTTGGGTAAAAAAAGGGGGGTTTGGGAGAAAAATTCTAGCTATTCTGAGTTTCTAAAGAATTTCGAAGAAAATTGTTTTTGGAAAAATGCATTGGAAAAGCAAAAAATTAACGATTTTTTTCACATATGGGTCATTTTTAGCTTTCAGACCCCCCCCCCCCCCCACACACACACACACACACACACACACATACAAAATGTAAAAACATTCAAAATACCTACGTAAAATATCACCAATCTGATTGCGATTTTTTTTCTCCCAATCGAATTCGCAATTCTTTGTGACAAAGTAATAATCAATAGTGTTGCGTATTTACGGCGAATCAGTTAGGCAATTTTATTAACGCGTTTAATTTTTAATCCAAATTCAAAGTTTTCCCTTTCCGGTTGGAGATACCAACAGATGATTTTATCATTTTTTTTTTTCAACTGCTCGAAATTAAAAAGGAAGAGATTTTTGATTCCATGTTTTTTGTACCGAAAATTATTGGGCTTGTAAAACTGTTCAAAAAATTTTCTGGATCTATTTCATATAAATTATAATTTATACTTAACAAAATATTGAAAAATTACAAAAATTTCCATGCACTAGCAAGATTGGCTCTTCCCACCATGGCACTGGTACCGGGCGCGTCACAGGTTGCGAATAGTGAGCTCCTACAGGATGTAGGAGTTGCAGGGAATAAGGGAGTTTGCATATAATTACCTATATATGTACCCAAATACCTGCTCGCGGACAAGGCCCACTCATTTTCAGCTTCTTTCCTGCAAAATGAGTGTCCCTCCCTCTTCTTCTTCCCACTTTTTCTTTCTATTGCCAATTTGGCACATTGAGGGGGCCTTCGCTTCCACCTTCACATCCTACATTGTAGGGTTCACATACTGTGGGTTAAGCACTGTCCTTCCTCTTGAGAGCAGAACGCCTTCGGGCCTTTTGGCTTTTGGGCATCCTGCCTACTCACGTCGTAATTTTGCAATCGTAAAATATTTGAAAATTTGAAACTGAAATCAACAATTCCTCAACCCAAAGTTTTTTATATTCTAAAAATAGTTTCAACTTTTAATTTCCTTTTCTCCCAATATTTTATCAACTCGGAAAATTTTTCCTCAAATTATTTTTCAATAATTCTAAAATTTTCTAATCTGGAATAATTTTTACCAATTCTGACATTTTTTCCTTCAATTTTTTTCCAGGTAGATAGAAAAATTCGAATTTTTTCTAATAATACATATTCCTCATTTGTTAACTCGGGGAATTTTTTCTCAATTTTTTTTGCTCTCGAAATTATGTCTCAAAGTTTGATTGTTACACCTTTAAATTTTTTTTCAAAATCTCATTTTTTTACCTCAGCTCAAATTTTTTCTACAATTATTTTTCATCTATGAAATTTTTAGAATAAAAAAATTGAAAACATTGACTTGAAAAACATTTTAAGAAATTTAATGGGCATAAAAATAGAGCGATGACAGGTTTTTAAAAATTTTAGGATCAAAGAATAGGATTTTACAGTGTTAATTTAAGTAAGTAAATATTTAATATAAAATGAAAATTGAGGTAAAAATAAAAATTGAAGAAATTGAAAAAATCTTGGAGCTTGGAAAAAATTTTGAAGAAGAAAATTTAGTGGAGAGGGGGGAAATTTATTGGAGGAGTTGAAAAATTGATATTATGAGAAAAAATTTCAAATACTAAAAACAATTAAAATTTTTAGAAAAGGTACAGTTAACAGCTGAGATCATTTTGAGATGATCAATGTTGCAATGAAAAAAAATGAACGACATTGCGCAATATCTTGTAAAATATACAAAAACAGACTGAGCAAATTAATTCGTTTTGTGATCACAAATCTGAACTTTTTATTTTTTGTGTATACTAAATTTTGAGAACCAGAAAAATTTCAATTTTTTTTTTGGATTTTGAATAAGTTAAAAATTAATAAAAGATAAAAAATCAAACAATTTTGAAAAAAATTTCGGGGAACAAATCCGCGAAATTTAACATGAATCTGAAAAAAAAATAGGTACCTATGCATAAACTAAAGTTCATATCATAAATCTTAAAGAAAATAATATTTTTTTAAAAATGACAATACTGATTTAACTGAACTGAAGCTTAAAAAGAAAAAAGACAAGAGCAATCAAAGTTATCACCTTATGAGACATATATGGTCTTTGTAGAACCCGTCTTCCACATATTTACACTTTTTTCCGAAACTATAGATAGCAATTCTCCAGAATTTAGGTTCTCTTTCTAAAAAATAATTTAGGTATTTTATAGTATAGATGCGTAAAGATATTTTTAATAATTTTTTCAACATTCATATTTACCAGTAATTGGTAGACCATAAGGGTGTGCTCCAAAGTTTCACCCTTGAGTAACACTGTATTTGTAAGTGCTAAAATTTCTACTCGCACTCCTTTTATGAAATTCGATTGAATAATGCCTTGAAGCTAGAATAATAGAATTAATCAATGATTAGATATGTATTTTGTAAAATGAGTACATACTTATAGTTAATTTAGTCAATTATTTTTGTGTTTGTAATTTAGCACAAATATGTAGGTATAGGTTAGTTTGGTAGGTACCTTATATGACAACTCGTCAGTCGTCTGAGCTATCTGGCTTGATTTTCGTAACTGCTTTTCTTGTTCCACTTTCAGTATCGAATTTTGTTGTAAGTTGGGATCACCATCTATAGATGTTGAGTTGGGATGAAGCTCATAATCATTTACACTTTTGATGCGGAACTCCCCCTTAGCGCCATTTTTTTCCTGAAATCATTTATAAGTAATGATTTTTTGAAAATGTTCAAAATCACACATCAAATTATTTTTGATAATTAATTGTGTAACTTACTAAATGCTGCATCGCAGCATAAGCGTGATCAAAATCATTAAACAGCAGATAAGCGTTATTATCTGGAGATTTGTAGCATACGCGAATATTAAAATTTTCTACTTCTTTTTCCAGATCCTATTGGAGAGAGGAGGAAATATTATATTAGATAAGTAGGCACCTAATAAGAAAATCTTGATGGTAGTGATGAAAAGTGAAGCGCATTAAGTATTTTGTGAATCGACCCTGAGTTGGGATTCCGTTTTCTTCTAAAGACATTTATCCTTATGGTCTAAAACTCTTTTATGACAAAATACTTATTTAGCCCCCAAACGTAATTCTAGTTCCCTCTAGGAAGTAAAATAATATGGATTTTCATTCAAAATTTTTACTTTTCGGGCATGTACAAAATTACAATTGTATAAATTATTTGAGACGACAGTGCCCAAAAATGCTACTTTTTGCCCCCTCCCCTGGAAATCCTTTCGGTATTCGAAATCTTGGTACTCATTTTGTATCCTCCCCCCAGAAAAAAGCTTCCAACGCCACTGACTCCAACCGATTCATTACAGGGAAAATGGGTTAAATGATAATATTATTTAAATTATAAGTACCTTTTCACTTTTACTTGAAAGAAAAGGTTTCCCAGCTGCCATTAATAAATTCAAATGGCTGCGATTTTCTAACAAAGGCAAAAAAAAAAACAAAATTAAAGAAAGAAGGTAGAATCTAGGTAATATGCAGGCCAAACCCGCATATCTACTTACGTTTAGCCTCCCGAATAACATCCGAAATCAGTTCCAAATCCTTAGGACTGATTGTACTCGTCGTAGAAGGACGGTATTCAAAAGGAATTACTTTTTCTTCCTCTACTTTGTAGGAGAACCTGAGAAGTGCGGCTATTACAGTCTTATGAGATGAAGTTGTAACGGCCAACCACTCCGGATATGCTTCTGCTCTTTCGGCATCTGTAAGAGCATGGTGGGCCTTTTGATGTCGACCTAGCATGATGTCGTCTATGGCACTAATGAATTCTTCTTCGGTAACATTATCTTGTTTCATTTGCAGCCTAATTTGTATAACTCTGACACTTTCAATGTTGAGTAACACTGTGTGCCACACAGCCGGCGAAAAGTCATTATCTAATCTAGGCTTTGCCCATTTTGGATAGCAGTCTTCAACTAATCGTTTGATCAGCTCAACAAAATCGAACTGCGCCTCCAATTTTAAACGTTCTTTTCTTTCCTTCAAACGTTCTCTTCTTACATTGGACTGGAAATATTTTAAATCAAATTTATTTTTGAAATTTATAGCAACATTTTCATCATCTTTAATTACATTTTAATATCAGTTTGTTTCCTATGAAAGGAGAGACTGGTTGTTTTAATCCAGTTTTGGTGATCTGTGCATTGTTAACCATCTGCTCAAGTTGCACCACTACTACGCCACTCAATACCACTACATTGAAGTGAATTGTGTTTTTTACTGTGGGTAAACTAAAGTGGGTGTTGCCTGAATAGTAGATGGACCTGCTATGTATCCATGTGTAACAGATTTTTTTTTATAGCGAAAAGTTAGGGATAAAGAAGTGGATTTCAACTGTTTGCCGCACAGACCGGAAGCCTAAAGATAAAGCTGAGCGTTTGGCTTTTAGCTGGTGATAAAAAATATTTAAGCTGAAGCTTTTGGCTTTTCAAAATTATAAAGCTGATAAAGCTGACGTTTGGCTGGCTTATGGCGGCGGGTGAAAAATAAGGCTTTTTTGGCTTTTAGCTTTCGACAGGCTTTCAGCTTTTGGATTTTAAAGAGATTTTGTCACTATAAATTTCTTGAATTTCAAAGAAAGTTATTGTTTGAAAAAATAAAATTGAAAAAATGTTTTTTGGCGTGTGTTTAAAACGGGTTTTCAGTGTTTAAAACATGTTTTTTTGCGTAAGTAGGGAAATAATAAGGCAAAATTTACGTTTTGAATTTGCGTTTTTTTGGCTTATAAAGGGATAAAAATAAATGATGAAACAATGGATGAATATGGTTTTAGTGTGTAAAAAAAGGAAAATTAAATTTTTGGATTTTCCAAAAAATTTATTTTTTTTTTCAAAATTGAAAAATTGAAAAAAATGGCTCTTTCAGGCTGTTTAGAGTGCTTTTTTACATAACATATCCAAATTTCAAGAAATTTGATTCAATAGTACCAGAGAAATATTTCCAAAATCCTATCAATTTTTCGCTTATGCAACCAGATATACGCAGAGCACCCTCTTAAGTTTTTTAAACAACAAAAAAAAACATTTTAAGCAAAAAAAAAAAACGTTTTTCCACTGGATGAAAGCCATTAGAAAAGCCAAAAAATATAGCTTTTGGCTGCTGAATTATAAAGCTGAGGCTTTTGGCTGGTTGGAAAAAAGCCTTAAAATGATTGGCTTTTGGCTTTCGGCTGGCTGCCAGTCTCTGGTTTGCCGATTTTGAAATCGAAGCAAATCAGAATCAAGGTTGCCATTGTACTGATTACTCTCTGAAATCAATGATTTTCCAATTTTCGAAAATTGTTAGTGATTCTTTCAATAATGTTTACTCAGTTTGCCAATTTTTAGTGATTTTTGCGGTTTTTGATGAAAAATATTTGAAAAAAAGAAAAAAATATGAAAAAACACCCATTTTGGCGAACCTACGTTTTAATGATTTTTGAACACTTTCTGAAAAAAAAAAAAACAATTTTAGTGATTTTTGAACTAATTGATTTTGAGTGTTCCAATTTTTTGGCCAAAATAGCGATTTTTCGAAATCTTGATTGGCAACTTGCTCAAAACATATCATTAGTGTCGTTAATATGTAGGTAAACAATAAACATGGATAGATACCATGATAGCGGTTCACACAAATTATTAATGTTAGATTCAATATTTTCTCGTCAAAAACACCGACTGAATTCGTAGGAAAAATCAATGTAATCTAGCTTTAAAATTTTGTGAAAATGAGCACCAAATGGCGTCAATAAAGTGAGGCAAGGATCACATGTCCTGACAATAGTTTTGCACAAGATAGGCTGAGTGTGGAAATGCTGTGGTCTAAAGATCACACGTTTTCCCATCCTAAATTAATTTGAGTAGATGTGTCTTTAGTCAGGTGAAATGAATAAAGATCCTTGATAAGCAAATTCGACGAGGGCTAAAAACTTCTGCAAATTTGTTGGTCCTATCCTTTCACACTCCTCCCCCCCCCCCCAAAAAAAAACGGTGAAAATTGCAATTTTAGCCAAGAAGTATTTTAAATCTTAAATCGTTCTAAACAAAGTGTAGGTATCATTCAGTCTTACCAATTTTTCACGAAGTAAGGCGATATCTTTATGCAGCGTTTCATTCTGAATTTTGATCTCTCGACGCAGCGTTTCATTCTGAATTTTGATCTCTCGACGCAGCGTTTCATTCTGAGTTTTGATCTCTCCACGCAGCGTTTCATTCTGAATTTTGATCTCTCGACGCAGCGTTTCATTCTGAGTTTTGATCTCTCGACGCAGCGTTTCATTCTGAATTTTGATCTCTCGACGCAGCGTATCTAATTGATGGTTCATTGCTAATCCATACTCCTTAAAGCGTGAATTAATCTTCGCCTGGAGTTCTCCTACTTTCAAATCCTTCAACCTATTGATTTGTTTGCCACTGCATCCTATTTCATCCATGCATTTTTTAACAATGTCTTGGTTTTTCTTTGAAACAAAAATTAATTTCAAACATCATTGGCACGCACAAATTGAATTAATGGGAGTAAAAAAGCTATTATCTATAATGCATTCTGAGATGAAAAAATAAGTAAGTGTACATAATAAACCTAAGTATACCTAGGTACACATAGATGATAATTGATTAAAGGTTTCTACTCAGGGTGAGAATTCTTTAGGATGAATCAAACGTATATCTAATAATATTATTAAATGTTTCCTCCTGAGGTACATTCCATTTGGAATTTGAATTTATGTACCTAGACCTACATCATGATCTGCAAATTGGGTGCACTTGACTTTTAGAAATTCAGATTTGGCATCAATGTATCAAAGATCAAATGCATCATCCGTATGGACGTATATGTAAATAGTTTAGGTAGATACATAATTTTTAAGCGACATAAACTTGCAGCAGCCCAATTTATTTCAAGGAGGCGATAAAATTAGAAACTGAACGGAATGTCTCAGGAATGAGAAAATTTTGATTAACTAGAGCTTTTTGCCTAATTTAAAAATTAGTGAACACATTTCAAGCTCCAATATGACCACAACCCTGAGATTATAGCAATCTAACTAGTAAAAAAAAAAAATAAAAAAAAAAGAAACATTTTCTTCATCTAGCTAAAACGAAAAACTCGGAAACATTTCCACTCCCCTTAATTGATTCGTTGCCTTTCTTCTTTTTTTAAAAAATATTTTTATTTGGGTTTTCCGCAACAATGTTTTAACAGAACGGTTAGGAAATATTCCAACTTTTCATCTTTATCACAATAATTTCATCAGTTTTTCGGAAAAGAGTAAGTAGGTAATAGTCCAGTAAGTGAAAAAAAATAGCTTTCGTCTCTAAAAACTGATTTAGTTGGTGACAGGTAGGTGAGTACCTATTTTTTGTCATTGAAATACTTAGTACAATACTTACATGTATTGGCGGATGAGAGACAACATTACACACTGTAACAGTAACCACGCGGGCATTAGAAATGAAGTTATAAGTACAGTAGAACCTTGATTATTTGACGCAGCCGGGGCCGGTCTGGGAATTGGTGCGTCAAATAATTGAAATGACAAGTAAACCGAAGGATTTTTTTCCCTTTAATTTTATCGATTAAATTCATACTCAAACTTGACAAACAAGAGTACAGAGTGTAATGAACTATTCAACGCCAACATTTCAAGACCTATAATTCGATGAAAATAGCAATTTTTTAAGAAATCTGTAATTTGAATTTGTTTAGTAGACGAGATCTTGTTTTTAAAGGTCAAATTCTTTCACTTCCAGTTCTCTCTGTTTTTCCATATTTTGGCGTCAAATAAAACGAAATTCGTCAAATAATCGAACAATCGAAATGTCAAATAATGAAAGGGAAAATTTTAGCGTCAAATAACCGAGGTTCTACTGTACCTAATTTAACCATATGTAATATAAGTAACTAAATACATAAATGTAGGTGATAATGTAAGATTATTACCAAATAATAAAACAATCGAAAAACTTATATAACAAATTTCAAAATTCATTTTAGTTACACAAAACGTCCACCAAACAAGAAAAATTCTGTAGTGAAGAATGGCAGAGGATTGTAGCTCGTTTATGTAGGTGTAGGTACTAAAATTCAATCAATCAAGCTATCCTTATCGGGACGATAAAATTTTTCAGCAGAAACGAATGATGCAATCGTTGCTGATTATGGTGTGCTCCCATTTTACATTGGAAAATTTTACTTCGATTAAATTTCATTCCCGTCGAGAGGTTATCAGTATAATTTAGATAGGTAATACATATATCTATGCAAAGGCGAGCGATTTAGAGATTTTAATGGCGAACGCGAATGATTGAGAAATTTCTGTTTCCAACTTGAAATTTTTTTGATGAGGTCTAAATTTTTTCCACCGTTTTTTTTCAACTTCAATACTTTCAAATTTTTGTGCTGTAAAAATTTGGTACATAAATTTGAAATTTGGAAAATGAAAAAAAAAAAAATTGTCTGGGAAAAATTTTTGACTTGAAGAATTGGCCTGGGCTTGTTTTACAAATTTGCCGTGACGTTGAAAACATTTTGTTGAAAATTTGTAATGTACTTGACCTTGAGAAGAAATTCAAAGTTTGTATTGGAAAAGAATCAAAAAAAAATTTTTGAAGTTGAGAAAAAATTTGGACCGCGTCGAAAAATTCTCAAGTTGGAAAAAAAAATTGAAGAAAAAATTTAGACTTCATCAAAAAAATTTAAAGTTGGAAAAAATATTTAGGGAAAAATTTTGATCAAGAAAGGTTCCCTTTCCCTAAAAAAAGTGTGTGTTTTGGTTTGGGTAAAAAAAGGGGGTTTGGGAGAAAAATTCTAGCTATTCTGAGTTTCTAAAGCATTTCGAAGAAAATTGTTTTTGAAAAAATGCATTGGAAAAGCAAAAAATTAACGATTTTTTTCACATATGGGTCATTTTTAGCTTTCAGACACCCCCTCCCCCCACACACACACATACAAAATGTAAAAACATTCAAAATACCTACGTAAAATTTCACAAATCTAATTGCGATTTTTTTTCTCCCAATCGAATTCGCATTTCGTTGTGACAGAGTAATAATCAATATGTAGTGTTGCGTATTTACGGCGAATCAGTTAGGCAATTTTATTAACGCGTTTAATTTTTAATCCAAATCCGAAGATCTCCCTTTCCGGTTGGAGATACTAACAGATGATTTTGTTATTTTTTTTTTCAACTGCTCGAAATTAAAAAGGAAGAGATTTTTGATTCCATGTTTTTTGTAACGAAAATTCGAAAACACTGAAAAAGATCGAGATTTACTATGGCTAAAAATGATGAAATTTGGATTCAAGAAAAAATGTTTACCAGGGGTTTGATTTTTACCTTTTTTCCCCACAGATATCGTATGATTTCCTTGCTGAAAAATGACGTTTTAATTTTAAAAACTTCTTTCAAAATTAAAAAATTTATTTATTTCTACTCAGAGGAGTGATAAGGAGGTAATCGAAGCAAAAAAGTTTCGGCGATTGTCGAACGTGAATTTGATTTTCTGTGCCCATTTTCAAAGTCATTCCACCAAAAAATTCAAAAGAGGATCTCGAGGTGGATGTATAAGGTAAAGGTCCAAAATTGAAAAAATTCTGAAAGAGATATCAAAATGCATGTTTTTTGCCCTCCCCTCTCCAGAATCAATTTTTAAAGATTTTTGATCACTAGTTCAAACTTTAATTATGAAGTCTGGAGTATTTTTACTCCAATAAATTGTTGAGAAAAACTTACGTGGTGTACATATTTTGTCGCAGTTGAAAAAAATGGTGAAAAACAATCAGATATGGAAGAGGAAACGTGCAAAATGCAAATGGTAAAAATTTTCTTAACTGACAAATAATCGAAAGATTCATTGAAATGTTCCCTCTTTTGAATTTATTATTCTAAAAATTAGGCGATGATAATTTTTTTCAATATAATTTAAATTGTTGAAACTTAATTTGAAATTGAAAAAATTGGGAAAACGTTTCAAGATCAATGATATGAGTAATAAATAATAATATTTTATTGGACTTGTAAAACTGTTCAAAAAATTTTCTGGATCTATTTCATATAAATTATAATTTATACTTAACAAAATATTTAAAAATTACAAAAATTTCCATGCACTAGCAAACCATCCTCACCAGATGAGTTGAGACTTGGCTATCTTAAAGAGCATTTCATTCGCACCTCAAAATCAGTCATCTGGATGGGATTGGGATAACATTGGTTTAATTTTCTTCGTTGTTTGATTCAGGTGTATTCAGACGATTCATATTATTTCGTTGTTGTATCTGTAAAACATGAATAATAATTGTATATTCAATTGATCAATGTACCGAGAATAATTATTTGCAATAGATCGCCATTATTTCTGTTGAACGTTGTATTGCATTCAACGTACGTCATAAGTACTTGTCTCATCCATTGACAATAAGTTCCATAAGTTTTGTGAGATTTCAAGAAATGACGGGCGATGTTCTGGCATAAAACTCCAACAATGGCGCATCAAACCATATCTAGAAGTTTTTATAAAATATTCAGTTACTTAATAAATTTAGTCATGATCCAGGGTAGGTAGATAGTGTATAGAACCACTGCTAGGATTAGCTTGTATGGTGCCAAGTAACATATGTTTAAGCAGGGCTTACTTTTGCAACACATGTTTGCCAATATCTATAACCTTGGTTAAAATTGCTACTAGCGGTCTCCGCCCCGGCCCGCTCCGCGGTCCCATCCCTTAGCTAGCGCCCTCGCTACGTCTTGGGAGCTCACTTCTGTTGTACTTTCGTTTAATTAAAATATTTTTGTGGATACTCTTGCTCTCTTATACATCGAATCAGTGAAAATTGACTGATGAAATATCTAGATTTGAACCAATGCAGAAATCAATGCAAAACAACAACTTCAATTAATATATTCGATTTTGAATCAGTAATAATGGAAAAAAATTACTGAATCAAAAATTTATAATTCATTAATTTTGAATCGAAAGTTTTTCATTGATTTCTGCAGTGACTCGGTTTCAAATTTAATCAGGAAGTTTTCGCTGATTCAATTTTAGAGAGTATCCTGGTGTTTATTTAAAAAATCATCAACTGTCGTCAAATATTTTTTAGACCCGTTTAAAATAATTGTTTAATAAAAAACTAAAACATAAAACAAAAACATAATGTGCGAATGCCTCGAACTGTTACCTCGTTTAACGCGAAGGGTATCGTATGACGAACCGGTTGTTGCAACGCCACGCCCACCACCCCACAACGCACTCGAATTGACTGAAGCGAGGTGAGACGCGGAACCGTTTTGACGACTTTTTTGAGCAATTTCGGGCAGCTCGGTCGCTTGAATTTTCAACAATTACACGTCGCTGGTCAGTTGTTTCATAAAAAATTCATAATGAACGTGTTCGTCATAAAATTTCGAAACTTTCCCTCGCTTACACTACACCTCTAGCTCGTTTAGCTTTCGAGTTATTTTAATTCGAAAATCACGCTCGGTTTTTCAAAAATAACTCAAAAACTAAAAAAGCTAGAGGCTAAGTGTGAGCGACGGAAATACGCTAAATTTCACGCCCTTCAATTTAAGACCACTCCCGAGTCTGTAGCTTTTATAGTTTCCGAGTAATTTTCAAAAAACTGAAAAAAAAGAAATTTTGATTTTTTGGGGCCCCAAATTTGAAAATTTTTTGACCTAAACGTTTCATGGCTAATCTACACGTCAGATGGAAGGTATTAAAAAAGAATGAGCAAAATCGGTCCATTAGGAGAGGCTGGCCGATTGGACATAGGTTTCGCGTTTTTACAATCTCCAAACATCTTTTAATATATATAGATTGGCTCTACCCACCATGGCACTGGTACCGGGCGCGTCACAGGTTGCGAAAAGTGAGCTCCTACAGGGTGTAGGAGTTGCAGGGAATAAGGGACTTTGCATATAATTACATATGTACCCAAATACCTGCTCGCGGACAAGGCCCACTCATTTTCAGCTTCTTTCCTGCAAAATGAGTGTCCCCCCTCTTCTTCTTCCCATTTTTTCTTTCTATTGCCAATTTGGCACAATTGAGAGGGCCTTCGCTTCCACCTTCACGTCCTATATGTATTGTAGGTTCACATACTGTGGGTTAAGCACTGTCCTTCCTCTTGAGAGCAGCACGCCTTCGGGCCTTTTAGCCTTTGGGCATCCTGCCTACGTCGGCTTCGTAATTTTGTAATCGTAAGATATTTGAAAATTTGAAACTGAAATCAACAATTCCTCAACCCAAATTTTTTTATATTCTCAAAATAGTTTCACCTTTTAATTTCATTTCTTCAAATATTTTTCAAATCGGAAAATTTTTCCTCAAAATTTTTTTCCAGGTAGGTAGAAAAATTTGAATTTTTTCTAAAAATACACATTCTTCATTTCTTAAGTCTGGAATTTTTTTTTCAATTTTTTTTGCTCCCGAAATTATGTCTCAAAGTTTGATTGTTACACTTTTGAATTTTTTTTCAAAATCTCATTTTTTTACCTCAGCTCAAATTTTTTCTACAATTATTTTTCAGCTATGAAATTTTTAAAATAAAAAATTGAAAACATTGACTTGAAAAACATTTTAAGAAATTTAATGGGCATAAAAATAGAGCGATGTCAGGTTTTTAAAAATTTTAAGATCAAAGAATAGAATTTTATAGTGTTAATTTAAGTAAATATTTAATATAAAATGAAAATTGAAGTAAAAATAAGAATTGAAAAAATCTTGGAGCGTGGAAAAAATTTTGAAGAAGGAAATTTAGTGGGGGGGGGAGGAGGATTTATTGAAGGAGTTGAAAAAATTGACATTATGAGAAAAAATTTTAAAAACTGAAAACATTAAAATTTTCAGAGGAGGTACAGTTAACAGCTGAGATAATTTTGAGACGATCAATGTAGCAGTGATGATGATGGAAAAAATGAACGACATTGCGCATAGTTCGATCATTTTGTTGTTCATTCTGTGTGAGATGCGATTTGAAAAGTACCAATAAGCAGAGAATCATCAACTCTTGGTGAATATTTTTTAGGGGGCGTCATTGCCAGAATAATAATTTTCTTCTATATTTGGAAAATTTTATATTTGAAGCCGGAAAAATTTAAGAAAATTGCAGTTGAGTAAAAAATGGTTCAGATTTTAGCCTCTTTCTACCAAATTTTGCATTAATTTGTATCTGATTAACCTAAAAAATAATTCTTTTTTCTCCCTAAATATTATGCAGATGTTACCAAGTTAAATGTCTATATTCTCAAAGAGTCCTCATTTTTTATACCTTTCTCGGTCGCATCACTTGAGTATGTCATTTAAAGTTAAATATGGTACATACGCCTCATTGGAACAATTGGGAGGTTTTTCCATGCGATATCCAGATTGCAGAATTTGGTATAAGTTTCCCAAATCCATAATTGAAACATAAGGGGTACCGCCAAACGTCATGATTTCCCATAGTAATATGCCATAGGACCAGCTGTAAAAATAGAAGATAGATGTGGTATAGTTTTGATTGATTGCAGAGTTTTGATTTCTTCTTTGGATACTTGAATAGGAAAGTAGAGAATTTTTGATGAAAATTTTCAATTAGGCTAATTTCTCTATTATGTAGTAGATAAGCAAGCTTTGAATGAACTACTCTGCGAATCCGAAGCGGGTGAAATTTTTTCTCTGAAATCCCCCATGTAAGGTAAACGTGGATGTTTGAAAATTGACCAAATCGAAGAAACGTTTCAAAAGCTAATCCAGTCTATTAGGTAAATGGGAAAATGAGGTTAAACTTACACATCAGATTGTACAGTATAAATACTGTAATATAACGCTTCAGGAGCCATCCATTTTACTGGTAACCTCCCATCTGTTCTTTTCTTGTAGTAGTTTTTATTTTCGATATCTCTGGCTAACCCAAAATCACCTATTTTCATGGTGTAATTTTCAGTAACCAGAATATTTCGAGCAGCGAGGTCACGATGAATGCACTAAAAAGTAAAAATGAGTGATTATTGTACAATATTGTAATTATTTAGAATATGCAGAGTAAAAAAAATGCTAGGTAAATAGGTATTCCCATGTCCAAGTATTATTTTGAATGAAATTGAGAATAGGTACAGCATAAAAGAATACCATACGTACCTACTCAAAATTTCAAGTGCTAAAGTTCATTTTTTGAATTTTGGTGAATTTTTTTTCATCGGAATCACCTCATTGCCCACCAAAATATAAAATTTTTATTTTTACTTGCAGAAAAAAATTTAATATGGTACAATATCTCGTTTTTTTAGATAGCTTCCCAATCGATTAGAAGGGGCAGTTGCAAGAATTTTCAGAGCCTTCAGAAAATCTTTGAATTTCCCAACATTGAAGAAGGCTCATAGCAATGGTTCATAAATGAACTTTAGAATTTCTAATCGCATATTACCCATCCTGAAGACAAATTCAAGCGATGAAAGCAAAATTTCCCAAAATTTGTAATTTTGAGTGAAGTACTTAGAACTGATGTTGGATTTGGAGCCCATAACTCCTTTTTCATTATGGTTACGGGCTAAATTTTCAATAAAAGTTTTTCATTCAGAGAAAACTACATACTTCTTCAGTTTTTTTTTTTTTTTTTTTTTGCCAAAGGGTACCCTCGGTTAAGATGAGCGAATCAGCCTAAGAGCTACTTTTTGAAACTAACCAGCAGACATTATTAAAGACCCCAAAAAATAATTTTAGGAAGTTTTTTCACACCCCAACTCACTCTCTTTTACCCCCACCCACCAAAAATAGCGAATTTTCGTCAAAAAATCCTATTTCGGAACCCAATAAACCAAAAATTCTGAAATTTATGCGGTGTATACAGGGAGCGGAGACCAATTTTTGAGAATTTTTTGCTCTGCCTTTTAGCCTAAGCTCACTTTGAAACTTTAAAATCGTCATAACTCTGAAACTAAAAAACATATATTTTTTCTTTTGGGCACAAATATAGTTCTACCATGGTACAATATAATGATATTTTGAAAATTTTTCATTTTTTTTGCGATGCATTCTAGCTTAAATCTACCCTTGAACTTTGAATTTCTCAAAGGGTCTGGCCGGATATGGGGTGAATTTGGCCCTTGATTGGATTTTCGTTCTAACCCTCCCAAATGGTACCCCTTTATGTAAAAAAATCCGGAAAAATTTTGACCCCCCCCCCTTCCACCCATTTTGGAGTTATGGCCATTTATTGCTCGATTTTCAAATAATCGATGAATAAATCGGTACTTACTTTTCTCGAAGCCAAGTAATTCATTCCTTCAGCTATTTGTGAAGCAAACGTCAACAAATTTTTCATAGACAGGTTCTTCAAAGGGTTTGTTTCATTTCCACATCGAAGGTGTTTTTTCAGAAAACTGCGCAAATTGCCACGGCAAGCAAATTCCGTTATAATTAGCAAATTCCCATCTTGGGTGCAGCATCCAAGTAACCGAAGAACATTCTCGTGAGTTCCAATTGATTTCAGTATTTCCATTTCAGATACTAGATCAATCATATCTGAATCGGAGCTATTATCTGAAAATAACCCTTTATTGATAGAAAAAAACCTCATAATTTCATACATATCCACTAAATATGCAATTAAATAGGCAGAGGAGAGAGGGGCAAATGCAATGAAAGGGATAAAATCGCTCATTTTATTTTCATTGTTTATTAATTACATTTGGTTGAAAATATTGGTACCCAATCATCATCATCTTTAAGTAAGAGAGAAGTTGGAAAATTCAGACCGCAGGGTACGTCCAACAAGATAAAATTCTGAAGGTCATCTTGAAGCAAGATAGGAAATGATAGAGAAAACTTATCTTCCTCCAAAACCAAAAAATTAATGGAATGCAACTCTTAAGTACCTGGTACGTAAAATTGTACGGGGTCAAAGGCAAAAAAATTTAAAAAATTTCCAGAATGTGAAGATATTTTAGCTCCATGTCTCCAGCCTCTCCCATGCCAGGAAATCCTTCTACCACTGGAAAAGCCAAAATCGCCAAAATCGACCAATAATCAATTATGAATATACGGTTGAATTCCACTTGACGAAACGAAATCAATGGTGACCTCAGTTTCATGATCGGTTTTTTTTTCGCCGAATCATTGGTTTCCAGAGAACCCCCCTTTTTTTTTCAAAAAAACCTGGGGCGGGGCTGGGAAACGGTTCAAGCCAAAGAAATCGATAGGTACATCAGTTTTTAAACACAACTGAATGGAAAAACAAACATTGCATTTGCTCCATTCGCCATTACAGCTGAAATTTGTTTTTACAAAAAAGAAAACTGGCCTACTTTTCAACATTTTCACCGCCACAATCGTTTTAGGGCATCCTGGTAAAATACCCTTAACTTCTCCCAGGACAACTTTACCAAATTCTCCTTCTCCCAAAACTTGTCCAAGAATCAGTTTCTCGCTGGGAAACTCCCAGCGATTATCGGGTGGTAATAAGTAGTAGGTTTGTGGCAATGCTCCGGTAGAAGTATACATGATGGGAGTCGATGCAGGAGCATATTCGATTGTGACGTTTGGTAATTTCTGAAATTTTCAAATTGAAATTTAAATTATTAATGATCGTTGACTATTGAATGTAGATCATTGTGGTACCATTGAATTACCAATAAATGCTGTGACTCTTCATCTAGATTGATTTGATTCTCGACAATGACTTTCTTGATGCATTGTCTCATAGCCATCGTTTCCATACTCATTGCATTTATTTGTCGTTGCATCTCCTCCACTGGCGGAGAACTTTCCGGAAGTTCTGGATCTTCCGGACGTTCTTGGCGTTTTGAAAAACATTTCCAAAACGAAACACAAAGACAGCGGCACAGGACGTATGCACCTATGCACATACCACACGTGGACAGCCATATGAAACTTGCAGTAAGTTCAACTAATGTCCAAAGGAAAGAAGCTGACATGTTATTCTCAGTGTACTGTAATTTGTTCAAATTCATTAGTACTCTACTTACTTGCTAGTCTCAGAGGCGTAACGAGGGGGGGGGTGTCGGAGGTCTGGCCCCCCTTGAGATCAGAAATACATATACATTGAAAAATCCAATTTCCTCAAAGCTTCGCTCGGGCATGGACTTAATCATAATTAGGTATATTAAGTTATTTATTGTGACTGCAAAAAAAATGTTTTCCATTTTCTCCTCTTTTGGTATTTCAAGTCTTTGAACCAACTTTGCACTCTTCCAAAAAGCTTCCTTTTCGAAGGAGGGAGGCAAAAAGAGATTTTTTTCACAATGTTGCCTGAAATAGTTCATAATACCTAATTGTAATTTTGTTCATACTTGAGCGAATCAAGTGCAGAGTTTTTCCAAAAATTGGTCTTTTCAAAGCATTAAAACATTTAAAACAATGAAAATATGAATTGTTTGGGTAGGTATTAAATACCAATTTTTTAAAAACTTTGCCCTCGCTTTGCTTGGGCATGAATTAAATCACAATTTTATAAATTATTCAAGACTAAAGAGCGAAAAAAGGCTCTTTTTACTCCCTCCCCTCCCACGCCTCAAAAAACTTTCTGTTTTTTCGTTTTTGTACTCATTTTGCACCCCCCCAAAAAAAGGTTCCTACACCATTGGTTCTGACCCTCCCCCTCTTCAGAGTAAACGATAAGTAAGTAAGCAAATTTCTGGACGATTATTCGATTGCAAAATTGTTGTTCACATGTTGCTATAAAATGTCAGTTGTGTGGCAAGCTAATAAGTAAATTATTTTCCCCATTTATAGCGAGTGATTCATAATAAGTAACTGGGTTGGTATCTATACGTATTTCTATTACCATCAAGAAAAGAATGAAACATTGAGCTATCGTTTTCTAAATTTGAACATTTTTGGGGAAAATGACACAACAGCCAGTTTTTAAATTATGAATACTATGGATAATTTGATATTTTTGCACGAAATTTGAGACAAATAATCCGATTAAACTATCCTCCTTTTCTCTCAGGATCAGGGTGTTTTATCCTACCTACCAACTTTTAAAAGTATATAGATCGAGTTTTTTTTTTTAGAGGACTATTCCATTCTAAAACGGACCAAAAATAAAGTTAGGTCTTCTTATTTTGCTCAATTTTTTTTTTTAAGAGTTCCCCTTGATAGTCTATTCATTAATCCACCATTATTTCTCTTTTAACCCTCAAAGAGGCAGGAAGGGAACCCCGTAATTTTGAGGCAATTGCGATTTTTTTTTCAAATTACTCAACTCTGAGGACTCATACCTTGAGATATGTATACTTGAAGGAAAACTATTTGGGAGATCCGAGAGAGAATTAATAGGGCATTTGCAAGCAATAATCACATTTTGAAAATCTCAAAGTTGAACTTTGGTGATGAAAGCTCAACTTTCATAATGATCACAATAGATGAAAAATACCATTAAAAAATCTGATAAAACTACAGTAAGCCCTTTTACCCATTTTCCAACTAACAAATTTTCAAGATGGGATCTCCAGACCCCTGGGGGCACAGGGGTTTATAATTTTGACCAAAATTCAAAAAAATCTAAAAAGTAAGGAAGAACATTGATTCCTACTAATTTGAAGGCGCTGATTTCCAATATGTACTTGTTTTTTTCATCCGATTCCCCTAAACCCTCCTGTAGCCTCCTTGATAGGGGACAAAATTCGAAAAAATGAAAAAGAACGCGTGACCTGTCGTTTGTTTGGTATTTGAAGGCGCTGAGTTCGAATATTTGCTTATTTTTTGAGTTTGACCCTTCAGTGGCCTCCTAGCTCCCTCCAATCTTGGAGAAACGCGTCTGAAATATCGATTGTCACCAATTTGAGGTCGTAGAAGTCGAATATCGACTCAATTATTGATTTTACTCCTTTCCCCCGCTCTAACCGACCCCCTCTCGAATTAACCGTACATAATAGAATTTTGGGGCGGTGTTATAATCGAAAAACTCGCTTCTGCCAAATAAAAGTTCAACTCTGGAAAACGATGACTTTGTCCTCTGATGTTGAGAAAAGCGAAGATTTTTGAAGTGTCGAAAACGAACCTTATATCTATACTATAATCCTCCGCGTTATTTTGAGCGAAATGGAGCAAACCAGTTCTTCTACTGATTTTCAGAAAGTAAAAGGCGCTGTGGCTGTACAATTATGTACTTAGTCAAGTCTTCGAAAAATTGAGCCTTTTGAATTTATGAGCTAGGTAAGCACCTATTCAAAATATCCTTTGAAAATGTGAATGCTGCGTAAGATGACAATTAAAAAAAAAAAAGTCAAAACTGAGAAAAAAATTAAAAAATCGGCTGTGTTGGTGACGAATTCATTATTTTTTTTTTGAATTTTTCTTACTCGAATGATATTATACCTATATTTTTTCAAGTGATATTCAATCATTTTTAGTTAAATTTAATCTTTTTGATTACAATCGATAGAAAAAATCGACAATGTTCACCTTATCACTCTTCAGTTTCCTTCCTTCATTTTATGATAAGAAGTTATATAAAGTGTTTAACGCTCAATGACCACAACGATTCGAGCAGTCCGGATGCACCTACCATTAATTGCCATTTAGTTGGTTATCGTGCAAACCACTTATTTTTTTGCAATCTAAAAATTTCATTTTAAAACTGATAAAAAATAGCGTTTTTAGTTAATATTTTTATGAATTTAATTTTGAGCAATCTTTCGGCGATTTTTTCTAGATTTTAAACTGCACCTTTGTACTAAAACACTCGCGATCAATTTCATTTTTTTTTTCACGTATGACATCTTCCTTCACGTTTTTTTATTCGGAGCCTAAGAACTTAAAAAATGCGGAAAAAATTCGACAGTAATTTGAGCTTGGAAGTGGAAAATATTTTTGAAAAAATGATTATGTTATGATGGTATCTAGCAAATCTTTTCTAATAAGTGTGTAATGAAAATTCGAAAATTTTCTACTAAGATAATTACCTAATGTGAATAATTTTCAACAATTGATAGCAAACTCGAGTACTTAGGTATGGTTCCTCATAATCTCACGATTTGCAGAAACTTTAAAAGTTCAGCCAAAAAAATGGTCATACAAAGTTTCTATTCAAATTACCTATCAACTTACCTAAAACATCTGTAAATTCAACGCATAATGGAAATCACAATGAAATAGCACCTAACTAGGTTTCAACTGTACACCAAATTGCATTATAATACCTACTGTAAAATTTGCAATTTACCAAAGATAACAACGGTTTGAAGCACTGTTTAAATTTCAAACGGAAGTTTCTATCCCTAATTAAATTTATTATACAAATTTTGGAAGCGGATTAAATGAATCATTTGGATTACCGTAATCTGTGCTGAATAATCACGTTCTGAAAAAATGATGTAAGTGGGGGAGGGGTTCCCCGTGAAAATTCCAACTAAACTTGAATTTTCAATTACAAGGTAAGATATGCTTGATACCTGAAATGCATAGAGTAACCTTTTTTTTGGAATTTGCTCGCAGTACTTATTTTAATTAGGTACCGACCCTGGACTACAATCCACCTATATTTCAAGTACCTACCTAGAAGGTTATATGTAGCTTTGAAAATCAATATGCTTAAGAACTAAACATAGGGACTGATGTTTTGGTAGTGTTGAGGAAAGAGGGTGGATATTACAAATTTGGCAACCGAACTAAATGTTTAAAGAGCTGAACTCTTTTCTTCTCATTCACTTCATTGTTAATTCCAAATTTTTAAATTTGTTTTAAAATGTAAAGTTATTTTCATCACTTTTGTGAAATATTTTTCTTTCTTAGTCGATTAAGATTTTTATTTGAAAAATATTTCTGATGACACTGACTTCTTAGGTATATTAAGTATGAATATCTAAAAATTTTATCCGAGTAGAAAAAAAATATGAGTGAAGATTTCAACAGATAATTTTCAACCAAATTTTCGACAGGATATACAAATCCTGTCTGAAATACTTCTTTCAACTTTTTCTCTACCTTATAATTCGTTATTCGTCAAACTTCAGACTTCTATTCAACTTGCAATCCAAAAATTTATTTTTTGTTAAAATTTTCACTTACATTTTTTTCTATGTACCCGGATAATATTTTCAGGCGTTCATAACACAGGTCTACATTTTGAAATTTTTGAAATGGATGATCTTAATACCTACTTGGTATTTGTCATACTGATCACGAAAAACGCAATGAAAAAATTCCATCACCCAAGGATTTTTCACAATTTGATTTTTTTGCTGAACCAGTTTTCTACTTTTTTGATAATTTTTGACCTTTAAAGGCGATTTTACTAGAATAGAAAGAGTTTTACGGAAAAAATAAGTAGATTATAAATTGTAGAGTGTAAACTTTCCTTTCTGTAAAGTACAATTAAGTAGATAGATTTCGAGGTATTTTCCTTCAAAGTTCGAAGTTCAACATAATTTTTTGAATTGATGATAGGTATTAGTAGGTATCAAGGTATCTTTTCGTAGAACTATTTTCTTTCCCCAGAAAATCGACTTCAAAGGTCAAAAGTTACATAAAAGAACGTAAAACCAATTTTCAACCAAAAATTCAAATTACCAATTCGGTCGTTTCTAAAACTCCACCTAAATTTTTCAAGAGCAACAAAAAACACTTTCAAGCAAAATCTTGTAACTTATGGCGCAAATCAATGTCAGAAATGGAAATAGCATGTAAAAATACATATTTTAGGACAAATTTCAATTTCAAAAGTGTCCACAAATTGGATCTACAGCGCAATGAAGGTGGTCGTGGACTTGTGGAGGTTTTAGAAATCACCGCAGTTTTCAACAATGAAACACAATTAAAATGTCATCCAAAGTATTCACAAAATATGGGACTTATGGGGTTTTTGAAATGACGGAATCCAAAGAAGTCTTGACGTAGTGGAGAAAAACTGAACTTATATTCGAAATCAGCACTAAAAAAAAGGTCAGAATCGCCAATCAAAATCAATTACCTAACCAGGAAAATATTTTTGATTTGCCATCATTTCGTATTCCCATTGTTTTCAAATCAAATGGGAAATGTTAAAACTGTGGTTCGTTATAAAAAATTGTTTTTGTTAGGAAAACCGAGCTTCTGAACAAAAATATGAATACAACAAGAATGGTACAGCGTGAAATTTCATTTCTGTGCAGTCCAATTATAGTTTTTTCTTGGGTGGCTTAGTTTTTGAGATAGTATCATCAATTCAAAAAGTAAGTGAGCTTTGAACTTTAAGGAAAATATCTCAAAAGCTAAGCCTCCCCTAAAAAACTAAGTGTACTCTGCAGAAAAGAAATTTTACGCTCTATAATTTACTCATGTTTTATCTTTTCTTGTAAAATTGACTTACCTTTTCATTATTTTTCTCGTGATCACCTTGAAAAATGCTATAGAAATCACCCCCTGAACTTCGAACGGAATTTTCTATGCAGACCCGTGTAATTTTTTTTAGCAATAACAAAAGATAATTTAATTTATCAAATGGGTTTCTTTGAATTTCAAAGCTTGATAACCAATCAATTATGAAATGAAGGTTCAAAAACAAAAAAAAATCATCTATGAACTTACAGAACTTCGAACAACCGAGAAAATGCAACTATTAACGTGAAATAATTCGATAAGTAATTCTGATTTTACAATTACCAAGCATAGTACAGTAGAACCTCGATTATCCGATTTAATTGGGGCGGGGAAAACTCGGTTGTGCGAAAAAGTCGGATAATCAAAAAGTTTAGTTTTTTCAGAAAAAAATGTAATGAATGAATTTACTTGAAATTTTTAAAACATTTTTGGCATGCATGAACTTTCAAATAAGATATAAAACCCCGAATTTGAAAAAAAACAACTCCCAACAAAAAATTCAAAAAGTAGAATCCGTAAAAATCGAAAAGGAATTATGTACTTTGAGTATACAAACACAGTATCATAGAGTAAGAATTTCAGTGGTGTAGTCAGATGTATTTTCATAATACAGATTTTGAGCAAAGAAAAATTGACGAGATGCAGGATTTTCAGGACAAGCAATCAATTTAGGTACTAATTTTTCAAATCTGAATCAGTAAAATTTGATGAGAAATTGCATTTCTTCAGAAATCTGTGATTTTTGATTGAAATATCAGTGAATTAATCATGAATTTTTCATGAAATTAATTTCACTCGCTCAAAAAGAAAGGAATTTCACGTAAGTAATTTATCTGATTCAGGATTTTTCATTATTTTTTGAAAAATCATAGTTGAAGGACAGAAAATAATGTATTTTGTGATATTTTCAAGCTGAAAAATATGTTTGTCGAGCTTAAAAAAGAGATAAATTTAAAAGAAGTCGGATAATAAAGTATTATCCGACTTTTGAAAGTCGGATAATCGAGTAAAATCGGATAGAATTTTATGCTCGGATAATCGAGAAATCGGATAATCGAGGTTCTACTGTACTTACACTTACTTACATGTATAATAAGTGTACAAAAGTACTGGAAACCTATGGTTTTTCTTATTATTTCGGAGATCTGCTTGAAAATTAAAATTGATTTCTACATTTTAATGATACCTAATTTTAATGTGTTACCTACGGTAGGTACATGAAAAAAAAAAGTAAATAATTTAGACATCTAATTTCTATGAAAAGTTCCGTTCAATTATTCAAGATGATTTTTCATTTTGTAATCCAGACAGAACATCAGCTTCATTTTGATTCATATATATCCAAATAATCCTTGTTATTTTGTTCTTGTATCTGTAAAACAAAAAATGAATACAATTTATTTCAATGTATTAAAATTATTTTTGCTGACTTATTACTTTACATTCATGTACCGTATAGATAATACTTGCCTCATCACTGGACAATAATTCTGTTAAATTTTGTACGATTTCTGGGAACAATGGACGATCTTCAGGAATAAAACTCCAACATTTGAACATTAAGCTGTATCTATATCGGTGTTTTGGATAAATGAATCCGTTGAATAATTTAGAGTCTAACAGCGGTTAAATGTATGTACCTACTTTGTACTATGTGATATTTTCTATATGTATACCTATTATAGGTAGTTTTTTCTTTGAGGAGATGTTTGAGTGAGTACATACAGTTAATTTTTATTTGTGAAATTTTAGAAATTATAACCATCACTTAATATCTATCAAGTTCATTAAAGTTATAATTTAATGAAAATACTTATTTAGTGCAGTAAAACGTTTTCATTAAACAAAATCTTAGCTCAGCAATGATGCCGTTTCTATTACCTGAATAATCTGAAGCAAAATGTAATACTTACACGTCACTGGAACAATTAGGAGGTTTCTCCATGCGATATCCAGATTGCAGAATTTGGTATAAGTTTCCCACATCTACAAGTGAAGAATAAGGTGTTCCGCCCAACGTCAAGATTTCCCACAGTAATATACCATATGACCACCTGTGAAGATAGAGGTTCTTGATCGATTTAAGAACATCGATTGGGTACTGCTTTGATTGTTGGAAAAAATTGGAACCACTTTTTCAAAAAGTTCTTCAGTGAGCGAATTTTTTATGGGGGCCTTGCAGAAAATTTTTTATTTTGACGGGCCTCGCGGGCTGAAGTTACGGGTTCTGAAGTTAAGGCAACTTTCAAAAGATTGCAGCCTTTTACTCTTTACTGAAAAACACTCTTAATCGGAAATTTCTAATTTTCCCCGCAACAGCGTTGAAACATTTTATTTTATTGGTCTCTTAAATTGGGATTGAATTGAAAATGCTTGAAAGTTTTGATTTATTTGAAATATAAATTGGTCAATTAGAGGAACTTCTTAAAAAGCCGATGCACGGTATGGAATAAGATTTAACTTACACGTCAGATTGTAAAGAATAAATGCCATGACATAATGCTTCAGGTGCCATCCATTTCACTGGCAATCTACCATTTGTTTTCTTTCTGTAGTAGTTTTTGTTTTGGATATCTCTGGCTAACCCAAAGTCACTTATTTTCAATGTGTAATCTTCAGAAACAAGAATATTTCGAGCAGCAAGGTCACGATGAATACACTAAAAATTGATCATTTGATATGATTAAATGTATAATATTGAACCTTAGAATAGAGTGAATTTTTCTCATCTTGAAAAGGCGTACATTTGGAAAAGGACCTATAATAGTAGTGTTGGAAGTGCTACAAGAATTTTGTAAGCTTAATTTCGCAGTCTCATTTTTTTTTTCAAATGTAGGTAGGTGTTTGAGGACCAGCAAAAATCAAAAATTCTCTTCAATCAAAGACAGAAATTGTCAAGGGCGGAAACTTTCGTGTCGTGCATGTCGCAAGTGCGACATGCGACATTTTCTTGCGAAACTCAAATTGTTTGCAACATGCCAAAAATTTGTCAAAAAAATGTTTTTTTTTAAAACTTTTTCATTCAGATATTAATTTTTTTTTTAATGATATTGATTTAACTTGATACCAAAATTTCACGAATTGTGATTTCCCATCTTCGAGTGTGCTAAGGGTAAACATGTGATAAATAGAGATCTGCGCCGCCGATGAATTTTCGGCGCGCCGACTCGCCGAAGCGAAATAGAAAAATTACGGCGTGAGCCGCCACTCACCGCCGATTGATGAACGACGGCGTCTGTCATAAAACATGAAAAAATGCCCTTTTTGGACATTGAAAATCCAATTTTATTTTCTCAGAGCTTTGCCCTCGCTTCGCTCGGGCATGAGCAACATTACTGTTCTTATGAAAAATTTGAACCGCCGCGCCGCGCCGATAAATTTTTTAGAACGAGCCGCCACCGCCGATTCTTCCTCGGTGCAGAATTCTAGACTGATAAAATTGATAAATGACAAACATCTGTGAATTTTCTATGATTAAAATTTTGCGACATGCGGAAAAAATCCAAGTTTCCGCCCCTGGAAATTGTTGGTATTCTATTCATGCCCCATTTCCAAAAGAATCGATTATTAAATATTAAACATTTTTTGTTTCAGCAGAACTTGTGGTATTTTTGTACTTTTTTTTTCGCCTGGCATAAACCTAGGTAAGTACATATAACAATGGTCAAGCCTAAAACTTTACGTTTGCACTCCTGAAAAATTTGCACGTTCATAGTAAATACTTGAAAATGAAAGGTGTTCTGAACCTACATAATTATACTGTTGATACTAATTAGATAGTTTTCTTAAATGCCTATCGATATATGTAGTATCAAAAAATTTAATATTTCAATTAGATACATACATTCATCTGGGTTTTTGCTAAACTAGGTCCAGATATCTAAGCTTTTATCATTTTTTAATTTTTAAAATATCTGATCTCTTTTCATGTTCCTTGGTAAAAAATTGCTCGGCGTCTTTTGGATTGAAAAAAAAAGTTCAAAGTAAGCATTTTTCATTTCAACAAAAAGTGATCAGTTGCAAAAAAAAAAGTTATCCGATAAGTAGACGTACACTAAGAAAAAACGTGTACATTATGACATTTAAAATTTTTTTGTTGCATTCCATTTTCGTAATTTTTTGATATATTGTCACAAATCACAATTGGCATTCTAGGGGGAGAATGACGAAATTTAGAAATTTCGCTGTCCTTTGATTATGAATTTTGACTTTTACCTGTACCTGCGAATTATTTCAAACTTGAAATTTGAATCGTTAATAAGTTTGGTACATACTATATTATTGGGTTGTCTTCATTTGAGTAGGTATAAAAACTCAACCTTGAAGTGATTTAAGGGGAATTTTTTTTAAAAAAATAGGTATGTCGTACGATTTGCAGGACAACTTTATGGTGACGCCTTCATTCGGAGCTCAAATTTTGTAAGAATCTGCATTTTTTAAAGGAAACAATTTCATCGATTTTTGTTACAATCCGATCTCATGTAGGCTGGCACGTGTCTAATTGTCTATGTATGCTCGAAAATCAATAGGTATAACTAATTATTGATGAATTAGATATACAATACTTTTTTTGAAGCCAAATACTTCATCCCTTCGGCTACTTGTAAAGCAAACTTTAATAAATTTTCCATAGAAAGGATGGGCGGTAATGTTTCATTATTCTCAGGCTGAAGATATCTCCTAAGGAAATCGCCCAAATTTCCATGATAAGCGAATTCTGTAATGATTAGTAAGCTTCCATCTTGGGTGCAGCATCCAATTAATCTAAGGACATGATTATGAGTTCCAATTGATTTCATTATCTCCAATTCGGATACTAGATCAATCATATCTGAATCGGAATTTCCATCTGAAAGTTATATCTCATTGGTAAAAAAATTACAATATCATTGATATATTTATTAAAGAGAAGTTTTTGATTCCAATAATAATACAGGTCTACCTTTCAACATTTTAACAGCCACAACTGTGTTGGGACATTCTGATAAAATTCCAATGACTTCTCCTTGTACAACTTTACCAAATTCTCCTTCTCCTAAACATTTTCCAAGAATCAGTTTACTTCTAGGAAACTCCCAACGAGTATCATGTGGTAGTATGTAGTATGTTTGTGACTGTTCTGTGATGCAGTTAGTGTCTGGGATTGAAGCAAAATCATATTCGATTACAACATTAGGCAATTTCTGAAATTTTCAAGTTCACATTAAAATTGTTATTGATGGAACCAGGTCACACCTAGAATTAGTATCATTAAAATTTAAAAATGCCATTATATACTTACCAGTATATTGAATGACTCATCATCTAACTTGATTTGGTTCTCAATAACTACTCTTTTTATACATTGCCTTAGAGTCATCACTTCCATATTCATCTCATTCATTTGGCGTCTCATTTGCTTCACTTTTTGTGAACGCCTTGCAAGACACTTTCCACGCCAGCAATAAAGAAAAGAGCAACATTTTTGGTTGCAGCAATTAAGAAATTTGATACTTTTTTGATACCAAAAATAAAGAAAACAGCAAGCGATAAGTAGGGATATAACAATAGCAATTATGTATGTTGTTTTGGTCAAAGGGTTAGTTTGAGCCAGATTCGATGAATAGCTCAATCTGCCAATGGTCTGGCGAAAATTCTGCCCAATTGACACAATCACCTCTGGAGGATCTAGCACATTCAACTCTAACTCGGATCCATTGTTGTATCCAGCTGGCTGAGTCTCTGGAGGTTGACAGGTGAGCTGACGTCTAGATAGTGATGTCACAATACAGCTACTTTTGCCAATTTGGACGATAATGTCGGATTCGTGGCAGGCTCTATCGATATTTTGGCCATTGATGGTGAGATAGTCACTTTTGTAATGCTTGATGGAGTCTGGGAAGTAGTCGAAGATTGGATTTGGGTAGAGGGTGAAAGGAGGATGTTGTTTATTCATCATCGATATGTTTTGAACACTATTGACATCGTCCATTTTGAATCCATAGTCAAGGTGTTTTGGATTTTCAGCGTCAATGGAAGAGCTATTCATGTCAGGGATGTATGGGGAGAGGCAGGTCATCAACGAATTACTGTAGACTTCGCATTTGCTGAAATATTGCTTGGTATGGTTCTCGTTATAGACATAGAACAGAGGTTTCTGAATCGATAGCAGATTTTTGCCGGAGACTGATATTTTAATGCCTCCAGCTGGAATACCTTTAGGTACCTTGCCCAAACTGTTGACACCAGATTCCAAACTCTCGATGGTTGGATCGTCAGTATATTCATAGAGATCTTTCTCATACATACGAATACCCTGGTCAAATTTCACCATCACCTTGCCTTCCCATTGCTTATTCGAAGCACTGGTGATACATTTGATTTCGGTGGAATCGTTGGCAAACACATTACAGGGTAATTCTTCAATGAAAACTTCGATCAAGCTACCAGCATTCATATATTTTCCTTTGACCGTCAACTCTGTGCCACCAGAACGAGGTCCATGCTTGGGGAAAATATCTTCGATTTTTGGATCAATGAAGGTGAACTGCTGCTTGGACTCGCCTCTGAAATTCTCTACTTTGACCAAGACTGGACCTCTGCGAACCTCAGTAGTGCCAGGGCCATCAACTTTGCAGACGATTTCCCTGGTTGGTTTGTACAGATGTTCATAAGGCTCGCAGGATATCCCAGCCACAGTAATTCCTCCATAAATATCTCTAAATGATCGCCCAAGATTGATGCCTTGAATGGTGACATTGGTGCCGCCTTCCCAAGGCCCCAGTTGCGGTCTAAAATTGACTATGGATGGATTAGGGCAGGTATGATTTTGATCCAGCCAACCACCGGCTCCTGCATCACACTGGGTTAATATTTCACATCTGTTGGTACTCTGGCACCAACCGCACTCGTATTTTTTCTCTAGGGCCAGGCACATTCCACAATTATCAGCCATATCTCGACATCTAAATATGACCACATGAATATCATCCGGATTATCGAGCGGTTTTGAACCACCCCAGATTACAGCAAAGGTAGCAGTCATATTGGGGCCTCTTTGGGTATATGAGAACTCCATTCCTTGGCAATAAATTGTGTCACCGATTAGATCGGCATTCACGCTGGTAACCCGGCCTTCAATGTTAAACTGGCACAGGAATCTGGTCTGGACAATGAACTGCCCTATAATATGGATCTTGACCCGGATACTCTTTTTGGTGCCAGCAGCCACCAAGATTTCTGATGATCCATCCTGAGTGGCGTTAATGGTGGGACAGAAAGTTGGCCCGCTGCGGTAACTGGGGCCTCCTCGGTTCACTCCAGTGACCAGAATATCATTTCGGCAGTTTTCAGCAATATTATGAGTACATCTGTGCCCATCCACACACCAATCACAGGGGAACATGGAAGATACACAAGGTGTACAGGAAGTATATGTATTGCAGTCGAAAAAGGTAAAATTGGTATCAACAAATTCTGGATTATTAGTAGTCTTGACCGACAGCTTGGCTGTGAAATGATGATGGCCAGGAGGAATCAATGGTAACAGATCAGTCCTTGGTGTGGTACAATTGACCCCAAAGTTATTACGAGTCGCATTAGTAACCAGAATTTTATCCATGATGGTGAAAATGCAGAGGAACTGACCAGTCAGGGGAGGAAGATTATCAATGGTCAATTCTAGAGTTCGAGCAGTAGTCCTCTGCAGCTCTTTGGGTGTAACACTGGTAATCAAAGTACACCTTCCAGTCTTATATGGTATCCAGCTGAGAGCATCATTGGCAGCATCTTGACAATTACTCCTTAAGCTGCATTTATTCTCCAGCGAGCACCATCCGCAATAAGGGTCTTTGGCAGTCAGACAATCCCAGCAAGTTTCATATTTGCTGCAATCCTGCACCTTAATCTTGGTCAATTTTTTCTGAGTCATGATGTACAAATAATTCATGGTTGAATCGAACAGCAAATCAGAATTAACAGGAGATCCTTCATCGATAATTAGATCAGCATATTCAAGAGCAGTGTTAGCATTCTCAACAACCACCTTCTTCAGATGACCAGCACTGGTACCAATGAAAACCACAGTATAATCACCAGTGGATGTGGCAGCCACTGCACTCAGTAACACATTGAAGGCAATCACTGGCACAGCGACAACTGGAATTTCACCTCCCAATGGAGTATTAACATCAAGACCGCAGAAATCCTCATTAATGGTTTGGATTTTGGTTTGAATGCAATCATGACTAGATAGAATGAAATCCAACCCTCTGCTTCCTTTGCCATTGAAGCAATAATTAATATTCTGGATGAATTTATGTTTGATGGTGTTTAGCGAGTAAATACACATGGCACTGTGCTTGCTCGGTTTATTCGATCTATCTCCCTCGTGTTGTTCGCTTTCAGCAAAGACAACAAAGAGCACATCATCTTGCGGACGAACACCCAGTGATGTTGCCAACTCAGATCCAGGTTTTCCAACAAATGCAGCTTGGGCCAAATTATATATACTACCTTGATCATTTGTACATTCGATGGGGATCTCAGTATATGAATAATAATTCTTATCTTCATGGCAGATTCTGATCAGTTTTGATATAAAAGGTGAAGTCTGCATTGACAATTTCATCTGAGTGGTCAGAAAGTAACTAAATGATCCAGAAGAGAAACCATACACATAGTTGATTATGTACCTCTCCCTGGACAGATTATTGACTGATACTCGAGTCCCAGTAACGCCTTGCTCGACAATCTCCAGCATGCGATGATTCTCCAAACTGCGACTGGCCACCGCTGGTACTTCTGACCTATAGGCTGAATTTCCAGTATAGGTGACGCCAACATACAGAACAAAAGATGACGCTGATGGTCTGACTGGACCGGGAGCAATAAATGCCACTGTGGAAGCTGTGGCATTATTGGCGACAACTGGCTCTCGAATTTTCTCAGCTGATAAAGATATGTTTTGGATATTGTGAATCACACACAAACCCTGCTGTACGCTGCCGCATGATAAAAGTCTCGGGTTTGTGTAATCGACCACCAATGCTTTGTTATAATTATTAGTTAATTTTTTGGATACCTCTCCGGTACATTCAAGCACTGAACAGTCCAACGAATCCGGCTCTGGACCATTTGTGTAGTTTACAACCAAGTCCAGGTTCCGAGATAGTTGGTAAAGTCGATTTACGGCGCCGATGAAAACCCATCCTCGTTCTTTGTCCACTACCAGATGGTTAAATTTGATGGTACCATAGGGATCCGAGAATACTTTGACATCATCAGGAGGTGATGATGATGATGAGACTAGATCTGGTCCACCAACAATACCAGATAGCCCCAAGCACAGGTACAAAAAACCAGGTAAAGGCCAGCAATGTAGTCGAGCTTGTGTCACCATAACACATTCTAACATTTCAATATTAAAGTTTTTCGGTAGGATGGCACCTCATTATTCTGAAGCACTGTGAGACAAATTATTAATGGATAGAAATGCAGATTATGTGGTGGCGGTGTGGATAGAAATGCAGATTATGTGGTGGCGGTGTAACATTGATATGATATGGAGATGAAGAAGATGACTTCTGGTAAAGCACCGATACTTCGTTAACTATCAAAATATCGTCATCGGATACCTATTTATTGATAGGCGCGGGTATGAAATTTTGAGTTAATCTGAAAACAGATAGAAATTTTTAACTAATTTCATGGTTGGATATGAACAAAGTATATTATGTTTCTGCCAATTTTGTCAATGATTAGGCAATGATAACAAAGATAAGTCTATGATGTCATTGCCTATGAATGTACATGTCACAACACTTGGGCCACTTGCACTTTGGGGCGCTGGGCCTCCAAAATTACAATTTTTCGCTTAATTTGACCATTTTTGGCACAAATGCTTCTGTATGCGACATGCGGTCTGGGACACACAAAAAAAATGAAATGTAGTATAAACATATATTTATTCTGTAGGTAATGAGCCCAAGTTTGAGGAAAACAGTTCGCACAACAGGCTGTAACGAATTTTCGAAGCTGAGAAAATGAGTGATTTTCACCATTCTTCATCATGAAGAAGTTCTAAAAAAAAAAAGTAATGAAACTAAGGTTACGACCGACCTATCAAAATGAGTTGAAATTTTGCAAGCGAAACGAAATTATTAGGAAAATTGATTCTAAACCCGTTCGACCCTTTTTGAGTCAAAAATTGAGCTCCATTTTTGAATATCTACTTTCTAAAAATGCGACCTATCAAAATGGGTTAAAATTTGGTAAAAAAAAAACAACAAAAAAACAGATCATTTCTTCCCCAGAAATCGTAAAAACCCATGCCAAAATGTTGTTAGGGCAGAATTTCCAAATTTCAAACGTTTTATATGGAAGAAAAATGATCAAATGAAAAAAATGATGTCGGATTTGTGTTCAGCGGATCAAAATACCCCAATTGACATATTTTTTGCGATCGTTTTCTCTAAATTTTCAAGTCATTTTTTTTTCACTGATTAACTGTATTTTTTGTGAGAAAAAATTAAAAATGCGGAATTGATGGGAAAGGCATAATTTTAAACAAAGTACTGAAACGAGCGATTTCTCAGTTTTTCGGACGCCACGTGTAGGCCAACACTCGAAAAAATCTGAAAAAATTCTGAATGGTGTGAAATAGAATGAGAAAAATGGAAATATATAGGTATACTAGGGGGCTTCGCTCCCTGACCGCTTCGGGGTCCAACCCCCATTGCAGTCATCGCTTCGCTCAGACCGCCTCTCGCCCCTTCGGGGCTCACTATGCTAAAATTCACTGTATGAATTTTTTCAAATATGGTTTGATAACAATTACAGTACATTTCCCCGAATCCAAGCCCCCCGAATAGCTATTTACTCGAATATTGTCACCCCGAATGGTGAAATCCTGAATCCATTTGCCCGAATTTTTAAATCCCGAACGCCTTTTCTCTGAAAAAAATTATCCCAAATTAATGAACCCGAAGTTCCATTTGCCTGCAGATTGTTATCCCGAATGGAATAATCCCGAATTGAAATACCCAAATTCTAGGATTCCGAACACTACTTTCCCTAAAAAGATTAACCCGAATGTGAAATCCCGAAAACCTGATTATGTCATTTTTCAATTCTCAAGTCTTGGTTTTTTAGTTTTTTGGCATATTTATGAAAAGTCTTTTATTAGGCAGAAAAATGATGGAAATTTTTTTTTTTTCAAGATGGAGAGAAATAAATGACCTTGACTATTGAAAAAACTGGCGCAGTTGTTCAGATCACCTAAATCGTTGAATCTGCATGGAGTTTAAAAATGGGGAAAATAAAATAATCTTAGGCTCAAACGAAGATATGATGAAAGGGAGAATAGGGCTGAGCCTCTTTTGATGATTTAAAAATTGAAAGACATTATGGATATTTTCTAATTTTTGAATGTATTTCAAGTGGAATTTTCATCCGTGCTTGGCTACAATTGCATAAATCTGCTGAGTTTTACAAAGTAAAAGGTATTTTTGAAAATCTAACCTGATCAAGAGACTTATACTTTTTTCCCATCGACCTCCCTCCCCTCCAGAAATCCTGCCTCTTGACTTTATCTCCACTGGGTTTATAACTGAATCTTCCAGTGGGTAGCCAATTTCCTTTTTATAAAATAAGTCAGTGTTTAAAAATTAATTTCGATTGCTCGAATTCGGGGAAAGGGATTCGGGATTATACCATTCGAGATAACAGTAATCGGAAAAATGGCACATCGGGTTTATTAATTCAGGATAATTTTTTTCGGGTAAAAGACATTCGGAGTCTCAAAATTCGGGGAAATGGATTCGGGATTATACCATTCGGGGTAACAGTAATCGGAAAAATGGCACATCGGGTTTATTAATTCGGGATGATTTTTTTCGGGTAAAAGACATTCAGGGTTTCAAAATTCGGGTACTTGAATTTGGGAAAATGTCCGGTAACCTTTTGATAACACCCCTTGACAGCGCTACTGTTTTTTTTTTTTTTTTCAGTTATTAATGACCACGAATTAATGTAACTTTTTTTTTGCTAAAACAGTGATAAAAGTACATAGTACACAACTCATCACAACTGCTTTCTCAACAGAGAAAAAAATCGAGTGTATTTCTTTCATTCCTCTACTCATTTATTCTTTTGAAAAAATTCATCGTCTTTGCACACACTCTAGTTTTTAAAATTCCAAATATTTCCCAAATACTCTTTGTCCTGGCCAAACAGCAAAAAAAAAAATCAATAGAAATGTGTCATCCTGAAAAAATAAATAAGGATGCAAGAAGGCTATCATCTACAAATGTATATGTTGGTTGGTGGAATAACTGAAAAAAAAAAAACAGTAGCGCTGTCAAGAGGTGTTATCAAAGGTTACCGGACATTTTCCCAAATTCAAGTACCCGAATTTTGAAACCCTGAATGTCTTTTACCCGAAAAAAATCATGTACGAATTTTTGCTTTTAGAATGAACTCACGGATGCAAAGGTTCAAAAAAATGTTATTTTTCCAAGTCCAATTCCGTGCAGCTTCGAGTAGACGTTGGAAAAATAACATTTTTTGAACCTTTGCATCCGTGAGTTCATTCTAAAAGCAAAGAACTTTGAGCTTTGATAGCTTTCGATCGGTTAACAGGACAACTTTCAAACTTGTCTCATCTTGTAGAGAATTTCACGTAGATCATTTTACTTTCCTCAAACACCTACATATGTCGTCACTCAAAATTTTGAGTTATTTTAATCTAAATTGAGAAAAACATCGAATATTTGGAATAAAAATGCATCTCCAGAACTTTGAGCTTTGATAGCTTTCGATCGGTTAACCGCAGTGGCGCAGCCAGAACTTTTTTATGGAGGGGGCTAGAATTCATGAGAAAAGTAAGTGGGTGTAAGCTTGTGTAAAGAGGGGATCCCCCGAACCATCGTTTGTTTTTTTTTGAGGGGGTTCACTGCTCACTAAGGCTTGCCATGGGTAAGGGACCTTGAAATAAAGGAAAAATTTAACTAATTACGTCGGATATCAACGTTAAAAATACCTAAAAGACTTTTTTTCACTTTTAGATTTCTCACCTGGAGCCCAAATTTTCTCTGTACGACTCTGGGGGGAGGGGGAGGGGGCATAGACTCGGCTTAGTGACAATCTATTTTCATGGAACATTGACTTTTTCCCCTTTGAATATTATAAACGTGAATTTTATTCAAAACTACACAGTATAAAGAGCGTTAAGAAACAAATTGCAGTGAATTTTTCAAGGAGAAACACCTCATATGGGTAAAATGAAGGCAGAATCGTGTAAATTCGAGTTTTTTCTATCCATGCCACCCTTCAGTTTCATCCTGGAACTCGTTTTGGTCGATTTAGGGCAGTAGTTTTGAAAATGTGCTGATTTCCGCCTCCGAATTAGCAAAACAGCGAAATTCTTGGAAAATTAGGGTTCTCGAAGACATAAATCCGAAATATTGCCTCCTTGTGACTTTTCTCTATTTTTCAAACTAAAGAAACGTCTTCGAGGACACTAATTTTCATAGAAATTCATTGTTTCGTTGGTTCAGAGGTGAAAATCAACACTTTTTTAAAACCATCACCTTAAATCTACCCACAGTTGGGGGGGGGGCTTTAGCCCCTTAGCCCCCCCCTTGGCTGCGCCACTGGGTTAACGGGACAACTTTCGAACTTGTCCCATCTTGTAGAGAATTTCACGTAGATCGTTTTCCTTACCTCAAACACCTATGTCCTCACTCAGAATTTTGAATTATTTCAATTTTTCCTTTTGAACAATTTGTAATTTTATACGATTCTTCATTACAGTGCTGTGATGATCATGTGTCTTGCAATATAGTGACGTCATACAGTGTGTCAATAAGATATCACAACGATTTTCGGAGGGTCGCATTTTCGCGACTTTGAGAATTTATTTCTTGGCTCACCCTGATCGTATCTCCCTCAGAGTGGGGTCAAAATTTTTGTTTCGACTAGGACTACAACATATATTTTTTTGAAAAAATGCTTATGATGCCTATTTACATATTCATTTTCATAAACGGAATAATTTGAATTAAATTCAGTTGAATGATACTGTTATCATAGGCGCATCCGAGGAGGGGAGGTTCAAGGGCCTTAAACCGTCCCCCTTAAGTTCAAAAGATTTTTTCCTGAAAAAATATAAAAAGTGCATTTTTTTACTTTTCGAAGCATATTTTTTCGAAAAATTTTCGTCCTAGCTTCGCTCGGGCAGTATTTTAGTCGTTTTATTTTAAAATTTGACAATTTTTGACTTGATTTTTCAGTAAAAAATCACCAATTTTTCAATAAATTCTCTGTTTTTCAAAAAAAAATTAATGATTTTTGAATGAAAGATTAGTGAAAAATGACTTAATTTGAACTGCCTATTTTTTTCTCAAGTTCTCAGCCCCACCCTTAATTAATTTCTGGGTGCGCCTATGATTGTTACTATCGGTTATGTCAATGAGCAGATATTAATCAAATTGCAGTTAAAATTGTGGAAACATTCTGCATGATTCAAAGCAGGAAAATTTTGTCATAGATGGCATGTCCAAAGTACAAAAAATTGTTACTCTTGTTTACGAATACATAAATACACTAACCATAAAAACTTAACAGTATTCGGGAAAATGAACATTAGAAAAATGGTCATTTGGGAAAATGGTAGGGAACGGCGAGGAGAGGCACACTCCCTAAAAGATTCCTCTACGTTTCGATCTTATCACATAGGTGGATACTTAACAATTATTGAAATTAGTAAATGAATAACTTACTTTGATACAAAACATCGCCAAAAGAAGAATCCATGCAACTGTAGGTACCTACTCGTGAAGCGTGTTTAAGGCAGGTACTGCTAAAATTGGACGCAAAATGCTAGGAATTTAAATATGCATCACGTTTTTAGGTAGACCAAATCGACGGGTGTGCTAAAATGAGTGATAATGATATCATTGAAAAAAGGAAATGTTACATTCACTATTTTTGTGGATTTCCGAAATTCCATCGTAGATCCCGCGGAGCATGCGCGGATTGTTCAACTCCACCAAATGTCTACCAATGATGTCAACATAACATCCGCTCACTGCACTTACCTCGGTACCGGGATGTGTACCACAACGATTCGGTCTGCCTATAAACGTCCTAGTGCATATTCATATTCCTTGACAAAATGATAGGCATAAATAAAAATTTGTAAAAAAACAGAAACATATTTATTCAGTTAGATATGCTCATCACAAAGCCGTTCAATATTTTGATTTATATACCTAAAATACCACGTACTCAGCTGCCTATTTATCTCAAAATGAAATGAATCGTGAGGAAATGAACAATTTATTTTACAAAGCTCCAGGGTCGCAGCTTAGGTATACAGAGATATCAACTGTTTTAGATAATGTCAGTTATCAGTCGCGATGACGAACATAGCGCAAAATTAAACCCATCTGCAATGCGAAATGGTAATTTTGATTTACAATATGTTTTTCATCGACTTTTAGAATGTTATCTACCCTTATAAGACACAGTTGAGGATTTCAACTCGTCTGAAAATGGAACGACTGCAAGTAATTCCGCACCGTTTACTTACCTAGCTTTTTTTCCGGAAATAAAGCATTATCTAACCATGGAAAATTTTCTACAGTGAATTTTAGGAGATAAAATAGTCACAAAGATCATTTCATCGAGTACATATTCGATTTTCTTTTTTTCAATTGATTTTCATAGACAAGAGAAAAGAAAGTTGGTAATGATTTGAGTCGAGGAATTGGAATTTTCACCAAATTATTTCGAGTCGCAAAACACATTTTTGAATTATTCTCGAATTTATTTCACTTTTGAAAAAATCTGTACTTAGAATTCTTGATTTTTCTCTGCCACATTGTTGGTATACTATGTATATCTATATAAGTACACCTACATAATATAAATCCTTTAATTTGCCTCATCATTTTTTGACGACATTATCTTCTCCAAATATTGAATAATCATTGAAAATGAAGGACGATTTTCAGGAAGAAAACTCCAACATTTAGTCATTAAAAAGTATCTGTTATGCGAAAAAAAAGCAATTTAGCATGTTGAAGGGAAATATATGAATATGATATTGATAACACAGGTCGACAAAAATTGTTTTGCTCCGTTTCTGGGTTCTCAATTTTCATGCCGAAATTCTGATTCTAGACATCAAAATGCATTACATTGCTCAATCCTGGTTTCAAAAGTTAGCTGGGAGGGCGAAGCTGATTTTTTAAGGGCAAAATGTCTAAGCATTACAAAGAAATTGAAATTTTTTTGGGCTAATCTTATGGAAAATTTTACGGCGAATCCAATGCCGCAAACCTCAGACCTCTCTCTCTTTTATAAAAAAAGTTTTACAGCTCATTCTTTCCAAAATTCTGTGAAAAAATCGCATTTTTTGTGCCTTTCTCGTGAAAAAATGAAATGAGATTTTTTCACAGAATTTTGGAAAGAATGAACTGTAACTTTTGAATAAAATTTTATAAAAGAGATGGAGGTCCGCGGTTTGCGGCATTCGATTCGCTATGAAATTTTCTACATCACTCTCCATGGTCATTATGGCCTTAAAATCCTTACTTTTCTCGCAAATTTTACTTTTTTGTGAAAAAGGCCCCAAAAATGTGATTTTTTTACAGAATTTTGTAAAGAATGAATTGTAATTTTTTTCTAAAAGAGATGGCGAGAATTTTTCTAGTAATGCTCAGGCTTATCGCCCTTGAAAAATCAGTTTTTTGACACCCCCATCACCCAAAGCAAACTTTGGTCAAAAGAAATATTTTTCCCTTCATTAGTTACATAGAAGCAATTCAAATTTGGAAATCGGAACCCAGAAACAAAAATCGTGTCGACCTGTGTAATTATGCATAGGTATGTGAGTATATAATTATGTGCTACAGGAAATAAAATGAGATGCTTACGTGTCCTGTGAGCAACGAGGAGGTTTTTCCATACGATATCCCGAATGCAAAGCCTGGTATAATTTCCTCAAATCCGGAAATGAAGGATAAGGTGTGCCTCCCAATGTCATTATCTCCCACAATAATACACCATACGACCATCTGAAAAATTGAGTGATAAGTAATAAATGGTTCTATACAGCAGCGAATATTTTACCTATTCAACTCACACATCAGATTGAGTTGTATAAACGCTATGACACAATGCTTCAGGCGCCAACCATTTTATAGGTAACCTTCCATCAGATTTTTTTTTGTAGTAGTATGTTTCATGAATATCCCTTGCTAAACCAAAATCGCCTATTTTCATGACGTAATCTTCGGATACTAGAATGTTTCTGGCAGCAAGATCTCTATGAATGCACTAATAAATAAAATTGCCATTTAAATAGAATATGCATGTTAGAATAATAATAAAAAAATACCTAATAATATATTGATTGATAGATAATCACTTTGATCGAGGCTAAATAATCCATTCCACTGGCTATTTGTACAGAAAATGTTAATAAATCATTTTCACTTAATTTCTTCGACATGATTTTATCATTTGCTGAAGGAAGATATTTTCGAAGGAAGTCTCGCAAGTTTCCATGCAAGGCGTATTCTGTTATTACGAGCAAATCGCCATCTTGCGTGCAACATCCAAGTAAACGAACGACATTCTCGTGAGTCCCAATCAATTTCATCAACTCCATTTCTGATGCCAGAGCAATGATATCTGCATCCGAATGGGTATCTAAAAAGCAGATTTCAATTATGAAGTCAGTGTTTTGACTTATCCTTATTTTCCAACGGCACTTTGGGTGCTCGGCTCGGTTCAGTCACTTTCGTGGGACTTGCGTTTTTTACGTGATTTACGTGATTACGTGAGCCTGTTTTACGGATGATTTTTTTTTTCAAAGTCCACATTCCGACGGTTTTTTTCAACTTCAAAATTTTTCTTGACAAGGACTGAATTTTTTTCAACTTTTAAATAATATTTCATTTTCTTGACGAGGTCTAAAAGTCTAAATTTTTTTTTTAAACTTCAAGAATCAAAATTTTTGTTGACGTGGTTGATTTTTTTTAACTTCAAAATTTTTCTTGACGATGTCTGAATTTTTTTCAACTTCTAAATAAGATTTCTTGACGAAGTCTAAATTTTTACGAATTTTTTTTTCCATAATTCGTACAAAGGGTATATAAGTCAAGAAAGTGAAGAAATACAAATGGTATAAGTCAAAAAACTGTATATGAGAAAAGAGACTTTATTGTTTTGTAAACAAAGTTACACTTAAGTCCCTTTTCAATTGAAGTTTGGAAAAGTATTTAGAACAAGTCAAAAAATTTGAAGTTGGAAAAAATTTCGACCTCGTTAAGAAAAATTTCGAAGTTGAAAAAAAAATCAACCACGTCAAGAAAAATTTTGATTTTTGAAGTTGAAAAAAAAATCGTAAAAAATTTAGACCTCATCAAGAAAAAGAAATATTATTTAAAAGTTGAAAAAAATTCAGATTTCAGACCTTGTCAAGAAAAATTTTGAAGTTGAAAAAAACGTAATAAAAATCATCCGTAAAACAGGCTCACGTAATCAGGTAATCACGTAAAAAACACAAGTCACACGAAAGTGACCGAACCGAGCCAAGCACCCGAAGTGCCGTTGGAAAATAAGGATAAGTATGGTTTTGCTATTTCAAAAAGTAAATTAGGTAGGTAGATAATTTCCGCGAGCGGAGCACCTTTCAACATTTTCACTGCAACTGTTGTGGTTACATCCGCATACAAAATTCCCAAAGCTTCTCCCTGAAAAACTTTGCCAAATTCCCCTTCTCCTATATGTTTTCCAAGTAGTAATTTACTCCTTGAAAATTCCCATTTATTATCGAGTGGCAACAGGTAATCTAGTTCTGGTGAAGTTTCTGCGATGGCTGTCGGGACTGGGGTGTATACAATAGCGATAGTCGGTAATTTCTGAAAAAAATAGCGTAATGCTGGATTTTTACAAAAATTTGTGAGGTAGGTACTAGGTACTAGGTAGTCGATTTTTAAGCCCAAAACCAAAAAGAGGTATAATCAGAAACCCTTGAAGCTCTTGAACGAGATGCAATTTGAATTTTATACTCTCCTTTGAGCAATGGACTTTGAAATTCTATTTCACAGTTTACCTATCATCATTTCCACCAGAAAGGTCATCCAGAAGTTGTAAACTGAAAATTTGAAGAATCGAAAGGGGGAAATGTAAAAAGTTGTACTTACTCAAATTTAAAATCAATGGTTCAAGAAAGCTGAAAATTCAAATTGCTCTTTTTCAGGGATGTCTGAATAACTTCAGACATTCCTACTCATTGGGAACTTCAGACTCTGAAGTTCCCAATGAGTGCACTTCTCAAAAATTAGCAAAACAACAATTTTTTCTTATTTTCAAAAATAACCCGAGGTCAAGATTCCATTATTTCGTTTGTTTTTGAGCCGAAGGGCTCATTTTTTAAAAAAATGTTACTCATTTGAATTGAAATTTTGTCTACGAATGACTGAATAAAAATCAATCAACTAATTTAAAATTATTTTTACATACCAATACATTGGATGATTCTTCATTTAAATCAATATGTTTTTCGATGATAATTTTCTTTATACACTGCCGCAAAGCTATTGTTTCCATACAGGCATTATTCATATTTTGTTGCATCTTCATCAACGTTTGTGAACTTTCTGAGAATTTTTTGTGAGTAAGGATGCATGTTACGATGATTATGAATGTCAAAACCACCAAACCAAAAATTGAGATGAAAAGTAAATACAAAGTGGGAATACCAGCAATAATTTCAGATTGCCAAAAATTATGCGGTTGGTTGGTATTATCAACAGTTAATTCTGAAATATGTTTGGGTGAAACGTCATACATACAATTACTTTCATCTATACGAATACTGTCATCTATTTTCACGATAATGTTACCTTCAATAGTGCCAGCTGATAGATTTGTGTTGCATTGTATTTTATTCGATTTTTTGGAAAATATTTGACACGATGCATTTCCTATGAGAACGCTGATAGAATTTCCAGCATTCAAATGTTCTCCATCAATGGTAAGGTTTACACTACTAGAGGTGAGTTTATTACAAGAAACTTTGAAAATTTTTGGATCAACAAATGTGAATTTTGTCCCATTTGCCATACGTATCCCTTGGATAAAAACTTCAATTTGTCCATCGTGTACTTTCGAGGCACTTGAATTAGCTGTTCTGCAAACTATCTCTGATGAATTAAAGTTATGTTCATATGAAATACAAGGAATATCGGCGATTTTTATCTCCGGATGATTTCCTGTAAATAGGTTACCAAAATTTTTGATCCCAATAGTTACATTGGTTCCACCTTCCCACGGTCCTTTGTCAGGACTGACGTATGAAATTAATGGTAAATGATCACGAATCTTAATTCTAGTCAACATATGTTCGGTCATCGCATACAAATATTCATTATTTTTATCAAACTGCAGGTCTGAATTTACTGAAAATGTTTCGTTGAGAGCTATATCCTTTAATTTCCATGCTGTAGTGGTGTTCATCAAAGCGAACAGCTGTAAATATCCGGTATATGTACCAACGATCACCAATATGAAATCAGTTTGCAGTACTGCAGCGACGGCTGTTGAAAGTTTATCAAAAGCTATTATAGGTGTTGCTTGTATAGGGATTTTCCCACCAAAAGGTGTATTCAGAGCTATTCCACAGGAACCAAAACTAGAAGAACTTTTCGTGCTACAGTTTTCTTTTGGTAATATATGTTCCAATCCACGATATACTTTTCCATCCTGACAATTTTGAATATTTTCAGTAAATTTGTCGTTTATTGCCTTTAGAGAATACATGCACAATGCACTTTCACTACTAGGCTCATTACTCAATGGTTTTTTGCTTTTAGAGAAGATCCCGAATAACACGTCGTCCTGTGTTGTAATACCCAACGATTTTGCCAACTCAAAACTTGGTTTGGCGATAAATGCAGCTTGAACTAAATTATATACTTTTTCACCTTCATCCGTACATGAGATTGGAATTTCAGTATACGAGTTATAATGATGATCTTTCTGACATATTCTGATCAATTTTGATTCGTACGGCGACGACTGGGTAGAATTCATTTGAGTGGTCATGAAATAACTTTGAGATCCCGAACTAAACCCATACACATAGTTGACAATATATTTCTGTAGATAACTACTATTGAAGGAAATCTGGGCACCGGTAGAAAATATCGGCATTTTAATAGGAATTGACGAATCTGATTTGATTATCTGAAATAAGTTAAATTGTTTTTCTTCGAGGCTTCTCGTAGCAATTGCAGGAATCTCTTGGTCATTTTTTGTATATGTTACAGCCACGCACAACGCCGGAGTTTTTTTATTATTATTTCCCTGCGTTGTTGGGTTTGAAACGATGAATGCCACCGTTGATGTTTTTGGATTGTTTACTGTCACTGGTTCAAGTTTTGATGGCATTCGATCCATGGAACGATTAAATATTTTATAAATTTCACAAGAACCTTGAAAGCGGCTTCCGCAAGATATTAATCGAGAATTTTCGTAATCCAAAACAAGTATTTTATTGTAATTATCTTCGGTTCTTGACGAATCAAATATTGGAATCGTTGAAAGATTTTGGTTTACACTCAAATTTGAAAATAACTGATAAAGACGATTTACTGCACCGATAAACACCCATCCTCTATCTTTATCCACTACCAAATGGTTAAACGCGTTGAATGGATCAGAAAATATTTTTACATCTTCTATTGGAGATTCTGTTACAATCCTTGGAATTAAACATAACATAAAAACTAACCAACTAAAAGAGAATGGATCACCTAAATTCAAGCAGCATTTCGTTCGTGAATACATTATTTTGAATACGGGAAAACTATCAGCACTTTGGTAGTTGAATTTATGAAACTTTTCATTCTTAATTTTCCATGACTGAATTCAGAAAGGAGTAATTCAGGTATTTCTTGATCATAAATTAAAACAGATAGGGATCTGAAATGAACGTATGAAGCATATTATGAAAATGGAACGAATCATCAGTAGATACGTAACTGGAGAGCGACTTGACATAGTTTTTGCTAATTTTAAGCACGTATTTAAGAAGTGAAAGTGAAATGAATCCATTCATTAAAAAAAAAATTGTAATCAGATCCATACAAGTGTTTTACCTTCTCATTTTCAGACCATGGTGACTATCCATTAAGATATAGGGAAGGTAAAGGGTCGAGCAACAGATTTGTAAAAATCATATTTGAAAATTGATTGCAAAAAACTGTAGGAAAGGAAACGTACCTATAGACAAAAATTTGCAAAAACGTTCAAAGTAGCCACCACGTTACGATAGATACAAAAATCAAAAAACACTTCGGTATCGGTACATATGTATATTTTTGGGTGATATAGTACCATAAATTTCTATAAAATGATCGCACGAGTTTAGTTGTGCGGTTTTATGCAATTTTTTTAAAAAATGATACCTACACCTGGGTACATATCGCACAGCCAGTGCAATAACAACACATCTATTAACAAAAATGAACTTCTTTATTTTCGATATAAATGGAAAACTGATCAAAGATAAGCACGTTTCAGGAAAAAATACAAAGGTCAATTTTTTTTTTTAGATGTGTTGTTATTGCACTAGGGGTGCGATATCATTTCAGTGTTTTAAAAAAACATGAATCATTACGGGAAATGAGAAAAATAACCATTATCCACTTATTATGACAGGCGATGGGTGTATTGAATCATTTCGAATAATAAACTTTCCAACAATTGAATTTCAAAATAACTATAATAAGTATAGGTTGGTACCTACCCATTGCATTCATGAAATAGAATGTAACTTATCAAAAATAATCTAACTTATTCTTGCTTATTTTTGAACATTCGATGTTTTGATATTATAATTTAGTGCTAAAATAGGTACTCGAAAGTGAAAAATTCTTTTTAATTTTTTTTCTCGAGGCGTTATACTGATTTGAAATATGCACCAGCCATGTAAAAGAGAAATAATTTGACGTGTATGTCCAACAAAGGCATCTTAACCTAATAATCGAGCAAATTGCAATTAAAAATGAATAAAGTGATTCATATACCAGGGCAGCGAGAGAAAGAAAATGTATTCAAGAGTGATTTCAAAAAAAAAAAGTTAGGTATAATAATATCTACTCACTTGACTAACAAATTGCGTCCAACAGCAGTCAACGGTTTGCGAAATGAATAATTTTTCACAAAAGGAGGAACTTCATTTCTCTTCTGTATTGGTTCTCAATGCTTTGCGTTAGTTTCTCAAACGATTACAATAGTTTCAAATATTTTTTTCAGAAACTTATAAATTCATTTTTCACATCCCTTAACTTTTAAGAATTTAATGAAACACGCTATAAGAGTTATACCAGTAAAATGTTAGCAATATAGATTCTATTTCATTGAATTCAGTTGAATAACGGTGGTACTTTATAGCGACGTGCGTAGATAGCGAACTGTTGAAACGGAAGTTTGAATCATAGATTGTCTACATCTATATGATAGAAAAATTTCTGAAAAGGGCTGAATCGGTATAGATTTGAAACGCTGGATGATTCTTTCAGCGAGTTGAACATGGTCAGCCAATTACCTACTCATTGAACAATTTATTTCCTGAGATTCTGGCATCGAAACGTGCAGGCACGTAGAAATTTCTGTTTTAGGTTTTACAAGTTACCTATCAGTTGCGATAACAAAAACAAAACACAAATTTGAACTATTCGGGTAATATGGTTTCTAAGATGCATAGTAGACCGAATCGGTCAAAGTTTCTTAGGCCGCTCTTGACCGAAAAATCAATCGCATGAAATTGTGTATTGAAATGTGGGTAAAACGATGCCTATCAATCTTTTTGCAGGAAAGGTGCGTTTTTTCAATTATCCAGCCATTTAATGGTTGAAAAATGAATATTTTCAAAATCTGATATTAGCTCCTCCCCTGAAGGATTGGGAGACAAAATATCCTAAAATTCGGAATTCTCGACTTCAAACACCCAGAATTTCATACTCATATCGCATTTTTCTAGTTTTTCCCATGGTACTGCCCTCCTTGAGGATGGAAAGAAAAAAATAACCACAAATTCGAAATCCTCGACCTAAAAACCCTTGGATTTTACACCTATGCCAATTTTTTCAATTCTTTCCGAATTGAGTGTCAGTACCACCCTCCTGAAAGGTCGAGAGAATAAATTTTGAACATTTTGAATTCAGTGTGTAAAGATAGTGTGGCGTATGAACCTTTTCAAGTTCTTGGGATCTTTCTATGAGAATAAAACTTGACGAACAAGTATTTCGCCCATTCGGTCCACTGTGTGATGGTTGAAAGAAAGAATCGCGGTGTGTTGAAAAACAGTACTTCTAATCTTGAAAACAGGGAAAAGAAAAATTTTGAACACACAGAATTCAAGATTATTGGTTATTTACAAATTTCAAAGGAATGATACATATTCGAGAAGGAATTACTCGAGTTGAGTAATTAATTGCATCCAATTTGAACAAAAATGATTTTCAAAAAAAGGAGAGTGTTCCAAAATTCTTCGTAGCTAAAATCTTAACTGCCAAGAGAACTTCGCAGTTTTCAACCAATTTTTGATGTAAGTAATTTAAAAATATGACATCGAATTTTTCTAAGCGGTTAAAAAAAACAACACTCCTAATAAAAGTGACGAAAATCAAATCCACTTATTTCCTGAACTTGAATATGTACTTACCTGTTTTTTTTTTTTTTTTTTAAATTGTAATTTTAGTTATATTTTTGAGCGATTATGATTTCTTTTGTATTTTCACCATTTTCGTAATTCTATTCAAAAGAAGCAGAAATTATAAGGAAAGGTTGTCCAAGTGTCCAAGGTAATTTCTGCGGCTTTTGAAAGTACACTTTTGTACTAGTCGAAGTTCAACATACATGACAGCGAATCGATTCGGTAATTAATTTTATCGATGCGATTTTTTTTCTTTGACTCGACCTCATACCGGGGTGTACAGGGAGCAAACGATAGTAGGTACTTCATTTTCGGATATGACCGCGGATCCCTTGAAAAAAAAATTACGACGATGGAGGTGGGAAGAGGAAAATACAAAATTCACTCAAGCAGGTATCATTATGTAGATTCAGGAAAAAATAATAAAGATCGAATCCTTAACTTACAATTTACAAACGGTGGACAATAGCAAATTTTTTGTAAACTAAAATATTTAACGATCGGAAGATATTTTGTTTCTCGTATATTTTCTAATTGAATGTTTCACATCAACCTCAAAAACAACAAAAAAGTTTACAATGGTATCGAATCATTTTTTTTACGAAATGTTGAATTTATTTTTCAAATTCCTACTTTCAAGAATTTAACAAAATACGTTATAAAAATCGCATCAGTAAAATATTAGCAAAAATGATTTTATTTCAATAAATCAGTTACTTACCAATAAATAATTGGTTAATGGTGTCATAGCGTACCTACTTATCTTTGAAACGGAAGTTTGAATCATTGATTAAATTTATCTCCCATGAAATTTTTTTAAAATTGAAAATTATAAACGCTTATGCAGAATTATTGTACCTATTCCAAAATGTTGAAAAAAATTATTCCGAACTAACAGAAGTAAAAATATGTATTTATAAAATGATTGCCATAGTAATTATTACATATATACCTACAATTTTATATCTTACATAAAAATTCTGATTCGTCCATTCATTTATACTCATAGGTGAGAAATCGGAGATCTGCACTTGAATACCTATGTATCATATATTATTTTCTTAAACATCGCTTTCGTGAATATTCCGCCTATACAAATTGCATGTTTCGAAATTCTGAAAGAAAAGAAAGAATAAGCTGAAGTGTACCAAATTTAATTGGAGGATTGATAGGACCTACTTATTTACCATATCGTTAGACGCTGATATCATTTCTTCTAATTCTTGCATAATTTCTGGAAATGATGGACGATCTTCAGGTAGGAAATTCCAACATCTACGCATCAAATCGTATCTGTGAGTAAAACAACAAAGCAGCATATTAATCAACTGAAATTAGGTAATAATTTAGAGATAGGAAAATGAAATGAGATATTCACATCATCTGGGAGCAATTAGGAGGTTTTTCCATTCGATACCCCGATTGCAAAGCTTGGTTTAGTTTTCCCACATCCGAAAACGAAGGATAGGGTGCGCTACCCAAAGTCATAATTTCCCACAGTAATATGCCATATGACCATCTGTAAAATTGGACCATAATTACCTATTACATATCTAGTAGGGTGGCACTCATTTTTCAACTTTTAAATTTCTACCCGGCCAAGGCTGAAATTTGTTGAACTACATCCCAGCATTATGTAAAAAATATTTTAGCTCAATTCATCAACGTTAACACCTGCCCCACCCGATTTGAAGTTTGAAGTTGTGTACTACCTCGTGCTATCAGCGTTACACCCACGACGCGCCGTGAGGATTTGCGATAAGTGTGCGACACTCATTGTTTAGTAAAGTAGGGAAAAGAAAAGTATGAATTACGTAAATTGATTGTTGGTGGGTTGCTGGGTGGAGGGGGAAGAGTTGGTACTAAAACAACTTCAAAATTCAAATTTAAAAAATATTTTTTAAATAATTTAATTGACATTGAAATGGGCAAAAAATGAAGTACACGGCTTACAAGGGGGGGGGGGGGGGTGGGATCTCAACTGGAAGTAAAATTTTAAGCCCAAACAAAAATTCATCGAAAGTACACCATGAGAGGACCCCATAAACAAAATTTCAGGTGCTGAAGCGCATTTTTCGAATTTTGACGAATTTTTTAAATTTCGAAGTAAGGATATGGTACCTCATAGCCTGAAAAATACCAAAATTTGATATAGGTAATCAATCAAAATAGTTGAAATTTGGTATATACCCTATTTTTGACCAGCTGAATCGATTAGAAGCAGTTTCAAGACGTTTTGGAACCACCAGAAAATTTTAGAATGTTCCAGCGCAGGAGAAATGCCCATAAAAATGATCCACATGCCCTTCAGCATCTCTAATCGCGGAGAACCCACATTGGTGACCTGTTTAATCGATTAAAACGCAATTTTCCAAAATTCGTAACTTTCAGTTCAAATTTGCATTTTTGAACAGAATATTTTCCTGGAAAAACTTCAAAAGTATGCACGAGGCACACATAACGCGTTAAAAAACTGAAATTTGGTAGATACCGTTTCCAATTGATTTGACAGGTCGAAAATAGGGTATCTACCAAACCTTGGCCCGAATGAAAACTAAAAAAAAATTTCCCGTGTATACAAGTGCTAGGTACCGTAATATCTATAGAGTTCGGATTTAACATACTGAATATTTTTCATAATATTCAAACTATACAAACTTACATGTCAGACTGAGTTGTATAAAGGCTGTGACACAATGCTTCAGGCGCCATCCATTTTACGGGTAACCTTCCATCGGATTTTTTTCTGTAGTAGTCTGTTTGATGAATATCCCTAGCTAAACCAAAATCACCTATTTTCATGACGTACTCCTTAGACACTAGAATATTTCGTGCAGCAAGATCGCGGTGAATGCACTGAAATTGATATTCAAATGAAAGAGGAGGGTAGGTAGTGGAATTAGAAACGAAAAATAATGCGATATCAAGACGGTATAATTATGATGACTAGTTACTTTGATCGAAGCCAAGTATACCATTCCATTGGCTATTTGTATACCAAAATTTAGTAAATCCTTTTCAGATAAGCTCTTTGGCATGATATTATTCGCTGAAGCAAGATATTTTCGAAGGAAATCTCGTAAATTTCCATGCAGAGCGTATTCAGTGATGATGAGGAGATCACCATTTTGTGTGCAACATCCAAGTAGCTGAAGGACATTCTCGTGCGTACCGATCAGTTTCATCATCTCCATTTCCGATACCAAAGCGATCATGTGTGCATCCGAATGTGTGTCTGTAAAATAAATTTTCAGACTGTAACCTTACCATGTTAAATTGAGATTGGTGCAATAAAAAGAGATATCTTACTAGGAGCCTCATGAAGTGTCCCCCGGGGATTTTAAAGAAAAATGGCCTCAGAGGTAGCCCTTGGCTCAAGTACCACGTCACAAAAATTTTAGCTGCCAATTTTGAGTTTAGCTCCTACAATGAGAATTTCAAATTTTAATTTTTTCTATGTATTTTAAATGGGCGAAAAAAATTCCATAAAACCAGTAACTATCATGACTAGTTGGTAGAACACATTAACGGGAGGAGCAAAAAATGTTTTATTCACATATTGCATAACTCGAACATGAAAGGGGCTAGATCTAATTTTTTGAGATTTTTTCAATTTAAATTATAAAATGGGGATTGAAATTTTTCAGAAAAACAAATAACACTTTTTGCTCCCTCAGTGTTCTACCCATTAGTCATAATAGTTTATGGTTTTATGAAAAAAAAAATTTTTCACCCAATTAAAATACATACAAAAAATTAAAATTTGAAATTCTCATTGTAGGAGCTAAACTCAAAATTGGCAGCTAAAATTTTTGTGACGTGATACTTGAGCCAAAGGCTACCTCTGAGGCCACTTTTCTTTAAAATCCCCGGGGGACACTTCATGAGGCTCCCTAGTTAGTCGAGTAACAACTAACAATACGTATTTTTTCCCTTTAAATCGTACATATAATCACTGAAACTCAAATGACGATGCTAACTAAGCAGTGCGGGGGTTCGAACATGACTGACTAGTTTGATTTGAATGCATGCCCAACGTTGACAGCTTTGTATGTATCCATAGGCGGATTTAAGGGGGCGCGAGGGGCTTAGCCTCCACCAAGTGAAATTAGCCCCCCGAAAACTTTTCGCGTTTGATTGCCAAATATTTTCAAATTTTTTCAAAGCTTCGCTCAGACATAAACAAAATCACAATTCTACAATTATTTGAAGTGGCATTGATTCTCGGAGTGGATATTTTTTTCTTTTATTTACTGACAACCCTCACCTCCCACTCTGGCGAGGTGCAAAATATTTATACCTACTCTTAAAATCGTTTTGGTATTTTAAGTCTTTACATTACAGGTAGGCACTGAAGCACTAAAAATTTCAAAATTTGGACCATTTTTACCAGTAATTGGAATTTGCACAGGAATTATATCCATAAGTTCATTAAGTTCTTATAAATATTTAGGAAAAAGACTTTGATGAAAAGTATATAAATTTGGAACGAACAACTTCCATGATAGTTATCTGGACTTGAAAATCAAAAATAATAATAAATCTAATTAGCGGCGTTGCGTTGCGTCGAGTGCTTTTTTGAGAAGGTACAAAGTTTATAAGGAGGCTTGAATGACCAAAAGAGAGAAGAAACGGAAAATGTTTTCACAGTCCCTGCAAATATTCCATATAATCATGATTTTGTATTTGCCCGAGCGAAGCAAATCCAAGCTTTGTTCAAAAAAAAAAATTTTTTTCTTACGAATTCTTGACCCATGGAGAGAGGGTGCAGGCACCCCTTGCTACGCCTATGGTAGAATGAGTTCCCCCGCACGAAAAATTTAAAAAGAAAGTAGCGAACCAGGAGCCCTATTATGAAATCTAGTTACGGATAGCGAACGGATAACGAAACATTTTACCTATATCTTTTTTTTTGGGGCGTGTTTTCTGTTAAATTTCGTCCGACTCCACAAAAAGCGAAGAAATAACGAAAACGGATTACATAGCGAGTGGTCCCGCTCACTCGCTATGTTATCGACGCAAAAAATCATCAAACAAAAGTGTTCGTTATCCGTTCGCTATCCATAACGAGATTTCATAATAGGGCTCCAGCGCTATCGTGTTAATGTCCTGTAGTTAAAATTAGTCGATGTCTGCAATAGCACCTTTCAACTTTTTAACTGCAACAGCTGTTGCAGTATTTTCATATAAAATGCCTAATGCTTCTCCCTGAAAAACTTTGCCAAACTCTCCTTCTCCTATTTGTTTTCCAAGTCTTAGTTTACTCCTTGAAAATTCCCATTTATTATCGAGTGGCAATCGATAATATGATTCTGGATCTGGTGAAGTTTCTTCAGCAGCTCTTGGAACTGGGGTGTATATGATTGTGATATTCGGTAATTTCTATAGAAAAAAAATAAATAATAAATATAGGTACCTACGCTTATACTATATTGTTGCGCGTAAAAGTGACAATTGTCAAATGCCGGCATTCGGCAACGAAATCGGAAAAAAATGCCAGATCTAGGCAACGGTTATTCACATCATTCAATTTGAATAGCAGAAGTCGACAAAATGAATTTTTGCACTGTGTATTACTTACCTCCTTTCCTTGTAATGCCTAAATTCTGATTTTACCCATCAAAACACACTAATACACTCATTCGTGGCTTTCAAAGTTTATGTATCTTGAAAACTCGTACGTCTCCTAGAAAAATTTAACCACCTTTATTACATAGGAAATTTCATTCTCTGCAGTATTCGTTGCGATCATTTTTGTTATGGATGTTTCGCCTAAAGCTGGCATTGCCAGTATTAGGCAATTGCCGCTTTTAGGCGTAACATAGACACTTCGTAGTATGCTCTGAAATCTCAATTTTTGGTGGACAAGGCTCAAAAGAGTCAACTTTTTCACAGAATTGAAAAAAAAATTGAGCCGTAACTTTCTTTCCATATGAGATAGTGGTCTGTGGTTTGCACCATTCGATTCAACATAGAATTTTCTATAAAACTAGACCAAAAAAATTTTGAAAATTGTTTTTAAAGCTTGTATTTCTTGTTCTTGAAAATATAAATTTTTCGACACCCCCACCCCAAAAGCAAACTTTGGCTAAAAAATCATTTTTTCCTTCATTAGTTACATAAAAGCTACTAAAATTTGGCAATTGGAATCCACACACAAAAGTTCTGTTGACCAGTGGAATCATACTTGATTTTAAAACAAAAAATTTTTAAATACAAGTACCTACTACCTACTTACCTATTACTTACCTTACATCATCTCATAATTGTTCCATAGAATAGCAAAATTTAATTTTTATGATCCTATCTACATAACAAACAGGATTGTGTTATTATTTAAAACTTTTTCTTTTTTTATGGAAAACTTATGGGACGATGTACTTAAGGTAGGTATTTAAAATTCATCTTTTTAAATTTTTTTAGAGTGTGATTTTCCCATCTTCCTATTTTTAAAATTAAGTACATATGATTACTCAGTTTGAATGGTGTGAATAACCGTTGCCTGATTTTTTGATTTAACTAGGTACCTATTAAAATATTGACAAAAATTGAAAAATTTATCCACATACCAATACATTTGATAATTCCTCATTTAAATCGATATTTTTTTCAATGACAAGTTGCTTTATCCATTGCCGCAAAGCTAATGTTTCTACGCAGACGTTATTCATATTTTTTTGCACATTCATCAATGCTTGTGAGCTTTTTGAATATTTTCTACGATACACGATGTAGGATATGATGACTACAGGTGACAAAATTACAAAACCGAATAATATTCCGATGCATAGTGGATATATTACTGACGGAGTACCATAACTTTGAGGGTGAGACTGCTCAGGATTAGGCATGTAGTTCTCATTGTAGACAATTTGTGAGATGTTATTTCCAATCAGCACGGTAATGTTTTGATAGGTGGGCAAAACAAATTTGGACCCATTTCGAAAACGGGATATCTCATTTTTCCGTATAAAACATATGAGCCTATATTGAGATAATGAAAGCACCTCACAAGTGTTGTTTCCAACTAGCACTTTAAAATCAATTTGTTGACAAGCCTTGTCTACATTTTGTCCCTTGATAATAAGAACTATACTACCATTGAAATCAGCTTCTGAGAAATTTATGAAATCTGGATTTGGATACAAGAGAAAATTTACGTATTTTGTATTGCTGTAGTTGATTTCATCTTCATTTCCTGTTACAAGTAATAAATTGAACTTTATGGGGTTCTCTGCGTCTATTGAATGGCTGTCGATATCTGATATAGGAGGAGAAAAACAAATTGCTACAGAGCTATTTTTAATTTCACAAGTGCTGTCATAAGTTTGATATTTATTATATATCCGTAACATTAATTTTTGAGACAGCTTCAAGTCTTCTTCTCGTATCACGATTGCAATTCCACCAGCAGGAATGCCTTTTGGTATTTTGTTGTAACCGTATAAATCGCGATTTAAATCTTCGAGGTAGCTGAATGAACCGGGAAAAACATTACTACTGCCATCTATTTTTACTGTGATGCTAACTTCCATTAAGGTGGATGATGGACCAGTGATACACTTCAAGATTGTGGTATTGCGATAGAAGATTGTGCATGATATGTTTCCGATGAACACATTAGCTGAACTTCCAGAACCCAAATGTTCTCCACCAATTATTAGCTCAGTACCACCAAACAAAGGCCCATCTTTCGGAAAAAAATCAGTAATTTTTACATTGAAAAATGTGAAATTTGATTCTGATATAATAGATATTCCATTGACTAATACTTCAACTGGTCCCTCAAGAAGTTCTGACTCACCATTATTGGTAATGCAGACAATTTTTCTCAATGAGCGGTGATACTTGTAGGGTATACAGGGACATCCAGCTACTTTAATATCAAAATGAATGTCCCTTTTAAATAGGTTATGAAAATTTTTGATTTCAATGGTTACATTAGTACCACCTTCCCACGGTCCATTCTTAGGGTTAAAACTAGAAATTGATGGCAAAACATCGTGAATCTTGATTTTAGTCAATTTATGTCCTGCCATCGCATACAAATGCTCTTCTCTAGGATCAAACTGAAGGTCTGAATTTATTGGAGATCTCTCCTCAAGATCTAATTCATTCAATGTCAACGCAGCAGTTGTATTCATCAAAGCGATGAGCTGTAAATGTCCCGTAAATGTACCAACAATTACAATTATAAAATCAGTTTTTGATACTGCAGTGACTGCTGTCAAAAGTGTATTGAAAGTAACCACAGGAGTTGCTTGCACGGGCAAGTTCCCACCAAAAGGTGTATTCAAAGTTAATCCGCAGGAATTTGAATCATTAACGGGCTTTTTCTGCCTACATTTTTCTTTTGATGAATATATGTATTCCAGTCCGTGATCTCCTTTTCCTTCGTAGCAGTTTAGAATATTTTCAGAAAATTTGTCATTTATTGCCTTTAGAGAATACACGCACAATGCACTTTCATTACTAGGCTCATTACTTAATGATTCTTTGCTTTTAGAGAAGATCCCGAATAACACGTCGTCCTGTGTTGTAATACCTAACGATTTTGCCAACTCAGAACTTGGTTTTGTGATAAATGCAGCTTGAACTAAATTATATACTTTTTCATCTTCATCCGTACATGAGATTGGAATTTCAGTATACGAGTTATAATGATTATCTTTCTGACATATTCTGATCAATTTTGATATGTATGGCGATGATTGGGTAGAATTCATTTGAGTGGTCATGAAATAACTTTGAGATCCCGAACTAAACCCATACACATAGTTGACAATATATTTCTCCAAAAATTCATCATTGAAAGAAATCTCTGTACTGGAAGTAAAAAAAGTACCCGATTCGATGATCTGATAGAATTTATCTTCTTTGAGGAATCTTGTAGAAACCGCGGGAACTTTCGATTTATGTATGGAATTACTTGTGTGAGTGACTCCAACATACAACGCAGGAAGTGAATATTTTCCCCACCATAATTGTTTAGACGTACCGGGGGCAACGAATGCTATTGTGGACGCACTTGGACTGCTCGTTATCCCTAAATTATTCACGGAGAATATTTTACGCGGCGAATTTATAATTTCATACACATCACATGAACCTTGGGAACAGCTTCCACATGATATTAATCGAGTTGTGTTGTAATCCAACACGAGTATTTTATTATAATTATCTATGACTTTAGGACAATTTGGTTTAGTACACTTATAATTATACATCGGCCCTGTTGTCAAATTTTCCATCATTTTCAAATCCGGGGATAACGTATAAAAACGATTTACCGCACCGATAAACACCCATCCTTGATTTTTATCCACAACCAAATGGTTAAACTTTTTACAATATGGATCAGAAAAATTCTCAAAGCCACTGGATATGGATTCAGCTATAATGTTTACTATTAAACATAATATCAAAATAAACCAACTGTTTTTAATTTCATTGCAACATTTCATTTTTTTTTTTTTCTTGAAAACGTATTTAAGCATACAGAATCACATTAATAATTTTGAATATCCATTTTGCCATGAGTACTTTCTCAGTCAAATGTAGACTCATTTCTTGATTGTAATTTGTAAATCAAGTAGGTAGGTATCTGAAATCAACGTATGAAAAAAGTACATGAAGATTGCATTAAGTATACTTGAAATCGTTTCTCAAATCTAATGTCCCTTCTGTGTACCTAATTTTTTTTTTTCAAGGTGAAAAGAATACATTGTTTATTACCTAGTTTTCAACTGAAATCAATATATTGTACCTATCGTGAATAGCGACATTTTCACAGACTGATATAATTCTCAATAGATAGGTACCTACTTAGCATTAACACGAAATAAAGCACCAATATAATACTTGCAAGAATATATATAATTGCCCGTAACCCTAATATGTCAGCCACTTTTCATATATACTCGAAAATTTTCAATTTTTTTCAAATTTGTCTCAATCCTGTGCAAATTGATTAATCGAAATTCCAATTGCAGATTCGTTCTTAGCAACACAAAATTAACCTTGGCAAAAAAATGACGTTCCTACATAAAGATTTTTGAAAAAAAAAATGTAAACTTTTCTTTGTTATTACAAATTTTGAAAAAGTTCCCTCGTAAAAAAATAGATGCATTCGAATAAAAATTTTTGATACCAAAAACTTTTGGTTTAATTCATAAAGTGACTAAAAAATGTTGGTTCGAAGTTTAATCCGCGCATACTCAAAACTGGTATAGGCACAAAAATTCCGACCTTTTTCTTCATTCTACACATCGCCAATTAGAAATTGGGCCTGCGTTCATCCTCGTGCCACAATTTCCAAGGGATGCGAACTCTGGTGGAAGCTTTTGGAAACAGGTGGCTGACTTGTCACTGACTTTGTATGTAGAATTAACCCACAAAGTGGCTGACACGTCCGGATATTACTACCTATATACATATAAGTAGGTAGCTGGAGAGTGATTGTTTTTTCGAATTTGTAAAAAAATTTCACTAGAGAGCAATGGTATCGTGTTTGTTCCTCCAATATTTTTAGTGCGGTAGATATACCAGCAAGAGAGGAAAAGAGATTCAAAAAATTATCAAAATTTTATGTCGTTAATGTTTATTTGGGTAAACTCTATGGATCAATTTAATTATTGGCGAAAAGAAATCAGCAACTTACCTTAAACTTGTCAAATTGGAAATATCATAACTACACTACTTAATTTTATAGAACTCTCTTATTGAAGTACATAGGTATATATAAAATACCTCGGTACTGTATATTTGAATCATAAAAAGTTCAGATTATAACCAATTCCTCGTTATTTCAATCCAATAAACTGTAACACAGTGTAAGTAGATGAGTTGACAGGAAATTTCGAAATGAAACTGATATAAAAGTTCCATTTCCTCGAATCGCTGTCTATTTTCAAACAATCAATAATAAATCATTGCTGATGATTATTCATCACATGAGTGACGTGATATGACGCAGCCCCTCATTTGCGGAAATGAAGTGTAAATTACTTATGTCAACTGTTTGTGCTTCGTTTGTGCTCCCCTCCTTCTAGGAGTGAAAGGGCCCCAAAACATGTGATTTCCAAACTAAGCATTAAAAAATTTCATTTCCGCGAACTTTCAGCCGATTTTTTTCAAAACTTGCTAAGAGGGTAGAGATGGGGGGGGGGGTACTCTAAATTTTTTCAGGTTTTTCCAACCATTATAACGACCTTGAATTTGAATTTGAAAATTTCAAATCGCCTCGGTGATACAATTTTGGTGAATTTTTTTTCAATTTCTCAAATGGCATAATGACGAACCAACTGAGGAATAATTTTCCATGTTGGAAACAGCACATCATGACTGATAAAAAACAAACGACTTCAATTTTGATTATTTACATATTTATTATGCACAACATTGCATAAATAAGAGGTAGGTAGATACGATGAAAACCTTTATTTTTAGTCCTCCCTCACAAGAAAGTACGAGTTATGCGGATGTTTTTACGGCAAATCGATTAGGCAATTTTATTGACGTGGTTTTTCTTTTCAACACGAATACGTTTGAAATTCAAAAATATTCCGGCCGGCATGGAAATTGCTTCGAAGGTTTAAATTTCTTCGTTTAATTGCTCAAAAACTGAAGGTGTGCCTCTGAATAGCCAGGGTGGTACCTGTATTATATTCAAAACAAACAATCCAATTTACCATTTTCTTAGATATCGCTTTTGTGAATATTCGACCTATACAAATTGCATGTTCCGAAAGTCTGTAAGAAAAAAAAAGAACCATTTATGTAAAATATACCTGACTAAATTGAATTAGAGGATGAATAGATCCCAAATTACCTTCTCATCAGACAATGTAGTCTATGATCCAAACACATAAAAGCGTTCATTTACAAAAATTTTTTGCCAACCGAAAAATTTATATTAGAAAATGTAAATAGGACCTGCGACATCCCAAAAAACCTGATTTCGACATTTCAGACTTGCACAATGGGGGGCTGGAGCCTCAAATGGGTGTTTTTGGGAAAGGGGTCGCAACCGAAAAATTCAAAAGGGGTCACGTAGAGGACCTTCAACAGATACCAAATATGTAATTTTTTTCACTGAGACTTTGCACAAACGGATTCTATTGCAATTTGAATGCAGTTTTGATGCATTTTTGACCAATTTTAACAGTTATATGCCCCTGCACGAGCAAGTACGACCAGCAACCAAAAGATTGTTACTAATTACATTAGCTAAGGTTATTTTGAACCGAAATTCGAAAAAACGGTTGAAAAATACCTGCACAAGGATGAGTTATCGCGCCAAGTAGGTTTTGTGGGTTACCCCCACTCCAAAATCTAACTTTGCGGTTTTTCATCAAAAACACCCGTGCGACCTATCAAAAAAGGTTAAAATTTCGCGTAGAACCCGAAAATCACATCCATTTTTCATTTCAACCCCTCTGGAGGGGGGAAGGGGGGTGGTTCTCCATCCCAAATCTGAATTTTGCAGGGATGGTGGCCCGAACCGAACCCGGAACCCGAAACCCGGAAAAACCCGATAATTTTGGTCGGACCCGAACCGAACCAGAACCCGAACCCAAAAAAATGGAACCTGAACCCGAACCCGAAACCCGAACCCAAAAAACTTCGAACCCGAACCCTGAACCCGAACCCGAATCTGATCATTAATCGGGTTTTTTCAGGTTTTTGGGCAAATTACACCTCCACCTTCATATACATCGTTTTGTTTCATCTTTTCGATCAATGTTTAATACATTTCAGTTAAATAAACATCAGAAATAAACTTTTTTCATTTCAAATTATTAAAAAAAAAGAATCCGAACCCGAACCGAACCCGGAAGATCCCGATTCTGGGCCCGATGGTCCGAACCCGAACCGAACCCGGAACTGAAAAACCCTGAACCTGAAACCCGAACCCTGAACCCGAACCCGAACCCTCTGGCCCTCGAACCCTGAACCCCGAACCCGGAACATATGGATCCGGGCCGCCATCCCTGGAATTTTGTTATTTTTTCACAAAAATACCTGTATAATGTATCAAAATTGAATAAAATTTCGCGTAGAACCCGAAAATCGTGTCCATTTTTCTTTTTAACCCCTCGGGAGGGGGAAGGGGGGTGGTTCTCCATCCCAAATCTGAATTTTGTTATTTTTTCACAAAAATACCTGTAATGTATCAAAATTGAATGAAATTTCGCGTAGAACCCGAAAATCGTGTCCATTTTTCATTTCAACCCCTTGGGAGAGGGGAGAGGGTGGTTCTCCATCCCAAATTCGAATATTGTAATTTTCTCACAAAAATACCTATACGATCTATCTCAATTGAATAAAATTTCGCGTAGAATTCGAAAATCACATCAATTTTTCATTTCAACCTCTCGAGGGGAGTGGTTCTAAAATCTCAAATTAAAATTTTGTGACTTTTTGAAAAAAAAAAATGTACGTTCGATCTATCGAATTTGATTGAAATTTCGCGTAGAATCCGAAAATCACATTCATTTTTCATTTCAACCCTTCGGGAGATGATCCCCCCCCCCCAAAAGTGAATTTTTTGATTTTCTGACTAAAATACCTCAACGACCTATCTAAATATGTAGATTGAAATTTCTCTTTTTTTTAAAACAAAATTGTCAATTTTATGACTAATCAACGCTATAAAAATGAATTTACTATTTACCAATTTCTGAAAGAAAGGAAAATCTTTTAAAATCTGTTACAAAATTGTGCATCTCTTTTGGCAGTGCGTAAGGGAAAAATGATGAAATATGTAAACTGCGTATTCTGATCATTTCTTCTCTCACCGACGCCTTCCAGTTTTACTATAACTATGCGATTTTTTTCAAATTTGAATAATTGGGGAGGAGACCATCCCAAGGGGTTTTAATGTAAACTGAACACGATTTTCGGATTCTACGCGAAATTTCAATCAAATTCGATAGATCGAACGTACATTTTTTTTTCAAAAAGTCACAAAATTTGAATTTGAGATTTTAAAACCACCCCCTCGAGAGGTTGAAATGAAAAATTGATGTGATTTTCGAATTCTACGCGAAATTCTATTCAATTGAGATAGATCGTATAGGTATTTTTGTGAGAAAATCACAATATTCGAATTTGGGATGGAGAACCACCCCCTCCCCTCTCCCAAGGGGCTGAAATGAAAAATGGACACGATTTTCGGGTTCTACGCGAAATTTCATTCAATTTTGATACATTACAGGTATTTTTGTGAAAAAATAACAAAATTCAGATTTGTAATGAAGAACCACCCCCCTTTCCCCTCCCGAGAGGTTGAAATGAAAAATTGATGTGATTTTCGAATTCTACGCGAAATTTTATTCAATTTTGATACATTATACAGGTATTTTTGTGAAAAAATAACAAAATTCAGATTTGGGATGGAGAACCACCCCCCTTCCCCCTCCCGAGGGGTTAAAAAGAAAAATGGACACGATTTTCGGGTTCTACGCGAAATTTTATTCAATTTTGATACATTATACAGGTATTTTTGTGAAAAAATAACAAAATTCAGATTTGGGATGGAGAACCACCCCCCTTCCCCCCTCCAGAGGGGTTGAAATGAAAAATGGATGTGATTTTCGGGTTCTACGCGAAATTTTAACCTTTTTTGATAGGTCGCACGGGTGTTTTTGATGAAAAACCGCAAAGTTAGATTTTGGAGTGGGGGTAACCCACAAAACCTACTTGGCGCGATAACTCATCCTTGTGCAGGTATTTTTCAACCGTTTTTTCGAATTTCGGTTCAAAATAACCTTAGCTAATGTAATTAGTAACAATCTTTTGGTTGCTGGTCGTACTTGCTCGTGCAGGGGCATATAACTGTTAAAATTGGTCAAAAATGCATCAAAACTGCATTCAAATTGCAATAGAATCCGTTTGTGCAAAGTCTCAGTGAAAAAAATTACATATTTGGTATCTGTTGAAGGTCCTCTACGTGACCCCTTTTGAATTTTTCGGTTGCGACCCCTTTCCCAAAAACACCCATTTGAGGCTCCAGCCCCCCATTGTGCAAGTCTGAAATGTCGAAATCAGGTTTTTTGGGATGTCGCAGGTCCTATTTACATTTTCTAATATAAATTTTTCGGTTGGCAAAAAATTTTTGTAAATGAACACTTTTATGTGTTTGGATCATAGACTAATGATATCATTTCTTCTAAATCTTGCACAATTACTGAAAATGATGGACGGTTCTCAGGTAGGAAAATCCAACATTTTCTCATTAAATCGTATCTGTATGAGGAAGAAAAAAGCGCAGAATATTTAGGTATCTAGGTAACTGAAAATACAGTAGGATTCAGGAACAAGAGAATGGAATGAGAGAAAGGTACTCACATTGTCTGGGAGCAATTTGTAGGTTTTTCCATTCGATACCCCGATTGCAAAGCTTGGTTTAATTTTCCTAAATCTGGAAACGAAGGATAAGGAGCGCTTCCTAAAGTCATAATTTCCCACAGTAATATGCCATATGACCATCTGTGGAAATTAAACCATAAGCAAATGATACAAGTTTTGATAGATAGTAGATTGAATACTTCTTCTATTCAATTTACATGTCGGATTGAGTTGTATAAATGTTGTGACATAAAGCTTCAGGCGCCATCCACTTTACAGGTAATCTTCCGTCTGATTTTTTTTTATAGTAGTCTGTTTGATGAATATCCCTAGCTAAGCCAAAATCGCCTATCTTCATAATGTAATTTTCAGATACTAGAACATTTCGAGCAGCAAGGTCGCGGTGAATGCACTGTAAGAAGAGATATTCAAATAATAAAAAATAAAGATGTTAGGATTTGAAAACGACAAATAATGTGATATCAAGAGGCCGATGATGGCTAATCACTTTGATCGAAGCCAAATATCCCATTCCATTGGCTATTTGTAGAGCAAACGTCAATAAATTCTTTTCTGATAAGTTCTTCGGCATGATTTTATCATCCATCCCAGAAAGATGTTTTCGAAGAAAATCTCGTAAATTTCCATGTAGAGCATATTCCGTTATGATCAAGAAATCACCGCCTTGTGTGCAGCAGCCTAGCAGGCGAAGGACATTTTCGTGTGTGCCGATCAGTTTCATCATTTCCATCTCTGATGCCAAAGCGATCATGTGTGTATCAGAATGGGTATCTGTGAAATTTTGCAATGTGTAGCCTTATCAATTGAATTGAGGGGAAATTAAAAAAAAATATCCTAGCCAACAAACAATATGTACAATATTTTCCCGTTTAAATCGTTAAATTAAGTAGTGGCGATGTTGAACGACATGGCAGTTCAAGGTGACCAACTGGTTGATTCTGTGAATGAGTTTGAGCTCCCGATCGATATTATATACCATAGGCAGCGACGTACCGAAGGCATTTTCCAGGGGGAGGGGAGGTCTCGTGAAAATCCCAACTCAAGTTCATGAAATTCCCAACTCAAACTGGATACAACTTGAAATACCTTGAAAATTTTATGAGGAATGAGTAAAAGAGAACCTTTTTTTAGCGCTATCACCTCAAATAGTGCACATAAATAATTATGATTTAATTTATACCCGAGCGAAGCGAGTGTGAAGCTATGAAAAAATTAGACTTTTACTCGTAATGCCTAAAAAAAGCCAATTTTTCATATTTTAAGGCTTTCAAAATTCTTACCTATTTGATGTAATTTGAGAGGAGGGGGCTAGGGTAAGAATGTAGCCATGAGATATTCACAATCAATGGGGTCGAAAACTCTTTTGGGAGGGTAAAAATTGAAAATAAAAACACAGATTATGAGATCAGAAGTAGGTATTTTCAGGAGAATGGACTAAGTAAAAGGAGCCTTTTGTAACACTGTTGTTACTTGCAATAGTTTGTTGAAATATGATTTTGTCCATACCCGAGCGAAGCGAGGGCGAAATTTTGAAACTAATAAGTGAAAATTTTATTGATTTCCAACTTGGAAAAATGATGAATTTTCAGTCGAGAAAGTGATTAATTCCCAACTGCCCAATTTTTCCAACTCACGAGTAAAAAATTTTCTCATGGAGGGGGGAAGCTCTCTCCCCCGTTCAGTACGCCCCTGACCATAGGTAGTAATATCCGGACGTATCAGCCACTTTGTGGGTTAATTATACTGTACAAAGTCAGCCACCTATTTCACCAGAGTTCGCATCCCTTAGAAATTGAGGTATGAGGGTGAATGCAATGCCAATTTCTAATTGGCGATGTGTAAAATGAAGAAAACAGGTCGGAATTTTTGTTCCTAAACCAGTTTTGAGTGTGCACAGGTTAAACTTTGATCCACGATTTTTTAGTCGTTTTATTAATCAAACCAAAAGTTTTTGGTACCTATCAAAAATTTTAATTTGTGTCTAGCTATTTTTTTACTTAGGAACTTTTTCAAAATTAAAATTTGTAGTACCTAACAAAGAAGATTTTAAATTTTTTTTCAAAAACATTTGTGTAGAAACGTCATTTTTTTGCCAACGATTAATTTTTAGTTGTTAAGAATGAATCTACAATTGCAAGTTTGATAAATCAATCAGTAAAGAAACGAGAGAAAAATTTTCAAGTACATATATGAGGCGTGGCTGACGTAGTAGGGTTACAGACGAATACAATCTTTTGCTCATAAAAACATATTTTTACTTATTTGCGTTATTTTTTGGCTCGTAGGTATTTCAATATGTTTTTTCTAAATTTCATTATGTTTCGTTTTTTGCCCATTTTTTGGAATCTGTCTGTTTTGAACTTTTTTTTTTGGCTTCATCGAAACAAAAACTGTGAATTTCTTTAGTTGTCCAAGTTTTATTACCATACTAATATGCAATTTGAACCGATTTACATCCTAATAAGAAAAATATGTTTGAAAAAAAAACACGTTTAAAATTCAAAAAATAAATGGGGAATAGGTACCTATCTTCATTCTCCAACACATTGAATCAACATGCTTTTCTTTTTAAAATCATCAAAAATCATTGGTAGGTACCTATCTAATAAAAGAAGTTTTTAAAAATTGAATAAGTCGCGCACAATCAATTCAATAGTGTGAATGTAAAGTTTTCCTATGTCTTTGCAAATGATACTCATGAGCGCATTGCATACCTCACATATAACTGTACTCTTTACGTGTGCAGTACTTAAATTGATTGATCTGTGCAGCCATGTTACCTTTCGACTTTTTGACAGCAACGGTTGTTGTAAGGTTCTCATGCAAAATGCCTAATGCTTCTCCCTGAAAAACTTTGCCAAATTCTCCTTCCCCTAGATGTTTCCCAAGTATTAGTTTATTCCTTGCAAATTCCCATTTGTTATCGATTGGCAATAAGTAATCGGATTCTGGTGAAGTTTCCGTTGTAGATTTTGGAACTGGGATATATAATATTGTAATATTAGGTAATTTCTGAAAAAAAAAAAAAGAAGAAAAGAATTGGGTTTATGCAGGTGTAAGTATGTGTGCCAGGTACCTACATTAGAGACACCCAGAAATTAATTAAGGGAGGGGCTGAGAATTTGAGGAAAATCAGGGTAGGGAGTCAAATTTCAAATTAATCATTTTCCACTGATCTTTCAGTCAAAATTCATTAATTTTTTTGACAAATTGGGAATTTATTCAAGAATTGGTGATTTTTTGACTCGAAAATTGGTCAAAAATTATCAATTTTGAATATAAAAAGATTAAAATTAAGCGAGCGCGAACATTTTTTGAAAAAATCCCTACTGTTTGAGAAACAAAAAAAAATGCACTTTTAAAATACTTTTTGCAATAAAAAAATCTCTTTTTCGAGCTTAAAGGGAGGCCTTGTGCGCGCCTATGGGTACCTAGATTGTAAATATTTGTGTTTAAGGTAGTGACAGATTTTAGTTAAATTCAAAATGCTGTTTGCGTACCAGCGTATTCGACACTTCTTCATTTAAACTGATGTCTTTTTCAATGACAAGCTGCTTTATCCATTGCCGCAAAGCCAAAGTTTCTACACAGACGTTATTCATATTTTGTTGCATATTCACCAATGCTTGTAAGCTTTTTGAATATTTTCTGCGATAGACGATGTAGGATTTGATGAATGCAGCTATAAAAATTAATAAACCAAAGAATATGCCAATGTATAGTAAATACAATGACGGGGTGCCATTTTTAGTTTGAGGGTGAGACTGCTCAAGATTAGTAAGAATATGCTTGTTTCTTTTGTAGACAATTTGAGAAAGATTATTTCCAATTTGCACGGTAATATTTTCAATATTCTCATATTCCGCAAAGTTTCCAGAATCGAACGTCTCATTTTTCTGTATGTAACAGATGAGCTTATCTTGAGATGAAGAATACACTTCACAAGTTTCGTTCGCTACTAACACTTTAAAATCTGTTCGTTGGCAAGCCTTGTTAATATTTTGTCCCTTGATAATGAAAAATATACTTCTATCAAATTCACCAAAAATTGAGAATTTTTCAAAAACTGGATTCGGATACAAGAGAAACATCGTGTATTTTGTATTTCTGAAGTTGATTGGAGCTCCATTTTTGTCATCTGCGACAAGTGAACAACTGAATTCTATAGGTTTGTCTGCATCTATTGAATTACTGTCAATTTCTGGTACACGAGGAGAAAGGCAGGTTGCTATGGAACTGTTTTTAATTTCACACGTGATGTTATAAAATTGGTTTTTATTATATATATGTAACATTAATTTTCGAGACGGCAGCGTCAAGCTTAAATTCCGTAATAGAATTACAATTCCGCCAGCAGGAATGCCTTTTGGTTGTAAATTGTAACCATTTTCATCGCGTTTGAAATCGTGGGTGAAGTTGAATGCATCAGGAAATATATGTATACTGTTATCGATTTTCAATGTAATGTTAACTTTTATCGCGGTGTATATTGGACTGGTGATACACTTCAAGAATGTGGTATTGCGATAAAGTAATACACATGGTATGTTTCCGGTGAATACACTAACAGAACTTCCAGAATCCAAATGCTCTCCTTCAATTAGTAGTTCGGTACCGCCAATCGAAGGACCTTCTTTTGGAAAAAAGTCTTTGGTTTTTATATCGATAAATGTAAAATTTGCTTTTGACGTAAAAGGAATTCCATTGACAAGAATTTGAACTGATCCTTCAGGAAATTCTGACGCATTTGATTTCTTGGCGTTGGTAACACAATAAATTTTCTTGAATAACTTGTTATGTTTCAATGATAAACAAGGGATACCAGCTACTTTAATGTCAATGTTAATTTCACCTTTAAATAGGTCAATAAAATTATGGACGTCAATGGTAACTTGGGTACCCCCTTCCCAGGGCCCATTTTTAGGATTAAAATCAGAAATTAGAGATAAAATATCACGAATCTTAATTTTATTCAATTTGTATTCGGTCATTGCATACAAATGCTCTTTTTTCGGATCAAATTGAAGGTCCGAATTTACCGGGGATCCTTCTTCGAGAACTATATCATTCAGTTTCAACGCAGCAGTTGTGTTCACCAAAGCGATCAGGTGTAAATGTCCGGTATATGTACCAACAATCACAATTATAAAATCAGTTTTCGATAGTGCAGTGACTGCTGTCAAAAGTGTATTGAAAGTAATCACAGGAGTTGCTCGCACAGGCAAGTTCCCACCAAAAGGTGTATTCAAAGTTAATCCGCAGGAATTTGAATCAATAACGAGCTTTTTCTGCTTAAATTTCTCTTTTGATGAATAAGTATATGTATTCCAGTCCGTGATCTTCTTTTCTTTCGTAGCAGTTTAGAATATTTTCAGAAAATTTGTTATTTATTGCCTTTAGAGAATACACGCACAATGCACTTTCATTACTAGGCTCATTACTCAATGGTTCTTTGCTTTTAGAGAAGATCCCGAATAACACGTCGTCCTGTGTTGTAACATCTAATAATTTTGCAATATTACCATTTGGTTTTGTAATAAATGTAGCTTGAACTAAATTATATTCTTTTCCATCTTCATCAGCACATTTAATTGGGATTTCAGCATAAGAGTTATAATGCTTATCTCGTTGGCATATTCTGATCAATTTTGATATGTATGGCGACGGCTGGGTAGAATTCATTTGAGTAGTCAAAAAATAAATATAAGCTCCTGAACTAAACCCGTACACATAGTTGACAATATATTTCTTTCGAAACTTATTATGGAAAGAAATTTGTGCACTGGAATCACGAGAAACATTCGATTTAATGATCTGAAGGAATTCATCTTCTTTCAGAATTCTTGTAGCAACTGCAGGAACTTCCGATTGATCGCTTGTATGAGTAACTCCTACATACAGTGCAGGAAATGGATATTGTTCTGTCCATGTGTCACGAGCAAGGAATGCTACTGTTGATGCTCTTGGATCGCTCGCTACCACTGGTGTGTTCCCTGTGAATATTTTATTCAGTGGATGTTTAATACTCGTATTATAGATATCGCATGAACTTGGAAAATAGCTTCCACATGATATTAATCGAGATGTGTTGTAATCCAAAACGAGTATTTTGTTATAATTCTCGGGGTTTCGTAAACAACAAAGTTTGGAATTGGATTGGTTACACTTGACTGGAGGGCATGTAAATAATTTTTTTTTCAACTTCAAATCTGAGGATAACTGATAGAGACGATTTACCGCACCGATAAATACCCATCCTTCTTTTTTATCCACAACCAAGTGGTTGAACTTCTTTCTATCCACATCCGAAAAATTCTCAAATTCGTCTGCTAAGCATTTAGCTATAACATTTATCATTAAATGAAATATTAAAATTATGCAACTGCGCTGGGATCTATCATAAAAATGCATTTCAGTTTTTTCTTGGATATGTATTTTTGCATGCGGAAATACTTGAACAATTATGATTTTTTCAATCTTCCACGAGTATGTTTTCAATGAAATGTTGACCCCTTCCTTGATTGCAAATCAAGTATTATATCTGAAATCAACGCATGTACTTAATACATGAAAACTGTGATAAACTTCAAAATATGTCTAGAACGCGATGGCCATGCCCCTTCTATGAAATATATTCGTTTTCAAAAAATAAAATCAATCCAATAATTAACTTATTAACCAGTAGGTAAGCAAGTACTTACCTAATTAAATGTAAAATATGTACAAATAGCATATATCAACGATAAACTGTATCAATAGTGGTAGGTATAATATTTTCTCACGAGCAAAAGAAATTATTAATAGGTAGGTAGTTAGGTACATTGAAAATGCGCTACCACTACCTAATAATACCTATTTGCAAAAAAATTGCTATTTAGTATTTAGCACCATGGCCGAGGTAGGTTCAAGTACCTAGGTACAATTTTCTGTCTATAAGTTATTTTTCCATAGTGGGTATTGAATCCAATGCAGTTTTATATTATTATGATGTTGAGATGAAATGAGTGGATTAATAGATATCATTATTTACGAAAATTAATCAGCAACTTACCTCGAACTCATCGAAGACAAAATTATAAAAATTGAATACCTAGAGGTATTTTAAAGACATTTATAATTGAAATAAATAATATGTAGGTACCTACATAAATAATACGTACATTCAAAAAATCAGAAAATGGTTTGATAAAACTAATTTGCATCCAATCGGTAGAAATGAGTTGACTGAAATTTTCGTTGAAATGATAGGTACCGTCATTGGAGTGATATCACATCGAATCTCCGCCTATTTTTAAACAAATAGAACTGAATAATCGCTGATGATCAATCACGAAATAGATGAAAAGAATGTTCGAACATGTATTATTTACACAGAATCGTTGAATCATTTCGATGAATTTTTTATTCATTCAAGTACATAAATGTAATGGGCAAGTGAACCCTGGAAATTGACATTACGTCGAATTGTTAGATATAGATATTTTCTAACAAATAATAATGAAATCATTGTTGATCATTATCATTTATCAAATTGATAAAATAATGTTCAATACATATAAATATAGGTGCCTAAGATAGGTATATTATCCGGAATCATTTTGCAGAATTTTCATTTTTTAAAAACATAGTACCTACTTACCTACCTATAATAATTTATAGATATTGGTCAAGTGCATCCCGGACATATTAAGTAGGTATGTAGGTATCAGTAACTATCCTAGACATTTTAGAATTTAGACTTCGATTTATGAAATTTTTATGAAATTTCGCTAGACAATTTTGCCATAAAAATTTTCAAAAATAGGTATCCAATTCGTCCTTGGAACTAAACTTTTCAAACCAAATTCAATTAATTATTGGTATCACAGTTGTGTTTTTTTGAAGAATAATATGAATATTTATTCGAAGTGGGCGGTAGGGTTATATGTAGAAGATTTATCTACTTTTAATAGGTAATTGTCGATCACCGTGACAATTTCGATGTAAAAAATTATTACAGATTAGACTGACTCATGTTGTATAGTTACTCATTTTCATAAATACCTACTACATAGATTAAACAAAAAAAAAAAAATCGATGGAAGAAAATTCTACTCGATATAGGTATTTTATTTAAAATAATTTCAAAAATCATCTGCGATCTATTCAGGTATTTGTATTATGAAGAAATATCTAATTAAAATGTTACATTTGTAATACAAATAATGTAGTAAGAAATTTTACCTGTCCTTAATAAGTTGTATGCGCTGGCGGGTTGAAAATTTTCCTATTAAAATTTTATTTTCACGTAAGTATCGGTAACCGTAATGTGATGAGCAAAGACCGGATAAATATGTAAAAACATTTTTTTCTGTGAGCATTCCTATCGCGCATATCGGTAGTTTCTTTACGATTCAAAAAATTCTGAGTATTTTGAGTCCCACATGTTAGCACATATTTTTGCATATTTTGGGTATAAACGCATATTTTTACATATTTTGCAATTTTTTACGCATATTTTAGCATATTTTGTCCATTTTCCACGTTTTAGGGCATATTTTACTCATTTTATCTGTTTTTTACTCTTTTTTTCCGTACTCACCACCAAAAATTCAATTTTTTAATTTTTTTCTGTCTGAGAAATGAAAATGCCTGTTGCAACTTTTTTTTTTTGAAAAAGTAAATACTTTTGATTCTGAATTAAAAATCGATTTTATCAATAAGACATTACTAAAATCAGCCAAAATTGCCTAAAATGAATAATATTTCAGCACTTTGAGTGATAATTTAATGACAGGATCGAAAAAAGCTGTTTTTTGATACCCATATCGTATTCACATATTTTCACATATTTCGAGTTTTTAGCCCATATTTTTGCATATTTCACCCTTTTTTAGCGCATAAAATATGTACATATTTTGCGTTTTTTAGAACATACATATCCGGTCCTTGGTGATGAGTAACCAGACCGTGCAAAATTAGAATAGGTATTCATCACTTACCTATTCGTCATATAATTCGAAGGTGGTAACTAGATAATCTATCGACTCCAAAACAATTTTTATAATAGGTATATTTATTTTATCTTTCGAAAATTAGAAGAGAAAAATTTTTCATCTACTGGTGGAATGATCCATTCGAAAATTGAATTCTTAAAAATGTTCTGCATCACTTGATTTTTTTTCAATAATTATCTGGAATAAAGGGGGACCAAAGCTAAAAGTTTTGTAATTTTTTGGTAAGAATTTGCGTAGGCTTAAACGTTATAAATATTCAATTTTCGTTGCAAACATGAAAAATATCAATAAGTAATTGGATTGGAGCGTCGCTCGCACAATGAATTAAAATTTTGATTATTTTTTGAGAAATATCCGACGGGATCGATGTCGGAACCAGTTTTATTATCTTGGGGATCTTTAACATACGAGAATTTTTCGTCGTTCAAATAACGAATGCTTTCATCGATTTTCACAAATACCTTAGCTTCCTTCTCTGTAATAGATGGGATGAAATTGCACAGAATTTCAGTTGAAGTACGCGTAATTACGGGGCAAAGTGATTTACCTATACAAATTTTGATATCTGTTCCGGCGTTTAAATTTTCCCCAGTGATTGTAACCCGGGTGTAGCCATTCGTAGACCCCTTTTTCGGAAAAATGGATTCAATTTTTGGATCAACAAATTTAAAATTTTTTTCGGATACAATTCTATTCCCATCAATTAGGATTTCAACCGGTCCTTCGTGATCTGGAAGTGAATTTGATTCCTTGACAGCACAGACAATCGACTCCATTGGCACATACTTTTCTTCAAATGGTGTGCAGGGAACCCCGGCCACCCAAATATTCCGTTTGAAATCTTCAAATTTTAATTTAAATCTGGTTACTTGAATGGTAATATTGGTGCCTCCTTCCCATGGACCCTGAAGAGGCCAAAACGATGAAATCGATGGAGGAGATGATGGAAAACATGTGACCAGAACTGGTACAGACATTATCCAGAATAAGGGCACTCGATGAATGAACTGCATTTTCAATGTGTACCTCGGAAGTTCAAATTTTCGACAATTTTTTACGGAAGTGATCCTATTTCTCGAGTTCAGAGATTTCGCTGAACAGTTTAAATATTAAGCAAAACTGGAGCTGGTCTTCAGTTTATCTGGAATGTAAACAAAAATAGGCAATGTTAATTATTTGCGATTAAATCGTAAATTTTTCTCTACAGACTAATTCAAGGGTTTGATGAGTTGATTCTCTTTCACCTCAGAAATGTTTGAATTGTTCTCAATTTTGTTTAGAATATTCTCTAAATTTGAATCAGTTGAAATTGACTGATTAATGAGCCAAAAGTGTGCCACTGTAGAAATCAGTGAAAATTTTACTGATTTAATCAGTGAATTTTCATTTTTGAATCAGTAATCTTTTTTCAACCAAGTACTGAAATGAATCAGTAAAAATTTTAATTTACTATGATTGAATAAGTAATTTTTCACTGATTGACAGTCAAATTTCACTGATTACCAGTTGCACACTTTTCGCCGTTTAATCAGTAAATTTTCAGTTTTTTGACAGATTCAGATTTAGAAAGTTTATGTATTTCGAATTGATTCCATTTTAGAGAAAAGGGATATGTACGAATTGATTGAGAACCTCTTTTAGCCTAATGGCATTGCCCAGGAGATATCATGCACGAGGAGGTTGGCTAAATACCGTTTTAAAAAATATGGTTTTAATATGGATGTCTTTTTTCTTTACCCAAAAATACCATTGGTATCCATTTTTATAATAATCATATTTTGCAAGGATTTTTTCCCCCTTATTTTTTCAATACCGTACCGATTTGGTAAAAAATTTTGAAAAATGTAAATAAATTTTCCTTAGAATGATGACAGCAAATAGGTACCTATGAATATTTTAATTTAATCCCTTACAAATAAGTAAAAGAGGAAAATTGGTGCTAAAGTTGAAAATTTGTTTAAAATAATTTTAGAGAAATGTTTTCTAATATTTTTCAATTTTCACTACATGTACAAATTAAAACAATATAAATAAATTGATATGCTTTCCTACCTAGATCCCTGATGAAAAATTAATTTTTGGCATTTTTGAATTAAGACATTCATACTAAGTAAATCATTTTTAAGCATAGTCAGATTTAACTCAGAGTTTGGTGAAGAGAAGTGATTTGGAATCAGAGGTGGGATTTTTACATCGCCATTTTGAGATAGATCCGGGGTCTTGGTATAATTTTCCATCAGTTCATTCTTTTCAACTTGAGAAAGTGTAAAATTATCATCTCGAATGCTAACATAATTGATTTTTAATATCAATTGATTTTCAAGTTTAAATTTCCATTTAAATTTTCTGATTTTTGGTTACTTACCTACTTGAAAAAATTGAGAATCCCCCCCCCCCCCAAAAAAAAGTGTAATAAATTCTCAATTTTATCACAGGAATGTTTTATCGGAAATCAATCCATCTAGAGTCTTTACTTCACTGTTGAAAATTGAGACAATTTTTTTGAGATATGTAATACATACTTTTTGGTAAAATGTGGGAAAATGAAAGAATTGCTCAGATTACGGAGTAAGTTCAAATTTATAATAATTTTTATGTAGGTATTTGAAGAAAACTCACCATAATTAAGAATCAATAGTTCACAGTAACTTGAAAAACGAAATACATATAAATGCGCTTGTTTTCACTCGAGTAAACATAATATGCGTTTGATTATTTTTTCGGAAAAATATAACAACACGCAGCCAGATATCGAATTTTCAATATACTGACTGATAACGAGACGCCAAGAGTATCACCATCATCGTTGATAGCAGTGGAATTATCATTAATTGCGTACTTGTTTTTAGGTATTTATGCATAATAATTTATAAAATTCGCCATGTTCACAGGAACCTATCTAATTAGGTACCTAATGATAAGAGTACCGAAAAATACCATTTAAAAGTTGAAATTTTGATAATTGGTAAGATTTTATCATGAAAGATGTAGGTAGTTTTCCAAGAACTCATCACATAAAAACGATTCAACTTTGACATATTAATTTCATAATTGCAGTGCATAATTTGTTTTCGAATTTTGGCGAATTTGAGATAAAAATGATTTTATAAACATAATTTCGAGACATTGATCATGAATTTGATGGAATAATTTCATCAGATTTTTTTTTTGGTCTCTCTAACAAATTCCTTTTATGAAATGATGGATATTTTAAATTAAGGTACATTATATGAGGACGAGTTCCACTTGTATAAAAATATTGTTTTAAGCTAATTACTGACTGAATTACGCACTTTTTTAAAAATATGTTCACATTTCCATGCCTGAAGAATTTTTTAAATGATCGTTATGTGTAGGTAGGTCAATTTAAAAAATAACCTACTCATAGAAAAATGACAATATTACTTTCAACAAATAAATTTGGTGTTTAAATTTGTTAAAAATTTCCTGTGCTATTCATACTTACCTACCTAAAAATTTTTTAAATTAGATACCTACTTCTTTACCTACCAATTTAAAATTTGGAAGGTTTATACATAGAAGATTGATCTTACTTGTAATAGGAAATGGTCGATCACCATGACAATTTCTATGTAAAAATTATCACAGATTAGACTGGCTCATACTGTGTCGTTACTCATTTTTATAAATACCATTTTTTTTTCAATCTCAAATGTAAATTTTCATACCCAATAAATGACGCAAATACATGGCATTTGATCTCTTTTTTTCTGTTTGAAGAAAATCATTTATTCCAGTTTTACAGAGTGAAAAGTCATCAGTTTATTGAAAAAATTATTTATTATATAAAAAAATAATCACGTGTAAAATACTCACCAGCAAAAGGAGTACCTAGGCTACCATTAGAGTATACTCAAGGAGACACAGCTTTATTACCCTAAATGTTCTTCAGATATAGAACCATTGTATTATTGAATTCCTGTATATCCGCCCAATGCAGATTAGATTGTTCTATCAACTGTACATATCCAATAAAAATCCCAAATTGAGAAATAATTATTATAAATCGACGACTGTCTAGATTGTTCGCTGCAACAGGGTACGGCGGTTTTTTTTCGCTCATAATCATACGTCTGAACTATCAAGATAGAAATTTTTTCCAAGTCCGTAATATTTTCATTGATTTTCAACTAGTATGAATTTTTTTTTTTCATTCAATTATGACTAAATTTTTTTAAAAATTTATTCGTCGACTCTCAAATTAAAAAGGAAATTAATTTGAAAAAATTTTAGATTAAAAATTAAAATTGGGAGTGGATAAAAAGATTTTGTCGAAAAAAATTGTAGCTGGAAACAATTTTAGAAAAAATTTGGGGCTGATGAAAATTTTGAGAGAAAAATTTGATCAAGTTGAAAAAAAAATTGAAAAAATAAAAATTTGTGTTGAAATTGAAAAATCGTTCGAAACAAATTTTAGTTCAAAAAAGATGAACATATCGTAAGAAAAATTTGGAGTTGAAAAAATTTTACTCCCAATTTTAATCTAAACATTTTTTCAACTCAATTTCCTTTTCAATTTGAGAGTCGACGAATAAATTTTCGAAAAAAAAACTGAGTCTTGGTAAAAAAGATCCGAAAAAAATTGAGTTGGAATCAGTTTTCGTAAAAAAAATAGAGTCATAATAAATTCTAGAAAAAAATTTAGTCGTAATTAATTTTAGAAAAAAAAGGTATAGTCGTAGGTAATAAATTTTAGAAAAAAATTTAATCATAATAAATTTAAATTTTAGAAAAAAATTGAGTCGAAATAAACTTTAGAAAGAAAATTGGAGATTTGGAAAAACGCTGAGAAATTTCATACTGGTTGAAAATTAATGAAAATATTACGGACTTGAAAAAAATTTCTATCTTGAGAGTTGAGACGTATGATTATGAGCTATGAGCGAAAAAAAAAAACCACCGCACCCTGTTATGTTGCAGCGAACAATCTAGACAGTCTTTATAAATCGCATAAAATAGAGAATTCTGTTGAATTAAAAATTCAGCACCTCATCTTTTGACGATATTTCTTCTAAATCCTCAACAATTTCTGAAAAGAATGGACGACCATCAGGAATGAAACTCCAACACTTGCGCATTAAATCGTACCTGAAATTGAAAAAATTTTACCCAGCTACTTGGTTCAGTTGAAAAATTTGGAATATCGAGCACTTACAACCATTAACACGTCATTCACACATAAAAAATTTACTTAAAAGATACGCACATTTCGTCAAAGCAATGGGGAGGTTTTTCCATGCGATATCCGGAGTGCAGAGCTTGGTATAATTTTGCCATGTCTGTAAGTGAAGGATAAGGTTCACCACCTAAAGTAAAGATTTCCCAAAGCAGAATTCCATACGACCAGCTGTCAAACAAGCAACAGATTTGGTTTCGGATTCGATGAATGGGAAGAGGGGAATTCAATTTCGAAAATTCAACTCACACGTCCGATTCTGCTGAGAAATTGCTGTGGCATAATGCTTCAGGTGCCATCCATTTTTTTGACAACCTGCCATCAGAATTTTTCTGAAAGAAGTCTTCATTTTGGATATCCCTGGGTAATCCGAAATTATTTATTTTCATGATATAATCTTCAGATACCAGAATGTTTCGAGCTGCAAGGTCACGATGAATACACTGAAATGAAAATGTAAACTCATTTATAAATCATTAATTCACACGTATTTGTGGATGAAATGAACCCCCCCAAAAATTTAAACATATGAATACTTTTCTAGCAGATAGGTAGTCCATGCCTTCCGCAATTTGCAGAGCAAAGTTCAATAAATTTTTCACAGACAAGACACTCAATGGCTGAGAATTGTCTCCAGATGTAATTTGATTTCGAAGGAAATCACGTAAATTCCCATGACAAGCGAATTCCGTTATAATCAGTAAACTTCCGTCTTTGGTGCAGCATCCAAGTAATCGAAGAACATTATCATGCGTTCCGATTGATTTCATTATCTCCATTTCTGATACCAAATCAATCATATCCAAATCGGAGCTGTTGTCTGAAAAAATAAATTGATCGAAGTATGAAAAAGGAAACTTATACCACACGCGCCGAAGTGAGCAGCAGAATTTTGATTTTCAATTTTTGCCTAAATTATCACAAGCAGCAAACAGCACCAACCTTTCAACATTTTTACTGCCACAGTCATGGTGGAAAATTCTGGCAGAATACCGAGTGCTTCTCCTAACACAACTTTGCCAAATTCGCCTTCTCCGATACATTTTCCAAGTATCAATCTACTTCTTGGAAATTCCCATTTGTTATCGACTGGTAACAAGTAATGTGTCTGGGAGAATCTCGTTGTGGATGTATTTTCAATGGCAACGTTTGGTAATGTCTGAAATTTTGAAGTTTGTCAAATTGATTGAAAATTATTCAGTATTTTGAGTCTTCCGGCGGAGGATTTATTTTCCTCCAAAAAATGCGACTCTGCAGGAAAGAAGGGACCTAATGTAAAAAAAATCGATGTCTCATTGGTCCAAATGACATCAAATCTGGACCAAACACATAGAAATGAAGACATCGATTTTTTTTATACAAGGTCCCTTCTTTACGACAGGGTCACAAATGCAGTTCTCAGAATTTTAGTACTAAGGGGCCCCCATCAATTAGGTACCATTTTTTGGGCTGATTTCAGGTCAGTTCCCTGAATGCAGTTTTTTGAGTGACCGAATTCTCGAGTATAAAAAATTTAGAAAAATGTACCTATTCCCGGATCTATTTCACCGAATGAAATTTTTCTAAAAAATCGATTGCAGTTATTGCCCTTCAAATGAATGTATTTCAGGAAAAATTTTTTCGATCTGTTTCCCAATCTCGATTTGAAAAATCAGTTCCCTGAATGCAGTTTTTTGAGTGACCGAATTCTCGAGTATAAAAAATTTAGAAAAATGTACCTATTCCCGGATCTATTTCACCGAATGAAATTTTTCTAAAAAATCGATTGCAGTTATTGCCCTTCAAATGAATGTATTTCAGGAAAAATTTTTTCGATCTGTTTCCCAATCTCGATTTGAAAAATCAGTTCCCTGAATGCAGTTTTTTGAGTGACCGAATTCTCGAGTATAAAAAATTTAGAAAAATGTACCTATTCCCGGATCTATTTCACCGAATGAAATTTTTCTAAAAAATCGATTGCAGTTATTGCCCTTCAAATGAATGTATTTCAGGAAAAATTTTTTCGATCTGTTTCCCAATCTCGATTTGAAAAATTTGAAATATAAAATTCACTAAGCCGCGATGAAAAATTGGAAGATTTTCATGAAAGTTCTAAACCCGACTTCTTTCGAAAGTTTTAGCTTTCCAACATTTGAATTTACCGACATTTGTCCAAGACCATTATGGTAAGCATTGATTTGAATATGAAACTCCTAAAAATTGGTTTTGTTTAAGGAAAAGTAAAATACATTTTGCCCCTTTTCACATAATTCGAAGGTCTTTTTAATCTCTTCAGAATGACTCCTCACCTGTTTAAAGTTGGCATTTAAAAATAAAAATTTGGTTATAATTTTTCAATAGGTACCTAGCACCTACGTATTAAGGCAAGGTACAGGTATTTGAAAACATTTTACTTCACTCCACCGTTTATGTTTTGTTTTTATGCGCCATCCTTTGGTAGATTCTTAAATTCCACAATAAGGGGACCCAACAAAGAATACGTGAGCCTGTTTTACGGGTTCCAAGTGGTTGATGAACGATTTTTTTTTCCAAGTCCACTTTTTTTCCTCTATTTTTTTCGACTTTAAAATTTTTTAAACGAGGTGCAAATTATTTCCTTTATTTTTTTCGACTTTAAAATTTTTTAAACGAGGTGAAAATTTTTTCCCTAATTTTTTTCGACTTTAAAATTTTTTCAAACGAGTTCTAAATTTTTTTCTCAATTTTTTTCGACTTTAAAATTTTTTCAAACGAGTTCTAAATTTTTTTCTCAATTTTTTTCGACTTCAAAATTTTTTCAAACGAGTTCTAAATTTTTTTCTCAATTTTTTTCGACTTCAAAATTTTTCCAACGAGGTCTAGATTTTGAGGTCGAAAAAAACTGAGAAAAAAATTTACAACTCGTTTGAAAAATTTTGAGGTCGAAAAAAAGGCGAGGAAAAAATTTAGACCTCGTTTTAAAAATTTTGAGGTCAAAAAAAGTGAGGAAAAAATTTAGAACTCGTTTGAAAAATTTTGAAGTCGAAAAAAATAGAGGAAAAAACATGGACTTGGGAAAAAAATCGCTCACCAACCGCTTGGTATCAGTAAAACAGGCTCACGTACAAAAAAAATGCAAGATTTCTGGTTGATGTAGGGACTAAAAATTTAGGAATCACATTTTTACTGGTTGATAAATGTCTCACCTCGGAGTTGTTGGGATTTTAAAAGTTCAAAAGTGTAATTAACGACATCTTAGTACTTAGGTATAGGTAGAGGTACCTACCTACCTAGTTCCTACTTATAAATTTTTGGTTACCTATAATAATAACTAATAAGTATATATTATTTACCTGTGTGCTTAATGACTTTTCATCCGGGTTGATTTGGTTTTCAATGACCACCCTTTTTATGCATTTTCCGGAAGTTATTGCCTCCATATTTATTTCATTTGATTGTCGTGGTAGTTTTGTCGAACTTCGACGGTAAAAAAAATGGTAAGCAATGAGCAATGAGACAGCAAGCACACTAAATATAGCTGCACATTGGATGAAAATTGATATTGAACTATTTTTAGAATTGGAATTGAAATTGGAATTTGTAATAAGATCAGAATTTTGATCGGAATCATTATTGGGAGCAGGATTAGGATTAGGATTGGAATTGCGTTCCGTACGGTTTTTTGGGACTGCAGCTTTGAAATATTTTCCAATTGATACATTAACATATTCTACTTCCACTGATTGTTTTTCAAGTAGGCGACAAACAACTTCGTCTGAAGAAATTGATTTCACTTCACATTTATGATTACCAACACCCACAAGTAAATCCGTCACTTGACAAGCGTTGTTTATATCAGCGCCATGAATGATGATAAATTCGCTGCCATCAAATTGAACTGATGAATTGACAAAATAGTGAAATTTTGGATTGGGATATAATAAAAACGGTTGATTTTTGGTATTCGTGATATTTGCACCATTTGCATCATCTGTCAATGAAAACTCCATGCTCCTGGGGTGTTCTGCATCTATAGTAAGATTATCCATACTTTTTATTTGAGGCGATCGACAAACAACAACCAATTCGTTTCGAATATAGTTACAAGAGCTGTTGAACTGGCGAATTCCATCAAATACGTGAAATGAAATTCCTCGAAGTGATTTATAGCTTATGTTTTGTATCATAATTTTAACCCCACCATCCAGAATACCTTTTGGTTGAATGTTAAATCCTTTTTTATCATGATGTTGATCCTTAATATATGTGAAGATGTTGTCAAGGAAAGATAAATTTCTTCCATCCAGTTTTATAATAATTTCTCCCTCCTTTTCAATGGATGAACCGGTGATACATTTTATCTCTTGCGAATTGAAAATAAACACCAAACATGATGTATTTCCAATGGAAACATTGATGGATTTTTCAATCATAAAATTTTCACCTTTAAAGGTGAGTACAGTACCACCATATGTAGGTCCTTGTTTTGGAGAAAATTCAATAATTTTTGGAATATGAGATTCGCACTTTTGCTTATTTGGATGCCAATCGCAAGCCAGCGTTGAAGTGCATTCTTCAAGAGAGGTGTACACACTGCAATTAAATATCATTGTGATGTTCATCTTCGTAATATTTGAAATTTGAGGGGTTGAGATTGACAGTATTCCATCCAGGTAATTCCTGCCCATTGGTATCAGCGAGACATCATTTATGTCAGGCACTGGACAACTTAAATTGTAGAAAGAGAAATTATTTTCTTTTTTATTTTCAACAAACAACTTTTCACCAGAATAATACAAAGATTTATTCTCGATGATGAATTCGCACGTAAACTGCTGCCAAATTGCGGAAAATTTTGAACGACCCCATAATAATGATTTCGTAGTGCCAGTTTGAAATACGATAGTGCTGCTTAGTGTAACTAAAACTGCTTTATCTAAATTATTTGGATACCATGCATAATATTCTGCATAGGAACAATCACATCTCGTGGTGCATTTGTTTGTTAATCCGCACCAGCCACACAATTTGGGAGTATTTTGGTGGACGCATGAATTATAATTCTCATGTATGGAGCAGTTTATCACACTTACTGGTAGTTCAATTTTGGCTAGTTTATGATCTGTCATTATATACAAAGAGTCATTTTTGGGAGAGAAAAGAAGATCGGAATTTACTGGCGATCCTTCGTCTATAGGCAAATCAGCATGCTCGCACACAATAGTTGTATTTAGAACAATAATCTTTTTCAGATGGCCAGTGCTGGTTCCAATGAACACATCATTGTAAGTTTCACTTACTTTAGTCATGATCGCTGTCGAAATTGTATTGAAAGTAACAACAGGATGTTCAATTATTGGAATGATATCTTCAAGCGACATGTTCATAGTCAATAAGCAGAAATTTGATTCGACTTTTTGAAAATAATTACTGCATTGCCGATGCGGTGGCTTAATAGCTTTGAATTCTTCGCATTCCGTTCCATTAAAACAACTGCAAACATTTTCATTGATTTTCTCATTGATGGCATTTATTGAATAAATACACAGAGCGCTAGAATCGGTGGAAGTGGCGTTGGTAGTTTGGCTTTTGGAAAATATGGCAAAAAGCACATCATCACCTTGACTAATATTTAATGATGCTGCCAACTGCACATTTGGTTTTCCTACGTTGGCTGCTTGTATTGAATTATAGAGAGATTCTCCATCTTTACATTCAATAGGAATCTCTATATATCCATGCTGCAGAGTTCTCTCATTATGACAGATTCTAATCACTTTTGAAGTATAAGAAGCCGGACTCGAAGAGTTTTTTAGAGTGATCAAAAAGTACTTGTATTTTCCAGATTCGAACCCATGAACATAATGAACGGAATATGCCTCACGATACTCGATATTAGATGTTGAATTCAATATGGATTTTACTGTATATATCGTAAAATTTACACCAGGAGTTAAAATCTTCATGGTTGCAGCCGGTAAATTTTTAGAATATAGATCATATGAAATTGCAAAATAAAGTTGAATTCCACCTTTCTCATCTTGGCTGATCTTCGAGATAAATGCTACTGTTGATGAATCTGCACTGTGTCTCTCCACTCCAGGAATTTCAACTGGCGATATTATTGTACGTTCGAGTGAATTACCATTGAAAATATATGTTTCACACACAAACTCATCGTCACTTCCGCAAACAATCAATTGAGAATCGCGGTAATTTATTACTAAAATTTTATTATTCTTCTGCTCATTGCTCACAGCAGTTTTAACGTTTCTCAATTGCGTCAAATTAGACGATAATTTATACAAGCAATTAACTGCCCCAATAAAAACTGTCCCTTGATCTCGATGTATCGCCAGATGATTGAACTTTGATGTACCATTATCAGAAAAAAATACTGCGTTATTTTCGGAAGATCTGACTGTACTAAATAGTAGATATGGCATAAAGATTACCCAAGGAAGTGCCATTTTCAAAATTTGAGGCATTTTCATCTTGGATCGATAAAACATGTTTTCATGGATTTTTCTCACAAAGTTATACTTCTTTTAAATTCCATAGTGTATTAATCAAAGGTACAAGGTACGTTGTTCACTTCTGATGAATCAATCTGTGAAAACAAGGTGAACAATAATAATATAGGTATAAGTATAAAAAATGTTTTTTTTTTTTTTCGTGGTCAGAGTTGATGTTTCTTTTTGCCCAGCTTCTTGCATTTCAATTTATATGTCGCCTACGAGATTACTTAAAATTCAAGAATATTTAAAATGCAGGAAATTGAATTTTATTCAAATCGGTGGGTAACAGCGGTGATTTTGGAAGGGGAAATTTAAGAAAGTCTAAAATTTCAAAGAAATTGAACATTTTTAAAAAAATTTCTAGTAATACGAATTCATAAGTTCACATCTCTTACATTTTTTACTGCTTTTTAATATATTCTAATTATTACCTGCTCATTGTGTTGAGGAGAAATTTTGAAGAACATGAAGTTGAAATTTTTTCAAAAAACTCAGACCATTTTCAAGTTGAAAGAAAATTTTCAGAATATAAATTTGAAAAAAATTAGAAGAAATTCAAGTACAAAAACTTTTTGATAGATAAGGTACCACATAAAATGTATTTTCAACTGTAAAATTGTTTAAATTCAAATTTTCTCATACTTTTCCAACTTGGATTAAGAAAAAAAAAACAGATTTATATTTTCTGAAATTTCTTCTAATTCGAAAACATTTTCTCATTTTGAAAAAGAATTCAGCTTTATGATTTTTTAGATTTTCTTCTTACATACTTAGATAACTGCAGTGCATTTTTAAGATCATAAAATTGAAAAAAATTGGGAAAAAATCTAATTTAGGCTTGAAATAATTTTACTGATAAAAAAAATTGAAAATTAAAATGAAAAAAATTACAATTGAAATAATAAAAGACATTTCGAGTGGAAAAAATTTGAACTCAGAAATTGGAATTTTGGACAATAGATTGTTGAAATTTTGTTTGTATGTAGCGAAAAAAATCAGAAGCTATTTTTTTTTACCATGAAATTTAATTCAATTTACCTAATTTTCTAGACATATCTTACCGAAAAATCGATAGATAGATACTAGAAAAAATACCAATCTTTGACAAAATCAATGGAAGTCTGACTTCCCTAACTTCCCGGAGAAAATCGCTTTTGATATTAAAATCTATTCATTTTTAAAATCGTCTGCAAAATGTTACGAACATTTTTCTCGTTATAAATAAATATTGGACAAGTATGTAGTGTATGGAAAAAATGAATTTAGTTGTACCTAAGTTTGAGTTTTTTTTCCCTTCAAAATCTAATAATTTTCAAATAATTTTTTTCTCAAAAATTATTCCCTATAACACAATGGAAGAAAAACATTCGTTTTATTTTTCGGACAATCTTGAATAGTGCACATTTAAAATTTGAGTCAAGTTTATTCACAGCTGAGGTAATTGGAAGTCTGTGCCGCGACAAAATCGGCGGCGGCGGCGAGGTTTCCAAAATCTTCCGGCGGCGTCATTGTTTTCCCCTTTAAAATCGGCTTCAAAAAATCGTAAAGTGATGTAATTTTAAAAAGTAAAATCCAAATGATGCCCGAGCGAAGCGAGGGCGAAAATTTTTTTTTGGAAAGGCTACTTCCAAACTGAACTCCGAGGCCGGATTCGTGTTCAGCGATCAAAAATCTGCCTATAAAGTGAATCCAAGCGTTTTTGGAGCTGGAAAATTTTCCATTTCACAGTCTCCAGAAAAATTTTTGGCTTTTCCGGACGAATGTCTCGAAAACGCTTTTTCCAAACGCAAATTCGATCTCGGATACTTGTTCAGCGAGCAAAAATCTACCTATAAACTCAATCCAAGCGCATTGAATGAATAAAAATTTTCATGGTTGAGTTGTTGATGTTTTCGCTCGGAAAAGTCGGAAAATTCTCTGGAGACAGTGACACGGAAAATTTTCCAGCTCTAAATACGCTCGGATTCACGTTATAGGTAGATTTTTGGTCGCTGAGCACCAATCTGAGGTCAGATTTTCGATTCGGCCATTCGTTTGACCAAAATTTGCAATTTTATATCGAGTTTTTCCGGCTTTTCTGAGCAATTATCACGGAAATTCTACTTCCAAACCGAAATCCGTGGCCAGATTCGTGTTCAGCGACCAAAAATCTGCCTATAAAGTGAATCCAAGCGTTTTCGGAGTTGGAAAATTTTTCGTGTTACTGTCTCCAAAGAATTTTCCGACTTTCCGATCGAAAACATGAAAAACTCAACCATGAAAATTTTTATTCATTCAATGCGCTTGAATTGAGTTTAGAGGTAGATTTTTGCTCGGTGAACACGAATCCGTGATCGGATTTGCGTTTGGAAGTGGCGTTTTCGAGATATTTGTCCGGAAAAGCCGGAAAATTTTCTGGAGACTGTGAAATGGAAAATTTTCCAGCTCCGAAAACGCTTGAATTTACTTGACAGGTACATCTTTGGTCGCTGAATACGAATCCGGCCTCGAATTTCGGTTTGGAAGTAGCATTTCCGAAATTACATTCCAAAAAATGAAAAATGAAAAACAGTCGTTTTTAAAAATATTTTCCGAGGTTTTTTGCCTTTTTTGAGGGGGAAATTACTCTTTTGCCGAGGTGTCGCCGATTAATTCATTTTGTGGCGGCGGTGGCGGCGAATTTTTTCGGCGGCTCAGACCTTTAATGGTAACTCAGATTTTTTCAGAGGGTTGCTAGAATTTTTAGGGATCGGACCCCGCCATTGTCAGTTTAACAGCCTGATTCCGGGAAAATTATAAAATTTTGTATCATTTGCAGGGCCTTGGGCCATGAGCTAAGTTGAAATTCTAAAAAAATGGGGTATTTTAATTTTTTAGTAGATTCTTGGCGCATGTGAAATTACCTCAGCACAGAAAAATATTGAACAATTGCGAGATTCTTGGAACAAACGGTCAATATGGTACTCTCTAAATCTGAATCAGTTGAATTTTGTAGAATTCCGCCTTTTTAAATCGGCGAGTATAATAAATTAAGCCGAAAATTGATAATTTCTCTTCAATATTTCAGCGAAAAATATGACTAATTTTTTCCGAAAAATTAGGAACTAACGGAGAAATCGGTGATTTTACAGTAAGATTAGTGAATAAACAGTGAGCAAGCCTCGCAAACTTTCCAAACAAATGAAATTAAACATTCATTTTTACGTAGACCTATATTACGATCGAAAAATATCCGTTCACCTGCATCACGAAATGGACAAAAATGCCGAATAATACATAGTCTAGCATCCGGCCTCAGACCCCTTAAATGTTCATCGTATGCAATAATTTATTCATGAAGATTTGACGTGTAGTATTTTTTGAAAACTTAAATGCAATCATTACCTAATTCAAGTATCTATGTAGGATGATAGAAAAAAATATTTGCAAAAAAATTTTGGTAGGTAGGTATACACTTTTTGCCTATCTTCGTTTTTGAAGGAGGCTGCAGTAATTTTAAATTGTAGTAAAATTCAATTTTTAATACGTTTGACCGAAATTATCGATCTATAAGTACCTGAGATGATGGAAAAAAATTGCAAAAAAATTTATGGTATATATTTTTTGCCTTTCATCACTTTTGAAGGAGCTGCTGTGATTTTAATAGACCTCGTTAAGAAAAATTTTTAAGTTGAAAAAAAAGTCGGAATGTGGACTTTGAAAAAAAAAATCGCTCGCCAACTTTCGGAAATCCGTAAAACAGGCTCACGTTAATTATTTATGAATATCTACACTTTCAGTGGTGAACATAGGGGTAATTTTCTCAAAAATGTGTGGAAATTTGAGATTGAGGTAATGTTATAACAAAAAATTATATATTTTGCTAATTTTGGCCAATTTTTTCGATTTTTATTTACTTAATAGTTTGGGCTATCGTTTTTTTAAAACTCGAGTTTAACCGTTTCACCCCACCCTACGCCTGTCTAGAGCAGGTAGAACTATAAAGTAATTTTATATATTTGGCAAACATTTTTAAAATCTGCATCCTGTCATCACAAATTTAGAAGAAAATGTTACTCTTGTTTTTCTCTCCTTTTTCTTCAGTCAGATAAATAAACAGGGGGGGAGGGGGCGCAGGGAATAGAAAATATTTTTATGCGTACCTATTTCACCTTTTTTAAACACCTATCTGATTTAAAACTCATGATTTATTAGGATCTCAGGGCATTAACATCATTTAAATCTGTTCATATAAAGTATTAGATGAAATAGAATTCTCTAAAATTAGTCCCTAACTGGCAATCTACCTACCTAATTACAATTTAAAATCAGCTAAGTAGCTACGTGCTACGTAATACGCATAATTTTTGAATTTTTTTCGAGAAGAGATATAATACTTAGGTACCTTACCTGTTCAGATCGCAAATTCAAATTCCTCTCTGTAAAATTCAAATTGAAACGTGCAAGAGAAAAAACATTCATCAAACATTTTTAGTAAAAAAATCATCGCAACTGAATAGTCATCCCTTCCGATTTAGAATCAAAGCGTCAATAACTTTGATAAAAATAGCGATGATATCAGAATGATTATTTAGTAGGTAGTGCTTTGTTAAAAAGGATGTATGAATAATTTTGAAAATTCCCTATACATTTTCTCATGAAACGAATCATTGATTTGCAATTTTACATAATAATTTATAATACCTATGTAGAGTTCAATTACAGTAAAGACAAATAATATTTTCCGTGGGTTTTAATATTTAGTACTACTAATGATTAATGTGGAATAGTGGATTAAAAAAATCAGGTAGGTACCAGACCTAGGTAATATTTTTTCTATATGGAAAACCTATCAATTTGGATTTTGGAAAATACTTGGAAACAAAAATTTTATGGATAGGTAATCACTTCCATAGAAGCAAAATGTTCCATTCCTTTTGCCACCCGTATAGTGAACGTCAACATTTTTTGAGAAAAATTTTTTCCTGTCATTTCACTATCAAATGAACGATGTTTTCGTAGAAACTGGTAAATTTCCGTGACGGGCGAACTCAATCATGACAAGCAAATATGCTATTTTTAATACAACATCCAAGCAACCGGAGAACATGCACGTATGTTTCAATCGTTTTCACACTCTCCTTTTTTTATACCGAATCAATCATAAAAAATTATGGACAGTGATTTTCTGCAGTTTTCGTAAAAAAAAAAAAAAAAAAAATACAAATACGAATTTCCTGTTTTGAGAACAAAATTAGATAGGAAATTATTCTACACATTTTAGATACCTACCTACTTACTTTGGAAACACAACGATTTGATTATTTTACCCATTTTTAAAACCTTGACTAAGCAAATAGTGTCGAATATGACTAATTCCAACTCGCTGAATCTGAATTTGATGTCCGTATCCAATTTTAAAGTTTTTTTTTTCGAGATATTTCTGATTTTCTGATGAAAATGTGATTTTTCGATAACGAAGCGGCGATTGCCCTAAACCAATTACCAATTAGTCAAAATCAACACCTATCTCAATTTTATTTATCGAAATAAATGAACAAGTTGTTCTGTATTTGAATAAAAATGGATCGGAATAAAATCCGGAACAAGTTAAAATCGTGATCAACTATAAATAATACTATTCAAATTTGATTTTCGAATTAGTTTCGAAAATTTTTTCTAAAAAATAACAATCAGTCTTATTTGTACAAGAAAGATTAGAATGAGATTATCACAAATATTTCACGATTGGGGGTGGTGGTGTGTGACAGATTTCGTTCAAGAAGAATGGAAATCCTTTCTTCCAAAATCAATCTAACAACGAATCACAGAAAGTAATAAGTTTAAAATAGAAAAAATATTGCGTACCCACTTAACGATTGAGGAAAAAAGAAGCTTGGGATTAAAATTACAAATTGTTTAACACATTTTCTACAAACAATACAATACTTTAAAATTATATTCCAATTCTAGTAAAAAGTTCTATTTTTCTTCTTTTTTAATGAGTCCTTTTGGCAGGCGGTTCGGTATCATGCAAACTGTTACGTTTATTTTGATTTTCGTGCACTGCTTCTTTTTATTTTTGACATTTTAACTGGGCTAATTATGCAACAGGACTCGGATTGTACCTGTAATCAAAACACGTGGTTAAAGTTTCCCTTTCCATAAGAAATCTTCAATGTGATTCTTGAAAGCATCGTCAGAGGTTTACCCAAAAATGCATTATTATTGCATGGTCGTGTTGAAGTAAATCAAAAAGGGTTCACGGAATACGCATTAAGTAAGAAAATGAAAAAGTATGCGAACGGTCTAATCTGTATGTACGCGACTCGTGTGATATATATGAGTTTTCAATTACCATGCAGCCGATTTTTTCAAGACCATTTTTTCCAAAATTTGATACGAATTTTTGAAGTTGAGAACAGTTTCATCAAGCTTTTAGAGTTGAAATATATTTGTACTTACTTGGAGTACCTCCTGCGGTATTTTTTCTAACAGACATATTTTTCAAATTTCAAATTTTATTTTAATAGGTACAATTTTTCAAAAGATTTTTCCCCTAATATAATTTTTCTTTTCTGAAATGTTTCTCTCAGACATTCTACCTACTATGTTTTATTCATTTATTTTTAATTTCTAATATTTCCACTTCATTTTTTTTCTCATTACGTTTTTGAAATTCAATAAAATAATTATGTTTTTATTTAAAATTTTATTTCTTCGCGAATCTCAAACTTTTTCCCAACTATTTTCTACTCTAGTACCTCGAATTCAACTTTGAATTTCCTACTTCAGTTCAGACATTTTTCTCCAATTTTTTTCAGAAGTGAATTTTTTCCAAGAAATTTTTCTCTTATCTCCGGTGAAATTAAACTTTCATTTTTTTTTTCAAATTTCAAATCACTTTCCATTTGAAAAATTTTCCCTATTCTAAAATTTCTTCACATTTTTTTTTCAAATTTGGTAAGTATCTGAAATTTTTAAAACAAAAAATTCTGAATAATTTTAATCGGAAGAGTTTGAGAAACTCAATAAATGAAAATATTCAATAGAATTAAATGTTTAAAATTTCAAGACCAAAAAAAAGGAATTTTAGGACTGATAATGGAGAGAATATCAATACAAGAAAATTATCAGGCGCGAGAAAAAAATTCATGAAATAATTTTCAGAGCTGTAAAAAGTTTTTAGTAAGGAAATATTTCGAGATAAAAAGATATTCGAGTTGAAAAAAGAATGGGGAAAAATATCTAGGGTTGAAAAATAGTAAGGAAAATATTCAAAGGAAAATTATAGGAATTGAGAAAATTTCATTCAAGTTGTAAACATTTTAGAGTTGGAAAATATTTTGGGAAAAGATAACGGAGTTGAAAAAATTCTGAGAAGAAATAAATTTTAAAAGTACTCGTGAATTGGAATTTTTTTTTAATCATTAATATTTAAAAAGTTGAAATTTTGAGAAGAAATTTTCAGAGTTGAAAGAATTAATAATTGAAAAAAGAAATCGAATCGAATAAAATCTAAAGACTCAAATGAGTCCAACAGAAAAATGCTCCCATTCTCAATTTCAAATAACAAAATCTCTAAAATTTTGGCTCCTTGGAAAAGTATTTTCAAGTCCATTATTCAACATTTTTAAATTTTAGAATCTTAGAAAAATCCTCAGCTTAAACTCGGTCACATTCATTTGTTTTGATGGATCAAAACATTGAAATTCAATAATTCAGCTCACATTTTATCATTATCATCACTGGAAGGTAACCTGGGTGAATTTCTTTCTTTATGCTTATTCATCATTAGTTCAATTAAATTTATATCATCATCGCCATTCTGCAATCAAATGTAAAAAAAATTAGTAATATAAGGTTATACAAGATAGAAAGCTAATTGAGGAATTGATGGTTCACCTTCTGAAGTAAAACATCAGCAGTTTCGTCGATGAGTGTTTTAAGGATATTGCCTCGATCTATACATCGCTGCAAAATGCTTTCCATGAAACCTCGCCTACAAAAGCATAAAAAAAATCAGAATTATCACTACACAGCTCAGAATTTAAATTAATCGAAGGAATAATTGTTTGAAAAATCTAGCTCACTTGGTACCAAAATTACCCCCGGGAGGTAAATCTGGGAAATATCTTTCCATACCATGAAGCGTGCGTATCAAGTGTGGAACGCTGACGCTGAAGTCTTCGTCTTTTTTACAATAAGCAGAGTCTCTTTGTATCGTTGATGGTACACTAATTAGTTCTACAAATTGTAACAATTCAAAATTAGGATTACTGCATTTCTGCGGTGTTTTTAATCACAGTCTTATGAGTCTTACTTATGATCAGGCTTTCAATATCTCGTTCGAGATTTCTTTCTTTTTCAATAGCTTCCGGTGAAGGGGTAGGTGCTCCAGGGAACGTGACTAGTACAACACTCATATTATCTTTACCCAGCTGTAATTAAGGAATAAGGAAATATTATAATACGAAATAAAATGCAAGATGGCTAGAAAATGAACAGATTATCACCTTATCCAGACAAGTATCAAGTAGTTCATTGGCGATGGTTACGAGATCATCGGTGACAAGAAGACGAGACCGGATAAACTTGCACACTTCTTCGTTTTTCATTACATCCCAAATGCCATCGCATGCGATCACCAAAAATTCATCTTTTTCGCCTCTAATTATAGTCGATACTTCGGGTTCTGGCGATACAATCTGCTCGCATTGATCTCGATTTTCATCTTTTTTATATTTATAACCACCCAAACATCTTGACATGGCCAACTGGCCATTAACTCTGCAATCACGAACATCCCCTACGAGGAAGCATACAGAACAGTAGGTACAGGCTTTCAAGTGGAGCATATAATTGATTTATTTAATACGAACCACCAGCGCGTTTAATACGTTCATATTCATCACCGTTTCTAGGATGATGATCCTCGGTGCTAAAACTAGTTTCGCCTGAATAACACAGCACAGCTCTGCTATCGCCGCAATTAGCTACGTATATTAGTTCCGGCGTCACAAAAACGCCAACCGCCGTAGTTCCAGAGTCTTTATCGCCTATGCCTGGTACTGTACGCATGCTTTGATCTAAATTTAAGAATCCTGATCTGTAATCGTAACTCAAATTAGTATTTTATTTAGTCAACGAGTTAGTCAGAACGATAATCATTACCTGATACGATCTACGAAATCAGAGCTCTCTTCGGTACTCATGATACTTTCTAACAGGTGTTCAGCGCAGTAGGTAGAAATATTGCCGCCGTTTCCTTTTAATTCACCATCATGTCCATCGAAGACGGCGAAAAAAGACCAATCTTTCAGCTTTTCGTTCACACCAATCGTAGCACAATGGGCATCTTCCTGATTTGTTCGCCATCCTTGCATGCTGGCAATTCCATACCGCAGACCATTACCGGTTCCTTGCTCGTTGTGTTTTTCGGTCACCGGTCTACTCAACGTATCTCCCATATTCACTAATCATCTGCAAATGAATGTTGAGTTTTATTGCACAAAATATTACATTGTTAAAGATTATATGAAAAGGATATATTTAATGAATACAGCGATACAGCACGTGTTTCTTATCAGAATAATGTAGTCTCCACTCTAAACAACATTTATTCCGAAGTTAACGTCGTTTTGTGCATTAATTCTCCTTCTATGTCCAAATATTTGATCAAATGTTGAGTTCGAAAAAATATATTATTATCTAATTCAACTTACATAACTGCATGAAGTTCTCGAAAAGAAACACGATGCAAAATCACAATCACAATTCAATTCAACTTTATTCTTCATCTTATCACCAACTTTCTTCCCCACCAGTTACAGTTATCGTATGTGATACTTCCTCCACCACTGTTCAGGACAGACAAAATGTGCGCGCGAAGGCAAAGCGCAATTTTTTTTTGATTCCTGTGATAAAACCCCAGAACGCCAGAAGGCCAGAACTCAGAAAAATATTAAAAATTATGAAAACTTTTAAATATTTTTCCCAGTTCGGGTTTTATTAATTATTTATCACTGGAATGAAAAAGAAAAAAAATGCACGTAGGTCTAGGTACCTAGCTACCTACTAAGTAAGTACCTTAGGTAGTATAAGCGGGGAAAAATTAGTAAGGTGAATGAAAGAACAGTCATTGCCATTATTTTTATTTCGTTACGAATCGGAGAACATCAAAATTTGTCATATAAAAACGATCACGTAGGCGGTAGGCTACAACTATTACAGTATGATTTTCGTCAAAGAACATTACAAACAGTAACAACTGGCATTCAAATCATGGTAAAATTCAATGGAATTTTCAGGATTTGGCGAATACACAATTTTTCATTTCCTATTGCGATTTTCAATGTATTTTTTTCATTTTTGACTTTTCGTTGAAGTCAAAAAAATCGATGTTCAATTTTTTTCATCTAGTTTCCTGTTCTCTTCATTTCTATTTTTCAGGGTAAGTAAAAATGTTACCTTGATGTCTTTCGTGCTTTTTTTCATGTTATTATGTACTGGTAATTTCCATTCAAGAATAATATTTAAGAAAGAAATATGAAATCAGATTTGAAAAATGGTACGAGCAATATTATCTGAAAATAAAAAAATCGAAAGAAATGAAAGAGTTATTCTGTATCCAAAACAACTCAAAATCGTGATCAACTTTGAACGCAATACCTTGATTTTCAAATTCGCCTCGAAAAAATTTTCTAATGAATAATTTATCAGTCTTACTTTATTCGAACGATTAAAAATGAAATTATCACAAATATTACACAATGGGCGGACGACAAAAATGATCTCGTTCAATCAGAATTGAAATTCTTACTTCCAAAATCAGTCTGACAACAAACACTACAAATTTTCAAGCTTAAAAATAGAAATAATATTACCTACTTACTTAACAATTGAAAAAAAAAATCTGAAAAAAATACAAATTGTCTCGAGATTCTCTGCAAACGGTACAATCGATCGAAATTTTATACAAAAGTAAGCACAAAATACAAGAATGTAAAAAAATGCATCTGTATTCCATTTTACAGTTTCTTTTTGGCCGGTGGTTCGTTATCAAACAAATCTTTACGTTTAGTTGTTGACTTGGTTTGTGATGCAATAGTATTCGGACTGCGCCTATAAATATAACATGGGTTAAAATTTTCATCGAAGATTTGCATTGTGATTCTTGAAAATAAAGTTAGGTAGGTACTCAATAATACTTATTACATGGTCTCGTCAAGGTGAATGAAAAAAGGTTAATTTACGCAGAATATACAGAAGGTACAAAAATGAAAAATTATGGGAACAATTCAATCTGATTTATTTGATTCATGTGAGCCTTCAATTATCAATTACCATACAAGTTCATTTTTTCAAAAATTTGTCACTTTTAGATCGTTTCCTCAAAATATTTTTCAACTCTGAAAATGTTTCCTCGAAATTACTTTTTTTTACAACTTCGATAATATTTTTCGCCCTTCTGGTATTTCCTCCGAAATATATATTTTTCAAATCTACTTCAAAAAAATATTTTTCAACGCTTGATTTTCCCTTAAAAATCATATTGTCCAACTCTAAATTTTTTTCTCCGAAATTATTAATCATTTTTTTCATTTCTAATGTTTCAGTTTCAAATTTTTTTCTCGTTATATTTTTCAAACCCAATGAAATAGGTAATTTTTTCTTGAAAATTTCTCAAATCTAAAATTTTCTCAATTTTATTTCTCCCCCAATATTTTTCCTCGAGATTTTTCTCATCTCTAAAATTTTTAGAGCAAAAAATTTTGTATAATTTTGATTGAAAAAATTTTAAAGAATTGAATACGAAAAAATTTAAAAGAATTTCAAGTTTTTAAAAAGTTTAAGATCAAATAATGGAGTTTTAAAGTTGACCTCCGAGAAAAGTACTAGTTGATAGAAAAATTTTATATTTCAAAAAGTTTGTGGACACTAACTGTAAAATGAAAATTACCTAAATTGAATAAAATCACAAAGCCTGAAAAAAAACGAGGAAGAAAATTTAGAATTCGAAAAAATATATTAGGACTAAAAAAATTGAAAATTTGAGAAGAAATCTCGGGAATTGAAGAAAAATCAAGTTGAAGTCGAACGAATATACAGAGAAAATTCTCAAAGTTGAAAAATATGTACCTCATTTGAAAAAAATACGATTGAAAAATTTTTGAGCATGAAAAAAATTGACAAAAAGATGCTGCGATTAAATTTTTTTAGAGTTGACTTGGAAAACAAATTATTGAAATTGAAGAGTGAAATTTTGGGGGGAAAAGCTCGAGAAACGAAAAAAAAAATGGAAGGAAGAATTCCCAGAGTGGAAAATTTTATGTGATTTTTTTAATGAAAAAATACCACTGACAAAATTTTTGATGTGAGAAAAAAATTCTGAATTAATTTTCTGAGTCTAGAAAATTTTATTCAAGTAGTAAAAAAATGACACTAAAATTGATAACATTTTGAAAAAGAAGAAATTTGAAATCACAGATTTGGTGGAAAGTTGAAAAATTGTCATTTTGAGAAGAAACGTGGGGAGTTGATGAAAATTCGTTAGAAAATTTCATTTCCGAAACATTTATTCGACATTTTCAAACTTTCAAATCTTCATAAAATTCTCAATTCACGCTCCGTTAGATCCACACGTTCGGATGGATCAAAACATTAAAATTCAATAATTCAGCTCACATTGTATTATCATCACCGGAAGGTAACCTGGGCGAAATGTTTTCTTTACGCTTATCCATCATTAGTTCAATTAAACTTCTATTATCATCGTCATTCTGTAATCCAATGATAAGAAAATATGTAAGATAAGGTCAAGTACAAGATACAAAGCGATTGGAAGAATTGCAGATTTATTACCTTCTGAAGTAATACATCAACAGCTTCGTCGACGAACATTTTAAGCATATTACCTCGATCTACGCATCGCTGGAAAATACTTTCTATGAAACCTCGCCTACAAAAAGCATAAAGAAAAATCAGAATTGTCATTGCACAGCTCAGAATTCAAATTGATCGAAGGAATAATCGTTTGAAAAATCTAGCTCACTTGGTTCCAACATTACCCTCGGGAGGTAAATTTGGTAAATCCGTTTTCATATCACGCAACGTGCGCATCAAGTTTGGAACGCTGATGCCAACGCTTTCTCGAGAAGCTGTTCTAACCGTTGGTGGTATACTGATTAGTTCTGGGAATTACAAAAACCAAAAATTAAAACTAAATTTCTGGAATGTTTTATCACACTAACTTACTTATGATCAGGCTTTCAATATCTCGCTCGAGATTTTTTTCTTTTTCAATAGCTTCCGGTGACGGAGTAGGTGCTCCAGGGAACGTGACTAGCACAACACTCATATTACTTTCACTATACTGTAATTTGAGCACAAGGAAATATACTATGAAGCAAACTGCGAAATGGCTAGAAAATATGCAGATACTCACTTCCTCCAGACAAGTATCAAGTAGTTCATTGGCAATGGTTACGAGATCATCGGTGACAAGAAGTCGAGACCGGATAAATTTCCAAACTCGCCCTTTCTGCATATTTTCCATGCAATTCCAAATGCCATCGCACGCAATTACCAAGAATTCATCTTTATCGTCTCTAGCAACAACAGACACTTCGGGTTCGGGTGACACAAGCAGCTCACATTGATCTCGATATTTTTTTTCTTTCCATTTGTAAACTCCCAAACATCTTGTTGGGGCCAATTGCTCATTAACTAGGTTATCTCTACAATGTCCTGCGAATAAACACATAAAATAGTACAAGATTTCATATTATGCAAACATTACGATTTGTTTAATACGAACCGTGGGCGCGTTTAATACGTTCATATTCTTTCTTATTTTCCGGCGAATGAACCTCGGTGCTGAGAATTAGTTTGCCTGAATTACACAGCTCAGCTTTACTATTGCCGCAATTAGCTACGTATATTCGTTCCGGCGACACAAAAGTACAAACGGCAGTAGTTCCATTTTCTTTACCGTCTATTTCTGATATTGTACGCATGCTTTGATCTAAATTTAAGAACCCTGATCTGTAATCGTAACTCGAATTAGTATCTTTTTAGTTATCGGTCACGGCGAAGGCGATTACCTGATACGATCAGCGAAATCGGAGCTCTCGTCGGTATCCATGATACTTTCCAACAGGTGTTCGGCGCAGTAAGTAGAAATCTTGGAATCTTTTCCAAATCTTTTCGAGTCCTCTATTTTGTGATGCCCATCAAAGACAGCGAAAAAACACCAATCTTTCAGCTTTTCGTTTACTCCAATCGTAGCACAATGGGCATTTTCCTGTTTGTTTAGCCATCCTTGCATGTTAGCTATTCCATATCGTAAACCATTACCGGTTCCTTGCTCGTTGTGTTTTTCGGTCACTGGCTTGTCCAACTTGTTTCCCATATTTACTCGTTAGTTATCTGCAAAAGGATGTATGTTTTAAAAAGTACATAATATTATAGGAAAGCATAGTGCACAAAATAGATACATGATACAGTTTCTAAATACAGCATGTGTTTCCTTTATCTACATTGTTCATGATTCTTATCAGTACACCGGTGGTACTCACTATCATATTTCTGATACAATTTGACATTATTTCTTCATTGAGTAAGCATTTACTTAAGCATCCAAACATCAATAATCCTTAAGTAATCTAATTTTCAATTGTAAAAACTAATAATTAATCTAATTCAACTTACCCATGCATTAATCTCTTGACTCGAAAGGAAAAAAAATACAATACATACTACAGTACATTATCAACATCAAACACATGTTGATTCTTGAGGCAGGATTGCCAGACGGGTATTTCAAAAAATCCCTCATTTTAAAAAATTCATGCCTGGCCAACTTTTTTGCAGGGTTGTACAAAATGTGTTTTTTTAATTTTTTTTGGAAAAAAAAGAGAAAGAGAAAACACAAAAACATGTGTTTTTTTGTTTGAAATGGTTTTTTTTTGTTTTAAACTCAATTTTGTATGCGTTGGAATTCTTGCGGAAATGGAAACTCGATGTTTAAAAGGTAGTTGAAACATGTTTAAAACACGTTTTAATTTAAACTCTAAAATTGTCAAAATTGAAATATTTGCAGTGTTACAGTTCACCTTATAAAAAACACAGAGAAGATTTGGATAAAAAGCTCGGGGAGGGGGAGTGAATATGAAAGATTTGCAGATTTACATTGTTCAAAAACAGAGAAAAATTTGCCAACTAGTCGTATTATCTACTAAAATATAAAAAGTGAAAATTTGTGTTTTTTGGTGCTGCTTTCTTGACTATGAAAAAAAAATTAAAAATTAATCTTTTCTTCCCCTTCCAAAAAAATCTAAAATTCCTTTTTTCTATATCAAAATATTCAATTTAGTTGGAGTTAGAATGGAATATCATTTAGGAATGAACTGTGTAGCGAGGTCCAAAATGAAAAAGACGCCCAAAAACTAACATTTCTTCATTTTTAAAAATAAATTTTTTAGTACTGTTGAGAGAGAGGTCACTAATCATCATTTCACCAATCCCTTTTTTCAATGGATTTCAGTATGTCCAATCAATATTTTCAGAAAGAAAATAAATTCGTTTTTTAATTTTTTTCAGAAAGGCTGTGAAGGCGGCTTATTTCATTACAAATTGACAAATCTTGAAACAAAAAATTATCGTAGCAATATATTTTTTACTCAATTTGCTAAACACTTGAAAAAAAAAAAGGCGAAAAAACAAAAAAACATGTTTTAGTAAACCGAAAAAACGTGTTTTAATATGTTTATTTGTTTTAAAACATTCACTTGTTGGAGTTTAAAACATTTCATGATTTTTTTTGACAACCCTGCTTTTTTAGTTTTTTGGTAAAAAAAAATCCTCAAATTGGAATAAAAACTTCATTTCGAAGACTAATAACAAGTTTTATATGATTTTTCCATTTCATTTAAAATTACTAAAAATAACTAAAATCCCCAAACTTTTAAAAATGACGAATTTTAGCAGATAAAGACTTTTTAAACAAACTAGGGAGTTTTTTTTGTTCTGTAGTATACCTACCTATACATCCAGTAACTATAACTAATAACTAATCATTACAAAGATTTTCGGAGTCCAAATGTGTCAATAAAATAAGGGTTCGAGAATAAAAAAATCAAAAAACGATTTCATTTTTGATAATTGTGGAAAGAATTGCTTAAAAAACAGATTAAAATACTGCCCATGCAAAGCGAGATCTGGAAAAATTGTAAGTAGGTAGGTGTACCATGACGATAATTTTCCACGAAAAATACTTATGAACCTTCAATTTACTCACATGGGAGTAGTGGTAACATTATCCAACTATTTTAAATCTGATGATGATTTATATAAACATAAACGATTTACTTACTGTGCCAACAAAATGATATTGTCCCAAAATTTTTAATGTGGGTTCTATGTTCTAATCTAACTGGTAACGGCTAAATGATTAAACGTTAGTTTAGTGCATCATTCTAACCAGAAAACACTTCATTTTCGTCTGGTAACAATTTGACAGTTCTCAACTGTGAATACAGCATTAAAATCAACCAGGAAATTGGTAATACATTGAAAAACATTTTCAATTTGATTCAAAAATTATGCAATTTGTTTGGGAGCACGCATCATATATGTAGGTACCTAACCTACATATTTCTAAAATGCTCAGAACACCAAAAACTGCCTCGATTTCGTTAGATATGTGTTTGTGTTACTTACTTGTTGAATGTTGAATAGAATGAGATAATTTGTGGGTTGAAAGATGAACGAAAAATGTAAAGCATTTTTTTTTTCAGAATGAAATTCAGAAACTGGGTAAACGTAAGTGAAACCCAACAAATTTTTTTTAGGGATTTCAATTTTTTTGTTATTTTTGAAGGCAAGATGAAAACGATTATTTGCCTTGTTTTCAAAGGCTGTTTCAGGCATTCAAATTTCTAAGCATTCTAGAAATATTTTTTCTAGCACAGTTAGAGGTTGTGTCACTGGCATTAGAATTTTTCAAAATAATAATTCTGGTCGTTGAAAAAAAAAATTGGTTCAAAATGAACGTAAATTCCATTAATAGACGTTTCATGGTCGACAATTGGCTGCACTGGTGTGAGAAATTTTCTCAATAACTTATATGTATTTTCTGGTAACTAAAAAAACAAAAAATGTGGAGTTTTCAAACAATAAGATACCTATTTAGCATCTTCATGATTTTAGATCAATACGAATTCCAGAAATTTGAATACACATCACAATTCGCAGTTGGCCACATTAATCGAAGAAAATTCTAAAAAATTTTCTCAAAAATTAAAAAAAAAATATAGAATTACTCCGCGCGACGCAAAAGTCATTAGTTAGGAACCAGCAAAAATTTCACGCGATCTGCAACTTTTGGACACCCCCCCCCCCCGGTAGGAAAATTCCGAACATTGGAATGATGAATGAAGTACTTAAATTCCTTACCTAAAATGCTGTCAAAATTTTTTATTGGAAAAACAAATCATTGGAAATTGGAATCATTACCCAGGTCGACACTATTTTAGTTGTTTTTCCAATGAAAAATTTTGACAGCATTTTAGGTAAGGAATTTAAGTACTTCATTCATCATTCCAATGTTCGGAATGTTCTAAATTCCATTTTTCAACAAAAAAAATTTTTCAGTTGAATTTCGTGTCAGGGAATCTTAAAAATATGAAGGCGCATGCGCGTTGCGCGCTGTAAGTGGCGCACTCATCAGCAGTAGCAGCGACGCTAGTAAGAGACCAAGAGTTCAGTATGCCTGCGATCTCCGAGGAGTGTACTTCTCTCTCTAGTCATGTGATACCTTTTTGGTGTAACAAGTGTTTTATTTTATTTTGTTTTTGTGTGGTGTTTTTTTTAAATACTTACTACTTAATCACTTGACTTACCTATTTTCTTTTATGTTAGAGCTAATTGTTTTTGATAATTTTGTGTTTCAATATTTTCAAAGTATTTCAGTGGTCAATATTTTTTTCTTTTTTGTCCCATATTATTTATTATTTCAATGTTGCTTATAATATCAATGTGAAGTGTTTGTGATTTTTAGAAATTATTTCACTCCAAGATTCAATCTACTAGGAAGTACCTAAGTAAGTACTTGAATATGGATTTTATTATTTTTTGTTTTGCTATGAGGTGCTTCATTTTTAATTTACGCTTGATTATTCGACCATCTGTCATTTGTTTATTTTTAAACTCCCCTTTGATTTATAAATTAATTTTTTATATTTCAGTTACTCGTTGATTTTTTGATGAGGTACTCAGGGATTTTAAATTGATTTTAAATCAAACCATTTTTGAATTGGCTTCCAAATTTTTAATTAGCATGTTTTTTCTAATTGGCCTTAGATTTGACTTCTTGAGAAACTTGGTGATTTTTAAATTAGCCTCTGCTCTTTGCTCTTTTAATAGCTCTCTTTTTTTTAAAAAAAATTGGCCTTATTGTTCTAATTAACCTCTGTTTTGTTAGGTACATTATTTTTCAATTTTTGATTAGGTTTTCATTTTTTTTTTACTTTCCTTTGATTCTTTAATTATTTAGCTCTTTTTCTGTCATTCGGTCGTTCATTTATTCATTTTTGAATGTGTAGCTTTGCTTTTTAAATCTAAGTGAAAATTATTTTACCAAAAAAAATATATTAATTGAATTTTAGGCCTGTACTAATCACTCCGCTTTTTCAATTAACCCACAATTTATCAAATTATATTTTCAATTTATTAATTATCCTTGCTTTCGTAAAAAGTTCACAATTTTTTTCCTTGGTGGGTACTTTTCAACATTTGATTATTATTTAATCACCCTTTGATTACCTGAATTGAACGTTTAAAACTTATTTCATTTTTCATAATTTTCTGCTTCTTTAATTTCCCTTTTGATTTTCAAATTAGCCCTTCATTATTTAAATTTTTGTTTCATAATTATTTTAATTAACGTCTGGTTTTCGTTTTGATTTTAGAAGTAGCAGTTGATTATTTAATTACTGGTTTTAAAAAAATTAACTATTCATTTTTTATTTTTTGAATTGTCGTCTTTTGCTTTTTGAAATTGGACAAAAATTATTTTGACAAAAGAAAATGACAGGTAAATTCTAGCCTTGCTTCGTGATTTATAAATTAGGTACCCTTTCCATATTTTGATTCATTAATTTCGTTCTCCCCTTTAAAAAACCTACGTCTATTTTCTGAATCGGGCCGTAATTTCTTGATAGGTCTTTTGTAATTGGTTACCAACCTTTGATTTTCAACTAGCTTTAGTGTTTGTTTTTTCAATTAGCGTTTTATTATTATTATTTTTTGATTTTCAAAAGGTTTAAATTTTTAATTGCCTATTTTTGTGCTTTTTCGAAGAACACTATACCTTTTCACTCAACTTTTGCTTTTTCGATTACAAATTGAATGACTGGATGACAAAAGGGCCTAATTCTGAAACCGCTGTTTAGAAAAAAACGCATTTTAAGTTTTCGCAAGCTAATATCGTTTAAATGTTTTGATGAAATGATCTGGTTTTTTAAATAGTATTGTGTTGCCCAAACATCCCTTTCAAGAAATATTCATTTGAATTCCGTTTTAGTAGCCTTATGATTGAGTTATTAATGAAACGGTGAAGGGGGAGTTAGGCCCTTTTGTCATCCAACGACTTTAAAATCGGTTTTAACAGTTTGAAATTATGAAAATAAATTTTGAAAAGTTGAAAAATATTTAATGAAATCGAATAACATCAAAAATGAGTGTTATTTTCATGATTTCGTACTGTTAGAACCAGTGTCAAAGTCGTCGGATGACAAAAGTGCCTACTTCCTGCAGGTTTTTAACACAGGTAGGAAACTTTGGTGGTTGATTACAGACAATGTATGATAGTTGATAGGTAGCTGTAGCCCTATGAGACCAATTTTGATAAGTAGTATATCCATTCTAGTATCCATTTTTACGGTGGATGACAAAAGGGCCTAATTCGAGTTAGGCCCTTTTATCATCCAGTTACTCAATTGGTCTTCGATTTTTTTATAACTGGCCCTCTAATTTTCTCTTAGGTAGCCTTTCTTGACTTTTAAATTTCCCTCTGGTTAATTAGGCTTTTTGAAAATTTGCTTTTTGTTTTCTGATCAACATTTTACTTTTTAAATTTCCCTGTGATTTTTAAATTGGTTTCAAATTATTTTAATTTAATTACCTACTTTACAGGGCATAGGAGTCAGCAAAAAAGTTGACTACTGATTCCAGCTTGACTCCGGAGTCGAAATGGAAAGTTGATTCCTGACTCCGACTTGAAGTCAGTTTGACTCCGACTCCGGAGTCGACTCCTATTCCCTGCCTACTTACCTCGGATTTTTTAAAATTTTCTTTTAATTAGCCACTGATCCATAAATTGAGTAATTTTAAAAAAATCTATTGATTTTTTGCTGTTTTTACCTACCCTGTTATTTTTTGAAATGCTCTACTTAGACAGGTACAAGGTATCTTTGATTTTTTACGTAATTATTAGATTCTGATTTTTCACAATTGTATATTATTCATTTTGTTTTTTCCCAATGAAGCTAGAATTTTTAATTTGCTCATTTTTGTTTTTCTCTTAGTACTGCTTAATTTCACTTTTCTTTGTTTTTTCTGTTCTTTAATTTGTTTTTTTAAATTTTGTGCTAGGTTTTCAATTATTTTTTTTCGCATAAGTAGGTACGTCTACGTTCTCACTTTATTTGATTTTTCAATCGGCTTTTTTGATTTTGATGGTCTGTTTTGTTTTTGTTTTTTGTAATGAGAATCCATTTGAATGCAAATTATTATTATTTTTCTTCTAAGAGGCAGTCTTGTCGGTTCATAATGGACCGGAACATGGAACGGAACATGAACCGCTAAAAACCACTACGTCGTGGTACATTATTGTTTGGTCCGAAACGAAAAGAAATGCAGTGGATGGTACGAAACTGGACCAAATAAAGCGGTCCATAGCTGTGGTACGAAACCGAACCGAAATAAATAACGTTCCGTTCCGTTCCAGACCATTTTCCCTTTTTTTTGGACTTGTCTTCCCGTGAACATCGTAATTGAAGAAAATGTTATTCTTCTTTTTTCCTTATTATTTTTTTGGTATTCGATTTCAAATTTCATTAGATGAATTTTCTTACCTACTTTCTTAAAAACTTAGACGTTTTGTTACATTTCATTTAATTTCATTTGGTATTTACGTTAAAATTTGATTTTTATTTTCGACAAAATTCTTTTCAATCTCTGTGTTTCTTAGCAATAGCAATTAGCAAAAAATTTTGTAATAAAAAAAAAATGGAAAACACTGAAACAAAAGAAAAAAATGTTTAAAAATTTGGACCGGAACTGGAACTGGTACGAAACCGGAACGAAACCGGAACTCTGGACCGAAACCAGAACCGGAACAAAATTATTTCGTTCCAATTTTGGAACGGAACGGAACGGTACATTTTGGGTTCTCTTTGGTACATTTACCTGCGGTTCGGAACAAAATCATTTTGTACCGACAAGACTGCTAAGAGGTGCTCGTTTTAAAATGTTTTTTTAGTTTCGTTGAAGGCGCTCAGTTTTCAATTAGGTGCTTGATTTTCATGTTTAGTTTCAATTTATTTTTCACAATAGGTAGTGCATCAAGTTATAAAATTTTATAAAAATGTTCTTTTGATTTTCAGCGAATTCAATACCAAAGGCCAAGCACCTTGTTGTGATTTTCAGTGGCTTCAGCTTTGAGCAGATGACGATGTCCAACTTCTAGAATATCCAGAGGAAGTGAGTATCTTTTCTTTTTCAATTTCAGTTTTAGTTTTTTAAAAATAATTTACAGATTTTATGTTTTTGGGTTGGGAATATTAATATATTTCTTACCTGTGTTTACTAGCATGTAATTACTTTCATTTCTTTTTTTCAGCAAATTCAATTTAATTGCCAGAGATTTGGTGGAGATTTCCAGTGGATTCAGCTGCCCAGTAGGTACTATTGTGAAGCCTCAAGTTTTTACAAGTGAGTACTCGTTTTATTATGATTTTCAAATGAATGTTTCGTTTTCTTGTTTACTAAATTCATTTGGGGCTATCGATTTAAACCTTTTTTTTTTCTTGGTAAGTAAACACTAATTTTTGTTTTTTTTTTCAGTGTTTTGCGGATATGGAGAGAATTTTGGTGGATTTTTTCGAAGTTTTCAGATTTGGAGAGAATTTTGATGCATTTCTTCAGAAGTTTTCAGACGTGGAGAGGATTTTGATGGAATCCCCCCCCCCCAAGTGAGTACCTTCATTGTTTTTTAAATTAATTTTAGTATGTCATTTTTTTAGTTCGATTTTTTAGTTTTGCTTTAAACTGAGCTAGGTACTCGTAAATTTGCGGCTGTTTTTTAGATTCGCATTTTGTGTACCACTAACTTTTTTCCAAAGTACCTAGGTAAGCTAGATTCCCTTTAATTTCTTAATCCTCTTTTATTCAATTGGTGGATTTTTTGTTGATAATTTTTCAGTCCTGTTTACATTAATTACCTACCTACCTCTTTTTCTTTTATATTTTCTTCTGATTACAGGCGAATCCAGTGATGGAAAACTAAAATGATCAGATTCAGTTTCAATTCTCAAAATTTCTTAGTTTCAGTTTTCAGCTCCAATTTTCAGCAAATTTTGACTTTTCAAGTCAGTTTTTTAAAAAAATTATCAGGAATTTTCATTTTTTATAAAAATTTTGAGTTTTACTTAGTTTTAGTTCCAGTTTTCATTTTTTTGGTTCTCTTCATTATAATTCCAGTTCTAGTTTCAGTTTCAAGTTCAGTTTTCTGTCACTGCACAAACCCTTTGTTCGAATCAAAGCCTGTTGTCAAAATACTTATCCATTACGATTCCATAATAGGAATTTTAACTCAAACTCGCATAAAAGGTTGAAATTTTAATTTAATTTTTCATTCATATTTTTCTTTTACAATCTTTATTTTCTTTAATTCAATTTTTGCACTACTTTTTTTAAATGACTTTCAATTTTAATTATGATTTTGAAGTTCAAATTCAATTTCTGGTTTGATTTTTTCTTTGTGATTTTTTGTTTATTAATTTTTTCCGTTGTGTTCTGTTTATATAGGTATTGCAAGAGTGCAAATGAATCCATTGTTTGAATCGAAACTCATTTTCAGAGTACTGATTATAATCTTGGAAGAAATTTATCTCGAATTTACGTAAGTGTTTTAAATTTTTGATTCATCGTTTGATTGATTTTTTCTTTGTGATTTTCCGTTATTTAATTTCTCCCCTTTTCTCTATTTTCATTTTTGAAGATTGCAGATAAATCCTTTTAAATGGAATCATAGCAGATTGTAGAATTCAAAGGTAAGAATTGAAATGGTGACACACGCGATAATTTTATTTCTATTTAGAGTTTTATTTCGAATTTTGAATCCAAAAATTTTTAAGTAATTCATTTGAGAATTGAAAAAAAGTCCATTTGGAAACGTTGATCATTAAAAATGCTCATTTTTGATTGTCATCTCCTGTTTTTTGATTTTTTAATCTTGATTTTTTCAGATTTTTAAGTTCCTGGTTCCCTTTATAATATGGCCCGTCGATCGATACTTAATGATTTCAATGATTTGTTTTTCCAATGGATTCTGATACCATTCCAGGTAAGGAATAATTTTAAGTACTGCATTTATTAGGTATCATTCCAATATTCGGAATTTTCCAAATGGCATTTTTAATGAAAGAAAATTTTTCAGTCGAATTTCGTGTCAGGGAATCTTTAAAATATTTCAAACTAATATTTTCACCGTTTTACGAGTTGAGAGTAATTTTGCCGTACTGGTGAAAATAAATCTCGCATGTTTTTCTACATAATTTTTGAGGCTTTGAAATGAACTGAAGTTGAGCACCTTTTTTTTGGGGGGGGGGGGATTGGTTTCGTCTCAATTTGTTAGAATTAATTTCACATGTAAGTACAGATTTTTAATTTATTTATATGTTCTCGTTCCATTTCATTTTTTTTCACAGATGTTCCTTTTATCTGAAGAGTTTGCGAAATTCGTTGCGATTTGACTCAGATGGGATAGATTGCCGTCATTACCAAGCTGCCAATGATTGATGATTTATGTATTTTCTGGATGCGGCATCATTTCATAAATCAAAGGTAAGAATTTTAATACATAATCCGTTCGGTTTAATTTTTGTGTACCTATGAAAATTTTTTGATTTTATTTACGTTTATTTTGAACATCGATTAATATACCTTCTATCTTCACATTCGGCAAAATAGATTTCTTTTTGTCAAATGTATTGCATAATATTTTTTTGAAGGCGTCAAAACGAACTTGAAAAAAATTTCTGTAGATGATTTTTAAGCTTTATGTCGAATGGATTGCGTAATTACGCATTCGCAGGCGCAAAAACGATTTTTTGAAATACTTTTTTATGTAGATGATTTTCAAGCATTTTCAGTATTCTTTTTAAATTTAAATTGTTTTTTGTGTTTAAAGTTTCATGTTTTTGTGCTGAGATACTAGCAATTAAGTAATAATTTTCGTTGTTTTTTTTTTCAGCAAATTCAATTCAATTTTTTAATGGGTTCAGCTTTCGAGTACCTGGGCATCAAAGTGAAGTCTCAAATTTCTAGAAGTGAGTACTTGTTTTCTGATTATGATTTTTTGATAAATGTCTCCGATTTCTTGATTACCATGTTTATTTAAACCGAATTGATTGGACTTTTTTTTCGTGATAGGTAAACAATTACTTTTTCTATCTAGTACTTCTTTTAATTTTTGATTGTTGTTCTATTATTTCGATATTTTTTTTGTTTGATTTGTTTTTGTTTTTTTTTTGGTAGGCATGCCTACGTATTCAAGATTTTATGGATGAATCTGGGATTCCTACAATTTTCCCCTTCATTTCCTATCAGATGTGGAGAGAATATCAGCGGAATTTCTTCTTAACGTGAGTACCTTCGTACCTTACATTACTTTATCATTTTAGTATGATTATTGATTCAAATTTCAAGTTTTCCTTTTATCTACATACCTTGCATTTTATATAGGCATTTTTTTTTCAAATCGAAATTCTCAGACTTTTTCGTTCAGTTTTTTTTTCGAATTTTGTGACATTTTCCGAGCTGAGCTAAATTCTCTTAATTTTTTTAAATTGATGGATTTTGTTTTTAGATCAATTCATGCTATTGTTCACATCAGTAATCTTTCATTTTTCTTTTATAAATATTCCTGTCAGAATTCAAATCAAAGCTCATCTTCAAAAAAGGTATTCATTATGGTTCTATAATAGAATTTTCGACTGAAATTCGCATAAAATTCAATTTTCAGTTTGAATTTAATCTTTTTTGACTTTTCGTTTCATGTTTCAATTTATAGTTCAATTTTCGACTAACCTTTTTCGATGATTTTTAATTTTTATGAATTTTATAGTTCATTCAATTTTTGGTTTGTTTTTTGTTTAATAATTTTTGCCCTTTTTTCTGTTCATATTTCGCAGAATACGGATGAATCCGTTGTTTGAATCGAGACCTTTTTTCACATTACCTGAAAGAATTTTCATCTCAAAGTGTAGGTAAGTGTCTTGATTCTTAATTCAATTTTTGATTTGATTTGTTTTCGTGTTTTTTTTTGTTTTTTAATCGGCATAATATGTCTTTCATTTCTCCCATTTTTGTTTTTGCAGGGTACAGATTGGCCCATCGTTTGAATCAAGCAAGATCTACTTTCAAGAAGAATTTTCAACCAAGAACTCGCGTAAGTGTTTTTAATTTTGGTATTTGTTTTACGAACATTATTGTGCCTGTGTTTATTTCTTTTACTCCTACTTTTTCTATCAGATTCTTGCTGAGTGTAGATAAAATTCAAAAATGTTGAATTTCAATTCACGTTTTCGAGTTTCGACTCACTAATTCTAAAAGTGTCCAAGTACCAATTTGATTTTTTTTTTCAGGAAAGCCAAAATACGTAACATAATTTGCATTGCGCTTACGGAGCTTGTAAATTTCAATCTAATTTTTCTCAGTTCTAAATTAATTAATTGGCGTTTTTTAAATTTTAATTGATGCAGCTTGATTCAGAGAACTCAGAATTGTAAAAACTCAATTTTGAAAAAAGTGGCACTTGGACACTTTTAGAATTAGTGGGTCATTTTTCGAAAAATTTTATTTTCAAGATTTTTTTATTCATAACAATTCGACATTTTATATTAGAAATTTTATAATTCTTTTCATTTTTTATAATTCGGCATTTTATCTTCAATTTTGTTTGATTTATTTACCTATGTTTCTGATGGGTTTTTTTTCGCAGGTGTTACTTTCGCTTCAAGATTTTGCCAAATGCTTCGAGATTTGATTCGGATCAGCTGATGAAATTTGTTCCTCGGAAGATGCATCTAAGTAACTTCAACATTAACAGATTGAAAGATGGAGGTATGGCAGATACTTCAGGTATATTTTTATATGTACTTGAATTTCTTCAAATTTGAAATTTAAGTAATGAAATTTAACGATTTCAACTATTTAGGCTTTTTTTAAAAACAATATTTACAATAATTGGTGTCTAAATATCATGTACCTACGTTTTACCTGTTCCCTCCTCCCCATTGAAATGTAATCTGTTTTGTTTTTTTTCGCAGATGTTCATTTTGCTTTGCCATCAGTTGACTGAAGATGGATTCATGATTCGGTCAGATGTTATCAGAGGAATCTTTCACCTGATTGAATGGAATTTTATTTGTAGATTTATTATCAGACTGCTTTATAATCGGCGATCGACGAATTTGCTGGATGGAGAATCATTGCACAATACAAGGGTAAGAATTTGAATAATTCATATTTAATTCGTTTGTTTTTTCTAGACATAGTTTTGCTTTTACACATTTTTTAATTTTATATCGTATTTGCTTTGAAATTTGATATTAAAAATTGAAGATTTGCTAGAAAGGTGGATAGGATACCTTTCAGTGTCATCCATTTTCCTAGTGAAATTGGCAGTTTCAGCGCCGAAATTCGCTAAATTTATTCCATTGTGTCAAATGGGTTGCATAACTGTGCATTTGCAGGCACAAAATTGAACTCTTTGAAAAACTTATTTAAATTTATTATTAGTTTTCGCAGGAAAAATTCCGAAATAGACCGCAGTTCACGTCCTAAATCATCGTTTATTTGAAATAAGGGAAACTGAAGCTGGAAATGGATTCTATGAATTCGAACATATACCTTAGGACCCTTCAATCATCTTTTATTCTTCGGTAAGATGATTAATAATCATTTTCATTTATTTTTATCACGAAAATTAGTCACCTTTTAATATTTTTATTGATTTTTTTCAGTTTTAGTAAAACTGGAAATTTTTACATTGAATTTTCTCAAAATTAGCTTTCATTGTGTCGAATGAGTTGCAGATCAGTACATTTGCAGACGAAAAATCAAACTTCAATTATTTTCGATCATATTTTTTCGTCCGATAAAGAGAAAGGTTTAAATATTTTCAAAAAAAGATTCCCGAATTAGAAGTGAAAGACCTTTCAATAGGTATCTCTTATTTTTGTGGAAAAATTAGTGCTTTTTTGTACTAAAATATTCGGCCAAATCGAGATTTTTGCGGCTCATTGATGGTCATTGGTCAGTTACTCTAAAATGAAATTTTAACACATTTTAAAGAATTTATGATTTTATTGTACAAATGTAATTATTGTTTGTACAATCAGCTGATATATATAAAAACAATTTAATGATTATTTATATTTCAAAGTTTATTCGAAATAAGGTTATAATGTTCATATTTTCAATTTTTTTTCGCAGGTATACCTTGGCTCCGTGAGCTGAACAAATTCCATGGGAAGACGTGGTTCAATCCGCTGGTTATGATTGTTTCTTCAGGAAATGGGATTTTCTTTATAAAATTTTGAATTTGAGCAATAAATTCTGGGGTTACGACTTCTTTCGCTGATTTTTTTAAAAATTTTATAATAAAAATAAGCATAATTGAGTATCATAGGTATAATATTTAATTTTTTTAATTTTTTATATAAGGCCCCCAAATGGGAGCTGGATCAGATCCAGTTCCAACTCCTAGTCGCACGTCCACGTCGTGGGGGCTGGGACCTCGCCGTAGTCCGGCGTGCTAACGCGACAGGGGGGGCGTGCCAAGCACGCTGCTTTGGAATTATAAAAAATTAATGGTAGTTTCGGCCTCGGTGGGACAAAATTGGATAATTTTGAACTTGGTGGGACCAAATTTGGTAATTTTGGACTTGGGCAAAATTGTGTTAGGTGTCGCCTTATGCAGGGTCATCCTAATACTCGGTATCGGATTACCCTGCATGAGTTGATCCGGTGAGTGAATCGTGTAACGTCATCGGTGCCCACCGCGGTGGTAGTCTGAGCGCGGGGCCCATCGATGTGGGGCCTTTGCCGGTACCTTTTTCTCTCAACGGTCAGGGATTTGTCTTATAGTTGTAGGACTTTCTTATGACCTGCGTAATGTGCGAAATCTTGTGGCTTTGCTGAGGGTCTTTGATCCCCATATCTACCTTGGCAAATCCGGGATGGAGGGCATTACGTGGCTCGTTGCGTAATAGGTGTCTGGTCTTTTCATCGTAACTAGCAAAATTTGAAGATGGTCGGACCCGGACGCTCTTTTTAGTATCCTAAATTTTTCCATTTTCTTCACTTTCACTTTCATTTTCACTTTTTGGATTTTTGGATTTTTTGCGGTACTAAAAAGAGCGTCCGGGTCCGACCATCTTCAAATTTTGCTAGTTACGATGAAAAGACCAGACACCTATTACGCAACGAGCCACGTAATGCCCTCCATCCCGGATTTGCCAAGGTAGATATGGGGATCAAAGACCCTCAGCAAAGCCACAAGATTTCGCACATTACGCAGGTCATAAGAAAGTCCTACAACTATAAGACAAATCCCTGACCGTTGAGAGAAAAATGTACCGGCAAAGGCCCCACATCGATGAGCCCCGCGCTCAGACTACCACCGCGGTGGGCACCGATGACGTTACACGATTCACTCACCGGATCAACTCATGCAGGGTAATCCGATACCGAGTATTAGGATGACCCTGCATAAGGCGACACCTAACACAATTTTGCCCAAGTCCAAAATTACCAAATTTGGTCCCACCAAGGCCGAAACTACCATTAATTGTTTATAATTCCAAAGCAGCGTGCTTGGCACGCCCCCCTGTCGCGTTAGCACGCCGGATTACGGCGTGGTCCCAGCCCCCACGACGTGGACGTGCGACTAGGAGTTGAAGCTGGATTTGATCCAGCTCCCGTTCAGGGGCCATGAAATAATCTAATTATTTACTTTTTAAAGATATAGTTGAAAATGTGCAACAATCTTATTTAAAAATGTATGTAAGCTTTCCAAAATTGTTCAAAAATAATGTTATCTACTTAAAATAAAATCAATTGACTGAATTAAAGATTAGTTTTTGTGAAAAAAAAATCAATACGTTACGATTCAAAATGAGCTATGTGTAAAATAATTGGTAAAATTTGATGTCACTCACCAACTCCTCTTTCCATGTTGATTCTTCCTTCTTCGTCGATTTTCATTCTTTCCAAATACTAATAAGAATAAGGGGGAAAAAACTAGGTAAGCAGGTCAGCAGGTATTCAATGCAACAATTCAAAACGATATTACATTCTAAAACAATATCAATTTCATATGCACAATGTTTGAAAAAAAAAAAATACTGTATCGAAGATCATCTTAAACAGACAAAATTCAGGCAAATAATTTCAAAAATTTTATAAACTTGGATTTTCAAAATGCATTCACTGAATGAAGCAAAAACAAAAATTTTTTGTCATTTGCATTGGCCGCCAAAAAAAAAGGGTATTAAATTTTAAAAAAATCAAGTGGGTAAAGTAAAACGGGAAAAGAAATATTGAAAAGAAAAAAAAACAAGTTAGTACCCAGAAAAACGATAGGAATTAATTTTATAGCGAAAATTCAAGGCAGTTTAAAAAATAATGAATAAAAATTGAAGCAAATTAATTTTGAAAATGGCATAAATTTAAAAAACTTACCCATGTCTGGCATCCGATGTGATCTAAATGGATTTTGTACTATTTTCACTGCTAAATAACTCGGCAACAAATTTAAAATCTAAAAATTTGAAAAAAATTTTATCACAACAAATTTTACCAACTATTCAGGAAATAAAATGAAGAACTGATAAAATTTTAAAAGTAAAGCAAATTAATTTTGAAAATGGCATAAATAATTTAAAAAAAACTTACTCATGTTTGGCATCCGATGCGTGATCCGAGTGAACTTCAAAATCAAACTGGTACTATTTTCACTGGTAAATAACTATGCAACAATTGAAATAATTAAAATTTGAAAATTATTTCACCATGAAAAATGTTTTCCAAAAATTTGGGGGAAAAATGAAGAACTGATAAAATTTAAAATGAAAGCAAAACTAATTTAGAAAATGGCATAAATAATTTAAAAAACTTACCCGTGTTCGGCATTCGATTTGATAAACTGGTGCTTTTTCACTGGTAAATAACCCTGCAACAATTAAAATCATAATTTAAAATATAAAAATTTGAAAAGAATGTTACCATAAAAAAATTTAACAGGAAAAAAATGAAGAACTGATTACGTAAATCTAAGTTGGTAGGTAAGTACATTTTTTTCAACAAAAAAAGAAGGTATTTACATTAAGTAGGTAAATTAAATTAACACCAAAATCGTACGAAAAACACGTGAAATTTTTTTCTAAAAAATGAAAATTGAAAATCAAAGTAAACTGAATTTGAGCAAAAAATAAAACGAAAAATATTATGGTATTGAAGAAGCAAACAAAAAGGAATGATTTCAAATTTTAAAAAAAGAATCACTTAAGTTAGGTACTTACTTTAGTTTTAATTACTGTAGGTAGCAAACAAACTTGTAAATAACTCACTCGAGTCTGGTATCCTTGGTAAAATGATTATCCATTGAAACTTCTACTTCACTGAACACCATGTCTGCAATCAGAAAATAACAATTAAACATTTTTAAAACAATGAAATGGTCATTGGTGCGTAAGAATATCGAAAGAAAATAATTTTATTCTAAAAAAAAAATGAAACACGACAAAAATTTTGCTATTGAAAGGTTGAAAAGTTTCGATATTAGGTAAGAAAATAATAAAAGCTGAAAATTCGTCGAAATTAATCAAAAAATCATTTTAACACGCATATTGAAGTCGCATCATGTTGAATGCCCTGCAGAAAAGAAGGTATGCAACCCAATAGACACTCATGCCACAATAATTGAATAACACGAGTCTTCGGTCATAGAATAAAAGGTAGAATACTTCCTCGTGTTACCCAGATCACTGGAAACTGACCTGAAATCAGCCAAATACGGCCAAATACATTTTACATATGAATAAAGGTAAGTAAATAAACAGATACATTAAATTAAAAAATATTAAAATTGAAAATACCTACCTGCAAACTAATATTATTGAAAGTTTTCATCTCGAAAACTGATTAATTATATTTACATTTCTTCATTGCTGTGCTGCTGATTGATGCTGGCTCCGGTGGTTCCTGTACACACAATTTTATCTATTGAAAAAAAAAAGTTGAATTACAAAAATTATCTACAAAAAAGAAAAGAAAAATGATACCTATAGGGTAATAATATCAAAACGATTATTAAGGCCATAAAAATTGGGCGAATAAAAAGAAGAGATTTAAAACTACGTTTCTTCTTATTTTTACACATTTCCTGCAATTTTCAAAAAAAAATCTCAAAATTTCCGATTTTCTTTTTTTCCTTTTGGAAAAAAGAAAGATCAATCGTATCGTTTTACATTTTCAGTCATGTTTTCTATCTTCAGGTAAGTAAAACATTTTTCAATTAAAAATGGTGAATTTTTTCCTTTAAAAAAATGTAAATAAATCTTGAATAATTTTTTTAAAATTTTCATAATTTTTTTTTCTATTTTTAAAACGAAATTTGTTTTTTTTGAAAAAATGTCTCTATCCAGAAGAAAACATGACCAAAAACGAATGAAAAAATGACTTTTCGTTGAAAAAAACTAAAACACAACATATTCATTTACGAAATATTGGAAAAATGATCAAATAATTTAAATCAGACAGAAAAATTAAAGAGAATAACTTACCCTTTCATCCTTTGGCATTTATTAGAAACATTATCCAATATCTTTTGTAAATTGTGGTGATAGTATCAATTTTCTTTGAAATGAATACTCGACGAATATGGTATGCTAGCACTCGATCTAACCTTGAAAAAAGAAATAAATATTACAATTACGTAGTCTCAATTTTAAAATTGAAAAAAAGAAAAAATGAAACAAGCAATGATAATTTGAAAAAAAATTAGAAAAAGTGAAAAAAATCAATTCTACACAACTTACCTACAGCCCCGCACGATGGATTCACACAAATTACTTCCATATGTGAGAACACCACCTGTAAAAAAAAAAATAAATAAGAAAAAACATTACTTTTGTGATGAGGAAGAGGAAGTACGTAATATTTTCATATAGGTAATTAGAAAGATCTGATGAGGAGTACTTGTCTGATTAAAAGAATCCAAAAAATAAAAACGCAAGCATTAAAAAACACCGGATACTTTAGTGAATGGAAAAAATTAAACAATTATTCCGAATATTGAAGGATTTGATCAAGTTGAAAATAAGTTACCTACACCTAGATGTCCAACGTGAAACTGAATAAGCTTTGCATGAGGACGCTCAACTTGAGGATCCCAGGTGTCCGTTTCAGGTTAAGGATAAAAATAACTCATGAAAATGTATTTTAGGGATCAAAAAACAAACATTTTGATTTCCAATTTTAAAACTTTTCAATTTTGGTACCTACTTCACCTCAACCACAATGAAATCTCATTTTTCTTTTTATAAAGGAAAAAGGGGTTAGAAATAAAACTTGAGGGGTTAAAAAACATGTATTTCGATTCCTTGAAAGATACGTCATTAAAAATGTCTAATTTGGACCTTCCCCTCCTCCTTAAGGACCAATTTTTTACATTATAAATTTTTTTAACGAATTTAATAATTTTGATGCGATTATTCAGTCATTTTAACATGATATTTGATTATTTTAACAAAATTTTATGGTTTTGATGAGAATTAGTTATGAAACCGCATTCAGTTTTTTTTTTTTGTAGGAAAAGGGCCTTAGAAATGAAACTTGAGAGGTTAAAATACATGCATTTTGATTCCTCGAAAAATGTGTCATTAAAAATATCTGATTAGGACCTTCCCCTCCTCACAAAGGACCAATTTTTGATATTATAAAATTTTTTAGTGAATTTAATATGATTTTGATGCAATTATTTAGTCATTTTAATAAAATTTTGGTTATTTTAACGAAAATTTCAATGTTTTCGGTGAGAATTTAGTACCAAATTTTGATGGATTAAAGTATTATCGTTGTATTTACTTTCCTTCTTTTTTGTGAAGACCCTGATTTTGAATTACAAGCGAGTTATTTTGGATTTAGAAATAAACATGGGAGATCAAAAAAAGAACGAGGTTGAATCGAAATTATAGGATAATTTCCAACAATAAAAACCGCTAAAAGAGACAAAAAGCATGTGGTTATAAGAAAAGTCATACGAAAACTTATTAAAATATGTAGGTAGGTAGAGGTACTCACCAAAGTATCCTGAGATAAGGTTTCTTCTGCCTCTTGCGTTCAATACAAAAACTTCATGAATCTGCTGGAAAAGGTTAACACTCGAATTCGCATCTTGATATATAGCCTGTAAAACCATGAAATTATTAGCGAAAAAATCGCTAGCTAAAAAACAAATAAAAATAGTATCTAACACAGAGAAAACACTGACAAAAAAATTGAAAAATACATTGGTCAAAAATGGTCTGAAAAAAGACCATTATCTCGGAAACCAAACGAAATGAGGCCGAACCGAACGCGCCGTTGAATTCCCCGTGCCCGAAAACCTCAATTTAGACACCTCGCACGTCAGTGGCGTAGAAAAGGAGGGGGGCAAAGGAGGCGATTGCCCCCCACCATAGCCTTTAAAAAATATGGTATAATGGGGAAAAAGTTGCAAAAATTGGGGAAAATGGTCTATTTTAGACATCAAAAATTCAATTTTTTCAAAGCTTCGCCCTCGCTTCACTCGGGCTTGAATATGGTTCTCCGTCGATCTCAGTTTTAATGAACGTTCTGAGAGAAGCGTGCGAAAAAAGGCTTATTTTTGTACTTCTAATCTGACTCCTGTGTCCATTTTACATAGTTGGGTTAGTCTTTTTATTACACACCCCCTACATCAGACTCGGTTATAAGTACACTACGAAAAAATACTTGCTATGTTTCAAAACGACCACAGAAAATTTGACATAACTCGTTCTTGTCCCCCCTTGACGAAATCCTGGCTACGCCACTGTCCCACGTCGATCAAATTTTTTACCCACAAAATGTGCACAGCGACTATAGGTTCGTCGATTCGGACCATTCCAACGGAGTTCCAGGGGAAAATCGCCGGAATTGACCGGAAGTCAAAAGTGACCTCATCAAAAGAACCGCGTCGACGAGCCGAGTCCGATGGCACCCACGGCTCGTCGATTGGCACCCTTCCCGCTGAGCTTTGGGTGCAAATAGCCGGAATTGACCGGAAGTCAAAAGTGACCTCATCATAAGAACCGCGTCGACAAGCCGAGTCCGATGGCACCCACGGCTCGTCGATTGGCACCCTTCCAGCTGAGCTATGGGTGCAAATAGCCGGAATTGACCGGAAGTCAAAAGTGACCCCATCAAAAGAACCGCGTCGACGAGCCAAGTCCGATGGCACCCACGGCTCGTCGATTGGCACCCTTCCCGCTGAGCTTTGGGTGCGAATAGCCGGAATTGACCGGAAGTCAAAAGTGACCCCATCAAAAGAACCGCGTCGACGAGCCGAGTCCGATGGCACCCACGGCTCGTCGATTGGCACCCTTCCAGCTGAGCTATGGGTGCAAATAGCCGGAATTGACCGGAAGTCAAAAGTGACCCCATCAAAAGAACCGCGTCGACGAGCCGAGTCCGATGGCACCCACGGCTCCTCGATTGGCACCCTTCCCGCTGAGCTATGGGTGCAAATGGCCGGAATTGACCGGAAGTCAAAAGTGACCCCATCAAAAGAACCGCGTCGACGAGCCGAGTCCGATGGCACCCACGGCTCGTCGATTGGCACCCTTCCCGCTGAGCTATGGGTGCAAATGGCCGGAATTGACCGGAAGTCAAAAGTGACCCCATCAAAAGAACCGCGTCGACGAGCCGAGTCCGATGGCACCCACGGCTCCTCGATTGGCACCCTTCCCGCTGAGCTATGGGTGCAAATGGCCGGAATTGACCGGAAGTCAAAAGTGACCCCATCAAAAGAACCGCGTCGACGAGCCGAGTCCGATGGCACCCACGGCTCGTCGATTGGCACCCTTCCCGCTGAGCTATGGGTGCAAATGGCCGGAATTGACCGGAAGTCAAAAGTGACCCCATCAAAAGAACCGCGTCGACGAGCCGAGTCCGATGGCACCCACGGCTCCTCGATTGGCACCCTTCCCGCTGAGCTATGGGTGCAAATGGCCGGAATTGACCGGAAGTCAAAAGTGACCCCATCAAAAGAACCGCGTCGACGAGCCGAGTCCGATGGCACCCACGGCTCGTCGATTGGCACCCTTCCAGCTGAGTTATGGGTGCAAATAGCCGGAATTGACCGGAAGTCAAAAGTGACCTCATCAAAAGAACCGCGTCGACGAGCCGAGTCCGATGGCACCCACGGCTCGTCGATTGGCACCCTTCCAGCTGAGTTATGGGTGCAAATAGCCGGAATTGACCGGAAGTCAAAAGTGACCTCATCAAAAGAACCGCGTCGACGAGCCGAGTCCGATGGCACCCACGGCTCGTCGATTGGCACCCTTCCCGCTGAGCTTTGGGTGCAAATCGCCGGAATTGACCGGAAGTCAAAAGTGACCCCATCAAAAGAACCGCGTCGACGAGCCGAGTCCGATGGCACCCACGGCTCCTCGATTGGCACCCTTCCCGCTGAGCTATGGGTGCAAATGGCCGGAATTGACCGGAAGTCAAGCCGAGTCCGATGGCACCCACGGCTCGTCGATTGGCACCCTTCCCGCTGAGCTATGGGTGCAAATAGCCGGAATTGACCGGAAGTCAAAAGTGACCCCATCAAAAGAACCGCGTCGACGAGACGAGTCCGATGGCACCCACGGCTCGTCGATTGGCACCCTTCCCGCTGAGCTATGGGTGCAAATAGCCGGAATTGACCGGAAGTCAAAAGTGACCCCATCAAAAGAACCGCGTCGACGAGCCGAGTCCGATGGCACCCACGGCTCGTCGATTGGCACCCTTCCCGCTGAGCTTTGGGTGCAAATAGCCGGAATTGACCGGAAGTCAAAAGTGACCTCATCAAAAGAACCGCGTCGACGAGCCGAGTCCGATGGCACCCACGGCTCGTCGATTGGCACCCTTCCCGCTGAGCTTTGGGTGCAAATCGCCGGAATTGACCGGAAGTCAAAAGTGACCCCATCAAAAGAACCGCGTCGACGAGCCGAGTCCGATGGCACCCACGGCTCGTCGATTGGCACCCTTCCCGCTGAGCTATGGGTGCAAATCGCCGGAATTGACCGGAAGTCAAAAGTGACCTCATCAAAAGAACCGCGTCGACGAGCCGAGTCCGATGGCACCCACGGCTCGTCGATTGGCACCCTTCCCGCTGAGCTATGGCTGCAAATAGCCGGAATTGACCGGAAGTCAAAAGTGACCCCATCAAAAGAACCGCGTCGACGAGCCGAGTCCGATGGCACCCACGGCTCGTCGATTGGCACCCTTCCCGCTGAGCTTTGGGTGCAAATCGCCGGAATTGACCGGAAGTCAAAAGTGACCCCATCAAAAGAACCGCGTCGACGAGCCAAGTCCGATGGCACCCACGGCTCGTCGATTTCGCCGGAATTGACCGGAAGTCAAAAGTGACCCCATCAAAAGAACCGCGTCGACGAGCCGAGTCCGATGGCACCCACGGCTCGTCGATTGGCACCCTTCCCGCTGAGCTATGGGTGCAAATAGCCGGAATTGACCGGAAGTCAAAAGTGACCACATCAAAAGAACCGCGTCGACGAGCCGAGTCCGATGGCACCCACGGCTCCTCGATTGGCACCCTTCCCGCTGAGCTATGGGTGCAAATAGCCGGAATTGACCGGAAGTCAAAAGTGACCTCATCAAAAGAACCGCGTCGACGAGCCGAGTCCGATGGCACCCACGGCTCCTCGATTGGCACCCTTCCCGCTGAGCTATGGGTGCAAATGGCCGGAATTGACCGGAAGTCAAAAGTGACCCCATCAAAAGAACCGCGTCGACGAGCCGAGTCCGATGGCACCCACGGCTCGTCGATTGGCACCCTTCCCGCTGAGCTATGGGTGCAAATAGCCGGAATTGACCGGAAGTCAAAAGTGACCACATCAAAAGAACCGCGTCGACGAGCCGAGTCCGATGGCACCCACGGCTCGTCGATTGGCACCCTTCCAGCTGAGCTATGGGTGCAAATAGCCGGAATTGACCGGAAGTCAAAAGTGACCCCATCAAAAGAACCGCGTCGACGAGCCGAGTCCGATGGCACCCACGGCTCGTCGATTGGCACCCTTCCCGCTGAGCTTTGGGTGCAAATAGCCGGAATTGACCGGAAGTCAAAAGTGACCCCATCAAATGAACCGCGTCGACGAGCCGAGTCCGATGGCACCCACGGCTCGTCGATTGGCACCCTTCCCGCTGAGCTATGGGTGCAAATCGCCGGAATTGACCGGAAGTCAAAAGTGACCTCATCAAAAGAACCGCGTCGACGAGCCGAGTCCGATGGCACCCACGGCTCGTCGATTGGCACCCTTCCCGCTGAGCTATGGGTGCAAATCGCCGGAATTGACCGGAAGTCAAAAGTGACCTCATCAAAAGAACCGCGTCGACGAGCCGAGTCCGATGGCACCCACGGCTCGTCGATTGGCACCCTTCCCGCTGAGCTATGGGTGCAAATGGCCGGAATTGACCGGAAGTCAAAAGTGACCCCATCAAAAGAACCGCGTCGACGAGCCGAGTCCGATGGCACCCACGGCTCGTCGATTGGCACCCTTCCCGCTGAGCTATGGGTGCAAATAGCCGGAATTGACCGGAAGTCAAAAGTGACCCCATCAAAAGAACCGCGTCGACGAGCCGAGTCCGATGGCACCCACGGCTCGTCGATTGGCACCCTTCCCGCTGAGCTTTGGGTGCAAATAGCCGGAATTGACCGGAAGTCAAAAGTGACCCCATCAAATGAACCGCGTCGACGAGCCGAGTCCGATGGCACCCACGGCTCGTCGATTGGCACCCTTCCCGCTGAGCTGTGGGTGCAAATCGCCGGAATTGACCGGAAGTCAAAAGTGACCCCATCAAAAGAACCGCGTCGACGAGCCGAGTCCGATGGCACCCACGGCTCGTCGATTTACACCCTTCCAGCGGAGTTCCAGGTGAAAATCGCTGGGTTTGACCGGAAGTCAAATGTGACCCCACCACTTTCTTGGTAACCAAAAGAGTCTCTCTATCTGCGCAACAGAGTTAACACAGTAACTAAAAAAAATGCCTTTAAGTACTCTCCTACTAACACTCCAACTGAAAAAACAATTCATGCATCTTATTGACGTATCCATGTTCTAAGATTTCTGCTTTAAAACAAAAAACATGTTCATTTTTACTTATCCATTTCGTGAATTTGGACAAAAGTTGACTTTTTTCTAGGTGCGGATGGTTGATGGTTGGTCGGCGCTGCAGAAAAATGCCTGTAACTTGATTCAACAATCAAAGTTCAATATTTGAAAAAGTAATTTTTCACTGATTGGCAGTAAAATTACACTGGTTACCAGGAGAATCAATGGAATTTTACTGGCTTATCAGTGACTCGATTTTCTCTATTTGGATTCAATGAAGAAAGCAAGAACATAATAGTACCTCCTACCTATGTCCTGGAGAATATAATACCTTCAAAACAAAATTTTGTTATTCATTTCCTGTTTGTGTTCATGCTTCTTTTATTTATTTCTGGGTCAAATGAAATGACTCCCCTCCCCCCCCCCCCTATAAAAAATTGCCTAACCATGTAAATGATCTACAATTGCAAGAATTTGACAATGACAGTTTTTCTTTTTCTTCTTCTATTTTTTTTTTTTTTTTTTTAAATTCTCATTTATGTATGTATACGACGATTTTGAAACGAATGTGCAATCTTTAGAAATAAATGAGTGCTATTGAAAAAAGTTTAATTCGCTGCCTTGTAAAACATCACAAAAATTTTTCAAAAATGAACCTAGTAAGAGAACTTTTGGTATGGTTGTGCAAAATATATGGCCACTTCTTGTAGGCTCTTGGGAGATCACCACACCACTGTCTTGAGAAAAACAAAAAAAAAAAGTTTCAAAGCTATATTTAATTCATCATACTTCATCATTTAACAATATTTTTTCTAAAATCACAGCGATTTTTGAAAACGTTGGACGACCATCAGGAAGAAAACTCCAGCATTTTCGCATTAAATGGAATCTAAATGTTGAAAATCATATTTTTGGTTTAGCTTGAAAAAATTCGAAAACATCTAGCACATACCTATACCCCGCCATTAAGTCCATATGTGCAATAAAATTTAATACATACATTTTGTCAGAACAATTGGGAGGTTTTTCCATGCGATATCCCGAATGTAAAGCTTGGTATAATTTTTCCATCTCCATAAATGAGGGATAAGGAGAACCACCTAGAGTAAAAATTTCCCACAGCAGGATACCATACGACCATCTGAAAAAATAAGCGAATAACCGATTTGATGAAATTTTGAATAATTTGAGAAAACGAATTCAATCAGTGATAGAGCATGAAAATCTGATATATTTAACTCACACATCGGACTGAGTTGAAAAAATGCTATGGCATAATGCTTCAGGAGCCATCCATTTCAATGGTAATCTACCATCTGATTTTCTCCTGTAGTAGTCTTTATTCTGAATATCCCTGGCTAATCCAAAATCACCTATTTTCATGGTATAATTTTCAGAAACGAGGATATTTCGAGCAGCAAGGTCACGATGAATGCACTGAAAATATAAAATTAAATGCACTCATTACAAATCATAAATCCACAATGTTTGGTTAATGCTTAACTGCGCCTAAGCAATTTACATATAAACAAAAGTATACTTTTATAGAAGCCAAGTATTCCATTCCTTCGGCTACTTCGAGAGCGAAGTTCAGTAACTTTTTCACTGACAATTCGCTCAATGGTTTGGTATTATTTCCAGATAGAATGTGTCTTCGAAGGAAATCACGTAAGTTTCCATGGTAAGCGAATTCTGTTATTATCAGCAAATCTCCGTCTTGGGTACAACATCCAAGTAATTTTAGAACATTATCATGTGTTCCAATTGATTTCATTATTTCCATTTCAGACACAAGATCAATCATATCAGAATCAGAGCTGTTATCTGTGAAAAAAAAATGAAGTTTACAATGCCAGGTAATTTTATTCTTAAATTTTTATGAGCAGAAAATTACACCAACTTTTTAACATTTTTACAGCCACAGTCGTGGTGGGATATTCTGGTAAAATACCGAGTGCCTCGCCTTTCACTACTTTTCCAAACTCGCCTTCTCCTAGACTTTCCCCCAGAACCAGTTTACTTCTTGGAAATTCCCATTTGTCATCTAATGGTAAAATGTAGTGTGTTTGTGACAATGTATTCGTGGAATTTTTCGGAATCGACGTGGTTGCATATTCGATTGTGACATTCGGTAATTTCTGAAAATTTTAAAGTTGAAATAGTTAAGTAGGTACCTACTTCATAAAAAAAACGGAGTGAAAAATTCCCCCTCAAAGTTGTCGTATATTTACCAATATATTTAATGATTCTCCATCCAAGTTGATTTGGTTTTTAACAATGACATTTTTGATGCACTGTCTCACAGCGATTGTCTCCATGTCCACTGCATTCATTCTCTGTTGCATTTGCTTCAATTTTTGGGCAGTTTTTGCGATGATTTTTCGACGACGGAGAAAATGGCAGGAAACCAGCAAGAGCAACGTTACAACAATTGCAAGAAATATAGCTGCCCCATAAATAACGACAACCGATACATCTTTTTTAGGAGCCTCCAAACCCTGTTTTGGGACAGATACCTTGAAATGTTCTCCAATTGATACATTGACATAGTCATGTCCTGCTAAAATGTCGTGCTCTTGATCAAAATTAGTCGTTGGGTTTGATGAATTTTTTAATAGTTGGCAAATAAGTTGGTTTGAAGAGATGGATTTTACTTCACAATTATAATCGCCAACATTCACAGTGATGTCAGTTTTGTGACATGCGTTGTTTATATCATGACCTTGAATGATGACAAAGTGTTTATCATCAATTAGAACAGACGAATTGAAAAAATAATTAAATTTGGGATTAGGGAATAATAAAAACTTGAATCCTTCAATCTCCAGATTCGAAATATTTTCACCTGTGGTCTTGTTTTTCAATGAATATTCCATTTCCAAGGGATATTTTACATTTAACGAACCATTGTGTATGTTCGGTATATGGGGTGAGAGACATTTGATAGTGGAATTAATTTGGATGCTGCATGAACTGCTGTAATTTTGATTTCCATCAAATACGTTAAATATCAATTCTTGATTTGGTATAAGGCTTATATTATGTATCAATATTGTGACACCACCGGCAGGAATACCAGTTGGTTTAATGTTGAATCCGTTTTCGTCACGCGATCTATCTCGGATGTATTTAAAGGAGTTGTTGGAGAAATCGGATACATTCTTCCCATCAAATTCGGCAACAACTTTCATCTCTTTTTCAGGAGATGAATTGGTAATGCATTTTATCTCATTCGAAGTATGAGAAAACACTTGACTGGTTGTGTTACCGATGAAAACCTGAATGTGTTTCACAGAATTGAAATTTTCACCCTCAATCGTTAGTACAGTACCGCCATAAGTAGGCCCCTCATGTGGTGAAATGTTCAGAATTTTTGGACCTGTTAATGCGGACTTTTCTGGTTTTATGCAATTATTAGTAAAATTCGTCGATGTACGATATTCACACGAGTTTGTGCTCTGGCACCATTCACATTTGTATGTTTCATGTAACATAATACAAGTAGTTTGGTCATGAGCCATATGTTGACATTTTTTATAACCATAAGTAACCAATGATGAAGTGTAAAGAATATGAGAAGAATCTGAACTTCTACTTTGCCAAAAAATTGCAAAATCAACTGTAATATTGGAAGAATTGAATGCATATTCAAATATCCAATCTTTACAAGAGATTGATTTGTCATTTTTCACTGAAGCATTGGTTATGTGGCTTCTTCCTTCAATATTGAATGAACATTTCAAATTAGGCATCTCTATGCAAATATCAAAGTTGACATTGACATTCTCAATACTAAAGTCCTTGTACTTTCCGGAAGGAATTCTTGTGCTGTTCAGTGTATATGGAATATTTCCACAGTTTTTGGCTGCATCGTGTGTGCATATTTTCTCCTTCGGACACCAGTCACAATTATTGGACTTGGAATTGAAGCATGTTTCGCAAGAGTTCTGTTTTTTGCAGTCAAAGTTGTCATCTGATAGTAACTCAGTGACTCCGAGTAGTGAATATAACCCAAACGTTATCCAAAAAATTAGTGATTTATAAAATAACTCCATTTTCCTCAAAAATCAAAAAATCACAACTCATGTAACCTTATTCTTCATTAGATGGATGTCTTGAATTTTTAGGTGAGATACATTAACCAACACGGAGTAAGTATTAATTATGCTCTTCAATTGCGGCAATACTACCTGAAAGAGGTAAATAAAAATAGGCATGTGTGAAAAAAGGGTTTCTTTTGAGTAGGTATACCTAGATTCATATTTGTGTAAGGCTTTGTAAATTTTATATTCAATTTTTAAAATTATAAAAAAGCAAGTTGTTTTTTTCTTTCTTTTTTTTACTCATGTCGGATAACATGTAAATAGGTACATAGATAGCAAAGCTGGGCATGATTTAGATCATTTGATCTTAAGATCAAAGATCATTGTGCCAAAATGATCTTGATCTTGATCTGATCTAGATCATGTTTTTCAAAATCAAAAATATCATTTTTCAATATCATTTTTAAGTTTTTGTATTACTTCGTAATTCTGAGTAATTTCGTTTGTAATTTTGGTATTTCTATACATTTTTATCAATTCTGAAATTTTTCCCTCCAATTTTTCTTTTCAGGTTAGACATTTTTTCAACTCTATGGTCGGTATTTTTTCTAAAATGCATGTTTTTCAACTCAAGAAACTTGTTCTCGATATGAAATATTTTCTCCAAGCTTTTAGCCCTGAAAATGTTTTCTTAAAATTTCAATTTTTGCAGCTCTTGAAATTTTTCAGATTCAAATTTTTTTCAAATCATTTTCCAGCTCTAAAATTTTTATAATCAAAAAATTTAAAATGTTGAAAAATTAAAAAATTAAAAATTTTAAAGAAAAAATTTCAAAATTGAGAAAGAAATTATTGTGGTGCGGAAAAAAATTCGAAAGGTGAAAAAATAGAAATCTTGAGAAAATAGTACCTACAGATAGGGACGACGATTTTTAGCACTGAACTGTCGGAGTGCTGTAAATCAGAAGTTTCAAGGTGAACGTCATAAATAATTTTAAGCCTGAAATGAAAGAAAAGAACTGAAATCAGATGAAAAGATCAAGCTTTCTTCCCATTGAAGAAATATGAATTTGTTCAGGAAGGGTTGAAAAAATAAAATAAAATCACCTCTTAGCTAAATTACGATGAATAAGTACAGAAAAAAATCGAATGATCTTGATCAGAATTATATTTTATTTTTCGATCTTAATCTGATCTGAGATCATTTTGTAAATGATCTTGTCCAGGTCTGGTAGATAGACTACCTATCTGTATTTTTCCCCGTTTCCGTATATTCAAATCCAATAGTGTGTCCGATTGATTTTAAATTGATTTAGGGATATTTACTTATTTTGGTTGGTGATGTACGGATGGCATTTCGGGGGGGGGGGAGTTGTAAATGAAAATCCCACCTCGCTACGTACTTATTTCTAACTACCTACCTACTTAAATAGCTGATGTTACTGATATTTCAATTTGAAAAAAAAAAATGAATCAATGATTGTCAGACGACATTTAATCAATGGCATAAGTTCTTAAAGTCCACATATTGGGGGAAAAAACTCCGAATTTCCGACTCAAATTCGTGAATAATTTAGAAAAATTATTCAGGCACGAAATGAACTAATTTTGGAAAGTAGACTGAATGGCACATATTGGCGACAGAACAATTTTTTTCAACTATTTCTTTCATTCTTTCTCTCATTTATTTCATAATTGTTATTCAATTTTGATGTTGGTCGTTTCAATGTGAATGTGAGAGAAATGAATTTGACTTGAATGAAGCGAGGGCGAAATTTTCAAAACTCATTTTAACGTGCCATAATGTGGATTAATTTTTGATTACCTATCTTCATTTCTGATATTACGTAGGTACTTTTCAGTTTTGTTCAGATATGATCATATAAGCCCAGATCTGTTCCAAATGTTCCAATATTACGATTTTGCTGGGGATTTGCTCGTATTTGATCAAATCTGGTTATATATTTAACCATAATTATTTGTATTTAATGAGGATACCTACCTGTCTAGGAAATTCATACAAAATCAATCCAGTTTCCCGCATGTACAATTAAAATTAATTATTTGAATGATTTTCCAACTACAAATAATGTAAAAGCTTACCTTATTGGTTTTGGTGATAATTTACAATAACTTTTAAACGGAAAATTGTAACGAAAGCTTTCAATCTTTATTGTACTCCAAAAGTTTCGATAGAATGCATCATAAAAATTGCACTCATACACGATTTCAGCGTTGGGATTTCATAATTGATCACTCATTCATTCGAACTTATGGTGATAACATCATTAGTATATCAGTTGTTCATTGTTACAAAGAACTGTTGAATCATTAGAGAAATTTTTATCAAATTTGTCACAGACAAGGACTGAATCATATGAAATAATTTTCTGGAAATAATGATATTAATATGTGGCCAGGTTGAATTATCGAACGGTTACCTATTATGGAGTTGGATGCAGGATTCTGATTCTAATTATCAGAAAAAGTCTAGACGTATCTATTATAAAGTTTTTTTCTGATCATGAAATAGGTAAATACATATTTTTGTATGAAACTAGGAAACTACCAAAAATTCATAGAATATTTATATTTTTTAATTCAATTCCAAGTATCAATTTTTCTCACCCTCGACTCAGAAAATTTGAATTTTTATCGTTTTCCTCTGACGTGGTGTCTGTAACGAGAATGAAAATTACAAAAAAAAAAACCACATGAAAATAGCATCTGAATAGCATGAATTTTTATCATTTTTGAAAAAAATCATGAATTTTTAGATCGAATAAATTTTATAGAAAAGATTGCTTAGTGATGCTTCTAAATGCTTTAAAATATAAAGCTATATAGGTGATCCTGCCGGAAAGAAGGGACCTTGGGTAAAAAAAATTGATGTCTCTCTTCTCACGTTTTTGTTCCAAATAACACCAAATCTGGACCAAATACATAAAAATGAAGAAATCGATTTTTTTCCACATGAGGCCCCTTTTCTCCGGGGCGCCGCGCCCCTAACACCAACAAATACAGTAAATATGGCACAAGACATCCCTAACAACTACTTTATACGAGGCTTATTCACAAAATAAACGAGAAACTTTTATGAATTGAACACATCGCTGAGAGACTGACGGGAGAACACAGAATCCATAAGAACCTAGAATGGCTCCAATGAAATCTCGAGGAAAAGTAAATTATTCTAATAAACGGTCACATTCTTCCTCTGTGTCACTGGATTCATTTTTTTCCAACCAATACTTATTGCATCGTTCAAGGGCCTGTAAGTGTAAAAGATATTTGTTTAAATCAAATTGCGCAGAATTTTTGATAAAAATCAAATTTCTCAGATAGGTAATGAAAAAAGAAATCATTGGCGGGATCACTTTGTCTATAGATTTCGCCGATAGTTGATGATACCTACATCATACAATTGTCGTTGAAACATCTCACGTCGTTTCATATTTTTGATCTTTATTTTCAAAAATTCTCTCTTTTTTTTTTAGAAAAGTACATGCCTCTTATAATCTCTACTATTCAGAAAATTTACTCTTCTACGATAAAATAGCCAAAAAAGATCGTATTGGATCAAGCAAGTACCTACTTATTTATACGTACCTCAGAACTCAAAAGTATATCTTTTAAATTTTTTAAAATTGTGGAGAATGATGGACGGTCATTGGATTGGAAACACCAGCACTTCTGCATTAAATTGTATCTATGTAATGGAACAAAATAGTACACCCCATTATCATAAAGACTTGATATTAAGTAGGTATTTGAGATGAAAGTGAGTATAAATCAAAAATGCATACATTTCCACAGAGCAGCTGGGAGGCTTCTCCATGCGGAATCCTGATTGTAGAGCTTGGTATAATTTCTCTACTTCCAGAAATGAAGGATAAGGAGTACCACCCAATGTGAAAATTTCCCACAATAATATACCATATGACCACCTGCAATATAAATGGTGGTTTTAATAGACTGGATATTTTTGTACGTGCCAAAATATGTAGGTACTGCTGATTAAATTGAAAATTATTCTTCAACTCAACATACACGTCTGATTGAGTTGAATAAATGCTGTGACATAATGATTCGGGAGCCATCCATTTTACAGGTAACCTTCCATCTGTTCTTTTCCTATAGTAGTCCTTATTTGTAATATCTCTGGCTAAACCAAAATCAGCAATTTTCAGGACATAATTGTCGGAAACCAAAATATTTCTGGCTGCAAGATCGCGATGAACGCACTAAAAGAGAATAACCAAACAAGTATAAAAGCAAAGTATGAAACAAAATAGGTACCTACATATTAAGTGAGCCAATGGCAATTAACCTAATGTTTCATTACTACTTGAATTGAAAATTTTGGGTACACATTTAGTATCTTTGCTAAATACTTATTTACTTTTTTAGAAGCCAAATATTTCATTCCTTTAGCTACTTGTACAGCAAAGGCTATCAGATCTTTTTGAGATAAACTGACTGTTCTGACATCATTTTCCGATGAAAGGTGTTTTCGAAGAAATTCGCGTAAATTTCCATATCTGGCATATTCTGTTATAACAAATAGGGTACCATCTTTGGTGCAACATCCAAGCAGACGAAGAACATTACGGTGTGTTCCAATTAATTTCATCATCTCCATTTCTGATACCAAATCAATCATATCTTCATCTGAATGATCATCTACATATAAATTATAAAATGATTGGTTCATGTAAAAAGGTCAAGGTCAAGTTTTTTCCAATTACATTATATCTGTGTGAATACAATGAATAGGTACCTTTCAACATTTTAACAGCCACAGTGATAGTAATGTTTTCCTTCAAAATGTTTTTTGCTTCCCCTTGAATTACTTTGCCAAACTCTCCTTCGCCTAAGCTTTTACCAAGGGTCAAATTATTTTTAGGAAATTCCCATTTGTCATCATATGGTAGTATGTATTCAGATTTTTGTAATATTTCGTTGCTGGATCTAAGGATTTGTGTATTCTCAATTTCAACGCCAGGTAATTTCTGTTTTAGAAATAAAAATTTGGTTTGAAATCTTCTGCCTTTTTATTATTGAGCTACAATTATTGACGAGGTATACCTATTTAAAGCATCTAATTTAAAGTTCATACTTGGTTACGTACCAATATTTTTGATGAATTTTCATCCAAGCTGATTTGGTTTTTAATAATAACACGCTTCATGCACTGTTTTGTAGCTATTGCATCCATACCCATCACATTCACTTGTTGTTGCAATTCCTTGACTGTTTTTAAATAATTCGTTGCTCTTTTCTTACTACTCAGGCAAAAAATTGCAATTGCTACAATGAATAATATTGCAACAAAAATGAAAATCATGAAAAGAAGAGTAATGGGTATGAATGGATTTGTATTTGATTTTTCAGGTGGTGAGGTGAACTGTTTTCGCACTTTGACTGAGAAATTTGCTCCAATTGATACAGTGATGGTATCATGCTTCGCTAAAATGTCAAACTTTTCTTCAGCATCATTATCATTCGAATCATTTAATGACGAATATTTTGGTAGGCTACAAATTAGTTGGGTTGAAGAAATTGATCTAACTTCGCACGTTGTACTGCCAACATCAACTTTTATATCTGTTTTTTGGCAAGTCTTATTGATATTTTTTCCCACAATAACTACATAATTGTTATCATCAAACTCGATAGAAGAACTGAGGAAATAATGAAACTCTGGATTGGGGTATAACAGAAACTTAAAAGGCAGATTTTCTGAAGAGAGGTAAGATCCATTGCTTGCTGCATTACTCAATGAAGCATTCATCTGCACGGGGTTTTTTGCATCTAATGAGGAACTGTCAATATCAGGTATGATTGGTGACAAACAAGTCCATGTTTTATTTGATTTATTACTAATACTGCACGAACTGTTATAAATACGATTTCCATGTTGAATGTGGAGTAATACTTGTTGGGTTGAGGTTAGATTTACATCACGTATCAATATTTTAATGTTACCAGCAGGAATACCTTTGGGTTCAAGGTTGAACCCGTTTTCATCGCGTTCAGGATCTTTAACATAGCTGAATGAAATGTTGGTGGAATTATGAATGTTTCCATCCAATTTCACAAATATTTTAGATTCGTTTCTCAAAAGAGATGCGCTAGTAATGCATTGTATTGTACTTGAATTACGTGAAAACACCAAACAAGATGAATTGCCCACAACAACTTCAACCAACCTTCCAACGTTTAAATTTTCACCTGTGAGAACTAGTGGAGTACCACCATATAAAGGCCCTTCTTCTGGAAAAATGTCGGTAATTATAATATCAACAAATTTAAAAATTTCTGTTGATTTAATGGATGTTCCATTCAGGTGTAGCACAACAGGTCCTGTTTGAGCTGACGATGAATTTGTTTTTTCAATTTCGCAAGCAATCGACTTCATTGATACATACATATTTTGAAGTGGTGTGCAAGCTATTCCAGCTACAATGATTCTTTGATTGATGTCTTTATCGTCAAATTTATAAAATAAATTTTCGCCTTCAATTGTAATGATGGTGCCTCCTTCCCGTGGACCAGATTGAGGTCGAAATGAAGAAATTGATGGAGAAGTTATACCTAGACAGGAGTAATGATTCTCCATCCACGAACCACTGCAATTTGCACGTGATTCACAAGTTTTGGTACTTTGACACCACCCGCAACTATGTTTTGTATCCAAATCCATACACGAGATGCAACTATTCGCCAAATTCGGGCATTCGCCCAAACTATTTGTTGCAGAGAAAAGAGTATGGTTGGGCAGTTCTGCAGGATTCCGAAAGCTGCGATTAGGTTTATTTTCTGCATTTTTACAACACGTGTTTTTACTAATTATTGAGGCATTTTTGGTGATATTTTTCCCATTATATGTACATTTCTCATCCTGTAAGTGCCATTGACACTCGAACTTTGAAGAAACGCAAGCCTCGCGAAATTTGTAGTTCTTGCAATTGAAAAAAATTAGTTTTGTGTCTGCTGAACTCCAATAACGGGCAGCATAAATTATCAATGTCACGTTCAAATAATCCTTCTCCTTTTGTATGGGTGCTATTTCACTATATTTGGGAATTGGACAATGAATGTTGTAATAATCACCCCGGGATGAATTACCGTATGCCATTAAATTATTATTATCAACTATGAAGACGCAATTAATACTCACGCCAGCGCCGATTGAATGAAAACTTGGAATATACAGGTGTAATAATTCGGAAGCGCCAATTTGAAAATATTCGGAACTCTTCTCTACAATTTCAGTTTGGGGCGAGCAATTGCATCTTCTAGTACATGCATTTGTCGCTCCACACCAGCCACAAAACTGATTATTAGAATTCAAACACTTCGCATAGCTTGTATGACTGGAGCAATCAAGTAACTTCAATTTCATTCTGGTCAGTTTACGTTTTGTCATTACATACAAACTTTCTTGCTGGGGAGAAAACAGCAGGTCAGATTTCACTGAAAATCCTTCATCGATTACTAAATCTGCATCATCACAAGCATGCCAAACATCCTGTAAAATAATCATCTTCAAATGACCAGTTTTTGTTCCAATGAAGACATCGGTCTGGTTTCCACTTGGTTTCGTAGCAATAGCAGTCGAAAGGTTATTAAAGGAAATAATAGAGGATGCAGATATAGGTGTACTGCCCATCAGAGGCATATTGATCTGTGATGTGCAGAAATGAGAGTCAATCTTGCGATTATTTTCAATACAACTGGGTAATGGATTCGGTGATTTGGATTCGAATCCTCGGGATTCTATGCCATTGAAACAATTTTGAATATTTTCATTGAATTTTTCATCGATTGCATTTATGGAATAAATACATAGAGCGCTATGATTACCAAGTTCATTGGATGATAGGTTCATTTTTCGATCTTTGGAGAATACACCAAACAAAACGCCGTCTTCGAGGCGAATATTCAACGACTTTGCCATTTGAAAACTAGGTTTTCCTATGGTGGCTGTTCGCACCATATTATACTTTACTCGATCACCAGATGATTTACATTCGATGGGAATTTCTGTATATCCTTGCAAAAGAGGATCTTTGCCATTATGACATATTCTGATCAATTTTGAAACATTTAACGATCCTTGTGCAGTAGAATCACGTTGTGTTGTTAAAAAGTATTTGTATCTGCCTGACTCGAATCCGTATACATACTTTACATGATGTAAGTTTCGATAATTGTTGATAGACTGGTCTGAATTATATACACTACTATTTTGGTCCAGCACAGAATTACTATCGAAGGCTCTGACAGCTATAGCTGGTTGTTTGGATTCGTACCTAAGGTATGAAGATGTAAAATACAGTTTCTGATGCCCATTATCATTTTCAGTCTGAGTTTTATCTGAAATGAACGCCGTTGTTGAAGCACACGTATTATTTTCCGTCAATTTAGGTAGTTCATTTTGAGAAATTTCGCGGAGTTTGGATGTGCCATGATTAATTTGAAAAATTTTACATACAAATTCAGCGGAGCATCCGCAAGCAATCAATTTACGATCCCATTTATCAGTTACCAGAATTCCAGAATAATTCATTGGATTAGGATATGAAGTTGTGGTAACATTGTCTTGTAAATTCAAATCCAATGATAATTTATACAAACGATTTACCGCCCCAATAAACACCGTTTTATTATCGCTGTGTATCACTAAATGGTTGAACGCTGGTGTAGTATCATCAGAAAATACTTCGATATCAGAAAACGACTTGGCAGTTTCTTGTTTTAAATACAGTACAACCATGAAGGAGAAAATTTGTGATGCATTGAAAAACTTCATTTTGCGCGTTTCAAAATATAATTTTTCTATTCTCATTATAAGAAACTAAGTCATAGCGTGCATTGTTGGGTATCAATCTACATACACAGACTTTTTTGGTGAATAATTCAATTTTCCAAACACATATTTTAGAGCTAGTAACAGATCTTGCCGCAGAATTATCTGAAATAAAGATATAAATTGAACAATAAAAGCATCACATTTTTCGAAATCTCATCTTCTTATTTTTTTGGAACTGATGTAGGTATACCTACATAAAATTACTCAAGTAAGTACCTGTTATCCTAATTTTCAAAATTTCTGCTAGGAAAACAATCATTTTTAGATGCCTATTAAAGAAAAGAATTTTCTCAGACGTTTTATAAAAATTTGAAACGAGACTGATACGAAAGAATACCCAACTATCCATTTAATTTTACCCCGGTATATTTTTGATGTCGTTAAAAAAAAAAAAAAACTTCTCGGTCATAATGTGATGCCTATTTCGTTTTTATCGAAGTACCTCTACTTCTAGTTGATTTGATCTAAATGAAATAAAAAGTGAATCAGCAGTCATCAAATTTTCGAATCATTTTAAATGCTTAAATTTATGCTAACAACTTGAATTTTTAAATAACTAGATGAGTAAATCAAGTTGATACCTAACTTATTGCATACCTCGATTGAAGAAAACGATGTCACCAACATGCACTTAATGCAAGAAAATTCGGAAATCAATTGAATAAAAATTGCACAAATGAGATTCGTACCGAATCACAAAATTAACAGAGCATTATTTTTTAGTCAAGTGGTTTTGGTATGGTGCTAACAAATAATTTGTGAGAACTTTGAAAGTAATAATTACGAATAATTTGTCACATTTCCTGCACTAGTTGTCGCAAATAACAGAATCATGAAATAGTATATTATGCAATGAGGGAAATAACGTGATTTTCGACGAATTTTGAGATTTATTTCCCTCGCTTTGCTCGGGAAATAATTCAAAGTCGTCGAAAATCATTTATCAACCGAGTTGCATATAATATTTTTCGTTGTAGTGTGAGTAAAAGGCGAGTCTGAGCACTCGAGCGATTCGCGAGTCTGAGTAAAAGTGCACTTTTACTCACACTACAAGGAAAAATCATTTCCCGAGAATATGCATCTTATCTACTACTATTGCAAACATTAGTCATCTGTATGGTCACGAGATGAGAATAACGTTCCTTTTCTAACAATAGATAGATAGGTATCGTCATCGTGACATATTACTCAATCATGATTTTTCACTTGAATCAGTAGGTAGATAAATGTTCTCTAACTAATTCAATGAGTGAAAACGACAGAATCGGTAAATTTTCACGGATCTCATGATGAATTTTCGCTGATTCGTTTGCCGATAATTTTGCCTATCACATTGGTTTCAACATCTAAAGGGCTCAACATGACTGATGCGTGATGCAACGTTCCCGCTCATTTTCCCGAATCCATTTTCCCAAGCGGCCATTTTCCCGAATCGCCATTTACCCGAATTGCCGTTTTCCCGAGTTTTCGAACTTAAATGGTAATGTTATACGAGAAAATACGAAGATATTCCAATTAGAGGTGTGCGCCGCCACCGATAATTCCGAGCTTCAAAAATGAAGTCGATCTAAGTTCAAATTCCAAATTTATTCCAAGTTCAACTTTTTTCAACTCTAAATTTTTTCAGTTTCCTCAGTATTCTATTTTTTCCAAACCCAATCAGTAAAATTGTTTTAGTGTGTATGTAAGAAATTGGAAAAAATACTAAAAAAGCAAATAGTCCGGTGGCAGATTGCATTTTTTTGGACATAAACGGCAAAAAATGATAATGGCGTGAAATTTGGTATGATGAACAAGGACACCATAAGGAATTTTTTAAGCCCGGGAGGCCATCGCCAGACCCCATAGGAGGGGGTGGGGGGAGGTTCAAAGGGAGGTTCAGCCCCCCATTTTTTGAAATTGGGTCATCGGTCCTGTTTTGGTGTCATTTCCATATAATTGAATCCCGCTGAGTTCAAAAATGTCATCAGTTTCAAAATTGGAGGCAGAGAAGTCCCTCAAATTTGAGATTTCTTAACCCTTGTTTTCGTATTTTTGCTAAAAACGGCCTAAAATTACGTTTTTTCAACTTTGCACAACCTGTCGACCTCCCAATCGAATTTTTATCAAGATTTTCGAACTCTACGGGTAGATTACCACATATAATCACTTTTACATCTTCCCATACCCCAACTCTGAGTGAGTGGGAGGGCCTAAAGTTGCTAAAATTGAGCCAAATTTTCACATTTTTGGGTAAAAATCACGATTATTTTATTATGTACGCGAGAATATTTATCGATTGAGGTTATTTATGCGATGTCTGAGTAGTATAGGTCCCAAACAATAAATACAGGCCCAGAGGCACACCGTACACCCCTTCTAGAGGGGTAAGGGGGGTCCTTTTTGACTGCTGTTTTGCCCAATTCCGGCTACTTCAAAAGTTGGATCAGTTTTCCAACTTTTTTCATCACACACTCGAGAAATAAATTGCTGAATAATATTTCTCGATGTACCTGAATCCAGATTGTTTAATAACTTGCCATTAAATTAAAGTGAGAAGGGGTGACTATTTAGGGGATGAAGAAATATTTTGATCTAAAATCTATACACATATTGAAATCTGGGTTTTCGGAAACGCTGATTTCAAATACGTTATCTATTTTTCGATTTAAGCTAAGGGATGAGGAGGGGTGAACCTGTTAGGGAAGAGGGATGAAAAGTTCACAAAAAATTGACATACATATCGAAATCTATATATTTGAGGACGAAGATTTCAAATTCGGTACCGATTTTTTGATTAAATCTAAGGGATGAGCAGTGGAGAACCTATTTGAGGGAAGGGGGTGACATCTCGGTAAAAAAATTGGAGGGGTGGACATTTCGGTTTTTTTACATGAGGAGTATGATATTACCGAAATGGTACCCCCTTCCCTCAAATAGGTTCTCCACTGCTCATCCCTTAGATTTAATCAAAAAATCGGTACCGAATTTGAAATCTTCGTCCTCAAATATATAGATTTCGATATGTATGTCGATTTTTTGTGAACTTTTCATCCCCTCTTCCCTAACAGGTTCACCCCTCCTCATCCCTTAGCTTAAATCGAAAAATAGATAACGTATTTGAAATCAGCGTCTCCGAAAACCCAGATTTCAATATGTGTATAGATTTTAGATCAAAATATTTCTTCATCCCCTAAATAGTCACCCCTTCTCACTTTAATTTAATGGCAAGTTATTAAACAATCTGGATTCAGGTACATCGAGAAATATTATTCAGCAATTTATTTCTCGAGTGTGTGATGAAAAAAGTTGGAAAACTGATCCAACTTTTGAAGTAGCCGGAATTGGGCAAAACAGCAGTCAAAAAGGACCCCCCCCCTTACCCCTCTAGAAGGGGTGTACGGTGTGCCTCTGGGCCTGTATTTATTGTTTGGGACCTATACTACTCAGACATCGCATAAATAACCTCAATCGATAAATATTCTCGCGTACATAATAAAATAATCGTGATTTTTACCCAAAAATGTGAAATTTGGCTCAATTTTAGCAACTTTAGGCCCTCCCACTCACTCAGAGTTGGGGTATGGGAAGTTGTAAAAGTGATTATATGTGGTAATCTACCCGTAGAGTTCGAAAATCTTGATAAAAATTCGATTGGGAGGTCGACAGGTTGTGCAAAGTTGAAAAAACGTAATTTTAGGCCGTTTTTAGCAAAAATACGAAAACAAGGGTTGAGAAATCTCAAATTTGAGGGACTTCTCTGCCTCCAATTTTGAAACTGATGACATTTTTGAACTCAGCGGGATTCAATTATATGGAAATGACACCAAAACAGGACCGATGACCCAATTTCAAAAAATGGGGGGCTGAACCTCCCTTTGAACCTCCCCCCACCCCCTCCTATGGGGTCTGGCGATGGCCTCCCGGGCTTAAAAAATTCCTTATGGTGTCCTTGTTCATCATACCAAATTTCACGCCATTATCATTTTTTGCCGTTTACTTACAGTTTGCCACTGGACTAAAATAATAAAAACATGCTATCAGAAAAATTCATGAAAAATTGGAGTTGAAAAATTTTTGAGACAATTTCATTTACGTGGAAAAACAAAGACTTATGAAAAAAGTGAAGCTGAGAAATTTTCAGTTAGAAATATTTTAGAGCTCAAAAATTGAAGAACAAAAAAAATGAAATTGGAATTCGGGAAAATAAAGTATCTGGGAAATTGGGATTCGGAATATCGTATTCGGGGAAATGGGATTCGGGATTTTTGTATTCGGGAAAAGGGCAATTCGGGAAAATGGCAATTTGAAAAAATGGCCGTTCGGGAAAACAACAATTCGGGAAAATGGCCGTTCGAGAAAATGGATTCGGGAAAATGGTAGGGAATCGTATCTACTTTCAAACGACCCCTGTACTTTTATTCCTTTTTGGGGGGAAGGGGGTGTCCGTGTAGACTGGTGTAGCGGTGTATGCTAATTTCAAAGATGAAATCATAAACGGAGTCAGAAATTTGAGAAAGGGACTTGAGAACTCTAAAAAAATATGTTGGGGTGAAATTTTAGTGAAGAAATTGAGAAGGTACCTCTAACTCATTATTTCAGTGACACTGACATAGTCAAGTTATTTTCAGCAGGCTGATAATATGTAATTAGACACATGAACAGATTTTAGCAAAGAAAAATTGTGAACTTTTTTGTAACTAACAATCAATAATCAATCGGTACATTGTTCAAATCTGAATACCTAAGTAAAATTTATCTGCTTGAAATTTGAATCAGAAAAAATATTGGGCTGAAAATCAGTGATTTTTCACTGATTCTCAGACAAAATTATTGATTTTTTTCTTACAAATGGAAATTGCTAAAGAAATCAGTGATTTTTACAGAGATATCTGTGAAAAAAACCACACAGTAATTTTTAATGAAAATAATTTTACTGATTCTCAAAGGCAGAATTCAATCCATGATTAATTCAGCTTTAGAGTTAACCTACATATAAAAATGCACTTATTTCCCATTTTTGCAATAAAAAATCTCTTTTGGATGCGCTAACGGATGAAATCAATTTGAAGTAGAATTTTGGTTTCATAAAATGATGCTGCAAAGTGTGCAGTGACATTCCGGAGTCCAAGTATTGAGAAGCGAAATCACAGAATTTCTGATATGATTTTTGAAAAATGTTGAAAATCAATTTATTCAGGACACAACAGGCTCACTTTGGAGGGGAGAGAGAATGGATGGCACAAAGGGTATAGCCGGTCAAGTATGGTGAACCTGGCCTTGAAACCAATTTTGACCGCTCCTACCCCAAAAGGTCAACCATGATGAGAAAACATTCCGGAAAAAATTTCTGACCCCTAGCGCAAGTGTTTTCGAAGAAAGGGGCCAAAATGTGTTTTTTCAATGGATTTTTTATTTGATACACTTGGCAAAAATACAAAATTTCCAACAACATAAGAACGAAAATTATTATATTCTAATATAGTTAATAATAAATAATAACACACCACTGATATGTAAAATACCATAAGAATTGTTGAATTCCTTGTGTAGTTTCTTATTAGGTACATAGTAAGAGGGACAGAGGTGTTTTTATATCTTCTAGAGAGACTCAATTTTTCAATGAATTCAAAATTAGATCTACTGAAAATTTTGTGTGGCGGCTTCTGCGCCAGGAGGAGTTGATAGTTTCAATTTCTCAATAATTTGAAATTTTAGTCTTTAGAATAATGAATGGCGGTTTCTGCGCCAGGAGGAGCTCATAGATTCAATTTCTCAATAATTTGAAATTTTAGTCTTTAGAATAATGAATGGCGGTTTCTGCGCCAAGAGACGCTTATAGATTTAATTTCTCAATTATTCGAAATTACATCCATTGAAATAATGAACGGTGGGTGTTGCGCCAGGAGGAGCTTGTGGATTCAATTTCTCAGTTATCTGAAATTGCATTCATTAGAATAATGAATGGCGGTTTCTGCGCCAGGAGGCGCTTATAGATTTTTTTTCTCAATTATTTAAAATTACATGCAGTAAAATAATGAACGGAGGCTTCTGCGCCAGGAGGAGCTTATAGATTCAATTTCTCAATTATTTGAAATTACATGCATTAGAATAATGAACGGCGGTTTCTGCGCCAGGAGGAGCTTATAGATTCAATTTCTCAATTATTTGAAGTTACATTCATTAGAATAATGAACGGCGGGTTTTGCGCCCGGAGGAGCTGAGCTCGTATTTTGGACATGAGGGTGTTTTCATGACTTCTAAGTAGATGTATTCAATTTTTCAATAAGTTTGAAATTATATCGGTCAAAATATTTGTGCGGAGGGATCAATGCTCGAAAAGAAACGTGGGATGCTTAGAGAGATTAATTTTCATTCAAAAAATTCAGATGTGGCTTACGATCAAAGAAATGTTGGTGCATTTTTTGGGATAAAAATTTACTCCAAAATTCATCGTGTCAAGTTCAAAGCTTTAAAAAAATGATGGTATGATGTGTGGGATTAATTTTTGTCTCAAAAATTATTCCAACTTTGAAATCTCGGAAAATCGTAGGTTGATTGGTGAAAATGATTATTATTCAAAAAAATCATTCCCACCAGAAAAAGCTCGCAAAAGCGCATCAGTTTCAAAAGCGTGGTAAACCTAAACCTCCAAATTAAAAAGGACGGAAAAAATTGTGGATTATGATTTGTGGGATTAACTTTCATTCAAAAAATCAACCTTGCCTCAAAGTGATACCTCTCACTCTTTTTGTTCAATCAAATCAATCTCACAAATCATCCCACGACTTTTTTGAGATTTCGAGGCTGGGATAATTTTTGATGTGAACAACAATTTCATAAATCATCCCATGTTTTTTCCGATGAATTTAAATCTAAAAAAAATCCCGCGATTTTTTTCAATATTTTAAGGTTGAAGTTATTTTGTGATGAAAATCAATCACATAAATCATACCACGCATTTTCTGAGGATTGCGATGAATACTCAACAAAGTGTTCAGCACTTAAATTTTTGTTTATTGGGTACTTAAAATGTTGATTTAGGTCGGAAGAAAGAAATATAGGCAATTCGTATCTAGGTAAATTTCAAATTTGAATTTCATTTATGAAATATAGGTAAACGAGAAGGAAAGTAAATTAAAATTCACCACTGACAGGCCGCGAACACAGAAAATTTTATATTATGAGTGCAATATGATACCACATAAAGCTTTTTCAAATAATTTAGAATCATGCTAATAAACGATCCTTTTCATCTTCTATATCTTTGGATTCATTTCCTTTTGGCCAATAAACATTACATCGGTCATGGGTCTGAAAAACACGTACAAATCGCAACTTCCAATATTAGAGTACATACCTACAAGAAAATATTTTACTTGAATAGGTTACACATGGATATTGGATGGGAACTAACTTCTTATAGGTACCTATTCAAAACATGATTGTGACAATGCTGACTATACCTACCTAAGGAGACTGTGAAAACTCCAAATTGGAATTTCTGAAGTACATACTTGTACTCGTATAGAAATAGATAGGTACCTATCAACTTGAGTGGGTATGTATTTATAAATGCAACATTGGTGGTTTGGCTTTTTAAAAATCTACCTGACCTATACAATCTGTATGTGATTGCAACCTATTCATACTTTTTGAAAATGAAATTTGAAACAATTTGCCAGCCACTTTACTAATACCAAGATGGAGCCTTTTTTCGTATAATCATATAAATTTTTCTCAAAGCTTCGCCCGAGCGAAGCGAGGGCGAAGCTTTGAGAAAAATTTATTTTCAATGCCTTAAAAAGACGTTTTTTTCACGTGAACTTTTGACCTCATGGGGGGGGGGTGTCCGGACCCCCTGGACGCCTCCCTAGAAAAGTATATGCTTACTTATAATCGCTGCTATTTAGAAACTTGAAACTTCTATGCTAAAAAAGCCAAAAATGATCGTAGTGAATCAAGCAAGTACCTACTTACTTATACGTACCTCAAAACTCAAAAGTATATCTTCTAAATTTTTTAAAATTGTGGAGAATGATGGACGATCATTGGATTGGAAACACCAGCATTTCTGCATTAAATTGTATCTACATAATGGAACAAAATATACACCCCATTATCATAAAGACTTGATATTATTAGGTATAGGTATTTGAGATAGATCCATAAAGCAGTTGAGTATAAATCGAAAATGCATACATTTCCACAGAGCAGCTGGGAGGCTTCTCCATGCGGAATCCCGATTGTAGAGCTTGGTATAATTTCCCTACCTCCAGAAATGAAGGATAAGGAGTACCACCCAATGTGAAAATTTCCCACAGTAATATACCATAAGACCACCTGCAATATAAACGGTGGTTTTGATAGACTGGATATTATTGTATGTGCTGAAATATGTACTGCAGATTAAATTGAAACTTATTCTTCAACTCAACGTACACGTCTGATTGAGTTGAATAAATGCTGTGACATAATGATTCGGGAGCCATCCATTTTACAGGTAACCTTCCATCTGTTCTTTTCCGATAGTACTCCTTATTTGTGATATCTCTGGCTAAACCAAAATCAGCAATTTTCAGGACATAATTGTCGGAAACCAGAATATTTCTGGCTGCAAGATCGCGATGAACGCACTAAAAGAGAATAACCAAACAAGTATAAAAGCAAAGTACGAAACAAAATCGGTACCTACATATTAAGTGAGCCAATGGCAATTAACCTAATGTTTCATTACTACTTGAATTGAAAATTTTTGGTACATTAGACATGTAGTACCTATGTTTGCTAAATACTTATTTACTTTTTTAGAAGCCAAATATTTCATTCCTTTAGCTACTTGTACAGCAAAGGCTATCAGCTCTTTTTGAGACAAACCGACTGTTCTGATATCATTATCCGATGAAAGGTGTTTTCGAAGAAATTCTCGTAAATTTCCATATCTGGCATATTCTGTTATAACAAATAGGGTACCATCTTTGGTGCAACATCCAAGCAGACGAAGCACATTACGGTGTGTTCCAATTAATTTCATTATCTCCATTTCTGATACCAAATCAATCATATCTTCATCTGAGTGATCATCTATATATAAATCATAAAATGATTGGTTCATGTAAAAAGGTCAAGGTCAAGTTTTTTCCAATTACATTATATCTGTGTGAATACAATGAATAGGCACCTTTCAACATTTTAACAGCCACAGTTATGGTAATGTTTTCCTTCAAAATGTTTTTTGCTTCCCCTTGAATTACTTTGCCAAACTCGCCTTCGCCTAAGCTTCTACCAAGGGTCAAATTATTTTTAGGAAATTCCCATTTGTCATCACCTGGTAAAATGTATTCAGATTTTTGTGATGTTTCCTTGCTGGATCTAAGGATTTGTGTATTCTCAATTTCAACATCAGGTAATTTCTGTTTTAAAAAGAAAAGTTTGGTTTGAAATTTTCTGCCTTCCTATTATTGAGCTACATTATTGACGAGGTATTTTAAGCATCTAATTTAAAGTTCATACTTGGTTACGCACCAATATTTTTGATGAATTTTCATCCAAGCTAATTTGGTTTTTAATAATAACACGTTTCATGCACTGTTTTGTAGCTATTGCATCCATACCCATCATATTCACTTGTTGTTGCAATTCCTTGACTGTTTTTAAATAATTCGCTGCTCTTTTCTTACTACTCAGGCAAAAAATTGCAATTGCTACAATGAATAATATTGCAACAAAAATGAAAATCATTAAAAGAAGAGTAATGGGTATGAATGGATTTGTATTTGATTTTTCAGGTGGTGAGGTGAACTGTTTTCGCACTTTGACTGAGAAATTTGCTCCAATTGATACAGTGATGATATCATGTTTCGCTAAAATGTCAAACTTTTCTTCAGCATCATTATCATTCGAATCATTTAATGACGAATATTTTGGTAAGCTACAAATTAGTTGGGTTGAAGAAATTGATCCAACTTCGCACGCTGTACTGCCAACATCAACTTTTATATCTGTTTTTTGGCAAGCTTTATCAATGTTTTTCCCCACAATAACTGCATGACTTTTATCATCAAACTCGATAGAAGAATTTATAAAATAATAAAACTCTGGATTAGGGTATAATAAAAACTTGAGAGTCAGATTTTCAGATGGGAGGTGGGATTCATTGCTCACTGCATTACTGAATGAAACATTCATCTGCACGGGATTTTCTGCATCTATTGAGTTACTGTCAATATCGGAAATGGTTGGTGCCAAACAAATCCATGTTTTATTTGAACCACTACTAATATTGCAAGAACTGTCATAAATACGATTTGCATGGTGAATGTGAAGTAATACTTGTTGGGTTGAGGTTAGATTCAAATCCCGTATCAATATTGCAATGTTACCAGCAGGAATACCTTTGGGTTCAAGATTGAACCCGTTTTCATCACGTTCAGGATCTTTAACATAGCTGAATGAAATGTTGGTGGAATTATGAATGTTTCCATCCAATTTCACAAATATTTTAGATTTGTTTCTCAAAAGAGATGCGCTAGTAATGCATTGTACTGTGGTTGAATTACGTGAAAACACCAAACAAGATGAATTGCCCACAACAATTTCAACCGACCTTCCGACGTTTAAATTTTCACCTACGATGGTTAGTGGAGTACCACCATATAAAGGTCCTTCTTTTGGAAAAATGTCGAAAATTTCAAAATCAACGAATTTAAAATTTTGTGATGATTTAATAGATGTTCCATTCAGGTGTAGCACAACAGGTCCTGTTTGAACTAGCGATGAATTTGTTTTTTCAATTTTGCAAGCAATCGACTTCATTGATACATACATATTTTGAAGTGGTGTGCAAGTTATTCCAGCTACAAAGATTGTTTGATTGACGTCTGTATAGTCAAATTTATAGAATAAATTTTCGCCTTCAATTGTAATGATAGTACCTCCTTCCCGTGGACCAGATTGAGGCCGAAATGAAGAAATTGATGGAGAAATTATACCTGGACAGGAGTAATGATTCATCATCCACGGACCACTGCAATTTGCCCGTGATTCGCAAGTTTTGGTACTTTGACACCATCCGCATCTATGTTTTGTATCCAAATCCATACACGAGATGCAACTATTCGCCAAATTCAGGCATCTACCCAAACTATTTTTTGTAGGGAAAGTAGTATGGTTGGACAGTTCTGCAGTATTCTGAATGCTGTGATAATATTTCTTCTCTACATTTTTACAATACGTGGCGCTACTAATTATTGAAGCATCTTCGGTTATATTTTTCCCATTATACGCACATTTCTTCTCTTGTAAGTGCCACTGACACTTGAACTTTGAAGAAACGCAAGCCTCGCAAAATTTATAACTGTTGCAATTAAAAATAAAAATTAGTTTTGTGTCTGCTGAACCCCAATAACGGGCAGGATAAATCATCAATGTCACGTTCAAATAATTCTTATCCTTTTGTATGAGTGCTATTTCACTATATTTCGGAATTGGACAATGAATATTGTAATTATCACCCTGGGATGAATAACCGTATATCATTAAATTATTATTATAAATCACGAAGACGCAATTAATTCTCACACCAGCGCCGATTGAATGAAAACTTGGAATATGCAGGTGTAATAATTCGGAAGTGCCGATTTGGAAATTCTCAGAACTCTTCTCTACAATTTCAGTTTGAGGCAGGCAATCGCATTTTCTAGTGCATGCATTTGCAACTCCACACCAGCCACAAAACTGGTTATTAGGATTCGAACACTTCGCATAGCTTGTATAACTGGAGCAATCGAGTAACTTCAATTTCATTTTGGTCAGTTTACGTTTTGTCATTATATACAAACTGTCTTTCTGGAGAGAAAACAGCAGGTCAGATTTCACCGGGAATCCTTCATCGATTACTAAATCTGCATCATCACAAGCACGCCCAATATCCTGTAAAATAATCATCTTCAAATGTCCAGTTTTTGTTCCAATGAAGATATTGGTCTGGTTTTCACTTGATTTCGTAGCGATAGCAGTCAAAAGGTTATTAAAGGAAATAATAGAGGATGCAGATATAGGTGTACTGCCCATCAGGGGCATATTAATCTTTGATGTGCAGAAACTAGAGTCAATCTTGCGATTATTTTCAATACAACTTGGTAATGGATTCGGTGATTTGGATTCGAATCCTCGGGATTCTATGCCATTAAAACAATTTTGAATATTTTCATTGAATTTTTCATCGATTGCTTTTATTGAATAAATACATAGAGCGCTATGATTACCAAGTTCATTGGATGAGGGGTTCATTTCTTGATCTTTGGAGAATATACCAAACAAAACGTTGTCTTCAAGGCGAATATTCAATGACTTTGCCAACTGAAAACTAGGTTTTCCAATGGTGGCTGTTTGTACCAAATTATAATTTACTCGATTCCCAGATGATTTACATTCGATCGGAATTTCTGTGTATCCTTGCAAAAGAGGATCTTTGCCATTATAACATATTCTAATCAATTTTGAAACATTTGACGATCCTTGTGCAGTAGAATTACGTTGAGTTGTTAAAAAGTATTTGTAACTGCCTAACTCAAATCCGTATACATACTTTACCCAATGTAAGTTTCGATAATTGTTAATAAATTGGTCTGAATTATATACACTACCATTTTGGTCCAGCACAGAACTACTATCAAAGGTTCTCACAGCTATAGCTGGTTGTTTGGATTCGTACCTACGGTATGAAGATGTAAAATACAGTTTCTGATGCCCATAATCATTTTCAATGTCGGTTTCACCTAAAATGAACACCGTTGTTGAAGCACACGTATTATTTTCCGTCAATTTGGGCAGTTCATTTTGAGAAATTTCGCGGAGTTTGGATTTACCGTCATCAAATTGAAAAATTTTACATACAAATGCAGGGGCGCATCCGCAAGCAATCAATTTATTATCCCATTTATCAGTTACCAGAATTCCAGAATAATTCATTGGATTAGGATATGAAGTTGTGGTAACATTGTCTTGTAAATTCAAATCCGATGATAATTTATACAAACGATTTACCGCTCCAATAAAAACCGTTGTGCTGTGTATCGCTAAATGGTTGAAACTTGGTGTAGTATCATCAGAAAATATTTCGATATCAGATAACGACTTGACAGTTTCTTTTTGTAAATCCAGTACAACCATGAAAGAGAAAATTTGCGATGCACTGAAAAACTTCATTTTGCGCGTTTCAAAATATAATTTTTTTTTATTCTCATCATAAAAAACTAAGTCATAGCGTGTATTGTTGGGTATCAATCTACATAGGTACACTGATTTTTTTGGTGGATAATTCAATTTTCCAAACACATATTTTAGAGCTAGTAACACAAAAAATGGATCTTGCCGGAGTGTATCTGAAATAAATATATAAATTGAACAATAAAAGCATCACATTTTTCGAAATCTCATCTCCTTAGTTTTTTTGGAACTGATGTAGATACCGACATAAAATTACTCAAGTAAGTATACCCGTTGTCTTAATTTTCAAAATTGCTACCAGGAAAACAGTCATTTTTAGATGCCTATTAAAGAGATGAATTTTTCCAAACGTTTTATAAAAATTTGAAACGAGACTGATACGAAAGAATACCCAACTATCCATTTAATTTTACCCTCGTATATTTTTGATGTCGTTTTAAAAAAAAAATCCTTCTCAGTCATAATGTGATACCCATTTCGTTTTAATCGAAGTACCTCTACCTCTAGTTAATTTGATCTAAATCAAATAAAAAGTGAATCAGCAGTAATCAAATTTTCGAATCACTTTAAATGCTTAAATTTATGCTAACAACTAGAATTTTCAAATTACTAGATGAGTAAATCAAGTTGATAACTTATTGCATACCTCGATCGAAGAAAACGATGTCACCGACATGCACTTAATGCAAGAAAATTCGGAAATCAATTGAATAAAAATTGCACAAATGAGATTCGTACCGAATCACAAAATTACCAGAGCATTATTTATCAGTCGAGTGGTTTCGGTATGGTGCTGACGCATAATTTGTGAGAACTTTCAACGTAATAATTACGAATAATTTATCACATTTCCTGCACTAGTTGTCGCAAATAACAGAATCATGAAAAATTATTTTCCGAGAATTGAGCATGTATCTTATCTACTACTTACTATCGCAAACATTAGTTATCTGTATGTTCACTATGAGAATAACGTTCATTTTCTAATAATAGATAAATAGGTATTGTCATCGTGACATATTACTAAATCATGATTCTTCACTTGAATCAGTAGGTAAATGTCCTCTAACTAATTCAATGAGTGAAAACGACAGAATCAGTAAATTTTCACGGATCTCATGATGAATTTTCGCCGATTCGTTGGCCGATAATTTGCCTATTACATAAGTTTCAACATTTAAAGGGCTCAACATGACTGAACAGGCTGAATTGGGGGGGGGGAGGGTGGATGGCACAAAGGGTATAGCCGGTCAAGTATGGTGAATCTGCCCTTGAAGCCAATTTTGACCGCTCTCATCCCAAAAAGTCAACCATGATGAGAAAACATTCCGGGGAAAAATTCAGACCCCTAGCGCAAGTGTTTTCGGGGAAAGGGGCCAAAATGTGTTTTTTCAATGGATTTTTTATTTGACACACTTGGCAAAAATACAAAATTTCCAACAACATAAGAACGAAAATTATATTTAATAATAAATGATAACACACCACTGAAATGTAAAATACCATAAGAATTGTTGAATTCCTTGTGTTTTTATAATTTCTAGAGAGACTCAATTTTTCAATGAATTCAAAATTACATCTACTGAAAATTTTGTGCGGCGGTTTTCTGCGCCAGGAGGAGCTTTAGTTTCAATTACTCAATTCTTTGAAATTACATTCGTTAGAATAATGAACGGCGGTTTCTGCGTCAGGAGGGCTTATAGATTTCATTTCCCAATTATTTGAAATTACATTCATTGGAATAATGGAGGGTGGGTTTTGCGCCAGGAGGAGCTAATAGATTTAATTCCTCAATTATTTGAAATTACATTCTTCACAATAATGGATGGCGGTTTCTGCGCCAGGAGGAGCTTATAGATTCAATTTCTCAATAATTTGTAATTTCATTTATTAGAATAATGGATGACGGTTTCTGCGCCAGGAGGCGCCCATAGATTCAATTTCTCAATTATTTCAAATTACATCCATTGGAATAATGAACGATGGGTTTTGCGCCAGGACGAGCATATAGATTTAATTTCTCAATTATTTAAAATTTCATTGATTAGAATAATGAACGGCGGTTTCTGCGCCAGGAGGCGCTTATAGGTTTAATTTCTCAATTATTTAAAATTTCATTGATTAGAATAATGAACGGCGGTTTCTGCGCGAGGAGGTGCTTATAGGTTTAATTTCTCAATTATTTGAAATTACATTCATTTGAATAATGAACGGCGGGTTTTGCGCCAGGAGGAGCTGAGCTCTTATTTTGGACATGATAGTGTTTTCATGACTTCTAAGTAGATGCATTCAATTTTTCAATAAGTTTTAAATTAAGACAACGGTTAAAATATTTGCGCGGAGGGATTAATGCTCGAAAAAAACCGTGGGATGCTTAGAGAGATTAATTTTCATTCAAAAAATTCAGATGTGGCTTACAATCAAAGAAATGTTGGGGCAATTTTTGGGATAAAAATTTACTCCAAAATTCATCGCGTCAAGTTCAAAGCTTTAAAAAAATGATGGTATGATGTGTGGGATTAACCAACTTCAAAATCTCGGAAAATCTTAGGGTGATTTGTGAAAATAATTATTACTCAAAAAAATCATTCCCACCAGAAAAAGCTCGCAAAAGCGCATCAGTTTCAAAAGCGTGGTAAACCTAAACCTCCAAATTAAAAAGGACGGAAAAAATTGTGGATTATGATTTGTGGGATTAACTTTCATTCAAAAAATCAAACTTGCCTCAAAGTGATACCTCTCACTCTTTTTGCTCAATCAAATCAATCTCACAAATCATCCCACGACTTTTTTGAGATTTCGAGGCTGGGATAATTTTTGATGTGAACAACAATTTCATAAATCATCCCACGTTTTTTCCGAAGAATTTAAATCTCAAAAAAAATCCCGCGATTTTTTCAATATTTTAAGGTTGAAGTGATTTTGTGATGAAAATCAATCACATAAATCATACCACGCTTTTTCTGAGGATTGCGATGAATACTCAACAAAGTGTTCAGCACTTGTTTATTGGGTACCTAAAATGTTGATTTGAGAAGGAAAGTAAATTAAAATTCACCACTGAAAGGCCGCGAACACAGAAAATTTTATATTATGAATGCAATGTGATATCATATAAAGCGTTTCCAAATAATTTAGAATCATGCTAATAAACGATCCTTTTCATCTTCTAGATCTTTGGATTCATTTCCTTTTGGCCAATAAACATTACATCGGTCATGGGTCTGAAAAACACGTACAAATCGCAACTTCCAATATTAGAGTACATACAAGAAAATATTTTACTTGAATACCTAGGTTACACATGGATATTGAATGTGAACTATCTTCTTATAGGTATTCAAAACATGATTGTGACAATTCTGACTACCCAAGAAGACTGTGAAAACTCCAAATTGGAATTTCCTAAGCGCTTGTATAGATACCTATCAACTTAAGTAGGTAAGTATGTATTTATAAATGCAACATTGGTGGTTTGGCTTTTTAAAAATCTATTAGACCTACAATCTGTATGTGATTTGCTACCTATTAACACTTCTTGAAAATGAAATTTGAAACAATTTGCCAGCCACTTTACTGATCACTTTGAAGCTTCAGATAATAGCAATAAAACGATATTAAAGGGTAAAGTGCCCGAATTTCGACCTCTTCCTCAACTTCGACTCCCGCCCTTCTTGTCCAATATTGGCGCACTTTCCTTAAAAAATTTTTTGTTTTCCTTTTTCACAGATAAACATAATGAGACAAATCCAACGTTTACAAAGCCGAAACCGGTTGAGAAAATTGAGAAAGTTGACAATTGATGTTGCTAAACTGTTGAGCGCTGTAAAAATTACATGCTTGTGGGAAAAAAGTTTTTATTTTGAACATTTAAAAAAAAATATTTCTTGAAAGTTAAATTAATTGGTTGTCTGGTTCAATTGATTTTGGAAATTGATCGCGGTAGGTAAGTAGTAAGTACCAAAACTTTTTGATCAAAGTTTTTGTTTTATAGTGTCCCAACTCCGACCTCCTATATGATCTGTTGTCTTTAACGCTAATTTGTTATTCACAATTTTCTCCACGAGTTTCAACTGCAGAGTTGTCGTTTGAGACTCATATTCCGCCAAAATATGGAGCGATTGGAGTTTGAATCAAAATTTTCCAAATCGATTTTTAACTTCTTCCCGGAAAAAATGTGTAAAAAAAAAACATTAAAAATTATTTTCTGGCTTCAATCTTTTTTGGGTACTCAAAGTACAGTTCAAAGTATCTTTTAAGCCCATTTCGAAAATTTTTGACCCAAGCAAATTGAAGTTAGAGACAGGTTTTCAAATGAGGGGGGGGGGGGGCGGAATGCGGGCACCTTACTCTTACTAATTTTATATAATCGATTTTCCAAAAATTTCACGGTTTACCTTTTCAAAAAATCACCTATCTGAAAATTTATTGTCTCCAATACCAACCAACCCAATTTCTCGTACCTATTCACTAGAACCATCGGCGTCGGAACGTCTGATTTTGAATAATCACAAATTTTCATACTTCATGCGAGACATTGATGAATAAAGTATGTACCTAAGTCTAAATAAGTGTCTACCTTATCATTCAACAATGTATTTTCCAAATTTTTTAAAATTTCTGAAAATGATGGACGGTCACTAGGTCGAAAACTCCAACATTTGTGCATCAAACTGTACCTACACAATAAAAAGAAAAATTCGGCCAATAAGCACTCCGAAATCATTCCAGTAACAGTATTTCATCAGAGTAGGTACATATAAATACATACATTTTCACAGAGCAGTCAGGAGGCTTTTCCATACGGTATCCAGACTGTAAAGCTTGGTATAATTTCCCTAAATCCAGAAGTGACGGATAAGGATTAGCGCCCAGAGTGAAAATTTCCCACAGTAATATACCATATGACCACCTGTAAAATTGAATGTTTGTTTTGATCGGCTTTTGAATGAATCTGGATTCTGGAATGTGCTATTGAACCTCAAATAAGAAATTGAAATGTATTTCCAACTCAACTTACACGTCAGATTGAGTTGAATAAATATTATGACCCAATGATTCGGGAGCCATCCATTTCACAGGTAACCTACCATCTGTTCTTTTCTTGTAATACTCTTTATTTGTAATATCTCTGGCTAAACCAAAATCAGCAATTTTCAGAATATAATTGTCGGAAACCAGAACATTTCTGGCTGCAAGATCTCGATGAACACACTAAAAGAAAGAAACAAAAGAAACTTTTGGGCTAATACAAAGAGAAAATACATTGGTACAAAATTCTGAACAGAAGAAATGAGCTAATGTCTCATCTTTGTTCATGTGAATAAAATTTTGCTGAATAATTACTTTTATAGAAGCTAAATATTCCATTCCTTCGGCCACTTGTACAGCAAACGTTATTAAATTTTTTTGAGACAATCTCACCGTTCTAATTTCATCATCTGATGGAAGATGTTTTCGAAGAAATTCTCGTAAATTTCCGTGTCTGGCATATTCGGTTATAACAAACAAGGCACCATCTTTGGTACAGCATCCAAGCAGACCAAGAACATTTGGATGTGTTCCAATCAACTTCATTATTTCCATTTCTGACACCAAACTTATCATGTCTTCATCAGAGTGATCATCTGCCAAAAATAAAATGCCGAGTACATCGTATTTTTCAACCAATATTAACTTACCTGCTGTAATTGAAATAGGTAGGTACTTACTTTTCAGCATTTTAACAGCTACAGTTGTGGAGATGTTTTCTTTTAAAATGTTTTTGGCTTCTCCTAGAACTACTTTCCCAAACTCTCCTTCACCCAAGTTTTCACCAAGAGTCAAGCTACTTTTTGGAAATTCCCATTTGTCATCAAGCGGTATTATGTATTCCGAATTCCATGATGTTCCAGAACTGACTCTAAGAATTGATGTAGTCTCGATATCAACATTTGGTAATTTCTGCATTTAAAAGTGAAACATTCATTCGAAAATATCAGAAGAGGATTACTTATTATGATTTACTCATCATTAATTTAATGAAGCAGATACTAATTTACATACCAATATCTTGGCGGTTTTTTCATCCAAACGGAACTGATTCTCAATGATAACACGTTTCATATATTGTTTAGTTGTTATTGCATTCATACACATAGCATTCATTTGTTGTTGCAATTTCTTAGTCATTTCCAAGTGTTTGGACGCATTCTTTTTTCCGATAATGAAATGGAGTATAATCAATAGAAGTATAAGAAATACTAAAATAATCACAACATAAGTTAAGTATCTTGTATCTGATTTTTCATCCGGAAAGCTTCTAGACTCTCTTGTAACTATAACACTGAAACGGGTTCCGATTGATACAGTGATTTGATCATGCTCTGCTAAAATGTCATATCTCTGTTCGGAATCATTCACAAAATTTGATAATTTTGGTAGACGACAAATCAGTTGCCCTGAAGAAATTGAAATCACGTCACAACTGTAATTGCCTGCCTTCACTTTGAAATCATTTTTTTGGCATGCCGCATTGATGTTATTCCCTATGACAATAACATAATTATTTTCTTCAATTTCAATAGTAGAATTAAGAAAATAATGAAACCTAGGATTAGGGTACAATAAAAATGTCTGTGTTTGATTTTTAGAAAATTCAATATGTTCATCCGTGGCGTTGTCCACTATGGAAAAATTAATTTCTTTGGGATTTTTTACATCTATTGAATCTGTTGAAATTTCTGGGATGTTAGGTGATGGACAAGCAAGAGTGGTAATATTTTTGAGTGCGCAGGAGCTCTCATATATATTATTTTCATTGTGAAGACGAAAAACTAAATTCTGTCCCGACTTCAGGGTAATATTGTGTATTAAAATTGTGACACCACCTGCTGGGATACCCTTAGGTTTAATATTGAATCCTTTTTCATCACGTTCCGGGTCTCTGATGTATTTGTATGTGTCATTAGTGAAATTACGACTGTTTTGATCAAATTTCACACTAACAGTAGCATTATTCTCTACAGATGAACTGGTAACACATTTTATTTGGTCAGAAATGATTGAAAAAATTATACATAATATATCACCAATGAAAACCTGTATGAGTTTCCCAGCATCCAAATTTTCACCTTTGATAGTCAGCACAGTACCGCCGTATATAGGTCCATTGTCGGGGAAAATTTCTGAAATTTTCGGATCAGCGAATTTAAAATTTTGTTTGGACGTGACAGATTTTTCATTCATATGGACTACAACTGGTCCTTCCTCAAGTAATAAAGCACTGGTTTTTTCAATTTTGCAGGTAATTGACTTCGTTGATTCATACATAATTGGTGCACAAGCAGTCCCAGCCACTTCAATACGATCGATGTCTTCAAATATGTACCCCAAACTTTCTCCAACAATCTTAATTTCTGTGCCACCTTCCCAAGGTCCTTGTTCAGGCCAAAAATATGAAATTGATGGAATAGTTGAATGTGTAGGCTCAAAATTATGCTGACACGCGTTCTTACATTTTTTTATATCCGAGTACCAGTGACAATTTGCAGCACCATCTTCGAAACAAGTGTCAGAATCATTGTATGAAAGACAATTGGATTTTTGTGGTGTTTTCATTCTGGTTAATTTATATTCCGTCATCGCATACAGGTATTCATTACTGGGAGAAAACAATAGATTGGTATTCACTGGAGATCCATTGTCGATCAATGAGTCACCATCCGTGCAAGCATATGTAAGATTATTTACTAAAATCCTCTTTAAATGGCCAGTAGCAGTACCAATGAATATATCATGGTGTCTTCCATTTGGTTTGGCAGCAATAGCTGTGGGAACTGTATTAAATGTAAGTACAGAGGATTCGGTTACTGGCTTGTTGCCAACAAGAGGCATATTTTTTTCCCAAAAACAAAAATCTGAGCCAATCATTTTATAATCATGGGCGCATCGTTGATTCGGTGGTGCACTAAATCCTTGGTATCCATTTCCTTTGAAACAATCCTCGATATTTTCGGTGAATTTTTTATTGATGGTCTTCAGAGAATAAATACACAAAGCGCTTTCACCACTGGGTTTATCAAAAAGTTTTTCTTCGTCTCGACTTTTAGAAAATACTGCAAATAATACATCGTCTTCTGACGTAATATTCAATGTTTTTGCCAATCCTGAGCTAGGTTTTCCAACATCGGCTGCTTGTACTAAATTATAAACTTGATCGTTATCGAATTTGCATTCGATTGGAATCTCAGTATATCCCTGCCAAAGAGATACTCCGTTATAACAAATTCTAATCAGTTTTGAAATGTATGATGACCCGAGTGTTGAATTTTGTTGAGTGGTTAAAATGTAATTGTATTTTCCTGAACTGAATCCGTACTTATAATTGACTTTATATTCATCATGATACTGTGTGTGTTTTATTTCTGCCTCAGATGCAGAGTCACCACTGCCTTCACCAATCGTGTAAGTTTGAGATTTTTTTGTAATGAATAAAGATGCTGTTTTAGAAAATTTTTCGCAGTATGAAACAGCAATGTATAAGTTCAAGCTCTTAAGACCATCTTGAGTCAGATTACCGGTTCCAATAAATTCTACTATTGGTGAGTTTGTACATGCTTTCACTGGGACTAAGATTTTTGAATTTTGAATTTTTGCGGTTTCATTTAAATAGTCGTAAGAAAAACACGAATAGACATCATAGATTCCACAGCCGATCAATATAGAATCGTTGGATATCAACATATTCTGGATGTTGTGCAGCAATGAATATGAACCATTTGATAACAATATTAAATCGGGTGATAATTTATACAAGCGATTTTCCGCTCCAATAAAAACTGTTCCTTGATTTCGATCGATTGTTAAATGACTGAATTTTGATGAATTAAGTTGAACAGGCAATATTTCTATATTGTCAGGTAACGACTTGATACTTCCTGGTTGTAAATGAAGTGTAAATAGTAACCAAGGAATGATTAATCGATTGATACCCTCCATTTTCTGCTTGATTTAAAAATTTACAGTGAGGTGGGTTTCTCAAGAAGCATGCACCTACAAGAAAGATGATTGATGTATGAACACAGATTATTGCATAGATGATCCGATGTTCCTTGCGCACATTTTGAGACAGATGATTTTAAGTTGATCTTTACGACAAATTATCTGAAATTAAAATATTGAACTGAAACAATGGCATTACTTTTTTATGATCCACTAACAGTTTTTTTTTTGTTTTTGCAAGAATACAATAATCGAGACGATTTAGCTCATTATAAACATCGAAAGAGAATACCTACTGTACCCGATGAAAAAATTTCAAATCTGATCATATCTCAAAAATGTCCCAATCTAATTTTATCAAAATACCTATATCAAATCATATCTCATTGTATCAATTCACATCTTAAAAAATTATGAAGGTTCAGATCCAGTTTGAAATGTTGTGATCAAATGACATCTAATTTGATCAAATCATATCTACGAGTAAAAAAAAAATCAGATGTAATTAGATATTTGATTAGGACATTTTTGAGATCAAATTTTATCTGTTTTGATAAAATTTGACCTAAACACCTAATAAATCAGATATGATTTGATACGATTTGATCTAAAAAATTTTCATCTGGTAGGTACTGTTTATCAATTTTTCAAAAAGTTTCAATCGCTGAACTGTATAAACAGCCCCCATTATTTGTAAAACAAAAATGTACTATTTCACTATACATTAAAAAATTCAAAAATCAAAAGAAATGCGTGGAATACAGTCGCCAGCGCCATTACTTTCCTCCCACCCTCCCTTCCCTGATCCAATTTCCGGAAATTTCCGTTCTGCTTGAATTTATTGTTTTACGATTTTTTATGTAGGTACTCTAATTCTGTCATACTCAAACTTAAAAAAATGGCAACCAGCTACTTCAATTAGAAAATTTTTTACACTGAATGAAAAATATAATGAATGGAAAATCTTCTTTGCAGCACAAAAAATTTTCCAGTTGAAATAACTGGTTGATTTTTTTTTTTGAAATACAGCTGAATGTTAGTTCTCTATGCTGAAATATTTTGAATTTTCATTTTTGAAATAAGAAAAATGGTAGCAGGTTTTGAAGTGATAAATTTCAAAAATTAGGCAAGCGATTGCCTAATTCATGCACTGGGCAAAATTTTTTCCTATTTCATGAATTCGGCAATTACATGGATTAGGCGTTACATATTTAAAGACAAATTAGATATGATTGTTAAAAAAAATAAGTACATAGGTACAATTTTAAAACTTACCTCGAACTAAATCAGCATTTCTATCAATTTTCTATTCCGTATGCGATGAAAAAATAAATAATTTGAGAGTTTGTGATATCATATGTACCTACATTTCATTTTAAAATCTAATGCTGCCACTGGTTATTAGGTATATTTGATATATTTCTTGTTATATGTACTGAATCATAAAATATTTCCGCAGAATGAAGTAGATAGGTACAAATTGATTCATGCAATGACAATGACTTGTATCGACACCTTTCATCATAGACACATTTCCGGGTACCAACTGAACTGTAGTTCATTATTTTGATACAGAATATAATCGGATATTATAAAAAGTTTCCAAGTAGGTAAACTGTTATTCATTATTTTGCTAAATAAAGAGTTGAACCGGTTATATAAAAGGCATCTACCCTGGAAACCAGTTTGACCACTCGCTCCTACACAAAAAGGGCATGAGAAAAAAAAATGGATAAAGAAAAAAAAACGGATAAAAATTTGAACCCATCGCAATCATTTTTGGGGAAGGTGCCACACGAATTTTTTTTTTTATGTAAATTCTACTCAGAGAGAGAAAGAGAGAGAAAAAAATCAGCTGGTTTGCTGGTTGTCGAAATCAGAGGACCCTAATTTTAAAAACTGAAGAGGGACTTTTTCAGGAAAAAATGCATGAAAAATATAAGAAAATATTTTATCGACTCCTAATTTTAGGCGATCGTGAAAAGAAGATTCTGGAATTTCATGAGTAATCAAACTTTCAGTAATTTAAATTGAAGAACTTGCAATTTTTATATTTTTTTGCAAAAATTTAAGTTAATTGAAAAATTATGCAAAGGTAAGTACTATTGCAATAAAAATCAACTTGAATGTCTTTCTATGCTGACTCGGCCCATTTCATCCCCACCAAACAATGAATTACACCTTTCTCAGCCATTTTGGATTATCCAATGTGATTTTGTCAACTTTCTTCAATAAGTAGTTTAAAACTTCGTCAAAAAGCATGAGAATCACCTTGGATGGCTCATAATCAAATTCCTTTTTACATTTAAGAAATTCACAACGGAAAAAGCAACATTAGTTGAAACTTCTGAGCATACCTATATTCAAGTTTTTCATCATGGTTTCGGATTTTCAGGAAATAGAATATTTAGTCAATTTTTTTTTTAATTATTGAGAAAATTCTGAACCATTTTTTTAAAAAGCATTTTTTGGTACCTACTACTTTATCAAGGATGGAATTCGCTATTGCAAAGCAGGGAAAAAATTTCCTGCTAAATTGTTCTACTGAAATAGTCAAGTAAAATTGGAATTTTGACGAGGAAAATTATAACGAATTCAAAATGTAAAAAGGAAAGCCTATACCTAAACATAAATGTTTTAGGAAATAAGTTATTTTGGACGAATTTGATGCAGGTAAGTACATTAAAAAACCCACAATTCAGAAAGCAAAAAAGGAAGTCGAATACTTAGTTGATAAGTTTTACCACATTTTCTATAACGGAAACAATTCTTGTTATAAAAATCATCGTCATCACCAATACACCGAATTGCATCACATCAGTTACAAAAACTAGATTCCGGTTTGGCCCAGTTATTTAATCAGCGAAGCATTCGGAATTAAGTATTGATAGAATTGGTATTTCCAGTAAGTACCTACATAGCGGTATGTAGCGTAATCAGGGTGTGTTCAAGTCGGAAAATTTTATATGAGACATCAGTCATTCCAGAAAATCAATAAATAAAAATTTTCTGAAAATCCAATACATGTATAAGGTACTTATTATAGACTATATTCGAGGAATTTTCGCTTCGTATTTGATGTGAATAACTTTTCAGATTTGATGAGATCATTTTTTCATTTTACTAGTGAGTAGGTATGTACATTTACATAGAAGATGAAACTAAACTTGCTCTGTGCTTTTATAAAATTATTTCAATCCTATTCATTCATTCATCTAATTATTGATTGAATACATCAATTACCTACTTCTTGTTTGAAAGAAAATACGAGTAAGCACTGCCAACCTTGGAGAAAAATCAAATATTTTAAAATTGAAAAAACGAAATTTATGCAATCAAAAACTAAACAGTAAAAAGTGACATGGCTTTTGGAAGAAATTCCCAAAGTACAAAAATATATTCTACGTGCTTGTTATCAGCCCTGGAGAATTAGCATCAAAAATTCGCTTAAAAAAAATGTAGGTATTTTAGTCGAAATTTTATTGCTGAAAAAGTTTCTATATTATGATGTCCAGAGTATGTGGTAAAAACCCACCACCCCAACCTTATTGCTTTTAAAGGGGGTGGACCCCTTGTGGGGGAGAAAATTGTTTTGCACCGATTTCGCTCCAATTTAGGTGGAAGGTTAGGTGGGTATAGAAATACTCCCCAAAAAATTTTCAGGTCCTTCCGACCTCAGGGGGTTGAACCATCGCTCCCCAAAGTTGAGAATTTTTGTTAAAAATGGAGAAAAACGAGTACCCATTTCGAGTACAAAATCACCTCATAATATCAATTTTCATGGGGCTCAGGGGGCTTCAGCCCCTCCTTTAAGCTTGGAAAAAATATGTTTTTAATGGCAAAAAAGTGAGAAAATTGTATTTTTTTGCTCTTTAAATAACATACTTTCAAAAAATTTTCGCCTTCGCTTCTCTCGGGCAGTATTTTACAAAAGTTAATAATTTTTGACTGATTTTTCAGTTAAACATCACCAATTCCTCAATAAATTATCCATTTGCCAGAAAAAATGGATGATTTTTGATTGAAAGATCAGTGAAGAATGGCTAATTTGAAATATGACCCCTCCTCCATTTTTTCTGAAATTCTGAGCCCCTCCCTTAATTAATTTCTGGGTGCACCTATGGTACATACCTAAGTACACAATTAGGTGCCTACCTAAATCAAAATGGTTGCTGAAAGCGTATGGAGTTCAATATGGAGAACCCAGGATAATGAATGACATTGTTGATGGCATGTTGAGTACCGTAGTGAATCATGCTAAGAGATAATCAGTTTCATCTTCTAGATTATCGTATTCATTTTTCTCTGGCCAATAAACATTACAGCGGTCAAGGGTCTGTAAAAATATCAATGTGAATTGAATATTTCAAGAGGAAAGTACCTACAAAGGATATTTTAAAATTATTTCACAAATCTGCCCAACCAAGGATTCTACGAATTCTACCAAAGTCAAGAATGAAAATTCTTAGGTGAATACTTTTCACTGTTCTTTTCAAAAAAAAAAAAACTTCAGTCAATTTTTCATGATTACTACAAAAATTGAAACCTCGCTGGATAAAATAATTCAAAACCGATAGTTGAATTTCATATTTCATGCGAGATGCAAAACAATAAGTAATAAATTTACATATGTAGAATTGATGCCTACCTTACAAGTCGACAACGCGTCCTCTAAATTTTCCACTACCATTGAAAATGATGGACGCTCGCAAGGTCGAAAACACCAACATTTATGCATTAAACTGTATCTATGCAATAGGAAAAAAAGTGTGATAGTACCTGCTCAGAATCATTTGAGAAACTGCATTAAATTAATGTACAAATAGGTACATACATTTTCACTGAGCAATTGTGGGGCTTTTCCATGCGAAATCCAGAAAGTAGAGCTTGGTACAATTTTGAAAGATCCTGAAGTGAGGGATAAGGAGTACCACCCAAAGTAAAAATTTCCCACAGCAATATACCATATGACCACCTAAAAGATGAATGACGGTTTTATTAAGTATGAAATCAAATGTTTTGGGAGATCCAGTAGTGAAGGCTTGAAAGTTAATTTGTTTGACCAGTTCAACTTACACATCGGATTTAATTGAATAAACGCTGTGGCACAATGATTCGGGAGCCATCCATTTTACTGGTAACCTTCCATCTGTTCTTTTCCTGTAATAGTCTTTGTTTCTAATATCTCTGGCTAAACCGAAATCGGCAATTTTCAGAATGTAATTCTCCGAAACTAGAACATTTCTGGCTGCAAGATCGCGATGAACACACTAGAAAAAATACACCCAGTTTTTTAAAGGGCAAAACACCAAATCTTGGATGTGATGATAAGTAATCACTTTTATGGAAGCCAAATATTCCATTCCTTTGGCCACCTGCAGGGCAAACATTGTCAATTTTTTTTGAGACAAGATGGCGGTTGTAATTTCACCATCTGATGGAAGATGTTTTCGGAGAAATTCTTGTAAAGTTCCATGCCTAGCATACTCGGTGATAATGAACAGAGCGCCATCTCTGGTACAGCATCCTAGCAGACGAAGAACATTCGCGTGGTTTCCAATTAATTTCATTATCTCCATTTCTGATACCAAATCTATCATAGGTATCTTCGTCCGAATGATTATCTATTCACCATCAAAATAATATCTACATTAATAACGTTAATGTTCCCTCCAAACACTGTAAAATAGACTAAATTATACAACAAACCGGTACCTTTCAACATTTTAACAGCGACAGTTGTTGAGAGGTTTTCTTTTAAAATGTTTTTAGCTTCCCCTTGAACTACTTTCCCAAATTCTCCTTCACCCAAACGTCTTCCCAGAGTCAGGTTACTTTTTGGAAATTCCCATTCGTCATGAAGTGGTATTATGTATTCAGATTCAGCTGATGTTCCATAGCTGACTCTAGGAATTCCTGTACATTCAATTTCCACTTCAGGTAATTTCTGTTTTGAAAATAGAGAAAAAAAAGTGGAATATTTCATCTTTCTAGGACAAGAATACAACGAATGAGATGGAATTCCAAGTAATTTAGGATTTTCTTGTAGCTAGGTAAGTACATACCAATATTTGTGATGATTTTTCATCCAAGCTGATTTGGTGTTTTACTATCACACGCTTCATACACTGCTTTACAGCTATTGCCTCCATACCGATTACATTTACTTGTTGTTGCAGTTTCTTAACTGTTTTCAAATTTTTTGCCGTAATTTTCTTTCGGATCAAGAAATGGAATGCGATCAATGCAAGTATGACAATAGTGAAAATAATAAGGCTAACAATGAAGTATGTAATTACTGGTTGTTCAGGAGCTGAAATTGATCCTTTGTTTTTGGGGAAGACAATCTTAAAGTGGTCTCCAATTGTTACAGTGATTATTTCACGATTTGCAAAAATGTCATAATTTTGTTCACAGTCATCAGTAACACCTGATGAGGGTAGACGACAAAGCAGTTGATTAGCAGAAAGTGAGATTACTTCGCAAGAATGGTTGTCCACTTCAACTTTTATGTCACTTATATGACAGGTCTTATTAATGTTTTTTCCTTTGATAACTACAAAACTTTCTCCATCCATTTCAACAGAAGTGCCGAGACAATAATGAAACTCTGGATTAGGGTACAGTAAAAATTTGGACTCTTCATGCTGAGAAAAGTTCATGATTGCATTAGTGACATTGTCTATTATAGAATATCTCATTTGTTTGGGATTTTTCGGATCAATTGAATGTGTTGTAATGTCTGGAATGTAAGGTGATGGACAGGCGAGAGTGGTATTGTTTTTGAATGCGCATGAGCTCTCATATATATTATTTTCATTGTGAAGGCGAAAAACTAAATGTTGTCCTGACGTTGGGACAACATTTCGTATAAGAATTGTGACACCGCCGGCAGGGATACCTTTAGGTTTAATATTGAAGCCTTCATCATCACGTTCCGGATCTTTGATGTATTTGTATGTGATGTTGGTGAAATTACAAATATTTTGATCAAATTTCACACTGACTGTAGCGTTATTCTCTACAGCTGAATTGGTCACACATTTGATCTCTTGGGAAATGAGTGAAAAAATTAGGCATAAAATATCACCAATGAAAACTTGAATGCGTTTCCCAACATCCAAATTTTCACCTGTGATAGTCAGCTCGGTATTACCATATGTAGGTCCATTGTCGGGGAAAATTTCTAAAATTTTTGGATCGACGAATCTAAAATTTTGTTTTGAAGTGGCAGATTTTTTATTCACATGGACTACAATTGATCCTTCATGACCGGCTACCAATGCAGTCGATTTTTCAATTGCACAACTGATGGACTTCTTCGGCGCATGCCTTTCTCTATATGGTATGCAAGCTACACCAGCCACGGTAATACTTTGATTGATGTCTTTTTTATCAAATTCATAAAATAAACTTTCTCCTTCAATTGTGATGTTGGTGCCTCCTCCCCATGGACCTGATTGAGGGCGAAATGAAGAAATTGACAGAGGAGGTAAATCTGGACAAGAGTAATGATTCTTTATGAATAAACCGCGACAATTTTTATGAGATTCGCAACTATTGGTGTTCTTACACCATCCGCAATTGTGTGCAGTTTCTAAATCCATGCATGAGATGCAATTACTCGCCAGATTCGAGCATTTGCCTGCACTATTTTTTTCACTGGAAGAAGTATCTGTAATGTTTAAATTTTTACAAAACGTCGCGTTGGTTATTATTGAGGCTGCATTGGTGATATTTTCATCATAATCAACACAGTTCTGCTCTTCTGAGTGCCATTGGCATTTGACCATTACAGAAGTGCAGGTCTCACAAGATTCGTACGTGTCACAATAATTAAAAATAAAAATGCTTGTGTTTGCAAAACCATGAAGACGGCTGGCAACGATCGACAAATTCGCTTTCAAATAATTCTCACCCCTGAGGATATCTGGATTATGGAAATTTTCCGGAATCGGGCAATGCATATTGTAATGATTATTAGCGGATAATTGACCAAATTCAGTCAACTGATGATTAGTTGTGATGAAGGTGCAACGAATGCTGACATTGGTGTTGATCGAAAGTAAACTTGGAACACGCAATTGTACTTCTTTACAACTGCCAACTTGAAAATGTTCGAATTTCTTTTCTGCAATCTCAATTTGAAGTGAACAATCTTTTTCTCTAGTGCATGCATTTTTCGATCCACACCAGCCACAAAATTGATATTTTGATCCCTTGCAACTCTCATAGGTTGTAAACCGGGAGCACTTGAGTTCTTCCAAATTTACATGAATCAGTTTACGTTTTGTCATAATATACAAACTGTCATTTTGGGGAGAAAATAATAAATCTGAATACATTGGGAATCCTTCATCGATTACAAAATCTGCAACTTCATCAACATTCCTCGCATCCTGCAAAACAATCATCTTCAAATAACCAGCATTCGTTCCAATGAAAACTTCAGAGTCGTTTTCTCTTGGTTTTGTAGCGATAGCAGTTGAAAGATTTTTGAATAAAATGACAGAGAATCCAGATAAAGGGGAATTCCCCACTAGAGGCATATTCACTTCTGATGTGCATAAATTTTTGTCAATAGTGTGATTATTTTTAAAACATTTTTGCCTTTGTAATGAGGACTCATATTTTTGAAATCCCGTTCCTTTGAAACAATTTTGAATATTTTCATTGAATTTTTCATTAATTTCATTTATCGGATAAATACACAGAACACTATGATTACTAAGTTCATTTGGTGTGGGTTTTATTTTTGGAGCTTTGGTAAATACACCAAACAAAATGTCGTCGTTAAGGCTGATTTTCAATGATTCCGCCAACAGCGGACCTGGTTTTCCTAAGGTGGCCGTTTGTATCAAATTTAACGTTTCTGGGTGATCGCGTAATTTGCATTCGATTGGTATCTCCATATATCCTTGCGAATGAGTCTCTTTATCATGGCATATTCTGATTAATTTTGAAACATGTGGGGACCCTTTTGCAGTAGAATTTCGTTGAGTTGTTAAAAAGTACTTGTATTTTCCTGACTCATATCCGTACATATAATTCACCTGATATGTGTCCCGATACTTGTTGAAAAATTCGTCCGAATCTTTTTTGCCTGCATCAAAAGTACCATTGGAATAGAAAGTTCTTACAGCTATAGCGGGTTGTTTGTACAAATGACTACTGTAAGAAAATGTGAAGTACAGTTTTGAAAGTCCAGTTTCATTCTTAATATGATCATCATTGGCCATGAATGCCACTGTTGAGACACATGAATTATTTTGATTCAATTCGAAAATTTCATTTTGAGAAATTTTTTCAAGTTTGTCCGGTTTGTCATTGAAATTGTAAATTTCGCACAAAAATTTATTGGCGCATCCACAAGTAATCAAATATTGTGGTTCTTTAATTATCAGCACTTTATTATAATTTGTCGAATTAGCATCTAGAGTTGTTGTCACATTGTTTAGCAATTTTAGATCTGGCGTTAATCTGTACAGACGATTTTCCGCTCCGATAAATACCGCTCCATTAATTTTGTCTATCGCCAAGTGGTTGAATGTTAGTGTACTGTGATTATCAGAAAATAAATCACTATTGAGTAACGACTTGACAGTTTTTTTGTGTAAATTCAGCACGAGCACCAACCAGAAAATTCGCGAAAGATTAAAATACTTCATGTTGGGCTTGTTTCAAAATATGGATGTATTTCTTTATTCGATTTAAAAGTAAATATATCAAATGCACAATGTCGGAAATTAATGCATGCACATTCAATTTTTTGGAAGATATGTAGGTACTCCAATTCTCTATACACAAATTACTTAGGTATAAGTAAGTATTCTTGAACTAGTAAAACAAGTCCATCTTGCTGCTGAATAATCTGAAATAATGGTATAAAATGGAAAATAAAGCGTCAAGTACATTTTTTGTAATCTGATTTTTTTATGGGTGGGGAGGAGGTGACACAGGTAAAGTTACTCAATTGGGTAATAATTAAACCTAAAGTACCTATAAGTTAATGAAATCAATTTTATTCATTCAATAAACAGTATAATTATATCGAATTGAAAAGCAAAATTTAGGGAATGGGGAATGATAGGTAAATAAAAAAATTGAAATGATTCAAGGTAATTTTTAATAGGTAAATCAGAACTGGATAGGTACCCACAATGAAATGTGAAATGTTCTCAATTTCTTTGGGTAAGTAAAGATTGCAGTTGGAGCTGCAAAGAAAAAAAGTTTTTTTTTTTTTCAAAATTAGCCAAGAAAAACGTTTCAGTTCATATTATGATGTTTCAGCTTATTTTCTTTTTTATTGTTTTCGGAACTTCTTGTTGAAAATGGAAGGAGAGGGGAAGGGAAGAAAAGGATCAGAATTTCTGCTGGCAATGAATTTTTTCGAATAATAAATAGAAGAATGTATGCCGTTTTGACAAAAAATATTCTTCATTTACACAGAGGTCTTCTTTACCCCTGAACAGAGTTGTCAGATTGGATAATTTTCAACGAACTAAGATAGTTGAAAATGTCTTTGTACATTAAAAAGGTTTCAGAGCTTGGAGTCTATGCTCCTGCATTAAACTTTCAATCCAACTATTTTTCATTATTCTACATGTAATTTACTTTACTTAAATTTTCTCAAAACCATGACACAATTCCGATTATTTTTGCAGACACCATAATTCAATTTCGTTTTTTTAAAAAAGTGTTTTTATAAATCGAATTTAAAAATCTAACGTTTTCGTGCTGCCAAACTTTGGAAACCATTGCATTAGGTATTATTTTTTAAAAAACATTATTGACGAATCATCTCTTGGATAAAAAAAAAGTATGCAAATGGGCTGTTAAAATAACAAGTGGAGGTAGGTACGTTATTTTCATGAAATTGATTTTTCAGTCATGATTCTGTAAAATTTCCTATGTTCATGTCTAGTGGACTCAATCTGAATGAAATAGAAAGTAGGTACCTAATTCTGTTCTTAGATCACCATAATATATTTAAACTTCAAAGGATTAAATTTAGGCTGTTTAACGAACCTTTCTTTTTGAAATTAATAGATACATAGGTGGCCTACGTTGATAACTCACCTCGATCAAATAATGACATGCCATCAATATTCACTTCATACGCGAAAATTTAGGAAACAATCGAATAAAAATTGCACACAAAGGATGTTTTTAAGAGTAACAAATAGAAAACTTTGAATAATTGTCACATTTCCTTCCGCAATAGCAGCAAACTAAATCATCAGGAAATATTTCTTGTCAATTCAACACGTACCTACTACCTAGATATACACCTAAATTTGCAAGCATGGGTAGATGACCTGCATAGTTACCATCAGAATAATTTCAATTTAATATTGTTATCGCAAAACATTTAATCATTTAAAAAAAAAAAAATTTGAATCAACTAATATTCACTGAACAATTAGTCATTTCTGGTCTATTTTCGTAATAAAATACTAAAAAAGACAATTATTACATATTGGTCGACTCATAAGACTGACATGACGAGTTGGTGAAATTTCATCGTCATATCAGTGATTTAAAAAAATTATACTGATGTAAATGGGGGAAGGGGATAAAATGTATCTTTTTATAAGGTACTTACGTACATTTCATTTTTAACAAAAAAATATACAGCATGTTTAAATATTCGGTTCATCACCTCACAGCTCACACATACAGAAGTGTAATTTAGAGTAAAATAACAATTATGGATAACTTTTTTTGAATTTATCTCCTGACATCTGTTATGAACCAATTTTGGTGTTTTTAAAAAAAATATATATATAAACGTTGAACCCTCCTCTGCAAAGCAGCGCAGTTGAAATTCGAAAAAAATTAATTCTGGTACCTATTTTCTTCTGGGCTGAAAAAACTCAGAAAAATTACGTTTTTGGGGATACAACCAACCGCAGATCATTAGATAAAATCCAAGTTAAGTATGCATTTTTTCTTCACTTTGGCGATATTTTCAGCATTAAAGAGATGGTCCTCAAAGATATTCATCAACAAACCGTTGAAAACCCAAAGATGAAAAACTACCAATTGTGGATCGATCCGTGATTGGTAGCAAAATTTTTGATCCGCAATTGGTAATGCAGAAAAATAAGAAATGGTGCCACTTGAATGACCTGTATTCGAACTTTTTATTTCCATATCTACCAGAATTTTGGTATTTTTTACTTTATACCTAATAACAAAACAAATCGACTATATCCTGTTTGAATCAGTGAAATGAATTGTAACTAATAATCAACAATTTTTCACTAGGTCTAATCCTTCGGACAAATTTTTTTATGGCTGATCGGAAATTGTTTGAGAAATCAGTGATTTTGTCACTGTGGAAAAATCATCCACCCCCCAGGTGGTAACACGGGGCTGTCAGATGAAGCTCCGGTACATGGCTAAAACCCATTGTACCAAGCCGTCATTACGTAATCCTTCATTATACCGTTCGGTTATTCTGTAACCTTTTACCACCACATTGAGATGAGAATATAATAATGTGTTAGTGAAAGTATGTGTTAATTCTTTCGCGTAACTTCCCCTCGTGTAAGAGGAGAAACTTTATCGTTTAGACATAATCTAGTCTATAATCTTTCTGGTTAGTTAGTAACAGATTTAAATCCTCCCACGAGAAGGAGGTGTAATATCTCACTCCCACAATTTTCAACTGAAATTTTGGCGAAAAATCATTCATTTTCAATGAAAATATTTTCACTGATTCTTTTATTCGAAATTTCATCGAAGACTGATTTAGATTTAGAGAGATATACTTAGGTATCTATATTAAAAGATATGAAATAATTAAAATGCGGTTACCTACAGTAAAGCAAGAGGACATCTTTTAAAAACCACGTTTGAAGAGCAAAAAAAAATACTTTTTCGCATTTTTGAAAAGATAAAACTCTTTTCCGAGACTGAGGAAGGAGGACGCTATAATACCCCTGGACGCCTCACTGTTAAGAAGCGATTTTAGAGACCAAAAGATCAATGGAAAATTAAATTTTTGCGGAATTTTTTTGGGGGCCATCTGAAGGAAAGACGAATGTGACAAAAACGGAAAAAATGAGGTTAAGGGTACCTATGCAATGAAGAACTTGAAAAATTAGTTTATTTACAAAGAAAATTAACAAAATACATATCTATGTACAAAAAAAAATTAATGAACCGTTTTGTGTAGGTATACAACTCTCCCTCTAACGGATCAGCACCTATTTACAAGCTAAGAATTCTGGTGTTGTAAACTCGGTATGAAAAATTACGACGTTAAGGACATCTTGAATGATGAATCATTCTAATAAATGATCTGTTTCATCTTCTAGATCATTGGACTCATTTCTTTCTGGCCAATAAACATTCCATCGGACATGGGTCTGTAAAAGATATTTGTATGAATGGAATTTTTCATCACCAATCTACCATAATTGCGTTTAATCTTCTCGGAAGATATAATCTTGAATTCATGGACATACCCGAATTTTGAAATCCCGAAAATAGGATTTTCAAAATTCTACTTTGAATTTGAAATTTTGAACAACATTTACCTACCCGAATATCAAAACATCAGACTTTAAAATTCCTAATCCATTTTTTCGCAATTTTATAAGTAGGATGTAGGCTTTTTCTTGGCGAATTAGACAAATCTGGCGAGACCTTATTTCCTTGAATCAATGAAATGATTTTCACTTCATGTTTCACGCTTTAACTATACTTAGGGCTCACGATTTCATAATTTTTTTTTTTCTGCGAAAAAGTACTTTCAGAAAAAATTTTATGTGTATCACCCAATAAAATTTTCATGTTCAATATAGGAATAACATTTGAAAAGAAATGATTCAAAAGCGACCGCATGATTTAATATTTCATGTTAGAAGGAATCAAATACATAATAGGTATGAAGCTGTTACCCACCTTATAATCCGACAACATATCTTCTAAACTTTTTACAATATTTGAAAATTGTGGGCGATCGCTGGGTCGAAAACTCCAGCATTTTTGCATCAAACTGTATCTATGAAATAGAAAAATTAATAAATTCTGAGCGGTAAGTGTTTGGGAATCATTCAAGCAGTAGTATTAAAATACGAGGTAAGTATAAGTAGGTTCATACATTTTTACAGAACATTTGGGAGGTTTTTCCATGCGATATCCCGACTGTAAGGCTTGGTATAATTTCCCCAGATCCATAAGAGAGGGATAAGGAGCACCGCCCAGAGTAAAAATCTCCCACAATAGTACACCATAGGACCACCTGTAAAATTGAATTGTGGTTTCGGTGGGCATGAAAGATGATGTGACAAAGGACAAAGGACCTCTAATTAAAACTTATGTCAAATCGACTATGTAATTAAGCTTACACGTCAGATTGAGTTGAGTAAATGCTGTGGCACAATGATTCGGGAGCCATCCATTTCACAGGTAACCTTCCATCTGTTCTTTTCCTGTAATACTCTTTATTCGTAATATCTCTGGCTAAACCAAAATCTGCAATTTTCAGGACATAATTCTTGGAAACCAAAATATTTCTGGCTGCAAGATCGCGATGAATGCACTAAAAAAAAATTTATTTATTATAACTTATAAGGCAAAATAGCAAATAAAAATGTGAGCCCTAAAGATTTGAGGATCATCACTTTGATGGAAGCCAAATGTTCCATTCCTCTGGCCACCTGTACAGCAAAGGTGATCAACTTTTCTTCAGACAAACTGATAATCGTGATTTCATCATCTAGTGGAAGGTGTTTTCGGAGAAATTCTCGTAAATTTCCGTGTCTGGCATATTCGGTTATAATAAACAGGACGCCATCTTTAGTGCAGCATCCAAGCAGACGAAGAACGTTGATGTGTGTTCCGATTAATTTCATTATTTCCATTTCTGACACCAAATCGATCATATCCTCATCAGTGTGATTATCTGTCATTAAAAGGTGGCAATTGCAAGTAGGTAAAGTTTTTTTTTTTTTCATCTATGTATCTGGCATGCAAAAGTCTGCAAGGATTCTGTCGAGACTTTCTGCAATGATTCTGCTAGAACTGCGTGGTATACGCTGATGCGCAAGGTGTAGCACATCGAGGCTGCATAATTCTTGCTTGGCAGAATCATTGCAGATTTTTATCGAACTTCATTTTGCAGAATTTGAAACTTTCTGCAAGAATTTCATAAAAATTCCGCATTTTTACACGCCGGACCAGTAGCTTTTAGATAAGTACTGTAAATAAAATACCTTTCAACATTTTAACTGCTACAGTTGTAATTATGTTTTCTTTCAAAATACTTTTGGCTTTTCCTTGAACAACTTTCCCAAACTCTCCTTCACCTAAGCATCCACCAAGAACCAAACCACTTTTTGGAAATTCCCATTTGTTATCAATTGGTAATATATATTCAGATTCTGCTGACGCTCCTGTGCTGATTTTTGGAATTGATGTTGTTTCAATTTCGACTTCGGGTAGTTTCTGTTTTTAAAGTGAGAAAAAAATAGGTACTTAGGGATATCATGATTCACAAACATACGAGATGAAACGAAACAGGCAAGTATGTATTCGCTTATTCAGAGTTTCATTATGTTACTTAAGTACCTAAGAAATTATCCTTCACCAGATCTATACCTCCACCAAATGAAATAGGTGCAAGAAGGTAAGTAATCGACTACAAAATATCAAAAAGTTATTGACGTGTCAAATTTAATGGGTGGGCAAATTATGGGCTCTTTCTGTTACCTATAAAAATTATTAGCAGAGTACCCGTCCGCAGGGGCGGCGCGATGGGGGGATGGGAGGAGGTAACACCCCCCCGACAAATTTTCAGTCGGCAAAATCGGCAAAATTTTGGAAATATAAGGTGAGTCGGCAAAATCTCAGAAATGCCAGCAAATCGAAAAAGTTTTAGATTTGCAGCATAATCAATAAAAAAATGAGCCTTTCTAAATTTCAAGTTTGTAGTCCTCTTTCATAAAACACAATCCAACTTCAAAATTATTTACTTTTCAAACCGATATTTTCGAAAAATTTCGGCCTCGTTACGCTCGGCCTCATTGGTTTTTTTCTTTCATACTTACTTTTAAAACAATCCAAATTCAACAAAAATGATATTTTTCCCCTACATTAAGTATTTCAACTTGTTTTATCAAATTGTTTCTCATCAAAACTCATTTTTGAAGTCAAGAAATTAAATTTTTCAAAAGCTTTGGCCTTGCTACGCTCGACCTTATTGTTTTTCTTTTTGAACACTTTTTAAGTACAAGTGGTCGGTTTTTTTTACTCGCGTTAGATAATCAATTTATATTATAACATTGTTTTATTGGTCTTGAAATTAAAGAAAGTATTCCACTTAAAATTTTCTCCCTCGCTTCGCTCGGGACAAATTTATTTACATTCTCTTCTCCTTGAAACTACATACAGGTAATCTTCGAAACTAATCTGTTGAAACAAAAAATTCTCGTATTGTAAAATTTCAGAATTCTTACTCGGCAATTTTGAATTTTTTAGTCGGCATTTTTGAACATCATTACCCCCCTAAAAGTTTATGTTCGAACCGCCTCTGCCCGTCCGTCCATCAGATAGGCCAGTAATGATCTAGAATGTTGGATATTAAACAATAAGACAGGCAATTAATAGGTATACCTATAGAAGACTCTGACTTTCATTTTGAGAATTCTAAAGGTAATTGTAAATTTTTTTTTTTCAAAGAAGTAAAAATCAACCTCAGTTAATTTTTTCAGAAAAAAAACCAACTTCGGACTAACGTGAGTTAGGTTCAGCGCAGGCCTCAAACTGAAATTAAAAAAAAAAAAAGTAACTTTGGTAACCATTTTCCATGAAAATAGTAACCAAAAAGTAACCTCAGAATCGTTAATTTTTAGGAGTTTCATTAGGATGGGGGGGGGAGGAGGAGGAGGAGTGCAAAAACCAAAAATTTTGATTTTTTCCGCACATTTCGGCAATTTTAGAAGATATTGAATTTTTGGAAATTTTTGAAGATTTGAAAGCTTTTGCACGTTTGGAATAATTATGGTGAGCAAAAATACTGACTTATACTGACCTCTTTTCTAAATCCCCCCCCCCAGGCGAAAATTTTTGGTAAAATTTTTTTTAAAAATGAATGAATTTTCTGCCAATTTTTCATGTTATTTCAAATCTATGACTTTTCGCTGATCTTTCAGTCAAAATTCTTATTGAAAATCAGTGATATTTAACTGAAAGATCTGTAAAAAATCATCAATTCTTAAAAGAAAGGTAATTAAAAATCGCCCGAGCGAAGCGAGGGCGAATTTTTTTCAAAAAATACACGTTTTCACATTTTTTATAGTAAAAAAAATTCTGCCTCCTTCATAATTGAAAAAAATGACAGCCCGGTACAAAAATATTCTCCTTTGTACCTCCCTCTCGGCCTGATTGAGCTCAGACTGAGCCCGAGCACAGCGAAAGCGAAAATTTTTGAAAAATGGGCACTCAGAATCTGAAATTTTATTATCAGGTCAAACAAAATTGTGCTTTCTTCGTGGTTTGTATTGACTTCTAAAAAAACGATTATCTATTGACTCATTTCCCGGTCTCCTTCTAAAAAAATCGAAACATTTTTGAAAATTCCAATCAAAAGTATTACCGCGTTCTTTAGATAAATATGAGAAGGGACAATTTTTCTCACTTGAAAATAATAATTGTTTAGGTTGGAAAAGAAGAAGTTTCGTACAATCATTTTGAAAATGAAATGGTATAAATGTATTGAGCCTGAGCGAAGCGAGGGCGAAAATTTTTGAAAAAAAAAGGTATTCAACAGCTCAATATTTTTTCTTTTTCTTTTAAAGGAAAAATTTTGAAAATAGTAACTAATAGTAACCTCTGAAAGAAAAAAGTAACTTTTAGTAACCAAACTTGAAAAAAGTAACCAAGTTACTTAAAAAGTAACCCAGTTTGACCCCTGTTCAGCGGGGTAACCCCAGAAACGAATGGTGGGAAGGGGGTTCGGACTTACGTAATTTGAATTTCAAATGTCCAAAAGGGCATTCTTCATAATTATACCTATATTCTTAATAGGGGTTCAGATCAACAATTCAAAATTTTCCTGTTGAGTTGATTTTTGCTAAAATTAGAATCTGGTCAAAAATACCTGCAGTATATACTCCTGGAAATTGAGCGAACACTGGATTTTCTAGTTGAATTAATCGAAAAGAAAAAAAAAACGAGAATACAGATTTTAGCTGCACGAGTTCATGCCCTTACCTCCTCCAAAATTTGAAAATACTGGGAAAATCTAAATTGTGCTGTAGGCTTCAGAATGGCTGAAGATGGTTGAATTTGAATTCAAAATGATAGATAATTCGTAGATACCAATCGGAGGAGGGGAACACCTCAGTGGGTTTGATTTCTATAAGAATAATGCGGTTTTGCAAATAGAGAAATTCAAGATTTGTTGTTCCTAATTTTAGTCCTATTCATAATTATAGGATCAAAAATTTTAAAATAAAATTTTTCGATATTTTTTTAGATCAAGTTGTTTCAAAATGGTCTGGAAACGTGGAAACCATTTTTTTTTTTTTTTTTTAATTTATAAGATTTCATTCAATGCCTTATCAACACTTCAAAAATAAACGCCAAAATTTTTTGAAACAAAATGAAAAAGTGGAAAATTTACTTTTGACATCATTCAGTCCTTAAATGAATAAATGAATTTTTACCAAGTAGGTATGTACCTACATAATAAGGTATCTGTATGTAACATACATAAGTACCCTTCAGATTAGTGTTACAAATAAGTACTTATACCTATTTAGTTTTGCAAATAAATGGTAAAATTGATTTATCAAAATTTTAAAATTTTCTTACCAATATTTTTAATGCGTTTTCATCCACGTCAATTTGGTTTTTGATGATAACACGCTTTATGAATTGTTTCATAGCTATTCCTTCTATTCCCATGATGTTCACTTGTTTTTGCAGTTTCTTAACTGCTCGAGAATTTCTATTCTTTTTTCTCCACAATATGAAATACAATGCGGAGACTATGAAAATAACGACAGCCATGATCCCCAAGACACCGTAATAAACAAAATTTGTTCTCGGAGTTCCTGTTGAAGTATAGTACTGTTTCGGAACAGAAATATTGTAATCCGCTCCAATTGATACAAAGATGGTATCAACCTCTGCTAAAATGTCATGTTCTTGTTCTTGTTCATTCATAAAATTGTCTGATTTATATATCGGTAGCCTACAAATCACCTGGCTCGAGGAAATCGATTTTACCTCGCATGTATAATTACCCACTATCACTTCTATGTCAGTTTTTTGGCATGCCTTATTGATATTTTCGCCTACAATAATTACAAAACTATTATTATCAATCTCAACGGTAGAGTTGAGGAAATAATCAAATTTTGGATTGGAGTATAACCTTAATTTGAGAGACCGATTGTTAAGATCACGGAGCGTTCTACTGTTTGTCACATTACTTGTAAATGAAACTTTCATTTCTCTAGGTTGATTTGCCTCGTTTGAACCGATGTCAACATATGAGATGGGAGGCGACAAACAGGATAACACCGAATCTAAACCGCTTTTGATTTTGCACGTACTATTATAAATCTCGTATTCATCTTTAGCATGGAGAAAAAGTTGTTCAGTTGGTAATGCGGTTACATTACGAAACAAAATTTCGACGCCTCCGGAAGCAATACCCCTGGGTTCAATGTTGTAACCTTTGTCATCACGTTGTGTATCTTTAACATACTTGAATGAAGCGCTGGTCAAGTTGTAAATTGTATCGTCTTGTATCACATAAATGTTGACCTCTTTTTCTGTGCTGAATGAGTCGGTAATACACTGAATTGTAGATGAATTATGCAAAATCATCAGGCACGGAGTATTTCCAACGAAAACATTTGCGGGATACCCTTGTTTCAAATGTTCTCCATCTATAGTTAGCAAAGTGCCGCCATATATAAACCCTTCTTTTGGAGAAAAGAAGGTATCATTTAGATCGACGAATTTAAACTTTTGTGATGGTTTGATAAGTGGCCTATTTACATAAACTTTATCTGGTTGTTTGTTACTTCCTGATGAATTTGTTTTTTTAATTCCGCATTGAGTATCAAATTCACATGTGTTGGTGTTTTGACACCATCGGCAATTATAAACAGGATTCAATTTCAGACAAGCATTGTAGTTAGAAGCCATGAGCTGACATTTATATACAAACACAGTAGTATTGAGAATATTGCCAGAGAATGTCGGCATTTCTAACATAATTCGGATGGGTGCGGCAATTATTTTTCTATAAGATATATATGTAAACGTTGTATCCTCACAAGAAATCGAATCGTTATTCTTGAAAGCGTTCTTGATGTACGTATTCCCTTCAATGTTAATCGAGCATTTCAAATTAAAATTTATTCCGCAAATGTTCGAAGTTAAATTTGTTTTAATATTAATTGCAGTATGTCTTCCAGAAGGAATGTCGGTTGGAAACTCCAATTTAACAGGATCAGTTTTCTCACAGTTTTCAGCTACAAGGTACTTACACTTATTTTCCATCGGACACCATTCACATTTGAACATTGAAGAAATACATGTTTCGCAAGATTTATATGCGTTACAATCGAAAAATGTAATGTCCATCTGGGTAGGTCTTGACATTGAAGGTCCTGAAATTGATAACGTGGCATTCAAATGATTTCTATTTCCTAGTATTTGTAAGAAATCAAGTTTTCGTGGCAATGAGCAAGTTATCGTGCGGACAGACATTTTTGAGTTGAATTCACCATACGCATTCCAAATATGATTCTCAGCATTGATTTCGCAAGCAAAGCTTTCGCCGACGACAGGTGAAGTTGTTACACGCCACAATAAAGATTCAACCGCTCCAATTTGAAATGCATTAGAACTGTCTCCCAGAATCCCAACATTTAGCGGAACATTTGAAAACCACAAAAAGTAATTTCCAACGCTGCAATCACATTTCGTGCTACATTTATTTGTGAACCAACACCAACCGCAGTATCTAGGGATTGATTCCAAACAATTTCGCATATTTTCATACTTTGAGCAATTCACTGAACTTACGGGTACTTTAATCTTGGTGAGATTATGCAGTGTCATTACATACAAATAATCGTAATTGGGAGAAAACAGCAGATCGGAGTTCACTGGAGATCCTTCATCAATTTTCAAGTCGGCCTGTTCACATACACTAGAAATATCATTCACTAGAATTTTTTTCAAGTGGCCGTGATCGGTACCCACAAAAACGTCAGTGTGGTTTTCACCGAGTTTGGTCACAATTGCTGTCAAAGAGGTATTCAAAGTGATAACAGGAGCTGCAGTTATAGGTTGGTTACCGTTTAAAGGCATATTAGCAGGCGACGAACAGAAATTTGAATTGATGTTTTCATCCATTCTGGTACACATTGCGTTAATACTTATACTTGGGAAACCTCGAAGGCTATATCCATTGAAACAATTTCGAATATTTTCTGTGAATTTTTCATTGATGTTCTTCAAGGAATAAACACACAGCGCGCTGTGATCACTGGGTTTATTGGAGGGGCCTTTTTTGTCCCGACTTTTTGAGAATATTGCATAGAGTACATCGTCGCTCGTACTGATATTCAATGATGTCGCCAACCTAGAATTAGGTTTTCCTACGTTGGCCGTTTGTATCAAATTATAAGCACCATTGCTATCAAATTTACATTCAATTGGAATCTCCGCATATCCTTGCCAAAGAGATTCTCCGTTATCACATATTCTGATCAATTTTGAAACATATGATGATCTTTGCTCTTCATTACTTCGTTGAGTGGTTAGAAAATACTTATATCTTCCGTTTTCAAACCCATACACATAATTCACCTCAAACTCGTCACGATATTTGGTATTAAACGTTTCTGAAGTATAATTAACATCGTTTTTGTACAACTCAAAAAATTTTCCCACGCTTAAATTTCTTACAGCTATGGCTGGTAAATTTTCAGGATAGCCACTGTATGAAACCGCAACATATAATTTCTGGGACTGATCTTCATGCATAGAGATGAGCGCTACTGTAGATGTTCTTTCGCTGTTTACCGCCATGCTCCCAATATATTTTTTTTCAAATCCATTTTGTTCGTTCAAATTACTATTTAAATTAAATATTTTGCAAAAACACCCCCAAGAACATCCACAGACAATCAATTGTGTTTTCTGATAATTTATCAGTAGAATTTTATTATAATTGTCCTGGCCAGAATCAGAATCTCGGCTGGTGTCAACATCATCCAACAATTCTAATTCAGATGATAATTTATATAAATGATTCATAGCACCAATAAACACCGTTCCATCATCTTTATGTATTGCTAAATGGTAAAACTTTGGTCTATCAGGGTAACCAAAAAATACTATATCACCATTCGATAACGAATTGACTCTTCCACGCATAAAATACTGCGTGAATACCGACAAAAAAACAGACCATCCGTAAAATAACTTCATTCTTTAGTCACTTGGTCAAACGGCAGTTAATTTTTTGTTCTCCTATATCGAATATGTAAGCATACCTATGTAGGTCTAGGTACACTGTTGAGGTCGTTGTATGCACATAGATTTCAGTTAGGTAATAATTCAGTAACTATAGATATTTTCGCTGCGAATAATCTGAAATAAAGAAAAATGACATTACATATGCTTTGAAGTTATCATTTTGTGTTGGATAGGTTTGAGTAAAATTTTTATTAAAACGACTGTCGGTGAAAATACCTCGCAGATATGCTGATTTTACCATAATTTTCGATGTTTTTCGCTTTAAATTAGCCCTCAAAAGTTGAAAGCCTCCAGGATTTTGAAATATCTATTTTCGTAACGTTTCCCCTCAAAATAGGTACCTAATACCTAGGAAAAAATCGCTATTATTACATTATTTTTCACAATCGTTAAGTGACGCAAAAATTTTCGAAACAGACTGGGTATACTCTAGATAATCTAAACCATTTCTTATGAAACAATTTGAACGCTTGTCTTTCTCTTGGGTAAGTATAAGAATGTATTGGTAGCGTAGCTCGAAAGCAGAAAACTTTATCGCTACGGGAGGCAGTCAGGTAACATCGAACGCGCTTGGGCGTCAAGTCCTCAACTTTGAATGCTCTGCGTCACGAGAAATAAAATTATTCAAGCCATTCATTGTCACCATTCTAAGGCATTTTTCTAAACGATATTAGGTAGGTAGTAGGTACCTTATAGGAGGGCAGGGAAAAATACCAATTAGAAAGAGAAAGGGTATATGCCTAATTAAATAATACCATAAGTCAGCTTTTTGCATTCGTCACTGTTCAAAAACGCAATGTAGGAAATAATAATTACCTAGGTATGATACCCTAAAAACTCACCTTAATGCAAGAAATCAATTTTTACAACATACACAAAAATTCAAAAAACGATTGTATAAAAATTACTCGAATGGTAGGTACTATCGCGATATTACCTCTGCAGCCTTTATATTAAAAATAGAAATATGAGCATAATACATATTTTCAAAATGATTTCAAACAATTATCGCCTTTGTTACATCAATCGATGAATTCTGAATCATAAATTATTTCCCGAGTAGATACTTACTAATTTCGTGAAAGTTCAAATTACGAATATGAGTAAGTAGCATCGGTTTATGACGGGAATCATTGTCGTTTTTCAAATAATTCATTTTTAGTGGCAATGCATTTAATCACAGATATGGAAACATTTTCAATTTCTCACATCTTAATTTTTTTCATAAAGGGAATTTCTTAAAACAAAATCTCAGTTTATGAATAATTACCTAAATATTCATTTGTAAAAATAATTCAAGAAGTAGATGCATAGGTATCTTATGTATTTATACGAAGGTACTTATTTCGGTGGAACAGATCATTTAGATTTAGAGCATCGAAAAAATAAATGAAGCATATTTTTAAAAAACAGAATCGATGCTGGGTGATTTTTTTTCTGAAGCATTTTAAATAAAAAAAAAATTGAATGTGATGCTTGATAAAAACAATGTCATGAATATTTTTCGCCTAAAGCCCACAACGTAACATTAAATCAAATTAATTACTTATTTTATTTTATGTCTAATTTAAATTAGGTACCTAAGTAAGGCACCTTTTTGGTTCAACGTTGTCCAGAAATATCAAATTAAAAATGTTAAGGATGAATTTTTTTTAGGTCATGAAAAATTGGTACTCGATTTATAAAATCATTTCTGGAAAGATATGATCATCATGTATGTTCATTTGAAAAAGTTCGTATTTATGTTCTTGTACATAGAAACTTTCTAATCACAACACCGATGCTTACCTATTTATAAGTAAAAAAGGCGATATGTTGTAATATTATCACCAAAGCTAGGTGAAAAAGGATGCTTGAATCAGAAAATAGTGATTTCCAACGATTGAATCATTTGAAATTAGTTTTAAATTTTTGTGACTCACTGAAATTAACTTAGCTATCTATAACCTACCTATAATAGGAACGAATTATCAATACTTCATATAGTTCGTACAACAAAAGAAGAACCTTTATATAGGTAATTTCATAAAAATGGAAAATTTTGAATTTTCTCAAAACCAAGACGAGTGTTGTGAGGGGGTAATAACGACATCCGATATTTTTCAAAAAAAACTTGGTAATTTAATGAACTATTTTACATAGTAAAAGTAAAGAATATTATGAACCAATCGCAACTTTCTGAAGATAAAAATACACGTTTTGCATAGGTATAGATACTAGGTACCTATCAAAGTTCATCGAAATTTCAAAAATAAATTACGTATGCAATTATGCAATGCAGTAAAATTAATGAAAACTTGACCTTTTCACCAGAAATGAATTTCATCATTTTCAGTCAATTTAGAATCGCCAATGTGGTTTCACCATCTTTCTTTAATATTTTGAATTTACTTCAAAGGACTTAGAGATCAACTTTGACGGCTGATAACTGAATTTCCTTTTTCTTTTTGAATAACTCATGATGGAAGAAGTCTGAGCAGACAACCCCAAAAAAATGTTTCAGATTTTATTGAATTCAATTTTATCTGAATTTTTTTTTCTAGATACCTATCATCTAAAATACATACTTAAAAAAGTTTATTTTTCATGAACTGAATAATATGATCGCATTATTCTATTTTTGAGAAACATTTTCTGCTATCTTCAGTGGCGCAACCCGAATCGAGAATTTTTTTAAGTGCGCGCTCGATTTCATGAGAAAAGTAATGGAGTGTAGGACTGTGTAGAAAGGGAGTCCCTTGAGGGGTTCAAATCTGTTTGCATTTGATTAAACTATTATTTTTTGAAAAATGTTTTGGCTTTTAACCGTGTTTTACGCAGAACGAAATTTAAAAATTACGAAAATAATCTTTCTCGGTTGTAAAAAAAATTACACTTATCAAATTAATTTCGACTTTTTAACTAATGCGAGGGGCTGTAAAAAAATTTGTTCGACCTGGCGCATGGCGTTCAAATCGGATGCAATTGATCAAATTTTTAATTACTGGTCGAATCAGTTTTTTTGAATATCTGCTCCCAGTAACTAAAAGTTTGTCAATTTTACTGTACTCAATTTGAATTAATTGACTGACTTCAAATTTTTTCAATTTACCTTGGTCAAATCATTTTTCAAAAACAAACAAAAGTAAGGGATAATTTCACAATTTTAAGCTCTCTTAAAAATTCAGTGGCTGAAAGCATTGACCTGCATTATTCATGTTAGAATCGAGCGATATTGAATTGGGTTTAAAATTTTCTATTTAATCAATTCTATCGATTGAAAATCGATAGGTAATCACTTATCAAAAACCTAAGATGAACTGCCTTCGATTATTTTTTCTTCTTAATTTCATGTATACGTCTACGTGACTTGATGATAGCTTCGCTATTTTCATTATATTTGATCACAGGAAGAAGTGTGTGTGTTGTTTTATTTGAGCGTCTCATCAATTTTTTTTTTCATCATTTTGGTATTTTCAAGTAAGTACGATATGGTTACATTAGATTAGGTACTTATAAAAAAGGGTCTGGCCGAATAAGGGGTGAATTTGGCCCCAGGCTGGATTTTCGTTTTAATCCCCCCAAAAGGTACCCCTTGATGTAAAAAAAAATCTGGAAAATTTTTTGACCCCCCCACCCCCCTCCATTTCGGAGTTATGGCCATTTTATTACCCGATTTTCAAGAATTTTTAATTCCAACGGAAGTGAACGAAATTTTCTGTTCTTTGGCATAAAGTTACATCTCGTAGAGATGTATTTATGGAAATTTTTTCAAAAATTTTCATGCACATCTTCATGGTTTTTCGGCCATTTGAAGTTTTCAATCGCAAAAAACACCATGTAATCGAAGAGGTACCACTCAGGAAAAATTACTAAAAAACGTGTTTTTTAACGTAGATTCACGTCACGTATTCAGTTTTGGCGATATCGATGCAGCAAGGGCCGAAAATCGCGAAAAACTGTACAAAAATGTTGGGTTTTTAAGCATTTTTTTCAAATTTTGAGCATTTTGTGTGGAGAGAATTGACTAAACGAAAAAACTAACGCCGAATTCGTGTTCAGTGAGTCAAAATACCCCCATAAACACCCTTTTCGCGATCGTTTCATTTGAAGTCTCGAAATTGTTTTTCTCCACCGATTTTTCATGACGAAATGATCTGAAAAAGTGAATTTCGAGACCTTGAGCAAAATAATCGCGAAAAGGGTGTTAATCGGGGTATTTTGACCTGTTGAACACGAATATGAGATTGGTTTTTCCATTGGATCATTTCTTTCCTGAGAATCCGCCATTTTCAGGTTTTTGCTCAAAGACTTGATTAAAACTTGAAAATGGCGGATTCTCAGGAAAGAAATGATCCAATGGAAAAACCAATCTCATATTCGTGTTCAACAGGTCAAAATACCCCGATTAACACCCTTTTCGCGATTATTTTGCTCAAGGTCTCGAAATTCACTTTTCAGATCATTTCGTCATGAAAAATCGGTGGAGAAAACAATTTCGAGACTTCAAATGAAACGATCGCGAAAAGGGTGTTTATGGGGTATTTTGACTCGCTGAACACGAATTCGGCGTTAGTTTTTTCGTTTAGTCAATTCTCTCCACACAAAATGCTCAAAATTTGAAAAAAATGCTTAAAAACCCAACATTTTTGTACAGTTTTTCGCGATTTTCGGCCCTTGCTGCATCGATATCGCCAAAACTGAATACGTGACGTGAATCTACGTTAAAAACACGTTTTTAGTAATTTTTCCAGAGTGGTACCTCTTCGATTACATGGTGTTTTTTGCGATTGAAAACTTCAAATGGCCGAAAAACCATGAAGATGTGCATGAAAATTTTTGAAAAAATTTCCATAAATACATCTCTACGAGATGTAACTTTATGCCAAAGAACAGAAAATTTCGTTCACTTCCATTGGAATTAAAAATTCTTGAAAATCGGGTAATAAAATGGCCATAACTCCGAAATGGAGGGGGGTGGGGGGGTCAAAAATTTTTCCAGATTTTTTTTACATCAAGGGGTACCTTTTGGGGGGATTAAAACGAAAATCCAGCCTGGGGCCAAATTCACCCCTTATTCGGCCAGACCCTTTATCCATAAAAGGTATCAAGTGCAGAATTACCATATGCGTAGCAATCCGGATTTTCATCCGTATGATTTGGTCAACAACCTGTCACAATTTATTATTCCTCTGCACGATTTTGGGCTATAAGCACATCACTCGAAAAAATTGCCCCCTCTCCCCCGGCTTTGTAAATATCATTGCGTTAAAAATACCGAAAATTGGCCATAAAATAATAATTCCTTTTTTTCAGTTACCAACTTAAAATGTATTCTACAACTCTCAATTTCAGGTTAAAATAAAGATTTAATAATGAAAAAAATTTTCAATAAAAAAAAAAAGATTTTTTAGAACTAGGTATCACAATAAGAAATACATTTTTTCAAAAAAAATATATATATAAAAATTAATCAATTTTTTCAAAAAAAAATCACCTTTTGCCTGATAAAAAGGTCACAAAGACACTATTTTATCCCCAAAATTGTAGCCTGGTGCCGGCCTCTTTTCAGCTCAATTTTTTTCACTCCCTCTTCTCCTGTTGTTAAATTTTCTAATTTTCTACATTTGATCAGGGGATGTGAGAGAAATTCATAGGGAACTTCGGAATTTCTGAAATGTGGTTGTTAAAATATCCAATTAGAATTTATCAATATTTCAGTATTATCTCTTTTAATTGCAAGTCTGGCTACGAATCAATTCCCCCCCCCCCACCTCTCCTATATCATTAATAAGATCTTGCATGAAATTAAAAAAATCAGTTTTTGTCAATTTCAAAATTTTTGGATACTTTTTGATAGTTTTTTAGTAGCTTTTTTCACTAAAATTACATACTCGAATGATTATCATTTTCATTGAAAGTTTTATTACTTACGATACTTGGAATGATAATTTCTTGCTTCGGTAAAGTATCTTGGCATAAATGTTCGACTTTTGTTTCCAGAATGTGTTCGATTAATTTATTTAGGACAGCTGTTTTCTGTATGGTAATTTTGATATGTCACGAATCGAATTGTAACAATTTTGCCAAATGTCAGGAATCGAACTGTTCTCCCCACTCGTCTTTTGTGCCATACGAAGAATACGCAAGAATAGCACACGGAACAGGAAAAGCAGTTCAAAAAAGTAAAGTTTTGGCCCAACAAGTATACCTTGGCAAATGCTCAGTGGATCATCGCCGAACACAGAAATTTTTTCAAGCCAAATATTTCTGTCAGTCGTTTGTTGAAAAGCATCCTGCGTATAAGCGTATTTGCGACCACCACCGCAAACAAGAAGCTGATGAATACTTCCAAGGTGATCCAATGATTGCGATCGATTTTTATAAAAAAGTGCACTTTGCAAGTCTCAATAAAACCATGCAACGATACTTCATTTCGAAAAAATTACAAAATAAACGAATCTCACAAAGACAGATGTGGCCTTTGTTCCTTCAGTGACTGAGCGAGCACCCAGAAGATTGGAATACCACGGATTACGATAAACGATCTAGAGATTTTTACGCAGAATATCAAACAGCTACAGATAACGGATTAACACGACAACTCTTTTCTTTTTGTAGTAGTAAATGGTGGGAACGATCTTCCGCAATACTCAAGTTACCAATTCCTGAAAATATGACATCTTCAATTTTCATAAAATTTATTGCGACAAGTTGCGGCTAACCATTAGGGCTTGTCTTTCAGAGAAATCCTATATAGGATTTCTTTGAGAGACGTGCCCTAATAGTTCACCGCTCAATGTTCTTTCAACATTCTTAAGAATGTCGGAAGAGGAAGAAATCGAGTTGAATCTGGACATATCTCCAGAAATTCTTAGCCTCCATCCGGGACCGTCTATTCTGTTACGAAATTATTCAAATTACGATTGGGCAATCGAAATAAATAACAGGAACATTGAAAACTCGGTATACGTATAAATAAGTACATAATGTAACTCTGCTACGTTAACAGAAATTAAATTTTAAAAGTGGAATAAGAAAATTTTATTGTTCGGTCGAGTTGTTCTGCTGAAAAAATTGAATAGTAGGTAGATACAAATATCAACTTCGACGAAAAAAAAATTATTTCAGATTATGAAACATAAACAGTAAACACCCATAGGTATTTTGGTATTTAGATGAAGATTCCGGGGAATAAATCATTTTGTACGAAGTTGACGCAATTGATACCCAGAAAAAAAATTACAGTTGAAACAAAACAGGACGTTGAATCGTCGATTTACTTCACGATTCCTATTACAGTGACAATATCGATAAATGTTTTTCCGAAATGAGGACGTAATTGGCAAAGTGTTGGGGAAATTGACTGTTTATAGAATTGAGTTCATCACCTATTAAAGCATAAATTCCAGTTTTTTCAAACTTTCACCCGAAATTTTCGTCAGAATTTTCAATCGATTTCGAACTGATAGGTATAAAAAATGAAAAAAAAAGTTCATTCTTGGTTACAAATTTCACTGCAAATCTCTGTTCAAGTTCTTTTGAGCAATGAAAATAGCTTAAAGCAAAATAGTTTGAAAAGAGGAGCCTATAAAGGGCTTTTTAAACCGAGCCCGCATTTCCTCTCGCCGGCCCTGGAAAAAATCGAGATATTCATCACTTTTTTAAAAAAAATTCTTATACATTCGGTCCGAATGTATAAGAATTCTCGCAAAAAAAATGATGAATATCTCGATTTTTCGGAGATGAAACATGTTAACGGTTGATGCTCAATTGTTTTATAGGTTTTTTGGTGCGTAGAATCCGAATTTGAAATAATCCTACGCAAAAGTTTCTTCATTTCAGAGATCCCCATAGAAACTGCATGATTTTGGGCCCAAACTTATCAATTTCACAGAATTCATAGATGATATCGTTATTAGCCAATCAGAATGCAGATTTCTCTTCTCTCTGATTGGTCAGTAATTTGTGACGTTTACAAAATAGCGTCTATTATCTCTATTCCGACTACACCTTTTATTTTTGTTTGATCACAAATGTTAAAAATACAAGACTTTCTCACAATATCATTTAATCCGGTGAAACATTATCTAATTCAAGTAAAATTAATTATTTAGGTGAGTACCTAAAATTAATATACCTAACATTAATAACCATTCAACTTACACAGATAGGTACCCAATCTAGAATTCCTAATGCATAATTATTATTACACACCTACTTATTAATTTCACAATAAGACAAAGGTAGATAAAATTCATAAGTGACAAGGGATCTCAAAAAATACAAAAACTACAAAAATCCTAAAATTATAACAATAGCTAGGTAGTCTACAACAATATCGAGCTGCACCTGGCCTAATATCACAGATCCTCAGCAGCCGACATAATAGCTATCGTTCTTTCAAACTCACACCCCAAAAAATTGGGCTCAGATGATTCATCATTTTTCAACGAATCAATCAACTTTTCCTTATACCTGATCGCGTACTTGGATAATTCGTAAAGTGCCAAGTCAGTATCAAATTCTGTGGCGTATTTTTCCGACTCTTCTGACAACATGGCATTCATATCTTGTAAAGATACCTTCGGCATGCTTTTAATATCCGCATAATACTTTTTAACTGCTTTGTTATAAACAGGAATTTCTTTCGCGTACAGTAACTTCGTTGTGGCTGAATCTTTATTGAACATTGACTCAGAAGTTGAGCATGAATCCGTGAACACCTGGGCGATCACGTTAAGGCAAGAGTCGACAATATTTGAAATTTGAACATCGAACAAAATATCCGGATTTTTAATCAAGTTCACCCAAAATCGTAAAGGCAAACAGTTATTTTTCCAAATGTGAACGACATCTGGATCAGTAATCTTATGCAAGCGAGCTTGTTCATCCAAGAAATCAAACATAAATTTTATTGCTATTGGAAAACACCCATTTTGGTTGGTTTTCTTAAATATGACATTGAATAACTCATCAACAAAATTTTGCAATGAGTTTTTGGTATCTAGTAATCTCAACAGGTAAACTTCTTGAATTATTTGATCACTTTCACCGTGCTCCTCTTGGAAATCATGTTGATTTTGAGGTTTAATGAGATGCCATTCTTTGTAATGTAAATCATTGCCCAGTATTGGAGCAGTTGTGGATTCGGTCGAGCTATTTTTTCCAGTTACGTGAAGTGAAGAAGTATGCATGTGGCTGATATTGTTTTGGGATTCTTTGTTGTTAGAGACTGGTATCACTCCTGAAGCATGATGGCTTGTTTCTTTATAAGATATCAAATTGAGAATACTGCCATCCGGAATTCCGTAATGGCGTAATGTGTTTTTTTGTCTCCATTCTCCTTCGATTATTGAACTGGAATCGTCATCAGATAAAATCAATCTGCTGGATGTATCATAAATCCACTCCACGTTTAATTCTGATGGGTTTAAAACTCTGCTATGGTTGATTGCGCGATAAACTGCATCCAGAGCCTTTTCTTTGAATTGCGATATTGTGTCACAATCCAGAACTTTAACTGGAACTTCCTCAATGGCTGATTCCAATTCCATTATTTGAGCAGTCTGTTGAGAAATATTGACATAGATTGTGATAGCAAAATATTTGAATACATGCCGAAGTAATTTATTTTCACTCAAACAGCACCATGCTTGAGATGTTATCATATCAATGGGGCCTTCATTGACATGCTGTTTTATGGCATTAAATAAGTTGAACAGCGGTGGTCCAGCAGATTCTTTGAGAAATTTGTATAGCAAAAAAGAAAACCAAGCAGACAGCATTTTTTCAGCGACACTTTCGGTTATTCGGAAATAAAGCTTTGGATGGCTATTACTTCGCACATATTTTTCGATTAATTCAGCCAATAGTGTTTTGAGGATACTGGTGCAGTATCCCATGTCTTTTTGCAGGGTGATCATTATCATGGCAGCGACAAAGACTCGATCATTCATTGTGAAACTTTCCTCTTTCTCCAATGTTCTCACAAATGTAAGAAGAAATTTTCTATTCATGATTAATTCTCTGAACGATTGTAGTCCTTCTGCTTTGTAATTCAGGATGGTGGCTTCATTCAGAATAATTGAGTGATCATTGATATTTGGGAATAAAATATTCATCATGTAGGCATGGTGACTTAAGAATGGCAAAAAAGTGTTGTCGTCCGCCATAAATGCAGTTGCATGCGATTGAAGTTCAGGAATGGATTCTTCACTTTTGGAAGCCGCACGTAATTCAAGTTTGGCTATTTGCTCTTGAGTTTTTCTCAATTTTTTCATCGCGTCTGCTAGCATTTTTCTTTCAAATATGCAAAGAGAAACCACCAGTATGGCAGTTATTATTATGATGACTATCATAATAGCATAATATATTTTGTAATCTGCATATAAGTCTTCTGTGGTGAAGTCTGGGCCTCGCTGTTTTGGCACAACAACAGTGAAATTGGCTCCGATTGATACAGAAATAGTGTCGTACTTTTTTAGAAAATCATAATCTACATCAGACTCAATCGTAACATTGGCCGATGGATATTTTGGTAAAATGCAGATCACCTGAGTCGATGAAATTGATCTCACTTCACAACTGTAATTACCAACTTTCACATGGATATCTGTTTTCTGACAAGCTTTGTTAATGTTTTCCCCTGCAATAATTAGAAAATTATTGCCATTGAATTTAACAGAAGTGTTGAAGAAATATTTAAATTTTGGATCGGGGTACAACGAAAACTTGAGCGATTGATCTCCACTATCAAAGAAAGTTGTGCCTTTTGTAATATCAATACCTTTCAATGAAACATTCATGATTCTTGGGTCATTTACATCAATTGAATCGCTGCCAATGTCTGAAATGAAAGGTGACAAACAGGACCACATGGGATTTGAACCAGTTTTAATTTTGCATTGTCCACTGTAATTCTGTTTTTCGCCATGAACGTAAAACCAAAGCTGCTGGAAAGATTGTTGGGTTACATTTCTCAACAGAATTTCTACACCTCCGGAACGAATACCCTTTGGGTCAATGTTGTAACCATTTTCATCACGTTTCTTATCTTTTTCATACTTGAATGAATCACTGGTTAAATTACGAAAATTATTATCGTATTTTATAAAAATCTTAGTAGTATTTTCTGCCCTGGATGCGTTCGTGATGCATTGGATTGTAGATGAATTGAGCGAAATGATCAAGCAAGGCGAATCACCAATGACAACGGTAATAGAATTTCCAGCATCTAAATTTTTACCAATAATGTTCAACACAGTGCCACCATATGTGGGACCACTATCTGGAAATATTCTTTCGATTTTAGAAACGACAAATTTGAAATTTTGGCGTGATCTGACGTATTTTCCATTGACATTGACTTGAACTGGCCCTTCGTGATCTTCCAGCAAATTTGTATTTTCGATTACACAGGTGATTAATTCTGTTTCTATGTACTTTTCTCTGAATGGCTTGCATGCAAATCCAGCCACCGTAATATTTTGATTGATGTCTTCAAATTTAAACCCCAAATTTTCGCCAATAATCGTAACATTGGTACGCCCCCCTACTGGACTTTTCAAAGGCTGAAAAGTTAAAATCAACGGAGAAAACGACTTTTCACATATATTATCCCGATGCCAAAATTTATTGTCACAATTGGCACGAAATTCACAACTGTTTGTGTTTCGACACCATCCGCATTCATAGCTCGCATTCAAAAGTAAACATTTGGAACAGTCATGGGCCATTTCTTGACATTTGTAAATAGTAAAATTCGTTTGGAGAAGAATATGAGAAGAAGTTGAAGTTTTTCGCATTATCGTGACATTTGCAACAGTATTAGGTGAATTTTTTTCATAGGTGAATGAAACTCCTTCGCAACTCATTGAATTAAAGTTTTTCATTTTAGGTTTTGCAGGGTGCGTCTTTCCCTCGATGTTGATGAAGCATTCAAGATTAGAATCTTCATCACAAAAGTTCAAGCTGACATCGGTGAAATTGAGAACTGAATGCATCCCAGAAGGAATGCTGATAATCTGGGATGTTTTTTTATCTGGAATAGTTTTTTCATTGTATATACACTTTTCTTCTTTTGGGCTCCAATCACATTTTTTGAATGATGAAGAAACGCATTCATTATAAGAGGTGTATGTTTGACAATCAAAAAATATGACGTTTACTTGTGCAATATCGGGAATATGAAGTGTACTTATTCTCAATGTTGCATTCAGGAAATGCCCATTTTCCAGTAATTTTGAAATGTCAGGTATGTCTGGCATTTCACAGGATAAAATATTAAGGAGGCTTCCTCTGTTTAGTTTACCTGATGTGGATAACTTTTGGCCATCAGCCCGAAGAAAATGGCATAAAAATTGATCACAAATCGGAGGTGGATTCGATATGTTCAATTGTATATTTCCAACAGTGCCGATTTGAAATTCTTGAGAACTGCTACTCATGATTTTAAACTGCTTCCGAAAATCAGACGCATGCCATAGCGCAAAATTCTTATAAGAACAATCACATTTGTTGGTACATTTATTCGTGAATCCACACCACCCACAATAATGAGGAGCGCTATTGAAACAAGTGTTAAAATCAATATAGTCCGAACAAATTGAATTTTGTGGTGTCCTCAGCCCGATTAAAGTATGTTCTGTCATTGCGTACAGATAGTCCTTAGAGGGAGAAAAAATTAAATCGGAATTGACTGGAGATCCATCTTCAATTGGTAAATCAGCATCCACACACACATCTGTTAGGTTATTCACAGCAATTTTTTTTAAACGGCCATTTGAGAAGCCAATAAATACATCATGGTATTTTTCATTCGGTTTAGTAGCGATACTTGTTGGGACTGTTGAGACTGTTTGGAATGAATAGACAGATGATTCAGTTACCGATATGGTACCAATAAGAGGCATATTCACGTCTGACGAACAAAATCTTGAGTCAATATTTTGATTACTTTTGGTACTTTGGTGATGTGGTGGTGAAGTGCTGAATCCGTGATACCCATTTCCTTTGGAAAAATTTCGAATATTTTCAATGAATTTTTCATTGATGGCCTTCAGCGAATAAATACACAAAGCGCTTTCATTACTGGGTTTATCAAAAAAAGATTCCTTATTTTGACTTTTAGAAAATACCCCAAATAGCACATCTTCATTAGATTTGATATTCAATGATTTTGCTAACTGAGAACTAGGTTTTCCTACGTGAGCTGCTTGTAGTAAATTATAAACTTGATTACTTTCTGATTTGCATTCAATTGGAATCTCAGTATATCCTTGCCGAAGAGATTCGCCGTTGTAGCATATTCTGATCAACTTCGAAACATATGATGACCCTGATGTAGAATTTCGTTGAGTGGTCAAAATGTAATAGTATTTTCCAGATGTGAATCCGTACTTGTAAATAACTTTATGATCATTACGATACTTCATAAAAAAATTGTTTTCTGAGTTGGTTGTTGAATTGGGATTAGAAGCGTGAGTGTTTGAAATTTTTACAACAAATAAAGGTGATACTTCAGAAGAATCATTACAGTATGAATTGGCAAAGCATAGGTTCGAAATATCAGCGTTATTTTTAGCCGTATCATCAATTTCAATGAAACTCACTACTGGTGCATTTGTACATGTTCCTCTTTCGTCGCTAATGAGTGTTTCATTATTGCGTTGAGATCCCTTCGTGTCCTCGTGAAAATTATAAGACGAACACCAATAGCTACGGCTGCCTCCGCAGGCAATCAATTCAGAATTTTTAGGATTTATAAACATATTTTTAATCTCATAGTTCCATGTTGTCGAAACATTTGACAACACATTTAATTCACGTGGTAATTTAAACAATCGATCTCCTGCACCAATGAATACAGTATTTTGATGTATCATTAAGTGACTGAACTTCGGCGACTTAAGTTGAGCAGATGATACTCTTACATTATCAGATAAAGAGTTGATATTTCCTAGTTGTAAATACAGTATAAATATCAACCAAGGAATGACCAATTTACCGAAAACCTCCATTTTTCTCTCAGATTAAAAAGGTAGTCAGCTATTTACCCTCCTAGGATCATATGTAAGAATGATGATGGTTGGCGTACAGATAAGCTCGGATTATTTATATGTGGATGATGAGATGTTTCATGTATTTGGAAAAGCGCAAACGCTAATTCATCTTCACGATAAACGATCTGAAATAAAAATTATTCAGCATGTATGGTGTGACGTAGGTAATTTAAAGGGGAAATTTCTGTAATTGGATCAATTTGGATTTGCGTGGATCCACTTGAATGCAAAAAAACGGCGCATTTTGAGAATTAGAGGATAAAAAGAAAACTTCGACCCAAACTAACAAAAAGGCACTGTCGGCCAGAATAATTCGTAAAAACGGTACATTTTTCTCGGAAACTTGAGAAGATATTTCGAGACAAGAAAAAGGGAGAGTTTCATTTTGATTCAGAAAAAATTTTAAATTTCTAAAAACGGAAATTTTTGATTCATAACTCCGCCCTCTCTACGCCCACCAATAATAATTAAGTACAGTCCCTGGGCACATTTTAAAATTTTTATCTGAAACGATACACCAATGTTGCAAAAAGTTAAAGTGTTTCAAATACCTACGTAGGTAATACTTTCAAAATTATCATTTAGATGAAGTTTCACGGAAAACTGAAGTACCTAACATTTTAAAATTAACTAGGTGCATGAATTTGAAAAGTGAAATTCTGGCACAGTGGATGTTGATTTTTCACCGAATTTGTTCCACCCATGTGTAAGTGTGTGTGTGTGTTTTCAAAATAGATTCAGCAAAAAGGACGCACCTTTAAATCCAAAACCAAAAAACCAAAAAAAGGTTGAAAGATTGCTGCGTAGTATGTAGGTCTAGGTACGTACTGTTGTATTTTTTTGAAAATTTTTTTAATAAAAAATTTCAGTTCAATACTTCATCAGACAATAATTTTCATCTTTAGTCGTTATTTAACATGGCCATTAATTCGTTTTTAGAAAATTTGGAAAATATGTCCTAATATTTATATCATGATATCATGTTCAGGTTCCTTTACCTAAATGACCCATTTTCAATAAATCAACATGAGGTCGCATAAAAAGTCATCATGCTTTCAAATTTTAAAAAATATCAATAACCCAAAACTATTATCAGAAACTATAATACTTAATGTAAAAATAGGTCGATACATTAATAAGTATTTCTAAAACTCACCTCAATTTAACCAATCACTGCCACTAATTTTCAATTCACATTTGGAAAAAAAATTCAATAAACTTTAGTAATATTACAATGATGCATACTTCAATTTGAAAAATAAAAGATTTGCTTTGTATTCACATTTTGTGATATTCGTTATTGCGAAATGAATCATGGTCGAATAGTTTCCAATGACGCATTTCATCATTATACATGGAAGCAATTCTAGGTACCGATTATTAGATATTCTCGTACTATCCTCATTCCCTCGATCGCTGTAAATCATACTCTCTTACTGATATCTGAAAATTATTTCAAATTTTTGAGGAAACGAGTGAGTAAATACATAGCTTTTCATTTCAACGCAAACTGATTCACGTTTTTATCAAATTTTCAATAAACTTTGGTAATATTGAAATGACGTATACTTCAAATTGAAAAATAAAATATGCGATTTGTATTCACATTTTGTAACATTCGTTATCGCGAAATGAATCATGATCGAATAGTTTCCAATGACGCATTTCATCATTATATGTACATAGAAGCAATTCTGGGTTCCGATTATCAGATATTCTCGTACTATCCTTATTCCCTCGCTCGCTGTTAATCGCATCAAATTTACACTTATTCTCCTTTGGATACCAAATACATGAAAATATGAACTTAGATTATTTATTAAAGATGATCCGATGTTCCATGGACACATTTGGAAACATGTACGAGTAATTACAAGTTTACAATAAATAATCGGAAATAAAAATAAAAGTTATCCTGAAACAATGGTGTTACATTCTTCAATGATTCACTTGCATTAATTTTTTGTTTTTGTTCATAAACAAAATGCGGAATAATTAAGCTCAAAGTTTAAATTAAAAGAGAATTCTCGCCTAATCGCTCTTTAAGATCTTAGAAGTTTCACAAGGTATCGCCGGTTAAAATAGACGATTCTTCAATCCCCCTCTCCAATGCTGAAATTTGAAATTAATTAATGGCGGTGGTAAACATTTTGACCCATGCCTCTTGCCCTTAACCTCGTTATGGGGCAAGAGGTGTTTTTATAACTTGTAGAGAGACTTTCCATTGGATTTGAAATTACATCTATTGAAAATATTGTGTGGCGGTTTCTGCGCCAGGAGAAGCTTATAGATTCAATTACTCGAGCATTTGGAATTACATTCATTAGAATAATGAACGGCAATTTCTGCGCCAGGAGGAGCTTATAGATTCAATTTCTCAATGATTTGAATCTATAAGCTCTTCCTGGCGCAGAAACCGCCGTTCATTGTTCTAATGAATGTAATTTCAAATCAAAATCCTTAGAATAATGAACGGCAATTTCTGCGCCAGGAGGCGCTTATAGATTTTATTTCTCAATAATTTGAAATTACATTCATTAGAATACTGAACGGCGGTTTCTGCGCCAGGAGGAGCTTATACGTAGATTTAATTTCTCAATAATTTGAAATTACATTCATTAGAATACTGAACGGCGGTTTCTGCGCCAGGAGGAGCTTATAAGTAGATTTAATTTCTCAATAATTTGAAATTACATTCATTAGAATACTGAACGGCGCGGCGGTTTCTGCGCCAGGAGAAGCTTATACATAGATTTAATTTCTCAATACTTTGAAATTACATTCATTAGAATACTGAACGGCGGTTTCTGCGCCAGGAGGAGCTTATACGTAGATTTAATTTCTCAACAATTTGAAATTTTTTAAAAATTAACCGGGTAACATCAGCGTAAAAATTCTCTTTTTAAATTACCGTTTTGATATTGATAAAAAAAATAAGCAGTAAGTATGTTAAACATTAGGATTTTATTTACGACTAAGTCAATCTAAGAAACAATTTTAGAGGCGTGGGGGAACATCGAATTTTTAATGCGAAAATAAATATGTAGGTAGGTTTTTTCGAACATCTCAAGAAAATATGAGAATCAGATAACGTGAAAATTGTAAAAATCGAGGTTTGTGTGATTAAAAACTTGAAAAATGACATTTTTTCGGTAGAAACTTTCCGCATTTAAAAATATTCTGCTTACATATCATAATAAACTGTGAGAGGGATTCTTTATTCTTCCTCCTTAGATCAGCTCCTGTTTATGAACCAAGTAGTACATGTGTATCCAAATGCGAGTGTACTAGGCTACCTGTCTACTAAGTTAGTACATATCTACATTAAACTTAATGCTGAATACAAAAGAATTCAATAGATTTTAAAACCCAGTAAGACAAATGGCATCGTTTATGCTATCTGGGGTAGTGAATCATTCTAAAAAGTGATTAGTTTCGTCTCCTAGATCATTGGCTTTATCTTTTTCTGGCCAATAATCATTGCGAAGCTCAGGGGCCTGTAAAAGATATATGTATAAATGGAATCTTGTACAATTAAAACTTTGACTTTACATTGGTAAAACAGATATTTGATATAGAAATCAATTTCTCAAATCAAATAGGTACCAATTATACTTAATACTGTTTGTTACCCTGTTGCTCACTCAAAGAGTATACCAAAATTGAAGAATGAAAATTTTTATAAATGTCTCGGTACCTAAGAGCGATAAATGAAATGGTCTTTTGGCCTCGAATAAGTGTTTGTCTTTCATACTTTTTGAAAATTAATCAAACAATCACTCCTTTTACATTTTTTAGATCACTTTGAACTTTGTAAGGTAGGTACAGGTAACATAGAAACGATATCTACTCAAGAATCTCACATGATTAAATAGGTAGGTATTACAAACTTGTTTGTTTCACACAACTCACTATTTACGTTTTAAATAATATTCAGTCAAGTGCAGTGGCGTATCCTTGGGGGGGGCGAAGGGGGCGATCGCCCCCATGGCCGTTTTTTTGTATTTTATTGCTTTTTTTAGGTGTGATTTTTCAAAAAAAATTGCCCTCGTTTCGCTCGGGCAATATTTTATCAACTTTCTTTCTTAACTTGATGAAATTCTGTTTTTTTTTGCACCAGTGAAATAATTTTCATTGAAAATTGTTGATTCGTTACTGGTTTTTCTGTCAGTATACCATTTGTCGGAGAAAATTTGACCCTCTCTTCCATTTTTTTCTCTGTTTTATGTTATCTTGATACCGAAATACATCGTTGTGTTAGTTTTTTTATTACATACCCCTACCTCAAGACTCGGTTATACGTACACTACAAAATAAGCCATGAAAAAATACTTGCTATGCTTCAAATCGACCACAGAAAATTTGACATAACTTGTTTTTGCCCCCCCCCCCCTTGACAAAATCCTGGCTACGCCACTGGTCAAGTGCAAATCTAATACCCTCTAACTTAATTTCTCATCTTCGCAACAAAATAATCCAAATGAGACTGTATTTTATGTGAAAAGGGAATCAAAGTACCAAGTAGGGGTCTTCCTTCAATATATCTTCTAAATTTTGTACAATTGTTGAAAATGATGGACGATCACGGGGTCGAAAACTCCAACATTTTTGCATCAAACTGTACCTATACAAAAATGATAATAATCATAATCATAATTTTGAGTGGTGTAAGTATTCTCCAAGGAAAAATTTTCATGCATGAGCAGGTTTGAGTCATTTTGATCATATAAAAGTATGATCTATGTTTTCATGCATGAAGCTTCGCCACTCATGGACACGCCTGAGCAGGTCTGAAATTTACCAATGGAAATATATTCGAAAATCTCATTTTTATTGACATGTTCATACCAGAGCAGATATGACAATTTTTTGAACTTGCTCGTGCCTGAAGTTTTCCCCCTGGATCTGGGTTTATTTAGGGAACAGTATTTAATTAAGGTATGTCATCAAACACATACATATTTGCAGAGCAATTGAAAGGTTTTTCCATGCGATATCCAGAGCGCAGAGCTTGGTATAATTTTCCAACATCAAGAAGTGAAGGATAAGGAGCACCGCCCAAAGTAAAAATTTCCCACAGCAAAATACCATATGACCACCTGTAAAATTGAATGGTGGTTCCCATAAGTAAGTACTTATACAACTGAATATTGGAAAATTCATCTGTTTGATCGATTCAACTAACACATCAGATTGAGTGGAATAAATACTATGACATAATGATTCAGGGGCCATCCATTTTACAGGTAACCTTCCATCAGTTCTTTTTCTGTAATAATCTTTATTATTAATATATCTGGCTAAACCAAAATCAGCAATTTTCAAAATGTAATTATCAGATACTAGAACATTTCTAGCAGCAAGATCACGATGAATGCACTAGAACAAAAAGTGTGTAATATGTAATTTGTTACCAAGCCAAATACATGATAATAAACGTGAGTTTGGAATGAACAAGAATACGAGGATATTAAGTAGGTACTTTTAAACATGCCAAATATTCCATTCCTTCAGCCACTTGTAGGGCGAACATTATCAACTTTTTTTCACAGAAATTGGCAGCGGTAATTTCACCATCACTAGGAAGATGTTTTCGAAGAAATTCTCGTAAATTTCCATGTCTAGCATATTCGGTAATAACATATAGGGCACCATCTTTGGTGCAGCATCCAAGCAACCGAAGAACATTACAATGCGTTCCGATTAATTTCATTATCTCCATTTCTGATACCAAATCAATCATATCTTCATCTGAGTGATTCTCTAGGCATAAATCATAAAATACCTCTTTGAATTAATAAATTTGAGTTTCTTCCAACCATATAATACAGTGATGGAAAACTGGAATTGGAACTGGAACTGAAATTTGAAAAAAAAAACTGGAACCAAAACTGAAAAACTGGAACTGGAATTGGAACTGGAACTGAAATAATGAGAACTGAAATCTGAAAACTGGAACTGGAACTAAAATGAATTTCAATTTTATACCAGTTCCAGAATTTTTTCTACAAATTGCAATTTTTCTTTTTTTAAATACAATTTTCACTCAATATTTGAATATTCCATCAATTTAAAAACATCCTCGCACACATTCTTTAAATTTAAATTTTTTTACCAATTATTCAGGGCCGGGCCCAGGAAATCAGGACCAGAAGTCATTAAATTTCTAAAAAAGATTATTGCCAGTTTTTTCTCAGAAATCTATTGTGTTGAACTTGATTTTGGAACTGGAATTGAAAACTAGAACTAGAAAATTTTGAGAACTGGAAATTTAAAATTTTGAGAACTGAAACTGGAAGTGGAACTGGAACTAATATCATTTCAGTTTTCCATCAGTGATATAATATCAGTGTAAAAATATTTAGGTAAGGAAGTACAATGTATAAAGACCGGGAATTCACGGTAGGTTGCCTATACCCCTGCGCCTAAAGGTTGGGTCGAGCAACATCGTAACCATTGAAATTGTCTGAGTTTATCTGACGTCAAGCAGTGGATTTCCTGTTGGCTCCGACTCAGCCTTAAGGTGCAGGGGTATATGCAACGTAGCGTGACCTCTCAGGCATTATACCTTTCAACATTTTAACAGCCACAGTCATACTGATGTTCTCCTGCCAAATGTTTTCAGCTTCTCCTTGAATTACTTTGCCAAACTCTCCTTCGCCTAAGCATCTACCAAGGGTCAAATTATTTTTAGGGATTTCCCATTTGTCATCAACCGGTAGTATGTATTCAGATTCTTCTGATGTGCCATCGCTAGTTCTAGGGATTCGTGTATTCTCAATTTCCACTTGGGGTAATTTCTGTTGAAAAATGAAATTCGGTCAAAAACTCACACATTCTAGGCTTGCAAAAATAGCGGAACACCAGTAGACTTTGCATCCCTGGTTTATACTTTTGTATGCAAACCCATGCGGAGACGGGAGAAATGGACCCACTGGGACGGAAAAATCATATTATTGTTGCGGAGCCCTCTCAAACAGGGAATTTTACTGATTAGTTATGCGCCACACATGAGTATACGAATTCGTAAATTTAATTTGCATTTATTATACTTAATTTTAGTACGTAGGACGTTCGTTTTTTTGCTCGCCAATTTTCCCCCGGCACCAATTTTCTTTACATAGCCTTGTTCATATGATTTATCTACAAATAATGATGGGTACTTACGGAATTAATTTTAAATAAATTATGTAGTTACATACCAATATTTTCGATGAATTTCCATCTAGACTGATTTGGTTTTTAATAATGACTCGCTTCATGCATTGTTTGAGAGCTATTGATTCCATGCCCATTACATTCACTTGTTGTTGCAATCTCTTCACTAATTGCCAATGATGTGCCACCCTTTTCTTGTTAATCATGAAAAGAAATGCGACAGATGTGATTGATACGATTGATATCACGATGATAATAATAATTACATAATGACCGTGGTATTTTTTATTTAGGTTATCAATTGGAGGATCGGACTGTTTCGGAACTGTAACGCTGAAGTGGTCTCCGATTACAACTGTGATTTCATCATACTCTGCTAAAATCTCATTATTATTTTCAGAATCATCCATACAATCTGGTGTTGGTGAACTCGATAGAAGACAAACCAGTTGGTTTGAAGAAATAGATTTCACTTCGCATGTATAATTACCCGCCTTCACAATTATATCTGTTTTTTGACAGGCCTTATCAATGTTTTTTCCTCTAATAATTACAAACTTATTTTCATCAATTTCAACAATAGTATTTAGGAAGTCGTAGAACTCTGGATTCGGGTACAGCAAAAATTCGGATGCTTGCTTTTTAGAAAGTGTAATACTTTCATCAGTGACACTGTCTCTTATAGAATAATTCATTTTTTTGGGATTTTTCGCATCTATCGAATCATTTGGAATGTCTGGTATGTAAGGTGATGAGCAGTTGATAGTGGAATTAGTTTGAAGTTCGCACCGGCTTTTGTAAATACGATTTTCAATATCAAGTTGAAAAACCAATTTTTGTGCAAAATCTAGGGGATCAACGTGTACAAGAATTGTGACGCCACCGGCGGGGATGCCTTTTGGCTGAATGTTGAAGCCTTTATCATCACGTTGTAGATCTCTGATGTATGCAAACGGGGTTTGGGTGAAATTACTAACATTATCATCACTTTTTAAATGAACTGTAGCGTTCATTTCTGTCGACGAATTGGTAACACATTTTATCTCTTCAGAAGCGAGTGAAAAAGTTAGGCATAATACATCGCCAATGAATACCTGAATGAGCTTTCCACTATTCAAATTTTCACCTTTGATTGTCAGCACTGTACCGCCATATATAGGTCCAGTGGTGGGAGAAATTTCCATAATTTTTGGATCGACGGATTCAATATTTTGTATCGGTGCAACAGATTGGTAAATCGAAGGAGCAGATGAATTTACAGCAGTGGTATGATCCTCCATAGATTGATCATCACAATTATCTTGAAAGTTGCACGCATTTCGACCTTGACACCATCTACACTTATATTTCGCATCTAAAGTCAAGCAACTGTTGAAATTATGAGCCATTTGCTCGCATTTATAAATAAACACATTTTTAGTGGAAAGAATATAAGGTTCATAAAGAGTTTTCCACGTGATCGAGACGGTAGCTGTTGTATTCATAGTCTTTCCAGTGTATTTGTACGTTGTATTTTTACAATAATAAATGCCATTTTTTATCACGACATCCTTCATAGAATCATTTCCTTCAATGCTGATCAAACATTTCAAGTTGGTTGCAGTTTCACAAACGCTGTAGGATTTATTGTTTGGAAATTCAATGACAGCATGTCGCTCAGAATGAATGATGATATCTGATTTGAATTCAGTAGAATTATTTTCTACAAAACTGTAAAATGCTTCATGAGTACACTTTTTTTCCTTTGGATGCCAGGTACACGAGAACTTTGAAGAAATACATTCTTTGCAAGAGGTGTACGTTTTACAATCAAAGAATATGACGTTCATCTTCATAATATCTAGAATATGAGTTGTATTGATTGACAATGTTGCATTCAAGTAATTTTCTTTCCCTAGTAAAGGCAAAATTTCACGTGTTTCAGGCATCTCACACAATAGATTGTTATGAGTATCCAGTTGGATCAATGTACCCGTTGTGGATAAACTTTTACCATTGGCGAAGTGAAAAAGGCATAATAGTTGATCACGAATCTTAGGGAAATGTTCAATGGTCAAGTGTATGGTTCTTGCAGCGCCAATTTGAAATTCAAGAGAACTATTTCCTACAATTTTAATACCATTTCGAAAATCAGACGAAGACCACAGCTCGAAAGTATTATTATAAAAACATTCACATCTGATGGTACATTTATTCGTGAATCTGCACCAGCCACAATAAGAAGGAGAATTCTGGAAACAGGAGTTATAATCGATATTTTGTGAGCAAATTGAATTTTTTGGTGTCTTCAATCTTTGTAAATGATGTTCTGTCATTGCAAACAGGTAATCCTTATCGGGAGAAAATAATAAATCGGAATTCACCGGAGATCCCTTCCCAATTTGAATGTCACTCTCCAGACATAAATCCGTGATGGTTTTCACAACAAAATGCATTACGCTGCCAACTTTTGTGCCAATAAATAAGTCATTGTAGCCTTCGTTAGTTTTAATGGCGACGGCTGTAGAAAGTGCGCCAATTGTAGTATTAAAAGATCTGGTTATGGGAATGTTACCAACAAGAGGCATATTTACTTTCGACGAACAAAAATCCGAGTCAATATTTTCATTACTCCCACGGCACTGCTGATTTAGTATCGTAGTATTAAATCCACCGTACCCGTTTCCATTGACACAATTTTGAATATTTTCGTTGAATTTTTCATCGATGGCTCTCAACGAATAAATACACAAAACGCTCTGATTTATGGGTTTATTATTCAAAGCTTCCTCGTCTTGGCTTTTGGAAAATAATCCAAACAATACATCATCGTTGGATGTTATGTTCAAAGATTTTGCCAATTGCAAATTAGGTTTTGCCACAGTAGCCGCTTGTACTAGATTATAAGAAATTTTTCTATCGTTTTTGCATTCAATTGGAATCTCAGTATATCCTTGCAAGAGAGAATTATTATTATCGCATATTCTGATCAATTTGGAAATATATGATGACCCATAAGTAGTAGAATTTTGTTGAGTGGTTAAAATGTAGTTGTATTTTCCTGAACTGAATCCGTACACGTAATTAACTTTATATTTATTACGATATTTGGTATAAAAATAGTTCAAATTGTTGGTTGCTAGTTGAGTGTCTACACTCAGACCTTCATTCTCATTCCTCACAAATGTATTTGCAAATAATGCTGTATTTTCAACGTCATTACCACTGTATGAAATGGCAAAATATAGTTTTGACATCCCGTCATTGTTTTTATCCTGATTATTATTCCCAATAAATGCTACTACAGTCGCATTTTTAAAATTAGTCGCTTCATTAATCAATATTTCTTTTGTTCGGTCGAGTGAACTTGCGTTATCAATTGGGTTATAAGATCGGCACCAATAGTTACCAGAGTTTCCGCAGGCAATCAGTTCAGAATTTTTGTGATTTATCAACATATTCATAATATTGGTGCTAAATGAAGTCGAAACATATGCCAGCATTTCGAAATCTCGCGAGTATTTATACAAGAGATTTCCCACACTGATAAATAGCGTTCCTTCGCGCTGATTCACTGTTAAATGGCCGAACTTCGATGACCAAAGAACATCAGATGATAGTTTTGTAATATTAGTTGATGCCGATATACTTCCTGACAGGAAATATGGCATAAAAATTAACCAGGGAAAGATCGACCGTTTGAGGTCTTCCATTATTCATTTAGATCAATAGCACCACGCCAGCAATAGTTATAGACAGTTTTGATATTTGGTGTATAAACTCTGGTTTTTATTTGGTAGGTAAGGCGAGGTTCCATGCAGATTTACATTGAAATGCATCATTGTAAGTTTACATAAATCTTCATAATGAACAATCTGAAATATAACCATATAAAATGGATACCAGGGCGTTATACATCCTTTGTAATTTACTTTCATCAATTTTTCAGTTAGGAAAGAAAAAGTAAATTAAGCTCATTCAATATTACATAATCAAAATTGAATTTCCAAGATAAAACTTCATCACTTTTTTAAAATTTTCAATGTTCACAATAGGGACATCAATGAGAAAATTTATAATATGCCATCCGATACAAAAAGAACCCTGCCTAAAAGGTAACCGGACATTTTCCCGAATTCTAGTACCCGAATTCTGAAACCCCTCATGTCTTTTACCCGAAAAAAATTATCCCGAATCCATTTCCCCTCTCGGGGTCCAATTGAGGAGCAGGAGGGCAAACTTGCCGCCAAATCCTCGAATTGAAGAACTCGAGGCTCTACCAGATAGATTCCAAAGTAGTTTGGCCGGAGAGCGATTTTGTAGGAGCGATACTTGGTTCCTGGATGATACGATTCAAGTGTCCTCCAATATCTTTACCCAAAAAATTCACCATCTTTGGGTACCATCGAGGTGCGATAACCGATAGGTATCAAGAGTACGCTGAGGAGGGCGATGAGCTTAGTTTTTTATGCGACCTTTCAAATAATATTAATCTCTGAAACGTAAGTTGTAGCTCTTCACCGAATAAAAATTTATTCGGGTATTTGGGATTTCACATTCGGGTTAATCTTTCTAGGGGAAGCAGTGTTTGTGATCCTAGAATTCGGGTATTTTAATTCGGGACTATGCCATTTGGGATAATAATCTGCAGGCAAATGGAACTTCCGGTTCATTAATTCAGGGAAAAGGCGTTTGGTATTTCCAAATTCGTGCAAATGGATTTGGGTATTTAAATTCGGGGTAACAGTAGGTATTCGATCTTGGTTCACGTACTTTTTTTACGATTGAACACTTCAAAAAGGTAGTCGAAAAACATGAAGGAGTTTACCAAAATTGTTGAAAAAAATTATCGTAACTTTATGTCGAAGTATAAAAAATTTCAGCACTTCCATTGAAATCAAGATAATGCAATAAAATTGCCATAGGTAATTCCGAAAAAGAGGGATGGGAGTAAGAAATTTTTCTAGATTTTATTGACATCAAAAGACGCCATTTGATTAGATCGAAAATTGAAGCGGGGCCAAATTCACCTCTTATCCGGCCAGACTCTTCATTTTCAGAAATGCAACTTTTCAATCCTCTTGTATTCATGTATCGTGACCTATGTACAACTTTTAAATCCTCTTGTAAACAATAAAAAGTAGAATTTAGTTTCGAGGGAAATAATTCGGGAAAAGGTGAGGACTAAGATCACAGTTGTTTACAAGATAGCCATGGTTTCAACAGACGGCATTTTTCAAAAATAGGAAAAAAATTCTCTGAAATGGATCCACTTTGAGAGTCTGTATCTCAAATCTACTTTTGACGGAGGGATCACAAATTTTTCTATTCATAAAATTTCCACCGATGAATTACCTCACTACTGTAATTTTCTTCAAAATCGGAGATGAATGTTTCTTCTTCACCTTTGTGGAAGGGCTGATCGTACAAAAAATTCTTCAAAAACATCAATTTTTTAATTTCTGATGCGTATAATGTGACATGAAATTTTCTAAAAAGATGCTCAGCCCCTCGCAATACTTTTGGTCTGAGCGAGAAGACAACCATGAAATAGGTCAATTTTCAAATTAACAGTATTTTTATCGACTTTTTTTCTGTTTAAACAGCTCTAACTCTACTAGGTACCTATTTAAAAACTATATTTTTGAAATGACAATAATTGAGTGTACCTATTTCATTTTTTAAAAAGGAATGTTCGACTCTATTTCAGTAGCGAAACACAAAATCGAGCGAAACGCAATCATTTTTCTCAAATTTCAAAGAATGAGTATTGAATTAATTACTTATTTAATGCTAGGTATTCAACAATATTGTTGGTGTATTTAAGACTTACCTCTATCTAAACAATCAATACCATCAATTTCTACTTCACGTACGAAAATTTTTTAACGTGAGTTAAGAGTGAGTAATTTCACAATGATGCACAGATATATATTTTCAAATTAAAAAATATAAATTATTATTACCATATTTATTATCGGCTGCTGTGAAGTGAATCAATTTCTGGAGAATCGAACGTAACTAGGAAATAGATACAAGCTTAGGTCATCCGGTGCACATTGAGAATGATTTCAAATGACACATCCCATTATAAATTTAAAGAAAAATGTACATACATAATTTTTAATAAGGCGACGGCAGCTATCAAATATGTAGTTTCATACCATCATTATTCCCTCGCAAACAGGCATTAATCATACCCACTGTACAGAGGCGTCGAAAACTTTTTTAAGGGGGAGTGTACAAAATGAGTACCAAGACTTCGAATATCAGAAGGATTTTGGAGAAGGGAGCAAAAAGAAGCACTTTTTGGCTCTGAGGAAAAATTGACTGTACGTCTACGTACCTAACGAAATCGTGTAGGTAGAAAAAGTGCATGTTTATGAACAAAGTAGGTCATGTGCATCTAAGTACTTAGCTATCTGCTCACTAAGACAATTAAAATAATTTAGGTAGGTATTATTGCTGAAAACACCAACATTTCAATAGGTATTAAAACTTGAAATCTAGGACGAATAGCAAACTTAAAATCTAGGACGAATAGCGTTGTTAATGGCATCTTGAATGATAAATCATTCTAACAAGTGATTAGTTTCGTCTCCTAGTTCAATGGATTCGTCTCTTTCTGGCCAATTATCATTACAAAGGTCAGGGGTCTGTAAAGGATATAAGTATTATATGGATAGAATCTCATGAGAAAGCGTACAATAAAGACTTATCTACATGGGTAATACAGATATTTGAGAGGAATCAATTGAGGAGTTTCATTTCAAAACGCAACATATCCGAAAACCTGATTTTTGGGAAATCGCTAAAAAAAACTGTCATTCAAAATTGGGTGGGGGGTTTTGGCTCGGGGCGGTTTCATTGGAAAGCTTAGGACCCCAGCTACATGTTCTGGGGTCATTTCACACTTGTACTTCAAGGAGGGTTGGAGGGGGGAGGACAAAACAAAAAAGATGTTGCGTTTTGACATGAAACAAATTTTTTGTGGCGTTTTGAAATGAAACTCCTCAATTCCTCAAATATTCAATTGGTACCATTTGCTCGCCCAAATAGTCTATCGAAATTGAAGAATGAAAATTCATACCCAAATTCCTAGGTACCTAAGAATGATAAATGCAATGCTCATTTGGCCTCGAATAAGTGTCGGTTGTTCAAAGTTTTTGGAAATTAATTGAACCATTTCTATCCCATTTTGCAGATCATTTTGAACTTGGGACGATAGCATAGAAACGATACCTACCTAATTTTAGGTAAGTATCTCACAGGACTGAATTTTAAGAATTTTCCCGTTTCACAATTTTCACATCATTTTTATTTTTTTTTCCCGCCGACACCACACATGTGACAAATGTCACAGACCGGTTTGTTTCTTGCGTGATGCGGGCGGAACGAGTGATCGGGTGGTAACGCCTCTTAGTGCGCTTATCCCACCGATTATTTCCGCGGATTCGCAAATTGCCTACTTTTTCATTTGAAGGGGCAGACATTTTCGTAATAAATCTGGACTGGCTCGAATTTCAATTTTTTTGCTCCTCAAATCAAAAGGACCGGCAAATTGTTATACACGAACGAGTAGGGCATAGATACACAAGTATCTGTCGAGTAGCAAATTCATCCCCTTCACTTTTCATTCAATGCAAAAAAAATGGAAATAAAAAACGTATTTTTTCTAAAATTTCTGCCCCTTCAAAAACAAAGTAGGCAGTTTGTCCAACAGGGCAGATGAAACGCTGAACATTTATGTACACCCCCTTGAAGTTATAATGCCATACCAAACTTTGGTCCAGCGCTAGAAAATTATTCGATAAACAACTTTTTTCGAAGAGTGGTGTCGTAGGGTACTAGATATGGAGTCAGTGATAAACTTAATTTCTTATTTTTGCAACAACAAATGAAATTTTTGTGATAAAATAAACCAAATGAGACCATATTTTATGAGAAAAGCAAATCAAGTAGGTACCGAGTAAGTGCCGTCATTCAAGATATCTTCTAAATTTTGTACAATTGCTGAAAATGATGGACGATCACTGGGTCGAAAGCTCCAACATTTTTGCATCAAACTGTATCTAGATAAAAAGAAAATCATTTCGAGTGGTAATTATTCTCTACGGAAAAATTTTCATGCATGAGCAGGCTCGAGTCATTCAAATCATATAAGTATGATAGGATCAGTTCTCATGCATGAAATTTTGCCACTCATGAGCAGGCCTGATATTCAACAATAGAAATACTTATATTTGAAAATTGTATATCTATTGATCTCTTCATGCCTGAGCAGATATCATGCTCAAACAAGGCTATTTTTTGGACCTGCTCATGCCCACAGATTTTCCTCCGGGTTTGGGATCATGTAGGTAGTAGTAGGTAATTTATCAAAAGTGTATCAGCAAATACATACATATTCGTGGAGCAATAGGAAGGTTTTTCCATGCGACATCCGGATTGCAGAGTTTGATACAATTTTCCAACATCAATAAGCGAAGGATAAGGAGTACCGCCCAAAGTAAAAATTTCCCAAAGCAATATACCATATGACCACCTGTAAAATTTAATGGTGGTTCTTATAAGTATAAAACTGAATGTGCTGATAAATCGGACTGAAGTTTGATCTACTTATTCAACTAACACATCAGACAGAGTTGAATAAATACAATGGCATAATGATTCTGGGGCCATCCATTTTACAGGTAACCTTCCATCAGTTCTTTTCCTATAATACTCTTTATTTCTGATATCTCTGGCTAAACCAAAGTCAGCAATTTTCAAAATGTAATTATCAGATACTAGAACATTTCTAGCAGCAAGATCACGATGAATGCACTAAAACAAAAAGTGCCCAATTTATTACGAAGCAAAATACCAAATTCTTAACGCGAGCTTTAAAGAAACAAAAATTTGAAGATATTCACTTTTATGGATGCCAAATATTCCATCCCCTTAGCCACTTGCAGGGCGAACATTATCAACTTTTTTTCAGATAAATTCGTAGCTGTAATTTCGCCATCTGATGAAAGGTGTTTTCGAAGAAATTCTAGCAGATTTCCATGTCTAGCATATTCGGTTATAACATATAGGGCGCCATCTTTGGTGCAACATCCAAGCAGACGAAGAACATTACGGTGGGTTCCGATTAATTTCATGATTTCCATTTCTGATACCAAATCAATCATATCTTCATCTGAGTGATCATCTAGGTATGAAAATCATAAAATACTCTAGTGAATTAGTAAAGTTGAGTTTGGTGAGTAGGTGAGTACCTACAAATGATTACCTTTCAACATTTTAACAGCTACAGTTATACTAATGTTGTTCTGCCAAATGTTTTTAGCTTCCCCTTGAATCACTTTGCCAAACTCTCCTTCGCCTAAGCATCTACCAAGGGTCAAATTATTTTTAGGGATTTCCCATTTGTTGTCAAATGGTAGTATGTATTCAGATTCTACCGATGTCCCATTGCTAGATCTAGGGATTTGTGTATCCTCAATTTCCACTTCAGGTAATTTCTGTTCAAAAATGAAAATCGGTGAAAAGGTTAAACATCCGAGGCTTTGCAAAAATAGCGGAACACTAGCGGACTTTAGCACGCCTGGTTTATATGTAAACCCGTGCGGAGAGGAGGGAAAAGGGAGCCCGCTTGAACGGAAAAATCCTATTTTGCTGCGGAGTTCTCTCAAACAGGGAATTTTTCCGAGTAGCTATGCATCACACATGAGTACATTCTTCAATTTGATTTGCGTTTTTTAATAGTTTTAGTAATTTTTTGATCACCAATTTTCCCGCGGACTCCACTTTTTTCTACATAGCCCTGTTCTTATGATTTACCGACGATTAATTAAGTTATGTATTGTTACATACCAATATTTTCGATGAATTTCCATCCAGACTGATTTGGTTTTTAATAATGACTCGCTTCATGCACTGCTTCAACGCTATTGATTCCATACCCATCACATTCACTTGCTGTTGCAATTTTTTCACTATTTGCAAATGTTTTGCCACCGTTATCTTTTTAATTATACAAAGAAACACAACAGATGTGATTGATACGAGTACAATTGACATCACAATGAAAATAATTCCATAATAAATGTGGTATTTTTTATCGAGGTTTTCACTTGTAGAATTAGACTGTCTCGGAACGGTTACTTTGAAATGATCTCCGATTAGCACTGTGATTTCATCGTACTCTGCTAAAAACTCATTATTTTTTTCAGAATCCTCCATAAAATTTGGTGTTGGTAAATTTAATAGAAGACAAACCAGCTGGTGTGAAGAAATTGATTTCACTTCGCATGTATAATTACCCGCCTTCACAATTATATCTGTTTTTTGACAGGCCTTATCAATGTTTTTTCCTCTGATAATTACAAACTTATTTTCATCAATTTCAACAATAGTATCAAGGAAGTCGTAGAACTCTGGATTCGGGTACAACAAAAATTCGGATGCTTGTTTTTCAGAAAGTGCAATACTTTCATTAGTGACATTGTCTCTAATGGAATACTTCATTATTTGGGGATTTTCCGCATCTATCAAATGATTTGGAATGTCTGGTATGTAAGGTGATGAGCAGTAAAGAGTGGAATCAGTCTGAAGTTCGCACGGGTTCTTGTAAACACGACTTTCGGTGTCAAGTTGAAAAAACAATTCTTGTTCAAAATCTAGGGGATCGACGTGTACAAGAATTGTGACGCCACCAGCGGGGATGCCTTTTGGCTGAATGTTGAAGCCTTTATCATCACGTTGCAAATCTCTGACGTATGCAAACGGGGTTTGGGTGAAATTACTAACATTATCATCACTTTTCACATGAACTGTAGCGTTCATTTCTGTCGACGAATTAGTAACACATTTTATCTCTTCAGAAGTGAGTGAAAAAATTAAACATAATACATCCCCAATGAATACCCGAATAAGCTTTCCAATATTCAAATTTTCACCTTTGATGGTCAGCACTGTACCGCCATATATAGGTCCACTGGTGGGAGAAATTTCCAAAATTTTTTGATCGACGGATTTAATATTTGGTTTCGGTGTAACAGGATCATCATTCGTTGAACGAGATGAACTTGAAGAGGTGGTATGGTCCTCTATCGATTGATCATCACAATCATCTTGAAATTTGCACGCATTAGGACCTTGACACCATCTACACTTGTATTTTTCATCTAAAGTCAAACAACTGTTGAAGTTATGCGCCATCTGCTCGCAATTATAAATGAACACATTTTTAGTGTAAAGAATATAAGGTTTATAAGGAGTTTTCCACGTGATCGAGACGGTAGCTGTTGTATTCATAGTCTTTCGAGTGTACTTGTACGTTGTATTTTTACAATAATAACTGCCATTTTTCATCACGACATTCTTCATAGAATCATTTCCTTCAATGCTGATCAAACATTTCAAATTGGTTTCAGTTTCACAAACGTTGTAGGATTTCATGTTTGGAAATTCAATGACAGCGTGTCGCTTAGAATGGATGATCATATTTGATTCGAATTCAGGGGAATTATTTTTCGCAGAATTGTGAATTGCTCCGTAAGTACACTTTTTTTCCTTTGGATGCCAGGTACACGAGAACTTTGAAGAAACACATGCTTTGCAAGAGGTGTATGTTTGACAATCAAAAAACGTGACGTTCATCTTCGTAATATCGGGAATATGAGTTGTATTAATTGTCAATATTGAATTCAAGTAATTTCCTTTCCCTAATAATACCGAAATTTCGGGTGTTTCAGGCATCTCACACGATAGATTGGTATAAGTATCCATTTGGGTTAGTTTACCCGTTGTGGATAAACTTTTACCATTAGCGAAGTGAAAAAGGCATAATAATTGATCACGAATCTTAGGGAAAGCTTTAATGGTCAAGTGTATGGTTCTTGCAGCGCCAATTTGAAATTCAAGAGAACTATTTACTACAATTTTAATTTCATATCGAAAATCAGTCGTGGACCACAGCTCAAAAGTATTATTATAAGAACATTTACATCTGGTGGTACATTTATTCGTGAATGCGCACCAGCCACAGCGTGATGAAGAGTTTCGGAAACAAGCGTTATAATCGATATACTGTGAACAAATTGAATCTTGTGGTGTTTTCAATCTTTGTAAATGATTTTCTGTCATTGCATACAGGTAATTCTTATCGGGAGAAAATAATAAATCGGAATTTACCGGAGATCCCTCATCAATTTGTAAGTCATTCTCTACACAAACATCCGTTCGGTTCTTCATAACGACATGTATCACACTACTAATATTTGTGCCAAAAAATAAGTCATTATAGCTGTCATCCGTTTTAATAGCGATGGCTGTAAGAAGAGTGCTAAACATAGCACAAGAAGATGTAGTTAGGGGAATGTTACCAACAAGAGGCATATTTACTTTCGACGAACAAAAATCCGAGTCAATATTTTCATTAATCCCGGTGCACTGCTGTTTTAGTATCGTAGTATTAAATCCACCGTATCCGTTTCCATTGACACAATTTTGAATATTTTCGTTGAATTTTTCATCGATGGCTTTCAACGAATAAATACACACAACGCTCTGATTTACGGGTTTATTATTCAAAGCTTTCTCGCCTTGGCTTTTGGAAAATAATCCAAACAATACATCATCGTTGGATGTTATGTTCAAAGATTTTGCCAATTGCAAATTAGGTTTTGCCACAGTAGCCGCTTGTACTAGATTATAAGAAATTTTTCTATCGTTTTTGCATTCAATTGGAATCTCAGTATATCCTTGCAAGAGGGAATTATCATTATCACATATTCTGATCAGTTTGGAAATGTATGATGACCCATAAGCAGCAAAATTTTGTTGAATGGTTAAAATGTAGCTGTATTTTCCTGAACTGAATCCATACACATAATTAACTTTATATTTATTACGATATTCGGTATAAAAATCGTTTAAATTGGTTGCTGGAGGAGTGTCTACTCTCAGATATTCATTCTCATCCTTCACAAATGATTTTGTAAATAATGCTGTATTTTTAACGTCATTTCCACTGTATGAAATGGCAAAATATAGTTTTGACATCCCGTCATTGTTTTTATCCTGATCATTATTCCCAATAAATGCTAATATCGTTGCATTTGCAGAATTTTTCGCTTCTCTAATCAATATGTCTTTACCTTGGTTGAGTGAACTTGTGTTATCAATTGGGTTATAAGATTGGCACCAATAGTTACCAGTCTCTCCGCAGGCAATCAGTTCAGAATTTTCGTAATTTATCAACAGATTCATAATATTGGTGCTAAATGCAGTCGAAACATTTGCCAGCATTTTCAAATCTTGTGAGTATTTATACAAGCGATTTCCCACACTAATAAATAGCGTTCCTTCGCGCTGATGTACTGTTAAATGATCGAACTTCGATGACCGAAGAGTATCAGTTGATAGTTTTATAATATCAGTTGATACTGTAATACATCCTGATAGAAAATACACTATAAAAATCAACCAAGGAATGATCCATCTATTGAAACCCCCCATCATTTGTTTGGATTTAGAGTACCAAACTATTTTTCTTTCCCAAGAATATAATACCGATGGTTAACGTATGAGCTTGAGTTATTCATTAGGCGGTGAGATGTTCCATGCACGTATTTCGAGACCCATAATATTCGTTCATCATTATAATAAACAATCTGAAATAAAAATATAAAATGGAAAGTAGGTACGATGTTACAACCTATATATGCGATTCAATTTAATTGATTTTTTAGTTCGGAAACAAAACGCCGTGTAATAATTTCGCACATAGATTTCAAAATTAAATGTAGAAGTATAGCTTTCTGAAAAATTTCAATGTTTGCAATTTTAATTTGGATACCTAATCATGAAACAATCATGGACAGATTTAGGTAAATCGGGTCTCGAGAGAGTTTGGTCCAATAAATTCATGTTCAGGCTTATTAAGCGCTGTTTTCTCGAACAATTCTGGCCATAAATCATTTTTGCATTAAAAAAATATTTTTCAGTTGAAATTTCGAGCTATTTTTCCAATATCAGATGATTATTTTTATTATATCAAGGGGGGGCTCGAGCCTCCCCTCCCCCTTGGGCCCGAAAAAAATAATTTTTTGCTTCAAAAATGGGGAAAAAGTCGATTTTTTGCTCTTCAAAGTATATTTTTTCAAACAATTTTCGTCCTCGCTTCGCCCGGGAAGTATTTTAATACATACTTCTATTTTAAAACTTGACAATTTTTGATTGATTTTTCAGTCAAAAATCACCAAATTCTCAATAAATTCTCTGTTTGTCAGAAAAATTGATGATTTTTGATTGAAATATCAGTAAAAAATGACTCAATTTGAAATTTGACTCTCTCCCCATTTTTTCTCAAATTCTCAGCCCTTCCCTTAATTAATTTCTGGGTGCGCCTATGCCAGAGAGTGATTTGAATTTGATAAAAAAAAATCAAACAATTCGCAATGTGCAACTTTTCAACCCTCTTGTATTTCGATCTATAAATCTAATTCTAACATCTTCTTTTTAAATACAAAAGGTGGAATTCAGTTTCGAGGGAAATGAATAATTCGGAAAAATATGAGAACTAATAAATATAACGGCAGGGATTATCAACAGACGGAAAGACGGAATTTTCCAAAATTAACAAAAAATAAGTTTTTTATATCTACTTTGAAAGTCACTACCTCAAATCTACTTTTGGCTGAGGGATCGAATTTTTTTTGAAAAATTTCCACTAATAAATTAGGTGAATGTTTCTTCTTCACTTTTCGCCAATTTTTTAGTTTGTGATACCTAAACCTCCACAAAGATGTTCAGCCCCTCCGCAATACTTTCGGTCTAAGCTAGGAGACGACCCTTAAATAGATCAATTTTCAAGAGAAATACTATTTTTCCTGTTTAAACACTTCTAATACAATTAATTAAAACCATAATGGCACTAAAAAGGTGCGAATTAATACGTTAAATCTTGTGGCGTATTTGGATTTTTAATTGCAGGTCATATGAATCCCTTACTTTTTTGACTCCATTTCAATAGGTAGCTTGGTAGCTAAATGGGTACAAAACCGAGCGAAAAGCAATAATCTTTCTCAAATTTCAAAGAATAGGTATTAAGTGAACTACTTGCCTACTTAATGCTAGCTATGTATTATACAATTGTGACTTAGGTACTTACTCCTATCTAAATAATAAATACCATCAATTTCTATTTCACGTACGGAAAATTTTAAACGTTAATTAAGAATTATTAATTTCACAATGACGCATAGATTGACTATATTCAAATAAAATAATGTAAATTATTGTGACCATATTTGTAAGGTACATCAGATATTGTGAACTGAAACAATTTCTGCAGAATTGGAAGCAACTCATAGATACATGCTTAGGTCATCCGGTACATGTCGAGAGTGATTTCCAATGACACACTCCATTATAAATCATTTTTAAAAAAATGTAATTTTAGATACGGCAGCTATCAAATATGTAGTTTCATATCATCACTATTCCGTCGCAAACAGGTGTTTAATCAACACCTCCTATAATATTATAGGAGGTGTTGTGTTAATCATAAATACTGTAAGTATACCCATACATAATTTGAGTAAATACCTAATATTGAACTCTTGAGGGAGAAGGTAATTTGGTAGCTGGGTACGAATTATACATCATAATCAATAACACATTAATTTTTGTTCGGAGGCAATTGTTTTTATAGGTAGATACATACTGAACTTTAACCCCTTGAATTCTAAGATTACTCCTGGGTCTTTACTTCGATTTTTACATTCTTTCTCATCAGTACACCAACTGTAACTCCTAGCTTAGATATTATACTTGTGTGAATTATTAGTGGGGCCGGATTCGGAGCTGGGTATGTATATGATTATGTTTTAAATTTGCAAAACGAACGAATGGGTTTAGGCATCTAAAATTAAAAATAAATAAGATATGAGCGAACTTTTAAAATTTTAATAACGCGTCTATAGATACTTATCATCAGGGCTCCTCCAACCTATACTTAATTTAAAACAATTTCAGTGACTTGTTACTTACTAAAAATTACCTACCTACTTTATCCTAGTTCATTAAGTGTAATGCACACCTTCTAGAAATAAACTAGGTAATATTAGCGTAAACATTTTCTCTAAAATTAACGTTTCTATCATACATCTATTGATAAAATTGAAAACAAAAACAAAACAAAAAATGGATTTTAGCGCTGATATTATCCAACATACTTATACGTTGTAAATGCTGCATGAAGAAAGAACTATGCAGTAAGGAAGCTGAAAACTTGAATTTAATTTATATAGCTGGGATGAATTAAGGAAGCAATTTTAGGGGGATAGGGGACAAATCAAATTTTCAATGTGAAAATACACGGGTACTTGCAAATTTTTTGGAGTATCTCAAAAAAAAAGGTCAAATAAGATTACAATGAAAAAAAAAAACAAGGTTTATGCGATCAAAACCTCGAAAAATGGAATTTCTTTTCTGGAAGAAATTTCCAAAATACAACGATATTTCATTTATATGTTGCATTCAATCATGAGAAGATTTTCCTATTCTCATACTTTGAATCAACGTCTAAGTAGGTACCTAAGTACATGGGTACCTATCAAAACACATTTAAATTAATGCTGATAATTCAGAAAATTCAACATACTTACTTATATACCTAAACACAGTTGGACAAATGGCATCATGAATGACATTTCAACAGTAAATCATTCGAATAAATGATCCGTTTCGTCTCTTAGATCATCGGATTCATCTCTTTCTGGCCAATAAACATTACATAGGTCAAGGGCCTGTAAAATATACAAGCATGAAACGAATTTTTGATAATAATACCTACAACGCCAACGAAGGACTTTGCCTACAGGGGTAGGTAATACAGATATTTTTTGGTAATCAATTTCTTAAATATTTAAAAACATCACTCTTACATTCTTGCTCACCCAAAGTCAACCAAAATTAGAGAAAAAAATTCTTAAATACTTAGTAGATACTTAAGTACGACGAGTACAATAACCGTCGTTTGTCTATTGTCCTAATAAATTTTGTTTTTCATCTTTTTTTAAAAAAATATTTAACAATACATAATTTCTTTTCCATTATGCAGATAACATTGAAACTTTTGAAGATAGCATCAAAACGATACATATACTTGGAAAAGAATCGTAACTTGTGTAAGAGTAAAGTTTTTGTGAACTCATATGACTGGGGAAAATTTTATAATTTTTCTCGTTTCACACTTCACCATTCTTGTCAAAAAAGAATTTATTTTCAATAAAGTGATTATCTATAATACCTTTGAACTTCTTTTCCCACCGTCTCAGCAACAATTGAGAATTTCATGATAAACCATTGGTAAAATAAAAACGTAGAATTTTATATTTCATGTGGAACGCGAATCAAGAGTAAAATGAGTGCCTACCTTTTCATTTACCATCATATGTTCCAAATTTTGTACAATTATTGAAAATGATGGACGATCACTGGGTTGAAAACTCCAACATTTATGCATCAAACTGTATCTATATAATTAAAGTAATGAAATTCAAGTGGTCAGTAATCGAGCATCTTTTTGGCAGCAGTAAGTATTCATTTAACCCTCTAAAGGTACACTTGGTGAATTTCACCACCAATACCGGTTTCTGTTCACGCGGGTGGAGTGTGTAACTGTTCGCCTGACGAGGGGAGGGGCGCTTAGTAGAACGTCTTACCCACGATTCGAGGACGTATTTGTGGTTGCCTATACGAACCTATTCGAGGGCTATTTTTTTATTTTTCGCATTGAATTTAATAAAATTTCATCATATGCTTCAACTAAACCTTAAGGTTACATTTTTCCATTGATGCTTATGTACTCAATCTGCGAAAAGTGGGCCTTAAGGTGAATTTCGTTGGTCGATTTTTTTAAACGTAGCATTATGTCTATCAAAAATGGTAAAATGGGCTGGTAGATGTGAGCTAGACCGTAGGTTTCGTTTTAAATAGTTCGGACTACACATTGCCACTACTCTCGTTGATTCCCGCTGTTTCACCCTGACCGCAAGTAATATATTTAGTGTGGTGGTGAAATTCACCACAGTGTACCATTTGAATTTTTTTGAAGTGTACACTTCGAGGGTTAAAGTATAGGAAGTTACATACATTTTTACGGTGCAGTTGGAAGGCTTTTCCATGCGATATCCGGATCGAAGAGCTTGATACAATTTCTCAACATCAACTAGGGAAGGATAAGGAGCACCGCCCAAAGTAAAAATTTCCCACAGTAATATACCATACGACCATCTAGAAAATTTAATGATGGTTTCGATTAGTATGAAATTGAATATGCTGATGAACCTCTATACCATATTTAAGGCTTGAAAATTCATTTTTTTTGATCAATTCAACTCACACATCGGACTGAGTTGAATAAATACTGCGACACAAAGATTCAGGGGCCATCCATTTTACAGGTAATCTTCCATTTGTTTTTTTCCTGTAATACTCTTTATTTCTTATATCTCTGGCTAAACCAAAATCGGCAATTTTCAAGATATAATTTTCAGATACTAAAACGTTCCTGGCTGCGAGGTCGCGATGAATGCACTGAAAGAAGGATAGGTAATCAGTATGTTACGAGACAAAATACCATGAAAGCATGAAAAAAACGAAAATATGAGTGTAGGTAATCACTTTCATGGAAGCCAAATACTCCATTCCTCTGGCCACTTGTATGGCGAACATTATCAACTTTTTTTGAGATAAGCCGATAGTTGTGATTTCACAGTCTGATGGAAGATGTTTTCGGAGAAATTCACGTAAATTTCCATATTTAGCATATTCGGTTATAACAAATAAGGTACCATCTTTAGTGCAGCATCCCAGCAGACGGAGAACATTATCGTGTGTTCCAATGAATTTCAGTATCTCCATTTCTGATACCAAATCTATCATATCATCATCTGAGTGGTCATCTAGGCATTAAAAATTTTGTTTTAGAAAAGTTGGGTTCTATTCCGACCGTATCCAGCAATAATAAGTGAATCAAAATGAATACAATGAATACCTTTCAACATTTTAACAGCCACAGTTGTTGTGATGTTTTCTTTTAAAATATTTTTAGCTTCCCCTTGAACTACTTTACCAAACTCTCCCTCGCCTAAGCATCTACCAAGGGTCAAATTATTTTTAGGGAATTCCCATTTGTCATCATGTGGTAGCATATATTCAGAGTCTGTTGATGTTCCATTGCTGGTTCTACAGACTTGCGTATTCACAATTTCCACTTCAGGTAATTTCTGTTTTGAAAATGAAAAATTGGTTATACCTAAATCTCGCACCTTTTATGTTTTAGCTACAGTAAAGCGGGGTGACGTAAACTCAAGTGCAAGGTAAAGCGGTCTACTTGTAGAAAATTTTATGTAAACGTTTAAATAAAAAACAAGAATTTTTGATAATTTGTCAAGCTGTAAACTATGGTCTGCAGGAAGAAATATTTGATGTGTTGAGAGTTGAGAGTTAATCAGGGTTGTAGAGAATTTTATGTTGATCAGTTTTGTGTAAAAGTTTTTTCATTTTAACTAATTGTAGTCCAAAATAACGACGATTTTATGAACAAAAACAACATATCAAAATCGTATTAATGAATCCATTTTCCCATCTGAGAACAATTCAGCGATATCGCTCATGAGCAGATTATTCAGGTACTACATCCTTCCTGAGATTATGAGAGGAAAAACATGTGTTTTAACCCGGTACTTTTTGAATCGTAGGTATAACTCAATTTATCAGTTTTTTCCCTTTTCAATTGGGTAAATACGTGAAATGACGACTTTTATGGATAAAAACGTAGTTTTGACCTTTTTTTTGCCATAGTGAAGAGGGAGGTGTACCTATAATATCTTTTTCTTTCATTTTCTTCCGCGTCAAAATTGAAAAAGACTTTCATTCGTGCAAAAAACACATGGGGGTCCGCTTTACCCTAGAACGGAATGAAAAATCCCAGATCTTTAGAAGTTAAGGTGGGAATATTTTTTTTAAAGGCTGAAATTGTACTCTCTTCACCCCGTTTTACTGTTCGATTATTTGATAAAAGAAATTTTAGGTTCATAAGTAAGTAGTTGCATACCAATATTTTTGATGAATTTTCGTCCAAGCTGATTTTGTTTTTAATAATCACTCTTTTAATACATTGTTTTGTAGTTATTGCTTCCATGCCCATTACATTCACTTGTTGTTGCAATTTCTTCAATATTTTTAAATGATTTGTTACAGTTTTCTTTGTTTTCTTTCGACTCTTGTAAAGAAATACGACGGATGTGAAAGACACAATTGAAATTATTATTAAAATAATTACAGCATAAATGAGGAATCCTGTATTTGGGGTTTTAACCGGAGAACTGGTCTCCCTCGGTACAATAGCACTGAATTTGGTTCCAATGGATACAGTGATTTCATCGTACTCTGCTAAAATATCATATTTTTGCTCAGAGTCATCCATAAAACATGATGATAATTTTGGTAAACGACAAATCAATTGGTTTGAAGAAATTGAGATTACATCACAGCTATAATTGCCCACGGTTACTCTGATATCTAATTTTTGGCATGCCTTATTAATATTTGTCCCTTTGACAATAACAAAACTGTCTCCATCGATTTCCACTGACGAGTTGAAGAAGTTGCAAAACTCCGGGTTAGGGTACAATAAAAATTCGGGGGCTCCATTTTTTGGTAGTTCAATACTTTCATTAGTGGCATTGTCTGTTATGGAAAATACCAATTTTTTGGGATTTTTTGCATCTATTGAATCAGTTCTAATGTCAGGTATATGAGGTGATGAACAGTTTAGTATGGAATCGTTTTGAACTTCACATGAGCTATTGTAAGTAAGATGTTTGCCATGCACGTGAAAAATTAATTCTTGGGGTGACATTAGAGTAACATTGCGTAATAAAATTGTAATACCACCGGCAGGAATACCTTTTGGCTGAATGTTAAAACCTTTTTCATCACGCTCTGGATCTTTCACATATTTGAATGTATCATTGGTGGTATTACGAACGCTTTGATCAATTTTCACACTGACTGTAGCATTCGTTTCTACAGATGAATTGGTAACACATTTTATCTCAAAAGATTTGAGTGAAAAAATTAGACATAATGCATTACCAATGAAAGCCTGAATGAGTTTTCCAACGTCCAAATTTTCACCTTTGATAGTCAGCTCTGTACCACCATATATTGGTCCAATGTTAGGAAAAAATTCAAAAATTTTCGGATCGACGAATTCAAAATTTTGTTTTGATATGACCGATTCATTATTCACATGAACTACAACTGGCCCCTCGGAAGGTAATGCACTTGATTTTTTGATGGTGCAGGTGATCGACTTTGTTGCAATGTACATATCTCTAATCGGTACACATGGAACACCAGCCACTTCAATATTTTGATTAATGTCTTCGAATACATAACCCAAACTTTCCCCTTCAATAGTAACATTGGTGCCACCTTCCAAAGGCCCTTTTTGAGGAGAAAAAGACAAAATCGATGGAGGAAGTGCGCGTGGGCAGGTATTAAAATGAGCCATCAATAGATCTGTACAATGATCTTGAAATTCGCACTTGTTTGAACGTTGGCACCATCCGCACTTATATTTTGTATCTAAAGTCAAACAATTGTCGCAGTTATGAGCCATCTGCTGGCATTTATAAACAACCACGTTTGTACTGGAAAGAATATCAGAGAAAGTAGAAGTATTCCACAAGATTGTGACTTTGGCAGTGGCATTCCATGTCTTTTGTGCATATTTGTACGTTGTATTTTCACAATAAAAATAGTCATTTTTTATCGTAACATTCTTCGCGAAATTGTTTCCTTCAATGCTGATCAAACATTTCAAATTGGATGTAGTTTCACAAACGTCGTAAGATTTCATGTTTGGAAATTTAATAACGGTTGGTTGTCTAGCGGGGATAATGGCATTTGATTCAAATTCAACGAATTTATTTTGCGCATAACCGGTATTTGCTTCAAATTTACACTTATTATCCTTTGGAGACCACATACAGGGGAACTCTGATGAATTACATGCTTTGCAAGAAGAGTAAGTTTCGCAATCAAAAAATTTCACGTTCGTCTTTACAATATCGGGAACATGAATTGCACTAATTGACAATGTTGTGTTCATGTAATTCCCATTCTTTAGCAATTTTGAAATTTCTTCCGCTTCAGGCATGTCACAAATTACAAGGATGTATTCAGCAGATGACCGATCAAGGCTGCCACTTGTGACCAAATTTTTGTTTTCAGAGAATGCGAAATTGCATGAAATTTCATCAAGATACTGAGGTAAATTGGTAATTTTCAATTGTATATTTCCAACAGTGCCAATTTGGAATTCGTTGGAACTGCTACTTCTGATTTTAACATCTTTTCTAAAGTCATACCACTGCTCAAATGTATCATCAAAACAATCACAATTGGTGGTACACTTATTCGTTGATCCACACCAGCCACAGTATGAAGGAGCGTTCCGCAAACAATTTCTATATTCATGATACCTTGAGCAGTTTAAATCAAATGGTATTTTCATTCTGGTTAAAGTACGTTCTGTCATTACATACAGGTAGTCGTTATTGGGAGAAAACTTTAGGTCGAAATTCACCAAAGATCCATCATCGATTATCATAAATTCAGCCTCCTGACAAACATTTGTCGAGTTATGCACCTCAATTTTTTTTAACTGACCAGCAACTGTACCAATAAATACATTGTTGTGTCCTTCACTTGGTTTTGTAGCGATAGTTGTTGGGACTGTGTTGAAAAAGAAGACAGGAGATTCAGTTATTGACTTGTTGCCAACATAAGGCATATTCTCTTTCGACGAACAGAAATTTGAGTTAATTTTGTGACTAGTGTTCCTAATACATTTCGGATTTGGTACCGTGATATTGAATCCTCGAGACCCATGACCATTGAAACAGTATTGAATGTTTTCGGTAAATTTTTCATTGATGGCCTCCAGCGAATAAATACACAATGCGCTTTCACGATCGCGGGTATTAGATGAATTATTTGCGACTTGATCCCTAAGAAATATCGCAAATAACACGTCGCTGTCAGGAGTAATATTCAATGATTTTGCCAACTGCGAGCTAGCTTTTCCTACATCCGCTGTCTGTACTAAATTGTAAATCTTGTAATTGGATTTGCATTGGATTGGAATCTCAGAATATCCTTGCCAAAGAGATTCACCGTTATAACATATCCTAATTAATTTCGAAATATGTGATGGCTGGAGTGTCGCATAATTTCGTTGAGTGGTCAAAATGTAATTATATTTTCCCGAAGTGAATCCGTACTTGTATGTAACTTGATAATCATTACGATATTTGGTGGCATAATCGTTTTCGGGACTGGATGCTGACTTAGCAAAGGGAAAGTAAATATTTGCAATTTTTTTAACAAGTAAAGCTGATACTTCAGAAAAATCTTCACAGTATGAATTGGCGAAGCACAGTTCCAGGTCATTTTTTTGGTTCGGGGTATTTTGAGTCGAATAACTGTTTTTAATAAAATTCACCATTGGTGCATTTGTACATGTTCCCTCTATGTCAGCAACTGCTCTATCACCACCGTGTGAGAAGGGGTCTTTTAAAGAGTAAAACCGACACCAATAGCCGCTATGGTTTCCTCCACAGACAATCAATTCAAATTCTTTATAATCTATAAAAATATTTGTAATCTTCCATGTTATTGAAACAATTGCCAATGTCGTTAAATTCGGGAGTAATCTATACAATCGATCTCCCGCGCCAATAAATACAGTATCTCGATACTGATCAATCACTAAATGGCTGAAGCTTGGTGAACGAAGTTGTTCGGATGACACTTTTACATCATCAACTAACGACTTGATATTTCCTGGTTGAAAATACAGTATAAACAATATGCAGGCAATACTTGATCTATTGAGAATCCCCATCGTTCATTCAATCCAGAATTACCTATCTACTTCGATTTCTCAAGAATCACATGTACTATGCAAATGGTCAACGTATAAGCCTGGATAGTTCATTACGTAATGAGATTTTCTATGCACATTTTTTAATACACATCAGTAATTGATTTCATCTTTATGATAAACGATCTGAAATAAAATTACAAATAACTGCATAGTGTGACATTACATCGTAATTCAACTCTACAATTGTACTTTACACTATGAGAAATCACGCGTCAACAACTCGACTTTCCACTAAATATTTTCCCAATTTTTGTTAATTTTTAAAAACTCTTGATAAAAATCAGTATGTTACCCAAAAAGTACCTACCTATATTAATCCCCTACAAAATTTTCCAGTTTTTAGAAATCAAAGAAAAATACCCCTATTAAAAACTAGGTAAATGTAATTGTTGGAAAAAATAAGTAATTTAAAAATTACCTCGATCTAATCCATTAGTTCTATAAATTTCAACTTCGAACATGAAAAACATTTTAAATTAGGTAGTTCATGATATCACAATGATAGGTAGGTAGTAGTTATGTATCATTTCAAAAATGAAAACTGCGAATTTTATAACATTTGTACATCACTTGTCATATACTGAATCATAAAATATTTCCGATGAAACAAATAGGTATACGAACAAATTCATAGATAGTTAAGCGTCCTGTATATATACAATGAGAATGATTTCCGATAACACATTTTATCTATACTGTCATTCTAGATAGGTAAACTACCTGTACACCACAGCTTTATAATATTCCGCAACAATCTAATTTCCTCGCATTTCGGTGTCGGGTAACATTATTATTTCTGTTCTTTTTTGTGGTGGAAGGTGGCTGGCGGAAAGGGATAAATTGGATGGGCAAATAAGTAACATTTTTTCATCATGTATTCTCACTCTCTCATTCTGAATCAGTGAAAAATCACTGATGAACAGTGAGAATTGCAGTACAGGAAAAACCAGAAAAATTCACTGGTTTTTCTTGAATTTTCGGCTGAATAAATTTTACCTACTGACTTTTCAGTAAATTTTCTCCGATTTTCCAATGATTTTTCTCACTGATTTGTTTTTAGTGAAAAATTTTTCACTTATTTTCTCTTGTACTGCGATTCTGGCTGTTTTTCAGTGATTTTAGATAATTCTCACTGAATTATACTATAATTGAGTGACAAGATCAAGAATTTCTCAAAAATTTCACCTGTTAGGAAACAGTAAAATGATCAAAGAGGTGATTATAGGTAGCCAGGTACACATATATTTGAATGTATCATTATGATTTTTAAGCCAAGCCAATTTTTTTATATTTCATGATTTTTCGATTATTCGACAGAAAAAGAAATAGGTACCTAGCTACCTACCACATATGATCTAAACAATCTGACTTTTTTAAAAATTTTAAAGGGTGCAGAGAAAAAAATTAATGAAAAATGGTTTTGATGGAACGTGACCAAATCATTCCAACTCAGTCATTACAGGATGTGAGTAAAATACTCAAATACCTATTTATAGGTGAGTAATTAAGTATATTTGTCAGCAGGTATTTAAACGTAAATAGAAACAGGAAATTTCATATTGAAACGGCAATTCCAAAGAAAAAAACTGTAAAATGAATCACTATATTTTGGAATTTTTGACTGACTCAAATTAAGAGAATATTTCTGTATTACCGTAAACATTTTTGAGTAGAAGTATACACGAGGTTACGAGTTGTCAGTAGTGATATTATTTTCGTGAGGAGTGGGGGGAGGGATTGGAGGGAAAGATGGAATAAAATTTTTGTTAGTTTAAAAATGACGCGACGTGAAACGTTCATTCCCTTATGCATTCTCACCTATGACACCACTTTTTTCAGGATTCTCTGAATAGATTTACATCATTCAGGAAGAAATAGAAGTATACATTTTCCTCCGAAATATTGTTATACTTCACAGTAATTACCAACTTTTATTAATGAAAATCATCATTAGTAATTTTTGTAGTACATATTGTTATATAAAATAAAATTGGCGATGAAAACGCAGAATATACCCACGATATTGCACACTCCTTATGACATTATTCTATTTCTGAAATCTTGAAGGGTTTTGAATTATTCTAATAATTGATCGGTTTCATTTTCTATGTCACTGTGTTTCTTTTTCTCTGGCCAATATACATTACACCCACCAAATGTCTGTAAAAGGTAGATTTGAAGATTAGGAAGGATTTTTTAGACAAATATCCCAAATTTGGACAAAATATTGTGATGAACATTGATCGTTTTCAGTGGAGAATTTGACTGAAAAAATTCAAGCCTTTTTACCCATAAAGAAGATCCGAGTCAATTGTCCTCAAAGTGGAGTCATTTCCAAAAACACAAGACTTTTCGATAGTATCACTATAGTAGGGAAAATTACTCAGGAGTTCTGAAATGGCCCTCAATAGAATAAATTCAAGATTTTTACATTCACCTGAATTGCAGTTAGCTTTATTCGATACCACTTTTGGTCTCTAACGATTGATAAGTTGCAGCTTGACGTCTTTGGTGTTATTTCTCATTTCGAACAGTTTTTGAGGACCGCATTGCGTTTTGAACATTTTTCTTGAAACCGAAAAAAATTCCCCTTCCTTTGATTAATTTTTGGGTGCCCCTATGCCTAAATGCTGCACATGGGAAATCAATAATGACCTTATCACACACGTTTTTGGTTTTTGCAAAATTATATCTCAAAAGAAAAATAACGCAGATGTTTGATTCACCATTTCACCTCTTCAAGTCTATGCTCATTTTAAGAATTGCAACGCAGATAAGTAAGTATACATATGTTGGAATAATCAAAACTCGGTCATGTCAAATACGAAGTTCAGATTACATAAATCTATTAAAAAACTCAACACCTATTTACCTTATAGCTGGATAATACATCCTCCAAATTTTTCATAATCATTTGAAACGATGGACGATCATAGGGTCGGAAACTCCAACATTTATGCATTAAACTGTAACTAAAAATGAAGGGGAAAATCCATCTCAAATTGGAAATTTCAATACTTGGCGACTATTGAAACAGTTATGAAATTAGGTAGGTATAGACACATTACATACATTTTCACAGAGCAGTTCAAAGGCTTTTCCATGCGGTACCCTGAGAGTAACTCCTGATACAATTTTCCAACATCCAGAAACGAAGGATAAGGATCACATCCAAAGGTAAAAATTTCCCACATCAATACACCATATGCCCAGCTGTGAAAATGAAAGGTATTGTGCAAAAAATGATCTGGTAGTAAATCTGGATAAAAAATTGATTTTTCGACGGCAACTTACACGTCGGATTTAGTTGAATAAACGCTATAACATAAAGATTCAGGAGCCATCCATTTCACGGGTAGCCGGCCATCTGTTCTTTTCTTATAATAACTTTTCTTTTTAATATCTCTCGCTAAACCAAAATCTGCAATTTTCATGATGTAATCGTCAGAAACTAGAACATTTCTGGCAGCGAGATCGCGATGTATACACTGAAAATGAACACAAAAATGGGTGTGAATATTGAAAATAAAATACTCATAGGTAGCGAGTTATGAAACTGTCCACCAACACATGTTTCAGTTGAGAAATTTACAGAAAAAATCGACAAATGATTACTTTTATAGAAGCCAAATATTCCATTCCCTTGGCTACTTGGGCAGAAAAAATCATTAATGTTTTTTGAGTCAACTTGACCTCAGTAATTTCACCCTCGGGTGTGAGATGCTTTCGAAGAAATTCTTTTAAATTGCCATATTGAGCATATTCAGTTATTACAAGCAGAGTTCCATCTTTGGTGCAGCAACCAAGTAATCGAAGAACATTAACGTGAGTTCCAATTAATTTCATTATTTCCATTTCTGATACCAAATCAATCATATCTTCATCGCTATGATCATCTACAATTTTATTGATTGATACGTTTAATATAGGTTACGCCTATATCGGGAAATTGCCGAATGCAGGCATCAAGCTCTTTTTTTGCCTAATTCTGGCATTCGGCAAAGGGGTTGCCAAATTCTGGCCTTTTTCTGATAAAATGTATTTTCAATTTTCATAAATGAATGAAATATTTTCCAAACAATTTCTACTCAAATTTATGCAACAACGATTCTTTTTACAGACATTATATCCTAGTTAATCTCGTATCAGTGATAAGGGAGCAAACTTTTTAAAAAAATTATAGCTAGATACATGCATGCACCTTAAGCAAAAATTGTCCACAAAGTATTTCATTCGTTCATAAAAATCGAAAATACTTTTAAATGGAAAAAGTGCCAAAATTAGGCAACTCCTTTGCTAAATGCTGGTATTAGGCAAAAAACTGCCCGTTTTAGGCGTAACATATACACTGAATATAGAATAGGTAGCTAAATAGGTATTCACCTTTTAGCATTTTTACAGCCACAGTAGAGATTACATTTTCTTTCAAAATGTTTTTAGCTTTTCCTCGAAGCACTTTTCCAAACTCTCCTTCACCAAGAAACCTGCCAAGAATCAAATCGCTTTTGGGAAATTCCCATCTGTCGTCAAGTGGTAATATGTATTCAGACTTGTGAGAAGTTCCACTGATGGTCCTGAGAACTGATGTATGCTCGATTTCGACATTAGGTAATTTCTGTTTTAAAAAGTTTAAAATTTTTGGACATAAGTATGCGAATTACAGGTACCTATCCTAAATTTTGACGAATATTCGTAAAGTAGCCATATTGTTAAAAGTCAAAACCTTGCCACAACTAGAATTTCTCAAAATGTTTCCCTTCAAAGGAAAGGTTTAATCATTTCAGGTCATTTTTTGACGTGTTTATCTCAAAAAAGGGGAAACGGCGTAGATTTTTGTTGTTTATTTGCAAATCATAGGAAAAAAAGGTATCATTCCACGATAAAAGGCCCCACTTCGACATTTCTAGCTTTCGAGAAAAAAAAAACATATTTTTCGGTGATTTTTTTCAAAGTGGGATCTTTTTAGTTATTGATGGTTCGGGATACTAGATCATCTGAGACACCTCCTGGAAAAATTTTGGGCCGAGATCCAACCGGGAAGTCGCTGATCTATAGTATTGAAGTTCAACATGCAATATGTCATCAAATGTGTATTTTCTTGATTTTTTGAAGATAAGTTTTGTTCTTCCAACGAAATATTTTTCAAAAATGACTGACTGTAAACTACAGTGCCACATTGGACATAAAATCATCTTCCAAATGAGATGTCAGTGGGCTTTCTAACTGTTGAAGTTTCAAAATTATGATTATGATGAAAAAACGTATCAAAAAGTTAAAAGCTCATTTTCTTAAAAACTTGTTTTCTGAACTTTCTAACTTATGGGGGCTATAGCTTGGAAGAAAAACAAATCATTTGGGCTGGAAAAGGTCTTAAATAATTGGCAATTTCATCCTCTACCACGTGGCGATCTTCACTCCATTTTGCTAAATGACACAAATTATTATCCGAGAGAAGTTTGGGTGAAAAAATCCTCAGAAATCTAAATTTAAAAATAGAAAAAAAACTGCATCAAACTGGCGATTATCAATATAGATAATGCGGATAATTTCAATAATGGGCGCCCATGTCAAAAATTTGCGCTGGGTTTGTTCTCGCGTTTCTCACCCTTTTGCTACACCATTGACAGCTCCAATAATCTCTTTCAGTCCGAGACACCCCCAAAAAATCTAGAGGGATTTGAATACTTTTTTTTTTCTGGATCCACCTTAATGCATAGGCACCCACACTTCATGATTTTGTAGGAAAAAAAAATACTGATTAAAAAATACAAAGCTGCTTACCAATATTTTTGATGAATTCTCATCCAACTCTATTTGATGCTGAATAATAATACGCTTCATATATTGTTTCGTAGTTATTGCTTCCAGGGCCATGGCATTTACTTGTTGTTGCAATTTCCTAACTATATGTAAATACTTTGTTATACTTTTCTTTCGGATAATGAAATATAATAAGAGTACTATGAAGACGACAGTTACGAAAATAGTGATGCCATAAATTATACTAGTATTTTTCATTACAGATTGTTCAGACACCACTGGTACGAATTGTTTTGGAACGATAACATTGAAATGGTCTCCAATTGACACAGTTACATTATCACACTCTTCTAATATGTCAGATTCTTGTCCATTTTTTGGTAGTTCGGACAGACGACAGACTACTTGTCTCATGGAAATTGAGATTACATCGCAAGTGTGATTGCAAACCTTCACATTAAAATCAGTTTTTTGACATGCTTTGTCAATATTTTTACCCATGATGATTACATAACTTTCTCCGCTAAGTTCAACGGACGAACTTAAGAAATAACTGAATTCTGGATTGGGGTACAAACAAAACTTAATCGTCTGGTTTTTAGAATCAAAGGATATTTGACTCGTTGAATTACTTGTGATCAAAATATTCATTTCCATTGGATAATTTACATCTATTGAAGCACTATCAATGTTAAAAATTGGAGGTGATTTACACGTCCATGTTTTGTTCAACTCATTTTCAATTTTACATGAAGAGTTATAAATCTGATGATTATTGAGGACATTAAGTGATAATTCCTGGACTGTTGTGACATCTACATTACGTAGTAAAATTTCAACACCTCCGGCAGGAATCCCATTTGGTTCAATGTTGAAACCGCGTTCATCACGTTTTGGATCTTTCTCATACGTAAACGGACCGCTGATGAAATTAAAAATGCCTTTATCAAATTTTACAGTAATGTTGGCTTCCTGTTTCATTTTAGATTCGCTGGTAATACATCGAATTTCGTTTGATTTGAGTAAAAAAACAGAGCAATGAAGGTCGGCGATGAAAACGTCAATAGAATTTCCAACATTCAAATGTTCACCTTTAATAATCAGTTCTGTGCCTCCATATGTTGGTCCTTTCTTTGGAGATATTTCTGTAATTTTTGGCCTAACGAATATAAAATTTTGTAAAGATATAATAGGTTCTCCATTCACATGGACTACAACTGGTCCTTTTCTGTCGAACATTAAAGGTGATTCTTTCACTTCACAAGTAATTGACTTCATTGGTACATACATATTTTTATATGGTGTACAACGAATCCCAGACACTGTAATTGCATAAGAGATGTCCTCAAATTTATAACCCAAATTTTCCCCTTGTATGGTAATATTGGTTCTTCCTTTCCATAGACCTCGCATTGGCAAAAAAGATGAAATTGATGGAGGAGGTGAACCTGGGCAACCCTCTATTGGACTGTCACAAGCATCTTGTGATCTACAAGTGTCTGAAGTTTGACACCAAACACATTTATATTCTGCATCCAAACTCATGCATTCAGTGCAGGTACTTGCCAAAGTCAGACAATTTCTAAAGCTTTTTCTTGCAACAGGAATATAGGAAGATGCTGAGGTTCTGTCAGTAGATGCCGGTAAAAATAGTTCAATTGGCTTTGGTAAGATCGTCATCTTTTTCTCACACTTTTCATCGATCCATTGGCAAATGAATCTGGAAGAAATACACGCTTTATAAGAAGTATACATGGTACAATCAAAAAATGATATCTTTGTTTCTGCTTGACCCCAAATATCAGGCGCCCTTATCACCAAGCTTGCATTTAAATTATTTCTGATCCTTGAGATATCCGGAATTTCGTCAACTTTAGGTATTAGACAAAGTACTTTGCATTCATCAGCAAATACAAATACCGAACCATTTGTATATAAATGATTATCTGCAATGGTATAGTCGCATTGAATGGTCACATTGATCGAACATAACCTTGGAACATACATCTCCAATATTTCAACAGTATCAATTGGAAAATTTTCAGAACTCTTCCGTACAATTTCAATTGGTGAATTACAGTCACTCTTCATCGTACATGTATTGCTTGCTACACACCATCGACAGAATTTATTTTTAGAGTCTGCACAATTGCTGTAAGTCTCGTATAAAGAGCAATCAAACTCCGGTAACTTTATTTTGCCTACTTTATGTTTAGTCATCACATATAAACTGTCTTTGAGAGGAGAAAACTGCAGATTGGAATTAATCGGAGACCCTTCATCGACTGCTAGATCATCCACTTCAAACCAACTCTCCACATTCTTCGAAACAAAGGTTTTTAAATGTCCGGTATTCGTACCAATAAAAATCTGATGGTACTTTTCACTTGCCTTGGCAGCAATAGCTGTCAAAACTACGTCAATTTCTAAAACAGAGGAATCAGATATAGAAGTTTTGCGAATCATAGGCATATTCACGTTTGATGAGCAGAAATTCGAGCCGACAAATTGATCATCTTTAATGCAGTGCTGATCTGATGATATGGATTCAAATCCTCGGTACCCTTTGCCGTTGAAACAATTTCGAATATTTTTAGTGAATTTTTCATTGATTGCGTCTAGCGAATAAACGCAAACGACGCTTTGGTTGCTGGGTTGATTCAAGTTTTCTGGCCTGTTTTGACTTTTGGAAAATACTACAAATAAAACGTCCCCGTTTCGACTACATTTTAAAAACTTTGCCAAATTGTCACTAGATTTTACCACAGTGGCCGTTTGAGCTAGAGTATAAAATTCATCATCGGCAGCCCTGCATTCGATTGGAATTTCTACATATCCTTGCCACAGAGATTTGTCATTATCACATATTCTGATCAATTTTGAAATGTAGGGTGATCCAGGTGCTGTAGAACTTTGTTGAGTGGTGAGTAAATAAATGTATGCTCCTGAAGCAAATCCATACACGTAATTCACCCGATATTCTTCACGATATTTTTCATAGAACTGATCAGTATCAAATGAAGGGTTACTACTGTTTATCTCGATCACTTTCCTCTGAAAGAGATTTTTCTTAGCTGCAGTTGATTCTGTGAGAGAATCATTGCAGTAGGAAATTGAAAGGTAGAATTTGCCATCTCGAACGTTATTTTGATTTCTAATAGACACTTTATTTGATGCATCTACAAAAATCGTTGCTGCAGTTCCTAATATGTTTGGTTTCCTTTGATTGAGTTCGGATGGACCATTACTAAAGGAATATGATGAACAATCATAACCAGAAGGTCCTCCACAGGCAATCAATTCGGAATCTTTGCAGTTTATTAACAGATTTACATTATCGGATTTCTGCATTGTTATTTTATTCATCAGATCAGATGATAATTTATACAAGCCATTCACCGCACCGATGAATACAATTCCATTTTCATGTATTAGCAATTGATTAAACGCTGATGTGCCTAGATTATCAGATGTTACATAAACGTTATCAGAAATTGGCTCAGCGGTCTTAAATGATGCAATACAGAATATGAAAGGTATCCAGAAAATGAAGAAAATATACAGGGGCTGCATTTTTATTACAGATCAAAAGTCATTATAGCTGGCGTTTTCACTTGAATTTTTCAAATTTCCGAGATTATTTGATTCATCAACTTTTAATTCTTCTTGAGCTGTTCGATTGTGATGAATGATCTAGAATCGTACAATTAAACAAAATTATATTTTTTTGCTTCAGACTATTGCTTTTTCGTATTTCATCTTAAAATTGCAAAAAAAAATCCCAAATTAACTAGGTACGAGTGTAATTTAAAGGATTTTCGATTTGAAGGAAAAAAACATACCTTTTTGGTTTGACGTTGCACAGCAAGATGAGAACAAAATTTTCAATTAGGTAACTAGAGTTTTCAGTTGGGTACCTAATGGAAGATTAAATTTCTTTTAAGTAAAAAACTGATAAAACACTGAAGAATTTCGCTTTATAAAACTATTTTTGGAAAGTTTTGATCATCATGGATGGAAAATGAAAAAGTAGGTACATACTTGGATGCAATTTCTAACTGTTACTGATGCATACCTACTTATAAGTAAAAATAGGTAGCGATTTGTTGTAATGATTTCACCAAGGCTAAATGGGGAAGGATGTTTGAATCATTCAAGTTCTATGAAAATTGTAAATTCCAGTGCCTGAATCATTTGAAATGCGTTTTAAACTTCTGTGATAATGTGAAAGATAGGTACCTAGCTACCTACTTATAACGGTATAACCTAATCAGTAGGCACTTACGTCAGTTGGTAGGTACGATGCGTGAAATGGCGCAGTTTTTTTTTTTAATTTTTAACGAGTAAATGAAGAGTTTGATGCTTGCTTTTCCAATGATTTTAGGTCACGCCCCCCTCTAGATACGATGGAATTTGGGATAATGTATTATCTAGCAGTGGTTTTTGGGGAGGGAAAGAGTACCTACACTGATGGACGGACTGCTCAATCCAGAAAAATATCAGAAACTGTTATAAAGATTGTAACAAAATAAGAAAAACAGCCGAAACTTGCAAAAAATATTATTACTTGGATATTCAATCAAAAAACAAATAAGTATACACTACACACAGGAAAAAAACAAAGCAATGGTTATTAATTGAAGCTATTTTTCCTGTCTTGCCTCAAGTATAGGTATCGGATCCAAATTTCATTTTGGTAATTTCTACTAATTTCTGGAATGACTGTGAAATTTTTCATCACATTATTTCTGCATATTTTAGTGACAGATGCAGGAAACTACCTATTTTTGACCAAAGAGTAAAATTTTGGATATTTTGGTAATTTTCCCGATAGAGAGCACCTGTTTTGAAAAAAAAAAAAATGACAAGAACTACAAACAAATTTTTACGGAACTTTTGCACTTTTTTTTAAAAAAAGTAAACTTGAAAATATATAAAAGATTTTTGGTAAAGTGTTTGTAAATTGTTGGATAAATTTTACTTAAAATTGAACTGTTTTCCTGTTCAACTCATTAAATTATAGCGGCAAAGCTGCATACATAATTTTACTGATTTTTCATATTTGAGCTAAAAATACTTCACTTTGGATTTTGTTCATTTCTCGAATTTCAGTTCATATGATAAACACATCCATGGTGATAAAAAGCCTAGTTCTAGTGAGAAGTACGCTCTTGAGGTTTCAAATTTGAAACTCAATGCAGGAATTTGAGAGTAAAAAATTCCACAGAACATTTTTTAGAAAATTGTCTGAACGTACCGATTTCGAACATTTGGTCAAAAATTCGGAAATCTTAGCATTCCCTCAAGTACCCTAACGATTTACAAATCTCGTTTCTTTAAAAAAAAAAAAAAATAGATTAAAATCTGAATTTGAGAGTCCTAAAAATGTGATTGGATTTAAAAGCTTATCATTCCCTCAATCGCCTTTAAAAAAAACTGAAACGCCACAAAATTTGAACCACCCGATGAAAATTTTTTGTATCAAATCATATCTGATTTAGATCAAATTTTATCAAAACAGATAAAATTAGATCTCAAAAATGTCCGAATCAAATTACATCTAATTACATCTGATTTTTTTTAAAGATATGATTTGATCAAATTAGGTAGATGTCATTTGATCAAATCATATCAAACTGGATCTGAACCTTCATAATTTTTTCAGATATGAATTGATACAATGAGATATGATTTGATGTAATTTGATAAAATTAGATTGGAGCATTTTTGAGATATGGTCAGATCTGAAATTTTTTCATCGGGCAGTTGTTAAAAAGAGAATCAAAATTGAAATATTTTTGGAGTTGAAGAACTTGAGGGAATGGATGCATCCCTCAAACTGACTTTTTCAAATTCTCGATTAAATTTTCGAAATTTCTGAGTCCAACAACGTCGCGTCGCGTCGTATTAAGTATCACGTAGGAAACTAAAAGAGGGTGAAATCCAGCAAAATTCCGATAAATTTTGTGTTACGTTTGAATTTTTGTGATGAAAAAATTTGGTACCGCAGCACTTTTTTTCAATTGACTGTTGTAATACTTTTTTTCTCAAAATTTCATATTTTTGACCTCCAATTTTCAGTTTTTGAATATACTTAATTGTTTTCTACTTCTTTTGAAAAGTACAGAAAAATGGATTCAACCCCTCTCTAGTTTTTTTGTTTTTGGAAATACAGTCACTTTGGCCAAAATTATGGTTTTGAGTTCATATTTTATGTCACAATTTAATGAATTTCTATCGCCATTTTAAATTCCTTTAAAGGTACATTTACAAATATGGCTATAACTGAGCATTGTCCATGATGCGCAGGAAATGGCATATGACGGTGCCATTTCCGATTGAAATGGCGATTAATTCAATCACGTTGAATAGGTACTTTTCCTGGAATCCAACATGTAAATTGATTGGTCATTTTGTTACGGATATTTTTTTCCAATAAGTAGATTTTCCGATAGCAAAAATTATTTTTACAAAATGCTTACGCATTTTCAAACATCATTTGTACAATAGGGAATCCTAAATTACAGAGAATTGTTCGCGAGGACTTAGACCATATTATACCTAGTAACAAAACAACATAGACCGCCTCTACCACCATAAGAGGTTTGTAGTTATGCTTGACAGGCACACGCAAAGGAGAGTGTGAAATGAAACGTGAGTTGAATAGGGTTATCTGAGGGGAGTTTAACAGAGCTGGATCTTACAAAAAACGTGGTAAAACTTTCATCCTCGGCTCGTCGGCTATCTTCAAATCTAAAATATGATTTTAGTTCAAAATTTTGGAAAAACAAAAAAAATCAAGAAATTAGTCTCAGTTCTTATGGATATTTCCACTCAAAAATAACATGGGAACTTATATTTTTTATTGCAGCTGCATTTTTCAGGATTCAGAGAATAAAATTTATTGATTCGGTAACAGATGAAAATAAATTTCATTGAGATTTTTCGATCCAAAATAGTTTTATATACTTACCTAGATATGTAATGATTCCCTCAACAAAATTTGGACAATACTTATACGCTGAAAAGAGAATCGAAATTGACAAATTTTTGGTATATTTGAGGATTTGAAAGAAAGGATACAACCTTCGAAATACATAGGTAACTTTTTAAAATTTGTGACAAAGTTTTCTAACAAGATACGATTGAAATTTTTGAAGTTATTTACAACCAAAAACTAAATATTTTTTCAATACTTGAATACCTACTCTCTAAACTTGAATCAGTCAAAATTCACTGATTAATAAGACAAAAGTGTGCAACTGAAGAAATCAGTGAAAATTTTACGGATTCAATCAGTGAATTTTCATTTTTGAATCGGTAAAAATTATAATTTACTGATCGAATCAGTAAAAATTTTAATTTACTGATTGAATCAGTAAGTAATCACTGATTGAATCAGTAATTATTCATTGATTGAATTAGTAAATTTTGATTTTTACTGATTCATTTCCGTACCTAGTTGAAATAAGATTACTGATTCAAAAATGAAAATTCACGGATTGAATCAGTAATTTTTCACTGATTGACAGTCAAATTTCACTGATTAATAGTTGCACACTTTTCGCTGTTTAATCAGTGAATTTTCAGTTTTTTGACTGATTCAGATTTAGAGAGTACATAGTTGATTTTGCAGGTCACCACCAAAAATCAGGTTCAGAGTCTACGTTTTGGTTCATAAGCAATTATTTGAAATCTCTGGAACCTACATATACACCGCAGTTCATTTGATTATTATGATTTTTAATTTTTTTTTTTCTAATACCTATCAATTCCATGGGGTTAAAGTTAGAAATAAGTTTTGATTTTTAATGTATTTTACCAACAATTCAAATTCCTATTTATATCTAAATACTAGCTACAGCTGTAGTTATGTAGGTATTGTCCATTTCGCGTAGGAAAATGCGTATCACAATGCCACTTCCGATTAAAATGATTACAAATTCAAATTTAATACTTTGAATTTTCCCCCCGAGAACGAAACATGTTAAAAGGTTGGTCACATTGTTAGTGACATTTTTTATTTCAAAAATAGATTTTCCGATACCGAAAAATATTTCTACGAAACGGTAGCACGTGTTTAATGATCAATTTTTCTGAAAAAAAAGTTCATTTTCATCCTGTAGATACCAAGAAAAAAAATTTATTTTTTAAAAAACATTTAATTGAAAAAGCGATTTTACCAAGTAAAAGTAATTAATATTATAAAATAATCAGAAATCCTGTGAGTAAATGCACTTTTTCCATAATTTCAAAAATACTCTTCGTTGAAATAGAAATAGATAAAGGTATCTACACATTAAAAAGTTGATTAAAAATTTAGGTAGATACCTATGTACTTATCAAAAAATTGCTACACTAAGTGAAGAAAACATGTAGATCTTAATATAGGGAACTCATTTTTAAATATCCTACTCAGAAAAATGTTATGAGCATGGGCTGCTGACAGCACCGAGGTTTGCTTTTCTTTTATCAAAATGCTTCACATGCTTGATGAAACTATCCTGAAGAATGATTGGTCTGATTTTTAATGCTGTTTGACTCGTAATATTCATAGATCGAAAAAATTTGAATAAGTAATTCACGTGTCTGTTGAAAACATAAAAAGGAACTTCAAATTCGATGGTATATTTGCAAAAGGTTATATGTCCAAAAAAACAAAAATTGAAAATTTTGGACATATAACCTTTTGCAAGCATACCATCAAATTGAAATTCTGATTAATGCAGCAGCCCACTCAAATGATTAATGTAGGCACGATTTGCTATTCTCAGAATAGATATGTACATTATCAATTCGGAAATTTGAAAAACCAGACATTTTTATTCTCTATGGCTGATGCACAAGCACAGATAGGTAATAATTATAGCAGCAAAACAGTTTCAATAGATTTAAATTTGATTCAATATCCAATACTAAGGATTTTCCTCATTTTTAAAAATGAAAGAACAACTTCATTTTGGAAATGTTTAAAAACTTTATTTTGAGATCCTCCTTCCCTCCTTCGCACCCTTCCTAAATTACATTAGAAAAGGATTCTCAAAGCACTATATGAGCGTCAAGTATTCAATTTTCTCAAAACTTGGCCCTCTCTCTGCTACATAGGACATGAACTAAAAATGTCATTGTTGTTCATTTTAAATTTTCAAATTTAAAAAACAGTTATTAATATGCACATACCTATCTCGAAGTTGACTGCATAAATTTTAATGAAAAAAAATTGAAGAAACAATTGCATGTTTTTCACAGAGAAAGTGAGTAAAATTATACTCCGGGTTGAGAAAAGCCTCATTCAAACAAAATTGAAAGAATTAGTTAGAAATCCGAAGCAATCAATTTTTATCACTTCATCTCCCTATCCCACCACAATAATTTATTTTAGGTTTTCATATTTTTATAGTAAGTTTTTGTTTTTGAGCAAATAAAAAAAAATCCACATTTTTCTAATCCAAAAATATACAAGGATAACAAAATGAACCATTTGATATTGAAATAATTCCCTAGCTGATTAAATTATAGTATTGTTTGGAAAATATTATATTACCTCGTCATTCGACAACATCCAATTCAAACTACACAGAATCTTTGAAAAAGATGAAGGATGCTCAGAAAGAAATGCAATAATTTTGAGCAGCTCTGGCAATAATTATGAAGTATGTTTGTAATTTTCTAGACAGCAAAAAAAATCAAAGATCTTGATCATTAGTCTGAATTAGATTAAAAGAGAATATGCTGACACCAGCTGAATTAAAAAAATTTTCAAAGAAGTGGGGAAAATGAGTAGGTACTCACATTGTTGAGAACAAGGCTATTTCTGACATTATATCCAGAAGGAAATCAGTTTGGTGGGTACAGCCAATCCAGGTAAGAATACAATTTCCAACAGTAGGTAAATCGATTTCACATTAGATTAAAAATTAAAGTAACTATCAATACATAATTGAACAGAAAACCGCAAGGTCATAATTAATACTTATACCTAGGTATAGATAACATAATTCAATGAAAGATGACACTAAAAATAATTTTGTTTAAATAAAAACAAAATAATAAAAAAACCACAACAGTTCTGAAATATCACAAAATTTGTAGAAATTTTCCGGCACAATCAATTTTGTAAAATAAATACAACCTCAATAACCTATTGTAGCTAATACCTACAATACGTAACCTAACCTAACTACACCAAAAATTTAAAAAATTTCAAGTACTTAGGTGAAATTTTCATCATTTTCAAACTAAAATGTCAAATTGATAAGTGAGTGGAATTTTCAGAAAATATTTACCTAATTATCACATTAAAATGAATTCTACAACAATTTAAGCTGAACTTGATCAAAATCACAAATCCGCAGCCGACATAATAACTACAGTTCTCTGAAACTCGGTTACCAAAAAATCTTTCTCGGACGATTCATTATTTTTCAACGAATCTGTCAACTTTTCGTTATACTTCATCGCGTATTTGGATAATTCGTGGATTGCTACATTGGTATCAAAATCCGTGGCATATTTTTTGGACTCTTCTGCCAACATGGAACTCATGTCTTGTAACGATATCTTCGGCATACTTTTAATATCCGCATAATACTTTTTAACCGATTTGTTATAAATAGGTATTTCATTGGCGTAAAGTAACTTCGTTGTAGCTGAATCTTTAGTGAAAATTTGTTCACAAGTTGAGCAGGAATCCATAAAAACCTGTGCGATCACGCTGAGACAAGAGTCGACAATGTTTGATTTATGAACATCGAATAAGAAATTCGGATTTTTAATCAAGTTCACCCAGAATCGTAAAGGCAAACAGTTATTTTTCCAAATGTGCACTACTTCTGGATCAGTGATATTGTGTAGGCGGGCTTGATCATCCAAGAAATCAAACAGATATTTGATTGCTATTGGAAAACTGTGCTTGTTGTTTTTCTTAAATATGACGTTGAACAATTCTTCAACAAACTTTTGCAACGAGCATTTGGTAGCTAATAACCTTGTTAGGTAAATTTCTGGTATCAATTGGTAGTTTCCACTGGAATCCTCTTGGCCTTCATGCAGATCTTGAGGTTTAAAGAGGTGCCATTCTTTGTAGTGCAGATCACAGTCTTGAATTAGGGGAGCGGTAGATTCAGTCAAGCTCTTTTTTCGGGTTTTGCGAAATGACGAAGTTGTCTTGTGTTTGACGTCGTTCTGGGATTCTTTATAGGGGAAAACTGGTATCACATCTGAAGTTCGATAATTTGTTTCCTTGTAGGATATTAAATTAAGAATGCTACCATTCGGTACACCATAATGTCGTAATGTGTTTTTTTGTCGCCATTCTCCTTCGATTGTTGAACTGGAATCATTATCGGATAAAATCAACTTTCTGGAGGTATCACAAGCCCATTCGACATTTAACTCAGATGGTATTAAAATTGTGCTATAGTTAATTACGTGATGAATGGCATCCAAAGCTTTTTCTTTAAATTGAGATATGGTGTCACAATCCAACACCTGGACTGGAACTTCCTCAATAGGTGATTCTAATTCAATGATTTTAGCAGTTTGTTCAGAAATATTGACATAGATTGTCATTGAAAAAAAATCCAATTTATGCCGAAGTATTTTATTTTCACTCAAACAGTACCGAGCTTGAGATGTTATCATATCAACTGGACCTCTGTGGACATGTTCTTTTATGGCATTAAACAAATTAAGCAATGCTGGCCCCGCAGATTCCTTGAGAAATTTATACAACAAAAAGGAAAACCAAGCTGTGAGCATTTTTTCTACAATACTTTCAGTTTTTCGTAGCAGAAGTTTAGGATGAATTTTATTTCGCATATATTTCTCTATCAATTCAGCCAACAGTGTTTTGAGGATATCGGTACAATATTCCATATCTTTTTGCAAAGTAATCATTATCATGGAGGCAACAAAGACTCGGTCGTTCATTGTGAAACTTTGCTCGTTTTCCAAAGTTCTCACAAATGATAATAGGAAATTTCTGTTCATGATTAATTCTCTGAATGATAGTAAACCTTCTTCTTTATGGATTAGAATGGTCTTTCCAGTCAGGATAATGGAATGATCGTTAATACTTGGGAATAAAACATTCATCATATAGGTATGATAATTCAAGATTGGCAGATGAGTGCAAGAGTCGCCTATCATGAAGGTGGTCACTTGAGTTTGAAGTTCGGCAAAGGCTTCTTTACATTCGGATGCGACACGTAATTCGAGTCTGGTCATCTGCTGTTGCGTTCTTCTTAATTTTTTCAGGGCTTCGGTTACCTTATTCCTTTCAAATAGGAAAAAAAAGACAACCGCTGTAGCAGCAATTATGAGAAAAATAACAGCACAGTAAATGATTCCTGTACTTGGTTGAGGAGTAGTCTTTGCATCAGGTTCAGATTGTTTTGGCACCACAAAACTGACATTTCCAACAAATACAGAAATAGTGGTAAGATTTACCAAAGGGTCATATTCTTGTTCAGAGCCATCCATAAAATTGAATGGTAAATAATTCAGTAGTCTACAAATCACCTGAGTTGAGGAAATCGATTTTACCTCACATGTATGATTACCTACTATCACTTTTATATCAGTTTTTTGGCATGCTTTATCAATATTTTCGCCTACAATAATTACAAAACTATTACCATCAATCTCAACGGTGGAGTTGAGGAAATAATCAAATTTTGGATTGGAGTATAACCTTAATTTGAGAGACCGATTGTTAAGATCGCGGGGTGTTCTACTGTTTGTCACATTACTTGTAAATGAAATATTCATTTCTCTATAATAATTTGCCGCGTCTGAATCTATGTCAAAATATGAGATGGGAGGCGACAAACACGATAACACCGAATCTAAACCTCTTTTGATTTTGCAAGTACTATTATAAATCTCGTATTCATCTTTAGCATGGAAAAAAAGTTGTTCAGTTGGTAATGTCTTTACATTACGAAACAAAATTTCGACGCCTCCGGAAGCAATACCCCTGGGTTCAATGTTATAACCTTCGTCATCACGTTTCGGATCTTTAATGTACTTGAATGAATCGCTGGTTAAATTGTAAGTTGTATTGCCTTGCATCACATAAATGTTGAGCTCTTGTTCAGTGCTGAATGAGTCGGTAATACATTGAATTGTAGATGAATTATGCAAAATCAACAGGCATGGAGTATTTCCAACGGAAACATTTGTAGGATAACTTGGTTTAAAATGTTCTCCGTCTATGGTAAGCAAGGTACCGCCATATATAAACCCTTCTTTTGGAGAAAAGAAGGTATCATTTAGATCAACGTATTTAGACTTTTGTGATGGTTTGATAAGTGGCCTATTTACATAAACTTTATCTGGTTGTTTGTTACTTCCTGATGAATTTGTTTTTTTAATTCCACAGTTGGTATAAAATTCACATGTGCTGGTGTTCTGACACCATCTACAATTATAAAAATGATTATAATACAGACAATCATAGTAGTTGGAAGCCATGAGCTGACATTTATACACAAACACATCTGTATTAAGAATAACGCCAGAGAAAGTCGGCATTTCCAAAATAATGCTGACGGGTGCGACAGTTATTGGTCTATCAGATATATATGTAAACGTTGTATCCTCGCAAGAAATCGAATCGTTATTCTTGAAAGCGTTCTTGATGTACGTATTCCCTTCAATGTTAATCGAGCATTTCAAATTAAAATTTCTTCCGCAAATGTTTGAAGTGAGATTTGTTTTAATATTAATTGCAGTACGTTTTCCAGAAGGAATGTTGATATTGTTGATTTGAGGTTCCAATTTAACAGGATCAATTCTTGCCCAGGTTTCGGCTGCAAGGTACTTGCACTTTTTTTCCATCGGACACCATTCACATTTGAACATTGAAGAAATACATGTTTCGCAAGAGGTGTATGCGTTACAATCGAAAAATGTAATGTCCATCTGGGTAGGTCTTGAAATTGAAGGTGCTGAAATTGACAGCGTAGCATTCGAATGATTTCTATTATTCAGTATTCGTATGAAATCATCATTGTTTGGCAATGCGCAAGTCAGCACACGATTAAAATTTTTTGAGTTAAATTTACCATCCACAGGCCAAGAAGGAAAATTCTCAAACTTAAACTCGCAAGTAAACTTTTCGCCTGCGGCAGGTAAAGTTGTTACACGCCACAACAATGATTCAACTGCTCCACTTTGAAATGCATTAGAACTGTCTTCTAGAATCCCAACATTTGGCGAAACATTTGAAAACCAGGAATAGTAATTTCCAACGCTGCAATCACATTTCGTGCTACATTCATTTGTGTACCAACACCAACCGCAGTATCTTGGGACTGATTCCAAACAATTTCGCATATTTTCATACTTGGAGCAATTCACTGAACTTACAATCCTGGTGAGATTATGCAGTGTCATTACGTACAAATAATCGTAATTGGGAGAAAACAGCAGATCAGAGTTCACTGGTGATCCTTCGTCAATTGTCAAGTCGGCCTGTTCACATACGCTATAAATATCATTCACTAGAATTTTTTTCAAGTGGCCGTGATCGGTACCCACAAAAACGTCAGTGTGGTTTTCACCGAGTTTGGTCACAATTGCTGTCAAAAGGGTATTGTAAGTGATAACAGAAGCTGCAGTTATAGGTTGATTACCGTTTAAAGGCATATTAGCAGGCGACGAGCAGAAATTTGAATTGATGTTTACATCCTTTTTGATACACTGTGAGTTAAGACTTATACCTGGGAAACCTCGAAGGCTATATCCATTGAAACAATTTCGAATATTTTCAGTGAATTTTTCATCGATTGTCTTCAAGGAATAAACGCACAGCGCGCTGTAATTACTGGGTTTATTGGAGGGGGCATTTTTGTCTCGACTTTTTGAGAATATTGCATATAGTACATCGTCGCTCGGACTGATATTCAATGATGTCGCCAACCTAGAATTGGGTTTTCCTACGTTGGCTGCTTTTACCAAATTATAAGTATTATTGCTATCAAATTTACATTCAATTGGAATCTCCGCATATCCTTGCCAAAGAGATTCTCCGTTATCACATATTCTGATCAATTTTGAAACATATGGTGACCTTTGCTTTTCATTACTTCGTTGAGTGGTTAAAAAATACTTATATCTTCCGTGTTCAAACCCATACACATAATTCACCTCAAACTCGTCACGATATTTAGTATTAAATGTTTTTGAATTAAAATCAACGCCATCTTTGTACATCTCAAAAATGTTTCCCATGCCTAAATTTCTTACAGCTATGGCTGGTAAATTTTCAGAATAGCCACTGTATGAAACCGCAACATATAATTTCTGGGACTGATCTTCATGCATAGAGATGAGCGCTACTGTAGATGTATTTTCGCTATTTACCGCCATGTTCCCAATATATTTGTTTTCAAATCTATTTTGTTCGTTCAATTTACTACTTAAATTAAATATTTCGAAAAAACATCCCCAAGAACATCCACAGACAATCAATTGTGTTTTCTGATAATTTATCACTAGAATTTTATTATAAGTGTCCCGACCAGAATATCGGCTGGTGTCAACATCATCCAACAACTCTAATTCGGATGATAATTTATATAAATGATTCATAGCACCAATAAACACTGTTCCATCATATTTATGTATTGCTAAATGGTAAAACTTTGGTCTATCAGGGTAACCAAAAAATACTTTATCACCATTCGATAAAGAATTGACTATTCCAAGCGGCAAATATAGTATGAATAATAACCATAAAATTGGTAATCCAGTGAAAAACTTCATTCTACACTTGCCTTAAAAAAATATTTTCGAACAAGGGAGTGCAAAAGTATCTTCGCGGTGAATAATCTGAAAAGAAGGTGCAAAATAGGCAATGTATTATATTTATGTTTTTAAATTCATAATTATTTTCGGTCGAATACTATTACTAATGAATTCACGTGAAATATTTACTTATTTATGATCAAAGGTGCGTATTAATTACTTCTCTCTTCATCTACATATCAAAATATTCTTTTTTAAACATGATACATGATGCTTAGAATTTGAGAGGAAAAGGAAAAATTCCAATTAAAGAGGTATTTACAATAGTAAAATGCTTGTAAAGAAAAATCAGACATATGTTTAGATTTTTGAACTCAGGTAGGGTCCAAGTTATTTTTAGGGGTGAGGGGGAGGAGCAGCAGCCACAGCTAAAACAATTCTGTCTCCACCGCAAAGGCCTGCATAAATTTTTGAAATTATTTAGATAATAGTTTCGGTTGTGTTATATTTCTAGTTTCCTTGTATGTCCTTCCTGTATTCGAGATGTGTAATCAAGTTTTTTTTTTGTTCATACATTTTTCTTTAGTGGGTCCGCATTTTTTCTGCTCGACTTTGTTTATACTTTTTAACGATTTAAATGTAATAAGTAAGTATATAAGAGATACCTCAAGAACTCACCTTGAAGCGATCAAACGATGTGATGGACATTTATTTATGCACAAAAACTGAGAAAACTATTGAATAAAAATCGCGCTTATAAATTGTTTTTAAAAATGATAATATCGTCAAGTTACCTCTACCGTTATATCAAACAGTAGAAATATGAGCATGATGCACATTTTTAAAATGATAATTTTCAATATTCACCAACTTTTTTGTTATATTAGTTGAGGAAAAGTGAATCATAAATTTTCCTGAATATTAAACACGTAGGTACAGTTACAAACATGGGAAGGTAGATAGCAATCTACGATGAGAATCATTCTCATTTTCCAATTACGTATTTTAATCATACTTAATATTTTCAACCACAAATATGATTCCGCGTACCAACCATCAAAACATTTTCAGTTTCTGATACCATACTTTTTTCCATGACGAGCTGCTGGTTATATGTACTCAGAAATCACTTCAAAAATCATACTTTACAGATTTTTTAAAAAGTACCTAAGTAAATTAAGCGAATTATTTCAATAGGAAATTTTTAATTGGGAATAAGTAAGCATAAATAAATATACCTACTCGTATATCTCTATCAGTTCCGGACCATTTTACCGAATACATTTTCCCCAAAGGCCATTTCCCCGAATGAGTAATGATCTCCACGAAAATGTTTTTCACGATGAAATTATCCTGAATCCTCATAAGCTGTATTTTTTTACTCAACATTATTGTACGAAATCGATATAAGGTAGATATGCCATCTCTTGTTCCTCGTATTCGATATCAGCACCATCAGTAACTGGAGTTCGCTTTCGAAATTGTTCATTCTGTTTGAAAAGTTTGTCAAAAAATTTTGATAATCAAAATGGAATTAAAATTTTTTTCAATTTTCCGTGAGAATGGTGCCGTCTGAATGTTTGTGAAAATAATGAAAATCAAAATGCTTTTAGTAGCACAGCCAAGAGGCAATTCTCATTAAAAAATTATTCTAGGCTACCGAATAATTTTCTAGACTCACTGTTGGGGATGTTTAAATTCACAATTTAAATTTGATGGATTTTAAATTTTGAATTTGAAGATTCAGAGAGATGTAGAAACTCAAATCATATACTTCTTCAAGGTCTTTTAGGAGGTACTTACGTTGGTCGATTTTCTCAACAGGTGGATTATTCCAAAAGGGGCAAAAAATTCACATTTTCTCAAATTGACCCATACCTATTGCAATATTCTTTCTTTGGGGCGAGGTCTAAATGTTTTCACGAGTCTCCCATTCAAAGTAAACCATCTTACCAGTTTTCATCGAAATCAAAAATCTTACGTTTCAATTTTCGTACAAGAAAGAAAAAAACGCTAAACATGGATAAGAATCTATTTGATTGCAATAAATACAACAAAATTTCAAAATATGTAATATACGTATTGTTTCCTAAAAAAAAAATTAAGTAAGTAGGAACCTAAGTATTTAGAAAATGTGTAATTATATCTACCTATTAATTTAGAATTAGACTAGGTGAAAAAAGTAAGTAAGCAACTAAGTTTATAGTTCCTAAAGTTTTTCAATTAAAATGAGCCCGATTTAATTAAATTGAAAAAAAATTATAAGTATTGTGAAATAAAAACCCGGGGGAAAAAATAGATCCAATTGGATCCAATTTGAGTAAAATTGGATCCGATAATTGAATCCGAAAAATGGCGCGATCCAATTACAAGTGGATCCAAGTGGACACAAATGGATACAAATGAATGGAAATGAATCCAAATTGATCCAATTAAAGACATTTTTCTCTCTAAATTGAAAAAAATCGGATCTATAATTGTATCTCTTTGGATCTAATTTCATTTTTTTGGATCTGATTTACTTTTTTGGATCTAATTACATCTTCTTGGATTCAATCGGATAACAAATTAGGCAGATTTATAAAATTGGATTCAATAGGATCCAATTGGATCCAAAAAGATCTGAAAAGATTCAATTGAATCGAATTTTTTCTCGATTTAAGAGGGAAAATGTCTTGAATTGGATCAATTTGGATTTGTGTGGATCCAGTGGCGTAGCCAGGATTTCGTCAAGAGGGGGGGGCAAGAACGAGTTATGTCAAATTTTCTGGGGTCGTTTTGAAACATAGCAAGTATTTTTTCGTAGTGTACGTATAACCGAGTCTGAGGTAGAGGGTGTGTAATAAAAAGACTAACACAACGATGTAAAATGGACACGGGAGTTAGATTGGAAGTACAAAAATAAGCCTTTTTTCGCCCGCTTCTCTCCGAACGTTCATTAAAATTGAGATCGATCGATAATTATGTTCAAGCCCGAGCGAAGCGAGGGCGAGCGAAGCTTTGAAAAAATTGAATTTCTGATGTCTAAAATAGACCATTTTCCCCAATTTTTGCCACTTTTCTCCCATTATACCATATTTTTTAAAGGCCATGGGGGGGCAATCGCCCCCTTTGCCGCCCCCTTGGCTACGCCACTGTGTGGATCCGATTGGATCGCGCCATTTTTCAGATCCAATTGGACCCAATTGGATCTAATTCCCCCCCTCCCCGGGAAATCAATCAAGTAGGAGGTATTTCGAAAAATACGTACCTACTTACGAAAATAGAGCAAGACAGCAATATGATACAAATCTAGGATTCGAAACAGAAGATTTCCATCATTTTTTCAAATTTCGATACCAATAAACTATCGTTCGAAAATTCGTCATTTTTCAAAGCATCAATCAACTTTTCCTTATACTTCGTCGCATACTTCAATAATTCGTTAACTGACATAATTGTGTCAAAATCTGCAGCATATTTGTTCGACATATCAGCCAATATAGTATTCATATCCTGAGAAGAAATCTTTCGCATGTTTTTAATATGAGCATAATATTTCTTAACCAATTTATTATAAATGGATATTTCTTTAGCGTACAGTAACTTCGTTGTGGCTGAATCTTTGCTCAAAAGCTGTTCAGATGTTGAGCATGAATCCATAAAAACTTGGGCGATCACGCTAAGACACGAGTCGACAATATTCGATTTACGAACATCAAACAAAAAATTCGGATTTTTAATCAAATTCACCCAAAATCGTAAAGGTAAACAGTTATTTTTCCAAACGTGCACAACCTCAGGATCGATTATATTGTATTGGCGAGCTTGATCATCTAAGAAATCGAACATGTATTTGACGGCTATTGGAAAAGAACTATTCTGATTGGGTTTTTTAAATATGACGTTAAACAACTCATCAACAAACTTTTGCAATGAGCTTTTAGTAGCCAGTAGCCTCGTAAGGAAAATTTCAGGTATTATTTGATCACTACCATTGCAACCCTCTTGATCATACTGTGGACTGGAGGGTTTGATAAGATGCCATTTTTTATAGCTTACATCATCAGTACCTTGTATCATTGCTGTGGTAGATTCAGTCATACTCTTTCTACGGATTTTGTGAAATGACGAAGTTTGCAGATTTTTGACATTGTTCTGAGACTTTTCCAAGTTGAAAAATGATGGGGTGGCGAAAGTTCGATAATTTTTTTCATGATCAGATATTAAATTCAGAATACTACCATTCGGAACCCCGTAATGTTTCAACGTGTTCATTTGTTTCCATTCACCATCAGTTAGTGAGCTAGAATCGTCATCAGTTAGTATCATCCTGGTAGATGTATCATAAACCCATTCGACATTCAATTCAGAAGGATTCAGTTTTTGACTGAAGTTAATTGTGCGATGAATGGCATCCACGGCTTTTTCTTTAAATTGCGATATAAGATCGCAATCAAACACCTGGACTGGAACTTCCTCAATGGATAACTCCAATTTGAGAATCTTGGCTGCTTGTTGAGAAATATTTACATAGACCGTCATTGGGAAAAATTCAAATTTATGTCGGAGAATTTTATTTTCACACAAGCAATACCTTGCTTGAGATGTTATCATATCGACTGGACCCCTATTGACGTGTTCTTTAATGGCAGTAAATAAATTGAACAGTGATGAACCTGCAGATTCTTTGAGAAAGTCATACGATAACAAAGAGAACCACACAGAAAGCATTTTTTCAACTATGCTCTCTGTTAGTCGAAGCAAAAGCTTCGGATGACCTTTACCTCGCATGTATTTTTCAATCAGTTCGGCCATCAGTGTTTTGAGGATGTTGGTACAATATTCCATGTCTTTTTGTAAAGTGATCATCAGCATGGAGGCAACGTAAACTCGATCATTCATTGAAAAACTTTCCTCGTTTTCCAGAGTCCTTACAAAAATAAGTAAAAATCTTCTATTCGTGAGTAATTCTCTGAACAATTGTAACCGGTTTTCTTGATGAATTGAAATGGCCTTTTCACTTGGAATAATGGAATGATCGTTGACATTTGGGAATAGAATATTCATCATATAAAAATGATAATTTAAAAATGGTAAAATTGGGTTTAAATCGTCCGTTTTAAGTGTTATTTCTAGCATTTGAAGCTCGGCAAAGGCTTCTTTACATTCTAATGCGACACGCAATTCAAGTGTGGTCATTTGCTGTTGAGTTTTTTTCAATTTTTGTAACGTTTTTGCGGCTATTTTGTGATTACTTATGCAAAGAATTGATGTGATTGATGAGATTGCAACAAAAATAAAAATGATCACCAGATAAACTATTGAAGTAGATGGTTTTTCAGGGACCGTATTGAATTGTTTTGGGACAATTACTGTAAATTTATCCCCAATTGTTACTAAGATTGTATTATGGTCTGCTAAAATGTCATATTCTTGGTCAAAATCATTTGCAACATTGTATGATAGATATTTCGGAAGGCTACAAATCACTCGGCTTGAAGATATTGATATTACTTCACAAGTGCAATTACCAACTTTCACTTTTATATCTGGTTTTTGGCATGCCTTGTCAATGTTTTTTCCAGCAATGATAACATAATTGTTGCCTTCATATTCAACGGTGGAGTTGAAGAAATAATAAAACTCGGGATTTGGGAATAACAAAAACTTGAGAGATTGATGTTCAGAAGGAAAGTAAGGTTTAATGTTTATTGAATTACTGAATGTAATATTCATTTCTTTCGGGTATTTTGCATCTATTGATCCACTATCAATATCTGACATGAAAGGTGACAAACAGGACCATATTGTGGCAGAATGATGACTAATTTTGCATGTACTGTTATAATTATGATCTCCATGGTGAATGTAAAGAAACAATAATTGTTGGGTTGAAACATTGAATATATTACGTATCAATATTGTTACTCCACCAGCAGGAATACCCTTGGGATCATAATTGAAACCATTTTCATCACGTAAAGGATCTTTAACATACTTGAATGAACTGAACGAATCATTAGGTGAACTAAACACATTTTTATCGATGATCACATCGACCTTAGCCTCCTTTTCCATATTGGCTGAAGCAGTAATGCATTGGACCGAAGTAGCATTACGTGAAATCACTGAGCAGGGAGAATTGTCAGTGAAAACTTTGATAGAGTTTCCAGCGTCCAAATTTTCACCTTGAAAAGTCAATTCAGTGCCACCGTATATGAGTCCTTCCTTTGGAAACATTTTTGTAAGTTTTAGATCTACGAATTTAAAATTGTGTTCAGATTTAATAGTTTTTCCATTTAGATGCAGTACAACAGGCCCTGCTTGACCTGGCGATGGATTTGATTTTTTAATTACACAAGTAATCGACTTCATTGCTAAATACAGATTTTTAAGAGGTGTGCAAGCCACCCCAGCCACCGTAATTGTTTGATTGCTGTCTGCATCTTCAAACTCATAAGGTAAATGTTTACCTCGAATAATAATATAAGTTCCTCCTACCAGTGAGCCTGATCGGGGCCGAAATGAGGAAATTGATGGATGAGGTGAACTTGGACAAAGGTTAGGTTTCTTCTTTATTGGTCTACCGCAATTATCACGTGATTCACAAGTGTTTCTACTTTGACACCATGCGCAATTATGCTTTGCATCCAAATTCATGCAAGAGTAACAACTATTTGCCCACTTCTGACATTGAATAAAATCATTTCTTGAATTAGGAGGTATATAGTTAGATATATTTGTTGACACAACGTTTTTGTGAAAGGTCCCATTATAAATTATTGAAGCATCTTTGGTGATATTTTCCCCATTATAAAAGCATTTCTGCTCTTTTGAGTGCCACTGGCACTGAAACATTGAAGAAACACAAGCATCACGATTCACGTAGCTATTACAATTAAATAAAATAATGTTTATTTCGGCGTAACCTCGAATATAGTTTGAGTAAATGAATATACTTGCGTTTAAAAAATAGCCAATTTTTGACAATGATGCAATTTTATCAGCTTCAAGAATTGGGCAATGTACTATACTGCTAGAATTTTTCGCGAATGACTGACCATATGTAAATAAGAATTGATTCGCAATGAAAAAAAGGCAATGAACAGTCACATAGAGTGAATGTGGACTTGGAATGTACAGTTGTAATGCTTCCGAAGCGCCAATTGAAACATTTTGAGAACTTACATTTACAATTTTAAATTTAAGCCGACAATCACATATTCCAGCACAGGCATTTGTCAATCGACACCAGCTACAGTATCGATTGCCAGATTCCACACAACTCTTATAAGTTGTGTGATTGGAGCAATTATTGAATAACTTCAATTCTATTTTGGCCAATTTATCTTTTGTCATTACATATAAACTGTCTTTCTGAGGAGAAAACAGCAGATCAGAATTCACTGGATTACCTTCATCGATCACTAAATCTGCACTCTCACAAGTATGCCACCCATCCTGCAACATAATTGTCTTTAAATGACCAGTATTTGTTCCAATGTAGAGATTATGCTCGTCTTTGTTTGGTTTGGTAGCAATAGCTGTAATCTTTGTATCAAATGTAGTAACCGCGGATGCTGATATTGGAATTTCACCATGTAGAGGCATGTTCAAGACTGATGAGCAGAAATCTGAATTGATATTTTCATTACTTTCAGAACATCGTCGGCTCGCTGATGTAGATCCAAATCCTCGATATCCATTTCCTTTGAAACAATTTCGTATATTTTCCGTGAATTTTTCGTTGATTGCGTTCAATGAATAAACACACAAAGCGTTTTTGAAGATTGATTTTACGTATCGCATTTTAGAAAATACCACAAACAAAATGTCTTCATCAAGGCTAATATTCAATGACCTTGCCAGACCCAAGTCTGGTTTTCCTATGGTGGCTGCTTGTATATAACTATAAGTTTCTTTGTTAGGTAATTCGCATCTAATTGGAATCTGAGAATATCCTTTCTCAAGAGTTCTTTTATCATGACATATTCTGATCAATTTTGAATCATATGACAACCATGGATAAAAACTTTCTTCATTATTCAAGAAGTATTTGAATTTTCCTGAATCAAATCCGTACACAGAATTCACCCTAGATGCTTCATGATACACGATGGTAAATCTATCAGAATCAAATGCGCCAATTTTGCCAATCTTTGTATTTCCATTCAGATCTAAAGTTCCAATAACCATAGCTGGTTGTTCGCACATAAAACGACAATACGAAACAGCAAAATACATCTTCAAACTCATGTTAGGATATGTAACCCTACTATGGTAGTTCATAAATGCTACTGAATCGCATTTTTTGCCGAAATTCGTCCATTCCAGAACATTTTTCTCAGAGACGGAAATGGGTTTGCGTGAGATATCATTACGATTATAAATTTCACACACAAATTCAAAAATGCATTCGCAAATAATCAATTCATAATTCTGTTGATTAACTACCATAATTTGTTTATAATTTTTCCACTCATGACTTCGAAACGTTTTCACAGTGCCCATGAAGTCTAAATTTGATGATAATTTAAACAAACGATTTCTCGCACTGATAAATACCGTTCCATTAGATTGATCTATTGCTAAACGATTAAACTTTGACGCATAGCAATGATCAGAAAATTCGAGCATATCAGATTTGACAGTTCTAGGCAGTAAATATAATAAGAGCGTCAAACATAAAATTTTAGATATACGGAAAATCTTCATTTTACGATAAGTTCAAAAATGAGTCATAATTTTCATTTTCATAAATTATAGGTACTTTGTTGAGAACAGCATTTTGGCAAACGATCAACTTTTTCATCCATGTATTTTGAAACTAGAAGAAACAAATGCTTCTTGATGTTGCATAATCTGAAATAAAGTAGGTATAAAATAGACAATACAATGTTAAATTCATTTTCGTAATTAAATTTTCTTGTTTTGTTTTTGTTGGGTACCTATGTAGTAAGTAAGTATCTACTGATGAGCGTAGAAATTTTTTAAAAATTGTTTTTCAATCATGCAGGCACATAAGTAGAATGAAGCTCTGGGAGAGATTACACCATTACATGGAATGTAGGAGAAAGTCATGCCTAAAAAAGGCAATTGCAGAATGCCTCATTAGGCAAAAAAGCAGCCAAATCCCAACATTCGCCAACACCGAAAAATTGTATTTGACATTACGAAACCAACTGGTGTAACCAATTTTTTCGTTGATGCCCCGGCGTGCAAAAAAAGCAGAAAAATTCGCAGAAAATAGCAGAAATTCTCAGTTTTTTGCTCATTTCGACCCCTGCTGCACATTGAACGTAACTTTTTTGACACCCCGTTACGCGTTGCCCTTTGTTCTCCGGCATTCGCATCGCGTGATAGAAAGCAGAAGAAGGCAGAATTCAGCGGAATTCCGCAGAAAAAACAGCAGAAAAACGCAGAAATTATCAGCAGAAACGAACAGAAAAAGCAGAATAATTCTGCTTTTCTTGCACATCGGGGCTATTCACCGCTTTTCCCCTTCCACCTTTCTCCTCAGTTGACTCGAAATAAGCATAATGCAAAATTATAATGTTTTTTAATGCAATATGTACCTATGTTTCATTGCACAAGTAATGTCTTGAAAAAAAAAACAAAAAAACAAAAAAAACTTCTCGAAGGATTTTATTATAAAACAAAAACTTCTGTTTTGGTTTTTTTGCCAATAACATCCTGACTTTAGATAGCGATGACTCAGTCTCCAAAATCTGAAATTTTGTGAGAGTACTTCTAAACTTAAATAACCCCACGTGAATTCAAGTTAAATAGGTGCATAACAATTTTTCTCGCATTACCACCCCTTATGCAAAAAACAATTTACAATTTAGGCTGGGACAGTGCAACTCAATTACAGCCTCACAACATTATATGGAAGTTTTTAAAATAGATGAGTAGATATCTACATAGTACATATGTATGCACATACCTAATTATTTCGAAATAGGTAGGTACCTATATATATTTCTTTTCAACTGTACTATGGACCCTCATCTGTACGAAATTAAGAATTTTTCTGATTTTAATGAATCGTTTTTGTTTTCTCTGCCAACAGAGGAGGGGACCAACTCCACCCCTCCCATGAGTACAAGCTTGCCAACTTAATCAGGAGTAACCATTATCTTGATTTTGTTTGGATTCAATTGACTCAATTCGAGTGAGAAAATGAAAGAGTGTCATTAACTTTGGCAAATTGAATCATTCAACGCTATGTTTATAACAATTCGAATTGCTTAAATTAATAGCTAGATGACTCAAGTTGGTAACTTACCTCAGTCTGATTTAATAGTGCCATCAACATTTGATTCGCGGAAACTTAGGTCACATTCGAATAAAAATTACACAAATTAAATCCTAGTGAAACACCGCCACCAGATCAACATTTTTAAATGTAGCATTGGCGATATCATTACCTATGATACACATTTTTCAACTGATAGTTTCTAATAATTGTCATATTTGCGACATCGGTAGTTCCAAACTGAATCATAAAATTTTTTCCGAGAATTGAAAATACCTACATCGTAACCAGGATAAAAATCCATATTTACCAATCACGTTTTATCACAACACATTTAATCATGCAAACGATTATCGACAAATACATACTCATTTTCGATAAACTTTAACAATTTTATTTCAGTTTTTTAAAAAATAATAAATAAGTAGGTGGACAGCGCGCAATGTTCATCTATCTTCTTATTTCTTAATTCAAACTATGAAGTGAGAGTTCAAAGCAGTTTTTTTTTTCAATTTTGCTTGAGAAACTCGCAATTAAAATGGGGGAAAGTGTAGTTTGAATTTTTTTCACCTTCATGAGCCATTTGTCAGTTAATTTGAAATCTAAAACTGGCAGATCGTTAAGAAATTGAGATTTTTAAATTTATAAAAAACAAATTCATGGTCTCTTGGTAAACAGAATTCAGCCAACATTTAACCATTACTTAAGGGCATAGTTCCCATAATTTTTTGCCTGCTCTTCGCCTGCCGATTTACATTGGTCTTATGGGAGTTCATAAAATATTAGTTTACGCATAATGAGAGGAATGAAATTGGTTCAAATTTGTAAATCTACAATTGTCAAGATGATATCTGAAAACGTACGTATGGTTTTCTCGTTATGTAGAATATTTTACGAAAAAATTGAATTTGAAAAATCTTGGATTTTTCACGCAAAAATCCAACAATTTTCAAATTCAATTTTTTCGTAAAATATTCTACATAACGAGAAAACCATACGTACGTTTTCAGATATCATCTTGACAATTGTAGATTTACAAATTTGAACCAATTTCATTCCTCTCATTATGCGTAAACTAATATTTTATGAACTCCCATAAGACCAATGTAAATCGGCAGGCGAAGAGCAGGCAAAAAATTATGGGAACTATGCCCTTAATGTTAAAAAAATACGTATGTAAGTATACATATATGTAAATAGAAAAATCTATCGAGGAGAAATCCAGTTAAGAAAATATCTGTCAATGTAAGTACATTCCTGGTGGTCCCATATAATTTCAAAAAAAAAAAAAAAAAAAGTCGTCCTATCACAAGAAGTAGCGGAACACGGGATAATGCAGTTTAATCATTCTTTCAAACTCGAATTAAGTACAGGGATCCCATTTCATGATTAAACTGAACGAATCTGCATTGTTAAATAAAGATATCAAAATGTTTAACTATCTGATAGTCAACAAACCCCAACTCAAAATGTACCTCCATACTTGATTAATGTTTTATTCACTTTTCAATTAGGAAAAAAAAATATAATAAAACTAAGAATCTCCACGTTAAAAATTGGCTAGTACCAAAATCATTTAAAATTGTATCCATCACAACATTAACTAGATACCTACTCTAAATTTTTATAGGTAAGTACTTCGTACTTCTCTAGAAAAAATTAAAATTAAATTAACAAACTGTGCATCACATTCTTAAGAACATGTCGAAAAAAAAAAGCTAAAATACCAAAAATAAAAATATAAAACATTTAATCAGATATTTCATAGGTAAAAGTAGGTAGATAATAGGTAGCTCAATTACACACAGGTAAAATCTCATTTTGGAATTGTAAATAACACATATCAGAGATTCGAAACTGCGTTTATGATTTTCATCGTCTTCTCCAGTTTCAATACCAATATATTATCTTTCGAGAATTCATCATTTTTCAAGGCATCCATCAGCTTCTCCTTATATTTCGTCGCGTACTTAAATAATTCGTGAATTGACACATTCGTATCAAAACCTGTTGCATATTTCTTTGACACCTTTGCCAACACGGTACTCATATCATGAGACGAAATCCTTGGCATATTTTTAATGTCCGCATAATATTTTTTCACCAATTTGTTATAAATGGGTATTTCTTTAGCATACAGTAACTTCGTTGTTGCTGAATCTTTGTTCAGAAGCTGTTCAGATGTTGAGCACGAATCCATGAAAACTTGGGCGATTACACTGAGACACGAGTCAACGATATTTGATTTATGAACATCGAACAAGAAATTCGGATTTTTAATCAAGTTCACCCAAAATCGTAAAGGTAAGCAGTTGCTTTTCCAAATATGAACAACTTCTGGATCGGTGATATTGTGTTGACGAGCTTGATCATCCAAGAAATCGAACATATATTTGATTGCAATGGGAATAGAACTATTCTGGTTTGTTCCGTTAAATATAGCGCTGAACAATTCATCGACGAACTTTTGCAATGAACTTTTGGTAGCAAGCAGCCTTGTTAAGAAAATTTCAGGTAACATTTCATTACTGCCATTGCCATCCTCTTGATTACATTGTGGTCTGAAAGGTTTGATAAGATGCCAATTTTTATAGCTTACATCACTGCTTTGTATAAGTGCAGTGGTAGATTCAGTCTTGCTCCTTTTACGTATTTTGTGATATGACGAAGTTGGCTGATATTTTACACTGCAGTGAATTTTCTTCATGTCGAAAAGTAGTGTGACGGGGGAAGTCTGATAACTGATTTCTTGATCGGATATAAAATTTAGAGTACTACCATTCGAAACACCGTAATGTTTCAATGTGTTCAATTGTTTCCATTCTCCATCAGTCAGAGAACAGGAATCGACATCAGATAGGATTATCCTGATGGATGTATCATGAACCCATTCGACACTCAATTCACAGGGATTCAGTTTCTGACTGAAGTTAATAGTGCGATGAATGACATCCAAAGCTTTTTCTTTAAATTGTGATATAGTGTCACAATCCAGCACCTGGACTGGGATTTCCTCAATGGGTGATTCTAATCCCACGATCTTGGCGGTTTGTCGAAAAATATTCACATAAACCGTCAAAGATGAAAACTCAAGTTTTTGTCGCAGTATTTTATTGTCACTCAAACAATATCGAGCTTGAGATGTTATCATATCGACTGGGCCTCTATTGACGTGTTCTTTAATGGCAGTAAATAACCTGAACAATGATAATCCTGCAGATTCTTTAAGAAAGTCATATAATAATAGAGAGAGCCACACCGAGAGCATTTTTTCAACTATACTTTCTGTTTGTCGAAGTAAAAGCTTTGGATGACCTTTGCCTCGCATGTACTTTTCTATCAATTCAGTCATCAATGTTTTGAGGATGTCGGTACAATATTCCATGTCTTTTTGTAAAGTGATCATCAGCATGGAGGCAACGTAAACTCGATCATTCATTGAGAAACTTTCCTGGTTTTCCAGAGTTCTCACAAAAGAGAGTAAAAATCTTCTGTTCATGAGTAATTCTCTGAATGATTGTAATCCTTTTTCTTTATGGATTAAAATGGCCCTTCCAGTCAGAATAATGGAATCATAGTTGATACTTGGAAATAAAACATTCATCACGTAGGTACGATAATTTAAAAATGGTAGGGTAGTATACAAGGCGTTTGCGCCAAAAGAAGTAATTTGGGTTTGAAGTTCAGCAAAAGCTTCTTTACATTCTGCTGCAACTGATAACTCGAGTGTAGTCATTTGGAGTTGAGTTTTTCTTACCTTTTTCATTGCTCTCGCCACCGTTTTCTTTCTTGTTATGTAAAAAAATGTGATTGATATGAGGAATGAGATTGTAATAAAAATGAAAATCATAACATACATAAGAACAGGTGGTTTTGTACTTGAGGTTTCTGATGAAAAAAGGAACTGTTTTCGGACTTTGACAGTGAAATTTACGCCAATTGATACAGTGATGGTATCATGTTTCGCTAAAATATCAAACTTTTCTTCAGTATCATTCGAATCACTTGATGACAAATATTTTGGTAGACTACAAATTAGTTGGGTTAAAGAAATTGATTTAACTTCGCACGTTATATTGCCAACATTCACTTTTATATCTGTTTTTTGGCAAGCCTTATTGATATTTTTTCCCACAATAATTACATAATTGTTATCATCAAACTCGACAGAAGAACTGAGGAAATAATGAAACTCTGGATTGGGGTATAACAGAAACTTGAAAGGCAGACTTTCGGAAGGGAGGTAAGATCCATTGCTTGCTGCATTACTGAATGAAACATTCATCTGCACAGGATTTTCTGCATCTATTGAGTTACTGTCAATATCGGAAATGATTGGTGCCAAACAAATCCATGTTTTATTTGAACCACTACTAATATTGCAAGAACTTTCATAAATACGTTTTGCATTGTGAATGTGAAGTAATACTTGTTGGGTTGAGGTTAGATTTAAATTCCGTATCAATATTGTAATGTTGCCAGCAGGAATACCCCTGGGTTCAAGGTTGAACCCGTTTTCATCGCGTTCAGGATCTTCAATATAACTGAATGAAATGTTAGGTAAATTATGAATGTTCCCATCCATTTTCACAAAAATTTTAGATTCGTTTCTTAGAAGAGAAGCGCTAGTAATGCATTGCACTGTACTTGAATTACGTGAAAACACCAAACAAGATGATTCGTCAACAAAAACTTCAATGGACCTTCCAGCGTTTAAATTTTTACCCATAAGAGCTAGTGCTGTACCACCATATAAGGGTCCTTCTTTTGGATAAATGTTGATAAGTTCAAAATCAACGAATTTAAAATTTTGTGTTGATTTAATAAATATTCCATTCAGGTGTAGCACAACAGGTCCTGTTTGAGCTGGAGATGAATTTGTTTTTTCAATTTTGCAAGCAATCGACTTCATTGATACATACATATTTTGAAGTGGTGTGCAAGCTATTCCAGCAACAAAGATTCTTTGATTGATGTCTTTATCCTCAAATTTATAGAATAAATTGTCGCCTTCAATTGTAATGATAGTGCCTCCTTCCCGTGGACCGGTTTGAGGCCGAAATGAAGAAATTGATGGAGAAGTTACACCTGGGCAGGAGTAATGATTCTTTATCCACTGACCACTGCAACTTGCACGTGATTCACAAGTTTCGGTACTTCGACACCACCCGCAACTATGTTTTGTATCCAAATCCATACACGAGATGCAACTATTCGCCAAATTCAGGCATCTACCCAAACTATTAGTTGTAGGAAAAGTAGTATGGTTGGACAGTTTTGTAATATTCTGAATGTTGTGATTACGTTTTTTCTCTATGTTTTTACAATATGTAGCGTTGCTAATTATTGAGGCATCTTTGGTTATATTTTTCCCATTATACGCACATTTCTTCTCTTGTAAGTGCCACTGACACTCGAACTTTGAAGAAACGCAAATCTCGCAAAATTTGTAACTGTTGCAATTGAAAAAAATTAGTTTTGTGTCTGCTGAACCCCAAAAACGGGTAGCATAAATCATCAATGTCACATTCAAATAATCCTTATACTTTTGTATGGGTGCTATTTCACTATATTTAGGAATTGGACAATGAATGTTGTAATAATCACCCTGGGATGAATTGCCGTATGTCATTAAATTATTATTATAAATCATGAAGGCGCAATTGATACTCGAACCACCCCTGATTGAATGAAAAATTGGTATGTACAAGTGTAATAATTCGGAAGCGCCAATTTGAAAATGATCAGAACTCTTCTCTACAATTTCAATTTGAAGCGGGCAATTGCATCTTCTAGTACATGCATTTGTCGCTCCACACCAGCCACAAAACTGATTATTAGAAGTCAAACACTTCGCATAGCTTGTATGACTGGGGCAATCAAGTAACTTCAATTTCATTTTGGTCAGTTTATGTTTTGTCATTACGTACAAACTGTCATTCCAGGGAGAAAACAGCAGGTCAGATTTCACTGGGAATCCTTCATCGATTACTAAATCTGCATCATCACAAGCACGCCAAACATCCTGTAAAATAATCGTCTTCAAATGACCAGTTTTTGTTCCAATGAAGACATCGGTCTGGTTTCCACTTGGTTTCGTAGCGATAGCAGTCGAAAGGTTATTAAAGGAAATAATAGAGGATGCAGATATAGGTGTATTGCCTATCAGAGGCATATTAATCTTTGATGTGCAGAAACTAGAGTCAATCTTCTGACTATTTTCATAACTTCGTAATGAATTCGGTGATTTGAATTCGAATCCTCGGGATTCTATGCTATTGAAACAATTTTGAATATTTTCATTGAATTTTTCATCGATTGCATTTATGGAATAAATACATAGAGCGCTATGATTACCAAGTTCATTGGATGAGGGGTTCATTCCTTGATGTTTGGAGAATACACCAAACAAAACGCTGTCATTAAGGCGAATATTCAACGACTTTGCCATTTGAAAACTAGGTTTTCCAATGGTGGCTGTTTGTACCAAATTATACTTTACTCGATTATCAGATGATTTACATTCGATTGGAATTTCTGTATATCCTTGCAAAAGAGGATCTTTGCCATTATAACATATTCTGATCAATTTTGAAACATTTAACGATCTTTGTGCAGTAGAATCACGTTGGGTTGTTAAAAAGTATTTGTATCTGCCTGACTCGAATCCGTATACATACTTCACCCGATGCATGTTTCGATAATCGTTAATAAATTGGTCTGAATTATATACACTACTGTTTTGGTCCAGCACAGAATTATTAATATTATTGAAGGATCTTATAGCTATAGCTGGTTGTTTGGACGCATAATTAAGGTATGAAGCAGCAAAATACAGTTTCTGATACCCATCATCTTTTTCAGCCCGAGTTTCACGTGAGATGAACGCTGTTATTGAACCACACGTATTATTTTCCGTCAATTTGGGCAGTTCTATTTGAGAAATTTCGCGGAGTTTGGATGTGCCATCATTAAATTGAAAAATTTTACATACAAATGCAGGGGAGCATCCGCAAGCAATCAATTTACGATCCCATTTATCCATTACCAAAATTCCAGAATAATTCATTGGATTAGGATATGAAGTTGTGGTAACATTGTCTTGTAAAATCAAATCCAGTGATAATTTATACAAACGATTTACCGCCCCAATAAACACCGTTCCATCATTACTGTGTATCGCTAAATGGTTGAACGCTGGTGTAGTATCATCAAAAAATACTTCGATATCAGATAACGACGTGACAGCTCCCGGCAGTGAATATAGCACGAACACCAACCAGAAAACTCTAGATGGGATGAAAAGCTCCATTCGATGCTTGTTTTGAAATATAGACCGATAATTTATTCTCATCACGAATAACTAAATAATTTGTAGGTGCATTATCAAGAACCAATGTATGCATACCAACTTTTTTCGTGAATGGTTCACTTTTCCATACACATATTTTGGAGCTAGTAACACAAATGCATCTTGCCGCAGAATAATCTGAAATAGAGGTATAAAATGGAGAACAAAATGTTGCATTATTCGAAATCTAATTAATTTTTTTGGAGAATTGATGCATGTAAAGTTATTGAAGTATTAATCTGACGTAATTTTCAACATTGCAATTTGAAAAATAATAGCTGTAGGTACTTATTAAATAATATTGTGATAAATTTTTCCAATGGTTTCATCAAATTTTGAAATGAGATAGGTAGATATAAAAGAATACCTATCTACTCATACATTCAATGGATAAGAAAAGAACATTGAAGATTCTAAAAAATAATACCTACCTAGGTAGATTCATTCCCACCTACCTAACTACTTAGGCATTTTTTTGCTTTCGTTTTAAATAAAAAATTCTTTCAAGTCATAATGCGGTAGGTAGTAGGTACCTATCTTTCTTTCATAAATGTCTAGCTGACTCCATCTAAATAAAATAAATAGCGAGTTAGGAGTCGGATCATATTTCCGAATTTCAAATTATTAATTTATACTGTTTAATAATTCAAAATTTTCAAATCAGTAGATAGGTAGCCTAATTTTATAACTTACCTCAATTAAATCAAACGATGACATCAATATTCACTTCATAGGCAAACAAAAATTCAGAAAGAAATAGAATAGCAATCACACAAATGAGATGTTTCCGAGGGTAACAACAATATTACTACTTTAGTTATTTTCGAATCAAGCGGATATGATATCATAATGACGCATATACCTTTGAGATGATAACTTCGAATTATTGTCACATTTACTGCTTTTGTAATCGCGAACCGAATCATGAGGAATTACTTTCCAAGAATTAAGCCCTTATCTACACTGGCAAACATGGATAGGTAACCTGTACAGAGTCATCGGGAAATTAATTGTCTTTTTCCCGTTACATTGTTATCGCAACACATCTAATCGTGCTCTTCTAGTTTGAATCAGTAAATATTCACAGACCAATCAGTCATTTCCAGTCTTTTTGACTGATGAAATAGATATAATTGGTCAACTGACAAATCGGTGGAAAATTATGGATTCTATATAATCAGCTATTTTCACGAAATTGAATTAGTAAAATTCGCTATTAAATTTTACTGGTGCAATTGGTAAAATTAAACAATATTTATAGATTTAATAAGAAATTACAATGAATAACCAATTCAGTTAGTGAAAATGACTGATTTAATTATTCATTTCTAACCAATTTGATGATGAAATTTCACTGATTCGTCATGTCAAACAATACAACTCGTGAACGAATTCCACTACCTTAACAAGCTACCTACCTATATTCATTTTTCAGAATAAATTGGCGATCAAAGTTTGAACTGTTTGAAAGCACGTTCCACAAAGAGCACAAAAAAAAATACTTGCTTATCTTGGATTTGGACAAAATTCACAAAGGTGAAAAATTCGGAATAGGAAACTCTGCATAGAACTTTTTAGCTTCTTAGCAGGGTCATTCCATGTCAGTTCGTACGCAAAGTGGTAAGGTGGGTCGGCGATTTTTCTGATTTTTTTTTATGTGAGTAGACCTCGATGAAAGATGACGAATGCCGCAGACCGCAGCTCCCTAAGTCTTTTTGGAGGGCAGCCACGAGCATTCAAAGTTTTGAGGTAAAGTTGGATAAGGTAAATTTTGAGCGTGGATTACTTCAAAACTATGATAGGTAGAAAGTTGAAACTTCTTCCATTGTGTAGGGCCTTTAATGAGCTTTTTGACGATTTTTTTGAAAATCAGTGTTGCCACTTTTTTTATTACCAAAAATCAGCTGTAAAAGTTTAAAAACGAAATTTCTCTATCAGGGACACCTTCAAAAAATCTTAAAAAATTCTCCAAAGTACAACTTTACATGCTGATTAACATATTAAAAAATCAATTAAAGGAATTTCAGCTTTGAATGTTTCTTTTTTAGAGTGTTTGCCCCCGCTTAGCTCTGGCTGGATGAATTTATGCAATTTATTTTAAAAGTAATGCTACATACGAACTGTCTATCTTTCCAACCCTAAAAAATCAATTTGTCAAATGAAAAAAATTAATTCCTTTATTTTACGAAAATCAAAAGACTTGATGACAATTTCGAATAAATTTTTCAAAAAAATTTCAATTTTTTGGAAGAAGGTTGACTTACTGATTTTTCTGGAAGTCAAAAAAGTAGAACGAAAAAATACAAAAATTATTTATGTTCAATGCGTCCAGCCTTGAAGCGAATTTTAATTTTGAATTTGTCAATTAATAAGATTCGAGTCGGCAAATTTATGGATTTCACCCTTCTTTTCAACCAAAGTGTCCCATTAACAGGTTCATTTTTCAGAGCCAAAAAGTAAAAGGTGATGCAAATAACGACTTCTACCACTCCTATGAAATAAAGTGACGTGCTTACCTATGTACTTTTGAGCCAGAACTACAAATTTCAATGCAAAAAATCGAAAACTTTTCATCTCAGCGCAGCTAACTTTTGATTAGAGTAAAAATCAATTTCTGCGATGAAAAATTGGAGAATTTAATCTTTAAAAAATATGTTTACCAATACTAGAATTCGGAACCACAAAAATACACAATTTTTAATTTTTTTAAGGTAACTCGACTGGCAAAAAAACAGAAAAATTATCAGAAAAGAGCGAAAATTCCCGATTTTCCGATTTTTGCATCTTTCGAGCCCCGCTATACATTGAACGTACCTTTTTCTACACCACCCCTCCCCCCCCCGTGCCATGCATTTTTCTTTCGGGTGTGCAACGCGCAACGGGAGTCAGAAAGGAAAAGGAAGTATAGCGTGGAGGGTGCAGAAGTTCCCGGTAGAAAGGAGAAGAAAGGAGCAGAATTTTTTTTTTGCACGCCGCGCGTTATTTCATTTTTCTTAAAATAAAAATCTTGAACTTTCAACCATATATTACTTTTTTTTAAAAAAATTGATCCAACTATGTATAAGTGGAATCAAGTCAAAAACTATCATTGATCCAAAAAATTTGAGGATTACACAAATTACCAAGAAGGAAATCATATTTTATCCTAAAGACGAATTCATGTAACTTCATTGAGATCGTTCTTTCTGGGCTTGAAAATTAATCGAGAATGGTTCATTCTATTGACTCGTCCGGTTGTTCAAGATAGGAAGGAGTCAGTAAAGGTGGAAAAAAAGCTGGTACACATTTACTCATCATTCTTTTGAGTAAAAACCTACAATCTATAATAGAGATTCGAGTTTTCATTTTACTTAATTGATGATTATGGTAACTGAAATTTTCAATTGTAAGATGGTCAGGAAAACCCGAATTAAAACATATTTGAATAATTTTTTATTCAATTTACGAAAAAACAAAAACAAAAAAACATTGAACTTGAACACTTGCTCGATTAAGATAGGTAAGAAGTATATCTAAATAAATTAATACACATCGACCACATTATTAACCTTTCAAAAATATCATTACTACATCGGCAAGCGAATTAAAAATAAATTAACGAACTGAACAGGTAGGTATTTATATCCTTAGGTAAAAAGGTATACCTAACTTAAACTACCTAAACTAGAACTCACCAACTGCCATACACATTTTTCAGATAAATACTGATTAAAAAAAAAATACAAATAAATAATTAGGTATATAAGCAGTTGTTGGAAAAAATGCCTCCTGGACCGGAAGAAAAATCAAAACAAAAAAAACATAAAGGTCTTATTAATCAGATACCTATTGTGATCATAGGTAGGTATCAAATAAGTAAATACCTTATTTTCAGGTAATTGCACATTTTCAACTTCGGAATATTTCACATTAAAGATTAGAAACGGTGGATATGATTTCCATAACCTCCTCCAGCTTCAATACCAATAAATTATCCTTCGAGAATTCATCATTTTTCAAGGCATCAATCAACTCTTCCTTATATTTTGTCGCGTATTTGAATAATTCGTGAATCGACATATTCGTGTCAAAATCTGAAGTATATTTTTTTGACACTTTTGCCAGCATGGTATTCATATCTCCGGCAGAAATCCTCGACATATGCTTAATGTCAGCATAATATTTTTTCACCAATTTGCTGTAAATAGGTATTTCCTTAGCGTAGAGTAACTTCGTGGTGGCCGAATCTTTATTAAAATGTTGTTCAGATATTGAGCACGAATCCATAAAAACCTGGGCGATCACACTGAGACACGAGTCGACCACATTTGATTTATGAACATCGAACAAGAAATTCGGATTTTTAATCAAGTTCACCCAGAATCGTAAAGGTAAACAGTTATTTTTCCAAACATGAACAACTTCCGGATCGGTGATATTGTATTCGTGGGCTTGATCATCCAAGAAATCAAACATATATTTGATGGCTATTGGGAAACAACCACTCTGGTTAGTTTTTTTGAATATGACGTTGAACAACTCATCTACAAACTTTTGCAACGAGCTTTTAGTAGCTAGTATCCTTGTAAGGTAAATTTCAGGCATCATTTCATGGCTTTCATTACAATCCGCTTCATCATTTTGAGAACTGAAAGGCTTGATAAGATGCCATTCTTTGAAATGTACGTCATTGGCTGGTATCAAAGCAGTTGTGGATTCAGTCAAACTTTTTTTTCGCGTGGTGCACATTGATATCGCTGATTTCAACTTGATATTGTTTTTCAGCTCATTTCCATTCAGACTTGGCATCATACCTAAGGTTCGATAATTTATTTCTTTATCGGATATCAAATTCAAAACGCAACCATCTGGAATATTATAATGATTCAAAGTATTTTTCCTTCTCCATTCTCCCTCGGTAATTGAACTGGAATCGTCATCAGATAAAATAAACCTGCTAGTTGTATCACGAAACCACTTCACATTTAATTCTGACGGATTAATAATTCTGGTAAAATTTATTTCGCGATGAATGGCATCCACAGCTTTGTCTTTAAATTGCGATATTGTATCGCAATCCAAGGCTTGAACTGGAATTTTCTCAATGGCTGATTCTAAATCAATAATTTTGGCGGTGTGTTGAGAAATAGTCACATAGATTGTCAATGGACGATAGTCAAATTTAAGTCTGAGTATTTTATTATCACTCAGACAATATCGAGCGTGAGATGTTATCATATCAACTGGACCTCTATTGACGTGTTCTTTTATAGCATTAAACAGATTGAATAATGGCTGACCAGCGGATTTTTTGAGAAATTTATACAGTAAAAAAGAAAACCAAGCTGAGAGCATTTTTTCGACTATACTTTCAGTTCTTCGAAGCAAAAGCTTCGGATGGCTCTTACCTCGCATATTTTTTTCTATTAATTCGGCCAATAGCGTTTTGAGGATGTTGGTACAATATTCCATATCTTTCTGCAAGGTGATCATTAACATGGATGCGACGTAGACTCGATCATTCATTGAAAAATTTGCTTGGTTTTCTAGAGTTCTGACAAATGTGAGCAAAAATCTCCTATTCATGATTAATTCTTCAAATAATCGTAACCCGTTTTCTTTATGGATTAAGATAGCCTTTCCATTGAGTATAAAGGAATGATCGTTTATATTCGGGAATAAAATATTTATAATGTAGTCATGGTAGTTGAGGAATGGTAAATGGGTGCCTGAGTCGGCTACTATGCTTGCAGATGGTTGAGTCTGGAGTTCGGCAAAGGCTTCTTTACATTCTGAAGCGACACGTAATTCAAGTCTAGTCATTTGCAGTCGAGTATTTTTCAATTTTTTTACAGTTTTCGACACTCTTTTCTTGCTGATTAAGCAAAGAAATGCTATTGATGTGATTAACACAATTGAAATTATTATCAAAATAATTACAACATTTTTTAGGAATGTCACCTTTGGGGGTTCAACCGGAGTACTGGACTTTCTCGGAACAATAACACTGAATTTGGTTCCAATAGATACAGTGATTTCACCATACTCTGCGAAAATGTCATACTTTTCATCAGAATCATCCGTATACAATGATGATGATAATTTTGGTAAACGACAAATCAGTTGATTTGAAGAGATTGAGATTACTTTACAACTATGATTGCCCACGATCACTCTGATATCAGTTTTGTGACATGCCTTGTTAATGTTCTTTCCATTGACAATTACAAAGCTTTCATCATCTATTTCAACAGAAGAGTCGAGAAAATCATAAAACTCTGGATTAGGGTACAACAAAAATTGGCAAGTTTGACTTTTTGGTATTTTAATACTCTCATTACTGACATTGTCTGCGATGGAAAATTCTAATTTTTTGGGATTTTTGGCATCTATTGACTCAGTTCTAACGTTTGGTATAGGAGGTGATGGACACTTTAGTGTGGAATCGTGTTGAACTTTACATGTGCTATTGTAAGTAAGATCATTATCATGCACGCGAAAAATTATTTCTTGGGGTGACATTGGAGTAACATGGCGTAATAAAATTGTAACACCACCGGCAGGAATTCCTTTTGGCTGAATGTTGAAACCTTTTTCATCGCGCTCTGGATCTTTGCGATATTTGTATGTATCATTGGTGAAATTACGAACACTTTGATCAAATTTCACACTGACTGTAGCATTCGTTTCTACAGATGAATTGGTAACACATTTTATTTCAAATGATGTGAGTGAAAAAATTAGGCATAATATATTACCAATGAAAACCTGAATGAGTTTTCCAACATCTAAATCTTCACCTTTGATAGTCAGCTCAGCATTACCATATATTGGTCCACTGTCGGGGAAAAAATTTGATATTTTTGGATCGGCAAACTTGAAATTTTGTTTTGATATGATCGATTCATTATTCACATGGACTACAACTGGTCCCTCGGTAGGTAATGCACTTGATTTTTTGATGGTGCAGGTGATCGACTTTGTGGAAAAGTCTACATTTCTAATCGGTACACATGGAACACCAGCCACTTCAATATCTTGAGTGATGTCTTGGAATATATAACCCAAACTTTCCCCTTCTATAGTAACGTTGGTGCCACCTTCCAAAGGCCCTTTTTGAGGAGAAAACGACGAAATAGATGGAGGAAGTGCGCGTGGGCAGGTATTATAATCAGCCATCAATAGATCTGCACAATGATCTTGAAATTCGCACTTGTTTGAATGTTGGCACCATCTGCACTTATATTTTGTATCTAAAGTCAAACAATTGTTGCAGTTATGAGCCATCTGCTGGCATTTATAAACAACCACGTTTGTACTGGAAAGAATATCAGAGAAAGTAGAAGTATTCCACAAGATTGCGACTTTAGCAGTAGCATTCCATGTCTTTTGTGCATATTTGTACGTTGCATTTTCACAATAAAAATCGTCATTTTTTATCGTAACATTCTTCACGAAATTGTTTCCTTCAATGCTGATCAAACATTTCAAATTGGATGTAGTTTCACAAACGTCGTAAGATTTCATGTTTGGAAATTTAATAACGGTTGGTTGTCTAGCGGGGATAATGGCATTTGATTCGAATTTAACGGATTTATTTTGCGCATAACCGGTAATTGCTTCAAATTTACACTTATTCTCCTTAGGGGACCACATACAGGAGAACTCTGATGAATTACATGCTTTGCAAGAAGTGTAAGTTTCACAATCAAAAAATTTCACGTTCGTCTTTACAATATCGGGAACATGAATTGCACTAATTGACAATGTTGCGTTCCTGTAATGCTCATTCTTTGGTAATTTTGGGATTTTTTTCGCTTCAGGGATATCACAAATTGCAAGGATATATTCAGCAGATGACCGATCAAGTCTGCCACTTGTGACCAAATTTTTGTTTTCAGAGAATGTGAAATTGCACGAAATTTCATTAAGAAACTGAGGTAAATTTGTCAAGTTCAATTGTATATTTCCAACAGGGCCAATTTGAAATTCGTTGGAACTGTTACTTGTGATTTTAATCTCTTTTCGAAAATCAGACGCATACCAATGCGCCAATTTATCATCTAAACAATCGCAGTTGGTGGTACACTTATTCATTAATCCACACCAGCCACAGTACATAGGAGCGTTTTGAAAACAAGAGCTAATTTCGTGATACTCTGAGCAATTCAAATTAAATGGTATTTTCATTCTGGTTAAAGTACGTTCTGTCATTACATACAGGTAGTCGTTATTAGGAGAAAACATTAGGTCGAAATTCACGGAAGATCCTTCGTCTATTATTAAATCAGCCTCCTGACAAATATTCGTCGAGTTATGCACCTCAATTTTTTTTAAATGGCCGGTAGTAAAACCAATAAATACATCATGGTGTTCTTCACTTTGTTTTGTAGCGATAGCTGCTGGGACTGCGTTAAATAATAAGACAGGCGATTCAGTTATTGGCTTGTTGCCAACATAAGGCATATTCACTTTCGACGAACAAAAATTTAAGTCAATTTTTTCACTATTCAGAGTACAATTTGGATTTGGTACCGTGGTATTGAATCCTCGGGATCCATAGCCATTGAAACAGTATTGAATGTTTTCGATGAATTTTTTATTGATGGCCTCCAGCGAATAAACACACAACGCGCTTTCGCGATCACGGGTACCGGATGAATTATTCGCGGGTTGATCCCTAAGAAATACCGCAAATAACACATCGCTGTCAGGAGTAATAGTCAATGATTTTGCCAACTGCGAGCTAGCTTTTCCTACATCGGCTGTCTGTACTGAATTGTAATTCTTGTTATTGGATTTGCATTGGATTGGAATCTCGGTATATCCTTGCCAAAGAGATTCGCCGTTATAACATATCCTGATTAATTTTGAAATATGTGATGGCTGGAGTGTTGCATAATTTCGTTGAGTAGTCAAGATATAATGATATTTTCCTGAAGTGAATCCGTACTTGTAAGTAACTTGATAATCATTACGATATTCGGTGGTATAATTGTTTTCGGGGCTGGATGCTGACTTAGCAACAGGAGTGGGAATATTTGCAATTTTTTTAACAAGTAAAGCTGATACCTCAGAAAAATTTTCACAGTATGAATTGGCGAAGCACAGTTCCAGGTCATTTTTTAGGTTAGGGTTATTTTGAGTCGAATAATTGTTTTTAATTAAATTCACCATTGGTGCATTTGTACACGTTCGCTTTATGTCACCAACTACTTTATCACCACCGTGTGAGAAGGGGTCTTTTAAAGAGTAAAACCGACACCAGTAGCCGCTATGGTCTCCTCCACAGACAATCAATTCATATGCTTTATCATTTATAAACATATTTGTAATGTTCCATGTTATTGAAACATTTGCCAATGCCGTTAAATTCGGTAGTAATTTATACAATCGATCTCCCGCGCCAATAAATACATTTTTTTGTTCTCGATCTACCGCTAAATGACTGAAGTTTGGTGAACGAAGTTGTTCTGATGATAATTTTATATCATCAATTAACGACTTGATATTTCCTGGTTGAATATACAGTATAAATAATACGCAGGGAATACTTGATCTATTGAGAATCCCCATTGTTCATTCAATCCAGAATTACCTATCTACTTTGATTTCTCAAGAATCACATGTACCATGCAAATGGTCAACGTATAAACCTGGATTGTTCATTAGGTAATGAGATGTTCTATGTACATACATTTTCAAGACGCGTAAGTAATTGGTTCAATCTTCATAATAAACGATCTGAAATAAAAATATAAAATACCTGGATAGTGTGACAATACATCGTAATTCAATTCCACTTATTTTTTATTAGAACACAGAAAGTGAAATGACTAGATGTTTATAGATATTGAAATTGTATTTTCAACGAGATGCCGCATAGCTTTTCAAAAATTTCCAACGTTTGCGATTCAGATAAGCTTATGAAAAAAGATGTTGATTCTTGTGCTGTGTGAGTCGTCCTTTGCATTTTTGAAATGGGAATGGAACGAATAGGTAGGCAGATATTTTAAAAGAGGAAATGTATAATCGCAGGGGAAAAAGTAAATTGAAAGACAACCAACATATATCTATTGAAAAAATAGGAAAAAAATCTCACTATAGGTACATTGAAAAAAGAAAATGTTTCACGTAGGTACCTAATCGACACATTATCAAATATTTTCCCAACCTAAAGAAGACTTCAGATGAAAGTCGAAACGTGGTTTTTTTCTATTTTTGTAATTGCGCGAATAAAAAATTTTTACTTTGCACTAGGTACCATACCTATGAGAAATCAATTTTCCCAATTTTTGCTAATTTTCAAGGACACTTGACAAAAATCATTATGGTACCCAAGTACCTACCTATATCAATCCCCTACAAAATTTTCCAGTTTTTGAAAATCAAAAAAAAATTACCTACTCATCCCGATCCAAGAATATGAAACATGTTAAATATTATCCTCGTGGAAACATCAATACCTACCTATAGTACCCATTCATACATTCGGAATGCGGGTTGTGTCCAGAACAGTTTCCAGAAAAATAGATAGAACAGAGTCCAAATTTAGAGAAGTTAACTTCCTCTCTTCTGACAAAATTGAAACCATTTTCAGTAAGATTATTTTACAAAAGTGAGGCGGTATTTTTAATTAGGAACAGTTAAAATTTTCTGGATGATGAAACAAACTGAAATTTTCGTACGTCCTTTGACGAATGTTCACATTTCAATGGACAAGTTGCACGAATTTTTTTTCTTAAATATCAAAAATAGACAACAAAATATAAGGATTTTAAAAAAATGAAAATAGTCCATTATAAAACTCGTGCAATAATTTTAAAATTTGCGTTTTTTCGCAGCTTTCAAAAACCGAAGTGAAATCGTGGTGACGTCACATCATGAAATAAACCAATGAAACAGCCCGTAAAACAAAAAATTCTTTTAAAATTCCTACCCGCGGCCGCGGGTCGCGCGAGTTTGCACCCTTCTACCACGACTTGACGCAAGTTATAAAACGAAATTTTCATGATGTGACGTCATAGCACGATTTGACCACATCTCCCTTTTTGAACGCTACGAGAAAACCAAAGTTAAAAAAAATCATTATGCGAGTTATAGGTAATGAACCAATTTTCATTTTCCCCCCACTCTTCATATTTTATTGTCTACTTTCGATTTTTCATTTTTTGCACCGAAATTTTTTTCATAATTTCGGGAAACTTGTCCATTGTGTACTTACAAATCACAAGAAACCTGACTACTGTAATTCAATAATTTAAAAAAAAAATTGGTCGTCTATTTGTGGATATAATGCGTTTCTGTCATAGGTACATTTTTCTTAGCACCGAATAACTTACCAGGCATTTGAATGCACTTTCTCAAAATAACTATGGTCTATCCAATTGGAGAAGGGAACCGCTTAAAGCGTAAAATTTCTGTTTGCTAAGCTGTTAAATTTATCATCAATGAATTTTGCTTTCGGAATTCGAGGTACTTTAACACCACAGAAAATTATACAGTTTCCAAATTTTATTCAAAAATTTTATTTTGTGTGGAACAAATTGTCCATCATTAAAAATTTCAAATCGGAATTAAGAACAGTTGAGTTGAAGTTTATCGATAATCATTACCTATTCTTTAAAATCTTAATCTAATAAAAACTTTCAAATCTCATGATTTTCATCTGATGTGTGGAGTGGAGGTACCTTTAGTTTAGAAAGAAAAATTTACTGAAAATGAATATAGTTAGTTAGCAAAAAGAAATTTAGGGTTATTCTAAAAAACGACCACTGTCAAAAAATTACATTTTTTAGGAAACTAAATTTACCTAACATACTCAAATAACTCGAGAGTGAAATGTCGACACAAAGAATAACAAATTTTCAGCCAATTTGCTCTACGTTCATAAAATGCAATAAAAATTCACAGATGGAAAAAATTTGCAAGTTTTTAAAATTTTCTTTCAAAAGTTACAATAATGTTTTTAGAGAAAACCTCTTTGTTCTAAAAAGCTTCTAATTAATTACTCACCCATCTCTATTCAACAATCAGAATTACTGCGAAAAAATGTGGCTGCTTTTAAAATTCGCCTCAATGTAACCAATAATTGATATAAATTTTCAATTCACATTCGAAAAAAATTTAAAACAAGCGTCAGAAACGTTACAATAATAGGTATGTGTTTCAAATTCAACAGTACGAAATGCGAATCATATTCAAATTTTATCACATCTGGTTGTTGTGGCATGAAGCATTATCGAATACTTCCGCAGAATGCTATAATTATAGATACCTACTTGTCAGTAGATGCATACATGGGGTATCGCGTTTGTGATAATAATGATTTTCAATGACGCATTTCAACATCAAGCGCAACTTAAATTCTAGGTAGACCCACTTCTTTCAAATAGAGGTAAAGTGCAAGGTCGAGTAAACAGAATTTTTTCAACACAAATCTTTACAATGAGAGAATGATTATCAAATTGTGAATTTTTACAGTTGTAAAACCTAAAAACAATAAATATGAAGGTACCTTGCCCATCAAATTATAGGAATTAGATTTTCCAAAACATTCATTTCTGTTTCTGTATAATTTTTGAGCACCACATATCATTACAGAATATTTTACTTACGAACCACTTCTCACAATGTACGTAAATATGTAAGTACCATATAATATTTTTATTTCTAATCAAAAATTATGTGTTTATTTTTTTCATTTTTCAAGTTGTCCTTACACAGATGGCAGATGGCGATCCATAGCAACGAAACTTTTTTCTATGATAAGATATCACCTCTGGCGTTTTAGTGGTCATCAAAATATATCCGCGAAATTAGTTTCATTTCATGAAAATATTTATCATCTTTATTCATCATCAAGCATCAACTCTGACTCTTCCAATACCTACCACCCAATCATAATTTTGCAGATGGTGACATCCGCTGCTCATTTGAAAGCAACAGTCGATAGATCATTTGAGATCTTCATGACTATCAGTACCAAGATTAGTATCGAAATCAAAATACATACTGTATCTACCCTGGATGTTTTCCGAATGTTGAACAATCGCATTTATCACCAGCTTAGTGACGAAGCTACATATATGCTGTAGGTAGGGAGGGGTTCCTCAGTTTTTGCCAACTTAATTTTCTGAAAAATTTCAACCATTTTTCTTTTGGTCCCAAAAAAAAACAACCAACTTTCATAAAATTTTTCAACTTCATTTTACAGTTTTCCCAACTTTTCAATTCTTTTACAAATTTTAATTCAGTAAAAATGGGGTTAGACTAAAAAAAATCTTTCCAATTTACAACTTTTTAAAAAATTCTACAAGATTTGAATTTTTTAAAAATAATTTTCCAAGAAAATTTTTAATAAGTATATGAAAATGCTTTTTTGATTCAATGCAAGACAAAAGTATTTGAAAATAAAATTAAGTTGAAAAGTCTGAATTTTAAAAAAAATTGAAAGAAACTCAGCAGAGAAAAATTTTAAAAACAATTTGAGTTGAAAAAGTTTTGAAGAAACAACTGAGCTAAATGAACACTTTAGGGACGAAAGTTGGTCGAAAATCTCGAGGGTGAAAACAAAGAAATTACCACCCAGTATTATTAAAAAAAGGGGAGAAATTTGTTGACTCATCTAGTTCCTTAATGACCATAATTCTTCTTTTAAAAAAAGAACAATTTTTGAAAATTTATTCGAGATTGTCACCCAGTCTTTTGGTAAAGAAGAAAAGTCGATGTTTTCCGTTTGAAAATATCTAATTATCCGGCACTGAAAGACAATGTTCGAAAAGGTATATGAATTTATCGAGTCCGAGCAAAGCAAGGACGAAAAATTTTTGAGGACAACATAGCATCCAAATGCTGAAATTTCTTTATTAAAATTCGTGCTTTTTTCGCTCTACTTTTTGACTAGGTACCAAACAAAACGACCTCCCTTTAATGAGCTCCACTACTCAAAAAAAAAATCAAAAAAGTAATAAAAATGCCATTTAAGAAGCAATTTTTTCTATTGAAAATGATCAATTGTTTCGGTTAAAAGGGAAGAAGATTTATATATATATCACAATTTTAAAAACAAATTGAGGTAAGTTACTGAGCCCGAGCAAAAATTTTCAACTTTGGGATGGTCTTGGGGTGTCAACCCCCCCCCTCCCCCGGTCGACACGCCTATGTAACTCTCCAAAAATTGCTTCTCCTGGGTGGGAAATCAATTGAAAATAAATAATCATATTCATTCGATCCGTTGGTTCATGAGAAAAATGGGATTTAGAAAATTGAAATACAAGTTGATTGTTATATTTATTAAATTCTTCAACAGAAACTACAGTAGGAGATTCCAATTTCATTTTCACTGAACTGATCTATTGGTTCCCCACTAAATAAATTAAAACTTTCAATTACGTGTCAGGGAAACTCAAATTGAAACGCATCTGAGTAATTTTTTTATTAATTTTTTACAAATAAAAACAAACAATAAATTTGAGCATTTTCTTAATTTAAAAATAGGTGCTTGAATTATTCAAGATGACCTTAATCAATTATCACATCGTTAAATTCTCCAAAATAAGCTACCTACATCGGTATGAAGATCAGAAGATGAAATTACCAAATGGAACGGGTATGCAAAAATATTCTTAAGAAGGTACCAATTTAACCAATCGAGAAATCGTCAACTGTAATGTACGTATTTAATTGCAAGGATACTTATCAAAATGAAATACGAATTGAACTAAAAGAAAAACAAAAGAACACATTAAGTATATTAATTAGGTATGACACTTGTTGGTAGGTGATAAAAAAGTTAATCAGTACCTTACTTACAAATGGGTAAGGAGTAGGTACAAATTTACATTAAAGATTCGAAACAGTAGATATAATTTCCATAACTTCCTCCAGCGTCAAAACCAATAAATTATCTTTCGAAAATTCATCATTTTTCAAAGCATCAATCAACTCCTCCTTATATTTCGTCGCATACTTGAATAATTCGTGAATTGGCATATTCGCGTCAAAATCCGTAGAACATTTTTCTGACACCTCAGCCAATATGGCATTCATTTCTTGAGGCGAAATCCTCGGCATACTTTTAATGTCAGCATAATATTTTTTCACCAATTTATTATAAATGGGTATTTCTTTAGCATATAGTAACTTCGTGGCGGCCGAATCTTTATTGAAATGTTGTTCAGATATTGAGCACGAATCCATGAAAACCTGGGCAATCACACTGAGACACGAGTCGACCACATTTGATTTATGAACATCGAACAAGAAATTCGGATTTTTAATCAAGTTCACCCAAAATCGTAAAGGTAAACAGTTATTTTTCCAAACATGAACAACTTCCGGATCGGTGATATTGTATTGGCGTGCTTGATCATCCAAGAAATCAAAAATGTATTTGATGGCTATTGGGAAACAACCACTCTGCTTTGTTTTTTTAAATATAATGTTGAACATCTCATCAACAAACCTTTGCAACGAGCTTTTAGTACTCAGTAATCTTGTGAGGTAAATTTCAGGCATCATTTCGTGGTTTTCATTACGGTCCAATTTATCATCTTGCGAATCAAAAGGTCTAATAAGATGCCATTCTTTAAAATGTAGGTCATTGGCTGGTATCAAAGCAGTTGTAGATTCAGTCAAACTATTTTTTCGTGTGGCGCGCATTGACATCGCTGATTTCAACTTAATATTGTTCTTCAGCTCATTTTTATTCCAAACTGGCACTATACCTAGGCTTTGATAATTTATTTCTCTATCGGAAATTAAATTCAAATCGCTACCATCCGGAACATTGTAATGTTTTAAAGTGTTTTTCCGTCTCCATTCTCCTTCGATCATTGATGTGGAATCGTCGTCAGATAAAATAAACCTGCTAGCTGTATCGCGAAACCACTTCACATTTAATTCTGACGGATTAATAATTCTGGTAAAATTGATTTTGCGATGAATGGCATCCACAGCTTTGTCTTTAAATTGCGATATTGTATCGCAATCCAACGCCTGAACTGGAATTTTCTCAACGGCTGATTCTAAATCAATAATTTTGGCGGTGTGTTGAGAAATAGTCACATAGATTGTCAATGGACGATAGTCAAATTTAAGTCTGAGTATTTTATTATCACTCAAACAATATCGAGCGTGAGAGGTTATCATATCAACTGGACCCCTATTGATGTTTTCTTTAATGGCATTAAATAAATTGAATAAAGGTTGACCAGCGGATTTTTTGAGAAATTTATAAAGCAAAAAAGAAAGCCAAGTTGAGAGCATTTTTTCCACTATACTTTCAGTTCTTCGAAGCAAAAGTTTTGGATGGCTGTTACCTCGCATATTCTTTTCTATCAATTCAGCCAGCAGCGTTTTGAGAATATCTGTACAATATACCATATCTTTTTGCAAGGTAATCATTATCATCGAGGCAACATGGACTCGATCATTCATTGAGAAACTTCTCTGGTTCTCCAGAGTTCTTACAAATGTGAGTAAAAATCTCCTATTCATGATTAATTCTTCAAATAATCGTAACCCTTTTTCTTTATGGATTAAGATCGCCTTTCCATTGAGTATAAAGGAATGATCGTTTAAATTTGGGAATAAAATATTAATAATATAGTTATGGTAGTTCAGAAATGGTAAATGAGGATATGAGTCGTTAACTTTGAATGCAGCTTTTTGAGTCTGAAGTTCGGCAAAGGCTTCTTTACATTCTGAAGCGACACGTAATTCAAGTTTGGTCATTTGCAATTGAGTATTTTTCAATTTTTTCACAGTTTTTGTCACTTTTTTCTTACTGATCAGACAAAGAAATGCAATTGATATGATCGATAGAATTGAAATTATTATTAAAATGATTACAACGTAATGGAGGAATTTGGTCTTTGGGGTTTCAGCAGTAGAGCTGGACTGTTTTGGAACTGTAACGCTGAAGTGGTCTCCGATTATCACTGTGATTTCATCATACTCTGCTAAAATCTCATTATTATTTTCAGAATCATCCATACAATCTGGTGTTGGTGAACTCGATAGAAGACAAACCAGTTGGTTTGAAGAAATTGATTTCACTTCGCATGTATGATTACCCGCCTTCACAATTATATCTGTTTTTTGACAGGCCTTATCAATGTTTTTTCCTCTGATAATTACAAACTTATTTTCATCAATTTCAACAATAGTATTTAGGAAGTCGTAGAACTCTGGATTCGGGTACAACAAAAACTCGGATTCTTGTTTTTTAGAAAGTGTAATACTTTCATTAGTAGCATTGTTTCTTATGGAATACTTCATTTTTTGGGGATTTTCCGCATCTATCAAATGATTTGGAATGTCTGGTATGTAAGGTGATGAGCAGTAAAGAGTGGAATCAGTTTGAAGTTCGCACGGGCTCTTGTAAACACGACTTTCGGTGTCAAGTTGAAAAAACAATTCTTGTTCAAAATCTAGGGGATCGACGTGTACAAGAATTGTGACGCCACCAGCGGGAATGCCTTTTGGCTGAATGTTGAAGCCTTTATCATCACGTTGCAGATCTCTGACGTATGCAAACAGGGTTTGAGAGAAATTACTAACATTATCATCACTTTTCACATGAACTGTAGCGTTCATTTCTGTCGACGAATTTGTAACACATTTTATTTCTTCAGAAGTGAGTGAAAAAATTAAACATAATACATCCCCAATGAATACCCGAATAAGCTTTCCAATATTCAAATTTTCACCTTTGATGGTCAGCACTGTACCGCCATATATAGGTCCACTGGTGGGAGAAATTCCCAAAATTTTTGGATCGACGGATTTAATATTTGGTTTCGGTGTAACAGGATCATCATTCGTTGGACGAGATGAACTTGAAGAGGTGGTATGGTCCTCTATCGATTGATCATCACAATCATCTTGAAATTTGCACGCATTAGGACCTTGACACCATCCACACTTGTATTTTTCATCTAAAGTCAAACAACTGTTGAAGTTATGCGCCATCTGCTCGCAATTATAAATGAACACATTTTTAGTGGAAAGAAGATAAGGTTTATAAGGTGTTTTCCACGTGATTGAGACGGTAGCTGTCGTATTCATAGTCTTTCGAGTGTACTTGTACGTTGTATTTTTACAAAAATAACTGCCATTTTTTATCGCAACATTCTTCATAAACTCATTTCCTTCAATGCTGATCAAACATTTCAAATTGGTTTCAGTTTCACAAACGTTGTAGGATTTCATGTTTGGAAATTCAATGACAGCGTGTCGCTTAGAATGGATGATCATATTTGATTCGAATTCAGGGGAATTATTTATCGCAGAATTGTGAATTGCTCCGTGAGAACACTTTTTTTCCTTTGGATGCCAGGTACACGAGAACTTTGTAGAAACACATTCTTTGCAAGAGGTGTATGTTTTACAATCAAAAAACGTGACGTTCATCTTCATAATATCGGGAATATGAGTCGTATTAATTGTCAATATTGAATTCAAGTAATTTCCTTTCCCTAATAATACCGAAATTTCGGGTGTTTCAGGCATCTCACACGATAGATTGATATAAGTATATATTTGGATTAGTTTACCCGTTGTGGATAAACTTTTACCATTAGCGAAGTGAAAAAGGCATAATAATTGATCACGAATCTTAGGGAAAGCTTTAATGATCAAGTGTATGGTTCTTGCAGCGCCAATTTGAAATTCAAGAGAACTATTTCCTACAATTATAATACCTTTTCGAAAATCAGACCAAAACCACAGATCAAAAGTATAATTATAAAAACATTCACATCTGATGGTACATTTATTCGTGAATGCGCACCAGCCACAGCGTGATGAAGAGTTTCGGAAACAAGCGTTATAATCGATATACTGTGAACAAATTGAATCTTGTGGTGTTTTTAATATTTGTAAATGATTTTCTGTCATTGCATACAGGTAATTCTTATCGGGAGAAAATAATAAATCGGAATTTACCGGAGATCCCTCATCAATTTGTAAGTCACTCTCTATACACACATCCGTTCCGTTCTTCATAACGACATGTATCACACTACCAATATTTGTGCCAAAAAATAAGTCATTATAGCTGTCATCCGTTTTAATAGCGATGGCTGTAGGAAGAGTGCTAAACATAGCACAAGAAGATGTAGTTAGGGGAATGTTACCAACAAGAGGCATATTTACTTTCGACGAACAAAAATCCGAGTCAATATTTTCATTAATCCCGGTGCACTGCTGTTTTAGTATCGTAGTATTAAATCCACCGTATCCGTTTCTATTGACACAATTTTGAATATTTTCGTTGAATTTTTCATCGATGGCTTTCAACGAATAAATACACACAACGCTCTGATTTATGGGTTTATTATTCAAAGCTTTCCCGCCTTGGCTTTTGGAAAATAATCCAAACAATACATCATCGTTGGATGTTATGTTCAAAGATTTTGCCAATCGCAAATTAGGTTTTGCCACATTAGCCGCTTGTACTAGATTATAAGAAATTTTTCTATCGTTTTTGCATTCAATTGGAATTTCAGTATATCCTTGTAAGAGAGAATTATTATTATCACATATTCTGATCAATTTGGAAATATATGATGACCCATTGGTAGTAGAATTTTGTTGAGTGGTTAAAATGTAGTTGTATTTTCCTGAACTGAATCCGTACACATAATTAACTTTATATTTATTACGATATTTGGTATAATAATCGTTCAAATTGTTGGTTACTGAATCAGTGTCTACACTCAGACTTTCTTTTTCATTCTTCACAAATGTCTTTGCAAATAATGCTGTATTTTCAACGTCATTTTCACTGTATGAAATGGCAAAATATAGTTTTGACATCCAGTCATTGTTTTTATCCTGATCATTATTCCCAATAAATGCTAATATCGTTGCATTTGTAAAATTTTTCACTTCATTAATCAATATGACTTTACTTTGGCTGAGTGAACTTGTGTTATCAATTGAGTTATAAGTTTGGCACCAATAGTTACCAGTGTCTCCGCAGGCAATCAGTTCAGAATTTTCGTAATTTATCAACATATTCATAATATTGGTGCTAAATGTAGTCGAAACATTTGCTAGCATTTTCAAATCTTGTGAGTATTTATACAAGCGATTTCCCACACTAATAAATAGCGTTCCTTCGCGCTGATGTACTGTTAAATGATCGAACTTCGATGACCGAAGAGTATCAGGTGATAGTTTTATAATATCAGTTGATACTGTTATACATCCTGACAGAAAATACACTATAAAAATCAACCAAGGAATGATCCATCTATTGAAACCCCCCATCGTTCGTTTGGATTTAGAGTACCAAATTATTCTTCTTTCTCAAGAATATAATGCCGATGGTTAACGTATGAGCTTGAGTTATTCATTAGGCAGTGAGGCGTTCCATGCACGTATTTCGAGACCCGCAATATTAGTTCATCTTTATGATAAACAATCTGAAATAAAAATATGAAATGGAAAGTAGGTACGATGTTATACTACCTTTGCGATTAAATTTAATTGATTTTTTAGTTAGGATCAAAATTAAATGTCTAAATATAGCTTTCTGAAAAATTTCAACGCTTGCGATTCTAATTTGGATAATCATGAAACAATCATAGACAGATTTAAATCGGGTCTCGAGAGAGTTTGGTTCAAAAAAAATCATGTTCAGGCCCATTAAGCGCTATTTTCTCGAACAATTCTGGGCCATAATTCATTTTTGCATAAAAAAATATTTTTCAGTTGAAATTTAGAACTATTTTTTCAATGACTCAGAAATATTGGCATAAAACTATATAATAGGTGTGTTTGGACTCGGTCGGTTTAGTTTCATTCTGTAAGTGCTTTTATTTTGCTGTTTTGTTTTTGATAAAACCGGGGTTTCTTCTTTTTATTGAGCACCGGGTAAAATATGAAGTGACCTATGGTATTAATTCACCCAAACACATTCTCCTAAATCCGTCCATGGAGAAAATTCCATACCTTTATGCTCATTTTCTGTTCTCAGGAAGCGGTCGACAGTGTTTTACAAATAGAAATGTGCGTACCCCTCCCACCATCGAATATTTTAGAAAGAAAAATAAATTAATTGTTCGCGCTACATAAAAAGTATGTTGAATTTCGGAAATTGCGAAAACGAATTATTTCCGACGCCATTACGTAGACGCTTTAAAAAATAATTTTTCAAACAACAGAAGCCACATGTCTAATTTTTTATAAATATCAACAGTTTTTCCGCGATAGAGTACCTGACAATCAAGTTTTGAAAGAAACATCATCTGTAAATATATCAGATTCAATTACATAATTTAAACTATAAACTTTCCCAAAATAATGGATACTTAAATGGAAAAATTGGGGCCAATCTAAAGAGTTTGAAAATACATACAAGTAGAATGAACAGTTCATTTTCCGCAATAACCACGAAATTATTTCTTTTATCAGCACTGGAAAACAAATTTGAATAAAAAAATTTGGGGAAGTGATACTTTTCAGAACATTTGTAAAATGTATTATTTTAAATCGTAAAATTGAAAAAATGTTATTCAAGTGGGATATTTCAGTTTTTTGCCTCTTCAATAACGACGAATAATTATTTTTTCTGAATAGCCACAGAGTGGAATTAAATCTTGCAAGAGAATAAATTATTAATAACCAGATCTAGAACAGACTCGGATACACAAGCGACCCTCCCCCTTACCAACAAAATGACATTATTAGGAAGATTTTTCGCGATAAGGATGCATTTTGCCTTAAATTTTTTTAATGGTATTTAAATTCAAAAAAATTAACATGTTTATTTTAATTAAGAAAAAAAATGGGATCGGTACTTCGGATTATTATACAACTTCAGCTCGTTTCTGGACAAATTTTCATATTTCCAATCTCAAATAATACCGCCAAGTAGAGGAAAACAGTACTAATTCAAAACTAAAAGTGATAAGCAATTAAGCATACAATCTGTAATTTGTTTCGATCTGTTTTTGTAGGATTCTTCTAGATAAAAAGACGATCACTTTAAAGAAAATAAATTTTGAAGGAAACCAAAATAATGCAATGTAATTAGGTATGTTAAGGAAAGGAAATTCCGACACAGTGGGACACAGTAGGTAATTGTTTTTTTTACCATTCGTTTTACCTCCATTCCAAAAATATACCTAACAAAAATTTTTGGAATAAAAAATACAATTTATTTTTTAAATATTGCCTAGGTTTTTGAAAACAAAGCCAGTTGAATGATGCATTTTTAAAAAGTGTGATATAGATACCATAATTTTTAGTAGTTTTTTTTTTTTTTTTGAAAAGATGCAATAAAATTCGACCTATTTGTAATTTTTAAATTCAATTTTTAGATAAAACTTTTTGTTTGTATCTAAGAAACTTCCAGAGTACCTATACCTACAATTACATAATCATGTTTGAACGATCGAATTTTAATGGTTCGACGCAATATCGAATAAAAAATCGTACTATTCTTAAACTTTAAAAAATATCAGATTAATAACTTTTGCTTACCAAATGCTAATCAGCCATCAGAATCTCAATTCAAAGGTAAGTAGGTACTTAACAATCACTTCAATTTAACTAATCGTTGCTATCAATTTTCAATTCGTATTCGAAAAAAACGTCAGTAATATCGCAATGATATATGTCATTAATTTAAAAATAAAAGTGGCGAATCGTTGTATCACTTGTTACGTCCATCATTGTAAACTGAATCATATCGAATATTTCCGGAGGATTTGATAGGTACCTAGAAACCGACAAATGAATATACGAATACGAACACTGGTAATTTCGCATATGATAATAATATGTTCTAATATTGACGTAAGTATACATTTTTACATTGGTACGAATTATCAAAAATTCACAAATTATTTTCTGGCTTGCTCGCTGCAAATTGCACCCATTCATTTTGAAAAAACGGTTCAAAATTTTTGAGGAAAAAATATGGGACGGTATCTTTTTAACACAGGTCTTTCCACTGAAAATCATGATTAAGTTGTCCTTGTAAAGCAATCTGTACCTACGTAAATTTTTTTCCCAAAGATAAAATAGCAGCTCTGGTGTAGGTCGCCAGAATACATTCGCGAAGTTTATTTCACAATTTCACCCCTCTCTACCAATAAAACATTACATGAATATAGAGGTAAGATGTGTTTTTTTGAAAGTTTACACCTAGGGAAAAAATTCTGTACTAGGTACCGGTAAAGTTGACCAAATTCGAAATGTTTGTTACTTCATCAATCACGACTAAAAAAGTGGAATTAATTAACGTCACACAAAAAACAGAAATTCATGGCAAACAAGCGACGAATTATTATGATTAGACGGCAATTTAAAGATACCATCTTATCGCGTCAAAATAAAGTATGAAACACCAAGATGATAACACGTCATTTTTAGACATGCATGAAATAAAGAAAGATGAACAAATCGTTCATCTAGGGAAAATGTTCATAAAAAAAAAACACGGGAGAAATTTTTTATGGTAATTGCCAGTGATACTTTAAAAACAGAAATATGTTCAAAATCGAGACAATCTGAAAATTTTTCAAAGTTCATTCATATCTATTATACCTATTGGTATACCTACTAATCAGACTTTAATTGATTCTTTAAAAAAAAAATGTATCTAAATGTCCGGCTAAGTCCGAGAAGGTTTTACAGGGACAATGAAGTTTTTAATTTTATTCTTTTTTTTTTCATTCATTCAAGTTTCAATTGTCGTGATGAAAAATGTTTTCAGGGACGTGCCGAAAGGGGGAGGGGGAGCTTCCACCCAGAAAAAATTTTTTACTCGCGAGTTGGGAAAATTGAGCAATTCAACGCAATTCAACACATCAGTTGGGAAAATTGGATAGTTGGAAATTAGTCACTTTCTCGACTGAAAATTCATCATTTTCTCAACTGAAAATTTATCATTTTTCCAAGGTTGGAAATCAATAAAATTTTCACTAGTTAGTTTTAAAATTTCGCCTTCGCTTCGCTCGGGCATGAACAAAATCATATAATCCAACAAACTATTTCAAGTAACAACAGGGTTGAAAAAGGCTCCTTTATCCATTCCTCTGAAAATACTTTTGATCTGATACTCTGTGTTTTTATTCTCAATTTTTACCCTCCCAAAAATGCTTTCAACACCATTGATTGTGAATATCTAATGGCTACATTCTTACCCTCCCTCCCTCTCAAATTACATCAAATAAGAATTTTGAAAGCCTTAAAATAAGAAAAAATGGCTTTTTTAGGCATTAAAAATCTAATTTTTTCAAAGCTTCACCCTCACTTCGCTCGCGGATATAAATTAAATCATACTTATAGTGCAGTATTTGAGGTAATTGCGGCAAAAAAGGTTCGTTTTTACTCATTCTTCATAAAATTGTTCTGATATTTCAAGTTGCATCCATTTTGAGTTGGAATTTTCATGAGACCTTCTCCTGCCCCCCTTCCCCTGGAAAATGCCTTTGGTGCGTCAATGAATGTTTCTTTCAATGTTTAAAAAATGAACAGTTTTTCAGTTCAGATACATGTGGGTTACTTCTTTCTTTTAGTCATGCGATTAAATGGTACCCAAAACAAAAAATAATTTCCACGTATTGGTATGTCCATCTCTTGATTTCAATCAGTCAAAATTGACTAATCAAATAGACAGATTTTGAGTGACAGTGGAAATTGGTAAAAAAAAAATTGCTGATGCAATAAATGAATTTTCACTTTTGAATCATTAATTTTTTCCTTAACTACTGAAATGAATCAGTAAAAATTTCAATTGAATCATCATTTCAGTATTTAAGGGTAAAAAAAATGAAAATTCACCAACTGAATCAGTAAATTTCCACGTATTGGCAGTCAAATTTCACTGATTAACAGTAAAATCAGTTTTCACTGCCAATCAGTGACTCAATTCTGTCTATTTTAATAAATCAATCTTCAGTTCTTGATTGATTCAAATTTAGAGAACACTTGAAAAATTCTGAAGTTCAAATGTCAAGACTATTTTGGTACCTAATTAAGAATCTGCTTTACTTATTATACTTAAATGTATTTTTATAGGTAAATAATTCAAAATGCTATATATTTACCCGAGTGTGACCCTGCCGGAAAGAAGGGACCATGTGTAAAAAAAAATCGATATCTCTTTTTTCACGTTTTCCGTCCAATTTACACCATATCTGGACCACACACATAAAAAATTGATTTTTTTTACACATGATTCCTTCTTTCCGTAGGGTTACAAATACCAACAGATAACTCCTTCAAAAAATGCTTTGCTAGTTAATACATAATTGAAGCATACATACATTTTCAAACTACAGGTAAAGTGGCATCATTTTTAAAATTCGTTTAAAAAAAAACCTACTCGTACGAAGTTATACATTCCGTACACCATCAAAATGTCATTAATGTTGCATTTGATGTATTTGCAGGAGTTATGAAAATGGTGTCACTTTGACCATAGACGACTATACATTTTTTTTCATCCAATAGACGCAAACTGTGAAAAAAATACTTATGGGGGGTTGTAATAATTTATATGATATATTTTTTTTTTACATCCAGAAGAAATATTCTACAGAATTTCATTTAGAACAATATTTAGATGCAAATGTAAAACAAAATTACCTAATCTGATACTATAACGATAGGAACGTAAGTGATAAACACAAAATTTCAAACAGGCCACGATTCATCTGAAAATCCTGGCATATTTGACATAATTTGAATAGATTTATCAAAATCAAACACCAAAACATTTTGCTTGGAGAATTCATCATTTTTCAAAGCATCAATCAAGCTTTCCTTATACTTCATCGCGTATTTGAACAATTCGCTAACTGACACATTCGTATCAAAATCTGCAGCGAATATTTTCGACTCTTTTTCCAACATTTCATTCATCTCTCGAGACGAAATCCTAGGCATATTTTTAATATCCTCATAATATTTGTTCACCATTTCGTTATAAATTGGTATTTCTTTAGCGTACAATAACTTCGATGTGGCCGAATCTTTGGTCAAAATGTGCTCAGATGTTGAACACGAATCCATAAAAACCTGGGCGATCACATTGAGACACGAGTCAACTAAATTTGATTTGCGAACATCGAACAAGAAATTTGGATTTTTAATCAAATTCACCCAGAATCGTAAAGGTAAACAGTTATTTTTCCAAACGTGAACTACTTCTGGATCAGTGATATTGTGGAGGTTTGCTTGATCATCCAAGAAATCGAACATATATTTAATTGCCATTGGGATACAGTTGGTCTGGTTGAATATGGTAGCAAATAACTCATCGACGAACTTTTGCAAACAATTTTTGACAGTTAGCATCCTGGTTAAGGAAATTTCCGGTATAATTTTATCATTTCCATTATGATCTTCCTGCCCAACATGTAAATCTTGAGGTTTGAAAAGATGCCATTCTTTGAAATGTGGTTCATTGCTTTGTATTACAGTTGTTGTGGAATCTGTCAAGCTTTTTTTTCGGAGTCTGTGAATCGGTGAAGTTGGCTCATTCAAGTTACCAAGCAGGGGTGTGTTCACGTTACAAACTGGTATCTCAGCTGAAGAGTGTAAATCGGTTTCTTGATCGGATATTAAATTCAGAACACTGCCATCTCGAATTCCATAATGTCTGAGAGTATTTTTTTGCCTCCATTCTCCTTCTATTATTGAACTATGATCGTCATCAGATAAAATAATCTCACTGGATGAATCACGAACCCACTTTACATTCAATTCTAACGGATTTATAATTCTACAGAAACTGATTTCGTGATAAATGGCATCCAAAGCTTTTTCTTTAAATTGCGATATTGTGTCACAATCCAACACCTGGACCGGAACTTGATCAATGGGCGATTCTAATTCCATGATCTTGGCAGTTTTTTCAGAAATAATTACACGAACTGTCAAAGGGAAAAAAGCAATTTTATGCCGGAGTAGTTTATTTTCACTCAGGCAATATCGAGCTTGAGATGTTATCATATCAACAGGACCTCTATCGATTTGTTTTTTTATGGCAATAAACAAATTGAATAATGGCTGCCCGGCAATTTCTTTCAGAAATTTATACAGAAGCAAGGAGAACCAAGCTGAGAGCATTTTTTCCACTATACTTTCGGTTCTCCTGAGCAAAAGTTTCGGATGATTTTTATTCCGCATATTTTTTTCTATCAATTCGACCAATAAAGTTTTGAGGATATCGGTACAATATTCCAAATCTTGTGTTAAAGTGATCATTAACATGGATGCTACATGAACTCGATCATTCATAGAGAAACTTTTCTCTCTTTCCAAAGTTCTCACAAATAATAGTAAAAATCTTCTATTCAGGAGTAGTTCCCTGAATGATTGTATCCCTTCTTCTTTATCGATCAGGATGGCCTTTCCATTTAGAATATTTGAATGATTATGCATATCTGGGAATAAAATTTTCAAAATGTAAGTACGATACTCCAAATAAGGTAAAGCGGAGCATGAATTGTGGGTACTAAATGATACACGTAGGGTTTGAAGTTCGGCAAAGGCATCTTTACATTCGAAAGCAACATATGATTCAAGATTGGTCATTTTCTGTTGCGTTTTTTTCAATTTTTTCAAAATTTTTTCCACTGTTTTCCTTGTAATCAAGCAATAAATTACGAATATTATAAGTAGTATGAGAATAATTATGCTGGCAATGGTATAGGATTGTGTATATGTTGATTCTTTAGGATCTGATTCTTTAGGATCTGGAAATCTCTGCTTGGGAACAGTAACTGTGAAATTCTGTCCAATAGAGACGGTGATTTCATTGAATTCGATTGAACTGTCGCATATTTCATCTGAATCGTACGTTAATCGAGATATCAACAATCTTGGCAGACGGCAAATAACTTGGGTAGAAGAAACAGACATTACTTCGCAGGTGTGGTCACCGATGGTCACAATTATATCTGTTTTCTGACATGCCTGGTTAATGTTTTCTCCTTCAATGATTATAAAATTTTCTTCGCCACATTGTACAGATGAATTGACAAAATAGTAAAATTTCGGATTGGGATACAAAAAAAACGTGCACGGTTCAGTTTTTATGTTAAAGTAGACATTATTGCATATTAGGATACCGTCAAATAAAACATTCATTTTTAGGGGGGTTTTCACATCTAATGAATCACTGCTCATGTCTGGAATCAAAGGTGACAAACAGGTCCACGTATTTTCATAATCAACTTTAATTTTGCATGAACTGTTGTATACATTTTCTTCATCGTATATAAAAAGTGATAATCTATCATTTTGAGGTGGGAGTAGTACATCGCGTATTAAAATTTCAACGCCACCGGCAAGAATACCCTTTGGTTCTTTGTTGTAACCTTTTTCATCACGCAGCGGATCTTTGATAAACTTGAATGGGTCGCCAGCTGGGTAAGCGTTTCCATCAAATTCCACCAAAACGTCCGCCTGTTTTTCTTCAGATGAGGATGTAATGCATTGAATTACAGTTGAATTACGCTCAAACACAGCGCATGGTGTATTACCAATGGAAACTATCCCAGATTTTCCAGCATTCAAATTTTCTCCGTTTATGTTCACAATGGTGCCACCAGACACGGGCCCTTCGTTTGGAATAATGAAAGAAATTTTAGGATCGACGAATTTAAAATTTTGTTTGGACACAATTGGCGACCCATTTATCTGGATTTCAACAGGGCCTTTAAGGCCAGGCAGGAATATTGATTTTTCAATTTTACAAATAATCTCCATCATTGGTATAAATTCACCTTCAAACGGTGTACAAGGTACCCCAGCTACTTTAATGCTATTATTGATGTCTTCAAATTTGGGACCTAAGCCTGTTCCTTTAATGGTGATTTCTGTGCCGCCTTCCTTCGGTCCTTCCAAGGGCCAAAATGATGAAATTGATGGAGAGGACGAACTTTGGAATGTTTCATCATTCGCTGGAATTTTTCCGCAAGACTCTACATCGGCAGCTATTAAAGAATCATCGGTAATTATTTTTGAGCCATGAATGCACTTTTTTTTAGAATGCCATCGACACTCCAACTTGGCAGAAACACAAGTGTCACATGAGATAAATGAAAAACATTTGGAAAACGTAATGTTTATTGATGCCATATGAAGAATATGCTCAGTGCGTATTGACAATTGTGAGGTAAAATTATCCATGATCGTCGATATGTCCGAAAATTTATCTATTTCAGGCGTCGAGCAGGATATTCTAGAACGAGCAGGCAGATTGAGATAATTAGTAAATGTATGCAATGTTTTATTATTGATGATGAATGCGCAATATAATTGATTGCTGATTGGAGGTAATTTTCTGATGAATAATTCCAAGGTTTCGCCAGGGTTAATTAGAAGTTTATCAGAATTGTGCATTGAGATTTTTATATCATTTCGAAAATCGTATGAAAACCACGATGAGAGCTTAGGGCATTGGCATTTTGTAGCGCATTCATTACTGGATTCACACCAGCCACAATAATTATGAGTGCTCTGGATACATGAGTTGAAATCCTCAAAATTTGAACAATTTTCTAATATTATTGGTATCTTAATTTTGGCAAGATTGTGTTCGGTCATTATGTACAAAGAGTCATTCGTGGGGGAAAACAAAAGATCGGAATTCACAGGTGATCCTTCATCAATTGATAAATCAGCCAGCTCACAAGCAGTGTTTAAATTTTTCACTACTATATTTTTCAAATGTCCCGTATTCGTACCAATGAATACATCATTATGATCATCATTCAGATTAGATGTAATGGCTGTCATATGCGCATTGAATGTGATAACAGGAGGTCGATTTATAGATTGTTTGCCATCAAGAGGCATATTCACTTTCGATGAGCAGAAATTCGAATCAATACTTTCATCATTTTCTTCACATTGCGGATTCGATAACATAGATCCAAAACCTCGATTTCCTTTTCCCTTGAAACAATCCATAGTATTGTTGGTAAATTTTTCATTAATTGACTTTAACGAATAAATACACAAAGAGCTTAAATCGCTGGGTTGATTGGAATTGGTTTCAGTGCCTTTACTTTTAGAAAATATGGCAAAGAGTACATCGTCATCACGTGAAATATTCAATGATGTTGCCAATTGTGAATTAGGTTTTCCTACAGTAGCCGCTTGTACTAAATTATAAAATTCACCATCATTAAATTTGCATTCGATCGGAATTTCGGTATATCCTTGTGAAAGAGAATTCCCCTCATAACATACCCTAATCAATTTCGAAATATATTCAGAACGTTTCGATGTGGTATTTAGTTGAGTGGTTAAAAAGTAATTGTATTTTCCTGATTTGAATCCATATACGTAATTCACTCTATAATGATGATGGTAATTTTTTTCGGATGTTTTTAAAAAGAATTCACTATTTTCATGGTCCATATGAAGGAAATTTTCCGGCTGTAGAGATCTGATGGATATAGCAGATTGATTGTAAAAATAATCATTATCTGAGACTGCAACAATTAGTTTAGAATTTTGATTTCCGGTGTATTGGTTGATGAACGCAATTGTTGATGCATTTGCGGTTCCCAACGGTATTTCTTGGATGTTTGAGGTATTGCGAACGAATTCGAGTGAGTTGTTGTTGAAACTATATGCAGAGCATGGACATTTGATGGAAGTTCCACAGATTATCAGTTGAGGTGTCTGATAATCAATAACGAGAATTTTGTTATGATTTTCTGGATCGAAAGTACAGATTGTTACGTTGTTCAATAATTTTAAATCTGGTGATAATGTAAACAAGCGATCCATCGCGCCGATGAACACCGTTCCATTATCTCGAGGTATTGCCAAATGATTAAATTTAGATATACCAAGATAATCAGAGGAGACGTTTACGTCAATATAATTGGATAATGATTTGACGAATTTGGGTTCCAAATTCAGAACAAACAGTAGCAAGAAAATTGGTAATCCACAGGAAAGTTGCATTTTTGGCCAAGTATAAAAGTACAATTCATTAGGCTCAAAAATTACTAAAATCGTGGGATTTTTCGTTCAGTAATTTGTTCAGGTTTCCATGAATTTGAACGAATAATTGCAATTGTACTTTTGGAGTAAATAGGTAATCTGAAATGAAAGTTTGAAAAGGTCAATGTAGAATTACGTTTTTCACAAATAATGTTTTCATTTTTTTAGATTATTTTGGTGCTCAATTTTTGAAACAGCGAGTGAGTATTTGAAACTATCAGATACAAATTACAAACAAATAACGAAAGAGGTGTTCAAACTTGGAGTAAAGTTTTGAGACAAAACAAAAAAAGGAAGAACATCGTGAAAAAACTCCATGTACAAAATTTCAGATGCTGAAGTATATTTCTCAAATTTTGGCATATTTTGAAATTACTGTCGTTCCGTAAAACATAAAATTTGATCTAATCAACGAAAAAAAAAAAACTGAAAGTTGGTAATGTACCCCATTTCCGACTTTCCGAATCGATTAGAAGCAGTTTCAATATGTTTCGGAATCTCCAGAAAATTTTTAGATTTCCTAGTGCCAAAGAAAAGCCTGTTAAAATGGTCCATGTAAACTTCAACAGTCAACAATTACATAAAATTCGATCGATTATAGGCAAAGGAATTTCTGGAAATTTGCAACTTTGTATTCATATTCAAATTCATATTTATTGGCAAAAAATAAAATTTTTCTAAGGAAACAGACTGCTAAAAAATATGGGTTTGAACTTCAAGGGTGCGAATTTTAGAAAAATTTACTCTAATCGATTAAAAAGGCCTCCAATATTGATTATCTCTAATTATATGTATGTAGGTGCTAACATTAATATGAATCATTTTTATGGAACTTTTTCCAGCACTGGAATGTTACAAAAATTTTCGGAAGCTTCGAATCGTCTCGAAACCCCTTGCAATCGATTCAGAAGATCAAAAATATGGTATACCTATACCAAATGCCATTTTTTAATTTTTTTCGTTGATTCGATCAATTCTTAAATTTTACACAGCGATGAGATAATTTTGAAATATCAAAAATTACTAAAATTCCAGAAATGGGCTTCAGAGGGGGCTCGAGCTACCTATTTTTTTACCACTAAAATGTGGAGAAAAAGCCATTTTTTGCTCTTCAAACAGTATTTCTCAAAAGATTTTCACTCTCGCTCCACTCAGCAGTATTTTAGTCACTTTTTTCTTGAATGGGCACACCACTTTCTAAATCGGAATTAGTTTTTCACGGAATTCTTCCTTTAATAATCTTGGCTGAAAAAGCAATGAAAATTCACTGATTTGAAATTTGACCACCCTATCTATTTTTTTCTCAAATTCTCAGCTCCCAGCCCTCACTTTAATCAATTTCTGGGTGCGCTCATAGGTTCTTTTATGATATACTTTCAATATTTTTTTATTTGGACTTAAAATTTTACCTTGAGTTGGGCTTTTTTGTGAGAAAATAGCTCTTTTAAAAGGTTCAATTTCGAAAAAGAGACTTGGAGCTGAAATATGGAAAGATAGGTACTTCAATTTCTCAACAAAAATATCTCAAGAACTTTGATTTCTAAAAAAAAAATTATTTATTTTACAAAAAATTAAAATTGCAAAAATGTTTTCTCGAAAAGTTGGTTTCAGTCGCGAGGTACCTTTACCTTCCCATACATCAAGTCATAAGAAGGGAAAAAATAAAAACTTTTTTCAATTCTGTTCCATGAATCTCCCCTCCCCACACGCTATTCTACAGTGCTTTGTCTTATTTCACTATTAATTAATTCAATTTTGATTTTAAAACATTTTATTTTCAATATTCAATGAATTTGAATGTATAAAGTATGCTGTTTTGCAAATCGTTAAAAATCATTACTTACGTTAGATAGGTCAAGTAAAGTACTTCAAATACTCACCCCAACTAAATAGAAAGATGACGCGAACCTTCACTTCACGTACGAATGTTTTGAAAAAGTTCACATGAAATTGCACTACGCGATGAAATAATTTTATGCACAACAATATCATCAAGTTATAGTTTTAGATTAAACGGTAGTCGTATGTGATAGGTGTGATTTTTTAAAATAATTTTGAATCATTGCCGTATTCGTTACATTTACCTATCCTTGCGAGCTACGTCAGTGAAGATCGTTTCCGGAGAATGAATATGTACCTTGTACCTACACACGGATACAAACATAGGCAACTAGGTCAACTTCTACGCAAATTGATTAACGATCGAAACATTATCGAGAAAATCATTTTTTTTTCTCGATAGTTTTCCATCGTAATCATTTATTCGTAGAAAAAAAATGAAATGGCGAGCATATTTTATCCATCAGATTAATAATTGAACAGGTAAAAGCGTAGTATATAAAAATACATAAGAGGGAGGGGAAATTTTTTTTAAAATTGAAAGAAGTGATTCAAAATTCAGAGAAAGATTAGGTACCTATGTATTTAATTTCATTATTTCAGACACGAATTCTGGTAATTTTTAACAGGAGGGAAAACTTAGCTTTGGAAAACGGTTTAATTGGTGATATTAGAAATAAAAACCGTTTCCTAATCAATACGTTATCATGATTTTTTCGTGAGTACCTAGCTAACTACCTATTTCGTGTCGAGAAAATAACAGAAATTGACGCTGGGTAATTTAGAAAAGGTTATCGTTACTTTGATACATAATATCACAAGATTTTTAGGCAAAGGCAACCGTTTTATTAATAATTTGATATTTGATACCAGTATTCTAAATGAACAGGTGGCCAATGCTAGTCAAAACGTATTAATTCTTCAAAATGCAGTTAATTCAGAACTAAAAACGACAGGGTGAGTTTTTTATTTTTATATTTTTAATAAGTACTAACTGTTAGGTATACGTAATTTACAGAAAGAGAAAAAAGAGCTGATTTAAAGGATGCTAGATTTGGCATAAATTTTTCTCTATTAGCTTATCTGCATAAATGTAGTTTTTCAGTTTTTCAAATATTTGAAAAAATAATATCCCAATACTTGATATTGGTCTGGAATAAAACTTAAAATCCTGTGAACTTTGTTCAATCAAAATACATCTTCAATTCACTACGTACTTGAAGAAACATCTACAAAATTGGAAAAAGAAAAACAGTACAGAGTTTGACGAAACTTCGTGAGCTAATTTGTTTCAACTGGGAACTCTCTCAAAAATTTTTAAGCTTTTCTATCAAAAAAATGAGCTAATAATTCTCAAAGTGATATTTATTTTAAAAATGGAGATTTTATCATTTTTGGATAGCGTCACCGGTGCAGCGTCAAAGATTTCTTAGCCATAAAAATGATTTTTGATTAAGAATTCAATGGAAAATTTTCCAGCAATGCCACGATGCGGTTGACTGAGGAATTTTAAAAATTATGCAAGTAAAAATACCTATAATCGATATCGAGGCGGCTAATATTCTTGAAAATCGCAATCGGCGTTATGCAACTTGATAAAAAATTTTGATAGCGAAATCAAAATAACGTAATTTAATTTTTAAACATTGGTATCAACATAACGAGTCTTTACGCCGATAACTGGGCAGATTTAAAACGTAAAGTTATCAATGTTATGGTAAACATTATTAAAATTTTTGGTAAAATTGCACATCACCGATAAAATTGAAAAACTTCAAAAATATGTACCTGCCTAAACTCTCTTGACTTGAATCAGTCAAAATCTGAATATTTACTGATTGAAAGAAACGGAATCATGTCACTAATTTGCAGTAAAATTTTGCTAATTCCACTGTTATAATCAGTGAAATTTTGTGAAATTTTCAATTTTTACAGATTTATTTCAACAGTTAAGCAAAACTGACTGATTCAAAACTGAAAATTCACCGATTGAATTAGTAACTTTTTCACTGATTTCAACGGTGACATAATTTTGTAGATTGCATCAGTCGATTTTGACTAATTTCGGAATAAAAGAGAAGTTATGAAAATTTAAGCTCACCTCACTCCCTTCCCTCAATCATGAATGGACGGGGAACCATTTCCAACGCCCTACCAGGGTTGCCAGATGGGTATTTCAGAAAATCCCTTTTTTTTGAAAAATTGATCTATTTTTTCGTTCAAAAAATCCCCGAAATCCCCAAATCGACAAAAATACCTCATTTCAAACCATAATTACATATTTAGCCTACTTTTTCCATTTCATTTAAAATAACTAAAAATACCCAAATTCCCCAAACTTTTAAAAATTACGAATTTAAACAGATAAAGACTATGATTTTGATGGTTATAAAAAAAAAATTGTTTAAAATACAGATGTATTTTATGGGAAGAAAGATAGCAATACTGTCCGAGCGAAGCGAAAGCGATTTTTTTTTTTTGAAAAATTACGTTTAAAAAGCAAAAAAAGGAGCCAATTATTAAATATTTTAAAGTAAATTTTGAGATTTGATAATCTAGAGACAAAATCCCCAGAAAATGAGAAAAAAGTGCAAAATCCCTACCGAAATCCCTAGGCACTTTCAGCAAGGTCAAAAATACCTACAGTTAGGGAGAAATCCCTGCATTTGGCAACCCTGCGCCCTACCCTCACCTAGATTCATTTTCAAGGAAAGTGGTTGAGTACAAATCTAGCACAAATGATGAGAATCACGTTCACCCTTCCCTCAAATGGGTGGGGCGTTTGAAATAGAGTCCTACTGATCAGTTATCAGAATTTTAGACATACCTGGTAAAATGAGTAAATGCGTGAAAAATTCCGAGGAAGAAAACACTCACTTGATCGAAGTAATCGTACTCGGTGAAAACGAATAACAAAACCCAGAATCGAGTTCAATGCACGGAGTAAAATTTGCTGTTTTTCTAAAAAAAATAACTTCTCTCCTCAATTTGTATTTTTGTTTCATATTTAGCTAGGGGTAGAATCAAGCAATAAAATAAAATGGACTTTGGTAGGGATAAAAGCATCATTTCATTAAAGATTTTATGGAACAGAATATGCGATGTATCTAAAGTTTTTGGAATTGAAATTTATGTAAAAATATGGACTAAAAAGCGAAAATTTGTCTGTTTTTTAACCATTTCAATCCTCACAAACATGTTAAAAATAAATGTTACACTGAGTAAGTATTGCAAAAAAAAGGGGGCAAAAGGCAAAAAAATCACACATCAAAATCTGCCGCCATAGAAACAGGTGCTTTTGATACCTAAACAATTAAACATGAATGAATACTCGAACCCTGATAAACCATTAGATATACTTCATTTCCCCCTTCGCCCAACACAATTGAAGATTATAATGAATACCTAGCCGTGTACTAATTATTTGTATTACTTTTTTCATTTCAGATTATTCGTCTGTTCTCAGCTATTACTCATTTATAATTCTGCAAACTGATTGAAAAATCTCTACTCCAGCAATTTTGTGCTGTCACAGAAAACAATCAAAATGAATTTCCATGCGGTACTAATTTTTTGGATATCCGTTCTATATTTGGGATTTCACAACGTCAAATCATCCAACCACACTTCAAATGTGGAAAATTTTCAAATTAATCGAAACCAGACTTCAATCAACAATAATTCTGGTAACAACTGCACAGCCTATACCTCTTGTACAGCCTGCGTGAGCTCTTCGTTTCTTTGTAATTGGTGCATGGATGGGCATAAATGTACCCACGATGCATCACAAAACTGCCGATATGATATTTTGGTGACTGGAGTGAGCCGAGGAGGCCCTAGTTACCGAAGTGGACCCACTTTTTGCCCCCGTATCAATACTGATCAGGGTGAATCATCCGAAATCCTGATACCAGCCGGAACCAAGAAGGGTATTCGGGTCAAGATTCAAGCTATCGGATATTTCATGGTACAGACCAGATTTCTGTGTCAATTCACCACCGAAGGAAAAATAAGCAACGTAAATGCTGCTCTATTAGCAGACACCATTTATTGTGATAGTATGGAATTCGGATACACTCAGAATACTCCTAATACGACTGCTTCCTTTGCAGTGATCTGGGATGATTCAAAACCACTTGATAATCCCGATGGTATGAGGGTGGTCATATATAAATGTCGCAATATGGCTACAAATAATGACGAATGTTCGGCAATAGGGAAAAAATACGAATGCAGATGGTGTCAAAGTACGAATAGTTGCGAATATAATAACCAGTGCAGCAGTTTGTAGAGAAATTAGGTATATGATGGCCGAAGTACATTTTTCATGTTTTAATTTTTAGTTAGATTTTGCCTGTTTTTAAAAAGCAGCTTTCACCTAATCACTTTCAGGGGCTCAGGTAACTCGAGGATTTAAAACAAAAAATTTGAATTTTTCACTTTTTGATAACTTTTGAAACTTGAAGACAATCTTATGACAAACCTTCAAAAAAATCAGTATTTGACTGTCGTCAGAATTTTTCAAGTTTTTTTAGGAAGGTGTGAAAATTAATTACCCAAGTCCAGCTAAGTGAATTTAATCCCGATTCTGTAGTGTTACATATTTAAACGAGATTTTGATTTGATGAAATATTTTCAATATACTTTTACGATGATTAGGTTTCTCTCAATTTTTTATTTAAAATAGAACAATTAAAAAAAGTCAGGCTGAGGTTTGTTGAATTTCACGGCTGTTGAAAAATAGATCATTCTTAAGAAAATTAAAACACTGTAGGCTCAAGAATGATTGAAAATAATCAAATTTCATTAGTAGGAATTTCAAAAATAAAGGTAATGAATAATTTGCACCCAGGTACCCAGAACCCACGTCTACATGTTTATTTTTCCAATTGAAGAAATTTAAAAAAAAATTGTCGTAATTTTTCAAGTAGGTACCTCTACCTACTTAAAAATATCTGAACTAAGACTGTGTCAAGAATTTTTTTTTCAAAAACACTTTTTTCTTCCGATTTTTCACAAAAAATCGAAAAAAATTGATTTTTTCCATGAGAATTTGAAAAAATTGAATGAAACTGAAAAATAGAGTCCTTCGGTGGAAGCACCTAAAAATACAATTTTAGAAAAACTCTGACATATTTTTTCACAATTTCTTACGTGCAGTCGAACTTCAAAAGCGATTGGATCGGGGTCAATAGTTGAATCAGAAAGTTGAACTTATGATACCTACTTTGAATATTTCCTTTCAAGAACCAACTTAAGTTTCGTTAACTCCAACAGGAAATCAAAACGTCATCAACATGTAATTCTTATATTTTATTTCCACTTCTAGTACGTGCTAACAAATTCTTTCACAGTTTTCAATACAAGTAATAATATAATTTTTTGTGCAGTACCTACAATTTTTCTTTCATTTAAATTACAATTCAGGTACCTATCTACTTATTATTTTACAAAGATACCTAGATAATATAAATAGATACAAATATGCCTAGTTGTTAACGAATATTATAAGTAATCTTGGAAATGTTCAAGTTGGGGAATCTCAATTATTCAGAACCAGTTACTATATTTATATTTCAACCTATGATAACAATTATTGTTTTTAAATTATGAAAACCCCGGAAATGGGTATCATACTTTTATGATAACTTCCCAGAAAAATGAATCATAATTGCGATTGTTTCTTTTGTGATTTTATAAAAAATTAATCATTATTCGTATGATTTCCTGTGTTGTTTGTCGTTTGTCATCAAAAATTACGTATTTTTTCAATTCGTCGAAAATTGTGAACTAATAGGTTCCGTTGTAATAATGTTGGAATATTGTGTCACGAAATGCCTCTGAGAAATCAACTTCGGAATTTAAAATTTGATTACGAGGTAAAGGTGACCTGCTCTTTCACTGATGAGGAATGGTCAGATATGCAAGTCACCAATCTGCTCGAACGGTTGCCTATGTTGAAGTAACTCAGGCACTTCGTCTGACACGGGCTTGGTATTCTTATGGCAGCACTGCCAACACGAAAAACAGAAATGCTACAATTTTGAAAGATGTGAAGGTTGGTTAGGAGTTGTTGAAGTAAGTAAAAATTGGTCTATATTCAATTTCATCCTTTTTTTTTTTTTAAATTGTGAAATTATTATGATTTTATGACTTTGCAAGTTTGAATCTTTTGGTCAAAAAACGAATTTTGAATTTTTTTTTGGATTACTGCCTCTTCAAATTTCGTGTTGGGTAAATTATGCGTACATAAAAATTTACGACAGTCATCCTACAGCCCAAATTATGCAATCAAATTTGAACGTCAAATTTTATTTGAATATCCAACTTCCTTTCTATTGAAAAATACTTACGACAATTTAATATTCTTCAAGTTCCGAAAAAATTGAAATTACGGCGATTTTTTTTTGAGACCATATTTTTTTGATGTTGGAAAAATCAGAAGAAAGCTCACCCAGATAAAAAATTTTCAGTGTCGTCTTTTCTCACATTTTTCAACATAATATTCATTTATTCAACTCCAAATTATTTTTTTAAAATAGCGAAATTTTTGTTTTCATGACTACCATTTTTTTCAATTTTTATGTTGGCAACACTGCAACGAAAAAATTAAGCCTATAATAGATAAAATTTATGAGTCATGGAGGTAGGTGCCTGAGGTGCTTTAACATAGGCAACCATTCCAGCAGATTGACAAATTACATATCTGACCAGTCCCAGAGAGCTAAATTTCCTCTCAACTTGTGGGTACAGTTTGTGAAGGTTCCTCTGTAATTAAAAATTATCCAAAAACCAAATTTAGGCAAATGAAAATTAAAAATTGAAGCAAGAGGTGAAACGCCTTTATGATCTGTCAAGCATTTTCATAGCCTCCTCCAACTTATCAGCCAATAGATATTTCTGAGAAACTTCATCTTCTCTCAACGCAACCATGAGTTCGTTCTTGTACAGACTAATGAACCGACATAACTCAAAAATTGAGGCATCTGTATTAAAACCACCAGCATGAGTTAGTAAGTCTTCCATAAATATGGTTTTCATTTGTTTACGCGATACAGTTGGCATAGCCTTAATATCCGAATAATACTTCTTAACCCAATTTTTATAAAATGGTATGTCTTTCGCATATAATAATTTCGATGTAGGCGAATCTTTACATAAATTATGGTCAGCTGTTGAGCAAGAGTCCATAAAAGCCTGAGCGACTACACTGGGACTTGAATCAATAATGTCAGATTTATGTACATCGAACAAAAAATTCGGATTTTTAATCAAGTTTACCCAAAATCGTAACGGTAAACAGTTATTCTTCCATGTGTGCACAACTTCCGGATCAGTGATACCTCGTAGCGCAGCTTGATCGTCCAGAAAGTCGAACATATACTTGATGGCGATTGGAAAACAACGAATTTGTTGGGTTTTGATCAAAATAGTCCTAAATAAATCATCAACAAATCTTTGCAAAGTGCTCTTTGTAGCCAACACCCTAGTTAAGTAAACTTCTGAAACCATTTTATAATCGCTGTAGTAATCTGAGTGATCATCATCTGAATTGTGCGGTTTAATTAGATGCCATTCTCTGAAGTAAGCTTCGTTTTTTCGTATTAATGAGATTTCTGATCCGGATACTTGGTCTTTAACGCAGTTAAATTTCAGTGATGTGCAAGGATTGGTATCTGGCGTTTCTTTGAAATATCCATCCGATGATATAGATGAAGTACGATGCCGCATTTGTTTATGTGATAATAAAGTAAATACAGCACCATCCGGAACTCCGTAATGCTTCAAAGTATTTTTCTGTTTCCATTCGCCTTCAGTTTTTGAACTGCAATCGTCATCATATAGAATTTTTCCTTCCAGATTGCCAGTCATCCATTTGAGTTCAAATTCTAATATGTTTGGGTACTTGCTGTATCCTGTTGTACCAAAAATAACGTCCAGAACCTTTTCTTTCAGTTGCGTTATTGTATCACAATCCAATACAGGGAAGGATACCATTTCCATTGCTGATTTTAATCCAATTATATTGGCTGTTTGTTGAGAGACATTTACATTGACAGTGATGGTGTGATAATCGATATGATGCCGGATCAATTTTTCTTGATTCAGAGAATATCGAGCTTCAGAAGTGATCATATCTACTGGACCTTTATTGATATGTTGTTTCATTGCTGTGAATAATTTGAATAAAGGTTCTCCGCCCTATTGACAAGGAAACTCGCTAAAACGCCGGCGTTTACGCCCGCGTTTTAGCAGAAAGTGTCACTTTTACGCGGTTTAAACGGCGAGTTTACCTGCGTTTTTTAACAAAACGCCTTCCCGCCAAGACAGTTGAATGCGTATACGCCGGCGTATGCGCACTGTTGAACCGGTTTTGTGGACGTCGACTGGCGACATGTACTGCGTAAAGGCGTATACGCGGTCTTCTCTAGCGTATACGCATTGAAAAACGCTATGCGCTGTATGGAAGAAGAAAAGATACCAACAAGCGCGTATTTGAATGGCGTAAATGGAAACCCGCTATTCAACGTTTGAAATTTGTTGAATGTGTTGCCTATCTTTTTTTCTTATTTCCAATATGACTGGGTAGATAGTTTATAAATTTTTCAAAAATATGAGTCAGCAAATTTCTCCTTTTCTTTAAAATAATATTGAAAAATTGGTATTGGTTGGCAATTTTTTTTCAACCACACAATTATTTTTTTCCCAAGTTTCATTCTTGATTCTTGATCTTTTAATTTTTAAGTAGATCTTGAAATGGTTCTATTTTTTTCCTTTCAAATTAACCCTTTGGTGCCCGGCAAAAAACTGATGGATGAAATTGAAAATTTTTCACGCTGATGAAATGCACCAAAGCCCAATAGTAGAAAGCAAAAAAAAGGTTTGCTTCGGAGAAATTGATTTATTTGGAAATGAATAATTTTTAAAAATCTTTGAAATTTCGCTATATTCGTTTCCAAATCTATAGAAGCTCCAACTGAAGTGAAAATTGCGCGAAAATTTTTTCAAAAATAAGTGGAACCTTTCCGCCGGAAATATCTGAACTTGATCTTGCTAGAAGCAAAATTTTCCGATATAAAAATACTTTGTGAGAAAACCGAGACATTTACAGAAAGGAATTCATATAAGTATTTAATAATTTTTGGAATTCAGATTTCAACATCGCACTGAGGCCCATTTAAATGCATAGAAAAATTTATCGAAAAAATGAAACATTTTTTTTCGTTGAAAATTTTCACTCTTTTTTAATTAATGAAGAGTTAACTTCGGTAAGAAATGAATTTTTTTTCCAAATTATAAGTACATGATTTGGAATAACAAAAACAATTTTTTTGGATTTTCTTTTTTTGAAAAATATTTATCAATTTTTTGTCAAATTTAGCCTTGAACCTCAATTTCCCACCCGAAGCAAATATTTTTTTAGCCTTCAGCTATTGGTCTTTGGTGTATTTCAGAAGCGTGAAAATTTTTCAATTACATCCGTTAGTTTTTCGCCGGGCACCAAAGGGTTAATAAGAGTTGAAAAAATTCAATTTCTGTAAAATTTTTTAAAAAGTTGTAAATTGTATACTTAGTATTTTTTTCGGTCAAAACCAGTGGTAATCACTAAATTTAAAATTAAAAATTTTTGAAATGCCGGGGAAGTTTCTAGAAGTTGAAATATTTAATAAAAATTAGTTTTTTTTTGGGAAAATAGGAAATAAACCTAGTTGTTAATTTTCTTGGAAATTAGTTGGTGAAATTTGAGGGGCACCCCCAACACACATTACCTCGTGACGCCACTGATTGATTACATCATAGGCGCACCCAAGGGGGAGCTCAGGGGGCTCGAGCCCTCCCCCCTTAAGCCCAGAAAAAATGATTTTTTGCTTCAAAAATGAGAGAAAAGTCAATTTTTTTGCTCTTCAAAGTATATTTTTTCAAAAAATTTCGCCCTCGCTTCTCTCGGGCAGTATATTAGTGCTTTTATTTCAAAAATTGACAATTTTTGATTGATTTTTCAGTCAATAATCACCATATTCTCAATAAATTCTCTGTTTGTCAGAAAAAATTGATGATTTTTTATTGAAACATCAGTGAAAAATGACTCAATTTGAAATTTGACCCCTTTCCGCCGCTTCTCAATCCAACCCTTTCATCAGTAAAGAAAAAATATTGCCAAATTTGTATTCTACGCCCTCAAAAATTTGATTTAGTCGTATCAGTGGAAATCAAGTGTAAAATTTTTGATTTCTCTGAGTTTCAGTATTTTTTCATAATTAATAGGGTATTGGCTGTTGACTGGAGGGACAGAAAATTGTCAAACATGCTTCAAATGCTTACATTTAATCATAATATTAAATAAAAAAATTTAATGATAAAATTTAATCAGAACTGAAAAAAAAAAATTTCGGACTCCTTGTTTAACTCGTCAAAGTACTGTTTTCTACACCTAACATTCAACCTGATGTGGTGGCGTGCTCCTATAAACTTGGTCGTTCGGATACGCGCGGATGGGAAATTAAGGATGATATTCGTTAAACCGGTTTTCTTTTATTTTTTTTTTGTACGAGGTAGATTCCAAACAATTCCTTGCAAGTGCGAATATGCAACTTGTTTCACACCAATACGCCATCTGAAAAACGCCTTTTAGAAAAACGCTATTCTGGAGGCGTATACGCTATTCCGCCCCCATTTGCGCCGGCGTAAACGCGTTTTTTGGTAGTGTCATATTTACGCCGGCGTAAACGCTGCTCTGATTTTGTCAATAGGGCGGCACATTCTCGCAAGAATTTGTGTAACAAAAATGTGAACCAGATGGAAAGCATTTTTTCAACGACGCTTTCAGTTCCTCTGAGTAAAAGTTTAGGGTGACTTTTACCCTGAGTATATTTTGCAATTAAATCAGCCAATAAAGTTTCGATAATATCGGTACAGTAATCCATATTATCGTGCAGTGTGATCATCAGCAGGGATGCAAAATAGACTCGATTCTTCATGGAAAAATCTTCATTACTTTCCAACGTACGAATAAATATCAATAAAAATGTTTTATTCTTGATCAAACTGTCCAGTAAATTCAATCCATCGGATCTTTGGGCTGGAGTTGAGGAATCATTGAGAAATAAGCTATAATTTTCCATCTCTGGGAATAGATTTTTCATCACGTAGGCACGGTAATTAAGAAATGGTAAGCCATCGATGAGATTTTCGGTTGTAAAATTGGTCATGTCGGTTTGCAGTTCAGCGAAGGCCTCTTTACATTCAGTAGCTACACGTAATTCCAGTTTGTTCATTTGTTCTCGCATTTTTTTCGAACTCATCATTTGCCAATATTTTTTGCGATTTGCATAACAAAATGTTGCTAGTAGGCACATCAAAATCAATGAACTGGGGATAAAAATCCATTGTATATGGAATGACGGAACGTCATTAGTTTGAGGTTGAGACTTCTCAAGATTAGGCATGTAGTTCTCATTATAGACAATTTGTGAAGTATTATTTCCAATCAGCACTGTAATATTTTTATAGGTGGGCAAAACAAATTCGGACCCATCTCGAAAACCAAAGATCTCATTTTTCGGTATAAAACATAAAAGCCTAAATTGAGATAATGAAAACACCTTACATGTTTTGTTTCCAACCAGCACTTTAAAATCAATTTTTTGACAAGCCTTGTCTACATTTTGTCCCTTGATAATAAGAACTATACCATCATCGAAATCAGCTTCTGAGAAATTTATGAAATCTGGATTTGGATACAAGAGAAAATTTATGTATTTTTTATTGCTGTAGTCGATTTCATTTTCATTTCCTGTTACAAGTGAAGAATTGAATTCTATGGGGTTCTCTGCGTCTATCGAATGGCTATCGATATCTGATATACGAGGAGAAAAACAAATTGCTACAGAGCTATTTTGAATTTCACAAGAGCTGTCATAAATTTGATTTTTATTATATACCCGTAACATTAATTTTTGAGACAGCTTCAAGTCTTCTTCCCGTATCATGATTGCAATTCCGCCAGCAGGAATGCCTTTTGGTATTTTGTTGTAACCGTTTTTATCGCGATTTAAATCTTCGAGGTAGTTGAATGAATCAGGGAAAACATTACTACTGCCATCTATTTTTACTGTGACTTCAGCCTCCATTATGGTGCATGATGGACCAGTGATACACCTCAAGGATGTGGTATTGCGAGAGAAGACTTTGCATGATATGTTTCCAATGAACACATTAGCTGAATTTCCACAACCCAAATGTTTTCCACCAATTATTAACTCAGTACCACCAAACAAAGGCCCCTTTTTTGGAAAAAATTCAGCAATTTTTACATTGCAAAATGTAAAATTTGTTTCTGATGTAACAGATGTTCCATTCACCAAAATTTCAACTGGTCCTTCAAGACGTTTAAGCATACTTGAATTGTTGGTAATGCAGACAATCTTACTCAATGACCAGTGATGCTTGTAGGTTATACAAGGGCATCCAGCTACTTTAATATCAAAATGAATGTCCCCTTTGAATAGACTATCAAAATTTTTGATTTCAATGGTTACATTAGTACCACCTTCCCACGGCCCATTCTTAGGTTTAAAACTAGAAATTGATGGCAAAACATCGTGAATCTTGATTCTAGTCAATTTATGTCCTGCCATCGCATACAAATGATCTTTTCTCGGATCAAACTGAAGGTCTGAATTTATTGGAGATCCTTCCTCAACAGCTATTTCATTCAATTTCAACGCAGCAGTTGTATTCATCAAAGCGAACAGCTGTAAATGTCCGGTATATGTGCCAACGATCACCAATGTAAAATTAGTTTTTGATACTGCAGTGACAGCTGTCAAAAGTGTATTGAAAGTAACCACAGGAGTTGCTTGCACAGGTAAGTTCCCACCAAAAGGTGTATTCAAAGTTAATCCGCAGGAATTTGAATCATTCACGGGATTTTTCTGCTTACATTTCTCTTTTGATGAATATATGTATTCCAGACCGTGATCTCCTTTTCCTTCGTAGCAGTTTAGAATATTTTCAGAAAATTTGTCATTTATTGCCTTTAGAGAATACACGCACAATGCGCTTTCATTACTAGGCTCATTACTCGATGGTTCTTTGCTTTTAGAGAAGATTCCGAATAACACGTCGTCCTGTGTTGTAATACCCAACGATTTTGCCAACTTAGAACTTGGTTTGATGATGAATGCAGCTTGAACTAAATTATATACTTTTTCATCGTCACCCGTACATGAGATTGGAATTTCAGTATACGAGTTGTAATGATGATCTTTCTGACATATTCTGATCAATTTTGATATGTATGGCGATGACTGGGTAGAATTCATTTGAGTGGTCATGAAATAACTTTGAGATCCCGAACTAAACCCATACACATAGTTGACAATATATTTCTCCAAAAATTTATCATGGAAAGAAATCTGTGTACTGGAAGTAAAAAAAATACCCGATTCGATGATCTCAAAGAATTTCTCTTCTTTGAGGAATCTTGTAGAAACCGCGGGAATTTTCGATTTATGTATGGAATTACTTGTGTGCGTGACTCCAACATACAACGCAGGAAATGAATATTTTCCCCGCCATAATTTTTTAGATGTACCAGGGGCAACGAATGCTATTGCGGACGCACTTGGACTGCTCGCTATCTCTAAATTATTCACGGAGAATATTTTACGCGACGAATTTATAATTTCATACACATCACATGAACCTTGAGAATAGCTTCCACATGATATTAATCGAGTTGTGTTGTACTCGTAATATAAAACGAGTATTTTATTATAATTATCTATGACTTTAGGACAATTTGGTTTAGTACACTTAGAACTACACATCGGCCCTGTTGTCAAATTTTCCATCATTTTCAAATCCGGGGATAACGTATAAAAACGATTTACCGCACCGATAAACACCAATCCTTGATTTTTATCCACAACCAAATGGTTAAACTTTTTACAATATGGATCAGAAAAGTTTTCAAAGCCATTAGCCAAAGATTTACTGATAACGTTTAGCATTAAACATAATATTAACACTAATTTATCACAAAAATGCATGTCTGTTTTTCCTTGAAAAAGTCTTTTTGCAATTGGAAACATCTCGATAATTTTGATTATTCAATTTTCCACGAGTACTTTCTCAGTCAACTGCAGATCCATTTCTCGATCGTAAATCAAGTAGGTATCTGAAATCAACGCATGAAATACCTGAAAACTGCGATAAACTTCATTGCATGTCTGGGTTTCAATGTTCCTTCTTTACACTTCGGTTTTTTTTCAAAAAGTGAAATGATTCCATTCATTTTTTAAGGAGTAGGTAAATTAAAAGTTGTGATAAACAGGCATGTAATCATTTTCGTCTGTAATTTTTCTAGATCTGTACTAGATATGGTAATAAGGTGCAAAATCAGAAGCGTAGGTAATCAAGTTCCTTCATTTAAACGGTAAGACTTGTTTGTGATTACAAAAGCCACGTAAAAAAAAATAAAAATAAAAAACGAAACTGAACTGAAGAAAATTTGAAAAATAGCATACCTATACCTAATGTAAAATTACTTTACACAAAATATTAAGGAATTATTATAGCTCGAGAGAAGCGAAGACGGAATTTTTTACGAAAAATTTTCTATCTCATGTAGGACAAAAAGATTACTAGATAAATAAGTTATATCAACGATGCAAGCCATTGGTATTTTGGTAAGTGTAGGTACAAATTAAATAAATGAATATTTTTCATTATTGGCAAAAATTATTCGGCAACTCACCTCCTGTTGGTCGAAGAAAAAACTAAAAAAATACCAAAAATATCCCACATTGAAAAAAGTAATACATAAATACTTTTAAATTGTAAAAAGTTTAGATAAAACCAATGCCACATTTCAACGCAATATGAGTTGGCAGGAATAGTTGAAAGGAAACTGCCATTAGTTCGATCCTTATCTATTTTCAAACAGACAATAATCAACCATTTCTAGTAATCATGTAACATTTCTAATCATGTTGAATACTTAGTTTTCGAATAATTTTTCAATATAAGTGGAAGAGATTGGAGTAGACTGAAAAAGTTTTGTATTTTGACAAAAATTGCGAGACAGATTACTTTGAGTGGTAGACATCACAAAAAAAATCAGCTGAAAGGGAGGACAGAGCTAGGTCGCCTCAAAAAATGATCATGTTTGAAAAAAAAATCAGGTTTTCACATGGGAGGGGAGAGGGGTATAGCCTATCACCATCTTCTGGGAACCTCATTCACACATCTAAAAAATACGATTTTAGGTTCTAATCTATTCTGAACCATTGACCTAAAAATTTGGTCATAGGCGAATTTAAGGGGGCGCGGGGAGCTTCCCCCCAGAGTGAAATTAGCCCCCCCCCAAAAAAAAATCTCAGGTTGACAATCAAATCTCGAATGTAGCCACCATGAAAAAAAATGAATTTTCTGGGCATTAAATATACAATTTTTTCAAAGTTTAGCCCTCGCTTCGCTCGGGCATGAACAAGATCACAATTTACAAATTACTTTTAGGCAACGTTGAAGAAGAAGGCTCCTTTCCCAAAAACTTCCTCCCGGTACTTCAAGTCTTCTTCCTCAATTTGTATTCTACCAAAAAAAGCTTCCAACGCCACTAACGGCTAATAAATGTTCTCCCTCCCTCTCCCCCTAAAATAACATCAAATAGGAATTTTGAAACCATTAATATACGAAAAAATCACTTTTATGGCCATTAAAAATTCAATTTTTCAAAGCTTCACCCTTGCTGCGCTCGGGTATAAATTAAATCCTAATTATTCAAATTATTTGAGGTGACAATGTCAAAGAAAGCTCCCTCCTACTTCTTCATAATATTTTTCTAGTATATCTAGTCCTTGTATCTATTTAGCAGTTTGCACCCTTCCAAAAAAATCTTTTAATGCCATTGACCTGGGGCTTAGCCCCCCCCCCCCGATCCATTTTCCTAAATCCGCCTATGAATTTAATGCCACTTTTGCCCTCTACAGGACAACCGAACATTTGTAGATTGCAAATTTTACGATTTTTTGATACTTAAATCAAAAATTGAAATTATTCACAGATACTTCAAAATCAAATAAATTTTTTTATCCTTCAGAATAATTTTTGAAATTTTCCTAGTCAATGTAAAGAAATTAGGAACTGATGACTTTTCTTTAGTTCATTCGATATTAATATTTTTTTTTTCGAAAAAAAAAAATCAGAAATACCTGTTTTCAATTTTTTTTTCAATTTTTGAAACCGTTACAATTTAAAAATCATTGGCCAGAATTGAACATTATGTCAATTGAGTCGAATTCTTAAGTTTTGGACCAAACTTTACCATCTCAAATCCTCAACTTTATTATCAAGTATTATTTTTTCAAATACAAAAATTTGTTACAATAGAAAAGTAGGTATATGGCACACAAATTATGTTGCATTGAAAACGGGAATTTTCTCAATCAATTAGAATCGAACCCAAAAATATGACAGCAGTCTTGATAAAAACACAAATTTAATTTGTAGAAATACATCTTTACATCTTAATTTAGGTAAGCAATTATTGTAAGTAGTTGAATATGAATAAATAAATTTCATACTTGGCATACAATGCAATTTTTTGGAGTAATAAACTTGAATAAAAAATGAGTTCTTTCACTTTAGAATTGTTAAAAGAGAAATGCGATAGGTAAGACCAATACAGCATGGGAAACGATTTTCAAAAGGCTCTACGATGAAAGAATGAGTACATATAATAAAATACTTAAATGAAATAGTTTTGAGGAAAACAACGTAAAAACACTAAAATTATTTTTGTACCTAGAATTTTGATTACCTATTTCAAACCTATGGAAGGAGGAATTCAATTAAGCCATTGTACAGCAGAGTCCAAGTTTTTGGAAAATCTGATATGACCATATTATTAGTGATCGTTTAAAGAAAAGTCAATTTTTGATGGTGCCATTCAGATCGGCTTCAAATTAGTACTATTCAAGCATATTGCAGCAAATGAACCAGGAAATTCCAAATTTCGACCTCGTGATTCACCACTTTTATCAAGATTTCAAATATCCACAAGCCATTTTTTTTATTTTAACAAATTGGCCAAAAGTTGAGAAATCAACTTTGACAATGCTCTTTCCTGAGCTAAATTTCGGCTTAATCTCGAGGTAAGGGGTGTACAGGTTCCATTGCAAGTTTCAAGTGAGAATTATACAAAAACCAAATTTTAGAAAAACACAAAACATGAATTAAAAATTAAAACGCGAAATCAAGGATCTTTATCAATTGTCCAGTATTTCAATAACCTTCTCTAGCTTATTCGTTAATGAATATTTCCGTGAAATTTGATCTTCTCTCAAGGCAACCATGAGTTCATTCTTGTACAGTCTAATGAACCTATACAACTCGCGAATTGAAGAATTGGTATTAAAATCACAACCATGAGGTAGTAACTCTTCCATAAATATTGTTTTCATTTGTTTACGCGATACAGCAGGCATAGCCTTAATATCCCCATAATACTTCTTCACCCACCTTTTGTACGTTGGTATATCTTTCGCATATAATAATTTCGATGTAGGCGAATCTTTATCTAAATTATGGTCAGCTGTTGAGCAAGAGTCCATAAAAGCCTGAGCTACTACACTGAGACTAGAATCAATAATGTCGGATTTATGCACATCGAATAAAAAATTCGGATTTTTGATCAAGTTAACCCAGAATCGTAAAGGTAAACAGTTATTCTTCCATGTGTGCACAACTTCCGGATCAGTGATACCTCGTAGCGCAGCTTGATCGTCCAGAAAATCAAACATATACTTGATGGCGATTGGAAAACATCGGATTTGATGAGTACTGATCAAAATAACCTTGAACAAATCGTCGACAAATCTCTGCAACGTGCTTTTAGTTGCTAATACTCTCGTTAGGTAAACTTCTGATACCATTTTATAAATTCTACAGTGATCTGAGCCATCATTATGTGGATCACATGGCTTGACAAGATGCCATTCTTTGAAGTAAGCTTCATTGTTTCGCAATAATGAAATTTCTGACTCAGATATTTGTTCTTCAACACAGTGAAATTTCAGTGATGTGCAAGGATTGGTATCTGGTATTTCTTTAAAATATTCGTCCGATGATATAGATGAAGGACGGCTCCGCAATTCTCTACGCGACAAAAGCGTCAATACAGCACCATCCTCAACTCCGTAATGCAGCAAAGTATTTTTCTGTTTCCATTCGCCTTCAGTATTTGAACTGAAATCGTTATCGTATAATATTTTTTCTTCCAGAGTGCCTGCCATCCATTTAAGTTCAAATTCTAATACTTTCGGGTACTTGCTGTATCCTTTAGTACCAAAAATAACGTCTAAAATTTTTTCTTTGACTTGAGTTATTGTGTCACAATTCAAAACAGTGAGTGACACCATTTCCATTGTGGATTTTAATCCAATAATATTGGCTGTTTGTTGAGACAGTTTTATATTCAGAGTCATGGAGTGATAATCGATATGATGTCGGATCAGTTTGTCTTGATTCAGGGAATATCGAGCTTCAGAAGTGATCATATCTACAGGACCTTTATTAATGTATTGTTTCATAGCAGTGAATAATTTAAATAAAGGTTCTCCGGCACATTCTCGCAAGAATTTGTGCAACAAAAATGTGAACCAGATGGAGAGCATTTTTTCAACGACGCTTTCAGTTCCTCTGAGTAAAAGTTTAGGGTGATTTTTACCCTGAGTGTATTTTTCAATTAAATCAGCCAATAAGGTTTCAATTATATCGGTGCAGTAATCCATATCATTGTGCAAGGTGATCATCAGCATAGACGCAATATAAACCCGATTTTTCATAGTGAAATTTTCATTTTCTTCCATCGTTCGAATGAATGTCAATAAGAATGTTTTATTCTTGATCAAATCGTAGAATAAATTCAATCCATCGGATCGGTTGGCAGGAGTTGAGGAATCATTGAGAAATAAGCTGTAATTTTCCATATCTGGGAATAAAATTTTCATCACGTTGGCACGATAAGTAAGAAATGGCAAACCTTCGACGTGATTTTCTGTAATCAGATTGGTCATTTCGGTTTGCAGTTCGACGAAGGCTTCTTTACATTCCGTAGCAACGCATAACTCCAGTCTGTTTATTTGATCTTGCATTTTTTTTGAAATCACCGATTGCGAGTATTTTTTGCGATAAACGTAACATAAAGTTACAATTAAACACATTAAAACCAATAAACTAAAAATTCCAATTCGTTGTAGACTGAGTGATGAAGTATCATTAGTTTGAGGGTGAAACTGCACAATAGTATTCACGTTGTTCTTTTTGTAGACAATTTGCGAAAAATTATTTCCAATTTGCACTGTAATATCTTCAATATTCTCATGGGAAAAATTTCCAAACTCGAATGTCTCATTTTTCAGCATGTAACAGATGAGCTTATCTTGAGATGAAGAATGCACTTCACATGTTTTGTTCGCTACTAACACTTTAAAATCAGTTCGTTGGCAAGCCGTGTTAATATTTTTTCCCTTGATAATAAAAAATATGCTTGTATCAAATTCACCAAAAATTGAGAAATTTTCAAAAACTGGATTAGGGTACAAGAGAAACATCTTGTATATTGTATTGTTGAAGTTGATTGGAGCTCCATTTTTGTCATCCGCGACAAGTGTAGAACTGAATTCTATAGGTTTGTCTGCACCTATTGAATTACTGTCAATTTTTGGTACACGAGGAGAAAGACAGGTTGCTATGGAACTGTTTTTAATTTCACACGTGATGTTATAAAATTGGTTTTTATTATATATATGCAACATTAATTTTCGAGACGGCGGCGTCAAGCTTAAATTCCGTAATAGAATTACAATTCCGCCAGCAGGAATGCCTTTTGGTTGTAAATTGTAACCATTTTCATCGCGTTGGAAATCGTGGGTGAAGTTGAATGGATCAGGAAATATATGAGTACTGTTATCGATTTTCAATGTAATGTTAACTTTTATCGAGGTGTATACTGGACTGGTGAGACACTTCAAGAATGTGGTATTGCGATATAGTAATGCACATGGTACGTTTCCAGTGAACACACTAACAGAACTTCCAGAATCCAAATGCTCTCCTTGAATTATTAGCTCGGTGCCGCCACACGAGGGTCCTTGTTTTGGAAAAAAGTCTTTGGTTTTTATATCGATAAATGTAAAATTTGCTTTTGACGTAACAAGTATTCCATTGACCAGGATTTCAACTGGTCCTACAGAAAGTTCTGACGCATTTGATTTCTTGGTATCGCAATAAATCTTCTTGAACGAATTTTCATGTCTGAATGATACGCAGGGGATGCCAGCTACTTTAATGTCAATGTTAATTTCGCCTTTAAATAGGTCAATAAAATTAAGGACTTCAATGGTAACTTGGGTACCCCCTTCCCAGGACCCATTTTTAGGATTAAAATCAGAAATTAGAGATAAAATATCACGAATCTTAATTTTATTCAATTTGTATTCGGTCATTGCATACAAATGCTCTTTTTTCGGATCAAATTGAAGGTCCGAATTTACGGGGGATCTTTCTTCGAGAACTATATCATTCAATTTCAACGCATCAGTTGTATTCACCAAAGCGATCAGGTGTAAATGCCCGGTATAGGTACCAAGGATCACCAATGTAAAATTAGCTTTTGATACTGCAGTGACTGCTGTCAAAAGTGTATTGAAAGTAATCACAGGAGTTGCCTGCACAGGTAAGTTCCCACCAAAAGGTGTATTAAAAGTTAATCCGCAGGAATTTGAATCATTAACGGGCTTTTTCTGCTTAAATTTCTCTTTTGATGAATATGTGTATTCTAGTCCGTGATCTTCTTTTCTTTCGTAGTAGTTTAGAATATTTTCAGAAAATTTGTCATTTATTGCCTTTAGAGAATACACGCACAATGCGCTTTCATTACTGGGCATATTTGATTCATTACCCGTAAATTGTTTGCTTTTAGAAAAAATCCCGAATAACACGTCGTCCTGTGTTGTAATACCTAATAATTTTGCAATATTAGAATTTGGTTTTGTAATAAATGCAGCTTGAGCTAAATTATATTCTTTTCCACGTTCACCAGCACATTTAATTGGGATTTCAGTATAAGAATTATAATGCTTATCTCGTTGGCATATTCTGATCAATTTTGATATGTATGGCGACGACTGGGTAGAATTCATTTGAGTAGTCAAAAAATAAATATAAGCTCCTGAACTAAACCCGTATACATAGTTGACAATATATTTCTTTCGAAACTGATAATGGAAAGAAATTTGTGCACTGGAATCACGAGAAACATTCGATTTACTGATCTGAAGGAATTCATCTTCTTTCAGAATTCTTGTAGCAACTGCAGGAACTTCCGATTGATCGCTTGTATGAGTAACTCCTACATACAGTGCAGGAAATGGATATTGTTCTGTCCATGTGTCATGGGCAAGGAATGCTACTGTTGATGCATTTGGATCGCTCGCTGCCACTGATATGTTCCCTGTGAATATTTTATTCAGTGGATTTTCAATACTCGTATTATAGATATCGCATGAACTTGGAGAATAGCTTCCACATGATATTAATCGAGATGTGTTGTAATCCAAAACGAGTATTTTGTTATAATTCTCGGGTTTTCGTAAACAACAAAGTTTGGAATTGGAACACTCGACTGTAGGGCATGTAATTAACTTTTTTTTCAACTTCAAATCTGAGGATAACTGATAGAGACGATTTACCGCACCGATAAACACCCATCCTTCTTTTTTATCCACAACCAAGTGGTTAAACTTCTTTCTATCTGCATCCGAAAAGTTCTCAAATTCGTCTGCTAAGCATTTAGCTATAACATTTAATATTAAATATAATGTTAAAACTATCATACGAGGCTGAGATTTATCAAAAAAATACATGTTTGTTTTTTCTTGGATGTCTTTTTTCATCCAGAAGACAATTTTGATTTTTCAATTTTCCACGATCATAAGTTCCCAGTCAAAAGCCGGTATTTTCCTTGATTGTAAATAAACGTAGGTAAGTATCTGAAATCAGTGCATGAAATATGTAAAAACTGTAACTCACTTTAAAACTTATCTCGAATCTGATGCCCCTTCAACTTTACTCAATACTCTTCACTCTTTTCAAGAAGTGAAATTAATTAATTAATTTTTTAACAATTGAATAAGCAACTACAACTCTAATAATATTAAAACAGTGGGTGCATCAGTAGGTACTTATTATAATAAAAGAAACTCTATTCATCAGTGACGTAGGTACTGAAGTTCGCATATTAAGACCGGGGCTGATTTCAGAATTTTCGACTTAATTTTTGAAAAATATCAGATTTTTTGAAAAATTTCGACTTTTCTAAAATCTTGAGTGAAAAAAAAATTCACAATCCACGCTGTTATTATAATTATACCCATGCAATTTAACGTCAAAAAAATGATAATATTTACTACCTGGACGAAGCAAGGGGTAAAATTTTTACAAAAAAAATCGTATCAAAACTGGAAAAAATTTATATTTATCGAGCCTTTTACAGGGTATCTTCAATTTCATGGGATGCTGGCGCGGACTTATATTGATTGAACCCAAAATTAAGCAAAATAACTTCACGGAAAGACCTGAATATTATCAGAAAATATGGACTTACTTGGTAATTTAGTCCAAATTGTGCGAGGACAATTTTTTTTAAAGAATTTATTAGGTATAGAAGCGAAACTTCCAAGAAATTCCTTTTAAATTGTAAAAAAATTCCAAAATTCTCAGACTTTTCCAGATTTTCTTTTCCAAAATGAACAATTTTTTTGAAAATTCCATTCTTGAGCTAGCTGTAGGTGAGTTGACTCCCGAAGAAATATTTTTGTAAAAATATAGGAGAATTGATTTCCACATTTTTTTTCATTATGTACGAATTGATTCCCCTTTATTTGGGAAGGGATGTAAGAATTGATTCTTATTTTTTGGCAGATATGAATTGATTTCCAATTATCCACTCTCAACCTCTTCGTATTGATTGAAGTGTTCGTTAAGGGAAGATATTACTTCATTGGAATTTTCACTTTAAATAGTTCACATAATTATGATTTCGTTCTTGGTCGAAAGAAACGAGGATAAAGCTTTAAAAAATTGGATGTAATATGACAAAAAAATTCTTCTGATGCAATTCATCTCTTATACCTCCCTTTTTGAAACCACTAATATTTGTGATATTGGAAAATATTTTTAATAATCATTGAATTTTGCAGGTGAATTCCAATAATAAAAAAACTTCTAGGCGATTACCTACTCCCTCTTATGGATAAATCGGCTCTAGAGGCATGGAGATAACTTAGCCAACCTCCTCATGGTATCTCCTAGGTAACGCTAATAGGCCGAAAGAGATTCAGCTGAAAGAAATGGGGAATCAGTTCCCCACTTTTCTGAATTTTGGAATCAACTCACCAGCTCCCGGGATTACAAAGCCATGTCAAAAAAAAAAAAATCAAAAAAAACGAGGCATAACAAAAGAAGATTCGAAAAATAGGTAATACGGTTTTTCACAGAACTTCTTGCAATGTAAAGTTATTTAATATAATTAGGTATTTAAACAAACTGAGGGGAAAATTTTTTACGAAAAATCACACTGGAACCCAAAAAATTGTAATTTATTGAACATCTATCTAGCAAGGCTTTCCCAATCTCATGTAAGGCAAAACGAATTTGTACAAGATAGCAACCAACGATGTTACAGTATTTGTTTCTCCAATACTTGAAATTGCCAGTAAGAAATGGAAAATGATTCGAAAATTTCAAGTAATTACAAATAGCATTCAAGTAAAAATTAATAGATAAATTTCATTACAAACAAAAATTAATCAGCAACTTACCTCGAGCTAGCCGAAAGAAGAATTATAAAAATCGCAAAAATATTTAGTAATAGAGAAGTAATACATAAATACATTCGAATATGAATAGTTCAGATGAAATATCAGAAGTAGGTAATTTGAACGCGAAAAATATTTCAAAGCGATACGAGTTAGCTGGAATTTCTGAAAGGAAATTGACACCATGCTCAGTTGTTATTTACTTTAATAATGAAAAATAATCAATCACCGCTGATAATCGCAATACTCCGAATAAAGTTGAATAATTTTCGAATAATTTTATTTATGTAGAATAGATGGGTCATGCAAAAATCAGAATTAATTTCTATATTAAGTATTCGTCTGAAACAGCACGGTGATAGCGAATATGTACCTACTCGTATGTAGGTAATTTACCGAAATCAAGGATAGGTTCATTAGAGTGGAACGAAAAAAAGTCCTAATTTTAAATATTGGAGTAATAATTTATTTTGAGTAAGAGACTTGTCAAAGCAACTGTTTAAACCTCTTGCAGAGAGTGAAAAGAAATAACCAATTACGATAAAAAGGTTCAAATGAGGTGCAGAAACTGAAATCGTACCTTTTTTCAGAAAAAGGCAGAGCGTTTCCAACAAGTAAAAGTACCAAAGTGGCGGAAAATTCCGTTTTTTTTTTTTTTTTGAAAATGACCCAACTTTGAAGTTGTTTAGCCCTTCACCTTTTGTACACAGGAGTTGAAAAAATGTTTAGGAAAGTTTTCACTCAAAGTAAACCATCTTACTAAATTTCGTCAAAATGTTTTTTTTTTTTTAATCCACTCCAAGATGGCTCATTCCACGTCAACTCGACCAGATTTTGATCTTGGGTCTTTTGATTTCAGTCAAAAAAATTTATGGAATCCTTTCAAAGGTCTAATGGAAGAATCGACGTCATTTTGATCCTAATCTTTCAAGAGAACGGGAGGGGGGTAATTTGAGATAGTTGTAATTTGGGATTTTTTGCAAGACGGCTCAACTTTTAAGGTTCATATCTCGAGGTTTTTGGATTCGAGATGAGTATGTTTGTGCGATTTTGTAGAGAATTGGCAAAAAATTTGAAACAAATATTCACAGTTTGAAAAAATTGAAGGTAAACTTTTTAGGAAAGCTCTTGAAATTTGAAAAAATTACTGTAAAGAAAACTTTTTAGATGCTTGAAAAAAAAGTTCAAAATTATGGGATCTCAATACTCCCAGAAGTGACAAGAGTCCTCTCCTAACTTTTGGCAAAAATTCAAAAAAATGGAAAAAGTAAAGTAAAATATCGATTTCTGATAATTCAAAGGTGCCTAATTCGAATTCGAGTATGTGGTCAGTTTTTTCATCCAACTTTTGTGACGACCCCCCCTCCTCCTCCCTGATGAGGTCAAAATTCAACAAAATGAAAAATGAAGTGTGACATATCGTTTGTTAAAATTTCAAGGGTGTTGAATTTGAATATTTTCTTAATTTTTGGATTTGACTCTTTGGTGCCTCCTTAGCCCAACCACTAGTTATCAAAAAAATGACAAATATATTATATTTTTTCAATGGGTCGAAAAAGTAAACCGATAATCGAACTTATCATCATCAAATTAGTGGAAATTGATAAGCCAGCCACACGTAATTTTCATTTTTCTTTCATTCGTTTTCTCAAAATAATAAACAATATCAATGTCAAATCCCAATGATCACCCGCAATGGATAAATTTCTGGTCAATATAGGGTGAAATTTTCAAGTCTTTTTCTAGTATAGGTAGACAAAATATTTTAATTGGACCTCCCCAACAAAAATATAAAACAATCCGTTCTAAAACGTAGGTACAGGATGTTTCTCAGTTTCTGTAAAAAATCGTAAATTTTCTCGGTAAATCAAACTCAAAATTAAAAATAGTACAAGTTCAATTTTTGGACACGAATTTTCTTTATATTTAATAAAATATGATCAAATAAATTGTCTATTTAGCATACGATATGGATAAACTTAGAAGTAAGCGTAAAAAATTAAACCAGAGGGATACACTATTTTGACAACGTGATACCAATAGATTTTTTCAAGTTACATTTTATTTTTAAAAAAAACTGCGTTTTAAAAACAATTCAAAAGTTAATAAGTTTATGTCAAGATTACCCCATACCAAAAAAAAAAATCACAACCCACAAACCTCATTTTTCTCTATAATGCAGTTCACCATTTCAAATCAAATCGACAATACTTAGTTCAGTTAGAATTAAAGTTTCATAAAATAAAGCCACCTACTCATTTTTTTTAGACTTGATAAGTCTCAAAATTATTACGTATTACAAATTTACAAATGACAGATACAAATAAATGTTGACTTATTAAGGGCACCAAATTTTAAAAATGCTCCAAATCAAACCAAAAATCACCCCGTGGAAAAATCGTATCGCTTCAGAAGAATTTTCATAATTGAATCAATTCAGAATGAATTTTGAGATTATTCTGAGTTGAGAGTATTAGAATATAAGGTTACCTCCTCTACCCCCAATAGACTTAACTCCCAAAAGTAGAAAAATACACCAAGCAATTCGTGTAAGTAAAAAAAAAAAAATTAAAATACATACAATAAATATAAAATTATAAAAATCAGGTACTTAACACATAGAAGAGTAAGTAGGTATCCAAGCGAATAAAAATTTAAAAAAAAAACACAGATAAATTAGGAATTATAATCAATCGCCATAATTTTCATTAATTCCTCGAACTTATCAGCCAACAAATATCTCTGAGAAACTTTATCGTCTCTCAAGGCAGTCATCAATTCATTCTTATATATCTTCATATACTTATACAATTCAAAACTTGAGGCATTCGTATTGAAATCGTTGGAACGTCTCAGTAATTCTTTGGCAAACATTATTTTCGCATGTTTACGTGATACAACGTACATTGCCTTAATATCGCCATAATACTTCTTGACCCATTTTTTGTACGTTGGTATATCCTTCGCGTATAATAATTTCGTTGTAGGCGAATCTTTACCTAAATTATGGTCAGCTGTTGAGCAAGAGTCCATAAAAGCCTGAGCTACTACACTGAGACTAGAATCAATAATGTCGGATTTATGCACATCGAATAAAAAATTCGGATTTTTGATCAAGTTAACCCAGAATCGTAAAGGTAAACAGTTATTTTTCCATGTGTGCACAACTTCCGGATCAGTGATACCACGTTGCATGGCTTGATCATCCAGAAAATCGAATATATACTTGATGGCGGTAGGGAAACAATCATTTTGATTCGTTTTCATTAGTATGGTCTGGAATAAATCGTCGACATATCTCTGCAAAGTGACTTTGGTTGCTAATACTCTAGTTAGGTAGATTTCAGATACCATTTTATAGCTGTCACTATTTTTTGCACAGTCATTGTCTGCATTATAAGGCTTGATTAGATGCCATTCCCTAAAATAAGATTCATTGTCTCGTATTAATAAGCTTTCTGATCCTGATAATTGCGGTTTAACACAACCATGTCTGAGTAATGAACGAGTATTGACTTCTGATGTTTTTTTAAAAGATTCGTCCGATGATGTGGATAAAGTATGATAATGTTTATGTTGCATGGATATAAAAGTGAACTTGGCACCATCAGGAACTCCATAATGATGCAATGTATTTTTCCGTTTCCATTCTCCTTCAACTTTAGAACTGGTATCATTATCGTACAAAATCTTACCGTTCAATGTACCACTCATCCATTTTAGTTCTAATTTTGATACATCTGGGCACTTGCTGTGCCCAATGGAACGAAAAATAACATCCAAAGCCTTCTCTTTGACTTGGGTAATCGTATCGCAATCTAATACAGTAACCGGTACCTTTTCTTTAGCTGATTTCAATCCAATAACCATTGCGGTTTGTTGGGAGATACTGACATTGATCGTGATCGAATGATAATCAATATGATGCCGAATGAGTTTTTCTTGATTGAGGGAATATCGAGCTTCAGAAGTGATCATATCAACAGGACCTTTATTGATGTGCTGTTTCATAGCTGTGAATAATTTGAACAAAGGTTCTCCAGCACATTCCCGCAAGAAATCGTAGAGCAAAAATGTGAACCAGATTGAAAGCATTTTTTCAACGACGCTTTCAGTTCCTCTGAGTAAAAGCTTAGGATGGCTTTTACCCTGAGTATATTTTGCAATCAAATCAGCCAATAAGGTTTCGAGGATATCGGTACCATAATCTATGTTATTGTGTAGCGTGATCATCAGCACGGATGCGATATAGACTCGATTCTTCATGGAGAAATTTTTATTGTTTTCTAATGTTCGGATGAATGTCAACAGGAATGTTTTATTTTTAATCAAACTGTCAAGTAATTTGGGTGTTTTGACTGAGGATGAGCTTTCATTGAGGAATAAGCAGTTATTTTCCATTTCAGGGAATAAATTTTTCATCACATAGGCACGGTAATTGAAAAATGGTAAGCCATCGATGAGATTTTCTGCAGTCAGATGGGTCATTTCGGTTTGCAGTTCGGCAAAGGCTTCCTTACATTCTGCAGCTACGCATAATTCTAGTTTGTTCATTCGTTCTTGCATTTTTCTCGTGCTGACTGAGAATTTTCTTCGGTGGAAACAGCACGTTGCGATGATTATGAATGTCAGGACCAGCAAACCAATAATGGGGATGAGAAGTAAATACATTGTGGGAATACCAGCTATTTTAGATTGCCAAAAATTAGACAGGTTGCTGGTAATAATAACCGTTGGTTTTGAAATGTCTTCGCGAGGAATGTCAAACATACGAATGCTCTCATCTATTTTCACGGTAATTTGACCTTGAATATTGGCAGCTGATAGATTGGCGTTACATTGTATTTTATCCGATTGGTTGGAAAATATTTGGCATGATACATTTCCTATGATAACGCTGATAGAATTTCCAGCATTCAAATGTTCTCCTTCAATGGTAAAGTTTGTAGTATTGGTGGTGAGTTCTTTAAAAGAAACTTTTGAAATTTTTGGATCAACAAATTTGAATTTTGTCCCATTTGCCACACGTATCCCATTGATAAAAACTTCAATTTGTCCATCGTGTACTTTTGAGGCATTTGAATTAGTCGTACTGCAAACTATTTCTGATGAATTTAAGTCATGCTCATATGAAATACAAGGAATACCAGCGATTTTTATCTCTAGATGATTTCCTATAAATAGGTTTCCAAAATTTTTGATCCCAATAGTCACATTGGTTCCACCTTCCCACGGTCCTCTGTCAGGACTGATGTATGAAATTGATGGTAAATGATCACGAAACTTAATTCTAGTCAACAAATGTTTGGTCATCGCATACAAATACTCATTATTCTTATCAAACTGCAGGTCTGAATTTACTGAAGATGTTTCGTTGAGAGCTATATCCTTTAATTTCCATGCTGTAGTGGTGTTTATCAAAGCGAACATCTGTAAATATCCGCTATATGCACCAACGATCACCAATGTGAAATCAGTTTGCGAAACTGCAGTGATGGCGGTCAAAAGTTTATCAAAAGCTATTAAAGGTGTTGTTTTTACAGGGATTTCCCCACCAAAAGGTAAATTCAGAGCTATTCCACAGGAACCAAGACTAGAACTCTTCACGCTACATTTTTCTTTTGGTAATATATATTCTAATCCACGATCTCCTTTTCCAAGATAACAATTTTGAATATTTTCAGTAAATTTGTCGTTTATTGCCTTTAGAGAATACATGCACAATGCACTTTCACAACTAGGCTCATTACTCAATGGTTCTTTGCTTTTAGAGAAGATCCCGAATAACACGTCGTCCTGTGTTGTAATACCTAACGATTTTGCCAACTCAGAACTTGGTTTGATGATAAATGCAGCTTGAACTAAATTATATACTTTTCCATCTTTACCTGCACATTCGATCGGGATTTCAGTATAAGAGTTATAATTTTCATCTCGCTGGCATATTCTGATCAATCTTGATATGTATGGCGATGATTGAGCAGATTTCATTTGAGTTGTTAAAAAGTAGCTGTACGACTCTGAACTGAATCCATACACATAGTTGACAATATATTTATCTAGATAACTACTATTGAAGGAAATCTGCGCACCGGTAGAAAATGGCTGTGCTTTAGTAGGAAATGAGGAATCTGATTTAGAAGATGAGGAATTTGATTTGATTACCTGAAATGATTTTTTTTCTTCGAGGCTTCTCGTAGCAATTGCAGGAATCTCTGGGTTATTTTTTGTATATGTTACAGCCACGCACAACGCCGGTGTTTTTTTATTATTATTATTTCCCTGCATTATAGGGTCTGGAATAATGAATGCCACCGTTGATGTTTTTGGATTGCTTGCTGTCACTGGTTCAAGTTTTGGTGGCATTTGATCCATGGAATCTTTGAATATTTTATAAATTTCACAATAACCTTGAAAGAGGCTTCCGCAAGATATCAATCGGGAATTTTCGTAATCCAAAACGAGTATTTTATTGTAATTATCTTCGGTTCTTGACGAATCAAATATTGGAATCGTTGAAAGATTTTTGTTTACGCGCAAATCTGGAAATAACTGATAAAGACGATTTACTGCACCGATAAACACCCACCCTCTATCTTTATCCACTACCAAATGGTTAAACTCGTTGAATGGATCAGAAAATAATTTTTCATCTTCTACAGGCGATTCTGCCACATTCTTTGTAATTAAACATAACATAAGAACTAACCAACGAAAAGAGAATGGATCAGCTAAACTCAAGCAGCATTTCGTTCGTGAATACATTATTTTGAATACGGGAAAACTATCAGGACTTTGGTAGTTGAATTTATGAAACTTTTCATTCTTAATTTTCCATGACTGCATTCAGAAAGGAGTAATTCAGGTATTTCTTGATCATAAATTATAACAGATAGGTATCTGAAATCAACGTATGAAGCATACGATGAAAATTGAATCATCAATGCATAATTTTAAAACGATTCGACACAGTTTTTGCTGATTATAAGCATCAGGGACGTACCGATAAGGGGGGAGGGGGGAGCTTCCCCCCCCCGAGAAAATTTTTTACTTGTAAGTTGGGAAAATTGAGCAATTCAACACATCAGTTGGGAAAATTGGGCAGTTGGGAATTAGTCACTTTATCGACTGAAAATTCATCAATTTCCCAACTGAAAATGTATCATTTTTCCAAGTTGGAAATCAATAAAATTTTCACTTGTTAGTTTAAAAATTTTTCGCCCTCGCTTCGCTCGGGCATGAACAAAATCATTAATCCAACAAACTATTTCAAGTAAAAACAGTGTTGAAGAAGGCTCCTTTTATTCATTCCCCTGAAAATACTCTTGATCTGATACTCTGTGTTTTTATTCTCAATTTTACGCTCCCAAAAAAGCTTTCAACACCATTGATTGTGAATATCTAATGGCTACATTCTTACCCTCTCCCTCTCAAATTACATCAAATAAGAATTTTGAAAGCCTTAAAATAAGAAAAAATGGCTTTTTTAAGCATTAAAAATATAATTTTTTCAAAGCTTCACCCTCGCTTCGCTCGGGTATTAATTAAATCATATTTAGGTGCATTATTTGAGGCGATAGCGCCAAAAAAGGTTCCTTTTTACTCATTCTTCATAAAATTGTTCTGGTATTTCAAGTTGCATCCATTTTGAGTTGGGAATTTCATGAATTCGAGTTGGGATTTTCATGAGACCTCCCCCCCTGGAAAATGCCTTCGGTACGTCACTGATAAGCATTCATTTAAGAGGTGAAATTAATCCATTCATTTTTATTTTACAAGCGTTTTTTTCAGTTGCAGATCATGGTTACGGTCCATTAAGATTAACATTTCAAATGAAATGTTTTAGTGGTGAAATGTAAAATAGGAACTGTTCTGGCTATATCGAAATACAATTTAGCAAACAGTTTGGATTAAAGGGTGCACAATTTGGGTTTAAAATTACGCATGCAGAACTTTGAATAGCATTTAAAAATTCGTTCCTGAATAATTCGAATTGATCATTTTATCATCTCGCCAAAACAAATAGATGTTTTGTAATGAAATTGAATAGTAAAAAAATGTGCTAATCGATATTTCTCGATATAAAAGAACGGATTTGCATCATGATCTTCGAAGATATTATCAAAGCACATGATGAAACTCCAATCGTTTGAAATTTTGGGTAGATATCTAGAATTACATAGTTTGGAAACACCCGCGATTAAATTTACACAGGATATGCATCACTGCATCAAACACGAAAATAACTTTTAAAAATGCAAAAGACCAAAAGTTTCTTGTTTGTGAGTCTTCAGTGTGGGGGGGGGGTCATTCAAAAATGTTTAAGACTCTATTTTGCGGCGCCAAAAGTCAAAAACATAAATTTTTATATACCCAAAGTGAACGCACCCCGTATAACTCGATCTGACGTCATTTTTACGTAATTTATGTGCAAAAAAACGAACAGCGTGCAACATCGTTCAATTGAAGTTGAAAGTACTCGTACATATGGAAGTATGTAGTTTGCACATTTTTTTACTTTTTGATTAACTGATTTATCATGGTAGGTGTAAAATTTCAGAAGGATGAACAAATAATCGATTAAAGTTTGTCAGGAACGAAAAAATCTGATTGGTTGTCATTTTGTTTACATATCTAAATGACTTCAAATTCAAGTATTATGTACCGATACCGACTAACGCAAGGTGAACGGAACTCAATGTACCGCTGATACGGCCATTTTTTCCACAAATAAAAACCAACTTTAAATCATTCGGAAAACAAGAATCTGATGAAAATCAACTAAGAAATTGTTTATTTTAGATAATGATCGAAAACTATACAAATCACTGGAGCAGTCACGAAGTCATGAATTATTTACGATCACCGTCGTCTTTTTTTAAACTCACGAATAGAGCATAATTAATTCATGAAGATAATTTAACCAGAAAATTACCAAAAATTTTGTTAAATACCTATATATGTCTTTATTATAATTTTTTTACATAAATACTCAATGTCATAAATGTAGATTTTGTCAATTAATTTGAAAAATTTTCAAACTCATTGATGTTACTATGTTTGTCCCCCCTCCCCATTTTTCTAGCTAGTTATCAGTTAAAATTGAAAAATCAGCAAACAAAATACATATTTACGTACGAATGAATGGATAAATTTCAGCACAAGGTTAAAATAAGTCAGCAACATTACCAAAGAAAGCAATCTAAAGATATCTGACAAAAAATTTTACATACCTTTCAAATTGAAAAAAACGCACAACAGGTAGATCGTTATTTGTATAAAAAAATTACACAATGGCAAAATTTTCAACGTTATTATTTTCAACACAGATACTTATTACACGAATTAAAAGAAATTTTCAAATGAAACATCTAATTGGTATTACGTAGGGCCGTATCTATTTTCAAACCAACAACGGAATGAATCATTTTGATGATAGAGAATTACCCAGATAAAAAAATCCACATAACTAATAGCACGGAGAAAACGCCAGCGCAGCCACCATTCCGAAACTTATTTCGCACATAGGCGTCATCAAACACTTCATGATGTTTACGAAAAGAACTTCGCATAAATTTGTTGCGGAATGCGAATTTGTAGGTATAAAGAAAATTACATCCTAATTAAATTTGAATGATTTTTTACACTTTTCCATAACTTGAGCATTGAAAAAAATTTACATTAGATATGATAAATTTTTGTAGACAAATGAACAAAATCTAGGTACCTACACAAAGTCCAATGCAAAAGAAATTTTTAGTAGGGATTCATTACGTGAAAATTCGTATTCTGCATCAAATTTACACTAACTCAAATTCCGAACAATTATCGTGCAAAAAAAGTTACAAAATGGTGGCTACACTGAGGTTTTTCCCGTGCTATAATTATGCTACACAGTATCACGATGTTCTGAATAGGTACTGAATCATCATTGAAAAATTCCGAAGAATTCGTAGAAGAGAACACAGCTACACGTGAGGAAACACCCTTGTGAAAGTCTAAATTGTAAGAGGGTTACAATTTGAAAAATCTCAACGAATCAGATTGAATGTGAGATTCGAGTCCAAACGCAAGATGCTTAATCAAAATATTTCACTGATATGAATTTTATAGGATAAATATTTGAAATTAAAACCGATTTCCAGGTACGATTCTGCGATCAAAATTTGGGGATGGGAGGAAGAGTGAAAATGAGACGTTTGTGGATTGTTATTGCGTGAAAATTTTAAATATTTTAAATTATGATTAGTGATTTCTCGCAAACAAAATTTTTGCTTTTTTCAACATCATTGCTGGTTTTTAGCGTTCCTTCTTAGAAAAATTACACACCAGTGGAAGAATTACCAAGAAGGCCGACATTCTTGTACAATTACAATTATTTCATTAGAAAAGTATAACTATTTTTATATTTTCATACCTACGTAATTTTGAAAGGTCAGGAATTTGACTATTTCTTCCGAAAATTTTTAACAAATGGAAATATTATTTTAAAGTTTAGATTTTTTTCATTAAGATTTCTGATTTTTTCACAGGCTGAATTTTTCAGAATGATTCTACCAAGGTGAAATATATGTTATTCGACCAACGGAGATTTTTCTCTTCTAACGAAAACTTATTTTGTGCAGTTAAAAGTAATCTTTTGATTCATAATAAATATCATGGCTACCTGAATTTTTTAGTGTTTTCCCTACAAAAAAATTTTCAGTAATCAATTTCTTTTCGATCTTTACTTACTATTACTAAAATTAAAATGATGAAATAAACAAATGGAAAAACTAAAATCTAATTCACATTCCGCAAGCCAAATCATGCTTCGTTTTCTATTTAAGCAGAGTCCATTTACGTACTTCAAATTTCATGATTCATTTCCCTACTTATTCATTCGGAACTTTTCACTTCATGAACGTTTTAGGTATATGAGAATCATTTCATGTTAATTCGTTCACTGAGTGGAACGTGGCGTCAGCGATTTTTTTCATACGAGGGCAGGTGGTTAGCTGGGTATGCTAATGACGAATGGCGCAAAATGGACCTATCTTATTCTTTTTGGGAGGGCAGTCATTAACGCTCAAGTTTTGAGGTAAGGTTGGAAATGGTCGATAACTTGACATTTATGATAGGAAGAAAGTTTAAACTTTTTCTAATGAGAGTATCTAGGGCTTTTGAAGAGCTTTTCAGCGATTTTTAGAAATAAGTAGTGTTGCCCCTTTTTAAAATACCACACATTATTCCAAAATTATAGGTATAGGTACATTGTACAACTTTTTGAATTGAGTAACATATTAAAAAAATGAAATGACGTTATAAAATATCAAAATTCATTTAAAAACATAATTTTTTATCCAAGCGTTGAAAATTTACTAAATTGGTTCCATTACATTGCTTTTACCACATCTTGATTAAATGATGATTATTAAAAATTAGACTACAAAACTATTATTTTTCATCAAATGATTCTTAATGTAGTGTTCTGTAATCTGTATGAGTAAGTAGGCTTTTATCACCTTGTCCCTTCAACATTGATTAGCGGTAGAATTTGAATTTTCAACGTAGATATTTAAGAACATGAAAATTATTGAACTAATTAGGTTTCTAGTTATGAACGTTATTTTTGATTTTTAATGATATCTGCATTTCAATGTAGGATAGCTATATTGAAGGTGAAAAATGACAAAATCCTACTTATATAGTACATGTCATTTTTCGAGTTTTAGGGCGAGATGCAAATTTTCTACTTAAACCAGAATTTTCTGGTCAGATCAAAATTTTCAAATATTGGGGGTGGAGCAAGTTGCACCCTGACCCCTTTTCAATTCAGCTCTAATCATTGGATGTATGACTCAAAACAAAATTATTTCATTTTCTAGAGTTTATCAAGTTGGAAAATATTCAAAACTCGATAATTCTCATTCTCAACTCTCAAGTATTCTTGTACGCAGGAATCATTTTAACGTTTCACATAAATTTAAATTTTTATTCCCACATAATGAAAATTACAAATAAAGAAACATTTTAATCGTCAAAACCCTGATAAGTAAATACAGCTTAAATAATTTTTTTAACCCCAATAGTTTAAACTTGAAAAATATAAAAAAAGAATTACAAAGTGAATCTTTTATGTAAAAATAAAGTTTTCTCTTAAAAAAATATACCTGCATAGATAAAGCAATAGACTCGGATGAAGGTGACATATTAGCGGAATGGAAGGCATCCCCAATTCTTGATGCAAATAACTAGTCCCTAATTAGCCACTATTGTACAAAAGTTCATCATAATTTCATAAAACATGATCAAAGTACAATTTTGAATTCATTGTGTATGCTGCAGATTCTCTCATCCATCTCAGAATATTCATTTTTTCTAATTAGGATCAAACAAGATCAGAATTTACAGTTGTGGCATTCACAATCAATACTTCCTCCAGTTTATTAGCAAAATCGTACTTTTGGGAAGACTGATCTTCCCTCAACGCAGTCATCAGCTGTCCTTTGTATTTCACCGCATACTTATACAATTCATATACTGCCGCGTTTGTGTTAAAGTCCATGCAGTGCAGCTGCGACTCTTTCCCTAACAAGGCACTCATGTCATCACGAGAAACAGCTGGCATAGCTTTAATATCCGCATAATATTTCTTGACCCATTCTTTATAAAATGGTATATCTTTGGCATACAATAATTTAGCGGTAGGCGAATCCTTACCCAAACGATTTTCTGTAATCGAGCAAGAATCCATAAAAGCTTGTGCTACAACACTGAGACAAGCATCGATAATATCTGATTTACAGATATCAAACAAGAAATCCGGGTTTTTGATTAAATTCACCCAAAATCGTAAAGGCAGAGAGTTGTTTTTCCATGAGTGCACAATTTCAGGATCACTGATACCATGTTCACGAGCTTGATCATCCAAAAAATCAAACATATACTTGATGGGTATAGGAAAACAGTCGTTTTGACGGGTTTGACTCAGAATAATTTCAAACAGGTTGTCAACAAATTTTTGCAATGTGCCTTTGGTGGATAACAATCTTGTGAGGTAGACCTCAGACACCATATTATTTCCATCATTACATGCGTGACTGTCATAAGGTTGATTTGGTTTCACCAAATGCCATTCTTTATAATATCCTTCAATATCTGGTACTGATATATATCTTGCCCTGTAGATTTTTGGAGAAGCACACTGTATTATGGTTGATTTGAGGTTCTCACAAGCGGGTCGTTTTACTTCATCATTATTAGTTGATCTAGGAGGTGATACTGGATTTAAATCTTTTTTAATCAATACTAATTGAAGCATGCTGCCATCTTCGATTCCATAATGATTCAATGTGTTACGTCTCTTCCATTCGCCTTCAATTTCTGAAGATAAATCATTATCATATAAAATCATATTGCCAGATAGTTCAGTCACTGATTCTAAATTCATTTCTGATGGTTTTGGTCGTTTGCTGTAATTTATAGAAAAATATATACCATTCACTGCTTTCTCTTTGGCTTGCGAAATAGTATCACAATCCAGCATTCTAACTGGCACATTTTCCGCAGCTGATCCTAATCCAGTATCAGAGGCAGTTTGTTGTGATACACTCACATAGACAGTTATGGAAGTATAATCAATGTGCTGTCGAATGAGTTTGCTTTCATTTAAAGAATATCGAGCTTCAGAAGTAATCTCATCGATTGGACCTTTATACACTTGTTGTTTTATACCTTTGTACAATACAAACAATGGTTTTCCAACACACTGCAGAAGAAATTTATGAAGCAAGAAGGTAAACCAAGCTGACATCATTTTCTCAACGACAGTTTCACTTCTTCGGAACATCATTTTGGGTTGACTCATACGTTTCATGGATTTACCAATTGCAGATGTAAGCAATACTTTGATGACATCTGTGCAATATTCCATTTCATTTTGTAAACTTATCATCAGCATGGATGCAAAGTAAACTCTATCATTCATGGAAAAACTTTCTTCACTTTCCAATGTTCTAATAAATATTAAGAGAAAAGGTTTATTCAAAATCAATTGGCTGAACAACCTCAATTCTTTTTTTTTGTTGGTCAATTCTGGTTTATCACAAAGTATTGTAGAATGGTCAGCAATGTTGGGGAACAGGATATTCATCACATATGTGCGATAATCCCAGAAAGGTAAACTCTCTGGCATGCCACTTACTCTGGAATCTGATATTTCAGTTTGCAGTTCAGCAAAAGCTTCTTTGCATTCGGCTGCCACACATAACTCTAGTCTATCTATTTGGGCTTGTACAGTTTTCCTCATTCTGCTTTTTATAAACATCCTGTATAATAAAATTGATGCAGGGACAATAAAAATCAAAACACTGATCACTATTACTGCCAAACAAAAATAAGAGTGTTCAGTATGATTTATGATTGGTGTGCCCCAGTCAGGCTGGTAAATACGGTCACAATATAAGATGAATCTGGGATATTTTTGTCTTATAGAGACACCTCGTTCACTATCGTTCCAGTAATTCATATTTATCGAATAACGTGAAAATTTTGGAATCCACGAGTTTGGAGAACAATTTTCAAGTTCAGGAATAGCGGGTGATAAACAAGTCAATACGAATTTCTCTCGTTTGTCACGGTAACATTCACCTGTATAAGATTTGATCGAATTGCTTACACTTGAATCTAAAGTTACTTTAATGAATGCCTTATTCAGTGTGTCTAAATTGAAATCGGATATCAGTATTTTAGTACCTCCATGTGGATCACCCTTGGGAACAAAATCACTACCGGGCTCCAATGGTGAATTGACAGCAGTGTACTCATAGCTTTGTTCAAGGATTCGAATATTACCATCGAATTTCACAATAACGTCACCTTTGAATGTCTGCCTTGCTGCAGTTGTCAAGCATTTCAATGTGTTAAAAGTTTTTTGCAACACCATACATGGTAAATCATTGATGAATACTTTGACAATACGGCCTGCATTCATGTTTTCACCTTCAATGGTAAGTTTGGTATCACCAGTCCGGGGTCCCTGCTTCGGAGAGATGCCAGTGATTTTTGGATTTACGATTGTATAATTATCACTTGATTTCGAAATAGTGTTTTTTATGTGTATTTCAACCGGACCTGTAACATTTTTTAATGATATTGATGGGTTTCCATTCATTATACAGTTAATTATATTTTTGGATGTCCCCAAGTTACTCAATGGTATGCAAGGAACACCAGCTACAATAATGGCATTTTTGATTTCCTCAAATGAATAGTCAGGTTTAATGTTACGTATTGTAAGCTGAGTACCGCCTTCAAATGGTCCTTTTTTAGGAAAGAAGTACAATGAAGATGAATTTAAAGTTTTCTCTATACGGATACACTCTTCTGAATATGCGGACCATCGGCTTTCAAAATCACAATGGTTTGTATTGTTACACCAGATACATTTATAGTTTTCCTTGAAGGTTAAACATGATGATAAATCATTAGCCATGTGTCTGCACTTGTACACTGTTAGAAGCATTTTCCCGGGATTATCTATGAAGACCTTGAACTGGTCTGTATGTATTTCAAATTCCACTGTAATATTCGATATGTGTTGTAAATATGTAAACTCCATATCCGCACACTCGATTATAGGATCCTTCCAACTAGCGTTTACTTTATGCACTTCATTTTCGATTATGAATTGACAATAGAATTTGGTTGTATTAGGAAAGTAATGGAAATTATGAGTTTGGGCTTTAATACTCTGCGCAGTGTCATCTGAAATGAGTGATAATTCACCAGGAATCAAGTTAATGGATGGACAATCATTCTGTGAATCAATCAGGCCGTTTCTTATGGTTCGTTGGGAACAGCTGTAGGTCATACGGTTCACACAGGTATTTTCTTCCACACACCAGTAGCATTTTGAAAAACCCACACAAGATGAACAGAAAGTGAATGCATTACAGTCATAAAATTTGTATTTTTTGTGTACAAGATCTATAATGTTGGTTGTCTGGATGAATAACATTGCATTGATTTCTGTTTTTCCTTTTTGAGTTGATGGTACAAGTTCTTTTTCAGGAGTGGGGCAAGTTATCTTATTTTCCATTCGAGTTCCATTAGTAATTAAAAGTCTATTTGAGATGGCAAATCTGCAGAAAAAATTGTCTTTGAATGGTGGCAAATTTTCCACAGTTGATACTATATTGGTAATTTCATGTAATGGGGCAATTTCTGGATCAATCTGACTGATTGAAAGTCGGTCATGAAGATCATAAGGAACCCACAACAATGAGTTATTCCTTGCATCAAGACATTCATCAACCACAGTGCATTTATTTTGTGGCAAACACCAGCCACAATAAGGGTTTCCAACATCCAAACAATCATTGCCCGTTTGATACAGTTGGCAATCTTGAACAGGCATTTTGACCAAGTTTTGTTCAGTCATCACATACAAATTTCTTTTTTTCACATCCAACTGTAAAGAAATCACTGGAGATCCTTCATAAATTTTTATGTCAGTATCATATTGTTGCGTAGTTGTCCCCTTTACAACAATCTTTTTTAAAAATCCAGCTCGTGTCCCAACAAATGCAACTGTATATTTACCAGTTGATGTGACATGAATAGCAGATAAAATTGCATTGGAGTTGAAGACTGCAACACTTTCTACTGGCTCGATTCCACCGAGAGGAGTTTTCACATTTAGCCAGCAAATATCTGAATCAATAGTGACATTGCTTGAATTAGTGCATGGTTGATTGGGTGGAATGAATTTTGAGCCTTGGTAACCATTTCCAGCAAGACAGCTAACAGCATTCTGAATAAATTTATAATCAATTACAGGCAGTGAATACGCACATATTGCACTGTGATTACTCGGCTCATTTGAATTATGGCTCTTCGACTGAGAAAATATTGCAAAAAGCACAGGGTCTAGAGATGTATTATCAAATGAATCAGGCAACTCACTGTCAGGTGTTTTAATAAACGCTGCTTGCACTAAATTATAAATATTTTTATGCTGATCCATACATTTGATTGGAATCTCTATGTAGGAGTTATTATTTTTATTGCACATACGAATTATTTTTGACACATATGAGAACGATCCCTCAACTGAAGTCTTTTGAGTGGTTAAAAAGTAGCTGTAAGGTCCAAAGCTAAACCCATGTACATAATTAATCGAGAAAGTATTGCGATATTGAGGATCTATAGAGATATTGGCACCTTTTATTTTAAATAAAGTGTCATTGTCCAAACTTCGAACAGAAATTGCTGGTGCTTTTGATGGATAAGTTGAATCGCCAGGGTTAGTAACTCCAACGTAAAGTGCGGATGTTAAGGTATTTTTTGAAGCAAGAGCAATGAAAGCAACCGTTGATTCTTTCACACTATTGGCCGCGACTGGTTCACAAGAGAAAGTTATTCTATTTGATATATTTCTGGTGTCATGAGTAGTGCAAAATCCATCGAAAATACTTCCACACGCGATCAAATGGGATTTACTATAATCGATTATTAGTACTTTGTTAAAATTATGCAAATTTTGTGTTGCAAAGGATAAATAATCTGATGGGAAGCATTTCATCAGGTCAGATATTTTAGGCCTTGTTTCGTAAGTGGCTGTAGGTTTCAGTTCCGGGGATAGCTGATGCAACTTATTTATCGCACCAACGAACACTCTTCCATTGTATTTATCCACCACTAAATGATTAAATTTTGCCGTACCTTCGGCATTGAAAAATGTTGTAAAATTTGGAGATGACGCAGCACTTTGTGATGGTATTAAACATAAAACAAAGATCAGGAAGTCATACCAAAATTGTAATGCAAGGTAAAGTGACATTTTTTCTAGTACAAGTGAATCAGCTTTTGTTCGGTCACCTTTTTTTCAGCCAAGTGGTTGATATCTGTAAATTAAACACATTGAATTTCATTTTCATATAAAAATCCATCAGTTGGAATAAACGCTTTCAGGAGGCAATAGGTTCCATTAAACAGAGACAGGCCGTGATTTTTTGTGTTGGGGAAGGGAGGCTTGAGCCCAAGTTGAAAAGAAAAAAACAACACAAAAATGTTAATTTTCGGCCCTCCTAAAATTTTTCTACCGAACCACCGCACCGTGTCATTTCTGAATTTTTGTGAATAATTATCCAAGTTTTAACCAAATTTGACAATTTATATCACATTTTTGATTTTTTTTTGGAACATTCACCGTTCTCCAAGGAAATTTTCTGACCAAGTATTTCAGAAAAATTTTTTAAAAAGTTGATAAGTACGAAAGAGACTATTTTAATGCCTTGAAGAAAGCTGGAAATGTCACATATTGATAGTTCGTTCCTTGAAAATTGAATTTTTCCCCTTTTTTTTTTGAGTGAAACATTTACCTACAAGAAAATTATTTAGGAGGGTTGATTCAACGTTAGGGGAAAGGACTCAAGCCTCCTTATCTCCACAGGTAATGCGAATTAGAAACATTCGAATAATAAAAATTGATTTGAGTATTTTTATGATGAGATTTCCAAAACGTACAACGAAGATATTACATAGGTAGGTAAAATAAGACAAAATTTCTATCCAAACAAAGCACAAAGGGAATTATTTTTACGAAACAGTACGTCGAAAAAATAGTTGATTTTGAAAATTTGACATCATTTTTAATCATATTAGGGAATTATTTTGTGTAGTCAAGTAACCCAAAGATATTCTTGTTTATGGTATTGAAAAAAAATTTCTAAAAATGATATGAACCAAAAATAAAAAATGTAACAAAAATGAATGTTTGATAAATGTTTCATGACAAAACAGCAAAATACTGAAAACTTACCTGCATCATTTCTTATCTGTTATTATCAAAATGGAAAATATGAATAATTTCCAATAATTTTGAACTCGAGTCACCAAGAAAAAAATTAAAAATATCAGTCACCAAAAGTTTGTTTAAAACGTAACACGATTCTACCGGTCATTCCACGAAATTAATAGTTCAGCAAATGATAAATACCGCCGCAAATGTACAAAATGATTCGTTTAAAAATAGAAAACATATACCAGTCAGAAAATCACTTCATTATGTTTCCGTCGACCGAATTATCGCTACAGACATTTCCGGAAATTTTCATTTCAAAATGTATCACATAGTGATATAGGTGCTGTCTAGCACCTACCCATGAAAACACTCACAGGAAATGATTAATAATGCAATTATGCATCCTTGATCACTATGTCGATATAGGTAACATGTAATTTCCCTCAGCAAGATTATTCATCAAATTTTATTTCTGATTTTTTTTCATAGGGTGACACTGAATAATCACGATAAAACAGGGTCAGATAATCAAAAAAAAAAAAAAATGACATTATAATTAACAAGCTTCAATTCTAATTCGAGTGGTTTTTTTCGCTCATTTTCAATTTTCCCCTTCATCTTAGCAAAGATGCAACACGAATTGCATAAGAAAACGTGACGATACATTGGACAACTGCGACATTTGAAGGAGCAATATTTCACATTTTTATGGCATCGAAAAACACTTGTGAACATTCATGGGTTGTTTTTGCATCATTTTACTTTTATCACATTTGCTTTTTTTACTTTGATTTTAATCGAGGGTGTTTTCGATTGGGAAGAAAAATTTTAATTGGTATAACTTTTTTCTCCATGATCATACAGAAATTGTTAAGTACGAAATTTCACTTCACGAAGTCTGATAGAAAGTTATTTTTTAAAAGTGATATCAGTAGAGAGGTAGAGGTAGAACGGTTTTACGACAAATGTATGTATTCGAACTCACCGCATAAAATTTCAGTGTTTCATTCGCGGCTGATGAGAGAGGCCACAGAACTGCACATGCACCCTCAAAATATAAATGAAAGGTACTTAGTCTAAATTTTCGCCCGCGACGAGAACATCGAAATGCCAGATCGTTAAGGGCATGTTTTGAAAAAAAAAAAAAAGTCCAAGCCTGTATGATTGAAATTTTGAGTTTTCATGGATTTTTACATTTGTCTCAAGTGGAGAGCAATTTCTCATCAAAATCGCCATTGTAATGTGACTAATTCATACGTACCTAGTTCATATTAAGAAAACCCAAAAATATATTTTACACTTTTTGTCAAACTTGTACTCTAAAAGAGCAATAAAAAAGACCATTTAGAAATTTTACAACATCGTATAAAATTCAATATAGCTCTCTCACTAGACATTTGCTTCATTGGGCAAAAAATATGCGTATACATTATGTTTTTTGTTTCTCTCGGCTCGACATGAACTATCAATGAGACATATTAGATACTGATTTCCGAGAAAAAATTTTTTTCATTCAAAACACATATAAAAATCTATGAAAACTTGAGATTTTAATGAATAGGCTTGGACCATTTTTAAAAACTGGTACCTAGCGTTCTGGTATTTTTATATTCTATTGCGGGCAACAAGTTGGACTATTTGTTTATTCATATTTCAAAGGGGAAGTTATGTGATCCTCTGATAAGACCTTTTGTTTTAATTTTGCGTCTCAAGTCCCAATATGTGCATTTCCCGCCTAATTCTGCAATAATACGTCTTTTCTTGGCAAAATTTCCATCAGATATATTGGTCTGAAATGTTTTACCGAACAGTTGCTTATATTCCCGTCATGATTTGTTTTTTGTGTACTTGAAACCACATATTCGGATATTGAACGAATATTTGAATTTTGAAATAATATTCTTGGTTTCTCTAGGTTGCAATATTTCCAAAATCCGTGTCAAAAGTGCATTCAACTTGCGATCTCACGAAAAATGATTTTAATAAATCATACTTTCATTATTTCAAGTAAGGATTTTGCTTAAACTTTAAGGAATCTAAATACATATTGAAGGGAAAGAATAAAATAACAGAATCAAACTATAATTAGGTATAGTCAAGAAATAAAATTTTAAGAAATGTATACAAAAAAAGATGAACAATAATAACGTATTTCACAGCCAAATTTAAACTTGAAATCAGAAAATAAAATAAGACTAAAAGGAAAAAAAAATGTGAAATTAACATTCATTAAATTATTATCTATAAAAGATAACAATATGTGACCCGTGCAAGAGAAGGTACCTAAAGTCGGATTTTTCAAAAATTAGTTTTTTTTTAGCTTAAATGATAGGGGAGACTATGAGGAACATTTTAAGACTTGGATGAGCATCCTAGATCAATTTTTCGGAGAGATAGAGGCATTTGAAAATTTGAAAATTATGAGTTTCATTAAAAAATTGATAAAAACACTTTTAAAGATGCATACCATACCCATTAGAGATGCTTGAAAATCAAAAAAAAATTCAAACAATCGCGTATTTTTCATATTTTTGGCTCTTACACGAAACTATGTTTTCCGACTTCAAATACTTTCTCCCTGCACGGGTCACATAAAACTAGATAGGTATCCAATTTAATCACTAATATATACCTATTACCTATTTATCGAATAAAGAAAAAACAAACTACGTCTGAGCATTCGCACATGAATTTACATGAAAAACTTTGGATCAAACTTTGGGTTTAGAAATAAAAAATTCACGGCAACCATTTTTGTTAATTATTTTGTACCTTAAGATGCCTTTTATAGAAATCTTACATGAGCTTGTGTAAGTTTAATGTATATATGAAAGGTGATTAATTCTTCCAACAACAGCTTAAACAATAATTATCATTTAAAACAGCATTAAAAATTTTAAAAATAAATCTTACGTCAACGCGATAATTTTAGAAAAGCTAGGATTCCATTTGAAAAGGTATGAAATAAGGATGAGTATTGAGTAAGTCAACACAGTATCTCTATCTACCTAAATTTATGGAGATGAAAATATAAGTTCAAAGTTATATAAAAGGTAACTTAATGTTTTAAATACAGGTCTTCCCCCCTCCCCTACCGGCAAACAAATAAACGAAAGAGAGACTTTTTCTACATTAACGAATTTGTCAGTTCACAAATTCTTCAACAGAAGCAATGACCTACCAAAGGTGGTTCATCAGAAGGACAAAAATGAGAAAAAATTGTTTCATTTTTATCACTTTTGAAAATTTTCTACATCGAGCCAAATATTTTTGCCGTTGTTGATCCAGTTTTCAGTTTCAATCCGGCTAATAATAGGAGAATACTTCGAGCTATCACAAAATCATTACTTAGGTAGGTACGAGCAGATTACAAATCAACTAGGATAGGTCGAATCAAAAAGCGTGTTTTTTCCAACTTGAGCGCCAACTTTTGATCCTGCGAAAACTCATCATCCATTAAAGAAACCATCAGCTGATCGTCATACTTAACGGCATATTCATGGAGTGCATACAAAGCAGAATTTAGATTGAATTCAGTAGTATGCAGATGCGATTCTTTATTCAAGATTGCACTCATATCCTGATCCGATATAGCAGGCGAAGATTTAATATCGGCGTAATATTGTTTTATTTTCTTTTTATTGGCAGGAATATCTTTAGCATATAGTAACTTTGTTGTGGGTGAATCTTCGGTCAAAATAAGTTCTGTAGTTGAGCAAGAATCCATAAATGCTTGAGCAATGACTCCAAGGCACGAATCGACAATCTCTGATTTATGTATATCAAACAAGAAATTTGGATTCTTGATTAAATTTATCCAAAAACGTAAAGGTAGACAGTTACTTTTCCACGTATGTACCACATCTGAATCTGTGATATCATACTGAAAGGCTTGATTGTCTAGAAAATCGAAAATATATTTAATTGCCGGTGGCACGCCATTACCTTCGAGGTTCGCATCAAAGATGACCTCAAATAAATCATCGACAAATTTCTGCAAAACTAATTTCGTTGCAAGTAACCTCGTTAAGTAAATTTCAGATACCATTTTATCATTTCTAGTATTAGTATCAGCGTTACCAATAGGTTTACTAAGATGCCACGTTTTGTAGTTGGCCCCCTTAGAATAACCGGGAAGTGACTTAGATTTGATCGATTTCCACGATGCGCCAGAAAACACCTTCGATTTCCACATATCGGTGCTGGATTTTCGTGTTTTTTTGATTGTACATGCGTTTAATGTAGTTGCATTGTGGACTGATCTGTTCTTAACCAGCACTAAGTTGAACGTGCTGCCATCAGGAACTCCATAATGCTGTAGAGTATTTTGCTGCCTCCACTCGCCCTCTACTTTTGAAGACTCGTCATCATCGGATAAGAATTTTACAGAGAATTCATCGATCAACCATTCTAATTCCATCTCAGATGATGACGGACGAGCACTGTAGCGTAAATTGCTATAAATCACTTCAATGGCTTTTTCTTTAACTTGAGATATAGTGTCACAATCCAACACTTCAATCGGCATATCCTCTACGGTCAATTCTAATCCGGTTATGACAGCTGTTTGTGGAGGGACACTGACATACACATTCATTGTTTTATATTCACCGATATGTTGCCGGATTATTTTATCTTCACTGAGGGCATGGCGAGCTTCACATGTGATCGCATCAATAGGACCTTTATTTACATATTGCTTTATAGCTGCAAACAATTTGTACAAAGGTTCACCAGCTCTTTTTTTTAGGAACTTGTAGAGTAAAAATGTAAACCATATGGAAAGCATTTTTTCGACAATGCTTTCTGATTGCCGCAGTAAAAGTTTAGGATGACTTCCACTTTTCATAGATTTTTTTATCAGTTGGGCAAGTAAGGTTTTCAGGATATCGGTGCAATATTCCATGTTATTTTGCAAAGTCATCATAATCATGGAAGCGACATGAACTCGATCATTCATGGAAAAGCTATCGTTACTTTCGAGTACTTGAATAAATTTCAACAAAAATGTTTTGTTGTTAATCAGTTGGCCAAACAATCGTAATCCTTCTTTTTTCTCGATAAATTCTGATTTTTCAGATAATATGGCAGAATGATCTTTACAAGGGAACATGATATTCATTGCATAGGTACGGTAGTCTAAAAATGGTATACCTCCAAATGTAATGTTTGTAGTAAGATCGGTTATTTCTGTTTGTAAATTGGTAAATGCTGACCTAGTTTCCTTGGACACAACCAACTCTAATTCATCCAATTCTTTGCGGATTTTTTTCAAATTACGGGATGTTTTGGAAGACTTTCTGTAAGAGGCTGTGAGTGAAAAGAGGATGGATAAAATCACAATAACAGCACCAAAATATACAGGATACATGAACCATTTTGTTCTTGAATTTTTCACCAGTTTCCCAATGTTTTTTTGAATAGATCCTACTTGTATCACAACATCTGAAAAATCATCAATTTTGGATCCTTTGGTGACATTTTGTTCAGGCAAACGACAAATGAGTATGGTCTTATTTAATGTTTCGATTATGCAATTATCGTGACCGATTTTTACTGAAATTTCATTTTTTAAATCAAAAGCAATATTTTGTCCACTAATAGAGAGAGTTTTGTCATTATCTGGATCATATGTCTTGTTACCAAGAAAATCGAAGGTTGGATTCGGAAACAATCGAAAGCGAGGTGGATACTTTGTGGAGATATTTTGAACACTGTCAACATAGTCCATTTCAAACCCATAATCCAAATATTTTGGCTGATCTGGATCAATGGATAAATTATGATAATCCGGTATTGGAGGCGTTGAACAAAAAATAACGGAATCATTGAAGACATTGCAGGATCCATTGAAACGTTTAGTTTTCTCCTCGTTGTATACATAAAACAGTGGCTTTTGAATCGAATCGAAATTTCTGCCTCGAAACCAGTTTTTGATACCACCAGCTGGTATACCTTTAGGTTTTACGTCTTTAAAGCATGTAATGTAAGGGTCATCCAAATAGTGGAATTCTATATCTTTATGAACATTTCCATTTTTACTAAATGTTACATTGATTCTACAATCTCCCACACCGTTGGATTTTCCGGTGCGGCACATTACAACAGAAGAATTTTTACTGGTTACTTCGCAAGTAGCGTTATTGATTACTACTTGTATAAAATCAGAATTTTTACATGCATTCAAATACTTTCCTTCAATTGTCAGTTCGGTTCCGCCAGATTTTGGACCTTGTTTTGGAAAAACGTTAGAAATTTCTGGATCAAAAAATGTGAAATTCTGTTCAGAATGGATAAACATTGACCCCACTTGAATTTTAACTTGTCCCATTGGTGGAGTACTTGTAAATGAATAGTTCACTAGGCAAACAATCTCAGCGTGTGACCTGTAAGCCAAACTTTTAAACTCGATACATGGAATACCAGCAACAGTGATGTTACGATCTTCACCAATATCCAAACCTAAATTCGTCCCTCGAATTGTAACATTAAACTGATCATTCCACAATCCACACTGAGGCTCAATTGATGTAATATTTGGATTGGGGCACTTGGAATTTTGAGGTATCCAATCACTGGATCTACTTTGACACTGACTATGGAACTCGCATTGGTCTGTGTATTTACACCAACCACATTGGTATTTATTTTCCAACTTCAAGCATGAACCACAATTCGGAGACATTTCACTACATTTATATATTATTATCCGAACGTTTCGAGGATTATCCAACTTTTGATGCTCACCCCATAGAACTTCAAATGTTACTTCTGATTCGTTTTTCTGTGGTGAAAAACCAAACTCTGTTCTATTACATTGAAGCGTATCATTTTCATACAAAATTGCTGACACATTCACTACTAGACCGTCGATCGAAAACATGCATGAAAAGTTTTCTGCTTTGATGTACCCAGAGATAATAGTGAATTTGATTTCTTCGGTTGTACCGTTACTAATAATAATTTCGTTTCTTTCATTATCTGCAGAAGTAATCAGAGGGCAACAGTTTTTTCCTGAACAATTATGTGGTGTATCGCAATTCTCACCGCTTGATATAATATTGGAAGTCTGGTTTCTGCTGTAAACACACTGGTGTTTGGTTGAACACCAATTACATGGAAATTGTGACGAAATGCAATCTTTACATGAATTATACACTCCACAATTGAAAAATGTAATATTTGTGAAAACAAATTCCGGAAAACTGGTTGTTTTAAGTGACAACTTAGCAATGAAAAATTGATTGACTGGTTTCAATGACAGTAATATGTGTGCTTCTGGAGTATTACAATGGATACTGGTGTCATTAATATCTCGAGTTGCATTTGTAATTAAGGTTCTATTGGGAAATGTGAAGATACACTGCAATTGATCTTTGAGATTTGGAAAATTATCAATCTTGATCTCTAGATTCTCTGACATATCGTATGAAATATTTTTTGGATTTAGACTAATAATCGATGAACATAATCCATTTTTTTGATCAAACCAAGACATTTCATCGGAGGAGTTGCTGGTACAATTAGTTTTTAAAGTGCATGCTTGTTGCAATAAGCACCAACCACATTCTTGATCTGCTGCTGCTAAACAACTGTTACAAGTTTTATATTTACTACATTCGTGTATTTCTACTTTGATCAGTTTTGTTTTGGTCATTGCGTATAAATGGGTCATTTTGGAATCGAACAAAACTTCGGGTTTAACAGCTGAGTCATCAATGTGGATATCATCAATTTCAATCAGAGTTGAAGAATTCTTGACAATGACTTTCTTCAAGTGCCCTTCACTTGTACCAAGAAACACCATCACCTGTTCAGATCTATTCATTGCTGCTGCAGCTACAGCTGTGAATGCGAATGTACTATTGGTAATTAAAGTTTTTGCTGACACAGGGATGTTTCCTTCTAATCGGGCGTCGAAGTCCAGTTTGCAAAAATCTTCTTTGATCATTTCCTGAGACACATTGGTACAACGAGGTTCTTTTACAATATGTTCCAGTCCTCGATTTCCTCTGGTGGTGATACACTTTCTAATATTCTCCAAAAATATTGCATTTGTTTGTTTTATAGAGTAGACACACAGAGCACCATGTTCATTGGGATCCTTGCTTTCATTGCCTTTACTTTGAGAAAAGACTATAAAAAGTACATGATCAGATGAATTGGTATCTAAACCCAATAATTCCGAAAATTTGGGGCTCAGTTCAGTAACAAATCCTGCTTTAGCTAAATTGTAATCTCTACCATCTTTCTCACCAGTGCACTTGATAGGAATTTCTGTATACGAATCGTATTTGTCATCTTCGTTACATATTCTCGCCAATTTTGATACGAATGATCCATCTGATTTCATTTGAGTGGTCAAGAAGTAAGAAAAAAGGCCCGAGCTAAATCCATATATATAATTAACAATTAACCCAGAATCTGGTAATAACAGAAGTTGAGAACCAGAACTGACATTTTCTACGGAAATCTGAAGCAAGCGGTCAGTTTCCAAACTTCTGGAGGCAATCAAAGGCGCATCTATTCGGTAAACTGAATAATTCGTGCTTGTAGCAGCGAAATACAACACGAGAGATGAAAACGAATTTGTCGCGCCTGGACCAATGAAAGCCACAGTGGACGACGATGCATCGTTGGCCACCACTGGCTTATTAATTTGTACCACTTCAGAGGTTATATTGCTTATATTATTATGCACCAGACATAACCCTTGAAAAATACTGCCGCATGATATGAGGCGAAAATGTCCCGTTGAATTATCTACAACTAGTGCTTTGTTATAATTATTTGTCATTTTTTTTGTTACAGAACAGTTACCCTCAATAGGACATTCCATCGAATCGTTCTTTGGACCATTTTCATACTTTACAATTAAATCTAAATCGTCAGTTAGTTGATACAAGCGATTTACACCCCCAACGAATACATATCCGTGATATTTATCGATAGCTAAATGGTTAAATGTGGAGTCATTATCACTGGAAAATACCCTGCGATCGATTCCCGACGATTCAACACTTCCCAGTAACACAACCAAGGTGACAGCTGACAAAAACACCATTCTCATTATTTTTACCAGTTCGTGGTACACATTCTATCATAACGTTGCACTGGAATATTTCTGGGAAGGAAACCACGCAAGTGAGACACACAGGAAGGAACGAGAAGTTTCAGTAGTGTCGATTAGTAAGGTATGAATCATCCAAGGAACCCCTGAAATTAAGAGGGAAAAATGAACGTTGGGAAGAATTTCGTTAGTATCGTATCTATTTTGTTACTCGAACGTGTTAGAAGTTAATGTAATATTTACTTGTCAATAAATCTGTAATATATTGAAGGGTTGGGACAGATAATTATGGTAAGAGTACTTCTTACATGGATGCAGTAAGTATGCAGTATTTCACACCCTCTTATCATTCCCATTTCTTACGTCGTCATCGTCATGAAAAAACATTGCAGAAGTCGTGAAGGTAAAGATTACCTTCTCTTTATTTTGAGATCTGGATACTGATTACCAGTAAATACCTTATTTAAATTTGCAAATTAGCACATTCGTCATTCGTGTTTCGTGTTCATAATTTTCGAACTCCGACTAAAATTAAAAACCCACCACCAATCAAACCAAACGTACTGATCGTAGGTACATTTGAGTTTTAACGCGTATACGAGTTTCATGCAATGAAATTTTAAAAAAACATACCGATAAGCTGCGCAGATAAGTTGAGAAATTAGTCAATAATCATTGGCGTGGTAACTCCATCACATGGTTAGATTATTCCACAAAGCAGAACAATTCCCAGACGAACATTCCTACACGTTTTTAAAACACACCGAACTTTCACGAAACACTGATTTTTCAAAAAATACGTATTCAACGTTTTACAAAACACTACATATTGCAAGGTAAAATATACACGGTGAATACGTATAAGCATTCGAATGATTGTCTTTGACGAAATATCTACAATGATGAGCTCATTTACACATACTCATTACTTTTCAGATGAAATTATAAATATCACTATCACATTACCGATTTCGATAAGCAAATGAACTAAATAACCGAGAATTATCAACGCGGTAGCCGGCACATACGATCACGATGTATTGAATCACTGTATAACAGGTAGCCGAATAGAACTGATATTTATGAAAAAGCACCCGTTATTGCATTCTTCAACTATTAACAAGTTTACCGACGGAAACGTTTATCGAAAATATTGAACATATTCGAATTATTATTTCAATTTTCTCGAAGAAACAAACGAGCAAACGAATTTAATCACACAACTGACGAACTGACGTTGACTTATCACAGATCTTAAATATCGCGTGCGATTTTTGTTTATTAATTTATCGCTCTATACAAGGTGGGTCAAAAAATCCAGAGGTGCGTGCGATGATGACGAAACAGTTTTTTTCCGTTACAGATTTTCAAAATTTAAATTAAATTTTTTTTAAGGGTTTGAGTTTTTTATAAACTATCTTTGATCGTTTAATGTTATTCTTAAACATTTTCGTTGTTTAGAAAATTTTTTATTTTTTTTTAAATTTTGTTTCTAAATATGTAATACCTAGATACAGTATCGTTAAGTTACGATAAAATTATTAACGTTACATTGTACATTTTTCATCATTTATTTTTATTCAGGGGAGGTAATATCCCAATTAGCAGTGAAATTTTGGACCAACACGTGGACCAAAAAAAATATTTTGGATGAACAACATCATAAAAATTATCTTATACTTCAAATTTTAAATGCTAAAGTTCATCATTCGAATTTTAGCGATTTTTTCAGAATCATTTTATGTCCCTGCGAAGTATAAAAAGAAAAAAATATCCAATGATAGAAGATATGTGGTAAATTGATAAACTTAGATTTTCTACTTTCGATCCAACGTGGGTAAAACTTTCTAAAAATTTGGAAATGAATTTTAAACTCCAAAACTCGTGCTTTCAGTACATACCACATTGGTGACTTAACTAATATACGAATGTGCTTAAAATTCTATGTTTGTTTAATGAGATATCTTGAAAATCTACTAAAAATTGCAATATTTTTCATATATTTAGCAGTTATTGCGGAAAAGTTTCTAGATTTGAATCAAAAAAACTTTTTATGGAGAAGTGATGTGAAGTTTTCAAGGAAATTTTGTCTTTTGGAATGCAAATATTGAAAAATTGAAAGCCTCTGCAAACATAGAAAAAAAATACATTTCTCTCGTTTCGTTCGGACAAAATTTTCTGGAAAAAAATGAAAAATGTAACTGAAAAATTGATTTAAAAAAAAATTAACACTTTTATTTATTTAAAATTGCTACTAATACGAATGTTTCGAATGCAAGGCATTCATTTTAGCTTGTTGAGTTCGTTTGTTATGTACTATTTTCAAATAAATAAATAGGTAGAGGTAGTGAGCTGAATTATTTTTTTAAAACTAATGTTTTTCACTGCAGTTTTCAAATCTCATATAAATTGATAGGTACCTATTTTTGCTCATTTTTACCCCTTAATTTCAAAAAATTTGAAGGTTAGTATTTTGTTTTAATTTTCCGTATTACATACTTGTTTTGGATAATACAAAAATTCAAACTTTCGAAATTCCTTACAAATACAGATTTTTCCGCGCAATTGACAGGCCTTCCTATCTGATCAATTGGAGCAAAATTTCTGAAAAGTTATAACTACAAATTTAACTAAAATCCATTTTTTCCCTACAGCAGAAATAGAGCTGTTGAAGTAAAACGCTGAAAGTTGATAAGTAAGATATCACTTACTGACCACCCGATTTTATTGGAAGCAATTTTCAAACCGGAAATTTTCCGTATTGATGAGTATAGTTTAATTAATTGAAGCATATTTTTCTGAAATTCGGAACTGCTGAATTCAATCCACATTTTTTGTTGGAAAATATTTCCGACGGAAATTTGAAAAATACAACGGCAGCGAACACATGGGAGTGAAAAATTGAAAGTTGGTACAGTATCATATTTTCGATTTCTTAATTCGATTGAAAGATGATTATTTTTTAAATTTTGTCAAAATATCTTGCTTTAGATTTTTAAAAAAAAAATCAAATGAACGCAGAAACATTTGTGTAGATTATGTCAAACTGGATATAGAAACTATTCTCAAAGGTCAAAACCTGGTTTGGTTTTCATTTCATATCCAAGCTCACATAGGTATAACTTTTCATGTTAATATTCTATTTGGTGTCATTGACAACCTCGCCTGGTGTAAAAAAAACAAAACTAGTAATAATTACTGGTTTTTCGGTCGTCAAATAAGTATTTTAGTAAAGAGTAAAGGTGATATTTTTTTTTCTTGTTGCACAAAAGTAATGAAAAATTAGTTTTAACCATGTTAACACTTCTTCACCCTACCCACCGACCTTAGAAATCGCTGTCAATTTTTATCAACGACTTAATAGGCACCGAAAATTTGTAAATTAATCATAATTTCGATGATTTATAAATTAATGACTGTAAAATTTAAATCGCTAAATTGAACTCTTTATTTTTTTTCCAACTCGAATTTTATAATAATTGTATTTTTAATGAAATTGGCAGTATTACCTAAAATAAACATGATTCAACACATAACACCAAATCTGACCCGATATCGGTATATTTGAAAATTCGAGTTACTTATTGGTAATTTATTGGATTTTTAATTTCACTATCTGCAACAATTCAACCTCCTTTTATGAAAAGAATAAAAGGTGGTATGCAATTACAAGTAATAGCTAGGATTAAAAATTCAAATTGTATTTTGTTGGAAATATGCAAAGTAGCTCACAGCAAAACATGTTTAAAAATAACATTAAGCCAAAGATCCTTAGCTCCAGCTCCATTCCTTTCAACTAGGGGACTCAATCTTTTTCCTAGGAAATCACTTAATTAGAATAAAATAGAATTCTTGCAAAATATTTTGTTGTTTTGAATTTTTAATTCATCCATAAGTATACAGTTTAATAATGATGAAAAAAAAAGAAAAACTTTATGAAATAAATATTCCGGATTACTCTTCTACGTATACAGCTATAAACAGATGATTATTAATTATAAGGAATAAATCGCCGATGATAAATTAACTATTTATTATTTATTACTTCAATAAAAATATGAGAACTTTGAGTCGACGAGTTTCAATAACTTTCATGAACCTAAAATTCTTTATAAAATGAATAATTTAGATACATATAGGTATGTAGACGTACGTACTAACATTCTGAGAAGCAAGTTCAAATTGAAAAATACTAGTCTATTCAATATTTATTCGAGAGAAATTTTTTGAATATAAAATCAAATTATGAGAAACCGATGAAATTTTCATAGTTTCGAAGAAAAAAAACACTTAAAAAATTACCAGTACGATACATGCTTAGTTACGTTATACTTACATTACATAGGTATTTTCATTTTTCGAAAAAAAAATTTCTAGAAATTCTTTTTACATTTGTTCTATTTTTCTGTTTCATTTCAATTTATCGCTTATAAAATATTTTTATTTTCTATTTGCGAGGTTGAATTCAACTTGGATCTTTTCTGTACTCGCACTTCTAATTTTATTTTGAAAATTAAATACGTTTACTTATTATACTTATACTTTTATTTTATTTATTTCAATTATTTCATGCACCATTTCAAATTTACAAAAATATTCTGACAGTCGATTAATCAATTTGAATAATATACTTGGTGAATTAAAAATGCAAATCAAACAATTTAAATAATAATTTATAATTATTAATAGTTTAAATTAAAAAAAAAAAATGAAAAATGACGAATACAGCCAACGACGTCATATTCTCATTACCCAATCACATTGCAGCACCGACAGCTAACGCTTTTCTAGTCAACCTGTATTTATTGTATTCTACGAACTATGACGTCGTTCGAACGTTGATTGTGAATCGTGAATTCTTTCCATTATTTAGGCATTTTAGTTAGTAGTTACGTTTTCTGCATTCCCGTCTGTGAGTGTAAATGGTTCATGTTGGTTAGTGAAATATTATTTAGTATGAATTTATCGGATGAAATTTAACCGTGGAAAATTTATGAATAAATTCTGAGTAAGTGTTATTCCCCATGCTAACGAATTAGTTGTAAATTTAGTGAATATTTCGTTTACGATTTCGAATCGGCGTTTATGTTAGAAAAAATTCCGTACGCGGATAGCTCGTTTTTCGGTATTCTTATCAAATATGACCTTAATAATGAACGTATTCGTCGGTTAAAATAATTTTCTGTTGTATTTTGAAAACATTTTACAATAGATTTATCCAGAAATGGAAATTGCTATCGTAAAATGCTTCCCCACCATGAGAACCGCGTGTTTGATGCAGTCTAGTTTCGGTGTTACGCGTGGTAATCTGTTGCTTGTATTGTGAAGCTGTGTATATGGAAATGGTGTTGCGTCGGTATCCGTGCATAATTTTGAAATTTTTCAATCCAAATCTGGAACCAGTTTGATATTCGTGGTGTTTAGTCGAATTATTATCAATCGGATTACGTAGATTAGCTGTAGATTGGAATACAGTACCAATATCGTTTCGCCGGCTGTGTTTCCTAAACCGTTGGTAAAAATCTTATCAGTTTTAGAATTGCGAATATGTCGATTGAACATTGAAGAGGTTTAGTTATCGGTTATTTTCACAAGATTACAAATCGTTCGACTTATCCGGTCGGGTTACTTTTCGAGTACACGGTATTACTTCTACAACGAATCGTCGCATACGGTACGAAAACTATTGAATTCCTAGCATACGGTTCGAAGGGAACGAACATGCGTCGCTTTCGAAGAATGATATTTTAGTCTCGTATAAAATTTCACACCGGGCTTTCAAATTGGCGCGAAAATATTTCAAAGTATGAAAGATGATAACGTTCATGACAAGCTAATATTACGATATTGAAAAAAAATACAAGTATACGACGAACGAATATTCTAAGGTAAGGTATAATACCTCGTATTATGAAATCTCTGCATCGGCGTCGTATTTACCGACATTTCCGTTATCATTTTAACCTTTTTTTCTCCCGTATCGAATATATTTTCCGCGATTTTTTTTTTTCATCCTTCGAGTTACACGCGTAAAGGAAAACGAAATAGAATCATTTTAATGTAGAAAGAAGGCGAAACGGTCGAGTTTTTCACCCTTCGTCGAGCGTCGAGCATAATTGCGCTTTTCAATGCTAGGTACTTGAATGTGATTGGATTTCTCCCCATCAGCGGGTTCGTTTCGTTGAAACAAATTCATGATAATTTGAAAAATATGTTGAAACGGGCCTTTAACGTTACGACCCCGACTGGATAATTTTTCAAACCTCTGTTTGCCCACAGTCTCGGGCTCGTTTCGGAGATTAATTTAGCCAGGTTTTTATGCTCGTAGATTATTCAGACGATAAGTTCCGCCGTACGGTGAATCTTTCCTCTGCTATTTATGCAGCTTATTTTTCAAACGACTGAGATAATTATTTTTGGCAAAAATCGCCGTGTAATTACGGGCCAAAGCTTTCGAAAAGATTGTGATAAAAAGGCCATGTGCTGTTGTTGTGGTGTCCCCTGTACCCCCCTTCGATGTGGAATATCTTGACGTACTGATGAGAGATAAACCACGGTCTAATAACCTTTTAAATTGATTTTTTCGGGTGCTTAAACCGGTGTTGGGTTATTTTTGAATAAAATTAATTTACCTGGGAATGGGTGAATTGAAAGAGTCGAATGTGATGGGAGATTTTTCACTGGAGATGATAAAGGAGCTAATGTGGTTTTGAAATGATAACTTGAGTAGAGCTTGTCATAATCTCCATAGTTTTGTTGTTAGTTTTAAGTTCTGGAATTTTCATATCTAATTTTTTAATCTGATCTCGTCAGCACTCTTGTACCTAATTTTAAAAAATTTTGAAATGTTTTCAAAATTGACAAATTTCAGTTTGGAGAAAATTTTCGAGTGGAATGAAATTTTGACAAAGTGCATCAATAATGGAGAAGATTTTAGAGTTCACTTTTTTTTTTTTTTTTTTTTTTTAATATAAAATTAGTGAAAATTTTGATGATTTTTGTAGTCGAAGAAATGTTGTGTTTGAAGATAATTGGATAAGTAATGAAGAAATTTTGAAAAAACGCTGAAAATTGGTAACAATGTTTAAAAAAAATTCAAATTGGGAAAATTTCGATGAAAAATGTTGAAAAAAATCAAGAATATTTAAACATGGAGCTAGTAAAAATTTTCTTCACATCTAAATATTGAAAGGTATATTTTTCATCTAGACAAACAATGAATATGTAGCCACAAATTGACTTGATCGATGACTTATTTGATAAGGATAAGGAAGCTAGAAAAAATGTTCAACTCCATGGAAACTAAATTCAAATTTGTTGTAAATTGATGAACCACAGGTCGACGAACCTTTCGCACGAAGGTTTTTACATTCTGTTTGAAGAAGTAACGTCAATATGATGTATTCCATCTACTTCTACACCTCCCACCTTTATCTCTCCCTCTTCAATTATTTTAATTGAATTGTTGTGTTGTGTTGTGTATCTTACCTCACGTCTTTAATTTTTCAAATGAAATCAAGTTCGGAATTTTTTTGATAAATTTTGAAATTAGGTATGTTACGAAAATTCATATTATTCAACTTGAATTAATATTTTGATGTTATATACGAACGAATTTGAGGGTTTGGGCGATAGAAATGAAGGGAGAAAGAAAAGAAATTCAGATTTTCCGTTATTTCAATGTTCATTAGATTGTGAGATGGGGGGGGGGGGGGCAGTTTGTTTTTAATTTTTATATCAATTATGACTTTTATCTTTATAAAATGTGCCTAATGCAACTTTAAAGACTATAGATAACAATCTCCTTCGGATAAAATTTATCATCGCAGTTTTTGAAGGTAATTGGAAAATGCCTCGAAATCGCTTGTGAAAAGTTTTGAAAAGTAGAAACTTGAACTTTTTCATTAAAAGCTCAACTTTTATGAAAAGAATAAAGTGAGAAAATCTTTTTTATCACATTTGTATTTTTGTGAAAAATATACGAGTTTTATTTCAAAATCTTAGATTCTGAGAGGAATTGGAGAGAGGAAGAGGAAGAAGATTTATGTAGATACTCATTTTTTGCTTAAAACATGAAAAAATTCGTTATCAATTTGTTAAAATTTTCACTGCTACATTCAAATTTCAACAATACAATTTTGGTAAAAAAAATATTGCTTCGAAACATAGACCTTGGAGATACTAAAATTTAAAAATCGGTTCTCAGCACTCCGATATTTTTCCTGACAGACTTTTTGAAATAAAGTCAATTTTCAGATTCTGACTTTCTGATACATAAATACATAATAGATTGATTTCGAAAATATAAAAATTTGTAAGTTTTCAATAGTCAGCTTCTGACTTTCCGATATTTAAAAACGTATCAAAATCTATAACTTTCTAACATTAGGTTAATTTCGAAACTACAATTTATAAGTTTTTGACTTCTGGTGTCGCAAAATAGGGTCTTAGTAATTTGGATCTTGGAAATTTTGTTCCCCAGAGGAAAAAACATATCCGTGTTAAAATTCTGATTCATTCCCAAAACTACTTACCCTTAATTTCATAAAAAAGATAGATTTGAAAGAAATTGAATTTTAAAGATTGATCAGTTTCGATCCAAAATCTTGCTGAACACAGGAAGATTTTTTTGTCGAACTTATTTGAACTTATTCCAAAATTTGATAAGTCGTGATGAATGTTTGATGTTGATGAGGGGAGAGGCGGAGAGGAGAGGAGATCTGCGCAGCAAAAAACGATTTTCATGTTATTGAAATTATGACAAATATTTTTTATTCAATGCTGAATCTGTGATCATTTTTTCTAATTATTTTGTCAGTGTCTTCACAAATCTGGAGCGATGAGAGCATTAAAAAAATGTTCTTTCAACAAAAATCCATCATTTGGCTCAAAAATTCTGAATTTTTCATGGTTCTTTTTATTATTTAGCTGATTTAATTTTGATTTCCTAAAAACATGAAAATTTTTTGTATGGGGAGGAGGGAAGAGAGATTTGAAAAATTCTCGGTTGAAAATTCTAAATTATGTTCTGCAACTTGAATTCTTTTTTTTTTTTTGAATTTGAAATTTTGTTGGGGTTTTTGCCAAAAACTTGAATTTGATTTTTAAAAATGAAAGCATTTTGAAAAAAATTATCTGGTTTGGTACAGTAACAATTTTCTGTGTTGAATTCAAATTTTTTTATATTTTTGGTATGATTTTTCATCCTGCTTTGATCTCAGTTTTTTTGCAAAACATTTCATGAGAAGTCTTGAAGAATGTTTAATAATTGCGAGTAATTTTTAGTATTGGAGTCGTGAAAAAAAATTCCAATTTTCGAGTTAATCAACCCTCTGAAAAATAAACCGTATCATGTATCAAATGATTTTTTAAGTTTTCAAACGAATTTTGAAGCAACTAAGCCTTTGCAGAAACTGCACTCGAGCTCTTTAATCATTCCTTCATCAATCTTCTTCTCATCATTAATTAATTTCAAGAAATGAACATCGAATACCATCAAAGATACAAATATTTCTGAAATGGATTCGGTTCCAGACGATTGAGTACAACTCCCCCGCCTCCTTCCGCCTTTTCGAAGATTAAACTGCATACACGTGTATTCTAATACTGAAATATTCAACCTAGAAATGTCCACCCTTTCTATAGGATCTAATCGAAAACCTAAATTACAAAGCCATCTATTTACGCAGCAGGCCGATTTCATCTAGGGTGGAAAATTTCGCCATCGCAATTTCGAAAGAATCGCCTTTGCCGACGACACAGCAAACGACATGTGGTTAGCTCGGTATGCTCGAGATCGGAAGAAGCAATAACAAGGATTGGAGGAAGGATGATGAAAGTTTCCCGGACTGACTGGAGAAAGCTCGGGGGTTTAGGGTTAAATGACCCAAAAATACGCCGAACGTAAACGTTAATTACGTAACAAAGCTATTCATCTCTTTGCCGGTGCACATCGTCTCGCATCTTGGCTAATTTGTGCGCGAAACCACCCTCTGAGGCTTTTTCGACGCTCTACGTTATGGCGTGTGGTCTTAGCTGGCTCGAGCTGTACGACCTGTGTAGGTGTTCGGTAGGTCTAGGTTGCTAAATTACTTCTCTCTGTACCTATTTGATACATTGGGTAGGTATTTGGCATATGTGTCGGCCTTTGTCAGTCTCTCTGTGCTTTTCTCTCGCCCATGTAGAGCCACGTTGAAACGTTAATTGCGTAACGAACGTGTCTAAAGTTGAGAACAGTGTGGTTCGGGGCAGGGGCCCCCCCGAATCGACTACGAGTTAGGCTAATTTTCAAACTAATAAACGAGTCTGCATAGAACAACGCGGCGAACTTGTTTAACAAACTAAGTGTACCAGAAGCGCAAAACAATCGACGGGGTGTGACGACACCGTCGAGCGGCACCGAAGAGGGTGAATTTCGCGAATGAGCTATTCCTGTCTCTTTGGGTTTTTTTCAGATGAAAAATTACTACGGTGCTTGGCGTTGTTGTGAATGATGGAACGTATACGCTCCGAAAAGAAAGCTTTCTAGCGTAAAAAGCATTTACCCGGGGGTATTTTTACCTTTAATTTGGTCGCGTTTCGTGGCGGATTGCGGATAAACCAGCGTTTAGCGATTCGTAGTCGCGTTTGAAAAATTCTTCGACTGGGATGCCACAGGACGACCGACAAAAAGGGGGGAAACACGCAACACGACGGCGATAGAATTTACTTTTTTAAGTTACCTCCTCTCCTGGTATCTTGCTAGTTCGTACGACGATATTGAATAATAAAACAAAATGTTTTACGAGTATGTTCCCAGACTTAGGACTGCCTTTGGCGCGTGAATCGTTAAATTTCATTATGCTAGGTGCGTTCCAACGTTCTCCATTCTCCCCTGGCTCGTTCTGCCTTCCTTTATCTGCAAAGGGGCTTAGTTTATCGTACATGAAGGCCGAATAATTTAGATGCTGGCGAATTTATGATCGTCGTGTTGCGAAAAAATGCCAAAATAATTTAAATTGATTGATAATAATTTCGAGTGAGATGAAGTCGGATTTTATTAATGATACGTGAGCGTATTTTCGTAATGGGCGGACGATGGTTGGAATTTGAGAAAGTCGAACGTGAAAATTTTAAAATTGAGGAGCTTTTTGATGTTGAGAATGGTCGAAGTTGAAGAATGAAATGGTCTTGTGTAGATTGATTTGTGTGGAAGAAAAAGAAATGAACGAATGACCTAGTTTTGAAAAATTATTAATTTTTAAGAACTGTGGCGTGTGGAGTTGAAGGTTTGAAAATTTAAATACCACTCGAGTTCGATTTTACCTTTTACATGGTTATTTATGGTGGAAACCGGGAAACGCAAAAAAAATCGTGGTATCGGGTTCTGTTTCTGTTATCGATGTTATGTTACGTTTTTTGAAAACGTTCCTGTTCGGTTTTTGTTTTGGTTTTTAGTTCTGATTTTACCTTTTTCGAAAATATTTCCCTGTCGGTTTTTATTTCCGTTTCTTTGTGTAATGTTACGTTTTTCGGAAACGTTTCCGTTTCTGTTTCTGGAACCTCGTTTCTAGTAATTTCGAATTATTGTCTGCATTTTTTGTAAGAATTCACTGAATTGAGGGAAGCGAGCAAAAATATGAAATATTTAATGACGTTTCAAGAAAGGGAGAAAAAGAAATTGTAAAATCACTTTTTAAAGTAAATCGTATTTGAAAAAATTGATCAATTTTTTACATTTGATGAAAAATTTTTCACAAGATCCGAATTTCAATTTATGCGAGTCTAAATATAGAAACCACCTTTGAGGCGTCAAAAAGTAGTTTTTGAGTTGAGGTTTCCTCTTGATTGCATTATTTCTGAAATTGGCCAAAACCAAAGTCAACTCAAAAATCAATTTTTGACATCTAAGGGTGGTTTCTAAATCCAGACTCACAATTGATTTTGAAGAGCGTATTGTACCTTCATGTGTTTTAAATAGATCCCATCCTTCAAAAATCAATCAAATTTGATTTTTTTCCAAAATTTTCAAATTTGTGGATTTGTAAACCTTTTTGGGACCTTTGAGAGCATGATGTGGCCATGGACCAACTTGTTTACATTCTTCGTGCAATTTTTCACCAAAATTAAAAACAAATCAATAATTCTGAATTTTTGATCATGGGAACGTTTTTTTTTATGCTTGTGATAAGGGCACGATAATCAAACTCCCTTCTTCAAATTGGAGGCAATTTCCGTATTCAGATGTGCAAAAAAAAATTAAGCACTTTTCCCTTTTGAGTAAAAATCTGAGATTATTGTTGTATTCAAATGTGCTTACCAGAGAGATTTGGAGAGACGAGATCTGGTGCTTTCGGTTCTAGTTCTAAAATTTTGGATTTGAGTCCCTCTTCGCCTCAGGACTTTCAAAATAATATCTCCGGCTTCGAGATTTCTTTCAAAGTGGCTCCGGCTCAGGTTTTAGATTTTCATGAAAATGTCTCCAGCTCCGAAAAAAAACGTCCAGAGGAGTCTCTCCTCTTCCCTTCCTCTACCTTGGATAAAAATCTCTGGTGTTTGTTGTAGAACTGAGGCAATTGAGGCAAAAGATGGCAATGCTTGTGAATGGTTTTTCAATTTTTTTTCCAACATTTTTCACATATTTTTTCAGGTTTTTCTCATTTTTCTCAAAACAAATCCTATTTTTTAAACATTTTTATTAAAATGTCGGTGCACCTCGATTATTTTTTTCAAGTATTTTTGTCTTATTTTTTCCAATATTTAGAAATGATTTTTTCATTTTTCTCTCGTTTTTTCATTTTTTTTTTCAAAAGGTACTCTGTTTTACAACTTTTTGTTAAAATGACATTTTACTTGATTTTTCTTCTTATTTGAACATTTGAAAATTTTTCATCCTGTTTTTTCGTCAGTGCATTCTAATAATATGTCATCCGTCATTCAATTTCTCCCAGATTTTTGAAGTCAAAAGAGAACTGAATACGAGTTAGGTATTGTAAAAAATTCACAAACTTGAATTATGGATCGAAAAAAAATCAATTAATTCGAGAAAAACATACTTGAAATGTACAAATCATCAAAGAATATGTTCCACGGGGAAGGCAAAATTTTACTTCAGCCTTTTTCTTCCTATCCACCCATTTTCTATTACCTTCGCTGCAGGAATCAGGAAAAAAATCCGTTTCGTTATTGTTGCAAACAAACGACAATCGAAAACAAAACAAATTCAAAGCAAAAACATTCGCTGCTTGATGCTCCGAGATGGTCCTGGAAAACGGCTGCAAGAACGGAAAGTCGCGCGCTCTTTTTTTTTCTAAAAAAAGAGAGGAAAAAATAGGGATGTCAATGAGCGAATTCAACATGAGCGTAACTAATCAGATTTGCTTTGATGAATTTATTGTACGAGTTGGCTTTTTCTCGATAATTTTCCGCCACGATGACATTCAAACCTGGTTTCAATCTTGGCTTACATAAATTAGCAATCGAATCGTCTCGTTGCACCTCTATTTATCAGTTTTACCAAACGGTTCGTCGTTTCGCGTAAAATCGAATAACTTTAGCGAATTCGGTCGGAAAATACACTCAGGTTAGCCTGCCATCCGGATACTCGCGTATTTGACGCTGATTGCCGAAAATAATGCAGCTAGGATTTTATTTTTCTTTCGTCATCGAACGCCGCCGTAGTGATCTGTCAAATTTTCCAATTAGTTTTCACCTCCTCTTTCGTTTCTCGGTGCTTTTTACAGCGTTCCTAATGGAATATTTTCATCTTGTTCGTCGTATACGTCGTTTCTCTTTTCCCTTGTTACTTATTTCGTTCGAGTCGTTTTTGAAATGTTATTTTTATTTGAAAATGTACCATCGGAGAATCATTGGGCTGGGGAGGCGACAAAGAGGTGTTTTTTTTTTTCAACAAGATGAGTTTTTATTTCCAAAGTTTTTACTCGATTTTGCTTTTTTATACTGTTTTTGCTGCGAAGAAGATAAATGGAATAATAGATGATCGGTGTGGGAAGGGGGTTCGGGCTGGTTAGATGGCGTTTTGAAATGTTGATGTTGTTGGTTGCCGGTCTGGGGGTGTTTTTTTGTCTTATTTTATTGAGATAGCGATGGAGATTGTTGTTGATTTTGCGTTCGTTTTCGTTCGTTTATTGGCGTGTTTTCATCGAGATTCTAAATGACGTTGGGATGTTTTAAGTAAAAAAGGAGGTTCCAATTTTGGAATAAATAAAGGATTACGTCTCTCCCTCGATTCTTCTAAGACGTTATTGTCAATGAGAGTAGAAAGCCTTGGGGGATGGAATTTGAATTTTTTAAATTGATGAGAGATTCGTGTCTAATTTTGTATACCGTTTAGTGACATATTTAGCGGTGTTGTGAGTCATTTGACGCAAAAATTTTCATGATACTTGAACATAGTCATACTGTCATTTGAGCCATACTTAAAAATTTCATTTGAGACGATTTATACATTATAAGATTCTAATTTGATTCTAAAATTTTACAGAATTCTGAAAAAAACAAATGAGAATGATTTAGAAAATCAAATCTTGCTCTCAAATACTCCCAAAAAAGCTTATGTTTTTATAAAATAGAAATTACAATTCTACGTTCTCGAGATTGGGACACAAAACTTCTTCCGGAATTTTTTTCAAATGACTACAAATTGAATACGTGAATCATCGTCGATTCATCGATTTCGGTCACACTCAAAAATACCATAATCGCGATCTAAAAAACCTTATTTTTATCGTCCAATCTTCGATACCTTTTCTCGACATTCTGCGTCGTGTATGTTCGAAAATAACTCATCTGCGATGCTCTCGATTAAAAAATAATTATTCGAGCGAAAATTGGTAAAAGAGTGAAAAAAATGACCGATAAAATTAATCGAGCGAAGGTCGTACGTCGGTTAAGCGTGTGCGATAAATTTAAAAACAGTCGCGCGTCTCCGTCCCCCTCTGTCTGGCTCGTTCGTCCATCCATAGTCCATGTTACGTCTCCGATACCACATCGATGGTTTGAGGGAGAAAAGGGATACCCGGTGCTGTAGGAAGCTGTACGGCGGCGTTAAAAAGTGAGAATAATTTTCATCGGCGATATTTCCTCGTATTAGATGAAAAATTTTGGCATCTGGCCCGCAGTAGTAATGAACTGTCTAGTCTTTCAGCCTCATACGATGTTGTACAGTACATCGTGGTAATTTTTTTCGACAAAATGCCACGAATGTATCGAAGACACCGTGTGTATGTTCTCTCGCTTTAATAAATTTTAAATTTCGTTGACACGTGTTTTTTTTTTTCGAAAAACTCGACGCGTTATCGGCGATGTTAAGAGTGCTGTACGGTTTTACCAACAGTTTGACGAATTTTTCGGTAACAAAAGATGTAAAATTTTATTTGGAATGCTAGGAGAGGTGTGTGTAGTTCGCGATACGTGAATTATTCAAAAGAAAAGGCGAGGAGGGGAAAGACGTGTCTCCTACGTACATGTCTCTTTCTTTTTCGCTTGATTTAATTTTCCACACGTTGAAACGAGTGTGTTTCAGGAAACGCGTTGACGCGTAGGAATTCAACGTTTTTGAGCGAATTTCCGCCGAAAAATGGGAGCTTTTCAGATTGGTGGCGAGATGGAGAAGGAACAGAGGTGTAAGGATTACTTTGATGGTAGAAATTGAAAGAGAAATCAAATTGTGACTTCGGATTCCTTCCCTCGCTTCGAGTATGAGCATAATTTTTTAGAAAAATTTAAGAGAAATGGAAATCTCTGAAAAATTAGGATTTTAAATTTTAGAAATTTCACAAATTTGAGATTTTTTGGCTCAGATTCCAATAAAAAAGATCGATATTTAAATCGAAATGAAAATGATCTAGCAAGTAATGTCATTATTAGAATATTTACGATAAAATATCGTGATTATCAAGATATTTACAGTAATTTACCTCAATTACTGAAATATTAACGGTAATTTACCGTAATTACTGAAACATTTACGGTAATTTACTGTAATTACTGAAACATTTATGGTTATTTACCGTAATTACTGAAACATTTACGGTTGTTTACCGTAATTACTGAAACTTTTACGGTTATTCACCATAATTACTGAAACATTTACGCCAATTTACCGTAATTATGAAAATATTTACCATAATTTACTGTATGTAATTATCAAAATATTTACAGTAATTTGCCGTAATTATTGAAATATTTACGATAATTTACCATAATTACTGAAATATTTACTGTAATTCATCGTAATTATTGGACTATTTACGATAATTTACCATCATTACTGAAATATTTACGGTAATTTACCGTAATCATCAAAATTTTCACTATAACATGGTGTCTACTGGGCATGAAAATTATGAAAAACATGAAAGTGTCTTGAATTTTCATTTTCACCAATTCAGTAGACACCATGAAAATTTAAAATAATTTTCATAAATTGAAGATTTGAGAATAAATAAGAATTCTGAATTTTCAAAATTGAAAAAATTGTACTTTTTTTCGTTTGTATATAACTCGACATAATTTTGGAATATTTTGCAATTATCATTCCTTCCATTTCCAAAATAGGCAGTTTTCAAGCCTTTACACGAACCCTACGGAGGAGTAGAGTACTGTTTGAAGTTAGAAATTCTTTTTTGATCACGTGTACTTCCCTAAAACTGGAAAATTCTCCTATCGACTCGAGACTGCTGCGACATCGGTTTTCATGTTTTGCGTTTTTTTTTCGCATACATTTTCAAGTATCAAAAGAGATGGAAACCTCTAAGTGAATTCGGGTTTTGAGCTGTTGAAAAGGGGAAAAAAGGCGAAGAACACCTCGAAATTATATAACGTTTAAAACACCTCATGGTTTGAGTACGATTAAGACAAGCTGATGCGCGCGCACAGCACACGTTGTCTTGGAAATATTTAAAATAACTCGAATTCCGGAAATTATTAGGGCTTCGGTGTTTTTTTTTCGTTGCCTTTCGTCGGCGTTTTTCGAGATGGATAGAAAAAGAAGGCGAATATTGTTGTAGACTTTTGCTTTTCTTTTCCACTTTCCTCTGCCGGTTCGGAAATAAACGAATATAAACTGTCAAATGGAGCGGATGAAATTGTCGGCTGCTACAACACAGAAGACGAGCCCGTGAGGGCGGGGGGGATGGAATCGAGCTTTTTATTCCACGTAATGAACTTGTTGTTGTAAAAAAGCTGGGGAATATTGGGAGGCGAGGAGAAAAGCCCGGTTTCTTTTTTTATTTTCATCATTTGAATTTTATCGCTGTTTTAGAAGAAGTTATACAATAAAGTGTGGGGTGAAGTCTTCGCGGCGCTTCGTCCATGGCGCTGCTCGATTCGAGCTAAAGTTTCTGGCCGGTAGGACGCGAAAACGATGAATTTTTTTTTCGTTTCAGAGTGGAATTTTTATTATAGTTGGGAAAGATATGAAACAGGTAGAGTATTTCGTGAGTGCTGAGAGGTAAACCTCTCGAAATGATGCAAAGGATAGGAAACAATCCGACCAGAGAGTTTTTTCGTACTTGAACGTTGCTCGTATGTGCTGGATGGCGCTGGCGATAGCGAAGGTAGCGTGACGAGGCGACGAGGTATTTGCGAAAAAGAACGAGGCCATGTTGGTGCGTTAGATGACGACGACGTCGGACGACGGTGGCAGCGACGGTTAATTTACGCGTAATGAATTTTTAAAAAGTGAAGAAAGTTTTTCGAAATGCGATACCTACCGAGCTGTGTTATGTGGGGGGATTTTTAACTCGAAATATCGAGCCGCCAGTTCTCCTTTTTTCACCCTGCGCTTATTCGCCCCATAATGCCAGCGAACTCGCAATTGTAACACTCTGGTTCAAGAATGGATTTTAAAGCAGTAAGTTGTGCCAAGAGGGGTTTATTTTGAGGGCAGCTGTTTTAAAATGAAGTTTGGAAGGTGTGAGATTTTGAGTCGTCTGGTGCCAGAATTTATGAATGTGTGGTGATGGAGGTTCGTTGCTGGAAATGTGGTTTTTGGATTTACGTTTTTCGATTTGTTTTGAAATAACGTTTCGGGGGTTCTCAATTATAGTTCCAATTTTCGGTGTATTTTTTGTTTTATGTAACAGCACTGGAAAATCGAAAGTGTTTGAAGTTTTTTTCTGATTTTTTTTTTAAAAAAACACGAAAACTTTAAATATTTTCGATCAGTTAAGGCCTACAGAAAATGAAAGAAGTGTAGACAGATTATAGAATTTTGTTAGTATGATTATGACTATGAGTTTTTCTAGGAATAGGACATGTGTCTATTTAGAAAATGATTAAACGTGGGAAATAATTGTCATTTTGATGAAAAGGAGGGACCAGAGTAAAAAATTTGAAGGGCATCACTTTCCCAGTAAAACCATGCTGTCGATGTATTTTTAAATTAGAAGTCTAATTGGTATTTTTGGTATTGGCGTTCAAGGTCATTGACCTTTAAAAGTTAATTTCTTCTCATTAAACTAAAAAATTGCAATTATTTTTGAAATTTTTATCGTCTTCATTGAATCTTTTCTGTTTCGTAAAAACGAATGTAGTTTCATAAAGTGTTCCACATTTTAATTTATATTTTTCAAGGGTAATTTAGTTTGTGTGAGAGCCTCACAACCACTCCCCTCTCAACCATTCAAATATGTAACGTTATTCATTGAACGAGTTATATTTTGCACTTCGTATTAATTTTTTTTAATACTGTGAAGTACATAAAGAAAACATTGGAAGAAAAATGATGAGAATTTTTCTAAATGTTGAAGAGGAATGTTCAGAAGTTGATTTTTTTCTAGTATTTTTAAATTTTTTCAAAGAAGTGTAAATTATTTTTGAACTGCGCTGAAAATTGAGTTATTACTTTATTTCGAGGTTTCTAACTAAAAAATTATTCCGCGTCTGTTTCTTTTCGAGTTTTTTTTTTGAATTGTTGTCAGATCAAAAGCTGATGAAAATAACAATTTGGATTGTCTGTTGAAATGTATCGTGAAAGTTTGAATTTTTTCAATTAATCTATTCGAACGGGAGCAAGAACTCAATTTTAAGCTACTCGAGTTGATTTTTACGGTTTTTGGGGAAATTTAGAAATAGAAGAAATTAAAAATTAAAATTCACGCTGAAGCTTCAGATAGCTGTAGGGGATGAAATTCGGTTTCTGGATATTGATATTGGTCGGAGATTCAATTTTAACCAATTTTACTCAAAATTTTTTTTTAAAGGAATATCATAGTTTTATTGGAAAAATAATCTACTGTTTTGAAAAACTTGCCAAAAATTTAATAGGGCAATCTTAGGTGGCGCTAATTTTGTTCTTTGAGGTCTTTAAAGACCCTTTCTTCCAAAATCCTACTCTGTATTCTAATCTAACGCGAGATGAACACTTCTAGTTGAAAGGTTTCCTTTATGAATTATCCTTTACCTTGAAATTGAATTCAGTAAAGAGATGAAATTAAACGCTGGACTTCGTCTTGAAATGATTTTAGTACAAGCCGAGTCTTCTCATCAGAATTTTATTTATCGTAATTTTTTAGATTTACATCAAACTATTGAGGGATGGAGGAAGCATAAAATTGAAATATTACGATTAAATGAAATTTACCTCTATTTCCTGACTTGGACTTAGACAGAGTGTCTAAAGGTCGCGAATGTAGATTGTGATTACCAAAGTTGCGAAAAAGTTGCGAAATTGACCAAAAATTCATCAGAAGTCGCGAATTGTTCTCGAATCATGTATGTACCTACCTGATTTTTTTTTCATTTTGTATAAAGTGAAAGATTTTTAAAAATTCCAGCTACAAAATGCATATTTCTTTCTAATTTGAATACCTATTTTTTTTGAAATTCTTCCTACAAGAAATTTGATGCATTGATTTTTTTGGGAGGGGAGGGGAGGGAAAAGGATTGAGAAATAGATGCTGTGAGACAAAATCGATCAAAGGTCGCGAAAAGTCGGAAATTTTGAAAAATTTTCTAGGCACCCTGTGGTCAATACGATTTTGAAGTTTTAATTTTCGAAAGTTTTCTCCCTCAGACTTTTGGCTGTGCTGATTAAAAACGCAATTTTATTATTTAGACAGTGAAACTTTCACTTTGCCTCTTGTCCCTTGGTTAGCTCAATTTTGATTTTTTGATACATTGATGTGACAAATTTCTCCTTCGAGCAATTATTGATGGTGGAATTGATAAAAATTAGGAGGTTCCTAAAAGTTTCCTTAATTTAAAATTCTTGCGAAAAGATAATTCGTTGACTTGTTGCTTGGGGGAAAATACACAGTAAGCTATTTCTGCATTTCTCAGAGTTTGTCAAGTTCGTTATCACTAATTTTTCGAATCCCCCATTCCCCGCCCTTTCCGCAGATTAGCTCTCCAAAAAAATTGAAAGAAAAATTTCCAAGAATTATTTCAAACGGCTGTATTAATGGGGGTTTCAAATATCCCTGTATTCATTTCTGAAATTATTTCAACTGTAAAAGTCTAGTGGTGGGAGGAATGATGAACAATTTTCAAGATTATCGAGTGAGGTATCGGAATCAATGTTTTTTGACTCCCTGAATCTATTTTTTTGGCCATTTTTACCTTAAATCTAAAATCTGACACTCGAAGGTTGAGGTAGAACCGAAATTGGAAAACTGTACTCGAATAGTTTTCAATTTTAAATTTATACTTTCACCCCAGAGAACAGATATTTGGGTTTGGGGTTGAAATGATCCTGAAAAATGATCACAGATGAACAGTTCGAATCCAAAGTTTGAATTTCAGGAGGAGAAAAAATGATTGGATCATTTGAATTGATATTTTCAAACGATAAAATTATTGGAGAATGAAAATTACCAAAACAATAAGAAAAAAAACTAAGTTTGCCACATCAATGCGATGGAATCATTGACAAAAATATCCTAAATTCTACTCCGTTGATTCGGTGGTATAGGTTAAGGTAGCTGAACGAGTCACTTCATATACCGAATACGGTTTTAGTTTGGCGAATATCTGTATTCTACCTACGTATATGTACGAATGTATATTATACGAAGAGGCCAAACTGGTTTTATGTGCATTTCTCATTGCTTTAGTACACAAGGTAGCCTTGGACGCGTACGCGATACCTGTATACGATCGATCAAACTCGCGAAAACGAATATCTGTATGAATGTGGCGCGTTGCAATCGACGAGTGGATGAATTCGATGAAGTGTTTCCATTCTTCGGTTTAAAAGCCTTACGGTCGATTTTGTCTACGTACGGAGGACTAATATCTAACTATATACTCGAGTAATGTACTCGTATAGTATATAAAAAGGTGACATTACGTCGATTCGTAATCGCATATTCGTGTACGTGGCTGTACGTGTCACGATATAGAAACGTGAGGTGAGGCGGCGTTCTCTCTGATGGGTTCGGGCGCACGTGCTTGTGTATGTATTTTGTATTATACCTTCGCGAGATGGTTAAAATATCCTAGTTTCAGGCGTTCTGCTCGTTACACAGACCTACGCGATACTTGTAACCCAACGATAGACCATCTTGTTAATTATTGCTAAATATAGTCGTATGTTTTATGTACTGTTCCGTCTTATAGAACCTATGTATTTGTATTTCATTCATGTACGCGTTTATAATGTTGCCAAGCTGAGCTGAGAATCGACTAGGGTATCTGAATGGTATTATGGTGCTAGAAAAATTCACCGGTGAAATGGACGTATAGGGGAGTAGTCAAAATAGAACGATTTTTTTCACCATTTTAGGGTATAAATTTCAAATATGACAAGCAGAAGTGATTTATTTTTTCCTCGGCTTTTATGCAGGATGTGTAATAGTGCCAGAAAAAATGAATCACTGTACCAGGATCGATCATATTTATTTGTAGGGGTTTTTTTAATTCTCTGGAACTGTAAAAGGGAACAGAATGTTGGTGGATGAGAATTTATTTACTCGATGAGAAATAGAAGTTTTGTCAACAGATTTAGGGAATTGGAAGTTTGTTAAATACTCGAATAGATTCATTATTCAGGTTCCAAACAACTGGGCTATTTTTGTAAGAATAGGGAGAAAAGCAATATCGCAGGATTTTTCAAAATTTTCCAGAAGTGAAATTCATAATGTATCATCTGGTGATTTTTTCATGACGAATTATAATGTAGTTTTTAGTGAATTTTCTTTTTTCTCGGCGATTTCTCTTTCATTCATCTGTCGCAAGGATAAACTGAGGAAAGATTGAAATGATTTTAAAATTTTTTTTGAAATTGAATTTTCTGAGATTTTTTTCCCATTTGAAGCACTGTTTTTTCCATTTGAAAGAAATTCTTACAAAAGATCGCTAATTTTGAAATTTTCAATTCAATCAAAAGAATTTGGGTTCAAATTTGATTTTTTCCCCCGAAAAATAATTTTTTTCGTGCCCCTAACACGATAATTTTTTTTGGATTTGATCGAACATGCTGAAATACTTTTTTTTAATGAAAAATTGTCTCTTTCAAGGGGATATTATGGCTATTGGAAATTTGTCATACTTATTGATGATATTTGATGATAATTCAAACCTTTTTCAAAATTTTAATCATCGTTGAAAAATTTTCTTTCTTTGGGTTGAATGATTTGAAAAAGTTGCACGAAATTCGTGGTAAACTGAAGAATGTTTTAATTTTTTTTCGCCCTTTTTTCGATTTTATTTGTGGAATTATTTTCAAAAATTTTTGTAGTTTTTTTTCAACTTTGAAAGTTTTTGTCGATAATAGGTAATGAAAAAAAAATTATTTCAAAATTTCCAAATTAATTTTATTGAAGAAAATCTTCGACTCCTAAAATTCATACGACTTAATTGATTTTTTTGGAAATATTTTTTGTGGAGTCGGGCGATTCTTCTGGGGGGGTGAGGGTGAGGAAGAGGGGAGGAGGGAATGAAAATGAAGTGTGGAGACTTGGAATACCAAAAAGATTTCTAGCTAAAGCAGTGAACGAAGCAAGGGTAAAGCTTTGAAAAAATATGATTTTCAATGTCCAAAAAGACATTTTTTTAATGATTTATGCCTTGTAAATTTCTGCCCAGTGTATTCTTTTTTTAAAAAGTTGGAGTGGGAGGGGTACTCGTGATACTTTGGACTTCGGCTGACGATCGGGGGGGGGGGCTATGTACCCTGTTTTGTCACACCACTTGTTTGTAATGTTTTATTTTGAGGAGATGGAAGGAATGATTCATTTTTGAAAAACTTCGTTTGAAAAATTTATTGCGGGAACGAGTTGATAAATTTAAAATCCCAATTTCTTCAATGATGGGTCTTCTATTGAAAAATGATTTTGTCTTTTTTTTCGAGTTTTAGAACATTATTATGCCTAATAATTCCGAAATTGTTCATTTTTAAAAAAACAAAAAACATATTCTCTGCATTTTTTTCTCATGAAATTAATTACAGAGTTTTCAGATAGAACCAAAAATGATTGAAAAATTGAACATTTTTCTCAGTAGGTATTATCAATAATATTCAAATGTCTCAAAGTTGAAAAAAAATTCACGAAAACTAATAGTTTTCTTTGGTCAAAAAATCTCTTCTAATGAGATGATAAAGGCCGCTCTTCAAATCTGCTCTAATTTCCAAAATTGAAAAAAATCGTTCTACGGAAGGGATTCTTTTAAAAAAACACGTCATAAGACAATATGAAATTTCTCCGGAGAATGAAATTAATTCACTTTTTTCAATGTAATTTTTTTAAACTTTTGAGTTTTAAAGCACAAAAAAAGGCTGTGTTCATACATTATCGTGTTTCTAATAAAATTTACTTTCATGATTGAAAATAATATTTTTTTGCAATAATTTCTATTATTGTTTTCATTTTTGAAAAAGGATGAAAGAAGTTTTTTTTCTCTTATTTGTTTGGCAATTTTTCTTTTTTGAGACTACGAATAGATTTGAAGTGTTCTTGTATCTCATCCCAGGAGCTAAAATTTTTCAACTTGCATTTGACACTAAAAACTTCATAGAATAGAATTGATCGAAATTTTTTCTCACAAATGTTTACAATTTTTAAAATTAACGGGGCCGCGAGGCAAAAAAATGAATATTTTTCTCACGCAGTATGAATCAGAGGTCAACTTGGGTTTTTAATGACTAATCGGTCTTATCTATTCATAAATAATTGAAAAATTGATCTGGAAATCGAAATGCTTTACTCAAGAGCTCGTATGATGATCGACATAGCAATAAATAGATAGGGACATATGAAAATAAATATGATTATTTGCCATTTCTGAGAGCTCTTGCGTACGGTATTTTCGATGAAAAAAAAAAATAGGTATTACTAATTTTTTTACGTAATGAAATTCACCTCGTCTATGAATAAAAGCCATCACACATCACATATTTGCCCAGTTCAATTCTCAGCAAGGCATCTGGTAACGTTCGGTTTCGCTGCTTCGTCGTCCCTATATTTCTAACACGATTTTCGCGTCTTCGGGCTTTCTTTATAATCGTATTTTTTATTCTAAAAAATAAAATTTTTTCAAGTACGAAAATTGAGTTTTTTTCTTCATTGTTTGTTTCCGTATAGGGATATAGTGTGCCTGCGCGTGGAATGGGAACAACTCGAGTCGAAATGAATACGCAATTCGGCATTAGTTTGAAGCAGCTGCGCGAGCTGATGGAGTTACGCGGCGGCGACGCAGTGAATAAGGTCAAAGAACTGGGAGGCATTACGGAGCTATGTAAAAAACTATACACTTCGCCCACCGAAGGTCTCGGCGAGAACCCGACCGACATGCAAAATCGCCGCGAGACCTTCGGCTCGAACACCATACCGCCAAAAAAGCCGAAAACTTTCCTGCAGCTCGTCTGGGAAGCGTTGCAGGACGCCACTTTGGTCATCTTAGAAATCGCCGCCATCATTTCTCTGCTCCTATCTTTGTACACGCCTAAAGACGAAACAGGTAATCTGCGGCCGGAAGCCGAGGAAACGAAGAGCGGCTGGATCGAGGGGTGCGCGATTCTCGTATCCGTTTTAGTCGTCGTGCTAGTGACCGCGTTTAACGATTATTCGAAAGAGAAACAGTTTCGCGGGTTGCAGGATAAAATCGAGGGTGAACGTAAATTCGCGGTAATTCGTAAAAACGAAGTTAAACAGATACCCGTCGGTGAAATCGTGGTCGGTGATATTTGCCAAATTAAATACGGAGATCTGCTGCCAGCTGATGGGATCCTAGTGCAGAGTAACGATTTGAAAGTAGACGAGTCTTCGTTGACTGGCGAATCGGATCATGTCAAGAAAGGCGAATCCTTCGATCCGATTGTCTTATCCGGGACCCACGTTATGGAGGGCAGTGGTCGTGTTTTGGTCACCGCCGTCGGTATCAATTCGCAATCCGGTATTATTATGACTCTATTGGGCGCCACCGGCGAAGAGAAAAAAGATAAAAGGAAAGCTAGCCTGAAAGATAAACAACACGAGGATAAAAATGGTAAACAACACGAAGAAGAATCAGCGTCGACCGGCGACGACGAAGACGATCCGGCCCAAAAATCCGTTCTGCAGGGTAAATTGACCAAACTAGCCATACAAATCGGTTACGCCGGCTCAGCTCTGGCCATCTTGACTGTAATCATCCTGGTGGTACGATTCTGCATAAAAACTTTCGTCATCGAAGAACAGCAGTGGAAATTGACCTACATCAACGAGTTCGTCAGGTTCATCATCATCGGTGTCACTGTGCTGGTGGTGGCGGTACCCGAAGGGCTTCCGTTGGCTGTGACACTCTCGCTGGCATATTCGGTGAAAAAAATGATGCTCGATAATAACCTGGTACGACATTTGGACGCATGCGAGACGATGGGCAACGCTACTACGATCTGTTCCGATAAAACTGGCACATTGACGACAAACAGGATGACAGTGGTGCAATCCTATATAACCGGAGTGTACCATAAAAATGTACCTCAATTTGGGTCAATTCCCGCCGACGTTGGTAAACTTTTCATTCAAGGGATTGCATTGAATTCGGCGTATACCTCGAGGATCATGCCGTCCGAAGATGAGAAAAGCGATTTACCAAAACATGTCGGTAATAAGACCGAATGTGGATTGCTGGGGTTCGTTTTAGCCCTAGGCAAAAGCTATCAAGCGTTGAGAGACGAGGTAACCGAAGAAATGCTAACCAGAGTGTATACTTTCAACTCTGTTCGTAAATCGATGAGCACTGTGATCCCGAGAGAAGGTGGCGGATACCTTTTATACTCGAAAGGAGCCTCTGAAATTATCCTCAAAAAATGTACCTACATTCGAGGCAAAGACGGCGAATTGCAGAAATTCACTCCGCAACTGTACGACGAACTGATCCGAACTGTAATCGAACCAATGGCCGGAAATGGCCTTCGAACGTTATCCTTCGGTTATAAGGAATTCGTACGATCGAATCCGGGCCCCAATCAGGTTCTGATCACCAAAGAGCCGAACTGGGACGATGAAGAATCCATCGTTCGTGATCTTACCGCCATTGCCATTGTCGGTATCGAAGACCCTGTCCGGCCTGAAGTACCGGAGGCCATTCGTAAATGCCAAAGAGCCGGAATTACCGTCCGAATGGTTACCGGAGACAACATCAATACTGCTCGATCAATAGCCACCAAATGTGGTATCTTCAAACCAGACGAAGACGGTATTATCATGGAAGGCAAAGATTTCAACAATAAGATTCGTAATCGCGAAGGCGTCGTTGAGCAAAGACTCCTGGATAAAATCTGGCCCAGGCTAAGAGTTCTCGCCAGATCATCTCCCACCGATAAATACACCCTGGTCAAGGGTATCATCGACAGTAACTACGGTAATAAAAAAGAAGTCGTCGCCGTGACCGGAGACGGTACCAACGATGGTCCAGCATTGAAAAAAGCCGATGTCGGATTCGCGATGGGCATCGCAGGTACGGACGTAGCCAAAGAAGCCAGCGATATCATCCTGACCGACGATAATTTCAGCAGTATCGTCAAAGCTGTGATGTGGGGCAGAAATGTATACGACAGTATTGCCAAATTTCTCCAGTTCCAGTTGACCGTCAATGTCGTAGCCGTCGTTGTGGCCTTCGTAGGTGCCTGCGCCGTCGACGACAGTCCGTTGAAGGCTGTGCAAATGCTGTGGGTTAATTTGATCATGGATACGTTGGCGTCGCTGTGCTTGGCCACCGAATTACCAACGCCCGAGTTACTGCAGAGGAAACCATACGGAAGGACGAAGCCGTTGATATCTCGTACCATGGCCAAAAATATAATGGGTCAGGCTGTTTACCAGCTGACTATCATTTTCGGTTTATTATTCGCCGGAGATCGAATCTACGATATGCCTTCGGGCCGGAGTGCCGCCGCTGATCACATCGAATCGCCTCATTTCACCATGATCTTCAACACGTTCGTCATGATGACCATGTTTAACGAAATCAACGCTAGGAAAATACACGGCGAACGAAACGTATTCCGAGGATTCTTCTCGAATCCGATTTTCTACGTTTTATGGTTCATCACGATGATAGCCCAGGCTCTGATTGTCCAATTTGGCGGCGCTGCTTTCTCGACGATAGCTCTGTCACTGGACGAATGGCTTTGGTGTATATTCTTCGGCATCGGTACTCTGCTGTGGGGCCAGATTATAACCAGTATACCGACTCGTAGGATACCGAAGAAATTATCGTGGGGTAGGGGTCCGGCTGAAGATTACCCGCAGCTGCATCCGGAAGGAAAATTCGACTCGGAAACGGGTCGGAAACGAAGAGCCCATATTTTATGGTTACGTGGCTTGACCAGACTGCAGACTCAAATCAGGGTGATAAACGCCTTCCATCAAGCGCTGGATCAGCGCTACGGACGTAATGCGCCAAGCGCAGCGTTACGGAAGCAAACCTCCAATACGAGTAGTTCGAATAAAAGGCTGTCCAGGATGTCTTCGATCGAGTACGCGGATAATACACCGGACGAGCTGGAGAATGCGAGAACCGACGGACTCAATCATGCCGTCAGTGCGGTCTGAGCTCGCAAAATTCGGAGTCAAACCATCGACCGACGCCATTATCGAGGCATTGTGATACTATACTATGTTGATCCATTTTTTTATTCGTTCGTTGTTGACCATTTTGAAAACGAACCCCAGTGGATAAGGTTGGCCTGTCCTACGCCCGAGTATCAGACATGTCAGTATATTGTTATTAATTATCGTACATTTTCAGCAATAAGCCCGCGGTTTCTTTTTTTCTCTCTCTTTAATATTTTACCCTGTTTGTTCTTCTTCTTGTTCTGTACGTGTAACTTATGTATTTATTGTACCTATTTTACCTATAGCCCCTCGTGTATTAATTGTTGACCCAGTTTTTCGTTTAACCAACGATCCTCGTCGTGTTTTTGTTTAGAGGGGTTTTATCGTTAAACCCGGAATTCGGTGATCCTCGCATTCCCATTTCCCACTTATTTCGACTCTTTTTGAACATTTCGTGGATCAAATTTTTGTTTTGTTATGAGAGTATCTTACTTTTTTGTATCGTGTGTTTTGTAATTATGTATTGCTGTCTTCTCATCTGCGGCGTTCATCTTATACTGCCAAAAAAAATTTTCGAACAAGCGGATCGTCTCTGTAAATCGTGAGGAAATCGGTATCATATCTCGAATGTCGTGAGCATCAGAAATGTAGAAAATTTAGATAATGTGAACTGTGCTGTCGTCGTGGTTGTAGGTCGTCTGTCGTGTAGTGAGATGAGTTTTTATGAGGTGTGGTAATGTCTGGAAATTGGATGCGAAAAGGTTGAAATTTTGATGAAGTTTGATCGAAGGTTTTACGTGGACGTTAAAATGAATTATTTCAAGTTTCTGTGTCTCAATTTGAATTTTAGCTTGACATTGGAATTGAATATTTTGAAAATGGAAAAAAAATTGTGAGGGGATTTTTGATTGTGAAAGATTACTTCTTCGTGGAGTTTTTTTTATAATTTCACTTTTTGAGACAATTTTTCGCCTTGGCTATTTTTTTTTAGTGGTTTTTAAAAACACCACCATTGATACTAAACTACTTACATTCCATCAATGCTCAAATTGTTGTAATTTAATGGCATTATTTTTGTGTATAGATCGTTGACTGAAAGGAAAGAATCTTACTCTGAAAGAGTTTTAAAAAATTTTGGGGCTGGGTCAAACAGAAGGGAAAATTGAGTAGAAAGAAAAAGAGTTATTCTTCTTATAAGAAAATTCGAGTCAATTTTTAAAAATATTTTGAGTTTTGCATTTTGAGTAAAAAAAATTATATTCGAGTCGAAAACAGAAAGAAGATTCTACCATGTCTATTTTCTCAATTTTTAGCTCCTTTTCTTCTCACAGAAATGTCACTTTCGCTTTTTTCTTGATTTTTTTGAAATTTTCGATGGGGACGGGGGCGAAGAAACAGAGCAGTCAATGTCTTGATGACGATATGTTTAGCTGGAATTATGAATAAATCATGGTAAAAAAAATTGTGAAATTCTTTTTAGAAAAAGTTTGTGTTTTGATTGGAAAAAATTGATTATTGTACCAGAGTCGAAAAAGTTGTCGGAAGGATGCTATGAAATTTGGCAATTCTTCGACTTCCCGCCCCCCTCAAAGAATTTCAACTTTGTTTCCTTCTTTATTTTTGGAATGTTTGATGTGAGAGGGGGGAGGTGGGATCTGTAGAGCAGTCTGTTCAGCCAAAACTACGATTATTAGGTAAAAAGATCGAAGGATTTTTGAATTTATTGTAAGAAAGAATCTTCATTTTAAATGAAGAAATATCAGAAAATTTTGCTCAGATTTTTAAATAATGGAAAAAATTTTACGAAATTTAATTTACCTTCCCTCTTTTCCTCTCCTCCTCTGATCTCCTTTTAGAAATTCCAACTCATTTCTGTGTGGGAGGGCAGCAAACCTGTCGAAGGTGGTGTTCTGTACTTAAACCAGTGAATTTTATGCTCTAAAAATGTTACGTCTTGGAGAAAAAATATACGTTTTGAAGGCAAAAAATTGAACCGAATTACGCCTGAGTCATAAAAATTTAGGAGAATACCATAAATTGAGAAAATTTTCATTCTTGATATGGATATTTTAGAGTTTTGGGGCCAATTTATGAAATGGGGGACCAAATTTAACCCGCCAAATTTTGACGAAACTTTTATTTTTCGTAGGATGACATTCTGTTGGATTAAAAAAAAAAAAACAAGTGTTTATCCAATCAACACGATGACTTTTTGTTAGAATTTTGGAAACGGAAAAGTTATATCGGAGAGTTATAGAAATGTCAATTAGGTATATGTACTTAGTTATTATTATTGTGATTTGTGAGAAAATATCAAAAAGTTACAAAAATGCCAGATAGGCATTGAAATTATTATTTTTTTTTTTTCAAGTTTGGCAACATGTCAAAATATGGCTAAAATGACGTGTACCAAAATCAATAGAATTTAATTTATTAAAATGTTGCATAATTAAGCTTTTTTTTACAATTGTTGACTTTTTATTAAAATGCCAGATATTTTAGTCTTTTTTAAAAATTGTACTTACTTTCAAAATTGCCAAGCAATTTTAATAAATGAGAAATTCTGAAAAAATGTTGCATTCCGTCATTCGTAATTTTTTTTTATCATTTTGTCAGACTTTTGAGCGATATTGTAAATTGGAAAATTGGGAAAAAAACATAAATATCTTGATATTTCAACGAAGAATCATTAACCGAAAAAAATGAATACCTGGACATTGATAATAAAAAAATAATCATCACAATATCCACGATTTGAAAACTTATGCTCTAAAAGTGAAATTGTGCAATTTTTTCATCCTCTTCTTTTCTTCCAAAAATACCAACTTGGCTTTTTGTCTGATTTTTCGAAATTATGAGAGGGGGGATTGACTACAAAAATGAGCATTGGGATTAAAAAAATCATCAATTTGAATTTTGCCTCAACTAAATATCAAAGCTACTTCCGTCTAATATTGGAGAGAGAAAAAATTACGAAGTTCGATCGATTAATTTATTTTTATGGAGATAGAGAGGTCTTGTACTTTGCAATTTGCACAATGTATTCTGAAGTGATCCATAAAAAATAAACATCTACTAATTTTACTTGGAAAATCTGATTTATTTTACTCGTCATAAAAATGAATCATAAACTATTGCAATGTTTGGTCAACTTTGCCTCTGTTTTTCTTTTCTTTTTTTTTTTTTTTTTATATACAGTAATTTACGTAATTTTTTATCAAAAGCGACCAAAGTTTGGCTCGTTTTCGTTCACACGCCTCGTATATTATTTAATTAAATTAAAAGGACGGGTTTATTATGTGAAAAGAATTTGTCACCGGTACGTCGGGACACGTTCGTGGTTAAATTTCAAACTGCACGATGGGATTTTTATAAAAATAGGGACCACAAGAGAGGGATAAATAGTCTACGAGGTGTGATCCTATTTTATGCCGCACGAGAAAGGAGGACTGGTACAGTAGAATGGAATTTTTTGTACATTGATGTTGATGAATAGTAGCGGACGAGAGAAGAGTAGGCGTCAAACTGGTAATAATGTAGATTTTTATTTTTAGACCATTTTTTTTTAATTTTATTTTTTTGATAAATCGATTAAGTATTCTCGGACGGGTATCGGATGCGTTAAATATTTTAACGGCGTTTTTATCGGTATTTTATTTGGCTTCTCGGTGTTATTCTCGCATCTCCGGACCATCTCGCGTGTATATTGGTAAAGTTCCAAAATAGGCAATTTTTCACGGCGGTTCGTTCGCTTCGCTGGTGGTGCTTATGTTGTGTTGTCGAAGAATAAGGAATTTTTTTTCTCTTGTTTTCTAGTACCGTCGGCGGTATTATTATGCGATGCAGGGCTCGAAAAAAGAAAGTTTTTAAATCGTATAAGGGGTAATGTATTCGAGAAGTGTTTGCGTTCGGAGAGAAGAAATTAGGAGGGTATTTCTTTTAAATTAAATACGTAACGACGAATTCGAAGGATATATGAGGGTGAAAAGCAGATAAGATGGAGGGTAGAAGTGAAAAACTATTTTGGGCTTATTGTATTTATTGTCTGTAGAAGCTGGAGGATAGATGAGGTGGGAGGAGGGTTTCGAAGTAAAAATATTTAAAAAATGAATCGTTTGTGGTGCTTACTTTCTAGAACTCGTATTAAGAATATAGGTTCTTGGAACTCATTATTTCGCTAATCTCCTTCAAATTATAAAGTAATCAAATGAGAGAGAAGAAAGGAAAGAAATTGAGAATTGAACTGTGATTCTTTGAAAAATTGTTGGAAAGAAATTCCTATAATTATTATTTTCTTTGAATGAGGTCATTAAAACGGTTAATTTGATCGTTTGCCTATCGAAGATTTTCTATTTTCCCATGAAAGGGTCAGAAAGATTCATTATTTAGCTTTTGTTTGGCAAATAATTTTCGAAGTACCTTTTTAAAAATTGGATAATCTGATGTGAGAAGAAAATGAATGGTTCGATTTGCTTTTTCTTGAAATTTTACATAATTTTTGTTTTTTGGAGAGTTTGTTTTTGAAATCTGCAAGAAACTGTTCCTCCTTCACTTCATTTTTTCACTTCATCTGGAAAAATCGATTCTTTTAAATTGATAAAAAATGAAATATGTCTTTTTTTACAATTTCATATCCGGTTAAATTTCCTATTTACTCCGATTCGAAATTACGTCGTCGAGAAACCTTTGAAGTTTCACGATAATTTCGAGATTTTTTTGATGATGAAAAAAAAAACTGAAACTGCGACGACGACGATAGGAACTTTCATTTTAATAATTACCAGCCTGGAAAAAAGGACGTTATTTCGTTATATTTGATACAATTTTCGTGTTTCGTTGAAAATACAGACGAACTTATTTCTCGAGAAAAATATCTTTATTGAATTTTCGATGTTATCCTTCAATTTAAAATTGGCTAAAATTTTTCACCATATTGAATTATTTTTTTATTTAGATAGCTAATTCAAGGAGAAGATGTGAGAATGATGTTCAATGTTTTTTCGACTCGACTTGGACAAAAATTTTAACAATTCGAACGTCAAAATGAACCTAGGTTATCGATAATTTCGAGTGTAAATTTCATCTGGGCAAAAAAAATGACAAGTATAGTTTTTTCGACCAAATTTTAGGTATATCCATTTCAAGCCAGCCAATTACGGAAAATTCCATCTACGATTCTCCTTCTTTACGAGATTTTGAGTACATCGTACTTGCGTAAGATTCGGGTACGAAAAAAAGCAATTCGCGTTTCGTTTCGAAAACCATTTCGACTAATTAAGAATACAGCACAATAGTCGACGGACGGCCATTTTCTATATTAGCTCGTGCTCTAGTACTTTATTCTACTCTCATCAATGTGATTGATGAGTAACAAAGAAACGTCAAGCTAATAGGTACTGATACGTCGATAAACAAACTCGAAGAAGAATGATTCTATGTACGTGTTGGAAAACCATTCGCATCGGTTTATTTCGCTAATTGCAATTTTTTTCATTTCGGGAAAAAAATTCTAAATGAGAATTTTTTTTGAAATTTCTCGATATCCGAATTTCCCAAGATACAGTTTTTTCTGCAGTTTTTGTGTGAAAGACGCGACGTCGGATAATTTTTTGTCGATAAACCCTCGAAGGTGTTTTTAAGACGTCCCACGAGACCGACGATAAATCTGGCCAACATATCAATTTTCATTTAATTGCTCGGTATGGACGAGGCGAGGGTTTCCGCAACCCCTCAATACATCAAACGATAAGATACCCGAACGTCGCCTGTCCTAATAATCTGGCCCAAATTTAAACGAACGACGACGACAGAAAACCGCAAAATCTAATACCCGTCGGTTTGCCTACTGCGATTCCTTCCTCTTCGAATCTCTTTCCACGTGTTAAACATTTAAAACCTTTTATCTCAGTCGTGTATAGCCAACCAATAATCTGACTTTGTATGTGCTGGAAAAAGACAATCGAATGTAACCGCGATTCTTTTTCATTCTAGAAAAACCTCGATACCGCAAGAATTATCTGCGGTGTGCCCCTATTCCTCCTGGCTCCAGCGTTTTCGATGTGTACATTTAATGTACTTATTGGAAAAGTTCTCTTTGTTTTGGAATTAATTCGCCGGATCGAATGGGTATTTTCCATAATGAGCTTTGCTTACTTATTTGTAAACATCGACGAGAGATGAAACGTGAAAAGTGTTTGGATAACTTTGATCGTTCGAAATCAAATATCAAAGGAGGTATTTTGGTCTTAATTAATTTTCAGGTTGAGACGATTTTCGATGGGAATATCTCGGAAGTGAAAAATGTAGTTCGTGGTTCGGTGGGTGTTCCTGTTTTTGGCGAATTTCTATGAAAAACCCAGCTATTGTGTCTGTATTTTAAATTGAAAAGAAAGAGAGGTTTGATACCAGATTTTAAATGAGACAATTTTTGAGCCAATAATTCTCTATTTTATGCATTTTTTTGTTCGTTGTTAACATGAATATGTTATGGAGGGCGGAGGCGAAGGAAGTTCATAGAATTGACGATCTTTTGGGAACCTGGATAAATTTTTATATCGTTCACAAAATGATAATTTCAAGATTTCTTTGAAAAAATTGGAAAAATGTTGATGTGTTGAAATAATGAATTTTTGTTGGACTTTTAAAGACTTGGAATTTGACGAATTTTTGCTGTACTCTCGAGATCTTGGGAAAATCTTCATGAATTGGCTGACATAATAACATTTATAAAGTGTTTGGAAATGGCTTGGAAATTTTTTAGAAATTAAAATCAAAAATATTATAGAGAATATCAAATTAGGAATTTCAAAAACAATTTTAAACGTTTCGATGTTTGACATTTTAACAAAAAGTAAATTATTTTTATAAAAGGTACATAATCTTTCAATTGGGAACAATGTTTGAAAAAAATTTTTGTTCTGTATTGGCCAATTCAACTCAATTTCTCAAAATTCGGTTAATCAAATGATAATTTGAAGAGATAGGGGATTAGAATAGCTCAAATTCAAGACTTGAAACGATTCATGGGCAGAAGAAAGCGTCAAATTCACCAAACTTTTACGAAAGGAGGGTGAAGCAGGTGCTCTTTTTCTCATCCGGATAAAATTTGAAATTTATGACTCCCATCCACCCCTCCCCTCTCTCCTCTCCTCCCTCCAATTCCTCCCCACAGATCAATACATCAAATTATCTTCCCCTGAAAAGTTGAATTTTTTCCTCATTTGTAATTTAACAGTTTTAGAGCCTTTTCTGAATAGAAAATGTCAACACAGAGGAAGGGAGGTCATCTCATGCCATTTTCAAAGGGTTAGTCAAAGTCCAACCCTAATATTTTGCTGCAGGTTTTCATTTTATCGCCATCATTCCTCCCCCTCCAAGTATCATCAGAAATATTTCAAATCAACAAAAATGAATTTTGAGTTCTTCAAGTCCAGGAAAAAAATTCCAGTGAATTTTGCATTGAGAAATATCAATTATTCTCTCCAGTGGAATTTGATATTTTGACCAACAGAATCAAAAATCGTCACTTTTCAGTATTTTTGAAAATTTTATCGTGAATTCTGAATTCTTGAGTTGACAAAAGAGGGAAATAATCTTTTTCTAATCAAAATGTCATTTTCGACTTTTAATTCGAAAAATATGAGGAAAAATTGTCACGAATGTGGCCATATTACGAGTGTATTTTTTTCGAGTTCATCTTCCATAGATGATAATTTTTTTATGATACGAAATATTCGAAGGTTTTATTTGAAAAATGTTTTTTTTTTGGTATCGTTTTCCTCGAACGTTTATGGTTTATGTAGGTTTATGCGTCGACAAAATGGAGCAACTTGTAGCACGACGAGGGCGACGGCGACGTCCATAGAACATTCGTTTCTTTACCCGTATCATCGTCGTCATAATCGCCATAACACGAAACACATTTCCACTGGTAGCATCTTCCTCGTGTTTTTTTTCCACTACCGTTGATGCTCAGCGATGTGGTCGATTCCGTCTCTTCTACAAGAAAAAACCCACATAATTCAGCTTACGACGGCACGACGACGTATGAGGAAAAAAAACACGTCTCCTCGCTTCCATTTGTACACCTTCGACGAACTATTTGGACGTGAAAAATGCAAAAATAGGTACCTTTTTCGACCCTCCGATACACCGACCGAGTCCGCAAGTTATATTTCACACGGTGAATAAAAAAAGCTCATACGGTGGTTTGGGTTTTTAATTAATTAAATTTAACATGCCTTTATACTCGCAAACCGCAGCTTTAACGGCGTATTTCGTGGGAGATTTAGTATATCTTTCGTATGTGTATATTTTTTAATTTACACATCACGAATATGAAAAATCTTCGGATAGGAACACGCGCGTGATGTGTGGATGAAGTGAAAGTAGGAGATCCCTGGTGGTCGTCGGGGTTATCCCTTTTCCCCATTTTTTTCGACCGGTATTATTTGTAACGGAAGGAATATTTAATATTTCGATGATGCAACTCGCCCGGTCGAACGGGTCGAATTATCCGGCCATTAATTTTTCATCGTTACGAGAGTGTTTCGAAAGGAAAAAGTGGGAAAGAAAGGAGAGTTCGTTCATCATCGTCGATATCGTCGCCCAACAACGGAACACAGAGAAGAAATAGCTAAAGAAAATCAATTTTCGACTCGCCAAGCTCTTTTTCACGTTGCCCAATCAAAACATCGTGCTATAATGCTACCTTGGCGCTGCGTGACGACGAACACCCGAAAAAAAGAAAAGCTAACCTTAATTAACGCGAGTCGATGACACGAAGAATCGAATATCGTTTGACGAACATAAAGCAAAGACGAGTTACGTTCAGGTGTAAAATTTTGAATAGAAAATTGGTATGGATTTTTCCTCTAAGGGCGAACGCGAGCTGGGGCGGACGGTTGAAGGTTGGGTTGTTTTGTATGGAAAGTAGCAAGGAACGTGACTCGTTGGTATGTTTAATTCATTGTAGAATTTTTTTCCAATGGTTGAAATGGTTGATTTTTATCGAAGATTAGAAAATTTTTTATCGTTTGAATTTTCAAATAGGGAACAGGTCGATTTTGAAATGATAGATGGACAAAATTCTCAGTGGCTGTAACCTACAGGACGATTCAAAACCGAGCTTTTTTCTTCACAATTTTTGATATCAATTTGTAAAAGGATTTTCATGTAGAGATAATTGAATTTTTGCAGCGACGATTGATATGTGTCTTGTAAAAATTAATGTAATATTTGAAGGCGTCGAGGAAGCGGAACGAGTGTTTCAGGCCCACGTAAATATTGGTTCAAAATACCCCAAAAAAAAGTAGGAGGAAAAGATTAATAGTCGAACTGTCAAGTTTTCCATTTTTCTTTTTTATTGGCATACGAAGATATCAATTTTACAACGCACGTTTCAAGACCTTCCTACGTAATATTGCTCGAAAGCATCGAAAAATTATCGAAAATTCGTTTCGTAGATTTTTTAAGTAAATATATTCGCTAGACAACTTTTTTTTACCTTTGATTTTATACCGTTGGGCTAATTTTTTTCCACAAATGTGTGACTGAAATAAGTATTTTTTTTCAACTCATGAATCTTGAATAAATTTTTCAATCGAAAATCTGTCCTTGGCTACACCAAACCCCTGAATTTTGATGGGTCACATGCTCTCTCTTGGTATCTTCTATTCTGTTTTGTATTTTGATGTCATCTCAAATAAGTATTTTCTCAGTTCCTGTATGTTTGTTCAATTTTTTAACCTGAAATTCGTAATTGGCGTCCTTGAAAACCTTGATTTCGATATGCCACATGCCCTAAAATTTTTTTTGACCTGGTCTCAAGTTTTGAGTCGAAGGATATCTGGAATATTACTCAAATTTGAGAAACTCAGGTTCAGGTATTGCTATAAATGTGTATTTTGAAATCGATTCTTCGTTATTATTTGGATCAAAAATTTAAGCAGTGACGTCAAAGGCTGTGAGTTTGTGCACTGTGAGTCAATTTTTAAATTTGAGGAATTGGTGTGAGGTTTTTGAAAAAAATGATGTTGGGTAACAGTTGGAATGTATATTTTCAACATTAAATTGAAAATTAAAGGGGATTACATGCTTGTTCTATATATTCTGAGTTTGGTTGTTTGAGTTGGATTTTGAAATTTGAGTATCCCTCAAATTTGAGTAACGTACTCAAAGTTATCCAAAAGGTGTGATGTTGGGTGTCGATTTAATTGTATTTTTCGCACTGAATTCAAAAATGAAAATATTTTTCAACAATATTTACTTTAAAAGCCATTATTTAAATTTTTTTGCCTAATTCACTCTAATTTTTTTCGAATCATCTTTTCTGATTTTTTTTTTATTTTCTGACCTCAAAAAAATCTTGAGAGATCCAGATTTATAAACGAACGACATTTTCCGAAGCGAATGGTAAATTATAGTTGGAAAGTCATCTTTCATTTTTTTTTCATTTTCATGAAAAATTTTTAAAGTATCATTTTCGACCAAAAAAAAAATTCAAAAAATCCATTCGACAAAAGACCACTTTATAGTACCAATCCCTCTTCTCCTTGCTGTCCACCTACCACCCACGGAGTCGCAGTTATCACGGTACAACTCGTCGTTTTTCAACCATTCAAAGCAAAAGACAAAGGACAAATCGAGCGGGTGAAAAGTTTTCGTTCACGTCGCGAGGTACGTGTCAGTGCGAAGGTGACATTATACGTGGATTCGTTGCCCCCTTCCCGTTCCATCGTACTTTGATATCGTTCTCTCGAGCCTAAATAATACATATAAAATATGTCGTAAAAAAAAAGCCAGTGGAAAAAAATGACGAAGAGAAAGAAAAGTTGCTGCTAAACATGTAAATCTAATACGGGGAATTTATCGATCGCTGGGGCGTAAGTTGCCGGTAATTTTATGTGATATTTTGCATACCGGATGAGTAAGTAGATACGAATGTGAATTTGGGGAATTTCAGTCTGGAGAGATTTCATTTGGGAGAATTTATCGGTTGGAAATAGCATCGTAGTTCAAATATTGATGAATCGAACGTACGTACGGATTAAATTTTCGATAAAATGAGTCCTCGTTGAACGAATTTCAATAAATAGTAAACTCTGGGTATAAAATTCACACGAGAAATAGTATAGATGATATGTAACTACGTTTCTGCTCGTTTGGTTTATTTGTTCAAAAATTATCTATGCGAGGTTTTCGTGCCATGCATAACAATCCGTCGTTATCAGAATGCATATCAATAGTGTCAGTTGGTCACTCTATCTTTCTGTTTCGCTGCGTGCTGCAGCCAAGTTTCGTTCATTTGTTCTAACAATACAATGGTATAATGTTGATAAGGAAATACGCGCCAAGGAAGGAGACAGATAATGGAATAAATTTCGAGTAAAAAAGCTGTTCAACTGGCATGTATGGATATGAAATTGGTAAATTTCTCTCGTGTATTATGCTGCCCAAGTTTCGTTATAAGGACTTATTTTTGGTTGAAATTTTCCGAAATAAAATATGTGACGACGTTGAAGCATCGACAATTTTTTTTCTCGTTTTTGGGAATCCGAATGACACGATTTGGGGATTTGCGAGGATGAAGTGAAACTCACGCACGTTGAAATTAGTTACTCGTTGTGGAATTTTTTTTGTCGAGATATAAATATTGAAGGGCGATATTTTACCCTAATTCCCCCGAGGTGGTTATTTTTTTTTCCGAGGTACGAGAATATCACGTTGACGTCAACTCGCGTTTTTATTTTTGGTCCTCCATAAATTTCATCGTGTGAATTTTTTCATTCGGATTCGCGATTTTTTTTCTCGACTCTATTTCATCGGTGTCAGCGAGCTTTTACAAAATAATGAGAGGAAAATGGTGGAAATTGTCGAGGAATTAATGGGATCACGGCGAGTCGACGGTGTAAAGATGCGCGATTGTCAACTCCTTGGTACGATTAATTTTTCTGGCTGATTATCGCCCGGCTTCGTTTCGCCGGTGTAATTATTTATAAAATGTTGACAGCGTGGTCGAGGGAAGATGTGCGAACGGAGACGAATTTTCTGCTTGTTGAAAATTATACGTACGTGAGGAGAATTTCTTCTTTGCGTTGAAATGGATCGAGTTTGAATGCGAAATGCGAACTGTCGAAAGTGTGTTAGAATGTGAGATCATTTGTGTTCGTAGATAATCGATTTGTTATATCCGGCTGGGAATTTTTTGGGGAAATGATGATTTTTTTCTACTTCCCCTCATTCCACTCCCACCCAACCACTTACTCATCCCATACTTTGATGAAATTGGTGGAAAATTTTGATATTCGATTCGAAAAAAATTTGGACTTGACCAGGGTAGGAGTAGATCGAATCAGCAACTCGATGCTCGTATTTTCAATTTTCAGCAATAGTTTTTCACTCGTGTTTTCAAGTTACTATTCGATTCTCTAGAGAATTTTTTCGTAATTGGTCCATGTTTTCTCTTTCTCATCTCATATTTTGGTAAAATTGATGGGAAAATTTTAATATTCGATTTGAAAAAATTGGAACTCGACGAGGAAAAATAAATGGATAGAATCGACAACCTGATGCTCGTATTTTTCAATTTTCAGCGATAGAGATTTTCATTCGTATTTCAAGTTTGAATTCGATTCTCTCGAGAATTTTTTCGTAATTGGCCCATTTTATCAAATTTTACAATTTCATGTTTTTTTTTTCGAGACTCGTAAAAAATAACCTCTCCTCTTTCTCTATTTATGATTTTACGTTATTTGCTTCCTTGATACTTTTTTGACAAAAAGAATTTTTGAAACTTTTTAAAGAACTTGATAAAGGATTCTTCCCAAGGTCGAGCAGAAAGACATTTTGCCTCTTCATTACCCCAAAAAATTGATATGTAAATTGAAAAATTTTCATTTTGAGCTTAGGAAAAATGTAAAAAGTCGTAGCTACTTCGAATGGATTAACTTGAAAAGTATTTATTTCTGTTGAAAATTTTAAAATTTTACCCTTCCAATAACCCAGCTGCAGAGATCCCCGATTGACTGATTTTCGTTTTATTTTTGCATTCGATAATTTCATTGAGAAATGTAAATTAGTAGGAATAGCTTCAATTTGATTGCCAATCAAGACCAATAATGTAATATTTCATTTTCCTTCCCCGGCTCTCCTTCACTTCCTTGTTTTATAAAATGAAAAGCGTAACCATCATTGATTATGTAATTTCATTCAAAATATCTATGATGAATTTGGTAAATCATTTTCAAATGATTCATTCAAATTTCAAATTGACTCACAATTTTTTCCTTCTGTCATAAACTCTGACGATTTTCCGTTTTCAGAAAAATTATATTTTTTTAGGAAACGTTTACAATGATTGTAAAAATCATCCATTCCCCCCTCCCTTCAAAAAACTTATTAGAAGGTTTCAAAAAAAAAAACCATGCAAAATTCAACCCAGAAGGCGTGCTTTTCTGAAGGGGAAAAAGCTTACAAGATGATTTTTTCATTTTTCATTTCCTTTTTCCTGTCTTTCCATCTTTTGATTTAGCATCTGGACGCTCTTTTGAACAGGCTAACTTCTTTTCAGTAAAAAAAAATATGCCAATGATCGTAATTTCTTGGTCAATGCTGTACTGAAGTGACTGAGGAGGAAGCACCTCCCCCTCCCCCATAATTACACAATTTCATTTTTAAGACCAAAAATTACATAATAAATTTAAAATTAGGATAATTAGGATGAAATGAATTTTTTCAAAAGTTTACTATTTGATGAGGACAAAATTGTGTTCTGGATTGCCAATTTTCAATTTTTTACAAATTTAATCAAGTCATTTTGAAAATTCTCCATTGCGAGTCCCAATATTTTCAGAAAAATTGGCCACTATAATGGATATGAAATGAATACATTTAGTAATTTTTCAAGACCTTTAATCTTGTTTTTGATTTCTCAAAATCAAAATTTTTATGAACATTTTTCATAGTTTTGGGCTTGGATAATTTTTTTTTTCAGATATAGACCTAATTTTTTTATAAACTTGAAGAAATAATTGATAAATTAAAGACCATTGATTTAACCAATGCAATTTTGTTGGGCTTGAAAAAGCTGCAAAATTTTCTCAGATAATGATGTGACTTTTGAATTACCAAAATTTTAGGAAAATTTCGTTGGTGTCATTATTGTTGAAATTTGTGATGGAAAAGTTTAGAAAAAATAATGTTGACAACTTTATTCAAATTCATTTTGTTAGACTTATGGTAAATTAGAAAATATTCAACATTCCCAGGATGTCATTGCCATAAAACATGTTCCTTTTTCCAACATTCAAGAATTTTGGAATTTTTTCCATTTTCTTTAAAGCTCTCCTATTCTCTCCCCATTTGCTGGTAAAATTTTTCACAAGTTTTCTAGAAAAATCGAACTCTCTAAAAATATGTTGAATGAAATTTCTTTTACGGTAATACCTTTCTTTTTTTAGTTCAAAGAAAGAATTAAATGAGCATAAAAATTATAATATTTTCTACCTTTCCATTCAGAATAAAAATTTTATAGCCGGAATTTTTCAATAAAAAGTTTTTTATCGGCTAATTTTTCGAAATTCTTACGATCTGCGAAAATATTATCGCAGTTATCGGGCTATTTTAAATCAAACGTTAATTAGACGTAGAAATCACGTAAGACTCGAAGTCGAAGTTGGTTTTTTATCGAATTTCGTAAAGCTGCAGCAAGGTTAACGGCCGATTTTCGTATGCAGTCACGATAACCGTATAATTATAGGTATTCAACTCGTTATAAAAAATATTATGGCTATGGCTTGTAGGTTCGCAAGGGCCATCAAAATCAATCGCACGTACTTCTAGAAGTCGAGACGCTGAAAAATTCCCATAAATTCGCGAGCAACCAGAGCAATGAAAAAAATTACACGATTTTAGGTTTAATTTTTTATTATTTCGAAAATCTCGGACATCGATTTAATTCGGTCTAAAGGGAATGGAAGGAAAGGAGGTCAGTGAGGGACAGATTACGAGAGAAGAATACAAATATACGTCCGTAAACGTACAGGAAGAAATGAACAATTTTCTATTTATACGAACGTATCTCATCGTATAATAGTGTCATAGAAAGTACAACCGTTGAACTTGAACTTGTTTAGCGTATAATTTATAAATGGTATTGCGTATGTGTGGTACATAAGCGACAAAAAGACGACGGTGAGAGAGAGGAAAAGGAACGACGACGGCCAGGCGATTACGCGAGTAAGATTAAAGTTCGCGTGTGATTTATTTGCATAATGAACGAATACGCCGATTGATGGCTTTGGCTGTGACGCTGACATGACGTATTCTCCGTGAGCCAGGCGTATAACTTTTGTAATATGTTGGTCAAACTCACGACATTCTTTGATATAATAAAGCAAAGATATGAATTATGGTCGTAATATTTTATATGATAATTTTTTATACGCCTGTTTTCTATACTTGTCTGTGTCGAAAAGCGAAGATTTTTATTTAAATTCTACCGAGGAATCTGAGGGTGGTCGTTATTGAAAAAATTTCTACAAATGGGAGTTTTTTCAAATTAAAATCGATACGTTGACGTTCGTGTGTCGTAGAAGGGAAAAAAATGTTGATGTATGTATTATACCCATTTTTTTTTTTACATAATATCAAACTATATTGTAATGTATTTTTTAAGCGTTGTTGCATTTTTTTCTCCTGTTTCTGTTTTCTATTTTCTAAGCCGATTAAAAGTCATCGCAGAACCTTCGCTAAGTGTGGTCGGGGAAGTTGGCCCGGGGGGTGTCGTGTATTATTTGTATCGTCGTCGAGAGACAAAAATTGTTACTTTTTTTTCCAAATCGACGCTTTTATCGTGATTTTATTTCCTATCTTGGCGTATTATGGGAGAATTTTCAAGCAGAGGCTGCACTAGCGACAGCAATACCCTTTGAGTAGTTTTTCCTCGTAGAGGAATTTTCCACTCGGATATACGTTTTATCGAACGTCACGTACTGTTTACGTACTTAAAAAATAACGATCATTTTGTATATTTTGTTTTTTTTTTCAATTTTTTGTATAAGTTTGTTATTTCGTGTTTTTGTTTTTTTCTCTCTTTTTGTTGAAATTTTTTTTCTATTTGGATATCTCACGCACATTATATTTAACGAACCTATAGCACAATGCAGTCGGCTAATTACGCTTGGAATCGTATAATACGTTAAATTTTTCAACTCGGATCGACCGTTTGGCCATGGTGAGTGGGGAAAGGGTGGATAAATATTATTGTAAATAGTCGTATATTTATGTGAGGGTGTATAAAGATCTGTTGGTAGCTGGAAGATGTATCTATTTTGGAAAATATATACCTTGGGAGAGCTAGCGTAGAATTTTATGTATATAAAAGGTAGAAGAGGGATGGAGATGGGAGGGAAATGAACGATATATGGGGTAAGTTGGAAACATTGTATGTTTTAAAGGAAAGGGAGAACTTAGCTCGGGTATTTTTTTTCTTCTACTCTGGAACTAACGTGAAGCCGAAATATAAACACGATAGTTCGCGGATTTCATTGTATACAGCCAGTAAACCAATAATAATGTATGATGGGATATTTTCGTAGAAGGGGGGTCTGGGAAGGGGATAGGCATGGTGTGGCGTCACAGTAGGAAAATTTTCAACGCACTATCGATTACTGCCTTGGTTCTCGCTGCGGTGTGACCAAATCAAAATTCTCGTAGTCGAATGTTTTCTGGTAAGGGAATGTCATTCACCATTGGTCAGATTTTGGTTGATATTTGAGTGTAATTTTTTTTATTATTTTTTTTTGAAAAGAATTTTCTTTCTTGGACCTTAATTTTTGTCGAACTGTAAGAGTGATTATGGCCCTGTCCGAGATTATTGGGAAATAATCTTGGGCTATGGTGTGGTGGCAACCCTGCGAGCAAATAGTGGTTGATCGACTCGCGATTCAACTTGCGATCGATCGAATCAGTCCTTTCGAAATCTCCTCGACAGCTAGGTCAGGCTCAGCACGGTTTTAAGGCTCAGGTCTCGCGCGTGTTTCACCAAGTAGGCTAAAGCAGTTTGTCGAAATTGCAATTAATTCGTAGTCGCCTCCGAATTTGCTATTTCTCTTCCTGCGTACCCCGAAACCCCGCGCGGTCCACACGTTCAGCAAAATTCGATATCGCGAGTTAATTGTTCCGAATTAATACGCGGTAATTTAGACTAATCGTTCGCGATAATTACTTTGTATTTTTACGCCGCTTGTATTCTCTACTCGCGCCCAAATACACCATTATCGCGTACACCCGTTCAGAAACTTGTGTCCTTTATTTTACCCAAGCTGCGAGTCCGGCCTTCCGTCCGCGCAGCCCAGCCAGAAATATAGGTACACGATAATACGTCGCGCCAAATTCGGTTATTTACGCCGCTCATCTTGGTGCCGTCGTCGGTTCTCTCAGCGCCGCTCTGTGCTCGTCGTCAAAATCATCAGCCGAAGAGACACATCCGGACACATCGCTGGAACCGCCGCAGCCACCAATATCACCCGGCAACCCCGAATTTGGGCTCCGTACGCGACAGTAAAGAAGGGCCGGGGGCAGCCCTCAGGATCCACTGCCCGGAGCGTTCAACTCACAAGCTCCCCGTGATCGTGCGAGATACGGCCGCGAGATATTCCCATCTTTACATATTGGCGCCCGAACCACGCGTGTCTTAATTTATGCCTGCAGATCGCAACTGCATAGGCCACTAAAAGCGGACAGCGGGGCCTTAATTGGCTAAAAACGGAACCCCCGAAATTCGCTGTGCGACCAGCCAAATTTCACCCTTTGGTATGTACGTAAATAGCCTGAAAAGAAAAATATTAACGTAAAATCATCAAACGTGAATACTTTTCATATTTTTCCATCTATTTCTAACGTAAAAAATTAAAATTTTCGAGTTAATATGTCATAAAAATTCGAGTTTCAATCTCTAAATTCGTAAAAAATCCAATTTTCGATCTCTAAATTCGATCATTTATTCAAAATTCTTCTCATTCAGTTCAAAAGGAAATATATTTACGCCCTAAAAAATCGTAGATAAATTTTCGCCAATTTTGATATATTACATCTCAAAATTTAACCATTTAGAAAAATATTTTTGTCAAAAAGATACTTTTTATTTTTTCGGTTTAGCCCAACCTGATTAATTCTTTTTCCCTCTAAATTCGTAACAAAGCGCAAATGGTCAAGTAAAATTTCCCGATTCAGATCCAAGGTTGTACCACCTCATTAAAATTCAAATCCCTTTCAAACTCGATAACAAAAAACATTTCAAAATCTTAAATCCAGGTACAGCTTACAAAGGCACCGCCTATCATTAATATTATTTTTTCGAAAATCCGGTCCATTAAATATCAAAATTTGACATTTCGGCACACTTTCAATTCTTTATTTTAAATCTTATTCTTTAGAAAACAAAAATCAACTAGACATTCTGTCTACATTTCGGCACATTGTTTCTTCCGGCCTATTATTTTCAAAACTTTTAAAAATCGATTAATCAAATATAACCTGTCACAAAACGTTTCGATTTCCGGACCAAACAATACACCTTACGATCACATTTTGGTACGCAAAAAATCACCCCATTATTTTCCAAAACGATTAAACAATCAATAAATTTCCGACCAATTCTTACATTTTCTAAACGTGTCAATCAAAACCAAAAAACCGTTTCGATATTTCGCTCCAAATTTCGCACTTTTGATCATATCTTAACCCACTTTCGTATCATTCACGACCTCATTAAAATTCAATTCTTTTGAAAACACAAAACCAACGGAAATAGGATACAAACGTTTTGACATTTCCCATTATTCTTTTCAAAAAATCTGTCAACTCAAAATCAATTAATTATCTAAATTCTCCAAAATCCTTTGTACTTTGTAAATCTAAAATATAACTTTTCGGACCATATAAAATCATCCCATTATTTTAAATTCACGAATCCCCTACTTGACGGCTATTACCAAAGACCCCTATAATCCCTTTTGCGCGAAAAACGTAACGACCAAGGAATCATCCAAGGTCAATTACGAAAAAATCGTGTCGCTTTCTCTTTTAATAACGCCGCCGATTCTTACAAAAAATCACTGGCGTCTTCACCCTATTGAATTAAAAGGAAACGACACAAACAAACGGTCGGCTGGAACTATTCAGCCAATTACTACCAGACCGAATTCCAACACATCGCATCAAGGGAAACCGGACAACGACAATACCGATTCATTTCAAACACAAGCTTACGCACCTTGTGAATAAACCTCGAACACGTCATCTCAGAAGCAGCCAACGGACGCAAATAGGCAGCAACGGAAGCCTACCCAAGCTACCTACTTCATCACGTAAACTGCTAATCTGAATTTTTTTTTTCTCAATTACAGCGCTGCAATTACTAGTAATTACAGCCTAGAAAACATTCCCCTGTCTAATTTTTCCTGTTTCTCCTTACTTTCCCTTTCTCTCTTCCTAAATACCTTGAAATACTGCAATCAATAATTTTGAAAATTGCGACAGTACGTAGTACAACGACGACTGCAATTTTCAGCGATTTTGATACGCAGTACTTCCCTCGACTTCCCCACTGAGACGGCACGAGCTATACGGCAACTTCAGTGTACCATCCCTTGACCCCCCGCAAATATTTTCAATCTGCTGCGACAGTACGTGTAAAACGACGACTGCAGCTATTAATTCAATTTTTTATTTCAGCTTCTCGATCCCAGCTACCACAGCACGTGTACACGGCGACCGTAGCTTCAAAATTTTCTTCTTTTCAAATTTCCGCGACCTAGAAAATCAAAATTCAAATTAAAACATACATCAAAATTTTCGAAATCGGTTCAAAAATAGGACAATACCTACCTAAAAAATATAGCACGTCCCACATACGACTGCTACTTCAAAATTCTCCTCTTTTCAAAATTTCTTCGACCTAAAAAATTAAAATTCGACTGGATAACAACCAAAATTAATCAAATATCTAAATCGCGAAATAAAAAACTGAAAATTCATAAATCCGCGACGCGTAAATCAAAAATGAATCCACCTGATTCACCTGTCACCCCGAGGCACTCCACAAGGCCCTCAACTTCGATTTACAAAAGACCACCAACCACGCTTGCGGTACCCACGACTTCGAAAACAAAAAGGAACTTAAATTCAACTTTTGAAAAAGAGATGAATATTCCTAAAAATCCACCAATAGGATCGTTTGAAAATGCTCCACCTCCCTTCGAGGCAGGAATCCAAAATCTGAGTGCGGACGCCACCCCGCAAGTCTCTCCCATACTGGAAGACAATAATGCGTCGTGTGCAGATCCGACTCAAAACGATCTTTCTGTAATTACGAACCCGTTAGATAAGACTATCATACCCACCGAAAATGAACCCAGCGTTCAAAACTCGTTGACAAATTACGTACCTCAAGTGAACAGTGGCTTAGCTCCCTTCACCTACGAAAATCGTAATAATGGCGCCTTCCAGCTCCCTACTGTCAATGCACACCTCATTAACCCCATAACTAACCCACCTACCGAAACTCAAACCGAACATCTCGAATCTCAACCAACCATAACCGAGACTCAACAAAACACTGAAACTAAAACTCAACCTATAACTGAAACTACGTCTGAACCCCCCCTTGAAGGAACCGACTTACTCCAAATAAGGGAGGCAATAAGGACGACCCAAAATAACACAAAAACTTACGAAAATTACATAAACTCGAAAATGAACGACGTCGAAGTAAAATTTGACGACATAAGAATAAAAAACGAGGTGGCAGAGAAGAAAGTCGAAGCTGTAATGGCACACGTGAACCATTTAGTACAATTTTCAAACGAGGCACGACCTGAATTAGACAAAATTCCCCAAATTGCGAACATTGTAAATAGACAAGCTGATAGACTCGAAGAAACGGCTGCTCACCTTTTGGAAAATCAAAACATAAATTCATTCAAAATTCACAATTTACAAACTCGAGTCTCTCATATCGAAAATTATGGTCCGGTCCCAAGCCAAAATTCGGACATGAAAAATTTACCCCTAACCATTCGAGCGCTCACTGATGGTGGTATCGTATTCAATTGGGACAACCGCCATCACCCTTTCGATTTCATTGATAAATTTGAAAAATATTTAAGAAACATAAAAATGAATGGGTACGCCAAATGCCATCTATTTCGAGGCTGTATACAAATTCCCAACAAGAAAATTTGGCTCGAAACCCAAGACAAAATTGAGTGCTACGAAACCCAACGTGAAAATTTTATAAAAGAATTTTGGAACAAACAAGCCCAAAGGCAAACTCTTGAACATTTTAGACTAAAAACGGTAGTCCAGACCAACAGTGATATAGCCAACCTGTGTATAAAATGGCACGACACCTTAAACAAAATTTATCTTTTGACCACAGAAAAAGAGGTAATATCTGAAATGCTAGAAAAATTACCTTACGAAATTCATTGCAAATTTTCGATTTCGGAACAAACTAATCTATCTGAATTTATGCAAAAATGCAAGAAATTGCATTCTCAATCGATGGGGATGAAACTAGACTCAAGTTTACAAAATCTAAACAATCTAGATACCCCCAACAAACATCTACCGCAAAAAGGCCATATGAAACGAATATACGGCCTGGAAATAGTGACAGAAATAAATTTCCTCAACAAAATCGTATCTATAGGATACCCAAGAAACAATATGAGGAAATGATGAAGAAAAAACAGAATGACAACTCGATTCCCAAAAATAATGACAACCCCAAATTTGACAAAAAACCCAAATCGACTTCGAACCCCGCACAACCTCCGCCACCCAAATCAGAGAATCCACCGGTCAATAAAATCGACGAGGAATTACACATCGCCGATACAAGCGGCGACGAATACGTATTATACCAGGTAGACTCTGAATCAGCCTCCGAAGGGGAGGGTCGGGAAACGAAGAAGACTAGGTGGTAATGGGCAACCCCTAGTCCCGCTGTAAAGAAACCACCCCCTGATCTTCCGATACTCGATGAATACGAGCCCATAGGGGATGGATTCGCCCATTTTATCGGAACAATGAGAGCAAAAGACCGACTTAATCTACCCCCCTACCTAAAAGGACAAATTTCGATGTCAAATTTAATACAAGCCTTGACTGACGCGAAGCTTACTAAAACAAAAGTACTACTTTGCATAGGTCAACGCGAACTAAATTACATGAAAATTCCCTACGAAGCAATTCATAAAATGCTTCTCAAAATTCTAAATCGCATTTTCGAAATGGGCGCAACGAACATCATTTTACTTTTCCCCCTCCTAAAACCACGCAAGCCTGATGACCGAAACGTCAGTTTGCGCAGATACATTCGATTCAGGCAAATATTTGCAAAATTCACTCAAGATAGACGCATCACATTCTGGCGACGCCCGGCAGAATTTTTCATAAAGCAAGAGGTATCGGAGACTTTTGCTGGAAAAACATTCCAAAGGCCCGCCGCAGATAAAAATCTGAATATGTTAGCGGACAAATCAAAATTCGTTTTCGCGGAAAAAATTCAAACATATTTTATGTCCATCAAAACATATCCTGACATTTTGAAAATTTTAAAAGAAGATTTTGACGACCTAAATAAAACAAATCAAGAAACTGACATCAAGGGCCCAGTAAAACAAATTTTCGATTCAAATTCAAAAGCTTTCGAAGAACTTATGAACCCCAACAATTTTTCGTTTAAGCCCGAAAAAATTTTACCCCCTCCCAAATACGAAAAAATCAAGACATCTATAACAAAAATTCAGGAAAATCCTCAAAAATTCAACCCAAATCATGACAATTCTCCCACCCCGGACATAAAATCAAAATTTTCGGACTCAAATAAGAAAATGCAACCATATCAAAAAATTCAAGGTCCCTTAAATCACATTTAAAAAATCGACTCTGATCAAAATTTAGAAAAGGAACTCCAAAATGAAAATTTTGAAAAACTTACCTCTTCGGATAAAATCGCTCCTCCAATTTCGGACAAAACTGTCGATCTCTCGGATTCCTCTGACTCTGAAACAGAAAAAGAAGAAAACCAAAAATTAAATACCATTGATGCAATTGACAACATAAATAAATTACAACACAAAATTGACCCTATGATAAAAAATCAAATAATTTCGGAAAAAACTGAAGATCCCACCTGTGCCATACCTTTATTGATCGAGACCAAAACATACGCGGCACAATTAGACACAGGTGCCCTCCCCAACGTCCTCTCTCATGGTACAATAGAATTATTGACTCGAAACTGTCCCGAATCGGTAAAATACATCCCTTTATCCCGACCTGTAAACTTGAAAGTCGCCGACTCACGAATTGTACGTACTATGACACATCTTGTACAAGTGACATTTCAATTCGGCGACATCGTAATGTCAATGCCCTTCTACGTAATCGACATAGCCTCCCCCCTCTTCATCATAGGCAGGCTATCTATGAAAATCTTGAAAATTGAAATGAATCAAGGCGAAAGCTACGCTCATTGTACGCCAAATGGGGCAGAATATCGCACCATTTTACCATTTTTAACAACTGATGAATACCAAGGCGTAGAAACATTTGCAATTGAGGTAGAAAAAGAGTTCGAGCATGAAAATGCCCAATTGTATTATACAAAGACTCATATCGCCAAATTCACACAACTAGACGATGACGAAAAAGATAACGGCCCTGAATTATTTTGCAAAAAATTACGAGCTGATCTAATGGACGCCATACAAAAGGGATGGATCACCCAAAATGAGGCTGATGACGCCTACAATCAATTAATCTTATTTTCTGATTGCTTCAGTCGCTATCCTGGCAAATACACTGGCGACGAAGTACATTTCAAATTTATTGACGGAAACGGACATCGTGAAAAATGGAGAGGTGAAAAATACAAACCTTCTCGAAAATTAATGGTCCAAATTAAGAAAGCCATCAAAATAATGCTGGCACTCAAAATCATACAACCTTCAAAATCTCCCTATATAAATACAACTGCTCCCGTTGTGAAAAAGAATGGTGAAATACGTTTGTGTCTAAACGCAGACGAACTGAATACCTGGCTGGAAAGACTCCTTACCGAGCCGCGTGAAATCGAAGGTATTATCCATGGCACAAATGCTAAGTGGTTTAGTACACTTGATTTCGTATGCGGATTTTGGCAACTGGTCTTAAGCGCCGAGTCAAGACAATACACTGCGTTTCAAATAGACGGTCAAGTCTATGAATTTCTCCGAATGCCCTATGGAATAAAAACGGCCTCGGCGGAATTTATAGAAATGATGAACAAAGTATTTCCCGACGACATCGAGGGCGTACAAACTTTTGTAGACGACCTACTTATCACGGCTGAAACATTCCAAGAAATGCTAGAAAGAATAAAGAAAGTACTTTTGAAAATTAGGGAAAATGGCCTGAAATTAAATCCCACAAAAACAAATTTATTCAAACAAGAAACTCAACATCTCGGCTACACTTTGGCAAAAAATGAAATTGGAAAACAATCGGAAAAAATTCAAAAATTTGAGGCCTTCAAACAAAAATATACCAAAAAAGGAATTTTTAAGCTCTCGGAAATCAAACACATTCAGACCCTCACAGGCTTAACTGGCCTTTACAGACGATTTATTCCAAATTATCAACAAATTTTGGCACCTATTTATAAATTAACCGAAAATAACGTTCCCTTTGTATGGGGCCCAGAACAACAAGAAGCCTTTAGACAACTCGAAGCAGAATACAAAAAAGACTTCAAATTAACACCCCCGGATCCAAAATATGATGTATATTTGGACACCATGGTAACTGACGACGCAATGAACGGCGTATTATATCAAGTTATCAACGGCGCTGAAAATATACTCATGTTCACGAGTTACGCCTTTAGACCCCATCAAAAGAAATATACGATCGTAGATAAAGAAATGCAGGCACTAGTAACCAAAATACATGAAAATCAAAAATAGATTTGGAATAAATACACTGTCGAAATTATTACCCACATATACATTCGTTCAAACCTGACGTCAAGATAAAAACCAATACGACGCCATCAAAATTCAAAAGCTTCAGATATCTCTTGAATCCAAAAATAAACCATTTATCAGAAAAGAAATCGAAACCGACGACTTGGAAAATACCACCCGCTGAGTGTAACGAGAATAATCTGCACACAACTCCAACGCTACGTACCACTCCTCCCCGCTCACTCCTTAAAAACGTTCATACGTAACCGGTGAATTGAATAAAACGACGCATTTAAAAGAAAACCTGATAAAAATTATATAGAAATACACGCATCGCCATATTCAAAATTTTCTATTTCAAATTTCACTCTCTGTTTTGATTGTATTCTCTCTCTCTTCTTTTTCATCTTCTCTCTCTTTCTCCCTTTCTCTCTCTTCTCATTTCTTTTCTTCGACTTCCCGTCGTCTCTACCGTTTCACAATTTGCAACGTTCCCCCCCACCGCAACTACTTCCACATCTAGCAACGACTACGCTACACTCACACACACAAGTTCGACAACATAAACACGTCGCATCTACCCCAATTCACCGGCCACGCGAGCGACCTTCACAAAAATGCACCGCCTGACCGATTAACCCACTACGCTTCATTATCAATGAAACGTCGCAACCATTCAAAAAACGCTCTATCTTATCTAAACCGATGCGACATTTCTAAGAATACCAACGACCGTCTAATCGCTCCATTTTACTTTCGCTTTTTTTTCTTCTTCCTTTTTCATCCATTCAAACACCCTCGTTCATTGACCTATCTTACGTTCATTGGAAAAATACGTACCCAAATCTACATTTCATGACCAATAAATTATTCAAAATACACTGCGTATGACAAAATCACATCATCTTTCGATCTCAAAAATAATACGATACATTAATGAATAAAATACAAATACTTTCTCCCTTTCGATCTCAAAATAATTTCAAAATACTATCTTTTCGATTTCAAAAATAAATCAATGCTGCAAAAACTTCAAAATATCCATAAAAAATTATGACTTCGATCATCAAAATTAAAAAATACAACATACGCTACAATCTCGATCACAAAAAACAATCCCCTTTCCAAAAATTAATTAATATCTCTAAAATTCAAATTCCAACCACAAAATTCTAGCGAAGTACAAATGGGGCAGAATTTCAACAAAAATTCAGAAACCCCTCCCCTTTTCTTTTCTTCAAAATCAAAATACGACATACAAAAACCTCTACCATTCAAAATGCTATTTCTAAAAAATTCTCACGACCTATTAAAAATCAAAAAATTTTTTCACCACTTTTCTCAAAATTGACAGCCACAGCATATGGGGCAGGATAATCAAAATTTTACCACATTAGCACCACTTTCGACCTGTCGGCGATCCCTTTCGGCCGTTCCGAGGGTCAGCAGACCGCAAAATTTACCCAAAAAAAAAAAAAAACTAAATAGCCGCACCGGAATACCCGGATCAAAATTTATTATCATAAAAATCAAAATTTCACTAATCTTACTCAAAAATCGACAGCTACTGCACATGGGGCAGGAGTATCAAAATTTCATCAAGCCAATACCACTTTCGACCCGTCGGCGATCCCTTTCGGCCATTCCGAGGGTCAGTAGACCGCAAAATTTAACCAAAAACCCTGCATAAGCCGCACCGGAATATCCGGATCAAAATTTACTACCATAAAAACTCTTTTTTTTTCCTTTCTTTCAAAAAATCGATATCCCACGACATATGGGGCAGAAATTTTTCACTCAACCAAATACTTCGTGGCACATATGGGGCAGGGACTAAAAAATTCCAGTCAAAATTCCAAAATTTTCAACAAATAAAACCTTCCCACGACCTCTAAATTTGAAAATGATCACTTTTCATGTCTATAAGGCAAAAACGAGTAAAAACACTTACCATATTCATATCAGGATCCAAATAAGAAAAATTCCATATCCTTTCTGGCACAAATTCTCCTTACTAACAATACATAGGCCGCATCAACTAACCAATAATCTGCTTCCATGTCTGTAACAAAAAATTTAACACACTCTTGTAAATTTTTAACAAAAATTAACATATTTCGGCCATAAATAACATCCTAAAGTATATAAATATTTGGTAATTGCCATTTTTCTAACCCCTTTCTTTTTTTTTTCTCTCCCCGTTCAAACAAATAGCAATATGTCTGACAAAGACTACGTTCCATCGGATAGTGAATACGAGACATACTCGGAACATACCTGCACTAACCCGAATACCCCGATCACAATCCCGTCAGATGATGAAGATTCAATCGAAAACAACCAACCGACGTCGCCTATAATAATTTCGGACCATGAACAGACACCTCCACCCGAAAGACGGCAAACAAGAGCTAGCGGGCGTCCCAGGGGTAGACCCCCCGGTCCCCCGAAAGCATTTCCCACCCTGTGCAAGTGTCGGACAAAATGTGAATGTCCAAAATTCCCATCGCACTATTCAGGGTGGGAATGCAAGTTTAATAACAAACGACGTCCTAAAAACTCTCCTGTTTCAAAACAGATTATGGCAGATACGAAGAACATAATATGCTCCGGCTGCCGCAGCCTGCTTGGAATCGCGTCTCCTTATGCTACCAACGAAGTTCCGGCCAAGGGGCCATACACCGCAACGAAGTGTGGACATTTGTTCCACACGGAATGCATCATGTTGGCCCCACACATTGCCGATGGTCACGTGCAATGCACGTACGCGGGCTGCGGCAGGCCAGTGCGCATCGAAGAGCTCCTCCCGCTGCGGCCAATAGTAGTCGATCAACACCTCCAGCTGACCGCCCGGCAAGCTAACGAGACCATTAGCGCAATGGAGGCGCAGCGCCGGGCGGAAATAAAAGTTTATCATCTAAACAACAAAGTAAAAGCGCTGGAGATGGAGCTCCAAAACCTCCGGACCCAGCGCTACGACGATCTCGACGATATAATCGTGGAACCGCTGGATCAGAGGCTGCAGCGGGAAGGAATCGACTTCCTGCCGGACCCGGAGCCAATGGACCATCAAAATGAACCTCAACCGGGACCTTCACATCGGATCACGCCGCCGCCTCCGCCGCCGCCTCAGGAAAATCCACCGGTGTGTAATTTATTCACTATAAATTTGAACCCGGTGGATTTCCTAATAAACCAAACACTGGAATCCGAGGAAGGTGCTATGGCCGAGAACAGTGAAGATGCGGGGCGGAAATACCCCCTGCCCAGGATCCACCCCAGGCCATGGCACCAACCAACGGCGAAGCGATAATCTACGGAGACTTCCAGTTTACCCGTCTCCACCCCTCGCCTTCACGGTGAGGGGAGCTTCGACCTCCAAGATTCCCAGCGACGCCGTACGCCATCTTTAGAGGGGACTTTTGGATTTGTGGAGACGGGTACCCGAGGCTGGCGGCGCGGATAGCTACAGAAAAGAAAACGTATCGAAATCGACTAGTTCCAGGGATCTTTCATCCACCACAACTAACTTTCGTGGACTTCCTATCGAAAATCGAGACGATGAGGCGCACCCCCCGACAGGTCATGTTGTCCTGCTCGGGGGACATCCATCAGGATTGGAATCTCCCATGGGTCATCGGGAAATACAAGCAAGTGGCCGAGACCCTGCGAGATAAAGGAACCCAGCTGCTGGTCATGTTTCCCCCCATCCCAATGGATCCAATCGAGGGGGAGCATGAACCAATTTGCGACATCTTCAACCGGGAAGTGTTGGTCGACCCCGAGGTCCGAGGCCTCGAGGTCCAGATCGCCTTCCCGGTTTACGCAGAAAACCTGGGGGCCAGGAAACAAATAGCTGGCGAGATTACTCACACCATAAAATCATCGTTTCCACTACTCGCCTTCTTGGATTTAATCATCGCCCACAAGTAAGATTAATCTACTCTCAATTTAATTAAATATTAAGTCCTGGTATCACACCCACACAAATTGGTACGTATTACAAGATCAAAGAACCAAAAACCACTTTCTACCATAACCTCATGGCTTGAAAACTAGCAAATTTCAAGAAAAATATAAAAATAAAAATCGTAAAAACTTAAAAAATCAAAAAAAATACTTGCAACAGTGAGCGTGAACCATAAAACCAAAATCAAAAAAAAATCGAAAAATAAAAAATTGTCAAAAAATATATCAGTAACAGAGTGTGTGATTCAAAAATAAAGAAATTTGCGAATTTTCAGTCGACCAAAACAATAGCCATACCCAAAACCAAAAACGATACTCTTTCGAAATTTCGACGACCTCAAAAATTCAAAAAAAAAAAAATACAAAAAAAAAAAAAAGAAGAGAGAATCGAAAAATCTGGAATGACAAGACATAAAATATTCTATTATATACAATATTAATTTTACCTGCTAACCTGTTCACAGTCCACCACGCCAATAATTTAATCGTCGAGATACGTTTGATGTTTTCTCCGCTGCCAAAAATGGAACTCGATACCGCCCGGCGACACCTGAAAGCATCAAAACATCGTTAATATTATCATCATTCTCGTCGATACCTACCAAGACTGTCATACTTACCGATTATGTAAAACTCTTCCCGACCTGTGATACCTATATTTGTAAATAATGTGCATTTTTATATTTTTATATTGTATATTTTTTGTATCGACCCTTGTACATATACCAAGTATTTCAAAATTCCCCAAAATATTCTGTCTTTTTAAATTTTTACGTCGCAGGAAGAGAACACTTATGATTAAAAAACCCAAAATCCCATTTTTTGTTATTTTCATACCCAAATTTCACATCTGAAAATTTACCCACCCTGTTTATTCTTATTTACCGACAAAAAACATTGAATTTTTATTTTCAAAACCTAAACCCAAAACCAAAATAGCAAATTAGACCCATTATAGATTCAAAATTACCCCTCCAAATGTCAAAACAATAATTCACCATGTTTAAATCAATCATCACAAACCAATTACCCCAATATTTTATATTCATATTTCTTTTTATGCTTATTTCTTGTCATTATTTTTACCCATACATGTTTATATTTAAGTATGAATCTCATTGTCTGCGTTTTTCACGACGTCCACAAAAATTTACCACCTAGACATCAGTCTACTCGGACACATAAACGCATCACAAAAATACTGCGCTGATAACGGGCCAACCTGCCTACGAAAATAACCAAAGCGCATCGCACACTTTAATGTGCAATTATTTTATTTTCCTCATTATCATTTCTTTTCATTTTTGCCATGTTATACCATAAGATATTATTTTTTCATTTCTATTTCTTGCCAATGTATAAATATTTCTATAAATTTAAGCTAGACCGCATAAATTCCCCCATTGTTTTTATAATGTCCCTTTTGTAATTTGCAAATTCGGATGAGACTCGTAACTACCTATTAACGCGCTGCACAAAAAAGCATTTTTGCAAGGCAAGAGCCTGACCGAAAATTGTCAAAATTATTTTCAACGCATTTCGAAATAACAAAAAGGACAACCACTATAAAAATGAAAAAGATGACTTAAAACAAATCTACGACGTCAAAATTCTATTTTTTCTCATCCACAGCTGCGTCTGTGTTCAAAATTTAATCAAAAAAGCTCATTTCTTTCGGTTCAGCAAAATTTCAAAATTCAGAATAAAATTCAAAATAAACAGTCATCTGAAGCTCGCAGTGCTTTCGATCACTGTCAAAAATTCAAAATTAAAGCCAGACCTACTTCGAATACAACTTAACACTGGTACTTTCAGGTTACCACCACCCATAGCCAAGTTCGATGGGGCAGGGACCATGATACACTCTAAGAACTGAAAGTTTGACCTCGAATTTGGGGTTCGAACTCGACTCTGGGGTGTGAGCTACCCCCTCCCCCTCATCAAGTCCGATGGGGCATATGTAAGAGTGATTATGGCCCTGTCCGAGATTATTGGGAAATAATCTTGGGCTATGGTGTGGTGGCAACCCTGCGAGCAAATAGTGGTTGATCGACTCGCGATTCAACTTGCGATCGATCGAATCAGTCCTTTCGAAATCTCCTCGACAGCTAGGTCAGGCTCAGCACGGTTTTAAGGCTCAGGTCTCGCGCGTGTTTCACCAAGTAGGCTAAAGCAGTTTGTCGAAATTGCAATTAATTCGTAGTCGCCTCCGAATTTGCTATTTCTCTTCCTGCGTACCCGAAACCCCGCGCGCGGTCCACACGTTCAGCAAAATTCGATATCGCGAGTTAATTGTTCCGAATTAATACGCGGTAATTTAGACTAATCGTTCGCGATAATTACTTTGTATTTTTACGCCGCTTGTATTCTCTACTCGCGCCCAAATACACCATTATCGCGTACACCCGTTCAGAAACTTGTGTCCTTTATTTTACCCAAGCTGCGAGTCCGGCCTTCCGTCCGCGCAGCCCAGCCAGAAATATAGGTACACGATAATACGTCGCGCCAAATTCGGTTATTTACGCCGCTCATCTTGGTGCCGTCGTCGGTTCTCTCAGCGCCGCTCTGTGCTCGTCGTCAAAATCATCAGCCGAAGAGACACATCCGGACACATCGCTGGAACCGCCGCAGCCACCAATATCACCCGGCAACCCCGAATTTGGGCTCCGTACGCGACAGTAAAGAAGGGCCGGGGGCAGCCCTCAGGATCCACTGCCCGGAGCGTTCAACTCACAAGCTCCCCGTGATCGTGCGAGATACGGCCGCGAGATATTCCCATCTTTACAGAACGATTTTTTTTCTTTGTTTTGTATACTACGAATACGTCGTATAAGTGATGATTGTTTTATTTTTATTGATTAAATTGTTGTTATCGTTCGTCTCGTATTATGTAATATACTTTTGGTCAATTTTTCTAATTTCTATTTTAACTGATGTAATTTTTTATTAAGATGTTTCGTTCGCCCTGCTATTCATGTTTCTTACTTTTCTCTCGATTTTTTGTTTCGTTTTATTAAGTATGATTTTTTTTTCCTTTTTATGTAATCGTGTTTTGTTTTCTGTTTGAGGGTTGAAGGGGGGTTGGATGGGAATTTATGGCGAAGTTTGGTTTATTGTTGATATGATGGAGTGGGGGTTGAGTGGAAATTCGGGAGTGTTTGAAGAATTTTTATTTTCGTACGTACTTGTTACCTGCGTTGATATATTTGGTGAAATGAAAATTATTCTATGATTTGTGAAAATTTGAAGTGTTTTAGATCGGAATTTCGATCATTTTATCGATTTTTGCCGAATCTTTTGCCCTTGGTGTGGCATGGGCATTTGAAAAATGAATTCGAATTGAAATTTCATCCATTTTGCAACATTTTTGAATAAGTTATTGAATGATTAATACGATTATTATCTCAGTTGGAAAAAATTATTTATTTGATTTAAAATCAACTCACATGTTCGTAAGGGTTGAATTTTATTTATTATTTTTTTTTCGCATACGGTCTTTTTTTTAGTTTTTGTTTTTTTTTTTATTTCGTGACTGTAGTAGCATAAATTAAAGAATTGACACCCCCCCCCCGATGCCGATATGATTTGTTTGATATTTAAAAAACAGTCATTTTTAAATTCTTCTTCATAATTTTCAACAGTTTTTCGCTTGAAAAGTTGAAATTTTGATATTTTTGGAAAATTTTGCAAAATTTATGCTATTTTTCAATTATTTTTTTACCTAATGTGCTTTTTTTCAGTTTTTGGCATCATCACTTTCGTAATCTTATTATTTTTTTTTTGAAAACATCTTCATCAGGTCACAAATATTGTTAGATATGAAAGTCTGTTGATGATAAATATTGAAAATAATATTTAAATTGAAACAGACAAGAACTTATGAGTTATGAATTTCAATCGAACTGATTTCAAATCATTCAAATCAAAATCAAAATTTGAAAAAAATGTACTTTGTCCTTGAAAATTCGTCGAGTTGTTTACTGATCCATACAATTATGTAGGTCATGGTAAAGTTATGAAATTTGAAAAAAAAAAGTCGTAAAAGTTGTAATGGCCATGAAAAAGTTTTTTAAGTTAATTTTTTTATGAAAAATTCAAAGAATTTGTAGTAATTTCTTCCTTGATTCGATCCTTGCGTGTGAGTGCCATTCTTTTCTACGGGTGAAAAATTCTTAGAATTTTCTTTATGATTCTAGCTATTTTTTTTTCCAACAAAGGTCGCGAAGAGAATGAAAAAAGTCATGGAAATTTGAAATTCTTATCCAATAAAAACACTATCTGAGTAAATTTTTGTAAATTATCGAAGGTATAAGCAAGAAAATGAAAGAAAAATTCATTGGTATGTCTCGGTTGTTTTGAACCTAAAAAAACACACCAAAAAGTGTTATACTCTTTCTCCTACCCCTGCTCTCCCTCGAATTTAAAAATCAAATAAATTACATGTTTAAAAATTATCTATCAAAGAAGATTGAAAAAATTGCGAAAGAGGTAGCTAAAAAATCAATACGTAGTTAATTTTTTTTCAGAATTGAAAATAATTACGACGAAAAAATATATAAATGACTATAATTTGATTTTTTTTTTGAAAATTCAAAATCTAAAATGATTTTAAATTGTTCTTTGGTATCGATTCCTTTTATTCTCAAAAATGAGAAAGAAAGTTTTGAAAATAAAACTACTTTTAACTAACGATAAGTACAGTTATTATCAATTTTTTTTTTTCATTGGATGGAAGTGAATTGTTTGAAATGATAGGTAAGTTCAGGTTCCTTTTTATTTTTTATAGTTTTCCCAAATAACACAATTCCACAATTGATGGCCTTTGTTTTTGAAAAAGCTTAAAATAATTCTAGGCCGATCAAGTTTTTAGCGCTGTAAAAGTATTGAACAATCGATTTATTGAGAAATGGCAGCGGTTAATTTACTAAAATGTTTCAAACAAGCTCATGAAATTTATTTATTTCGAAAATCTGCTTTTTGTTCAATTTCATGATAGAATTTTTTCAGTTTTATATTTTTCTAAGAACATATTTTGAAACAAAAAGTTTGACAATTTTTCAACATAGGTTTATCAATATTCGAATTTCGATATATCAAAAATTATGATTGCATCGATTCATCAAAGTAAGATTTTATCGATATTAAAATTTTTATCTGTCCATTTCCATTTGGAAATTGAAATTTTTGCCAGTTTTCAGATTTCCAGGGGAGGGGGAGGGCATGTTACAACTCTCGAATTAGTGAAAATGACCGAAAGTCGCTGAAAAACAGTCAGAATTGCAGTAAAATACATAATAAATGGGTGAGAAAAAATTTCACTTCGAGCAGTGAAAAAAATGACTGAAAAATTTGTGGAAATTTCCTAAAAATTGAGTAAAACATCTGAAATTCGTTGAAAAATTAATGAGATTTCATTAAAAATCACTGAAATTTTTTGAAAAATCAGCGAAAATCAGCTGAAAATCAAAAAATGTTGGTAAGTTTTCGTATGCTATAATTCTGACTGTTCAATTAAACATTAAAAAATAAGCTTATGTTCCTGGCATATTTTTCGCAAAATACAAAAATTACGTTTAAATGCAAAAAATATTTTTAGAAACATTTTTGACCTTTTTGTGGATTCTTCCCCTGTCTCTTCCTCTTCACTCATTTGATAACTCACTATCGTAACTTTTACAGCACTAATCAAATTCAACTTTTACTAACCAATTCGAATCGCACGTCCCTCACAATAATGTAATAATCTCTTGAGAATTCGTTCACATGTAAGTTTAAAAAAAGTAATCCAATATCATGCTATAATTATTGCACCTTCGTTACGCTTTTTTTTCTCACTCTTCATAACTGTGATTCTCCAAAACTTTGGAAAAAAAATCCGCACCTAGGTAGTTTATAAATAAAGACCTCTGAGAGACGACGCAACAGCTTCGATGTTCCGAGGGAAAAAAATGAAAAACTTTAAAATAAGTATAACGAAGCAAAAAAAAAACCTGGACGAGGAAAAAAAAGATAAGTACTTACCGCAGTTGAAGTAAAATGGATCTAAAAATTTCTCGTCGAAACAAGCGATAAAGTTATTTGGCAAAGTTATCCTGCACATGGACCATCGGGCCCATCAGCGTATTCGGCGTCTTGGGTGCGAATAAGGGCTCGAGGAGAGAGGGCAGGGGCAGTAACGCTATATACCATGGAAAATGAAAATATAGGCGAGTTTGGTGTACCACGCGTAGGTATATATAGGGATTTACTCGAGAGATTTGGGCAATTTGATGGTGGTAACTTTTTGTATCGAAGAAGAGCGGAGGATATTCGGAGGGTATTGGCGATCCGGGCAGGCTCAGGGGGTTTTTACAACGTGCTGTGTAGATGTAGATGTACTCGGCGTGTATCCACTTAATTAACAAGTTGTTGGTTGATGCGTAAGCTGCAAAATGGCGTATTAAAGGGAAATTTATGTGATTCAATTTGCGGCGCGAAGGCAAAAGCCTCGGTTATTGGGATCCGGCGATGGCGGGTGTTTTTTTGGTGGCAGCTTTTATAACGCTTAGGCGTGTTGGAAAACGCGATAATGGGCCAAGTTGGCCGTACTATGGTCACTTAGGAAAAGTACTCGAATTGCAAGAGGTATTGATAGATTGCTCGCATCGACGCGTATCGTCCCGTTCGTCAGAGCTTTTAAAATGAAAATTCGAGTAGTTCACCGAGTCCCTCGCCTCTCTTGACCTCTACCCCTGTAGCGAGCTGATAGTGTATAAAAATCTGTATAATAATGACGTTTTGAATGCGCGGTTGTCGGGGCAATGAATAGAGAAAAGTCGAGTGAAAAATACATAGAAAGGTAGGGAGAGAAAACCAACTAAACATGAACCTAGAAAATCGATTTTTGTCTTTGAGCTCGGAATAACTTTTTTTTTGCCCCGTTCACCACCATCGTGCTTCCTTTTTCATGTAATTTTCTTTTGTGTCTTCTTCCTTTTCTGTGTACTACACAGACGACCAACAACCGAGTGTACATGAATTTTTGAATTTTTTTCTTTCCTAAACGACCTGCGAACTTTTTGTAACGTTTTCGACGATCGAAATTTCCTTTTGATTTTTTCCAGCCGTGGGTATCTGTAGACGGTTAAATGGAGCGGAGAAGCGACGAGAGAATCGTGAACCGTGTCAAATGAACTGGTTTTTTGGTCTGCCAGTCGTGGGCGTTTACGATGCTAAAGTGCGATGGATTTTAACGGCGTGTGCGGCCTTTTGAAATGCTGATGGTGGCTAATTTGCATAAGCTAATGAAAGCCGGCGATATAGAATTTACGAATTAAAGTAGCCTAGCCGAGCTTTTGACACGTTATCAAACGCCAAAAGTCCGGTGATAAAGTTGGTGCGAGTTGGATGAAAATTATAAGAGTAGGTGGGTTTATAATTCGAACTCGAACGAGAAGCGGATTTTTTCTCGAGTTTGGGATGGAATACCGATTTGTAGGGTTGAATTGGCTTATCTGTGAGGAGACGGTGGGAAAATGTCACCTTGAAAGAAGCGAATTGAATTTTAGAATAATTATCGTCATTCATTAATTTAAAAAGATGAATAATTTTTTCTGGATGTTTACTCGAGTGATAAACGGATTAATTTTTTTTCAACAATTTGTAAAAATATCAAAATATTTTGGTTTTGAATCCGAAAAAACATCTTTGCTTTTGATTCAAATCCTGAAAGAGGTTGAAATTTTTGGAAAAAATAATTGAATTCTTAGTTATAAAAAATACAGAAAATATAACAAGCAAAGAACTTTGATTCAAAAATCATGAAAAATTTCAGGGTTTGTTTTGAAGTCATAGAAGTGAAGTTTTTGAGTTTTTTCCCGATCAAATAGATCGAAGTTCAGTGGATTGAAAAAATGATTATTTTTCTAAAAAGTTGAATGTTTTATGTAAAAATTCATAAGTAAGTTACGACCAGCTCAAACTATTTTGGATTTTCAGATTTTATTTCGCTCAAAAATTGAAGAAAGGTGTCTGGACTTGATCTTTAAAAAATGTGAAATATTTCTTCTTTCAATTCAAATGTCATGAAAATTTTCAAAATCACGAGTTGACTGGAAATTTAGTGTTGAGTTTTTCATAAAATATTAATAAATTTTGTAAAGTAATGAAAAAAATTTCGATTTTCAAACTTGAAAATTAAGAGAAAAAATGAAACATTTTTTCTCAATTGGATAACCATTGAAAAAAAGGCTTCTAATTCGGAAAGAAATTTACATAACCTTATTAATTTTCCGGAGATTTTCTTGATTAGGACAAAAAAGGTGAAAATTTTAGAAAAAGTCCATGTTTTATTTCAATTTGACTCCAAGATAAAGAAAAAATTCTATTCCAATTTGAAAGTTGAAATTTGTAAATTTGAGGAGAAGTTGCTTTTTTATTTAAAGGAAGCCTGTAATTTTTTGTTCTATTCATGTTCACGATTTTATGATGAAAAAATTGAAAATTTGGTTTTTAAAAAATCTTGTATTAGGTAGTTTTGAATTTAACTCAGAAAATAAAAATAAAATGTAAATTCGACTCAAATGGAACGTGAAAAGGTCAAGAAAAAGTCGCGATTTTAATTCAGAAATTATTAAAGTGAATTTTGCTTTGTTTTATAAAAGAAAAATCAGTATAATTTTATGAAAACATTACAATTCAGATGAATATGGCTAAAAACACTATGAAAATATGAAAAAAAAGTGTTGACGATGAAATCTTTGCACCAAAAATAAATCATTTTGATTCCTTATCAAATCTTTTTTCAAAACTTGATCAAAAATTGAAAATTTGTAAGTACCTAATTGAGTAAAATTTCAGACGATCATTTGTCGTGTTTTTATTTTTCGAAATTATTTTTAGGAGGAAATCTTCGATTCTGATGAACTAAATTCATTGTTTGATTTCAATTTTGGCTCAGAAGTTGTATGAAAAAACTTTATTTAGACTCGAAATTTATAGTCTCGTATGAAATTTTTTTAGATCTGATCTTGTCTCAAAAATGTTCCAATCTGATTTTTGGCAATTACATCAAATATAATACAGTTACAATTCTTGTATGAGAAAATTATGAAAGTACAAATTCAGTTTGATGTAATGCAATCAAAATTACAACCTGATTTTGCCAGTTATAATTAAATAATAATTTTATTGGATCATTTTTGGGATACAATCTCATCAGTAACAGATGAAATTAATTGAAAAAAATAGATTTCTTGTTCTGTTCTTTGATAATTATTAAAGGTCAAAAAACATGATAGGTCACAATTGAAATAAAAAAAGTTTTAAAAATACGTATCCTTCAATTTTTGATTTGAAAGTCGTGCCGTAAGTACATCAATTTGGTTTTTCAAAAAAAATTCGGGACGGCTTTTCTGCTCAATTTTTCTAAATCCAAACCATCTAAAGCAATAGGAAAAATAAAATGTGAGTTCGAGTACATAAGCCAGGCTAGGTATGTCAAAATCATGAAAACTGTTCATTTGAGAAATTTTCGATATTTCAACTTTTTCCTCCTAAAAGTCATGAAAAACGATTTTTTGAATCTGGTAAAATTGATTTTTGAGTAAGGTCCATATACGTGATAAATTTGATTCTGAGATCTCACCAAGAAATACTCATAGTTGAAAAATTTTTGATTTCGTATTTTGTGATCTTAAAGATCATTTGAATTATTCCAACTTCTATTCGAAAGATTGCTTCACAATTCGTGATCTTCAGCGACCCATCCCCAGCCAAATAGTTTTCTAGGTTGAAAAGGTCTTGAAATATGTGCGGATATCCTTTTTCACGTATACCCAGCACATCGCCATCGGCGGTGATACAGTTATCGCCATTACCCTCTACAAGATACAGCCGGGAAGCACGGTTTGGCAACGCAGCAGTAGTAGTCCGATTTTTAACGTGGTGTTATATGGCGCGCACGGTATTTTTTACTATTTTTCCTTGTACCTCAAAATTTTGAGTGAGCACATAGGTGTTTGAAGCATGAAAAATGATCTACTTTTCACGGGCTACAACGTGGTTTTTATTCCAACGTCCTATCTTCAACCGATCAAAAGTTATCAAAGCTCAAAGTTCAAAAAATTTCATGTTCGACATTTCAAATTGAAATTGCTCAAAATTTTGAGTGAGCACATGGGTGTTTGAGACATGAAAAATGATCTACTCTTCACTGGCTACAACCTCGTTTTTTTCCCAAAGCTCTAACGCAAACCAATCAAAAGTTGTGAAAGCTCGAACTTTGAGCTTTCACAACTTTTGATTGGTTTGCGCTAGAGCTTTGGGGAAAAAACGAGGTTGTAGCCAGTGAAGAGTAGATCATTTTTCATGTCTCAAACACCCATGTGCTCACTCAAAATTTTGAGCAATTTCAATTTGAAATGTCGAACATGAAATTTTTTGAACTTTGAGCTTTGATAACTTTTGATCGGTTGAAGATAGGACGTTGGAAAAAAAACCACGTTGTAGCCCGTGAAAAGTAGATCATTTTTCATGCTTCAAACACCTATGTGCTCACTCAAAATTTTGAGATAATAAGGGAAAATACCGCGCGCGCTATATAACGCCATGTTAAAATGGGACTACTACTTACGAATTTCGCGACATTGCCAAACGGTGCTTCCCGGCTGTATCTTATAGAGGGTAATGTTATCGCGCAAAGGTTGCTAATGGAGGAAGTTTAGGCAGGTATACTAGAGAAAGCGCGATAATGGCTATAAAGTAGGGCTCATATGGTACCCACGGCCACATCGCACGTTTGGTTTTAACACCATTGACACGCCCTGGTTACATTGTAAAAGGAAATATCGTATCAGTTTGGATGTAAAAGAATTTTCTAAATGTCAGACTTTGTTGGTAATTTGTCTTGAGCGGATAAATGTTTTTATGTTGAAAGCGAACTCGAACTTGTCGAGCCTCGTCGAGCTTTTCCGTTCGTGCTGAGCATTCTAAAAGGCAATTTTTTACCCCCATTCTGTTCCCACCCGTCTTGTACGTACACAAAAAGCAATGCTCGACCGAGTGCGGAAATTGAGGCGCGACGAAAATAGAAATTTTATTGTTTTGGTAAAACGGCTTTAAAAAATGGTGTCTACAGTGAATTAGTAATTAGCTATAGATGGAGGATTCGTGTCATTACCGAGCGTATATTTTTCTCTATTCTTTTCGACCGAGGTTTTGAATGTATCGATGGCGCCACGCACACCCCGCATCCTGCATCCTTTTCGCAAATTAATTCTTCTGCTTCGTTCCTCTCGTGCGTGATGATTGAGCGCAATCAATGAAACGTACGGTATTGTATTGTCATTGGTATTATTACTTTTTTTTTTACCCGACGCGCCAGCGAATTTACACCCAGATGAGATTTCCCGTTATCTGTGTCTGTTTCTTTTTTTCCTCGCCTCGAGTCTGCGACTCTTTGATGTGGAATTTTTATCGACGTTTTGCGATGTGATTTCCAACATTCCTGGTTTTATAGGTTTTATTCGATGATAATTTTGCATTTTGGTTCCTTCATTTTGTTCACGTCGTTGCTCGAAATTACCAAGCTGGGTTTTGAAAATTCTCGAAAATAGGGAGCTCGACGAATAATTATATCGTCGATATTATAACCTTGGCTGGTGACAGATTATACGAGTAAGTCAAGGTGTGGGTAGAAACGAGGTGAAAGTGAAAGCTGAATGTACAATTTTTAAGGGTATTTTTTTTTACCTCCATTCAAAAGTAACGAATCGAAAAAGAAATTCGAGTCGTTGAATAAAGCTTGTGTAGATTCATTTGTTACATTCGCGTTGGAATTTCACCTTATATAACTTAAAAGTACCTTCGAAAAAGAAAAGGTTCATTTTCTTTAATTTCCAGCGACATTTTTTTCTCTATTTTTATCTTTTTTGACGCGAGAGAAAGAAAACAGGGTATGCAAATCGGTATTGGGTCTTTTCTTTTTCAATATCGAAATGATATAGAAGCGGAAAATTGAAAATTTAAATGAATAGGGAAAAATTATCAATGGAAATGTATAATGAAATAACAGAACCGTTATGGGAATTGAGAAAATAAGCTCGGTATCGAAATTATAATGAATAAATAGATTTGATACGTGTGATGGTATCGATATGTTTCGTTAGGGTTTCGGTTAAGGTTTCGTTATTGTTCATCTGAAAACTTGATGATCCTGATGATGATTCTGTTCTGTTATCAATTTCATTACGTTCCTGTTTTTTTTTTCATGTTAAGTTTCCATTGCGTTTCTGTTGTGGTTTCGTCACGTTTCTGGTGCGGTTTTATTACGGTTTTATTACTTTTCAGTTATAATTCTGTTACGTTTTCATTACGTTCCTGTTACGTTTTCGTTAGGTTTCTGTTACAGTTTTGTCACATTTCTGTTACCTACGTTTTCATTACGATTATGTTACGTTTTTTGGTACGTTTTTGTTATGGTTCTATTACGTTTCCGTTACGTTTGTGGTACCTTTTTGTTATATTTCTGGAAAGTTTTCGTTATGTTTCTGGTACATTTTCATTACGATTCTATTACGTCTTTGGTACGTTTCAGTTACGGTTCTGTTACGTTTTTTCTATATTTCTGGTACGTTTTCGTTACGTTTTTAGCACCTTTTTGTTATGTTTCTGGTCCTTATTCGTTACGATTCTGTTACGTTTCTGGTATGTTTCCGTTACGGTTCTGTTACGTTTCTGGTACGGTTCTGTTACGTTTCTGGTATGTTTCCGTTACAGTTCTGTTACGTTTCTGGTACGTTTCCGTTACGGTTCTGTTACGTTTCTGGTACGTTTCAGTTAAGGTTCTGTTAAGTTTTTTCTATATTTTCGGTATGTCCATTTTTTGAAAAAAGATTCCAGTTTTGAATAAAGATTGAACAAAATAAAATATTATTAGGTATAAGTAATTTGAAAAATTTCTCACGTTTTGAAAATTCTCCTTAATTTTGAAAAATTAATCAAAATTTACTCATCTTAGTTCTATGCACCTAGAAATTGAGAAAATCACCTCGAATTTTGGAAAGTCGTCAAATTTTTATAAAACTGATACAGTTTTGAAAGATGATCAAGTTTTTGGAATGTTGCCCGGAGCATGGAAAAACTTGTTCAAGTTTTGGTTTCATCCAATGTTTGGAAAAACACAATAGCTGGAAAATTGTTATTCGAGTTTTAGAAAATTCTCTATTTTTCAAAAATTGTCAACTTTTTCAGACAATCGCCCAATTTTTTTGTAAAATTGTGCAGTTTCTGAGGAATTATGGTATTTTTAGGAAATATCTCCAGTTTTGGGAGGTTCTTAAATTTCTGATTAATTGGTCAGATTATGAAATACATGACCCAACTTCGGAAAATCATTCACTTTGAGGAAATTGTACAATTTTCGAAGAGTTCTTCAGTTCTGAGAAGATTGCCTTAAGGTCTTATCTTCGAAAAAAGTGAAATGAAAAAAAAAACGCAAGGAGAGGATTTTTTGGTCACTTCTTCGACGAAATTAAATAACTGAGGTCACTTTTCAGGGTCCAATTTTATTGAACATACTGCTCCATCAATCTGATTTCATCAACCACCCAAGAAATTTTTTCTAATTTTCCAGCCATCTATTCTTCTTTATCCAAATGTAAAATGTGTACGAATTTTCCACTCAAACCCCAGCTCGATTTTCGAACCACCCTGTACAATATCTGTGTATGATATGAGAATAAAGCTAATGAATCGCACGTGACGTGCCGCTAAAATGGGCCTAAATTTTGATTCTACCAGGGATTTTTCCAAACTTTTTTTTTCTGCCATTGATGCAATCTCTTTATCAGCCTTAGGCTGCGGTTTGCTTTTGAAAATACGCCACCAAAACGGGCTTCTTACAGTCGGTCTCGCATCTTCCCGAAATTATTTTTCAAGTTGATTTTACTCTGGTGAGTTTTTGCCGCCGCTCGGCGTTCTACGTGCACAAGAGACCGACCCAACTTTCGTACCGAATGGAATTTATCTGATGGTGTAGCGAAAGAGAAAGCAACTTTACGAGGTATCGCGAGCGACCAGAGTGGTAAAGTACGATTACGAATTGCTTATCGGTATTCTTATCTTTATGGTTGCGTTGGGGTAAAGAATGGAGAGAAAAAAGGGAAAAAACGGGACCGATTCGAATTTCGGCGGTTGAATTTTTCAGACGTTGTTAAGTGGATACACGACGACGAGATTGATACACGAAATAAAAAAAGATTACTTTTGTAAAATACGACCACCTTGACGAGCAAGTGATTCGGACCTATTTTTATACCCTACGAGGTCTGGATAATAAGAATTGTTATAAGTATAGATCAGCACGATGACTATAAAAATACTAGTAATATCTTGCCGATTGTCTAGTTAACTGCCAATAAAAAGGTGTCTAAAAGAGGGGATTTCGTTTATATTTTTCTCGTTTCTTATAGCTCAACATATCATAGCTCCTGTTACCTTCTTAGGATTTCAAAGTAGAGCTTATAATATGGTTTAGGTACCTAGTTGTGTTTATTCTCATACCTAAGTTTTTCGTTTCATTTTTGCGGTTTCTTCTTCGTCGACAAGGGAAAAAATTGAAAACGACAGCAAAGGTGGGTTTGAAAATTGTATTCTCTCGATTGTTTTTTCATCTCAAGTTTTGCGAACTTTGATGATGTTTAAATCTATGTTAGAGATGGATTTCGTTGTGTATACTTAACATGATTAAAATTTAGTTTGTACTTAATTGAAATATTGTTATTAATCGTTACCTATATACGAATTATTATCTTTGACTGTATGAAACAATTTTACTTATTCTGTGATTGTAGCTTTTATAAATCTTTTAAAAAAGAAATCTTTGTCGCTGGGACCAGTTCTCTATGTAAATCTGTGTTACAGTTTCTCTTTATAATTGTTTTATTATTTTCGCATTCGATGGATTTTAGGGTTGAAATTTTTCGTTCGTTGTGTTGTAGTTTTAAAATATAGAATGTGCGCTTCGATGTACGTAATAGAGCTTCAATGTAGGGGATTATAGGGCTTTTTGCCTCTTTGAAATAGTAGAAAAATATACGCGATTGGTGCAATTTGTATGGAAATTAGAAATACACGAATGGCGAATGGCAATTCCAAAGGGTTTTGGCGGATTTGGCAGATTTATTCGAAGGTTTTCCAGTTCAAATATGGCGATTAAAGTGTAAAAAATTGATTTTTAAATTGTGAAAAAATTTCAATCCATGGAAATTACGAAAATACTACAAAAAAATTACGAATTATGAAAAAAATCATTCGAGTTCAAAAACATTGAAAAAATTTGTTCAAATTCCATCAGGAAAAAATTTCACATTTTTTTTTTCGAGTTGGGAAAAAAGTTGGACTGAAATCGAATGGAATTCCACCTCTAACGCCGAAACGTCTGCGAAATTACAAAAAAATTCAAAATTGTTGACCGTTTCAACGAATCGTGGAATACTTAATGAAACGTCGACCGTTGGAAGTAAAAGTTTTGAAATAGTTGAAATATTTGCCTACGCAAAATGTGGCGAATTCGTATTTAAGGAAGTTTTAAAGGGTCATAAAACTATTACGGTGACGAATTAGTTGGCAGAAATGTCGCCATTCGTTCTCCGAGATGGTGAAATTATGTCAGTTAACGAATAACGATGAAAAGACTGGCGACTGGCAAGGTTTTAACGAACAGTTAACCGCGTATTATGGTACGATATACTTTTATAATACGAAATCTATTCGATGTGTATTTCAAATGGGAAAATTAACTTCGATTGCGAGAACTGCCTCGGTAACGTATGGCGAATTAGGGAAAATAAGCTCGAGTTCACGATTGATTTTCATAGCTTGATGGGCAGAAAGTTGTAACTTTCCTATTGTTAAGCTCTACTTACAAATAGCGCGCTTATTTACATATTAAATCGGGTACCGATGTTAGAATACCGTATTAGACTATATTGTGTATATGTTTTCCCCGTGTTGTTTGTTTTTTTTCCCTTTTCCCCCCGTTTTTTCCATCTCGATTCTTGTCCTTTTTCGCGTATTTGTTTTTTTTTCTCTTCTTTTAATTAAGAAAATCGCGCAAAATTAGTTTTAACAATGGAATTTTCAGCATTTATAATTTGTTAAGTTTTAAAAATATCGCGAACGATTATAATCTCAAGCTTTTTTTTATATATTTTCCTAATTATACTTTTTCACGCTACGTTATTTTTGCGAGTGTTTTTCCTTCTCTTTCGTGTTTTTCGACAGTGCTGCGATTAACAAAGGTTTAACGTAGGTATTTGTTAGTATAATTAGATGATGAGTTCGCTTATCCTCTCCCTTGCTCATTTTGATTTCTCTAGAGAGGGTTTTAAAGTGTTTGGATATTTTTCATCAAGTTGACGAAAATTGTACGAGGATTTGAGAGAGTTGTGTCGAGTACCGAATTTTCGTGTTTGGTGGTGTTTACTCGAGGTGATGATTTGGCGGAAGTTTTATTCAGTCGGAGGTATTAAAGTGAAATTTTTGTCTCTGGTTTGGCTAAAAAAAATCATATTAAAAGTGATTTTGAATTGAATGTGACTGAAAGGTCATACAAAAGCAAGGAAATTTAGAAAATAGCCAGAATATGAAAAATAATGAGAAAATAGTCGGAGTTTTTTTTAATAATTTTGCTGCAAAGAGCAAGATTTTTCAATATTTTACTCTTCATTTGAATTTTTTAATTAAATGATAAAAAAAAACGTTCTTTTTTGTGCGAATTTGAAGCAAAAAAACGTGAAATGGCAAGAAAAATCTATCAAAAAATAGCCAGAATTTTTGTTTTTCAGATCAAATAATACACATCATGAATCATGAAAAAAAAAAAAAAAAACAGTTCATTTCGAGCGTGGTTTAGAGGTTAGGTAAGGGAGGAAAAATAATCGTTTAGCCAAACTGTGGTATAATAGCCGAAGATGATATTGGTTGCCTCTCCCCTCCCTCCCTCGATCAATGTCAAATTGTAGTTGTGGTCGAGAAGTATTTTGGTTCGAATCAAAAAGTTACATCAAACTGCTTTTTTGGTTGAAAAATTGAGCTCAGGTTTTAAAAAAAAATCATATGAAAGTGATGCTTTGGCTCAAGTACTGCAAAAAATTACAACTTATGTTGGAAAATACTGTTTTCAGACGAATTTGAAAAAAATTAGGCTGGGTCAGCGACGCTTTTTTTTCAATTTTCTACTCGGTAGCTCTCAGCTCAAAAGTTGAATGAATTCTGTAAAAATAATAAAATTAGAAGATTTGAATTGAAAATTGTTTTTCGTCCGAATTACAGGCATTTTTCTTCATTAACTATCCACACAGTAAAAAGCTATCTCTCGTCAAAATGCTCAAAACTGAATGATTAAAAAACCATTCGATTGTTCATGACGAGAGGATTCCAAAAATGTATTAGTTTTTATGTTGAAGAAATGTAGCTGTGAAGTCTTTTCAAGGTAAATGTTGACTCGAATGAATCCAATACTGGTGCTGATGAAAATAGTTTGTCTAAAATGTGGTAAAAAAAATTGTTTCAATAATTTTTATGAAACAGTTGTGGTTGAAAAATTGTGTAAAATAAAGTTTTGTTCAAAGTCTGGCTCAACAGTAATTTTAAAAATTGAGAAAAATTCATGTTTGAGCTCAAATGAAGGTGAAATTTAAAATACGAATTTTTTCTGAATATGTGACCCTGCCGGAAAGAAGGGACCTTGTGTTAAAAAAAAATCATGTCTCATTTTTCAAGTTTTTGGTCCAAATGACACTAAATCTGAACCAAAAAACATAAAAATAAAGACATCGATTTTTTTTTTACACAAGGTCCCTTCTTTACGGCGGGGTCACATGGTAAAAAATAATTGTGTTTCTGATCGGATCTTTTTTTCGGTAGTTTCTTTTACATTTCGAATCTAAAATTGCTATTTTAAAAAAATACAGTTTTTGTCTTTCTCCATTTTGAGGAGGGGAAGAGAACTGGAAAAATATTGTGCTCAAAAATCATTTCATTTACTTATTCTAGTATTTAATCTAGTTCATTTTATTTTAAAAATTCACATCGACGTGAAAATAAAATTAAAACAAAAGTGCAGTCTTATTATCCCAATGTCATTCTAAAAATTTACAAAAATGAAATTATTTTCAGCTGAATTCATCAGAACATTTATTCAAAATTTCGTTTCAAAAACAGAATTCTGCAAAATAGGAGGCACCTTCGATTCAATAAAGATCTAAACTGATTGGCGAAAGAAGTGCTCTCTGGTAGGGAAGCATTGAAAGACGACGTTGACTTTCTTCCTCACGGAAAGATCAAAAAATTACTCTAAAAATCGTAATTTTTGTGCAAAGAAAAATATGGAAGTTGTCAAGGAAGGGTTATTTTTATTTTGAAAGAAAAACATCGAATTTGTTGTTTTAAAAATCTTTTGAAAAAAGGAGGATTTGAGGAGTGAAATGAAATTTCAATTTTTTCAATATTTCTGTCGTAAGAGGGGATGGATTGAAACCACAAATCCTATTTTAATACATCCTTGGTCAGATACATATGAGGAAATACCAAAATTTTAAATTTTCGGAACTTTGATTTACTTTTAGATCCAAATTATCATTGATAGGTTCGTGTTCCCATTTTTATATGCATAATTTAATCCAATATTAGAATACTGTGTTCGAGGAAAAAAAAAAACTTTTTCAATATAAAAAAACTTACGCTCATTATCAAACTCCCCACCCATTACTTCACCTTTCAGGCCAGCTATCAAATCTAGACCAGCGCAATTGGGGTTAAAATGCCCTCAGAGGGGAAGAGAAAATCAGTTCAATACAAACGCCCAATTCGCCCTTGACTAATCGTACTCTATCATGTCTCAAGTCCGTATATCAAAATACGTTCCGCCACCCTTATTCCGATACTAAATCCGATAATCAATGCGACTAATAAAATACTTCCACGCACATTACCGAATCGGAACGACTCGAACACGCGATGAAAATTATACAACCGATCAAAAATAGACTACGATGGTTTTAAAATAAAAATGTAAACAAACACAATAGGAACTTTTTGAGCAACCGGCAACGTAAAAGGGCGGGGGTGTTGTATGGCATGGTATACAATGTAATAAGTTGGGTAAAGTATGTAGATGTAACCGAGACGATTATAATTTCGCTTTCGAGCATGCATACCGCGATGACGAAGATTCCGGCACCGTGCCGCACCACCGGCAGGCCTTGAAGTAGAAACGATTAATGTACCGGTACACCGCGCCAGCACCCGGCATCATTAGACGGTGGGGTATAATGTCCTTATAACTTGTTGTCGTATATACTTATTCAATACTCTTGTAGAATAATCGTTTATAAACAACCGTCGTATAGATCGACTGTGTGAATACTTAAATGGACATAAAATATCTGCTGGTCGATGTAGGATACTGGTAAGGGTGTGTCTTTTATTGAATTTTCGAATTTTGAAGGTCTCCCAACTCACCTCATGGTCACGGTAGGTGGCTCAATTTCTTCTAAAAGTAAGATTTTCAAAATTTTAGACCCTGGCATCAGTTGGAGGCCTTGCTCTGAGCTCTCATTTTTTCAACAGGATTTGTTTGGCATGGGAAAAGATGCTAAAAACAAGGCATAGACTTTGTAAAATGCCATTATATTTCCAAAAAAATTGAAAACAAGGCTCGATTTTAATTGTTAGTTGAATTTTGATCTCGAAGAACTATTTTAGAGGGATTCAGTGAGCCCTCAACTTGAGTAAAAGTGACTAAACTTAGATATTTGATGGCCCCCTAATCTGGAACTCTCCTCAGGGTGGTTTTTCGGCCCCAAAATTCATCTTTGAACGTTAAAATCGGTATCAGCATCTTCAAAAACTCAGATTTCAGTATGTCGATTTTTTTTCTCATGTTACCTTTTTCCCACTAGCGAATTTGGAGAAATGGATGTGGGGGAGAGGGCTAACGTAAGCTTCAGGTCAGTGGCGTAAAAAGTTTTTTTTTAGAAGGGTGTAAAGTTGGTACCGAGAGACTTGAAATACCAAAAATATTTTAGGAGGAAGGAATAGAAGAGGATCCTCTTTGGGTTTGTCTTCTCGAAAGGTTCATATAATTGTGATTTTATTCATACTCGAGTAGAAAGTTAAGTATTGTTTTTTGAAGTTTTCAATATTCCTATCTGAAGTCATTTGAATTTGAGGAAGGAAATCAATGCACCCGCTGTACTCCATTTTCCGGCCCGAATGCTTCAGGTCACTTCAGATGTTGATAAGCAACAAAAAAAAAAACATACACACAGAAAGAAACAAAATCGAAAGAAAAAATATTCACAACCGGAGGTGTCGAAAGCAAAAGCTTTTTTTTCGGAGGGTACAAATTGAGTACAAAAGCTTGGGTACCGGAAGGATTTTTGGGAGGGGGTAAAAAATAGGTTTCTTTTCCAATGTTGCCTCAAATAGTTGAATTGTGGTTTCGTTGAGTATAGCGAGGGCAAAACTTCAAAAAAATCTTGTATTTAATGTCCAAAAGAAAAATTTTTTAGAAGGGAGGATAATTTCATTTTTGGGAGGACTGAGCCTTTCCGGCACCCACCTTGAATTCGCCAATGCCCTTTCCTTTGAAAGATTGCCCTCTTCTTTTTCACTTGAGTGAGAATTTATCAACTGATTCCGATTCAGAAAAACTAGAATAAAAATAAAATTTGGTTTCAATTTCAAAAGTCAGGAATAGCTCCCTCAGTAGGGCTGATTGAAAACCTAAAATTTTTGAGTTCTGAATTGTAATACCCTTCAAAAAACGAGGACTGGGAGGGGGGAGGTTGGGAAAATGAAAAATGATAAAAATCGATCAATGTATATCTTCCAATCGCGCAAGAGCTCAATTTTTTAAAAATTGCCCAAAAAATACAATATTTTTTAAAAATTTAGTATTGAATATAATCAGTAATTTTATATCTTATTTAGGAAATATCTAGAGATATTCTACACCGAAAATTCTTTTTTTTTTTTTTTGAGAAAATATGTGCTTCGTAACATTACAATTTTTTCAGAAAGTCAATTTTTCTAAAAATATGATTTTTAGTTCAAGTAGTCACTAATAAGCTCTCTAGAATTCAACATAATCAGGTTTGAATTTTTTTTGAATTACTTACCTATTGATTTTTCAACGATTTTTAAAGAATAGAAGGCTCTTGAACGTTCAAAAGATATTAATAAATTTTAAATCTTCTATTATTTTTCCAATCTTTTCAATCCTATTTTTTGAGAGGTATATTATACATAACTCAAAAATTTAAAAATTTGGTTTTTCACCCATCCGATCTCTCGAGGCTCCAGAGAAGTTTTCAAGGTGCCTTACTGAAATAAATTGGTGCTATTCAGAAATCTTCTTGAGAGCTTCAACCGATAAATATCTTTTTGTAGATGAAGTAATAATTAATTTATCCTGATTTTTACTCAAAAATGAGTAAAACTGACCCAACTTTAGTAACTTTAGACCTCTCTATTCTCTCAAAGTAAAAGTCTTGGAAGTTGTTATAAAAGGTCATTTATGTACCCATAAAGTTTAAAAATTGAAATGAAAATTTGATAGGAAAGTCGGCTAGTAGTGCAGAATTGATAAAAATGTAATTTTTAGGCAAGTTGACTTTTGAAAAAAAATTCGGAAAATTGAATTGTAAAATTCCAAATTCGAGGGACTTTTCTTCCTTTGAATCCTGAAAATGAGGGACTCGATCGTATGAAAATGGCCCACCAAAAAATATCAATTATAACTTAATTTCGAAAAAACAGGAGATAAACTATCGTTTGAAGGCTCCTAGTCCTTTTATGGGGTTTGATGATGGTCTCCTGAGCTTTAAAAAATCCTCCGTGGTATTCTTGTTGATCATTCCAAATTTTATGCCTTTTATCCTAATATTCCGTTCATGGCCAAAAAAATACAGTTTGCCACTGGAATGCCAGTGCAAAGCTTCTCTTATTTGATGTAGGGGTTGAAAATTTGAGAATTATTCCTAGATGAAAATGAACCATACCAGGAGGTGAGTCCTCCAAAAATTGAAAAAAAAAACTGTACCAATTATAAAAATCACCACGGATATTGTTGAAGGAAAAAGGGAAGTAGCTCTGACGAGCACCGTTATACGTCATCCATCCATATCGCACGGTTAATTCAGAATCTAGTCGAGATTTCGGTGGCTAGAGCCGATTAAACAATATTGTCATCGTAGAGTTCATTTATACCAGTCAGAAACAATGTAACAAAGCAATCAGTGAGCCACAAAACACCATTCAATTCTAGGGGGTTTATCTGCTGTTGCTCTTTCAACGACACATACCTACGGTGACATTTGGTTGTCAGTCTCCTCCTCCACAACCCATGGAAGTGGGGAAAAAAGCGAAAAAAATGCCAAGATGTAGTACGTGAAACGTGAAAAATTCCACATAAAGTATATCGAGTCGAGGATGTTGAAAGGCAAAAAACACATTGCTCATTAACGCCGTACAGTGGAAGCTCGCGATGCCAGATATGTGTTTAAAGAGCATTCAAATGTGAAACGTTTCGATAAGCAATGAAAAGCTAACTGGCAGATATTCGATATTGTTGAAAATGTATCATCCAAATTATCGTCGTAAAGCCACGCCTAAACTAATGCTAATTTTCGACGAAACGCATCGAAAACAATTTGAGGGTTTCCCAACTCTCTCCGCATTTCACCGCACGACTTCACCGAAACGAGAAAAATTGCCTTTAATTATCGCCAATTACATTTCTAAACTAGACTCAGCCACTGTACCGAGATAAACTTTTACACGTGTAATCAAAAGTATTGCCAAGAACACATGCTGTAGACATAATCGACTACGACACATTTACTACGCCCACAATTTCATCGTTATGTTTTTTTATACTTTTTTCTGTGTTGTACGAGTTACCTCGTAATGTACTCGGCCGGTATGTATGTTAGATCCTAAACCCATCAACTGTATTAGTTGGCAATTTAGCCATCTGGGACGAATAAACGAAAACCGCGCTGGACTGGGAACCACTGTATATTACAAAGAACGGATGTAATTTTAAAATAATGTATTCACCTATTCCAGTACATGCCTAGAACAAATATGCGTCGAGCTTTGTGTTTTAAATCGATTGTACCTCTGTATGGCTCGACTTCGGTTTCATAAGGTTCTCAATGGTGTTACGAAACGGCCATCTAGGGTTTTTTTTCTTTTCTTTATTTTACCAGGGGTAAAATTGTCCACCAGGGCTAAAACCATTAAGGAGTAGAAATAGGAAATTGTGTCATTAGGATGACTTAATTCCGTAGATTTGAATAAACTAGTTGCAGAAATTCTACGAAAATTGTTGCAGAAGGCGAAGTAGTGTGGTTGGTAGTTGATTGCTGCAGGCGGAGATTCGTCATTTTCACCGAGATCGAAATCGTGCAAGAAATTAAATTCGGAAATGAGTCAGAAAATTACCATTGTCCTGTAGACACTGAAAAATTTTCGAGTTTTATTTTAAAAAATAGTTGAGTGGGATTTTTCCTTCAATAGCTTGAAAAAAAGAGCAGTGAGAATAATGTTTAAAATATCTCAATTTTTTATTTTATTGATTTTTTTTGGAAAATGTTCACTGTTGATGTGTGAATTGTCAACTTGTGAGGGGCAAAACACACGGCGACAAGCTCTAGATTTTCATGAGAAAAAAATTAGGAGAATTGGCAGGTAAAACGAGCCACCTTTCTCCAATGTTTTGAAGTAGCAGGCGGTCAGGAGCAATATATGTACAACTCTTCAGGGTTCTCTAGGGGGAGGGGGGCGTAAGAGCCTGCCAATAGCGTGAAAAAAAACCTTTTTGACGCGAATAGGGTTTCGACGATTCAAGTCCAAATTCCTTCTAAGATCAAATTTTATCAAATCTAAATTGGAAATTGTATTTAATATTAATATGTTTGCAACAGTTCTAAATTCTAAACTTCAATTCTCTCAAAATTTATCCAATTTTGACTTTTTAAAGTGTGATAATTTTTAGAAACAGGCCCACTTGGCTATGAAAGTTATAGTTTTTGAGATATCAACATTTTCTGATTCTACGTAAAATTACCTTCAAACTTTTTAAATTCAAAAATTTACAGTTTTATGAAGATTTGAAATTTGATGTTGAAAAGAGCAGTTTTGAAAAAAAAAACACGTTTCAAGTTTTTGAATTAAAATTTTCGATTTTTTAAAAAATACAGTGCCAATATTTTTGTGAAAAAATGTCTAAAAAAAGTTCAATTTTCGTTACTTTTAAAAACATACTAATCTATTTTGAAAAATGGTGAAAAGGCTCGCTATTCTACTCCCCCTCCTCCCCCGTCCCTCATCCAAATATTGATGGAATCGTTGCTTTCAAGGGTTGTAAAAAATAAGGGAATTTTTCATTTAATATGAAATTTTTATGCAGACAAACACGTCAGCAATTCAATTTTTCTGAATACTCGTTAAACAGAATCGATTCCAAAGGCTGGAAGATAACTTTCTTCTTTGCATTTTTCCTGTGGTTTCAGTGAATGCGATATTTATGAATGCAAATGACTTCTGTAGAAAAGAGGGAACATTTTCTATCTCTCGAGTTTTCTACTCGTGAAATTTTTTCGTAACTGGTTTTTCTCAAAATCAAATCAATCATCAAAATGGTTTCTTTTCTTGAAAAACGGTCAAGAGTTTGGTTGAAAATTTAATATTTTTGAAAATTCCTTCCAGTTGGAAGAAATTTTCAAAAACAGAGTTGAATTTCTTAACAAAATTCAAAGTTTAAATATTAGAGAAAATTTTTAAGCTGGAGAAAATTCAAAAAAATTAAAAAAAAAGATTCTTGATTCAAATTTGGAAAAATGTATAATTTTGAAATACGGTTTAAAAATTTTTTAGTGGGAAAAAATGTTAGAATCAAATATGATTCTAACATCAATTTCTTAAATTTTTTTTCAACTTTATTTATGACCCTGTCGGAAAGGAGAGCCAATTTTTTAAAAATTCTTGTCTTTTTTTACACATAGGTCCTTTTTTCTGGCAGGGCCAAATATTTTAAAACTTGAGTTCATTTTCTTTCCAACTTCTTATATTAAAATTTTCCAATTAAAAGAGTGTGTTCATTTTCTGAAAATCCGGGAAAACTATGGGAAAAGTCAGGGAATTTTGACCGTTTAGAAAGTCAGGAAACTTTGTAAAAATCCAGAAAAAGAATGAATCTTCTGACGTTTCTGTACTCATTTTATTATCAATTATTAAAACCAAAAGGATATAGTTTCGTGGATTTTTTTTTTTTTTGGGGGGGGGGGGGGGGGTATTGAATTGTGATATTACTGGAAATATCCGGTCTTTTACTCTCACGATTTGGTCAGCACCAAAATTTTTTTTTAATTTCAAATTTTTTCTGTTATAAATCCTCAAGTTTTTTTTTACAGAGTTGGAAGGGATTTTTTTATGGCTGAAAAAGAGAGCATCGAAAAATCTCGTCAGGAGTAAGTAATGATTTTTGGGGAAAAAATTATAAAATTGAATACCTAAGCCTTTGAAAAAAATTGATTTTATCATATATTTTTAAACTTTTGAATTGTAGAAATTCCATTTGCGTCAGATAATTTAATCTCGAAGCTAGTGACCATTGAGGTTTCTTAAAACCAAAAATATCGACGGTCAAAAAATCAAAAGACTTTTCGTGTACTTATGCTTACATTTTTACCCCAAAACCCCGATTTTCTCTCCACAGCCTTTGTGAATTATGAAAAAGAAAAAAAAATTCATGGAAGTGCTACATATGTTCATTCTAATTTCACAAAAGGAAGTGCGATTGTTCTGATTTGCTGGTGTATTGAAAACTAGGTATACCTCGTAGTTTATATATTTCGCAGTTGCATGTCCCATCCCATATGTGACCTAATTACTTCACTTGAAATTTTAATACTAATGTCAATATATGTCTGAATTTCATAACGAATCTGCACTAGATACTTGATTTTGCTTTTTCCTCATTCAAGCGAATTAATCTTATTGTCCTTCGACTAGAAATCTCAATTCTCACAATAATAAGGTGACAAAAAATTTCGTCCCAAAAAATCAATGTGTTTAGGATTCTCCTATGGGACCAGCCAGCTTGATTGGTTCGCTTTATGCACCACCGTGAACTCTTCTCTGGTACACATCTCGTTGGTAAACTAAATTGGAGTTTTTCTCGTCTCTAGTTGAAATACTTTCAAAATTCAAACCCACTTACTTTGTAAACCCTCGTATAATATCTATGTATCTACCTACACATAATCCACGAACCAAACCACGATATCGAAAAAAGATTGAAATTGCCTTCACGCTGTTTTTTTTTCACACAACGTGAAATTGTGATGTAGATAAAGGCCGATGAGCTTTTGTCGTTTTTGCATGGATTTTTGGTCGGTATAAAAAATGAAAACCAATATGCATCTCTTGATTAACGGAAGTAAATGCTATATACATAACACTCTAGGAAAGAGAAACTTATGTATGAGGCCGGAGCGCGGTACCTATTTCGCAGCCGTAATAAATTAAGTTAAATGATTAACTGACAGCGCCAAGTGTATGAAAAGTACGGTGCGAACGGGTATAAATGGTGTTCGCGAAGCGATCCTCTGAAACGTGTACCGATTAAAAAGACTCTTTTGAAAAAAGTACTCGTGGCCCGATAAACTCGGCTGGAGGGAGGCATGCTCGGAAAATGTTTTTAGACGACGTGTTTAGGTGGTTGGGAAAAACGTGTATCGAGCACGTTCGACATGTTAACGGGGATTTAACAAAAAGGTTATTTTCAACGATGCTCTAGATTATGCTGGTAATTTGCGGCGGAGCAAAAATTAGTTATTGGATGCTCCGCTCGGGTGATGTTGATGTGCTTTATGAAAGGTGGAGTGGTTGTTGTTATCGAATGGAGTTCTTCGCGTGTCAGCATAAATTTGTTGATGGAAGTATCTTGTTAATTAGCTCGTAATAGGTGAAGGCTGTACAATGTATTTGGGGGTGAAATTGTCAAGATTATTGGAAATTTTGAAATTGTGTCAAATGTCGCAGTATGATGGGAGGGGGTGAATGAAATTGGGTGTAGCAGTGATTTTTATGGAAGTTGTGATGATCTAGAAAGTGATTCAGTCGATCTTTTACTTTTTCTCGTGATCTCATGAAAAGTGATATGTGATTTGTGTCGTTTGACTGCTTCAAACCTTGGTTTATGAGAACAAAATTTAGCTGAAAAACAAATTGAATTTTTTTTTTGAAAAGTACCATACTCCTGGACATATTTACTATTTAGGTACTTTTTCTACTATCCATTAATTCAATTCGATCGAGAAAAAAATTACCCTCGTTTTTTGATACCCTCGCCCCTCACCCACACTCACAAAAAATAATCTAATGTGTTTTTAAATGATAGAGAACTGAAATGATATCAATTCAAGTTTCAGTTCTCAAAATTTTTCAATTCTAGTTTTCAGTTTTTTGATTTGAGGGTCAAAAATATCAAAAATTTTCTACATAAAATTGAACTTATTCATTTTCCCTTTTCAATTCGACGTACAATTTTGCACTTCAAGCTTTAACTAATATTTCAATTCATTTTTCCTATCCTGGCTTTCACAAAAAATAGCATCACACGCATCACCCAAATTAAACCCGAAAAATACCCCACACACACTTTCCCATCTCCATAAACACATTTTCGACCAAAAAAAATCTGATTCAATTTCATGGGCAAATAAAAAGAGAGGACAATCTTTTCTCCGCTCCTCTTTCCCACAACAAAAAATGTTTGATTGAAAAAGAATTTGATCAAGTTTTTGTGGCTGTATTACGAATAGTTGGAAATTTTTTATGCTTTTTAATCAAGATTTTCAAATATGTGAAATTTTTCATTGTGGAAAATGATTTTTGGCAGAAAAAAGTGGAACATTAATTGAATTTTTTGAATGAAAATTTCTAGTTTTTTACAAATATTTTCCAAAATTTTCGGCGAGTTTTTTAATAAAGAATTTTCTATCTTACAATTTCTTTCAAGATTTTAAGAGAATTTCTCCACTACCGTTTTATTCTGAAAAATATGAGTATAATAAGAGAGAAATTAAGTTCATGATTCAATTGGAAAATGCAAAGGTGCTGAAAAATTTGATGTTTGGTGTAAATTGTTGATTTTAATTTTTTTTTAACGTTTGGGATTTTTCAATCAAAAATTTCAATTGATTGTCGGTAAATTTTTACTTTTTTTAAGTAAAATTTCAAAAAATGAACAGAAATTTTCATTTTTTTTTTTTTTGAAAAATAAGTATTAGAAATTTTACAAGATTTTTTGGTCTTGACATCAAAGCAGTAAATAAAAACTGCAGCCATTGAAATTGGTATGTAAATGTAGTTTTTCATTATGAATCAGTGATAAGTCCCTGTTGAACAGTCAGAATTGCTGCACAGAAAAAACCAACCAAATTCACTGATTTTCAGCAAATTTTCACTGATCTTCCAAAGGCTCAATGATTTTTCAGCTGCTTTTCAATGAATTTTCGCTGGTTTTCTAGTAATTTTTCTCACTGATTTGTGTTCATCATTTTAGCTCTAGTTCAGTTTCAGTTTCATTTTTTAAAAATTCAGTTCCAGTTTGAGTTTTCCATCACTGACTGTAAAGCTTTAAAAGGAAGGTTTTTTTTTCATAAATGGCACAATTTCTTTATTTTGAGAATCGGGTTTCTAAAAAATAATTATTTTTTGGCGGAAAAAAAAGAGAAAAAACTGATTTGAAGGCATTTGGATTTCAAAAATACCTCTAAGATAATTTTATTAGTATTTTTCATTACAAATTCTGATGAGAAGTTGGAAGTTGCCCTGAGAATTTGAAAAAACTGCTTCATATAAGGCCATATCATGCTTTCAAACAGTTAAAAAAAGTTTCTCGAACGATTTTTGATTTCATTCTGGTATTTTGTGGATACCTATTCTGAAAAACTTTGGTTATTAGGTCGTATCGTACTTCCAAGTGCTCCAAAGCAGACTTTATCTTTGAAAGTTTTTTTTTTTAATGAAAAGAATCCATTCAAACTTTTGAGTTTCTTTCTCAAAATTGATTTGTTATACTTACGTACCTTGCGCCTTCTTCTTGAAATCGGTTCAATTTTTAAAAAATGTCCTGTAAGGTTTGTATAAAAACGTCGCAATTTTCTAAAAAAGAGGGTTCCAATTAATATTTCAAAAAATATCAAGTAGCTGGGTTTTTGTGATGAAAAATTGAAAGAATTTTTGGAGAAAATATTATTTTTCGTGGTCAATTTCCCATCTTCTTCCGAAAAAATAAACTTGTACGTTTTCAAATGTTTCCTGCATGAAAAACTTCAACTTGACACTTATTCGTCGTAAAAAAAAAGAAAAATATTACGCAGCAGGTGCGTTTTTTTTCGCCAACCTTGCACATTTACATACTTACCTACAGCTCAGTTTTCACGTAGGTATTTAACGATAGGAATATTTCGCTTACGTAATTTTCACCTCCTAAGCGTTTTCAACCGTGTTGACATTTTTACACCTAATTCTCATTTCATTAATGATTCGTCACAAGCGAAATCGTGTAACGCGTAACCACGCATGTGAGTAAAATTCACTCTCGACAGATCTCGATATCGCCATTATTAATTCAATTCGAGAATCTGCGAGTGAATTTGACGTAACAATACAGGCCTATAATTCCCTCGATTCAGTCGATTCTGTTATTCTGGGCGAAAAACCATACCTAATTCCTTAACCTTGTCTTCTTCAAGCTCGAACCGGCGAGATAATATCATCGCTAATTTCCATATATTAGAATCCGTTACACACGCCGAAAATACAAAACTACTTCGCACAGATGGCCACCTATATGAAAACACAAAATTCGGCTACGAAACTCGCCCAGGTAGTGAAACACCCACTGGTAAAACATCCGCCAGGTTGACCAAGGTCAAAAAAACTGGAATGGGAATTGGAATCCAACAAACTATAAAAAATATACAGCGATAGACCATGCCTTCGTCGGGTTATATCATCGACTTGATTCGTATTAAGTATTTAGAAGCATTGTGAACCACATTCAAATAGGTAGCTTGAAAAAAATAAACGAAGTCGTGATACAGGTACAACTGCTGTGAAGTGTCAGGTAGATTGTGTGTGGATTGTGGTTTAGGGTCATTAACCCCAAATTTACTTAGTTGACTAGAACTTGTAAACGAATTATTAATAGTTGATTGCTTTGAAATTTTTTCTTTGTAATGATAAAATAGAGAAGGCGGGGTAAAATGTACGTACTCAATATTTAAGGTGGGTAACGTTTAAAAAAAAATTTATTCGAATTGTCTATATTTTGATACGTTTTGTACTCTCTCATTCTGAATCGGTGAAAAGTCACTCGATAAACTGTCAACATTTTAGCGTAGGAAAAATCAACGAAATTTTACTAATCTTTCTGTGAATTTTCGCTGATTTTCCAGTGATTTTTCTCTCTGATTTGTTTTCAGTGAAAATTTTCTCACTGATTTTCTCCTAAGCTGTTATTCTGTTTCTCAGTGATTTTTGATAATTTTTACTGATTTATTAAAGAAAAAGTATACTTTGAGTGGGGAACCTCCCAGAAAAATTTTGAGTCTGAAATGGTCTTAAGGGAATAGTTATCAGCTCCCAGAATGGAGCCATTTTCGGGGGAAAATTTTTTTGCGTAATATTGAAAAGATATAATTTGAGATGGTGAATGTTTTTGATGGAAAGTCATTTGAACTTCTCAATTTTTTTTTTTTTTGAGAAGTCGTCAGAAGTCAATCTATGTTTTTATTCAGATTTAAAAAATGACTTTTAAGCCTTTGAGCAAAATAGTCGCTCAAATAATGTAAAAAAGGGGTAATTGAATCTGCTAAAAAAAAAAACAATTTGATGTTGGTTTTTTGCGTTTAATTCCTCCTTCGTTCGAAATTTAAATTTTTGTTGATGAATGTGAGGCATTTTGATACTTTTGCGTATGATTTTTGATTAAAACCTTCAAACTACTACCCGATGAAATTTTTTTAGATTTGATCATATCTCTAATTCTGATTTTATCAAATAGCATCAAATCATATAATTGTATCAATTCATATGATTTGTTCAGATATGGTACAGTTATAATTTAATCTAATCACATCTGGAAAAAATTAAATAATATATAATTTGATTTGGACATTTAGGAGGTACCTACTACCTACAATTTTATCAAAACGAATAAAATTTGATGAAATCAAGTATGATCAGATCTAAAATTTCATCGAGCGATTTCATGAGAAATATAATCGAAAAAATTCACAGCAAATTCGTGACCAGCCGGTCAGATTATCTCTCCTCAGCCTCAGGTCCTTACATTATTTGAACGACCAGTTTGCTCAAAGGCTTGAATTTTCTTCTTATTTTTTTACTTGAAAAAAATTGATATGCGACTATTCTATGATTGGTGGGAGGAGGAGGAGGAGAAGGTGTGTCAAATGTCAAATTGCATCTTTTCGATGCAAACGTTCAAATACGGCCCAACATTCATGAGCACGTAAAAAGCAGAAGAAATTAAAACTTATTTGATTAACTGAAGTAAATAAAAATTAATTTAAATTTGCTATACTTTTTTTTCAAAAGTGTAATTCAACTTTTTCTTTCGTCACGTAATTTTTTACAATGATTCAAGGCATTTCAAGCCTTTGATTTGATTGCACCGTCCATCAACTCCAAGGTTACCGTTAACGTTATTTTTTCTGTTTCTGAGGGTAGGCAGCTGGAGTAGGTATGTTGTGCTATCGCAGTAAGGAAGAGAAGGATGATCATTTTACTGCGGAGTCTTTTTTCCTAATTTTCCGAATACTAGCTCTTAATTATTTTTGCCAAAAATAAGATTTCGACGACCTAACGAGTTGAAATTAATAAAATTATTCCAAGTTGATTTTTTTTCGACTTTGGATTTTTTCAATTTTTTTCAATTCTAATTTGTGCTTGAAATTTAATCCAATTTTGAAATTTTTCCATCTATATATTTTTTTCATTTTTTTAATAAAACATAAAGGTGACATTTTTTGGGTAAAAAAGAAACCACGAAGTTTTTTGGTACTTATAGTACATATATTTGACGAAAATAGAAAAAATAATTTCAAAAACCCCATTTTGGCCCCTTCTTTCCGAAAATACTTGCACTAAAGATCCATGTTGATAAGCATTTTTCATCATTATTATTGACTTTTTGAACTATAGGTTTCGTCAGAAGTCAGAATTTCTATAGGGGCCTGAAACACCAAACTCATCCTGTTGTATACTTTGTGCATAAAAATTTTAAAATTGTGGGAAAAAATTTCTCAAAAATATTTTTGAAAATTCTCAGCTGAAAAAATTTCCAATCTGGGAATTTCCATCTTCCACTTCTAATTTCTCTGAATTTTTCCATCTTCAACTTTCTTCTTGATCGAAAAATTGTTTCAATTGGATGTTTTAAAATTTTTTCAACTCGAAATTTTTCCATATTGAAAATTTCTGAAAATACATATGTCTCCAATTATTAATTTTTTCAAAAAATTTCTTTCAGATCTACTTATTGGAAGAAATCTTGAAAAACAAAAATAGAAATTTAGGAAAATCAAGTTTGAAAAAATGTTGTGAAAATTTAATGTAGTAGAATAAATATTAAAATCAGAACGCTTTTAAAAATTGATATCAGTGCGAAAAAAATTGAAAATTAAGTGAATAAATGTAAAAAAAAAAATGCATACATCGACGCATCGTGTTGATGTTTCGACTTGGAAATCCCATTTTCGGCAAAAATAATCAGGATCTTGGTTCCTATCACTTCGATGTTGTCCGTGGTCGTGGTACATGTTTTCATGAGTCTCGTTGTATCCTCGATCTTCTCGTCAAAAAATCGTTTACTTTCGCATTTCGCATTTCTTTTTCGAATTTACAAAGTGTGGTGCAAAGAGTTTATTGTCATTCGCACTAAAACATATTTTAATGTGATCAAACTTTACTTGTGAATTATCTTAGGTATTGGTTAACAAATTATTAGATATTTAATCGTTCAGTTTGTTTAAAACACCCAACTAATTTATTTTCTCATTTTTTTCAATTTTCAGGGTAAGAAATTCATACAATATTACTGGAAGACCTAAACCTGTGAAATTTTCGTTTTTCTTGTTCGCTGAATTGGTATGTACCGTATTTTTATTCACCAATCTTAGAATCTTACATATGTATTGTTATCATACCCTGCAAACTTCTCTGTTATCTATACTTCGGTGATAGTGATTTATACATTCATGTATTCTACGGTCTTCGTAGTTCGAATAACTCGTGATATTTTAAGAGTTCGTACAATAACGTGGAATATTTTCAACGTGCAAGTTTTCATGGGCTAAATTACCTTCGAAAACGGTTCGCACCTTCGAGTTATGTATTAAAACTTGGACCAAGTTTTCCAGTAAATTCAGTACCGTTGTTTGGTTGATAGATATAAATGCCTAATGAGGCTTCCGTTTCTAGCCTAGCAGGGTAAAGCTAACGTAGTTAATGAGACCCAGCGAGACGCGTGACTTAAATTAACGTTCCACCGGTCACGTGGTGCTGAAAAAAAAAACTTTCAACCCCCGAATAGCTGCCGGAATTCACCATTAACGTATTCCGACGACGTTTGATTTGGAAAGAAAAAATAAGCTAAAAATAGTGGAGACGAGCGGTATTCCTTTTTTTCCCCATAATATGACGACGACGAGGTTACGAGGTTTATAACGAACACAATCGTAGATTTGAAAATCACTTCTGGAAATATACCGGGTCTGGGTATCTATTAAATATTCGAGCATATAACTATAGAATCGCATGCACGAAGAGTTCTTCTTTTTTGACAAGTACCTACCTTTTTCGGCGACCAAGAAAAGAAAATTGAGAAAAAAATCAATCGAAAAGACAGGGCTGGTCAACGACCGACCGAATGTCAGAGAGAAAAAAAAGGGTTAATTTGAGTTTTATTCTGTTCAATACCTTAATTAAGTTGGAAATAATGATCGGTGTAGGAAAAAGGATTGGAATGTCTGTGTTTTTATGGGAAGGTGAAGGGGAAGGGGGTACGGAGAGAATGTATATTTCGTTTACGCCAAACATCCCATCTATTTTTACGATCATTTTACGCGAATATACGAAAGAAATAAGTAGAAAAAACAATAACGTTAAAATACTATACGTAGACTGTATGGCATGTGTAGTCTTATATGTATATAAAGCGAAAAAGAAACAATGAATACGAAAATGAGATTCTGGTATTTTCGCGTTTTGAAATTCACTTTATTTCTCATCAATATTCCGACCGGTCTGCGATGGTAAAATAAAATTGCCAACTTGGCGCTACTCCGGGTTGTAAAAATTATTACCTATACGTGTCTACGTCTACGATGCGAATAAGTCCAAGTATACAAAAATATAGAAATTTTCGCCTCGGAATTGCCATCCACCGCCCACCTCGGTTGAAACCGATAGTTGAAAATTCCACCAATTTTGCGATTCTGTACGTTGAGATATCTGCTGGATGCTGAAACCGTAGTTGAATTTTTGATTAATTATCGACGTGGCTTGTTTATCTGCGGTAGCATTTCCTTCCTTTTAACTTTCCGTGTTCTCTGACGGTGTTTCTGTCTCGCTCACTCTCGTTATCTGTATGGTGGATTTTAATTTCATTATGTACGAGATCTTAGTTAAATAACATACCGTTTCCTGGATAATATAAAAGTACTCCAGATATCTCCAGGGTATTGAAAATTTCAAATCTTCGAGATGGAATGGGCTTTTTTTTAGTGCTTGCCTACCCTTTTTTTTGTACGATTCTCGTTCGTTTGAAGAATTTTTTCGAGAAGGAAGTAGAAAAGAGTGAAATCTTGGTGAGTTGGCGATGGTTGAAGCTATCGTAGAGACGATGGAATGGCTTTTATTTGTAAGAGTGTGCTTGGTCATTAAATAATGATGTTTCGATTACATTTATCATTGTAGAATGCTGAGGCTTACTTATCTAATTAAATTTTCAGAGCGGGCTGATTCGATTTTCCCATGCAGGGTTGGTATAGAGAAAAGGAGAATACGAAAACACGCAAATATCCCAAGTTTTGGGTGAATACTTTGCTGAAAAATACGAAGTAGGAACAAATTTTGAAAAAAAAATCAAGAGAGTACGAATAGTGAAAAAAGAAGTTGTAAAATTTTATTTTTGGAAATTGAAGTAGAAATATATTGCATCTCTATTTCATCATAGGTTACTTGGTTACTTGAATTTTTTGAGGAAGGAAGCGAGAAAGTGAACAAATTCTTCGAAGTATTAGCCAAAAAAAATATGAATTTTTGGTATAAAAATTTTCGTACGAGAATAAAATGTAGAAAAACATTCCACTCTTTTTAAAATCAGTGTTGCCAGTCTTGGGAATTTCTATCTAGACTTTAGGGATTTTTGACATAGCTGAAAGTATCTCGAAGTTTTTTTTAGGGATTTTGCACTTTTTGGAATTGTATTTATGACACTTTTCGATTCTAAGAATTAATATCTAGGTGGTAGGTACTCATATTATTCGATTGTTGACCGATTTTGTTACAAAATGTGTAAATAATTACTAATTCGTGAGATAAAAATGTATACCCACCTGCTGTCGAAATGCCAATTTTTTGCAGGGGTTATCAGTTTTTTTTTATTGTCTCGAAATGAATTTTATTTGTAAAAATAGCGAAGAAACATTGAAGGTGGGGAGAGGGTAGAGATTATGAGAATTTTTAAAATTCAGAACTCGAGGCTTGAAAGATTAATTAAATACGTTCGTTGTAAAAAAAATTTTTGAGAATTTTTGTAATTTTGAAAACGTTTTTGCATCATTTTTAGTTTATGAATTAGTTTTTTAAAATTCCAATTTTCCATCTGCTGATTTTATCTCGTTTCAAACTTTTTTTTTTTGAAAATGAAAAGTTTTGTAATATTGATTATTATGGAATTTTGAAGCAAAAAATGATGATAATAATAATAAATAAGGGAAGAGGATAAATCAGATCTGAAAAATTATAATTTGAAATATTTTGTTGCTGAATTAAGTGTTTTTTTTTTCAATTGAAGTCCCTAAAATTAATTTAAAAAAACGTTACCTTGCATAAGTTGGCTAGTTGTAACTTGGGGGAAAATTATCAATTTTCTGCAAAAACGTTGGTAAAAAACTAAAAATGTGAAGATTTTTCTAAACAGCAAAAGTTTTTTTGGTGCCCTTTTGTCGTCACCAGATGGAATAGAAAAATTTGTATGCTATCCTCTGTGAGTACATTCATGTCAACAATTTTTTTCGATTTTAAATTTTCTTAAGTATGAAATTTTTCTAAAAACGTATTTCTCAATTTTTTGGTTTTAGAATATTTTGAATAATTGGAGAAAAAATCGACCAGTTTTTTTTCATTTTTAAATATGTAAATTACGAATTCACAAAAATACTAAATTTCTTTCTATTGGCATTTTTTATTTTGGGGGGGGGGGGGGGATTCGTCAAAAATCGTTGTCCAGAACATCGCCACCGAAAATTAAATCTCGATGTGATTATTTTTTTAAAGGAAAATTCAAGGAAATTTCATTTTAGTAGATTGGTGTAAGATCAAGGGTAATTGGGTAATGGGTATATACCATTTCATTTTAGTTAAAGTCCTCGAAGTACTCGCCTGATTTTTATAAAACAGCCTTTTTTCTTTTTGGATGTAAACTTTTTCTAAACATTTTCATCCTTGATTTTTATTTAAAGGCCTGTATCTTTGAGGATTTTTTTCAAAATTTATATCCTATTTTGATTTTTCTTAGATCAACTTTTCATCCTTTTTTTTTTTTCATATTCTAAAAGATATAACCATTTCCATTCTTCCTCCTTTCCGAATATTTGTCTGTGTTACTAAATTTGAGATTAAAAAATTTCAAAAAAGGGAGAAGTCATAAAATTGCTTGATTTTTATGACTTCGCTTTCTTTTTTGGAATTTTTTAATGGAAGAAAAAGGGAGGTTCATTATTCTAGTAGAATATGAAGCAAGAAAAATTTCATGAAAATTGAAAGAAAAATCCAGAAAATGACCAGAATTTTCATTTTTCAGACTCTGTTTTTGTATCATCGCATCCTCTTAGAATTTCAATAATGTTCTTTTCTCATCACCAACGAAAATGAATTTCGATTTCGTAAATTGACTTTTCATAGCCTAGAAGATCGTTTCTGAAAGATTTTGCTTCCTTTTTTCACTACCCCCCCCCCTGCCGCCACCGGTTTGAGTTACATAGGCAGTCTGCAGTCGTAGGTGTTACGAACTTTCGTGTAAATTAAGGTTCTTCTGTTTTAAAGTTGTTTTTATTATTCATCTTGGTTGAGAAATGAAAAAAAAATCGCATTTTTTGAGTTTTTGAGGCTGTCTGGCCCAAAAAATTGTAGATAATTTGAATATAAAAAAAAGAAGAAGAAAAATTGTATTCTAAATCGTCAAATGTAGAGTTTTTTTTTCAAAATTGTGATTAAAAAATAATGAATCCTCAAAATCCAATGTAGGTATTCATATTTACCCTCTTTCGACGTCCACTTCCCCTCCAAATGGCCTTGAAGTTCTCAAAAACTTAATTTTTTTCTATGTTCTTCGTTTTTAATTTTTTTTGTCAAGTTTAGTGTGGAAATTCGTTGATAAGATATTTCAGTTTTTTAAAAATTTCTTTAACAATTTCATCTGAAATCTTTCATTTATTTTTTCGGATTTTTTTGGAAAAAATTCGTAAATTTTTAAAAATACGTTTCTCAATTCACATATTGAAATTTTTTCAAACCTGCACCAGTTATGAAAATTCGAAAATAAAATCGTTGAAATTTAAACCTGGTGAGTTTTTCAAATTGAGATTATTCGACTTTGGTACAGATTTTTTTTCGTATTGCATTCAATTTTAAAGATAAATTGAAAAAATGAGCCACTGAAGATTGAGGATTGAAGTGCCCATTAATTCTATCACCATTAAGTGTAAAAAAAATTCAAGTTTTCACCGCCATCACGAGTTTTTACCAGTTCTCCCATAGTAAATTACAAGCACGCAGGACGACCTGCTACACACATCGAAGAAATTTCAATTTCGTCAGGGATACGCCGACATCGACGTACCATAGAGACAATAATATGAAAATGTGGTTAACATTTGCGGTATATAATTGTGAAGGGAAAGGGTTATATTATTGTAGAACAGTCCCCGAATATGAAATATATTTATTTTACGGGTTAATAAAGAGTAGTTGACCCAATAACCTTAATGACGTCAAACGATTATTCAATTTCGTACACAGAACCTTGTTGTCTAATTTACAAGAAGATAATTACAGCAATGTAATCGAATAACGACAATTCGACTGTATACACGATGAAATTTCCACTGCTGGTTTTTTTTCCTTTTCTATCTTCGGTCACGGCAATTGGTTATTCGATTGTGTTTAATCGGGGTAATTAATGAGACCGATGTATGTAAATGTAACGGTGAACTGTATTTCGTGGTGTTTTTTTTGCATACGAGTATAACTTTGGAAGCTTTTGTGTAAAATTTCATCGTGTCTTTGGATCTTTGATCTTAATTTATGCAACGAACTTGGCCAGCGTGGGCAGGGATCGAAGTAGGGGTTTTAATATGCGTGTTTATTTCGCATCTGAATGAGCCTCGGAGCCGGCAGGGTTGCTTTATAGCCGGTCGTAATAGACTTTTAATGTATTTCGAATATTGTACCGAAGAATAGAGCTGTATAAAGGACGAGGAAGAGTTAATAAATTTTTTTGATGTACGAAAAAAAACGAAAAAAACACGATACATGAGAATAATTTGCAAAGTACGTCAGCTCCGATGACACGTATACGACTCGAAATAATAAAACTGATTTATATGGGCTGCGAAAAAAATCAACATTGACGCCGCATACCGCGAAGGAGCGAATAAAAAAAAGGCGATGTAAATTTTTGATAGGTCTATTTATAAAACGCGGGAAACTCGTCGCGGTAGAATTTAATATAAAGGAAAAGCTTTTGATCTCGTGAAATTACGATGATTACGGTGTGTTTTTTTTTTTGTAGGATGAAAATTAATTAAGACGGAATGTCGGCTTGTTTAAATTTATATCGACGCGGTGACATTAATTTGATAAATTAATGAATTAGGCGCGGCGTCGTGGTCGTGATAATGGTTTCATAGATTGAAAGCGGGGTATAAAAAACGTCGACATTCGATTGACTGGCACGAAATCGAGTCGGCTGAAGTGCCCAAGTGCAGAAAAGTTTTGTGTTTTTAATGTGGCCGTATTTATTTCTTTTTCGCGGTGTTTAATCGTGCTGTGTTGGGATTTGATTTGGAGGGCTGAGGGGGGAAGTGATAGTTATAAGCTTTTGTGAAGTGAATTTCAGTTTAAGATGAACAGTTTGACGAGATTTGAATATTTTGTAAATCGAGATACCTACGATTTGATTGGCGAACTGGAGCAGACGAATCTTTGTGTTCGATGCTCGAAAGTTTTCATTAAATGGGGTATGCCGCTGCGAACGAATTGACTCGAGATTGGAAAATTTTTTAATGTTGATGGCATGATGGCAACCATCGGCGTCTTCGAGTCATTAACGAAATTGAATCGATTTTAAGGGATGGAATTAGCCCAGATCCGAAGCAGTTTGCTGCGACAAGACGTTTCTCACGAAGGAGTTGTGAAAGGCATTAGAAGTTTTTGTGCAGTGGCAACTCGAATATCTGTAGTAGGTTTATGGTGCCTGAGACAAAATTTGGTGAATAATCTTGGGAGGGGAAAAAAAGTATATATTTCGATTTAAATTTTTTCAAAAGAGAGAATTTTGTCGGTTAGTCGTACTGAAATTGAAACACGGTAATTCGTGTTTTTTTTCTTTCCTTTTTTTGACTTCAAAAAAAAAACACCATTCCTAATAATCTCTTTTGAAAAAATTGAAATTTTTTTGAAAATTCTGTGCAAGATTTCCTCGAAGTCGTCTAATGAATGATGAAGACGAATTTTTTTCGCTTCATAATATTCAATTCTCTTGGTAAGGTGAGAAGGACTCATTTTGAGGATGAATTGTATAAATTCATCTAGCCTGAAAGAAATGAGAGCGAAAAATTTTGAAATAAAAAGCAAGGAATAGGAGTAAGCCAAAAAGTTGACTCCAGAGTCAAACTTGCAGCTTGATTCCTGACTCCACCTAGACTTCAGATTCGGAGTCAATCTACGAACTTGAATATTGACGCTGACTTAACTTCGAAGTCAATCTACGACCTCAATTCTTGACTCCACTTTGACTTCAAAGTCAATCTATGACCTTGACTCTTGATTCTGACTCAACTCCAGAGTCAATCTATGACCTCAATTCCTGACTCCACCTTGACTTTGAAGTCAGTCTTTGACCTTGACTCTTGGTTCTGACTTGACTTTAGAGTCAATCTTTGACCTTGATTCCTGACTCTGACTTGATTTCGGTGTCAATCTTTGACCTTGACTCCCTGATTCCGGATTGACTCCGTAAACTAGACTAACCGTAAGTTAATTTGGTGTCAGTTTGACTCCGATTTTGGAGTCGACTTCTACATTACTTTATGAAAGAGCATCCAAACGTGAGATTCCTTCATTTTTCCGATCAATATTTTTTAATATTAAGGGGAAAATGAAAACCTCAATTCCTATTTCGAACAAATACTGCAGGCTTCATATGCTCGTGCGTAGCAAAGGTCAAAATCTGAAAACTGACAATTTTCAGAAAGAAAATGTCTAGTTTTTCAATGCTCACTTAGTTTGTTGTTTGAATTTTTTTTTCATGTGGAGTAAAATTTTCGTGCCTCAAGAACATGATTATTGGTAAAAATTTCAATGTTGCGTTGAATTTTCCTTTTATTTGAAATTTTGGCATCCCAAATAATTAAATAGGTATCTACAAAATCGTCGTGTCTCGGATTTTTTCTATAAAATATTATTTTTAGGTTATTTTGTGTTTTTTTTTTATCAATTCGAATTATTGTTCCTTAAACTGTGTATCATTAAAAGTTTATAATCTTTTTTTTGTATGAATGATTTTGCAAAGGATTACCTACTGTTTTACGTATTTGAGTTTACTACAAAGTCGTTACCAAATTTGCCTGATTGAAAAAGTTTTAAAAAATGTTAGTTTCTCCGAAATATCAGGTATCTACATCATGAATAGAGGAAGACAGGTATTGAAAATTGACCTCATGAATAGAGAAATTGTGGCCGTCTTAGATGAAACGGATGTAAAAAAAATTTAAGTCAATGCCATTTTGATGCTTTTTATTTAATTTTCTGAAAATTTTGTGTCATCTTTTGAAACAACTGCATATATGTACTTTGGGATATTTTACCCTCTTTTTTTGATAGGATGATTTCCATTTTTTTTTCTCGTTTATACGTACCTAAAATGTACTTATTATTGCTGCAGAAGAAAATATCTTGTTTTTCAATACTTACTTATTTGATTTGTTTGAATTTTTTTTTATCTTTTGGAATAAAACTTTCGTGGGTGCTTTTTATAACTAATGATTAGTGAAAAATTTCAGTGTTAAGTTGAATTTTCCTTTCTTTTCAGTTGGATAAAAAAATTATTGACACAAAACTGAGCCGGATTTTGGTGCTGAAATTTGAATTACTTAATACTAAATTTGTCAATAATTTTCCATATCATTTTAAGCACATTTATTTTACCATTTGCCTATATAAAAAAATTATTGCGCTGCTCCAGACGAAACCATACTTCATCTATTCTATGTCAGTGTTATTTTATTCGAATTTTATACATTTTCAATTCATTTTTTTGAAATAATCGACTAAATTTTACAATTTGTTTAAAAAATTTGAGAAATCTCTACATTTGCCATGTTCAATTTTTCACCCTCCTTATGGAAAATCGTGTGGAATTTCAGCTGTTCAAATTCATTTTGCAAATTTTGGTCCAATAAGAAGTTTCTAAATTGATACATTTTTTTGCCAACGATTTTTTTGGTTTATTTATCAAGCTATCAAATCAAAAAACTTGAATATTTCTTAAATTTAATTTCTTGCGAAAGAGTGACTTGGGAAAATTGCTGTAGACATTGTTGAATTTTGTTTGAGAAATTTCATCAGAAAAATTCTAAACGACTGAAAAGTATTAGGGATAAATTTTAAGTTATGGAGAGAACGATTTGAATTTGGTGTGAATCAAGATCAAGAATCACACTGTGTGATTCGCATAATTTTGTAAACGCCATCCGCAACTTTTGAGTCTTTGCACCCTTCACTGATTCGAACAAACGTTCTCTTTCATAATATAATTATCTAAAAAAAAATTGTCAGAAACTCACGCTAGTCGAATTCACATTTTCTAATAATTTCGAAAAATATAAAAATTCCTCATCACCATAAAATTGAAGAAAAAAAACAGCATTGGCCAAAGAATGATTTCAAAAGTTGATATTCTCGTTGAAAATTTCAAATAGATACCTGCTTGTGCTTATTTATGATCGAACAAATGATCGCTACCTAAATTGAGAAGAATGGATTTCAATAGCACGTACATTTAACCATAAATTTTTTATTCAAAAAATTCGTTTCACTTATTAATTCCATTGTTACAATTTTAGATTTCTGATTCGAATAGAAAATTCAACAAATCGTCAAGCTGAAATGACTGAGGTTGAATCCAACTTGTTTGATCTTATTTATCCGAGTCCACCGACTTTGCAAGAGCTCGCCTCCATCACCGTATCTTTGCAATTATATCGTTATGAATTGAGTAACCACCGCTTGAATGGTACTTTGAACAAATTCGAGAAGGTGATTTCTTCATTTTTGCCTAACTTACCAACGGCGATAGAAACTGTGATCAGAAAATATACTAAAATATTGATCTCATCAATTTCCCGTTGGGAGTCTGATCAATGTGAAATTATATTCGATTGCAGCCGTACGATTTCGAACGTTTTCGATGATTTTGTTTGCGATTTCGACGGTACTATTGATTACATCAAAACAGCCAAACGTATGATGCTTAGTGATCAATTCAATAAAATGGAAAAATTTCGCATTGCTTGTTATAATTGTTTCGAAGATGATATTAGACTTCTTTGGCCATCAGTATCCGAAAATATTAATGATAATCGTATTAATTTTGAAGACGAACTGCAATATTGGATTTGCTTCTTGAAAAATAAAATGGATGAGTTCTTTATCTCAGGATCCCGGTATTCCAGGTATCATGACAGTATTCATCCTGATGAATCGATGTTTCAATATTGTAGGACAGCGGGATCTGCAGAGTATTTTTGGAATCGGATATCTTCGGAAAATCGTTCACGATATATCAGCAAGTTCGCTGATTGCAATCCGGCATTATTTACGAGGTTCTACTTACCAAAACTGAATGAAGGAGAATTAAGAAAATTTATTTCCGGAGGATGCGATAATTTTATGTATCTTCTTTCATTGGAGACGGATTTAAACAAATTCCTTTATGTGGTTCCAGCTTTTATGTATATCCAAGACAAAATAAGCGAAGATAGTTTTTGTCGCATGATCGTAAAGTTTTTAAGAAATGAGATTAATTATCATTATTTTTACAAGTACTTGGGAAACTCCGATTATGAATTGCAATCGTGTGCGTATTGTGAAGTATGGAACAACGCTGCCCATAATTTTAAAACATCAACAATAGAATCGATTTTTTCGTCTGAAGATGATGATAATTTTAAAGCTAAGAGCTTTAATCTGAAAGAACCCAGAACTGTGGTATTTCTGAAGCGATTATTGCTGGATGCCACTTTTGAACACAGAAACATGTATTGGCATAAGTACTGGTTTAATTTGATCACTACTGCTCGTTGCGAAGATTCTTACGAAATAATGAAATTATGCTTCTCGAATGAAGCTGATATTGCCCCATTCAAGGAAAACACCATGTTTAATTGCGAAAATATCCATCAGTTTTGTATCACATTAATGATGGAGTGTGATTTCAAGGTTTTAGATGATTTTTTGAAATTTTGGTTTCTCGAAGTGCGGCCTAGGAGAGAATTAAAGCAACGTTTGTTGCGGTCGTTCGTTTTCGAAAAATATTTCATAAACTTTCATGAGGTTGAAGGACTGCATTTGTTCATCAATGATGCTTTTGACAGCACCGAAGGCGTTAATGATTTCAAGAAGGAAGTCATATCGTCACCTGCTGTGATATCTGTTTTAATATCGAGTATTCATCTATACCGATTCGCTTCCGTTATAAAGTTTATCGATGTATTCGAAAATGAATCAACGCAGCAAATGATTGCTGAGATAAAAGCAGGATTGCTGGATGCTCTGAAAGATGATATGAAAAGGCATGGTACGTTTTGGATACTTATTAAACGCGACTGTTTGAATAAATTTTTAGTGTGGTGTTTGGGCAGTGAAGACCGAGTTGTTGAATTCAAGCGATCAGTATACCTACCTCTAATAAATATTGCTTGATCGTCACGGTGGTGATATTAATAAATCTCTTGACGGTATTGCCAATGAACATTCTTTTTATTTATCTGAATTTTTGAGTAGGACTTCGAACACTTTAAATAAATGCAACGGATTCGATCAAGAGTCTTCCAGCGAGTTCGAAATGAATAGAATAATTGGAAGGGTTATGATCATTCCAATTTCCAAATATGTAATTGAATAGAGATGTACAAAATTGTCGTATCTTGGATTTTTTTTTATAAAATATTTTTTTTAGGTAATCTTGTTTTTGTAGTTTTATTTACTCGCATTGTTCCAGAATTTGTGCATCATTAAAAGTTGAAAATCATTTTTTTTTTGTAAAAATTATCTTGCCAATTATTACTGTTTTATTTGAGTTTATTACAAGGTCGTTTCCAAATTTGCTGTGGTTTAATTTACCTACTGATTCAAAAAGTTGAGAAAAATATTGGGTTTTATAAAGTATTACTCCTGGAATAGGGCAAAATAAGTTTCGAAAATTGACCTCATGATTGAAAAAATAGTATTTGTAGGTACTTGTAAATGATAAAAGGAAACGTAGATAGATTAATGACTGAAAAATTTAAAAGTCATTGCTATTTTGATGCTTCAATTGAAATTTTTTGAAAAATTTGGATCATTTTTTCGCATAGCTGCTTTTTTGAGCTATTTTACCGACTTCTTTTTAATAGGATAATTTTCAATTTTTTATCGAGTTGTAGGTACTTATCATTTTAAAAAATCGATATTTGTGAGTCTTCTTCACTTTAACGCGGTGTTTTTCATGAAAAAATTTGATAAGGTTTGACGTTTTCATTTCTTTCATTTTTATTGAAAGCATTGTGATGATTGATTTTGCAGAAGATGTAAATAGGAGTAATTTTATCCTCAGCAAATTGTTTGGATACTTACTGACCCCCATCAGTATTCTTGATGAATTGATAAGGAAAAATTCCCCCCCCCCCCAAAAAAAAATAACGTCAATAATTGAATCCAAAAAAATCGAAGATTAACATTCAAAAACTTTGGAAAATTGCACTCACTCGTTATTTCGTTATTTCTCCTTTTTTTTTTCAATTTTCATGTCATCAAGGTTAGCATTAGAAAAATTCAGAATAATTAGATGGAAAAACTGACTGCATATTCGATTTCATAGAAATCGATGCTTTACTTCATTCATTGTATTTATTTGCATTTTGGTTAAAATTAAAGGATCGAGATCTCATTTTTTCTGCAAAAAACGCGTCAAAATCAATTGAAGCCCCCGTCTAAAAAACAGCCATAGTCCATTTTCACGAATAATTTTTTATTACAGTTTCTGAAATAAAATTTCACGAGAAAACCGATAGTGTTATTCATTTCGAATTTTAAAAAAGACATTCACCCTTTTCTTGTGTTTCTAAATTAACAGTTGTCGAGCTTTTTATTTAAAAAACAACCATAGTCCATCAGGTTGGCGCTGATTGGTTGTAAATAACCAATCAGAATCAATCTGGTGGACTGTAAACAAAAAGCTCGAAAACTTTGAAGACTTCTTGTGATTGAAATTGCATGGGAAAATTTTCGATTTTCATTTTTGAGGACTGCAAGAAAATTTGAACGGTCAAACTTGCGCTATAGTCCCTTAATTCACATTTCGAAATTGAATAACATTCACCGAACCTAATTTTTAGTCGTAGAAACGTTATGAGCGTATTATTTCGCTCTCCGGTAAAATTTCATTTATGGACTATGGTTGTTTTTTAGACGGAGGCTTCAATTGAAAACCGATTCATGAATCATTACTGTTGCCATGACGTGAGAGAAAAAAATTGAAACAAAATTTAACATCAATAAGGGGCGTAGTCGGAGGGGAGGGTTTGCCCCCCCCCCCGAGGTCGAGAATTTTTATGAAAAATGCCATTTTTAGACATTAAAAAAACCGTGCTACGCTCGGGCATGAATTAAATCACTATTCTATGTTCTATTTAAGACTAAAATAAGAAAAAAATCTCCTTTTTACTCCTCCCTTTCCCCTCCACCCAAAAATTTCTCGTTTTTCAAATTTCTGTACTCATTTCGTAGTCAGACCAGAAAAAGCTTCCGACGCCACTGGTTCAGACCCCTCCGCCGAAATAATTTATGAGAAATAATGAATCGTTTTCTTAGAATTTTCAATAATCCTGACGTTTGAAATGAGATCTTCACAAATATGGTACCTATTTTGGTGAAAAATTCATTAGAATTAGGTAAAGAATTTGAAGCAGAATTTTCATAATTTTTGACTCGATCCTTATAGAAATTTTGAGCGTCTGAAATCAGATGACCAGATAACAGGCATAGAATTTCCTATTTCTACATTTTGGTTTTTTCCGAGCCTGGCATTGAAAAGGGGATTTTGACAGATTTCTCTAGAAGGTAAATATCTGTTCCAAGGAGGGCAATGCTCCCTTTGTCCCCTTTCAGACAATTCTGGCTACGCCACTGACATCAAGTGAAACCTGATTTATGGTATCATTTGAAAAAAAAAAGAACAGAAATTGTGATTTTAGTTTTGATAATTATTTTAAAACTGTTCGGTCAAATTGGATAAGTATTTTATTATTGGTTTTCATTTTTTCCCCCAACCGTTCAATTGTAGTCATTTTTTGGTAATTTTGCACAAAATTTTTGTCACTGGTTGTGAAAACCATTAGATTTTATTTCTTGAATCCAATTTTGGTGGTGGTTAATGGTTGTGCTTTCAAATTGTTTTAAACCCTGCCTGGTGCATTGCATACGTATCATTAACGATTTTCGTTTTAAAAAATCGTTTCGCTGTGATATTAATTTAATCGTTTGAATTTTTAGATTTCTGGCACGAACTGAAAATCCAACCAAGTCACCAAACCGAAATGACCGAAGCTAAATCCATTTTGTTTGATCTTATTTTCCCAAGTCCGCCAACTTTACAGGACCTGTCTTCTATCGCCGTATCTTTGCAATTATGGCGTTATGAATTGGATAAATGTAAATACCCATTGAATACTTCTGAGCGCAAATTCAACAAAGAAATTTCGATAAAAGATTTTTTGCCTCCCTTACCAAAAGGGGTGGAAACTATGATCAGAAAGTATACAGAAATATTGGGCTCATCTATTTTCGATTGGTTGAGGGTACAAAATGCTACTACATTATATTGGTTTCGCATGAATGGCAACCATAGAACTTTGACAGGTTTCGATGATTTTGTTTGCGATTTCGATGGTACCATTGATTACACAAAAACAGCCAAACGTATGATGGTTAGCGATCGATTAAGTGAAATGGAAAAATTTCACGTTGCTTGTTACAACTGCTTTGAAGATGATATTAGACTGCTTTGGCCTTCGGTATCGAAAGAATTGAATGATGAACTTCCTGATGATGAAAATGAAGTGCGTTATTGGATTTGCCGCTTGAAGAATAAAACGGATGAGTTCTATATAACCAAGTTCGGCTCTAGCAATGACTTTTTCCCAAATTATGAATTTCCTAATTCCATTGAAGAATGGATGTTCGAATTTGGTCTGTCAACGCCAGCTTCTACAGATTATTTTTTGAATTGTTTGCCTGTGGAAAATCGTTTACAACATATGGTACGTTTGTTTCACACCAATTCTGCATTATTTGCGAGATTTTATTTACCAAAACTAACTGAAATCGAACTTGAAAAATTTATTGCTGAAAAGGGCGCTGATTTACTAAGTTGTGTGTTAGAAATATTTTTTTTTACACCGAAATTGCACTATGGTTTTCCAACTTTCATGCGTATTAAAGAAAAACTCAGCGAAAGTGATTTTTGTAGAATGATAGTAAAGTTTTTGAAAACTGAAGTTGAAGATGACATGAAAAATGCTGACTTTGAAAAACGATCATATGTGTATTGTAAAATATGGAACTACGCAACCTGTGATTTTAAATTCTCAGCAATCGAATATATTCTTTATTATGAAGGTATTTTACTTGATACTAATAAGTTTTATTACAAACAATGCAGAGCTTTGATATTTCTTAAACGGCTGTTGCTGGATGCCACGTTCGAGCAGAGAAGAATATTTTGGAATAATCACTGGCTCGATTTAATCACTATTGCAAGTCTCGAATGCTCTTACGAAATAATGAAATTGAGTTTCTCGAGTGAAGCTGATATTGCCGAATTCCGAGAAAATATCATTGCTAATGATGAAAATATCCGAGAGCTTTGCATAAGTTTCATGTGTGATTGCAATTTCAAGGGTTTGAACGATTTTTTGAAATTTTGGTTTCCTGAAATGCGGCTTAGGAAAGAATTGAAGCAACGTTTGTTGCAGTCATTCGTTTTCGAAAGAAATTTAATTCCGTGGCACGCGCGATTCCATGCGGTTGAAGAGCTGAATTTATTCATTAATGATGCTTTTGATGACAGCACTTAATCCGCGGATAAGTTTAAAAAACAACTCATATCGTCACCTGCTCTGATATCTGCTCTAAAATCGAGTATTCCAAAATGCAGATTCGCATCTCTTATGAAATTCATCGATATATTTGATAACGAATCAACGAAACAGGTTATCGCTCGGATAAAAACTGGTTTGGTGGATGCTTTGAAGGTGATCCTGGAAAAATATACGTTTTGGGAAACCAAACGAGATGGTTTGAATGAATTTTTATCCTGGTGTTTGGGCAGTGAAGACAGAGTTGCTGAATTCAAACGATCGTTACCAGTCGATGAAATATTGATGGCTTGTCGTAAAGCTGATACTATTGCAAATTTTGATGATGGTGCCCATGAGCATTTACCTCGAGCATCTGAATTTTTGATAGGAGCTTCCCTAAAATTTACAGAATGACCATGTCTTAGAATTTTTTTATGAAGTATTGTTTTCAAGTTTTGTTTTATACTTTTAATATCAATTCGAATTGTTCTGATATCTGATTAGAATTATCCACCTGATTGGCATTTATGTATCATTAAAAGTCTATACTTACTCTTTTTTGTGTTAATTTTTTTTACCAATAATAATAACAGATTTATCTGAGTTCATTTAAAGAGGGTTATGAAAACTGGGGAGATTGATTGTCGACCGTGGTCGTAAGCGCATCCAGAAATTTATTAAGAGTGAGGCTGAAAATTTGGGAGAAAATGTGGAGGTATGATCAATAGGGCAACCCAATATATTTTTTTGTAGCGTTCCGATGAAAAAAGTGATGTAATCATTTTCCGTTTCAGAAAATTTTCTTTAAAATGAGCCCAACTTCATTTCAAATATTTTGAATATTTCACCTGAAAATAAATTTATTCCCATATTTGATAGCTATTTGAATATTTTCATCAATAATTTCCGAAAATTTGCCCTTTCCCCAGTTTTTTCGACTTTTCCCAAATATTTCCAATATTTTGAGGATTTTTCGCGTTTTGCATTTGGTAACACTGGTTTTCGTAGGTTAAAAAAAATTCAGTTTGATTAATTAATCATATTAATAATAGTAATTTACGATTTTTCATGTTTTGTTTTTGCTCTTGATATACTTTTGATACGAAAATTTGCTAGCTCTTTTCAAGACTAGTAAAACGATACCCATATTGTATTCGAATATTTTTGAATATTTTCAAAATTTTCGAATTTTTTTAGCAATATTTTACCTCGGGAAAATCAATAAATATTGAATATTTTACTTTCTCAAAGACCATATTTTGGATTGCCCTAGTGATCAAATTTCAAATCAGTCAAAGTAATCTTTCATTCAAAATTATTGATTTTTCCTGACGAATTGGGAACTGTTAGAGATTCCAGTGATTATTGACAGAAAGATCAAGATCAGTGCAAAGTTATTAATTTTCAATATAAAACTACCAAAATACCGTCGATTTTTTTTTTGTTGAAAATTATACAAAGAATTTGAAGAGCAAAAATGCGCTTTTTTCTCACTTCTGTAATAGAACTTCTCCTTTTCGGGGCGAGGGAAAAGGCTCGAGCCCCGTAACCCCCCTCCTCTTGTACTCTCCTAATCGTAATAAAAAAAGAGTTTTTTTCGAAAAAATTTGCCGTAATTTCTCAGTAATTTCCCATTTTTTAATTATTCCACATATATTTAAAATATAAAATTGGTTTCTAATTTTTATTGAAATAATAATCCTTGAAGAAATATTGTCAGAGGCGAATAAAAGAAAAGACAGTATATTTTGAACGGCAGTTTGATGGCGAAAAGTGAAACTTTTACAATTTTAATGTATTTTTTCAGATTGAAGGTAAAATTAAACACCTAGATAGGTTATTACTTATTAGACATCATTTCTAACAAGCTGGACATTTTTCCAATTTTTTGCTGAAGTTCTGATAACTTTCATGAATTTTAATCTAGTACCTACCCCAATAAATTTCTTTAGCAACATTTTCAATGGAAGTGCCTTATTCTTTGAAAAATTTGCTGCATGTATAAGTGTAAACATCTCTTGCGATACGAAAAATAGAAGTACATATGTATTTTTACTAGATAATTTAATTCCTCTAAAATACTCCAAAACTCCTTTTTTTTGCTCCAATTGAAAACTATATTGAAGTACCTAAGGTATGAAAGCGAATCAGTCTGTGACTAAATAATTAGTGTTTCTCAACTCGTAGCTTGCTATTTGGATAAGATAGTCTCCATTCAAGCGTCAGAAACGAGTCGATTCGAAATTTATTGTTTCGACACAAAAAATTTCCTCATCAGTTTACCAGCCGATTATTTTAGTTTAGATATCATAGTGCTAAAATTTTCTCAGAATAATAATTGAGGAGGGAGTTATCACAAATCAAAATAAAATTTCAAGTTCAAACAAAAATAAATTGAAAGTACATAGTTAGAGAACTCTAATATCCTGCTGAAGTTCATTTCTCGAATTTTGGCGAACTTTGAAGTTTCAATTTGATTTATAGACTGCAAAATGTCAGAATTTGATCTAATGAACAAAAAACAAAGCTAAAATTTGGTATAATACCCTACTTTCGACCTGCCAAACCGATTGAAAGCGGTTTCAAGACGTTGCGGAGTCACCAGCAAAATTTTAAATTCTCTGGTCCTGAAGAAAATCCCCTAGAAATGGTCCATATGAACTTCAGCACTTTTAGATAATTACGGATCACTAATTTTGGCGACCAATTTTATTAGATCAGGTTTTTTGTAGGCACTGAAAATCAAATTTTTCAAACGATTTGGTCAAACTACGTTCGATATTTTCGTATTTCTCCTTTTAAATTTATAATTTTGAAGTAGGAAATTTTTAATTAAGAATATACGTGGAACATACCTTTTTTTGAACATCAAAAAAATTTAATTTTTTCAAAGCTTTGCTCAGGCACTAACGTAATCATAATTAATCCATTTACAGTGACTGCAAAAAAACTTCACGTCATTTTCTTTTATTTTGGTATTTCAACTTTTCAAGTCTTCCGAATTTGTATCGAGCCCTTTTCACATTGTTGCCTCAAATAGTTCAAAATTTGGTATTGTAATTTTATTCATGCTCAAGCGAAACGAGTGCAAAGTTTTTCAAAAAATTGGCCTTTTCAAAGCATTAAAACATTAAAAGCATTTTGAAAAATGACTTTCTCTTGGCATTAAATATCAAATTTTTTCAACATTTGGACCTCGCTTCGCTCGGGTATGAATTAAATCACAATTATATGAACCATTTAAGGCTAAAGTGCGAAAAAAGGCTCTTTGAACTTCTCTCCCCGCCCGCCCCAAAAACTTTTGGTTTTTGGTCTTCATTTTGAACCCATCCCAAAAAAAGCTTCCGACGCCACTGGTTCTGCCCCCCTCCCGTTTAGGAGTTTAAGACTACTCCACTGGTCCTCTTCCTTTCAAAAGCCCCCTCCCCCCCAAGAAAAATTGCTTTAAAAATGGCCCGAGTTTCTTAGATACCTAATCTATTAAATATTTTACCTATGTATTAATATGGCGAAAGTGGAAGGACCATAAATCCGGAAATTCCGGCTGGAATGTAATTTTTCTGATTTTCCACCTGGAGATGGAAAATAGAATTTTTTTCAATTCACTGATAAAATTTAACTTTATTTTCATCGTTTCGGTTTTAGATATCTGGATCGATTTGAAAACTCAAGGTGTCGCCGAACTAAAATGCCTGGAGAATCCCACGTATTTGATCTTATATATCCGAGTCCACCGACTTTGCAAGAACTCTCCTCCATTACCATATCTTTACAATTGTGTCGTTATGACTTGAGTGAACGTCGTTCGAATGGTACTTTGTACGATTTCAGCAAGCCGATTTCTGTGAAGGAGTTTTTGCCTAATTTACCAATGGCAATAGAAACAATGATTAAAAATCATACCGAAGTGTTGCTTTCATCAATTTCAAGTTGGGAGAATCAACAATATACAATAGGGTTGGTGCAAAAAAAATAGATTCGGCTGAAATTGAAATATGTTATAGAATACACAATTATAACTTCAATAGAACAAACCGCATCCAAATCGGTCCATTAAAATCGAAGATATTGACCATTGAATTCTGCAGATTGAGCGGGCCGCGAAAAAAAAATCGCAACGCGCGTTACATCGTTGTGACGTCAGTTCCTCGGATTAAAACGGGAACGAAACAGCTGTCGCGTTAAATTACATTATGATTTTTCGATAATTTAATACCTACTTGATCGTGATTTTTTGTTAATTTTTCAATACATACTTCATAATTTATTTTACCATGGTTAAAGAATATTAAAAAATGTATCAGTTGGAGTTATTTAAAGCTATACAAGAGTCAAAATTCACAGAATGTAGGCCATTTTCATAAAGATCTATTTTATATTTTTATATCAATTCAAACCAGAAATGAAGTTGGGTTTTCAAATTTCGTTCTTTTTTTTTGTTATGAAATAACCCCAGTATTTTCATCTTAACCCTGGAAAAGGCGTGGGGAGGGGGGGGGTAGACCTTGTAATTTTCAAGGAGTTCCAATTTTAGGAATGGATCGAAAGAAACATTTTTATGTCGTTGTGAATTTGTTTTTTGAACAATTACTTTGTTTTTGCTCTTGAATGCTTTGGCAATTGACAAATTATTACATTTTTTTCCGGAAATTGTTTTTACCTCAACATTAAGTACGTCATTTCTTTCAATTTTTATTATTCCACATTTTCTCATACTTGGAGATTTTTTTTCTTCTAAAAAGTCACTAAATGGGAATGAAGTCCAAAAAATGTAATAATTTGGCAATTGCCAAAGCATTCAAGAGCAAAAACGAAGTAATTGTTCAAAAAACAAATTCACAGCGACATAAAAATTTTTCTTTCGATCCATTCTTAAAATAGGTAGGTACTTACTCCTTTTACCTCAACATTACGTCGCGTCATTTTTTTTTCAATTTTTATTGTTCCACATTTTCTCATCCTTGGAGATTTTTTTTCTTCTAAAAAGTCACTAAATGGCAATGAAGTCAGGATCACCAATCAAAACCGATCGTATAAAAGCTTAGTTTGAACTTTTGAAGTTACATTTTAAAACCTAAACGTTTGTGGAATTTGGTACCTAAATCTTTTGACATAGGTAGATAACAAATAGTACCTATTAGAAAAATAAAAATATCAAAAAATGTACCAAAGTTCATAATTTTTGAAAATTCAGATTTAGATAGAAATTATTAAATTGGATTTTTGAAAATTTTTAATAAAAAATTTTTCTATAACTCGATCATTAATAAAAAAAATATTTTTTGCAAAATTTTCTTCTTTTTTCGTGATCAATTACTGGTGATCTTGCCTTCATTGCCATTTAGTGACTTTTAATTTTAAAACCGAATAATATAATTGTAAAAAATGTCCCCAAATATTTATGGATTCGCAAGTTTCATAAACTCTTTTTCAGCTGGTTTTAAATTTTTTTAAAATAATTTTTTTGAGTTTTTCTTTCATATTTTTAAATTTTAACTTGAAAGTTTTTAACATTGGATGGTTGATTTTCAATATTACATCAATTTTTTTTGAAACCGCGCAAACCGATTCACCCTAAGTTAAATCTATTTGGAAATCAGAACTTCCAACGCTGTTAATTTGCCTAAAAATTAAAAAATATAAATATTATCAGAGCCACCCTCCCTTTATGGAAGGTTAAAATGGAAATTTTGGTTGTTAATTTATTTTATCATATCATTGAAAAAAAAAAAAAACTGTAAAAAAATCAGCAAAATCAAAACGTCCAATTTCAAAATCAACGAAAAATTGAAATAGCGCATTGAAATCCGTTATGTTTGCGGCGCTGATACGAGGAACTGCCGTCACTGGGCATAATTTGGTTGAGGCGTTCGTTTTTCGAACGAGTTCAAAAATCGGAACTTTAAAATTTTTTTTCTCGGGTTCTACTTAACCGATTTGAGTGCGGTTTACTTTATTCAATTTATAATTGTGTATTTTATAACATATATCAATTTCAGCCAAATCTAATTTTTTTGCACCAACCCTAACGAGCGCGACTTTGACCACAACAGGATTTTGGAATTTTTCGATGATTTTGTGTGCGATTTCGATGGTGCTATTCATCACACCAAAACAGCCAAACGTATGATGCTTTGTGATCAATTCACTGAAATGGAAAAATTTCGCATTGCCTGCTACAACTGTTTCGAAGATGATATTAGACTGCTTTGGCCATCGGTATCGGGAGAGATCGATGATATAATACTCCGAGATATTGAAGACGAACTAATGTACTGGATTTGTAGCCTCAGAAATAGAATGTATGAATTCTGTCCAGAAGATTTCGTTGAGCCTGAAGAATGGATGTTGAAGCATAGTTCGACACCTGCATCTGCAGAGTTTTTTTGGAATCGTATATCTTGGCAACATCGTTATCTACATATGTACGATTTCTCTGTTCACAATCCAGCATTATTTGTGAGATTCTACTTACCAAAACTGAATGAACTTGAATGGAGAAGATTTGTTGCTGAAGGATGCGATTTTTTTGTAATTTATTTGTTAGGGAGTCATTATTCACGAGAATTATCCTACATCATTCCGGCTTTTATGCATATCAAAGACAGAATCAGCGCAGATCGTTTTTGTACCCTAATTTTAAGTTTTCTAGAAAAAGAAAATCAATATGGTTCCGCGAGAATATCTAAATGTGACATGCCATCATATGTGTATTGTGAATTATGGAACAACGCCTCCTGTAATTTTAAATCGGCAGCACTCGAATTAATTTTTTCAAATGATCGTTTTCGTATCAAAACGGATAAATTCGATCTGCTCAAATACCATAGACCTGTGATATTTCTTAAACGATTACTGCTGGATGCTACTTTCGAACAAAGACGCAAATTTTGGCAGATAAACTGGTTGAATTTGATTACAAGCGCAAGTTTCAATGATTGTAATGAAATTATGAAATTATGCTTCTCGAATGAAGCTGACGTTGACCAATTCAGCGAAAATACGGTGGCTAATAGCGAGGGTATCCATCGTTGTTGTATCGAATGCATGAGAGATTGTGATTTCAAGGTTGTGGACGATTTTTTGATATTTTGGTTTCGTGATGTTCGGCTGAGAAGAAAGGTAAAGCAACGTTTGCTGCAGACGTTTGTTTTTGAAAGAAATCTCATTCCATGGAATAGAGAATTCCATGCGGTTGAAGAACTTGATTCATTCATTAATGATGCTTTTGACAGCGCCGAACTTGCTAATGAGTTCAAAATACAAACAATATCGTCACCTTTTCTGGTATCTGCTTTAAAATCGAGTATTCCAGAATGCAAATTCGCTTCTCTTGAAAAATTTATCGGTGTGTTTGAAAATGAATCTACGCAGCGAGTGATTGCTGAATTGAAATCCATCTTGTTGGATGCTTTGAAAGATGTCCTGAAAAATCTTACGTTTTGGGAAACGAAACGTGATGGTTTGAATGAATTTTTATCCTGGTGTTTGGGCGGTGAAGATCAAGTTGCTGAATTCAAACGATCGTTACCAGTCGATGAAATATTGCTTGCTTGTCGTAGATCAAATAGTAGTGAAAATCTGGATGACGGTGCCAATGAACATTTACTTTGGGTATCTGAATTTTTGATAGGAGCTCCTAACACCTTAAAGAATGGAAACGAATTCGGTGGAGAGTCTTTCTGCGGATCTGAAAAAACTTTTGCGGGTCGAGTAGACGAACCGATGGAATGATTGGTAAACTAAATATCTACAAATTTGTTTTAGACTTTTAGTTCATTTCTTTATCACATTTTTGTGTCATAAAATACATATTGTTTTTAGGTCATTTAATGTTGTACTTTAATCCACTCGAATTAATCTTATAAATAATTTAGTAAAAGTAAACTACGTAAGTAGAATTATGTATTAAATAAAAATAGTTATAATAATTTCTGTGCATGAATTATTTCAATAATGATTCCTTATTTATTCATGTTCATTACGAGAGTTAATTTTGAATTGGTAATTTCTGGGTGTTTAACAAGTCCTTCCGGTCCTCATTTTGGCTGAAGGGTCCTTCCGGTCCTTCCGAAGTCCTTATATTGAGTAAAAAGTCCATCCCATTTCAAATTTTGAAATTCATCCGCCAAAAGCTAAAATAAGTATCTAATATTTGAAATATCGCTAGTGGCGACTTTGTGTGAGATGATACAAGATGATATGGGTTCCTGAAAAATGTTTAGCTTTTGAATGCTCTTTTCTCCAAAAATTTTTGCCCTCGTTTCGCTCGGACTCAGTAAATTTACACGATTCTATTTTCAAAATGATGGTATGAAACTTCTTCCTTTCCCAGCCCAGACAATTAATATTTTCAAGTGAATAAAGAGGGTTCGTAACGACCTCGATTGCAATTTTCAAAAATATTTTGATTTTTTGGTAGGAAATCAGGAACGAGTCCGTAGATATTGTGTTTTTTTTTTGAAAGTCTAAACAAAACACGGAAAAAAGCTCAAAAAAAATTTAGATTCTGGGTGCCTTTTTTCCAAAAAATTTTGTCCTCGTTTCGCTTAGGCTCAGTGAATCTACTTCTTTTTTTTCGAAATTATGGTAAAAACTTTTCTCTTCCATCTTAAACGATGAAATATTTTGGAACAAATTAGTCCTCCTAAAATGAGTTTGATTTCTTTTTGGGGGGAGGGGGTACAATATTGATTTTGAAAACGTCATGCTGATAGTCCTTCCAAGGTCTTTTTTGGGTTTGAGATTTTGTTACTTGTTGGACATCTTGAATTTTTGTAAAGAATTTTTTCCCAAAAATTTCATTGTACTTTTTCAGATTAAATTAGAAATTTAATCACGTAAGTAAATTAACCATCTTTTCTTCAGATTTGACTTTTTTTTTTCTAAATTCTGGAATTTTTTGACAGGTTGATTAAAATTTTGAAAACTTTTCGAGACTGTTTTGCAAAATCTATGTAATGTAGGTATTAGGTATCAGTCGTTAACGAATTACGGCAGACAATGTGTTTGAAATTTCGAAAACTTTGCAGAATTTCAATAATTGAATGAATATCTTGGTATCTCTCTACAACGAAATTTCCAGTGGAAATATTTTCTGGTGACCTTGCTATGAAACAGTGAAAAACTGAAAATCTCATATACCCCGATAAATATAATATGGTAATACTTTTATTGGACAATTTAATACACCAAATATATTCAAAAATCCCATTTAGCAACAAAAGGACTTGGAATCAGCACAATCCATCTAAAATGGAATATTAATGCTTTTAGGTACCTACTTACATGAAAAATTTAATTACTTCAATGCTTTGAGGAAACATTGAAAAATCGCCTTGAATCCTCTAGACCTAAAGGAGAAAAAATATCTCTTTTTATTCATAATTTTTGCATTTCTGTGTCTTTTTAAAAGGTTTAGAAAGTTTTGCGACATAATAAATAGGTATGTATTTGAGACTAATGAAAGATGAGCTTTTTTGGTGTATTACAATTTACAAACATTGTTGAATATTTTATTGCGAATTTTCATCGAAAAAATTTTGAACGATAAAACTTTTTTGTGCTGTTTGAGGTTATATGTAAAGTGAGTGGTTTGAATTTGGTAGGTATAAATTAAGATCAAGAAGCAAGAAATGAAAATACTGTAAACTTTCATCTGCAAAATTTGAATCTTCCGTCCTTCCCAGAATCGAATAAATGTTCTATTTTTTGATTTTATTATCAAAAAAAAATCGTTATCTAAGAACCATAGCTATACTTAATCGAATTTACATTGCTGATCTGAAATATTTAAATTCTATTTTCCTTTCCATCTCTGTAAAATTGAAGAAAAAATTCAAGAAGTAAAAAGTAACTACCTACTTGTTTATATTCGAGAAAATTATCGCTGCAAAAATGTATTTCAATAATAAGCATTTGTAAAATGGCGCAGCTTTTTGTTGAAAACATTTGTTTAATTATAATTTTAACTCCATCGTTTCGATTTTAGATTTCTACTGGATCAAATTGAAAACCCAACGGAGTCGCCACCCGCCAGGCCGAACTGAAATGGCTGAAGCTAAATCCAACTTGTTCGATTTGATTTATCCGAGTCCACCGACTTTGCAAGAACTCTCCGCCACCCACATATCTTTGCGACTATTTCGTTATGATTTGAGTAAACGCCGTTCGAATGGTACTTTGGATAAATTCCAGGAGGCGATTTCTTTGAAGGAGTTTTTGCCTAATTTACCAACGGCCATAGAAACTGTGATTAGAAATCATCACAAAATATTGGTCAAATCAGTTTCAGAATGGGCGTATCACCAACATAGAATTGCTGTTGCCCGCCACAGGATTTTGGAAGTTTTCGATGATTTTGTGTGCGATGTTGACGGTGGTGTTCATTACATCAAAACTGCCAAACGTATGCTGCTTAATGAACAATTTTCTAAAATTGAAAAATTTCGCATCGCCAGCTACAGCTGTTTGGAAGAAGATATTAGGCTGCTGTGGCCATCAATATCGGAAAACATCAATAATGAGCTTCCAGAGTATGACGACGAATTGCGATACTGGATTTGCCTAATGAAGAATAAAATGGATGAGTTCTATTCGAGAGAGTACGGCGATCGTGAACTTCCTGATCCCATCGAATGGATGTTTACACGTTGTTCGACACCAGGATCTACAGAGTATTTTTGGAATTGTACTTCTTCAGAAAATCGTGCTCGACTTATCCGCGATTTCTGTCTTCGCGATGTAGCATTATTTGTGAGGTTCTATTTACCGAAACTGAATGAACTTGAATTTAGCAAATTTATTGCTACGCGATCCGATGTACTTGTGATTGATATGTTGGATACGTCGTACGGAGACCAATATCAATACATCTTTTCGACTTTCATGTATATCAAAGATAGTATCAGCGCAGCTGCCTTTTGTTTTACAATCATAAATTTTTTGCAGAATGAGATTGGATATAATGGCTGGAGCAATGCTGATTATGAAATGCGATCGTATGTGTATGGTGAAGTGTGGAACAACGCTCCTCCTGATTTCAAATTGCTGGCGATTACATTAATTTTTACGAACAATGAGCTTTCTTGTGAAACGAAATATTTTAATCTCGAAAAACCCAGAAGTGTGATATTTCTCAAACGATTTTTGCTAGATGTCCCATTGGAATTAAGATACTTATTTTGGCATCAACAGTGGTTCAATTTGATCACTACAGCACGTTGCGAAGATTTTTATGACATAATGAAATTATGCTTCTCGAATGATGAGGAAATTATTGCCCATTTCATCGAAAATTCTATTGCTAATTGCGAAAATATCCGTCGGTGTTGTGGTGTATTCATGACAGATTACGATTTCAAATTTGTGGATGATTTTTTGAAATTCTGGTGTCCTGAAGTGCAGCCCAGGAGAGAATTGAAGCAAGATTTGTTGCAATTATTCGTTAGTGAGAAAAATTTCATTCCGAAGTACGTGAAATTCCATGCAGTTGAAGAGCTAGATTCCTTCATCAATGATGCCTTTGACAGCATCAAACTCGCTAAAGATTTCAAAAATCAGTCCATATCAGCACCTGATTTGATACCTGGTTTAATATCGTGTATTCCTGAATACAGATTCACTTTCCTTATGAAATTTATCGCAATATTTGAGAACGAATCAACACAGCAAGTGATTGCCGAGATAAAAGCAGGATTGCTGGATACCCTGAAAGATGCTCTTAAAAGTCATACGTTTTGGATAACTGAACGTGACGGTTTGCATGAATTTTTAGTCTGGTGTTTGGGCAGTGAAGACCAAGTTGTTGAATTCAAACGATCGTTACCAGTTGATGAACTGCTTCGTATTGATTGTCCTTCAGATAGTAGTGATTACTTAGACTATGACGACTGTGATCATTCATTTTGGATATCAGAATTTTTCAAGGGAGTTTCTAATGCCTTGAAAGGAAGCGATGAATCCGATGGAGAGTCTTCCAACAGATTTAAATAGAGTCTGTGCGCCAAGCAAACGAACAAGTGGAATGATTGGAAGGACTGTGAGCATTCTATACTTTATTTAAATATCAGAAAATTGCCATACTTGATTTTTTTTTATATACAAGTTACTTACTTACATATATCATTTTTTGTTGTATTTTTATCTGCTCAAGTATATTTGATTTGTAATTGTCTATGTATGTGGCGTATTTTTTGGTCTTATGATTGAAAGTTTATAATCATTTCTATGGGTGAAATATTTTACAGGTGCCAACGTGCCATTTTTTAAAATTTATATTACTTTATTACGAGTTTGTGAACAAATCAGGATAAACTTTTTTATGATGTACTTTCAATTTATGACAATTTTGACTCAAAATTTTACTTTGAGTAGTGATACCTTGCTTGTAGGTAACTACAAAAAAGTAGTAAAAAATCACGTTTTTTTTGGTTTTGATTTTTTTCAGAATCCCCAAAAAAATATTTATGATTCATGACCATTTGACAAAACTAAAAAAAAAATCCAGCCATGTACATTGTACCTCCTCAAAATTGTTTTAAAATTTTTTTGAAAATTTCAATTTGAAAAAAGTTGTGAAAATGTGAATCAAAAATTGTCAAAAAAATTTTATTCGTACTACCCAGCAAGATGTATAATTTCTGACAGTTTCAAAAATTTTTACCCACCCCTTCCAGATATGTTACGTGTTGAAATTTCGACATTAAAAGTGCGATAATTCCGTTAGGAGAGGGGGTAGGGGGGTCAAAAAATTTTGGGATGTTTTTAGACCATAAGTAACCTTTTGAGCCCATTTTGACTAATTTTAGGTCAAGGGCCGCTTTTGACCCTTATTAGGAAAGGGCTCTTTATCATAAAAAGTTGACAATATTCATGTTGATATTTCCAAAATCCTCTTTCGATGGCCTCAAAATATGCCATGAAATATTTTAGCCACAATTTTCACAAAATTCTCGAATTCCTTATTCAATATAGCCCAATTAAGTGATATGCCAAAGGACACTATGTAGTAACAAAATGTGATATTTTTGATTAAACCAGGTATTTCTGTAGCACTAATCACCCACTGAGATTTTACTGACATATGTAAATTTTAATTTAGTTGGCTGCACCTCCTAAAATTATTTTGTAAAATTTTTACCACAAGTCAATCAAAGTGACAAAAAATTGGCTCAATATTGAAATGAAAAAGTGAGTAGAATGAATTATGTAAGTAGGTACCTATGTATTACCTAAGAATCAAGAAACTTTTCAGTTCTTTGTTTGAAACTTTTCAACTGCTTGTACCTACCTTATCTTGTATGTAGAAGACCAAGCATGAAGGAACTATCTGACGATGTGATATACAGACTATGAGTAAGCCTCAAGATTGTGGAGGATTTTTTTCCCCCTTTTTTGTGGGTGTTTTTTCCAATGTTTCATAGAATGAAAAATTTCAACTTCAACTGGAATTTCATAATAGTAGACCTCTCCACTAAATGTGATTTTTTAATGTTTATCGATGAAATATTGCTTGCATGTCGTAAAGTAGATAGCTTGATGATGGTGCCCAACTGCCCATGAACTTTCTCTTCGGGGATACGAGTTTTTGATGGGAGCTTTTAACGCCTTGAAAGAGAGCAACGAATTCGGTCAAGAGTTTTCTCGTGGTGGCGAACCGACCAGCAGAATGATCTGAAGGGTTGTGATTATTCTAAATGACTGGGAGAAGAGTACAAAATGATTTTGGAAAGATGGAATGATTCATCCTGGATCAGTGCGTCATCTAAATTCATCAAGTCGGTCCCTAAAATTTGGGGCTGAATAGGGATCAAAATACGTTTCTCCCATTGAAAGGGGAGGGGGTAGAATGGAAGGAGGTTTTGATCGCTGTGCAAAAATTCGTTTTCAACTATAATTCTCAATTTTGTCCCAGAAGAATGCAGTCTACAAAAAACAACATATAACCCCCATTAAACTCGTGGTAAATTGGGCTCGATATCAATGTTGCCTGCCTGATGGATAGAATCAGTCCTGGTCAAAATCTTTCGACTTTTGTATAATGTCTACGTCCTCCGACCAGGGGCAGCGCGATTTGGGGGGGGGTATAATACCCCCGACAATTTACAGTCGGCGAAATCGGCCAAATTTTGGAAATATAAGGTGAGTCGGCAAAATCTCAGAAATGTCAGCAAATTGAAAAAGTTTTAGAAATTTTGCAGCATAATCAATAAAAAATTGAGCCTTTCTAAATTTCAAGTTTGTAGTCCTCTTTTACAAAACACAATCCAACTTCAAAATTATTTATTTTCCAAAAATTTCGGCCTTGCTACGCTCGGCCTCATTGGTTTTTTTCTTTCATACTTTTAAAACAATCCAAATTCAACAAAAATGTTGATATTTTTCCTCAAAATTATTTCAACTTGTTTTATCAAATTTTTTCTCATCAAAACTCATTTTTAAAGTCAAGAAATTAAATTTTTCAACAGCTTTGGCCTCGCTACGCTCGGCCTTATCGTTTTTCTTTTTAAACATTTTTTAAGTACAAGTGGTCGGTTTTTTTTACTCAAGTTAGATAATCAATTTATAACATTGTTTTATTGGACTTGAAATTAAATAAAGTATTCCGCTTGCAATTTTCTCCCTCGCTTCGCTCGGGCCAAATTTATTTATGTGCCTTCTATTCACATTAAAACTATAATCTTCGAAACTAATCTGTTGAAACAATAAATTCTCGTATTGTCAAATTTCAGAATTCTTACTCGGTAATTTTGAATTTTTTAGTCGGCATTTTTGAACATCATTACACCCCCCCCCCACACCTAAAAGTTTATGCTCGAACCGCCTCTGCCTCCGACCTTATTTTATTTGAAAATAGGGTACCATTTTGTAGAATTAGTAAAGCAGTGCATTGCACACATATGTATTAGGTACATAATAATTTACGTAGGTATACCTAGTAACATTATTTCTAGAAAAATTCGTTTTATTTTCGCCCCTTCCCACATTCGAATAAATTTTCTATTTTATGATATTATTGTAGAAAAAATGTTCATCAAAGGTGTATTGGTAATCGAATTCTAATAGCGGATGTCAAAATATTTAAATTTTATCCCTCTTTCCATCCCGGTATCATTGAAGAAAAAATTTAGCGCCGTTTAAAAAAAATGCTTCGGATGTTGATATTTTCCTCATAAAATACAATTGGGTATATCTACTTATTTATGATTTGAGCAAATTGTCGCTGCTTAAATCGATAAGAATGTATTTCAATATTTTTAAAATTGTGCATTAGGTTTATACAAATAAAGTAATAAGTACATTATATATAATATTTCGTTGAAAAAATTTGTTTCATTATAATTTTAAATTTTAATTCTATCAATTCGATTTTAGATTTCTGGATCAAATTGAAAACCCTAACGGAGTCAACGGGCCGAACTGAAATGGCTGAAGCGAAATCCAAATTGTTTGATCTTATTTATCCGAGTCCACCGACCTTGCAAGAACTCTCCGCCATCCACATATCTTTGCGATTATTTCGTTATGAATTGAGTAAACGCCGTTCGAATGGCACTTTGGACGAATTCGAAGAGGCGATTTCTGTGAAGGAGTACTTGCCTAACTTACCATCGCCGATAGAAACCGTGATCAGAAATCAAATTGAAATATTGGTCGAATCAGTTTCAAATTGGGCGGCTATGCAACATAGAATTACGTTTCAGTGGGGCTACTTCATTGATCGCCAGAGAACATTGGAAGTTTTCGATGATTTTGTTTGCGATTTCGACGGCGGTGTTCATTACACCAGAACAGCCAAACGTATGCTGCTTAGTGATAAATTTTCTGAAATTGAAAAATTTCGCATCGCCAGCTACAGCTGTTTAGAAGATGATATTAGGCTGCTTTGGCCATCAGTATCGGGAAACATCGATGATGAGCGTCCAGAGTATGACGACGAATTGCGATACTGGATTTGCCTAATGAAGAATAAAATGGATGAGTTCTATTCATTAGAGTACGGCGATCGTGAACTTCCTGATCCCATCGAATGGATGTTTACACGTTGTTCGACACCAGGATCTACAGAGTATTTTTGGAATCAAACATCTTCGGAAAGTCGTGCTCGACTCATGTACGACTTTTCTCTTCGCGATCCACCATTATTTGTGAGATTCTACTTACCAAAACTGAATGAACTTGAATTGAGTAAATTTATTACTGAAGGAGGCGATATATATGTGATTAATATGTTGGATACTTGGTATGCAGACAAATATCAATATATCTTCCCGACTTTCATGTATTTGAAAGACGAAATCAGCGATGCTGGCTTCTGTTTCTCGATTGTTAATTTTTTGAAAAATGAGATCGGCTACAAACGATTGAGCGATGCTGATTATGAATTGCGATCGTATATGTATTGTGAAGTATGGAACAGCGCCAGCCCTAATTTGAAATTGTTGGCGATTTTCTATATTTTTAAGAACAATAAACTTTCTTGTGAAACGGAATATTTTAATCTCGAAAAACCCAGAAGTGTGAAATTTCTCAAACGATTTTTGCTGGATGTACCATTCGAATGGAGGGACTTATTATTGGAATTTTGGTATAAACATTGGTTCAATTTGATCACTACATCTCGTTGCGAAGATTTTTTCGAAATAATGAAATTATGCCTCTCGAATGATGAAGAAATTATTGCCCAATTCATCAAAAATACCATAGTTAATTGCGAAAATATCCGTCGGTGCTGTGGTACATACATGACAGATTACAAATTCAAGGTTGTGGATGATTTTTTGAAATTCTGGTGTCCTGAAGTGCAGCCCAGGAGAGAATTAAAGCAAGATTTGTTACAATTATTCGTCAGCGAGAAAAGTGTCATTCCGAAGCGCGTACAATGCCACGCAGTTGAAGAGCTGGATTCCTTCATCAATGATGCCTTTGACAGCACCAAATTCGCTGATGATTTCAAATATCTAGCCATATCGTCAACCGATCTGATATCTGCTTTAATATCGTGTGTCCCCGAATACAGATTCAATTTCCTTATGAAATTTATTGGTATATTTAATGGCGACTCAATGCATAAAGTGATTGCTCAGATAAAAGTAAAATTGATAGATGCTTTGAAAGATGTCCTGAAAAGTCATACGTTTTGGAAAACTAAACGCGATGGTTTGAATGAATTTTTAGTCTGGTGTTTGGGCAGTGGAGACCATGTTGTTGAATTCAAACGATCATTGCCCGTTGATGAACTGCTTCGAATTGATTGTACTTCAGTGAATAGTGATTCTTCAGACGATGACTGTGAGCATTCTCTTCGGATATCTGAATTTTTGAAGGGAGTTTCCGATACCTTGAAAGAAAGCGACAAATGCGATGAAGAATTTTCCAACGGTTTTGAAAAGTCGTCTATGGTTCAAATAGACGAACAAATGGAATGATTGGAAGGTGTATAATCATTCTGTATACTGAATTATCTACAAAATTCCCACCGTTTATTATTTTTTTGTAAATATCATTTTTTAGTGATTTTGTCTTGTATTTTTACGAACTCTGTTCTGATATCTAATTACCTTAGCAAGTGGCATTTTTGTATTATTTAAAATTTTTGCATGATATTTTCTATGATTTTCAACGCATTTGAAAAGTTGTCTGTGAGCAGTGTAGACGTACAAGTGGAATGATTGAAAGGTTAATGATCATTCTATGTTAATTTATAGAATTCTTAGGTACCTATCTATAAAATTGCCATATTTAATTTTTTTCTCATAAAATACACTTTTTCGGTCATTTTGCTTTGTGTTTTTAGTAGCTTTTATATCAAAAAAAAAACTCAACAAAAATTCTCGGTGCTACCACTGCTACCCCCTACCACCTACTTTAAAGTACCTACCTACATATTTTTAAAATATTATGAGGCTTGTGATTTTTATTGAGTTGATGAACCGGAAAAATTATTGTTAGAAGGCATGAGATAGATATGACAGTTTCTTTAAAGTTGTAATTTCACAAAGAAAATTAATCCTTTTCACAATACTTACCTACGTTTTGTTTTGCTTTCGAAAAAATGGAATTTTCCTGATTTCTCCACGAAATATTTCATGGTAATGGGAGCAGAGGAGGAGTGCCTAATTGTGTAAACCTTTAATCTCATTCAGAAGTTTTTACATCCCCCTACCTTATATTAGTCAAAAAAGGTGCTTAGGAGTAGATATTACGAACATCGTCGTTGAATATTTTATTGAAAATTTTCATCAAAAATTTTCATCAGCAAAAATTTTTGGATGTTTGAGGTTATACTTGTACTGTGAGCGATATGAATTTGGTGTAAATCAAAATTAAGATTCAAGGACCAAAAAATTTTGTAATCTCTAATCTGAATTTTTGAAACCATAGGTACCCCTTTCCAGATTCGAATAAAATGTTCCATTTTTTAATATCATTATCAAAAAAATCTTCATGAAAGATCCATAGCTAATCGAATTTACATCGTCGATGTAAATTATTTAAATTTTATCCTTCTTTTCATCCAAGTGAAATTGAAGAAAACATTCAGCGTCAACACAAAAATTACTTCAGATGATGATATTTTCCTCAGAAATAAAAAGTAACTAACTACTTATTTATGATTCGAGCAAATTATTGCCGCTAGATGGCGTTTTAATGAAAAAAAAAGTTTTACACCAGTTTGCAAAATTTGGGGAGTTCGGCCCTTCTCGAATTCCATGCTTCATGTATCTACCTGGTACCTATAGTTTGGTAGGTAATCGAATTCTAGTAGTGGGTATCAAAATATTTAAATTATATCCCTTTTTCAATCCCAGTACCTATCATTAAAGCAAAAATTCAGCCCCGATAACAAAAAGTGCTTCGGATTTTGATATTTTCCTTATAAAATACAATACCTACCTATTTATGAATAAGAATGTATTTCAATATTTTTAAAATTGTGCATTAAGTTTATATCTACGAATAAAATAATAAGTAAGTACATTGTGACTTGGTCTACGAAAAGGGACCGCACCCAAAAACAACATTTTGAGAAAAACGCGTTTTAAAGTTTAACTTTGAACTTTCAACTGAAACATCTCTAAAGCTTAGTTTTTTAGAAAAAAAAGACTAGTTTCACTCTACAAAATGAAATTTTACGCTCTACAATTTATTTTCTATTCATTTTTTTCGTAGAACCTTTCCTTTGCTCGAAAAATTGACTTGAAGTGGCAAAAAATTGCTTAAAAATGTCTCGTTTTTTACACTTTATTTCTTTCTTAAAATATTTGTAGCAAGGACAATTATAAAGTCTGGCATCTCCGGTTTGTTTTATTGGAATGAGGATACTAACCTCTACAAAAAAAGGTCATAAAAAAAATATCCATTTTGTGACCATAGGTACCTTATCGTAGTCCAGGGCACAATTACAATATTTTGTTGAAAAAATTTGTCTCATTTTAATTTTAATTCCATCGTTTCGATTTTAGATTTGTGGATCGAATTTAAAATCCAACGGAGTCGCCGGGCTGAGCTGAAATGGCTGAAGCGAAATCCAAATTGTTCGATTTGATTTATCCGAGTCCACCGACTTTGCAAGAACTCTCCGCCGCCCACATATCTTTGCGACTATTTCGTTATGAATTGAGTAAACGCCGTTCGAATGGTACTTTGGATAAATTCCAGGCGGCGATTTCTTTGAAGGAGTTTTTGCCTAACTTACCATCGCCAATAGAAACTGTGATCAGAAATCAAACCAAAATATTGGTCTCATCAGTTTCAAGTTGGGCGGCTAAACAACATAGAATTACATTCCAGTGGGACTACGACGTTGCCCGCCACAAGATTTTGGAAGTTTTCGATGATTTTGTTTGCGATTTCGACGGCGGTGTTCATTACACCAGAACCGCCAAGCGTATGCTGCTTAGTGATAAATTTTCTAAACTTGAAAAATTTCGCATCGCCAGCTACAGCTGTTTGGAAGAAGATATTAGGCTGCTTTGGCCATCAGTATCGGAAAACATCAATAATGAGCATCCAGAGAATGACGACGAATTACGATACTGGATTTGCCTAATGAAGAATAAAATGGATGAGTTCTATTCATTAGAGTACGATGATGGAGATGGAGAACTTCCTGATCCCATCGAATGGATGTTTACACGTTGTTGTACACCAGGATCTACAGAGTATTTTTGGAATCAAACATCTTCGGAAAATCGTGCTCGACTCATGGTTGACTTTTCTCTTTGCGATCCAGCAATATTTGTGAGATTCTACTTACCAAAACTGAATGAACTTGAATTGAGTAAATTTATTACTGAAGGAGGCGATATATATGTGATTAATATGTTGGATACTTGGCGTGTAAACAAATATCAATATATCTTCCCGACTTTCATGTATTTGAAAGACAGAATCAGCGATGCTGGCTTTTGTTTCTCGATTGTTAATTTTTTGAAAAATGAGATCGGCTACAAAAGTTTGAGCAATGCGGATTATGAATTGCGATCGTATATGTATTGTGAAGTATGGAACAGCGCCAGCCCTGAATTGAAATTGTTGGCGATTTTATATATTTTCAAGAGCAATAAACTTTCTTGTGAAACGAAATATTTTAATCTCGAAAACCCCAGAAGTGTGATATTTCTCAAACGATTTTTGCTGGATATCCCATTGGAATTAAGATACTTATTTTGGCATCAACATTGGTTCAATTTGATCACTTCTGCATGTTCTGAAGATTGTTACGAAATAATGAAATTATGCTTCTCAAACGAAGAGGATATTGTCCAATTCATCAAAAATAACATAGCTGATGGCGAAAATATCCGTCGATGCTGTGGTACATTCATGAAAAATTACAATTTCAAGGTTGTGGATAATTTTTTGAAATTCTGGTGTCCTGAAGTGCAACCTAGGAGAGAATTAAAACAAGATTTGTTACAATTATTCGTCAGCGAGAAAAATTTCATTCCAAAGCGTGCAAAATTCCATGCAGTTGAAGAGCTGGATTCCTTCATCAATGATGCTTTTGACAACACCAAACTCGCTAGTGATTTCAAAAATCAGTCCATATCAGCACCTGATCTGATACCTGGTTTAATATCGTGTATTCCTGAATACAGATTCACTTTCCTTATGAAATTTATCGCAATATTTGAGAACGAATCAACACACCAAGTGATTGCTCAGATAAAAGTAAAATTGATAGATGCTTTGAAAGATGTCCTGAAAAGTCACAAGTTTTGGAAAACTAAACGCGACGGTTTTAATGAATTTTTAGTCTGGTGTTTGGGCAGTGAAGACCAAGTGGTTCAATTCAAACAATCGTTGCCCGTTGATGAACTGCTTCGAATTGATTGTGCTTCAGAGAATAGTGATTCTTCAGACGATGGTGACTGTGATCATTCATTTTGGATATCAGAATTTTTCAAGGGAGTTTCTAATTGAAAGGAAGCAACGAATGCGATGATGAGTCTTCCAGCGAATTCGATAAGTAGTCTTGTGGGCCAATCAGATGAACAAATGGAATGAAATTATTAATAGAGTTTGGTGCATTTCATTCTTTTTTGCATCTAAATCTGAATATCTGTAAAATTAATTACCATGCTTGTTTTTTTTTCAAATATGAAGCAATTATTTTTCGCTCATTTTTTGTTGTATATTTTTACCAACTTCAATATCTTTGATGTCTAATTACTTGCTTATGTTTGTGGCATATTTTTTTGTCTTATCATTAAAAGTTTATATTATCATTATATTTTGCAGATATCAGTATTTTTTTTTTTTTTTTTGAATTACCTACGAGTGTATAAACAAATCAAGGGAAACGATTTCAGCCCAAGTGCTAAAAATTGTGAACTTTTATATCCACTTGAAAAATGGACCAAAAATTCTCAATGTTGCCTCGTATTACTATTTGGTATATATTTTAAAATATCAAAAGGTTTCGATTTTCATTGAGTTGATAAACCCGAAAAAAATATTGTCAGATCGTCTTCCACCTTTTTCTCTCCCATTCAGTCTAGTCTTGTCAAAAAATCTGGACTTTCTGAAAAGTAGAAACTCAATTCTTTGAATGCTCGAATTTTTTATCCGAAAAAATTGGATTTGACGAAACAATAAAAATTAAATTATAGATTTGATATTTCTTCTGTTGTCTTGAACTATTTCATCAATGAGAATGATATGACGATAAACATATTTTTCTAAACAAAGATCTTGCTGAATTTCAATATTTTGTTCGACTTGACAAGAAAAATTATTATTACGAATATGACTTGAAAAAAAAAAGTAAATATCTATCAATATGGTGAGCTGGAATTCATGGCATTGTAATGGGAAGGGGGACCATTTTTTTAGATCGAGGCACAACTTTTTGGTTGCCTTCTTCTACACTCAAATTTCGAAAAAAAAAAAAAACAATAAAACTGGGTACTATTGGCTTTTCTGCCAAACTCTTGTATAAATTTAGAATGTAGGAAATATAATTTCAATATCGATATTTTTTACCACACTTACATCATAATCCTTCCGTAGGCTCGACTTTCGATCCTCTCATCTTTCGAAAGCCTCATTTAAGACAAATTTCACACGTCACCATAAATCCCACGATTAACTCAGGTAAGTATAATTTATCGAAGGCTCGAATTCGACTACAAGATTACACCGTTGCGGTATCTTCTATCTACACTTAAAGCTTTGCGGTGTAATATTCGATTAGAGCGAACTTCGGTGTCCCCGCACCTTCCCCACAGCCTCGTTCGTTTCGCAATTTTAAATACATATAAATAAGACGTTGGAGCTTTTCGTCTTCGGTTCAGATGATAAATGAATTTTATAGAAATATTGCCAACCGTGTAGCTTCACAGACTCAGCCTGTTAAGCGATTTTCGTATCGAAAATATAGGTCCCTTTCATATTTTTTTACCCCGAAATGAAAAAAAATGGGACATTACGAAAGCTTGAAAAATGCTAACAAATTGTAAACTGATACGCGTTATGGGGATGGGTGGCAGAGAGGGGGGATGAAAACTGAAAAGAATACGTAGATGAGAAAAGAAAAAGTACGCGGAAAATCAATCATTCGAGGTATAAGTTCGGAAGAGAAAGTAAGGGCAGTGAAAAGGGAGGCGAATTATATAAAAATAATGAAATAACACCGCCGTCGTGTACCTAGAGAGGTATACAAAACAGGACTATACGAATATGAGAATTATTATAGATGAAATACGTATAGGTATGTAGGTAGATGGATAGGCTACGGAAAAAATAACCATTGTCGGTCGGTTCTACGTAGCACACGAAAATACAATTCAGCATTTATTGTAAAAGGCGAAACGGCAACGAACGAGCGGACATCGGTGTGGAACAAAGGTTATATGCACATAAAAAAAAAGGTTACTCGAAGCTATACTTTCATTTTCAATTTCGATTTGAGGTTGTGATTTCATGCGAATTCTTGCTTTCAATTTATCTGTACGAGAGTATCCCTGTGCTTTTGGTTCCCCTTTCCCTCGACTCGGTTGTTTCTCTATCTCTATATGATGATATATGAGATACGTGTGTGTATAGGTATCGCCTATATACCATACTATATAGACCTATGTGTAACCCATATTACGAACCGCCGTCGTTATGAACATTACCATTTATGAAAAAGGGTTTTCGAAATGGGTTGTTGGAAAACGACGTTTGGTAGGCATCTCTGGTCTCTGGCACATGTGCCAATCAAACATTTGGCTAATTAAAAACCCAAGTAGTGGGGCTGGTTTTGCCGATGGAGAGCATCAGGGAGAATTCTGAAGTCGAGAATTTGGTCAAGCTTGATATTTTTGTTATTTTTTATCTCTTTAAAAATTTTTAAGTGCATTTTTTTGAGATAAAAAATGTTAATTTTTAAAAATTTTATTGGATTTTACATCGATTAATTTTTTTTATCGGGTGAATCCCTGGACGAAGATGAAAATTGAATCAAATTCTTTCGAAATGTAATCCTGGATATAGAAACCAGCCTTAGAGGTTCCAAAAATTGGATTTTGAGTTGTCTCTGATTTTGAGCTTTTCAAATGGAGTAGAATAAGGAAACTTCAACTCCAAAAACAATTTTTTACACCGAAGAGTGGTTTCTATACCTGTTTTTTTGTTCATTCGCAATTTCAATTTTCTTAAAAATTCTCCCATTGCTCACAGAAAATACTTGAGTATGCAAATTTGTAATTGTATTTATATCATTAGGATACGTCTTGGATAAAATTTTCGAATTTTGGAGTTATAATCTCCCTTATGATTGATTTTTTTTTGGAAATATGAAATTTTTAAAATTTTAACCTCAAACATGAATTTAGAGATTCTTATGGGCTTCGATATAAAATAATGTGCTAAAAACGAAAGAGGAAAAAAAGGAAAAATTATACTATATATTTCTCAATAATCTAAAAATGATTCAAATTTTGATATCTGAAAGTAAATTTTACCCGGGAACCATCCTGGGGAATTTTTAAAGCATAAAATTGTATCTTCGGCCATTTTTATCCAATTTGAGGATCATTGCATCTCCTAGAAAGATTCCATGGAGCTAAAGTTCATCTCTAAAAATCAAAATTGAATCATATTATTTTCAGATTTTTGAGGAACATTTGAAAATTTTGGTTTGTTTTTCCCGTGTTTTTCCTTTTTTTTGTATGCTACCCAATTCGTCAAGTCCTGGAGAATTGAAATGAGAGCTTGGAACTACTAAAATTTCCAAGCATAAGGGCATTGCACTTAGTTGAAAAAACTTCAATACCTACTTTCAATGTGGAAGTGGCCAATTTTTTGTTCAAGTTGATTTATTCAAAATAAAAAAAAAACACATCGTTTTATTGCACCTTGAATTTGAGCTTTTCTAAAATTTTTATTGAAACCATAACAAATTCGAAAGAAAACAATTGTCTGAAAATGGTGAGAGAAATCCAGAAAGGAGAAGGAATAATTTTCAAGAATGAGAGGATATTTCGTAAAATTTCCTCCGAGAATCCTGCATTTCAATGTGGAAATTTTGATAAAAACCTTATAATGCATTGATCGATATTTTTATGAATTTTTGTCAAAATTGAATTGTTGGTCACTCCTCTTGAAATTTTCCCCCCTCGTTTCGCTCGTGACAAATGAACAATTTCGCAAGGGGGTTTTCAACCATAACGAAACTTTCCGAGGAAAAGAATTGAAATGAAAAATAACGAAAACTGGTCGAAAATTTAGTTCAGTCGGCGAAGTAATCTCACCCACTCTTACCTCCAAAATATCATTGATTTTTAAAATTTTTCAAAAATTGAGTCGAAAATTCTGAGATACATTATTACATTACTGATTTTATGAAACAGAAATTCATGGTTGGCTTTTAGTTTCAAAGATCGCAAAATCGTGACTATTTCCTTCCTCCCTCCCTCCATCCCTAGTTCTCCCACCCCTTTCCCCTCCCTCCATGAAAATATACTTTGCTTTGTCATATCACTGCATTTTGATAGAAAAGAATAGTTTCTTTTGTTCATTTTTTTCATTTTTGTATATTTTTTTTACAATTTGAAAGAGAATTTCACTCCTCTCCCCCCCCCCCCCCCTTTAGAAAATGTTTCTATACTTCAATGAAATTCTTAGTTTGCATTTAGTAGGAACTTAAAAAAGTGCTGGCAATGGAATAAAATGCCACTTTTAAAACTTATAGGTAGGTAGTTAGGTACCCGAAAAATTAAACTCTTTAAGAAATTTCATTTTTGGAAGGAGCAGATTTCAATATGCGAACAATATGATCTCGAACCACAATAAAGAAAATTATTATCCCAAAATACCACAATAGTTTCTGGAAACAATTGCTCCAAAAAAAAGATGTAGGTATTTTGAGTTGGTTAATTTTATGAAAAAATCCAGTTTTTACAGAATAAATATTTTCACATTTCGCAACATTTCAGGAGTAGGTGAATGAAGAGGAATTGCTGGACAAAATTTTTAAAGATTTAACGCACTTCGAAATTAGCGTTTTTACGTCTCGAAGTCAAATTAGTCTACCTACGAAATTAATTAATAAGAAAATTGAAAAAGTTTTCGTGTCTCAAAATAGTCGACCTCTCGGAACAAGCAACTAGATCAAAACTTTCCCATCATTTCACTTTTTAATTATTTCAGAAACTACCTACGAATAAATGAAAATTTGAATATTCTTCTATTGGAAAATAAACTCGGTAAGAAAATCAGCCCCCAAATCCGCAGTAGAAAATGAATAACGATTAACGATGTCCTATTTTCGTGGGTATTTTCCTATCATCAAAGTGAGAAAAAATGAATTTATTTAAAGTATAATTTAAAAAAAAAAACTCGATTAATTTCGAAGCAAAATTCGACCTCGAAACTGAAATTTTAGATTTGTTTTGAAAATATTTACCTAGGTATTCTGTTTTAAAATTCAATAACTTGAAATTTTTTGGAATTTTTCTTTGGGAAGCCCATTGCAGTATTTTTGGGTGATATTTTTTGTTATTCTGGTTTGATGTCGAGTTATTTAGGTATAAAAAGAGAAATCTTCTCTTTTTCTTGAATAATTTTTCTGATTTTGAAAATTAAGGAAGGCGAATTTTGAAAATTGTATGCTTTTGAAATGATTTTTTCTGCAGTGCCGAATTTTTTGGGGTAGTTTTTAATGTGCCACGACACGGATTTAAATACCTAAAAATATCCGGATTTTAAGTAGTATTTTTTCTGGAAGCAGCGAAGGGTCTTAAGCCTCATGAGAATTAAAAATGTTCGGCACATTGCTCCCAAGGAGCTAATATTTTGAAAATTTCATTTTTACAAAATAATGAATCACCCCAGGGACTGAGATATCTAAAATTTGAGGAAAAAAGTTACAAACTTATAAGGAATACTCTCATTCTTTATACTTTTTATTTACCATACTCATGCAAGTGCTTTAGGTCTTCAGTTTTTTTTTGGTGGAAAAATTTATTGAAAATCGTTCTGAGATTTTTTCTTTTTGCAATTACATTTTTTAAATTTTAAACATGAGCTTTGAAATTATTCAATTTTTTAAAATAGTAACCTCAATGTTTAAAAGTTGATTTTAAAAAATAGATACTCTTGTTTAAATCAGTTAATGGCCACAAAAAATGGCAGAAATGTACTTAGAAGTTGGTAGGACTTGAAGGGGTGAACATCGCGAACCCTACCAGGTAGTCGATAAGCAGGTGAAAATTTTTCGTCTCGAGTCCCTCCACGTATGAGAATTATTGTTACTACCCCATAGATATTTTTAGAACACACGAATCGATAGACCGAGCTGAAATTTCGTCTGCGTTTTTACGACCATAGCCTGGGTAAAAATTTTCGTTTACGATAAAATTACAGCGTGTATTTTTAACAATACCCGTAATTTGTATGAATAATACATTATAAGATCTTTGCTCCCAAACAAACGTGCTGTATACCTGCGGCGGTGTTTCTGGTAGCTTTATTTTCTGCGAGTCGGACGTCGTACTCGTATTCGTAGAACCGTAATTTTAACGTGACGAAAAGGAAAACTGTCCGCCGGGTTTTCCTTTCGGTGTTCGGTGCTCGGCCCACCCACTTCTGTAAAGTTTAAGACTTCGCATTCGATGTGCAGGAAATGAAAATAATTTTCACTCGGTGTAATTTCGGAAAGGGAAGTCGTTTACGTTTCCATTCTCTTAGCGAATATAAAAATTAATGATATTCTGGCGAAATGATATAGTCGTGTGAACTATTTATACGACAACGCTGTGTTAAGATAAATATTACCAATGAGATACCAAGGTCGCTATTTTTCTCTGTGATGATAATTAGTAGTCCAGATGCCTATACCATGTTCTTGGATGGTCGAATTTTCTGGGTATCCTATCGGATGAGGTTGTGATCTTGACATTCGTCCAAAAGGTGATCATTTTGTTGGATCGAATTAGACATTAAACAAAAGGAAATACGTAATAAAATGATTTATCCGATGTAATCAGCCTCTAACGCGTTTTATGAAATATGACGTAAATCGGTGTAGATTTATTTAGGGAAGAAAAAAAAAGAAAGAACATCATGTTGATGGTGTACACGTGTAGTTTATTTGATGAGTCTGAATAAGCCTCTAATAAGTCTTCGGAGGTGATGCTCTGTGCTCTGTATGAGAAATTTGCTCGATTTTTTTCTGCAAGTTTTGAAAGATCCTGGGGTTCTATGTGTAGTTTGGTGGTGGATTAAGCTTGGTTTTTGTGAATCTTGATTAATTTGGGTGTAGATATAATTTTTTTCTGCTGAATAGCTCGAGGAAGAATCTTTTGAGAACTGATCTGAATTAGAGGCATTTTGAATTCGCGGGAAAAAATTTATATTTGATGAGTTTTTCCAAGAAAGTCGACAATTGGTAGCATCTTGTTCAAAAAATAACTTTTTTGAGGGATAAAATTGTTACAAACTGCTCTAACCTACTGATTTTGGGGCCTGTTTTTCTTTTCTCTGAACTTGGATTTTAAAAAAAAATTGTCATACCTAGGTATTTCTTTTTTCTTCACTTCTTTTTGAGAATTTTGAGTACCATTCGGAGTTTGGGACCTCCCTTCCCTGTTCAATATATTTTCCCCAAGGTTTTCGAATTTGTCCAGACAGGTAAAAAATCTGCTATTGAGGAGCTAAAAAAAACATAAAAATCGTTTTTCATGTCTTTTGGAACAAGTTGAACATAAAAAAAAATCTTGAATTTTTTGGAGACTCCAGAATGATTGGTTAGAAATGGTAAAATTAAGTTATAGAAGAACATTTTACATTTTTCTAAAAAATCAGAATAAAGAATATCAAAATTAGAGTTCAAAAATTGAAAATCGTCTTGAGTCAGCTAAAATTTTGGCGACAAGAATTTTGAAACCAGCTTTTTAGGATAATTCACCAAATGAATAAAATTCAAAATGGGAAATAAAGTTTGATTAATGATTATTTTTTGGTTTGTAAAATTTGAATTTAGAGCTTATTTTGAGTAAAAAAAATTTTAAAAAATTGTCACAAACTTCAATGTTATGGAATAACCTTTGAAATTTAATGGAAATTACTCCCTTAAATTGATCGCGTATTGAAAACAAAAATTATGTATAGGTATCAATACCGATGTAAAAGTTGAAAAAAATTTTAAAAATGGATTTTTCTGAAAAAATGAAGTTTGACATATATCTGAATTATTTCGGTTTATTAAGGCCCAAGTTTCAGCTTCGAGCGTCCAAATTATTTTTAATCCTAATTGAGATAAAAAATAAGTTGGAAATACGCGGAAGGGAAGAGGTGAAAATTTGAATATTTTCCAAATCGAAACCTTTTTTTTTGAATTTAATATTTGAAAATGCAAATTTTCTCCCTGAACAAGATGATGTTCGGTTTTCTTGTGAGAAGAAAGCAATCTTACTCAATATCAACACGATACTTACATGTCCAACAATTGATTTTTCCAACTAAAAATACAAATTTTTCGAAGTAGGGAACGCTGTCTCCTCTTTTCCCATCCTTCCCATCTTTTGATCCTACCCTAATTGTAATATTAAAATTTTATACAATTTTTTGCAAAGTTTTAATTTTTTATCATAATTTTGTTTCAGATTTCCTTAACGATCAGAAATAAAATCGAGTCTTCCAGAAATCAAACGAGTGAGTAATTCTTGTTTTCATAGCAGTTCTAAACATCTTAATTACTATTATAATACAGAAAGTTATTTTTTTTTTTACTTTAAAATTTACTAAAGAATTTATATAATTGCAAAAATCCTTATTGCAGTTTTTTTCTCATATCATTATCCCAAAAAATCCGTGATTATTTTTGAGAAAAATGAAATTTTTACGATTCGAGTCCAAATTTACTGTAGATATCTAGGGCTGCGTTCCATTTGGGATTTGAGGTATGTAGACATATACCTTACACGTCACAGCTATGTATAAACATACACTATTTTTTTGAAAATCACTGGTTTCTTTTGATAGAGAGAAAATGGGAAAAAATTAGTTTTTCCATTTTATTTTTGATTATTTAATTATCGCCAATTCTGAAAAATACATTGATATCGTGGAGGAAAATATTAAAGAAATTATTAAAATTTTATTACTTATAATGAATGAAACAATTACTGTATGCATTTTTCTTTTTGGTGGAAATTCAACACTCTTCTAAGTAACCAGTGATTTTCAAAAAAAATGATCTTCACTTTGTTTGTTTACACCTTATTATGACGTGTAAGGTATGTTTATACATACCTAAAATCCCAAATGGAACGCACCCTAGATACAATAGGTTAAATTTTTTCAAATATTATTTTTTTCAATCCTTTCAACTCTAAATTTTTTGCAAGATGGTATCCAATTTAAAAATGCTTCAAACTAAAATTTTTTTAGTTTCAATTTTCTCAAAATCTGTCAACTTTAATTTTGAATTTCTTCTCAATTTTATAATTTTTAAAATTTCTACCAATTATTGAATTAGGAGAAATTTTAAAAGCATAAAATGGGAAACTTTTTTCAAAAAATTCAGAATTGAAGAAAAATTGACAAAAAGTTCTAAAGTTATAGGAAAAAATTGTTGAGATTGAAGAAATTTTAAAAAATATACATTGAAAAACGATTTCAAAAAACCAGAAATAAATTTTGAGGGAATTTGAATTGAAAAAATTAAGGTTGGAACATGGACGCATCCAAGGGGTGGTGTAGCGCCACAAAACGTCACTGATTTTCCTTTTCGAGATTTCAGAAATATTCGGCCACCAAATTCAATGTTGGATTTTTGGGTTGAGTTATTTCAAAAATATTTGGCTATTAAAAATTACGTTTTGATCTCTTTGTCAAAAATATGCGGCCACCAGAGCCAGTTTGGAAATTTTGAAACTATAAATACTCATGCAGACGAATTTCTCGTCACTTCTTCCAGTAAGTCGCCTTGGCGAAGCATCGCTTCAGGTCGACTTGCTCTCTGTATCTTTCTTTTCTTTTTAATACATCGCCTTATTTTTTCTCTATTTTTCCTTTTTTTTACTCTTGGCGAATTTTCGCTTTAGAGTATAGTAGACATCGTTGGCGATTCGTCGCTTTACGATTTTGAATATTTTTTACTTTTTTCAAGCTGTTGGCGATTTTTCGCTCTACGGCCCTCCCGTAATTTTTATTTCGTTGGCGATTCGTCGCTCTACGAAAATTGGTAGATTTTTGCTAGTAGATATCGTTGGCGAATTTCGCTCTACGATTTTGATGTCTGTTGGCGAATTTCGCTCTACAGACTACAGTAAACGTTCAATTAATACCCGCCTATCGGAGTTGGCGAGTAATCGCTTTACTCCACTAGGGAGTAGGTAGGGGCAAAAATAAGTGATCTGAAAAATAGACACTTCGTGTGTTTTCAGTGGGCTCGGGGGGACTTGAGCCCCTCCCTTAAGCTCGGAAAAAAGAATTTTTTATTGCAAAAATATTTAAAAATTGCATTTTTTTGTTTTTAAAACAGTATTTTTTCAAAAAAATTTCACCCTCGCTTTGCTTGGGCAGTATTTTAGTCTTTTTATGTTCAAAATTGATGAATTTTCAACCAATTTTCTAGTAAAAAATCACCGATTCCTCAATAAATTCCCAGTTTGTCAGAAAAAATTGATGATTTTTGGCTGAAAGATCGGCGAAAAGAATTAATTTGAAATTTGACCCATTCTCCCGATTTTTCTCAAATTCTCAGCCCCTCCCTTAATTAATTTCTGGGCGCGCCTATGGGTTGGAATAAATTTTAAAGGGGAATTTTTTCCCAGTACTTTTAAAATTTGTTTCTAAATATTTTCCAGCTTTGAACGTTGAATAATTTTTTTTTGCTTTGAAATATTGTCCAAATTTTCAATATCCATCTAACAATTTTCACTTTTTGTTGTCAAATTTAGACAGAAATGTCAAAATTTTGACCTTGGAGAAGAAATATTGTGAAAAAATGGCCACATATCGATTGTTAGGTTTTCGATGGCACTGATTTCGGATTTAAAATGTTTCATGAGTTGATGGACCACAAAGTCCAATCCCTCCCTCCCCCCCCCCCAAAAAAATAAAAAAGGTTCAATTTTTATTTCAATGAAAAATTTTTTAATTCGTTTGTTTTTTTCATGAAATAAAAATAATAAATTTTTGAAATTTTCGTACTTTGATCATTAATTTTATTTCAACTTTCTACAGTCCAAATTTCCCGAATTATTACTCACAATAGCTCCGCTAAATCTTGCTGTGGTAAAATTCGCCAAAAAATAAACTTCCGCCTCTAACACTCGACTATCATTAGCGAAATTTTCATATTTACGAAATCTAAATGAAAACACCGAGTATTTACTTTTTTACTCCGATGTAAAATCTCGGAGGTTAATTTGAAATGCGAAAAATTTCATCCGGTGTAATTTCGCTACAAATTCGACGAGGCAGGTCTTTAAGTCTGGATATCTCTAGATGGTAGTTAATGCGACGATTCTTCACGACGAAAATAACGCAACAAAAGCAAATAAACGATTCGAAGGCGACAAAAAAGTTTAATTAAATCTCACACCTTGGTAGCGTTTAATGTAGATATATACGCGCGTTATATATTAAGACATAGGTAGGATTACTTATTCGGTTGAATTAAATGGAATATGCGTGTCGAGCGAGGAAAAAAAACACCAAAGAAAAGGAAAAAATTTTACACGAACACGTTTCATTTTCGGATAATTCGGTTTTAATTAATTTTTTAATCGTGGGCCATAAAGAATAGAAAAAAAACGTGTTAAAGCTTAATGCATTGTATATTTGGTATAGCTCGTCGAAATTTACGAAAACGTACCCGGTGATTATTCTTTTTATCATGGTTTCGATTCGCGAGCGTGGGCATTTCGGGAGTGAAAAAAATTACGAGTAAATTAACTCGCGGATTTGGAGCCCGAGGAGTCTTCGTACTTTTTCCAGTACGAGTATGAATTATCGTTGAAATTTATTTAATCGATGGAACAGCCGGTATGCTATTATATCAAAATGAAATGTAGATATTTTGCAATTTACATGAAAATGTTTCGCACTTTATCGCGTTTTCTTATTCGAGCGAAAAACTTTTTTAATTTTAATTCCGGGCGTAGTCGCCTTCGGTAAACCCTTTTTCTACTCAGTTAAATTCGAATTTCGACGAATTTTTAATCAAAACACCTTCCGCAAATTCATTAATTCTCTTCGCCGCCGGAAAAAAAACTCGAAAAGCTACATCGAAGTAAGTTTTCGAATGAATTTTTCCGCCAAGTCGGGACGAAAAAGCTGCAAAAAAAGCTAAACCGGCCTATTAGATTGACAAAGATATTACGTGGTGGCCAAGAAACGTTTCAAAATACAAAGTGTTTAACGGATAAAAAGAAGATTAAGGTAAAGGTTTCTTCAAAGGGTCTTTTTTTTTTGGTGGCGAAACTCTCTAAAAGGATATCGAAGGACACGAATAGAAGGACAGTTTCGGTAGGAATTTTTTTGGCATTTGCTTCTATTATAGAAGTTTTCCAAAGGTATTTTTAAATTGACAAGTTTTTCTCAAAAGCTAAGGTAACTTTGAAGGTTTAACTATGGGATTAAAAATAAGTGTGTGGGATGATTGTATATTTGCTAACTTGAGCTGTTATTCGTCGAGCTGAATGGTCAAAGTGGATACTTCGTTTATCTTTTATCTATTATCTTAGGTTGGCGGATGTAAAGTCGATTATTTTTATGATAATGGTAAAGACTGTGTAGTTTATTGTCAATTTTGCATTTTATTGGTACGTTTAAATGAGAAATATTTTTATAACGAATATTTTTGCGATTTAGAAGTCGTCGATGGTACGATTCATTTACAGGAAAGATTCGTTTTTTAAAAGTTGGAAGTATAAGTACATTAATATACATTTTGTACGTAATGAATGGATATATAGGTTAATGGCCTTGCTGACACTTGGACATATGTCATAAAAACATCCATGGGAAAAATAATTCCCGCTTGAATTCGCATCAGCTGTGTTTAAACAGCCTCGTATTTTATTCATTAACGTTGCAAATTTCTAACTTCATCGGAAATCGTACATAGCTGTGCTGTCGTATCTAGTGAATGTGTATGTACGAGCTACGAGTACTCGAATGTACTCTTCTAAAATGTTGTCATTGAACCCGGCCCTTCGACTAAATGAGGAACCGTGTTATCGCTTCATTACGGAGATGCCTGTTGACTGCATTTCACAAACAGTTGTCATAATTTTACAAGTGGTTATGAAATTTGGGAAATAATTTTCATTTTTTTTTTTGTCGCTAATATACTTATTGTTTGACTGCAGAGTTGCAGCATAGGGAGATATTAACGAAGAAATTTAGTTCAAGGAAATCGATGAGGAGAATCATTGAAAAAAATACTTGATGTGCATTTTAAAATTTGGTGTAATTCGCTGAAGCTGAATAGTTAATGGAATTCTTCATAAATCTGAAATGTCATGAAAAAATGGTAAAATTATAAATATTTATTGGAAAAAAAATCATTCTATTCTTAAATGTTTGGAAAAAATTGTGAAGTTAATTTTGAGATGGAAATTCACCCTAGTCTAAAAAGCTCGGGAAAGTTGTGGGATGATTTATGAGATTAAGAAGTCATGGGATAGTTTTTTGATTGAAAATTCATACCTTTCTGGTAACATTCATCAGTGAAATCTATTTTATTATTTTTTCAATTGAGGTACAGAGGTACAGACCCACAGACTATCGTTACTTAGTATCGATCTTCTTCATTCGTTTTTTCAGCCATCGTATTTTTTGGTTCGGCGTCACCATTCAGTCATGTTGTAAAAAAGTCAGTTTTGTTTTGTCAGAAACTAATTTTTTTCATATTGTAAAAAATTATAGATTTTCATTTTGTGGAAAATGACATTTTCATTCTGTTTACTTTTATTGTAAGAAAAATCGGAAGAATGTTACATTTTCGTTTTGTGGAAAATGTTACATTTTCGTTTTGTAGAAAACGTCTCATTTTCATTTTCATTTTGTGAAAAATGTCACATTTTATTTTGTGGAAAACGTCACATTTTCATTTTGTGGAAAACGTCACATTTTCATTTTGTGGAAAATGTCACATTTACATTTTCATTTTGTGGAAAACGCCACATTTTCATTTTGTGGAAAACGTCACAATTTCATTTTGTGGAAAATGTCACATTTTCATTTTGTGGCAAATGTCACATTTTCATTATCATTTTGTGGCAAATGTCACATTTTCATTATCATTTTGTGGAAAATGTCACATTTTCATTTTGTGGAAAATGTCACATTTTCATTTTGTGGAAAATGTCACATTTTCATTTTCATTTTGTGGGAAATGTCACATTTTTATTTTCATTTTGTGGAAAATGTCACATTTTCATTCTCATTTTGTGAAAAAGTCACATTTTCATTTTGTGGAAAACGTCACAATTTCATTTTGTGGCAAATGTCACATTTTCATTTTGTGAAAAATGTCACATTTTTATTTTCATTTTGTGGAAAATAATACTTGTTTTGTAAAAAAAAAATGGCTGGTTTTCATTTTGTAGAAAAATTACATTTTTTTTGTTTTGTGGAAAGTGACATATTTCCAGGATTGTTTTGGGAAAAGTGAAATACCTACATATTTCTATTTTGTACAAAATGATTCATTTTGTGGGAAATGACTTTTTTTTGTGGAAAATGACTCATTTTGTATTTGTAGGAAATTACACATTTTGTGTAATATGGCACATTTTTTTGTTTAGAAAATGTCACATTTTCATTTTATGGGAAATGACTCATTTTCATTTTGTGGAGAATGAAATATTTCCATTTAGTAGAGAATGACATATTTTTTCATTTTTTGAAAAGTGACATATTTCCAATTTGTGGAAAACGACAATTTTTGTTTTGTGGAAAATGACTAATTTTGTAAAAATGGTAGTTAAGTATCTACATTTTCACTTTGTTTTGGAAAATGACATTTAAAAAAAAAAAAAAAAAATTAAGGTACCTACTAGGTATTTTATTTGCATTATAAGTTAAAGAAGTTCTTGTACAAAATCCTAGGGACCTCAGAAAGGTCTTAATCGTTTTTTCGGGTTTTGCGGTCCCTAATAATCCGTCCAAAAATGTTTTTTGGTAAAATTACGCCTGACCCCTAAGGCCTCTTTCTTCTGGCCTGTCACATTTTCATTCGCCATAAAAATAAAAAAAAATTCATGAAAATTATGTTTGTGCAAATATCAATTTTCCAATTAGAATTTTTCTAATTTTTTATCATTAATGAAAATGGTGTATTTATATGAAGAAGAAATGGCACTTCTCAATGTTGTCAAGTGTACCTAGTGAGAAGCACATTAAATGTTACTTGAAATGAAAAATTTCTATTCGGTGAAAATGACACTTCTTTTGTTCTATTGAGAAATGAAAAATTCAATTTTATGAAAATTTCTCGTTATTCATCAATCATTATCTATCAGCTCAACAGAATAAATCATTCAGCACCAGAATATTTCAATGACCATTAATTTTCTTTCCAATTCCGCTGAAAATTTTCAAGTTTACGAATTTATTGAAGATTCATCTGCTCTAAAATTGACTGTTCGGATAGAACAAGTATACGTAATGAGCAAAAAATTAGTGCTAAATTTTCTCTCAATAAATACGAGTACTCAAAGCTGATGTACTTACGTCATCGAAAAAAATTTCGGAAGAAGAAATTAAGCCTTTTCAAAAGAGGGGGGATCGAGAACGTTTTCCATCTTTCGGTACCAGCTACCTACTTACCCGTTTGTATTTCTTAACGGCTTATTTTTCTGTTTTTAACGAACCTAATATTTTTAATCGAAATATGGGAAAAATAAAACATCTAATAAGTTTTTCCAAAGTTTTACCAACCGGGCGTAGGTAGCTGATTATGACTCGTAACTTTTTCATTTGAGCAGAGTAGCAAGTTATTGATGGGTATATTTTCTTCCATGTATTTATACCGAAATGGTTATTTTTTTCGTGTCATCGATGAAACATTATGTTGGAGAAAGTACCCATATCATCATTTTATGTACTTATCGGTGAAATGATAAAGGGGAAAATTTCAAAATCATTTGTAATTGAAAAAAAATGGAAAAGTGCGTAATAGAGAATCCATTTTATTGATTTTTTTTTTAGAAAGGTACATTTTGGGGGAAAACGTGACCTTGGTCATTGAAAAATACCGAAATAAATTTATCGATTTCATCAAAATTTGACTAAGAAAATTATTAAATTAAAAATGAGAGAATAAAGTGGAAAGGTTTTTTCAAAAATTGTTTCTTGTGTGAATAAAAATTTCAAAACTTGGTTTAGAAAATGTATTATGGCCATTGAAAAAATAATAGGTAGATACTCGGAAAATTGAGGAGAAAGGGAAAAAAGAAAATGAAATTTACTCGTACAAATTGGTCTCTGAAATTCGAATTTATGAAGAATATTGAATGCAATCGTTCAATAATTATTCAAAAAAAAAAAAAACGTAACTTTCATTTGACTGTAACCAAGCTACTCCTCTACATCCTTCTGGCTTCCCCACCGTCAAATCATTCGACATTTCTAAACATTTACAAATCACCATTCTGTATCCAATTTGTAAACAATATTTTACCAATAAAATAAGGCAATCTCATCAGATAAATCTTGACTCCCACACTCGTCTGCATTTAAACCCCTCGAATACATTTATTTTTTCACTGCAATCGCTTTCAATTTCAGTATGCAAACTGCATCGCACCCTATTTCGACCAAATTCCCGAGGTCATCCCGGTACTAAAAAATATCTCGGTACTTGGCGGACCCAAACATGGCATTTTAATCGCCGGTCGAATTACGACATACCACATTCAACTCGCGGACCACCCTTTACAAAAAGATGGAATAGGCAAAAGGCCAAAAATAAAAATGAGAGTGGAATATTGAACGTAAAATAACGACCATACCATGGCAGCTTTACATTTTCGTGGCAGAGATATTTAAAAAACATCATCTTAGATCCCTTGAAAAGAAAAATTCGCGAGTTTTTTATTAAATTGCTCGCTACTGGGTCCACAGGAATGATAAAACCGGAGTCTGACAATAAACGAAATCTAATCTCGTGGCTAAAATTAAATTCTCATTTTTTAAAGGGGTAGGAAAAAATTACCAAGTGTATAAAATTATAAACATATTGTCATTTTAGCCAGCAGCCTACGTATGTACGCGATTAACCGAATAAAAAATCCAAGGGGTTCCCAATTTTAAAGTGAAAAAGAGGGGAAAAAACGCAAGCTATTCATCGCTAACCCGTATGTTATTGTTCGACTTTGATTAATCATCGTTTTAAAGGGTACAATGAAAAATTCATTTTTATCAAATAGAATACGCATTTAAGGTTATAACCTTATTGTTTATGGTTGAAGAAAAAAGTACAAGAGGAAAATGGGGGTGGAAAAAAGCTGAATTTACGTGGCCCTTTGAAGCTCGCCATCTTTTCTTTCGATGTGTTCTATACGAAAGAATTTTCAATGAAAACGAGAGAGGTATCTTTGTATAGTTTGTAAAAACACACCCTTATATTTTTTTGCGCTCTGTTCCGCAGTTTTTTTTTTTTTACCAAAGGTGTATTTGAACTTGGAAAAGGGGCTGGGAAGTTCAAAAGAAACGACGTCGTGTCGCGAAATTAACTCGTGAAAAGGTTCATTTTTTACAGTATTTTTACGTTGGGCGAGGTAAAATTGTATGAAATTATGTAAAATACCGTTTAGTCGGCATTCGCTTCGTTTAAGCAGTTGGAATAGCAAAATGATAAAACCTGTGGCGAGGCAAGTTGAAAGTTGGAAACCCAGTCGAGGTATTTTTTTGGGTAAGAACGGAGTAAAACAGATGCGAAAAATTGTTCGAGCCAAGTTTTGATGATGAAATTTTCTCCTAAATTCGACTCGGAGTCTCGCTTCATTGGTTAATTGTGTAGATTTCTTATACCCAGCTGCATGTTTAATTTACCTTCCAACTTGACGGTATTTTATAAAGTTATACCGAAAGTTATACTTAATATAAATAAAGTTACAGTAAAGGGACAATCTGTATACCCAAGACGAGTTATTTTTCGAATCGTATTCAACCTTTAGTTTTATACGAAAACGGTAACGGGGGTTGGGGAAAAAAGGGTGAAATTTCAATTACGTGGAAATTTTTCGCCTCGAATTGTTGACACTGACGAACTATTCGAAATTTAATTATCGTAATGAAAATTGTTGGTAATTTTTTTCAATTGCTAGGCGTCGTAGGGGTATATTTAATTAAAATCCAACGCCGTGAAAATTTATACGTCGAGAATTCATCATAAAAGAAATTTTACAGATGAGAATTTCGCACCTACAAAGTGTTTCAATTGTTTTAAATGTCGATTTGACAACGACCGAGAGGGTCTGCGGAGGCGGTGGCACTTTAAACACGGAGATTGTGGAATGTTGGTTGAAAGCCTATAAGGGTGTTTCATTTTCGGACTCGGGTAATTCTGGTAAAATGGGTCTTTTAACAGGAAGTAAATTATTTAATAAGTCGTAGAAAATGACCGCACGGCATCCGTTCGTCGCGATGCTTTTAGCACCTCGAAAACCTACGTCAGTGTCATCTCGGGATTATTAAATTTTTGCGGTGTTATTATTGTACTTAGAGATGGTCCAAGTGCCTTTATTCGTTTTGTATGGATTGGATAGTGTTGAGGTAATTTTAGAATGGTGTTTTAATGAGCTTTCGCTACAAATGCTAATGAACGTTGGTATTTGTCGGCTGGATCCTGCTGGAAGGATTTCGAGGTGTTCTCATTTAGTGTAAGGCGGCGAATAAAGAACCCGGTGCTGGTTCGATGTTTAAATATAGATTTTGATGGATTTCGGAGGTATAAATTTACCAAGGTGTTATTTTATAGGATTTGCCGAAAGGAACGATGGCTGAAGATGGAGCGAAAGGGGAACAAGATGTGGCTTCTTTGACCGAAGGTAAGATTTGAAATTTTGATTTTTTTGAATTTTGTAAAGTATGGGAAGTGGTTACGATTTTACGAGTCGGATTTGATGATCGGTTGTGGGATGTGTTTGGGTAGAGCTGAGATACCCTCGGGGTAGTCTGGGAAAATATTAATGATGATTAATGACATACCTGTGTGTCTGAAGAAGATAGATGTAGAATTTGTCTTGTTGTTTGGTATTTTTAAGCATAGGTAGGTGGAGAAAAGAATTTTTGTAGATTGAATTTTCGATGTTGGAATTTTATAAAATAAAGGTATGAAGCTGACTGAACAGTGAGTAGGAAAATATTGAAAAATGAGACGTATCTGAGGGGGGTTTTTTGTCTTGAAAGATAATAAATTGGATAAAAATGAAAATAAGCTTTAAAATGTGTGCAAAGCAAAAAAAACATTTCTATAAATTCATACCTACTTATGTTTAACAATTTTTTTTTTTTAAGTGAACCTGATTTTTTTCAGTAATTCATTTTTTTTCAAATTTTCTTCTCTCCCCTTCACCTCACCTCATTCGTAGTGCAGTTTCGTGAAGATTTTTCAAATTAGTTATTCTACTATGAGAAATTTACTTTCATTCAATCTGTCCCACTTATGAGTTAGGTATTTGACGTCATTCGAACAATTCTCGTCTGTTGGTTCTTTTTGTTGAAGTGTAGATGTGAACGTTTGCAGTGATAACTAAGTATGTACCTAATGTCGTAAAATGCGTTTACGTATGTTGATGACGTCAGACTATTCTTAAATGGAACAGATTACAGTGTTCGATATTAAGCTTTTTAAAGCTCGAAGCAGAAGTTTTGAAACATTATTTGTAGAATAACAGAGTGAGTCAGAGTAATACTCTATTTAAAAAGGAGTAAGTTTCGTGAAAATGCGGATTGAGCGAGGAGAAAGGAGACAGGGAATGAAGTCGTACCAGAAATAACGAAATTACGTTCGAGCCAAAAATAACGACGTGTGAAAAAATTAATTTATATTTTGAATGGAAAAGTTGAAAAAAATGGTTTGTGTTTGAGTCGGATTTGAGGAAATTCAAATTTACATCTATTGAGAAAATTGAGTAAAAGTACGTTTTAGTCAGAAAAAGTAGGTACTTTTGATTCTTGAAATTCAGATTGAAATCGAAAAATCTAAAAAATTTGAATTTCAAAAGGAAAAATTTGATCAAGGTGATGAGATTTTTAAAAAAGTTGAAAATTTTTGCATTTTGAAATTAAAATATGGAGTAAAATTGTGTTTGAATCAGAAAAACCGAATTTGTTCGAATAAAAAAATCTCCAATAATTGAGGTCATTTTGAAAATTTTGCATTTTTATTGAAAAAAATTGAGGAAATTGTATTCTAGTTGGAAAAGTTAGGTCGATACCTATGTTGAAATCGGACAAATTTCAATTAAGATTGTTTAAAATGCTAAATTCAGCATTTTTGAATGGAAAAATAGAAGAAAATTATGTTTTAGACTGAAAAACTGAAAAAATTGAATATGAACAAAAAAAGTTTCAAACAAAAAAGAAGGTAGTCTGAGAAAATCTGGAAAAAATTACGTTTTAATGATAAAAAATAAGCGCAAACGAATCTGAAAATTTTTTAAAATGAGGGGAAAATTGTAAAAATTGTACTCAGCCTCGTAATTTGGATGCTTTCGGGTTTTAAAAATTTTAAATTGAGAAAACTTTCAAATTCAAAATAAGAAAATTTGGGAGATTTATTCGCACTTCAAATAAAAAAGCATGAAAGGTGGGTACTGAAGAAAATTTTAATTTTAGTTCGAAACATAAGTGCTCCAAAGGGGGAAAGCTCAGCGGGCTCGAGACTCTTCCCCTTCCTTAAATACAGAAAGAAGTTTTTTTATTACAAAAACGTGAAAAAATGCATTTTTTACTTTTGAAACAGTATTTTTCAAAAATTTTTGCTCTCAATTAGCTCTGACGGTATTTTAGTCATTTTTTTTGAAATTAAAGATTTTTCATTGATTTTTCATTCAAAGATCACTGATTTTTCCATACATTTCCAATTTGTGGGAAACAATTAATCACTTTGACTGAAAAATCAGTGGACACTTTCTGAGTTAAAATTTAACCCCCTTCCCCTATTTTTCTCGAATTTTCAGCCTCTCTCTTGATTAATTTCTGATCGTGCTGAATTGGAAAAATTGGGGAAATTTTGCAATTTGAATCAAAAACCTTAGGAAGTTGAAAGTTTGAAAAAATGAAAAAAAAGTTGTATTCTGAATAAAAAAATTGTTTATTTGTATTGATTTTATAGAAAATGTTATTTTTATACGTAGATTTGACATTTTTCGTTGAAAAAAAAAATTGTGGAATGAAAAGAGAATTGTGTGGTGTTTTTAAAAGGGCAATTTTTGCGTCAATAATTCGCGAGATTTTGCCTTCTATCTTTCTGTGGCCTTTTCAGCTTAGATGTGATTATACCTAAGTTTTAACCGTAAATGACTGAATCAAAATTTTTGGACACATTATTTTGAAAAAAAAAAAAAAAAGAAAGGGAAGATTGAAATAGAGGTAAATATTGAAATGTTTTTCATTTTACAATCTACTTACAAGTTCTCTCATTTTTTTGATTTTTTTCATTTAAAAAAAGTTTTATTTTGAAAAAATAAGTTTCAATTTTTTTAAAAGCTAAACTTGAAATTCTTTTTTTTTGCACATAATTCTCTCCTTACGTTTTTTAAAATTTTAAAACGTTTACGTTTTTATATTTTTTTTAACAAAAAATGCAGATTTAAAGTTTTTAAAATTATGTTTACCCCTCCCCTCCTCTTTTCACACTCCCCTCTACTCTCATTGTGTGTAATTAGCTGATACACATTTTTCTTTCCAAAATTTATATTTTTTGTCGTATCGTTGCAGAAGTTGAATTCAAAGGTACATACTCGTATAATTTAAGAATCAGACTTCGTTATTCATAACCTTTGGGCAGCTGCCTCTCATATACAGGTTTAGTTGAAAAGATCAGGTTCCAATTTATTGACTGAATATTGAAAAAAAAGTGGGGGAATTGATCTGAATTAGAAGTAATGAAATTTTTACTTCTTCCTTTCAATGTTATTTCATCTCCTCTCTAAATTATTCAACATGAATCTGTGTTGCTATTGGAGAAAATTTTTGTATTTTACTATGATTTTTTTAAACATCAAAAAATCGTCCCCCCTCCTCCTTCCCCATTTCATGCTGTATTTCTGGGTGTCGATTTCCTATTTATGGAAGTGAAATTACTTTTGATTTTTTCTCGGACGAAAATATAAATATCGAAAAATGTAAGTATTTTATTGCATTTATTTATGGATCGAAAAAGTATTTCAAAAAGCTTCTATTAATTGGGTAAAATCCTAAAATAAAATTCCGAAAACTGAAGTATCTCTATTTTTAAACTCGTATCAAAAATACCACTTGAAAATTATTAACGATTTTCGTCATACGCGAGATACTAATTTCGAAATTTCGATTTTCTCATTACCTGCAGCTTAAAATTTTACGTAGATACCTGTTCCGCTGACGCAGACGCCTAAGTAAATTTACACAAATAAATCATCTCGCAAACAATGAAATCCTATCTTTAATAGTTAATACAGTTCGCGGTATCTGTGTGCTAAAAACCATGGCAAAGTTCAAGGTACCTGTTCGAAGCTGCACTCCTTCGCTCACTCCTCACTCGATCTACATTACCACAGTGGCTGCATAGCTGATACCTTGAAGCTCGTAAATTCTCTCACCACGCGCAACTGTTGACAACTTTTTGAAATACGGGCTGCCGCATTTAATTACGGTAATTTTTCATTTCACATTCAAATTTGGCCTATTAGAGACTCGAGCACCGATTACCTGCAGACATTCGATGTATAAGGTTAGCTTCATTATACGTACATGTGACAAAACAATGTAACAGCTCAAAATGTTCCGAGAGTTACCTGTTAACGTAGGTATTTACTCGATTGTCGCAAGCAGCTTGATGGTTTTGTTGTACCCAGTTACATGCTGAATAGCTGTACGTGTTTCTTTGGCTTGATTATATTCAATTACTGCATTCCTCGAAGGTGATGTGTTGTGCAGATTTTAACCATGTTAAGTAATGTATTATTCGTGTTTACCAGAGACGAGTGTCGGATTTTTTCCCCCTTTTCATTCAAGTTATAAATATAGTTCGAAGTGTATTTTTAATACAAATCAATTGAATGGTAGGCATTCTAAGGTGCAAAATTTTTTTTCATCTGAAACAAGAAATTTTTTTTAATTGGTATGTATCTAATGGAATTGCGTTGGTTAAGGGCTTGGTATGGCACAGACACGTTCTAAGAGTATAATGGACCAAATAATATATTGTGTAATGGCCTTAACTTCATACAATGTTTCAACTGTCAAGGTTAAGATCAGTCTGGAACAAAATGTAGGATTCGATTTACAGTGGGCGTGTTAAAATTTAATATACGGATATTTTTATTGTTGCGGTTTCCATTCTCACATTTACGTTGGTGTAAAATTTTCTGAGGAAATTTGAAACAGATGCGACAAAGCTAACAAAAAGATGGTCATTTTTTATTTCAAACGTTGCGTCGTGTTGGTTGATTTAATTGAATTGCTTCTTCAATGTGATTATGTGACAATTGTGAACGAAATAGTACTTGAAAGAATTAACAGTGGAAATGTACTTTTATCAGTTGTATATTCGATGAATCATTCAATTGTGCACGAGTTTTATTCGAATGCACGTGATTTGATGAGATAAGAATGGTTGAATTGTGTAGGAACGTGGGAAGTGGTAAAGGTGGAACGACAGGTTCAAATTTTAATATTTTTTCTTCACTTAGGATGTCGAATTTTGACAATATTGGTAAACACGACGAGAAGCATGAGAAAAATAGTGTAGGATGACGATATGACGTTGAATTAACCCAAAGTGACTCCCTGCCATTCGGTACTCGTCGGCGAATCGTTTCGTGAGTGCCTAATTTTCCTCTCAAGGCTGATTACTATTTTTTTTCTTGGGTTCTACAATGTGTTTGAAAAATTCTGAACGGAGTGATTATTTTTTACCGAATGGGGGTATCGAAATGGTTTTTGATTCATTGTGCTGAAAAGTTTTCAAAAGAGTGGCAGAATTATTTAGTTCTACCTATAGGGTGTCTAAAAAATTAGGAAACTTGAAAAATTCAAATGGAAATGGTGATTTTTATTCAAGTCTACAGATAGTACAGATTGAAACGATTCTTATGAGACCAAAATTTTTGAAAACAGTTCAGTAGTTTTCAAATTATTGTTCACATTTTTTTTTTTTTTTTTGAACCAAGTACATATAATAAATTCGTTATTTTTAAAAAAATCATCTCCTAATAACGACTACAAGATGGGGAAAAATTGTAAAACAAAAATGATAAATCTTCAATCCTCTATCAATTTTATTCCAAACTTTTTTTTGTATCCTAAATTTTTTCACCAGGGTGTCCCAAAAAAATCAGGATTGCAAATAAATTACAATAGGAAAAAAAATGAAACGAAAATTGTAGAGGATTAAAAAACGATAATTTTTTACTTTTCGTAGCGGATCGATGGATAGAACCAGTTGACTGTCCAAATTGAAAAATTGATGTTTTTTTCACCATTTTCCCCCACCCAGTCATTCCGGGGAAAAATCTCAGGTCGGAAATGAAATTTTTTTGCTGACTAACATTATTTTAAAAAAGGCAGCATAATTCTGCATTTCTTGCTCGCCGGGAAAATTCGTTCCTTATGAGCTACTTTTTCGACTACTAAAAAGAAAAAAAAACGAATTCCTAAATGACCATTTCGCGATTAAGAACATTGAATAATTTTTGAAATTTTATTAGAGATTGCCACTTAATCCCCCGATAAAGAAAAACAAATTCTTAAAATATTCAATTATCTGGCATGGAAATAAGCACATCATTCTGAGAATTACAAAATTATGTAAATTTATCGAGCCCAAGCGAGGCGAGGATGAAAATTTTCGAGGGAAAAAGCATATTTTATGTAGAAGCTGAAATTTCTTCATAAAAATTCGTGCTTCTTCATGATACTTTTTTGTCTTCGAAAAGAAACGAGAGAAGAATCGAAAATTATTTGAAAATTCCATTCAGAAATTATCATTCAAGTTCCATGATGAATTAGAAAAGATTTCCTTTTTATTTGAAAATATTCAATTGTCTGGTTTAGATGGGAAGAGATTCATATCATTTTGAGAATGATTTTTGTAAAATTTCTGAGCCCAAACGAACTGAGGGCGAAAATTTTTCAGGAAAAAGCATCAAAAAGCAAAATATTTTCGTATTGAACCATGAGAGGGTTTTTCATAACTTTTTCTGGAACTGTCCAATTTTTTTTGAAGCTGATGTCGTACAGATTTTTGGAGCTACCTAAACGTGGTCCAAAAACCCTAAATTTTTTGTAAAAGATTTATCATCGTTTTTGGAGAAATTATGAGCAATTATTTGGAAACCACTGAATCAATTTCGAAAATTTTGATCTCATAAGAACCGTCTTAATTTGTACCATTTCCAGATCCTAGATCTAAGTAAAACACTTTTTTCTTTATTCATATTTTAAGAAATTGCATGTTTTATGATTTTTTGGACACCCTGTGGATAAATTAATTGAAGAATTTTCCACCTCTGACGAAAGCGCGCATTGTAAGAAATATAGAATTATTTGAATCACTTTAATATCTCCGTTTTCCATTCAGTAAAAAATTGGCGGCACCGTTGCGAAATTCTTGAACACACTGTACAGTGTATATTTTTGCTTGATTTAATCGTATAATTAACTTATCCTATACCATGTGGTTATATTGATGATTTTCGCTTACGACGCGACTTCGACTTTGTTCCAAATATAAATGAAATTGTTTCACTTGTTTTTTTTTTTTCGCTGCCGTCGTCATAAACCGATGGTTTTTTATGGTATGAGTACCATAAGGTACAATTTTTTTCAAGTGGTAGACTTAAGAGTCGGATTGAAGTGTGAGGTGTTTTTTTTTCTTCTCGGCGAGTTTTATAATCGAAGAGGCGTTAAAAATAGTGATGTGGGTTGGTGAAATGGAATTTGTTCAATTTTTTCCAAACGGGACTGGGTTATTTTTTCTAAAAAATTCATCGATTGGTGTAATTGGGGTATTGATTATGTTTGGAATTTTACGACGCGGTTGTTAAAGTAGAGATGTAAGTACGTTATGTACTTATGACCTGCCTACGTGAATTTCAATTATGGCTGAGTTTAAATTTGAGTGAGATATTAGGGTTACAATTTTCATGTTGGTTTTTTTGTAATTTGAAAGCAATCAAGCGAATTTATAAAATAGAAATGTGTTTATGATTGTAATGAAGTAATTTTTTCTAGTAATTTGGAAAATTCATTCGAATTTTCAGATATCATTTTTTAGGTTAAATATATTTAAATTTATAACAAATTCAATTCCTCTTCCGCTGATATAGCTTGAAATTTTCGGTTCTATCGAATATTTTTAGAATGATGATAACTTTTTGTGAAATTTAACTGGACCATGGATATCGACCCGTATCAAACATCAGTGATAGTGGGTATACGAATTTGGTATTTCATTCCTAGAAATGAATGGGAAAAATGTGAAAATGAAAAAAACTTTGGCTTACCTACTTTCCAAACGATATTTCGATAAAAAAATGATTTTTGGAAAATATTTCGAAGAATCTAACAATTGTTTTTGTGAATTATCAAAAAATTTAATAATTTTTTCATCAATTGGATTTTTATGACGATTGATGGAAATAAGATTCTGTCCTAATGATAATCTCTCAAATCGAATCTCAACATTTTGAGCTATTTTAAAGTCTCTATAGCATGATTTTGATTCTCTCCAGTATGCCAAATTAACTGGGGTCTCTAAAAATTTAGTTTTCTTCTCCTTTGACCTAAAAAACTGCCTTTAGGGCAATTAAGTCATTCAAATTCGTTTTTATACAATTTTTTAATTTTCGGAGGTCTGCTTGAAAATCCATAAAAGGTAAACTATCTCGTTAAACGACTCAAAAAGTGATGAGAACTCAGTATTCAGCTGCCTAATTAATTTTGGGATTTGGTGAAATTTGGATTGCTAGAGGGAATCGAAATCACACGGGAGGTTTTAAAATTGAAAGTAGTGAAAAATTTCGATTTGAAAAGTCGATTTTTCGCAAAAATCTAATTTTTATTTATAATTTTTGCATTTTTTTTCTTCTTCAAAAAAATGTATTTCAGAAAACATACTTCTTAAACGTGGTAAGAGGGTCGTTTGGTCTCAAGTGAAACTTGACTAATTCGATTTTTTAGTAGTATGATGATTTTAGAGCGCATAAGCGAATTTTTATTTTACCCCTGTGGGACAGTGGTCCCAAAATATATAATTTCCAAGCTGAAAATTGAAAAAAATTCAGTCTTCGCGAGTTTCCAACCACTTTTTTCAAACTTAACATGATGGTAGAGAAACTATAGAAGGGTTTACCTTGAAATTTTTTTCGACTACTATAACAACTTGAATTTTACTTTGAAAATAAAAAATTGTCCTAGAGTTAGAGTTGCCAAGTTTGAAAAAAATCTGTTGAAAATTCGCGAAGGTGAAATTTTTTTCAAATGTTCAGTTTGAAAATCACATTATTTTGAGGCCCCTGCAACCCAAGGGTGAGATGAAAAATCGCTCATGCGCTCTAAAATCATCATCCTAACTTAAGTCGAAACTTTCTGATTTTTTTTCATCTGCCATATTGGATGAGTTTCAAAAAACTAAAAAGGATAGTTTGGTAAAAATTGCTCACTTGACCAAATTTACTGTTGAAAATCAATTCTGGTTTCTAATTTGACAAAATTTCGATTTTGTATACAATTTTGGGTATTTTCACGGTATTCATGAAATTTCAATCGAATAAATACAAAATACTCGAGGATTATTTTGCAATAATTTCATCGAATTCATTGAATTCGAGATAATTTAAATGAATAAATTCAGAATTAAAAGTACAAACATGCTCGATACGAGCATATTGATAACTTTGTATACCTTTATCATTTCCTTTATTGAAACGAAAAAGCTAATCCGGGTGTTTAGTGCGTATGTGCCAGCTTATCTATGACGAAGTTATACCCCACATGAACGTTAAAATGATAAAAATCGATTTAGGTAATTTTCTCGTATCTGAGTCCATCTTGAATGGCCCACCGAAGGGCTTTCGTTCGCCTACGTCATCGCTGGTAAATTGGGTAATCTTCTCTTTTCATTGGTATAGCGAATGAATCAGCGAAAATAAAAAATTTAGCTACCCCTGCGCGTAAGTACGACGAAGCGTTAACTTTGGTAGCGTTTAGAGAAGCGCCTCGTGTCAGACAGGTAAAAAAGAATTTATCATTATTTTCGTGACCCGACGCCCACCCGACGCGAGTACCTAGAATAAGAGAGCCGACGATAATGAAAGTTCTATTTCATTTGGATATACGACTATGATGCTACGTTTTACGTTCGTTGGTATAATACTCTAGGAATTAACCAAATTATGGCCTTTTTTCCCGTCACTAGTTGGGAAATTGGTCAAGGTAAATCGAGCCACAGAGGGATGTGAAAAATTACACGAAGCAGTAAAATAACGAATTTAATCTGTACTAGGGTTTTGTGGGGGTTGGGAGATGAGGATTGGAAAGGGGTGAATGAACGTGAACTCTACCGGTGGTATGTTTTTATTCGGCGAAGGTAATTTAATTTTGACAATTTAGCTGGGCCAGAGTGAGAAAAGGAGGTGGAGTTATGAAAATATATCGAAAGAGATTTATAATTAATTTTCGAGTATGTATAGGTAAGGATAAGGGTATCTGTGATGGAGGAAGTTGGACTAGCTCTTAATTATTTTTGCCAAAAATGGGATTTTGACGATACGAATTGAAATTTCAATTTCTTAAGATTTATTTTTCAAAATTTCATTCAATTTAAAAATCGTTTTATCAAAATTTTTCATTTCAATTTCATTTTAAAAATTTTTTCTAATTATTGAGCTGAAAAAAATTGAAAAATATGGAAGTTGAATTTTTTTGAAAGATCAAAAATTGAAAAAAAATTTACATTCAAAATTGAATTTTTTTGAAAATTTTAATTAAAAAAATGTTCAAGTTGGAAAATTTTAAGGAAAATGTTTAAAATTGATTTTGAAAAATTTTTCAAAATAGGTAGTTGAAATTTTGAGAACATGTGAAGTTGAAAAAAAATTTAAAAAGTCGAAAATGTGGAAAATTATTGAGAAAATTTGAAGCTTCCATCATCCATTTAAAGAAACAAGACAGTCCATTTTGAAATTCTATCTTCTAGGATAAAAAAATTGAAATCGAAAAATTTGAACTTTGGATAAATTTGGACTCGAATCGTCGAAATCTAATTTTTAGAAAAATTAATTAGGAGCTTGTGGGGTTCGTTGTATTTTGGTATTACGGTATAGTAGATAGATACAATAGGTGCAAAATTCTACCCAGCATGGTGTTTTTCTTGTACAGCATGGCAGTCAGCTTTATTGTACGGATACAAACGAACGAGAATGCTTTTTCTCGCAGTTTGGGTATTGTAGAGCTTGGTGAGTCGCGCCACGTAACAATGGGAACGGCGAAGACGAAGGCGGTGGCGAATTTGCGATGCAAATTTTGTGTAGTGTAATTGTGTTAAGAGTATGACGTTTTTGGCAAGAATGAGATAAAGACAATAGTGTTGGTTTCTTTTTTGAAAGCGAGACGAGCGAGGACGAGATGAGGATCGACGGATACGCTATAACGCTTGTTAATTTGTAAGTCGTGTAGAGTGTTGCTTATCAAATCATTTTGTGGCGAAAGTCTCTATATATACCTACTTGGCTTTTATCAAATATCTAACTGTATACGTAGGTAAGCGGAAACAGAACTTGGTTCTTTTCAAAGTTATTCATTTGGCAGAATATGGGCTGGGAAATTTTCACTGTGTTGCAGTTTCAATTAATGTTTGATAAATACCTACAATCGTTGTTTTAAATGTTGTAAAAGTTGTTTTAACTATGATAACAATTTATGAAATTGGAAAAATGGTAAAATATTAGGAGGCTGAAATCAAAACTGAAATGTGGGTCTGGATATAGAAACCATCCTTAGGGGTCGAAGTGAGGGGTTTTGAGTTGAGATTTCCCATGATTTTACTTCTTTTGAAATGTCCAAAATCAGTTTGAACTCAGGAACCATTTTTTGACATGTAAGGATGTTTTTTTTTAATGCAGGCTCATTATTTCTCGTAAAAATCAATTTTTATTTGTGTTTTTTTTTTCTTTATTGAAATTTTAATATCTACTCGTAACTGATTTTTATTTTTCCCCGTCCCTTTTTCTTCGCAATCTGTGTTGATTCTAAACTCTTTTCGCTTCAGTTGAGTACAGAAATTTATTGAAAATGATGACCTCAAAATTAAAACTGATACTTGCCCCAAAAAATCACGAAAAATGATTTTTGTTTCAAAATCTATTCTGAAAAATTAACCCATTTAAAATATTTGAAATAAAGTCAATTGGGATTTTCCTTTTCTTGAAAATTAACTCAAATAACGAATAGGAGCAATTGCTTAGGAAGAGAGGGAAAGGAAAACAGGGGGGTCGGTTCTTGAATTTTTTGTAGCAGATGCTCTGGATAGGCTTTGAAATAGAAAATATTTTCTCAGATGTTCAAAAAATGATATTTGTTTTTCATAAGTCACTTACGTACCCTACGACCTTATCAAAAAATTTGAGCAAAATGACTTTGTTCTCCAATTTCAAAAATATTTCTGTATTTTGAATAATTTATTTAGATTTCGAGCCGTTTTTGATTTTTTTCCTTCTTATTATTTAATAAAATTTTTAATACGTTACTTATCCTTTTTTTAAAGGACCAGACTGATGGGGAAAAGAAAAGGAAAAGGGATAGGTAGATTTCCAAAGCAGTAGAAAAATTGCCTTGTTCAAAGAGTTCAGGTTTAAATTGAAAATTCTTCGAAAAAAATGAATCATAATTTGAAAATTTTTCGTTTTATGTGGAAAATATCTAAAAATTTGTAACTATTTGGAGATGAATAATTGAGAGAAGTTTGTTTTGAGCGAAAATTTTCAATTTTTTTCTCACCAAAATGCCAACTCTGGTTTGTTTTTATTTTGGACAACTGGTTAAGACTTTTTGTGTACCCTGAAAAACCATTTAGTGAGATGAGGAGATTGCTGCATGTCCGAATCATCAATCATCACATCCTTATCCTTAGAGCTCAATTGCAGGAACATCAGTTGTTAAAAAAAGAACACGAACAAAAAAAAATTGTAATTGAAATTATTTTTCAACAAATTTTCCAAGTTCTTGAAAGTAAATTGAATTTGCATTCGAGTTGGTTAAAATGTAAAATTTATGGGAAAAAATAATTATTATAACTCATATGAAAATTATTAAAATTGGCTCAAAAATCAAAAAGAAAAATTAATACAGGTCAAAATTACGTAAAAACATTGAACAAGCTCCGAAATTCAAGAAAATATTCAGAATGGTATTCAGAAATTTTGAAATTGAATCAAAACCTGAAATTTGAAAAAAAAAATAAAATTTTAGGTTATTTGCAGTCAATTTTTTTCGAGTAACTTGCCAAACAATACCTACACTTCTTCAATCAACTTTTGTTGAATATTGTATTTTTATTTAAAATCCACAATTTTTCTCTAGCCTTATAGAATTTTTTCACTATTTTAAAAAAGTATTGGATTACCTGAAATCTTTGATATTTTTTTACCGTTAATTAAAAATTGTCTAAGGTTTTTTAAAAATTTTGAAAAGCTTCATTTTGAACGACTTTTCCTAAACCTGTAATTCATTTTTCTCCCAATGTGAACCTGAAGATAAAAAGTACCTTTAGGTATCAAAAATTGGACCTTAAAATGACACTGATTTTGGGCCTTTCAGAAGGGATAGAATCAGGAGGGAGCCTCAATTTGAAAATTAATTTTTTACTCCTAAAAGTGGATTATATATTCAGAGGCTTAGGTACATGTAAACGTTTTATTACAATTATGAAAAAATTATTTGATATTTTGAGCAGTTTTATTAATTTAAGAAAGTAATTTTTCTAATATTGACCTGATTATTTTTTATGAGGCGAGAAGATTGGAAGAGGAAAGGAAGGGAGGAAATTTTTCCATCTTCAAAAATATAATGTTCATTTTTGGTCTTTTCTGTCTTCCACAAAGCTGAGCTATTTTTTCAAAGTTGGAATAATGTCAATAAATTTTTCCATGATTTTTCAATTTTTTCGGAACATTTATTCAAAAATTTAGAAAATTAAAGGAGAAATGAAAAAATTTGAAAATTCTCATTTTGGTAAAGTTTTATGACATTGCAGATAAGTTCGAAAGGTCATTTTGATTTTAAACAACTTTATAACTAACTACAGTTATGAAAAATCAAAATTGAAAATTTCTTGTATTTTAAACATTTTAAATCGATTAACGATTCTCAAAAAAAATCACGGTTTTTACTCAGTTTCATAAGATTTTAAAGACAATTTTGAATGTTTTCCCCCAAATTTTGATGTAATTTTTTTTGCTTTCGAGTTAATATCTTTCTTCAAACTTTATCAAGTTGAAAACATGTTGAACTCTAATCTCAAGGACTTGCCCATTTCGTAATTGATTTTTACCATTTTTCGCGTGCATTTTTATCTTAGTATCAAGCTGCGAATTCCCTCCTTTCCCTTCTTCGCCATCACGTCGACGTACGAGTTGGTTTATCGACTCGACTATATTGTTTCGAGTTATTCAATGGGGGGGTTTTCTGAAGTGAAAACTACACCATCTATATTCCCAAATGACACACTATATCTTCTTTTTACTCAAACGACGTTTAAATATTCGACGCTAAGGCGTCGCTCAGTTTACCTATCATGTCGTGTCCTTAGTTAAAAGCGTTATAGAGTGAAAGCAGCGAAAAAGCAGGCTGGTTTTCGGCGCGGCGCCGCGCGTGCGACGAGATTTATAGCGTGAAATTTATCGCGACGCTGGTTTTTCTTCTCTCGTTTCATTATCGAACAACTAAAAAAGGGTTCCAGGTGGTTAGAAGTTTAATCGAAAGTGTTAGAATCGTATTGCTGCTAAATCAATTTTCTCTATATGAGATGGTTCCGTTATACTCGTGCCCGGATGTCCCCTCTGCGTCTTGTGTCCACCAAAGCTTTTAATCTCACCCTGTAGACGTTTTTTTTTTTTCTACACGACCAGCCTAACAAAACAATCCATTATGGAAGTTTTCGTTATACGAGCTGGAAAAATCCGTGTAGTCGAGATATATTTTACCTTAGACTGCGGCGCTGGGAACATCGTAGGTGTACATTGAGCTATATCGTCAAAATGATGGGGTATTGTTTTTTCAAATCATTTACCATTGTGTGCTAGATACGAAGGTGTTTACGGCGCCGTATACGTAGACGCGTTCGCTCGAGTATCAATCTATAAAATTAATCCCTTTCTGCAGATGTAATTTAGCGTAAAATTTGCCATTTATTGCGAGCTCTCGCCAAGGATGCTGGATGCGACGCGACGTGTATTAAAATAAGCTCGGGGTGGTAAGTTTTACCGTCGAGTAGCTCTATCTTTGTCTGTCGAGTGGTGAAAATTTTTCTCGAAGAAGTTTATACCCTCATGTGTGGTATATACCTGAGAGTCGATTATTCTTAGAATTTTCTCTTCAAGTTCGCATTAGTTTGGGCGGATTTGCTTTTTTGGATGGTGTTGGAGATAATTGTGTAGAGATTTTGGTGGATTGGAATTGGATTATGTTGCCAATGTCTGTGTGTCGTAAAAATGATTAGTTGGCTCGGAACAGATTGAATGAGGTTGTAAGTATTATTATTATCATTATTTGTTGGGAGAGGGAGGAAAACAAAATGATGATTTGTATAGTAGTGCTGATTCTAATTTGAAAATTGAATATTTTTTTTAAAAAAAATATTGCATCAGAATTCAGAAAGTAGAAAATAGCAAGTTTTCTAATTGAAAATATTTCAAATTGTTGCTATTTTTAGTGTATCTTCTTTTGAAATGTTGAAAAAGTAACCAGGTATCGTACTTGGTTGGTCACTTTTAATCACCTTTTTCGTCGAAAGATCGCTTCTGGTTACCATTTTCCCAAAAATAATTTTTTTGGAATTTCCTCTGGAATTTTTCATTTTTTGAAGCTTTATAAATTTTTTTTCAGAATAAAGTTTTTACTTTTTATTTGAGATTTTCTTGTAATAAATTTAAATTCTCAAGGTTTTATGTTGAGATGGGGGGGGGGGGGGGGTAGTAAATTTTTTGTAGGATTGAATTCAAGTTTTTTTGTAGGTGTAAAAAAAGCATCTGTGATCCTGCCGTAAAGAAGGGACCTTGTATAAAAAAAAGTGTTTTCATTTTTATATGTTTGGTCCAGATTTGGAGTCATTTGGATTAAAAACGTGAAAAATGAGACATCGATTTTTTTTTGCACCAGGTCCTTTTTTTATGACAGGGTCAGTCAAGGTCTGGGTCACATCTAGAAATTTCGTAAAAAATTAGTCCTTAGTGGTTTTTGAAAGAAAAAAATTTTAATCATGCTTCTATGCAATTTCTAATTCACTCGAAAAAATACCCTGCTCTCTGAGGTTTTATAAATAGCGATCACTTTTTTCAATTCTGAAGTAATTTTTTGAAAAACTCGAGTATAATAGAAGTATTTTGAATGGGCGAGGGGATAGAGATCAGATTTTCGCCATCATTAAGTTAGAGACAAGAAAATTAACTCAAGTGATAATCTTCATCAGAGAAAATTTGAAACGTTCTACTGTTGAATGGAAAAAGTTTATAAAATTGGATGTATCAATACTTAATAAGTAGTGGAGCGTTGAAGGGGTGGGGGGGAAAAAGCCCATTTGATAAAGTTTTTATGCAATTTTTGTATGTTTTAAATCAAGATTTCTGAATACCTATTATTTCGCTTATGCTTTGTTCGACCAAAAATTCTTCTGTGGCTCATAGTCATAAGTGCGTCAAAAAAGCTGCTCCAAAAATAATAAAACCTTACGAAATTTGACTGAAAATGTAAAAAGTCCAAGTTTTTGCAAGGTTTTATGATTTTGAACGACTTCAATTCCAAAATTTTGCCTCTCAAGTGATAAATGTCTAGTGACGCCGAAATACTTGTAACCTGATTTCTTTTTTATTGAAATTACTTTTTGAAAAAATGGTATTGGAAACAAGAAATTCCTGAAGATTCTCCCTTCCTCCAGAAAAAAGACTCCGCGAAAAATCCACTACCTATCGAATAACTTTAAATGAAAATCGGCGCCAGATTTCCGGCAGTAAAATCTTACCCATTTATTCCCTTGTTCTCAGTATTTTATTTACGATATATACCTTACGGTTAGTAAATACATGAAAAGTCGACGTGTGTTCGATATTATTTTTAATTGAAGCACCCCTTGAAGAAATATCACTGTACATTTTAGTGCAGGGAGGGGCAAGTTTACGACTCGCTGGACGAACATTAATTTCTAGATGCGCCACTGTGCTTCATAATAATCAAAAATATCTAAATTGAAGAGAAATTGTTTCTAGTTTTTCAAAAACTTAGGACTTATCCAATTTTCACTCATTCTAAATATCTTGAATATATGTACCAATGCGACTAAAATATGGGCTTTAGTTGGTAAGAGTTTTTTTTTTTTTTTTTTGAAAATACGAATGCTTCAGGCATCAACCTTGAACGTCGAAAGTGTTGCAAACAACTTTTACATGTTTATCTTTATGACGAAATTTTTGTTTGAAAACCCCATCATTTCCGTTATCTATTTGGTTTTGGATATCAATTTTTTCAAATTTTCCATTTTTTTTCTTCTCTGAAACTTTTCGTGACGTTTTTTCAATTTTCCGAGTGCTGATCCAAAAAATGAAACATCATCATCATTTATTCTAAAAATTTTCTAGTTTGAATTTTCATATTTTTTTAAATTATTCTTCTTTTTCCCGGGTCATTTTTTTTCAAAAATTGAAAATTCTTTTCAAATCTAAAATTTTTATGCCTATGTTTTCGTGATTTTTTTTTTAGTTTTCAAAGTGAGATTTCTACTCATGGTGTAATTAAACCTAATCAGTTAATTTTCTAAAAAGTTTGAAATTTTTCAATTTGAAAATTTCTGATGTCATTTTCTGAATTTTTTTGATTGAAACATTGCCAAGTTCAGATTTTTGAAACTTTCTCTAAAAATTTTCAGTTTTTTTTTTATTCAAGTTCAAATTTTCTCAAAAATTTTAAAATGAAGGTACCCACTTTTTTTTATTTCAAACTTTTTTCAACTTACCAAAAAATTCTAACACTGTTTCAAAATTGCAGCACTGGGGTAAATCAACAAAAATTTTTAGTTTTTAGCGAATTTTCTCTGGTTTTTTTACAAGATTTTCATTGATTTTTCATAGAATTTCAAATATTCTAACAACTTTTTGAGGAATTTTCACTGATTTTCCAGCAAATTTTCTCACTGTTCACTTTCAGTGAAATTTTTTGCTGATTTATTACTGTGTTGCAATTCTGACTAATTTTCGGTGATTTTCGATAATTTCTTACTGGTTTATTAATGAGAGAGTAGGAAAATTTCTTCACTTATAGTAGGTATACAAATTTCCAACTTTAAATAAACAATTTACTATACTTATTTGTTTGTATTTCACGTATACTATGTACGCTATTTTCAGTGTCAATGTCCTAATTTTGCGTTTTGGCCTCTTCTAAAAGTCTTTTAGGGACGTCTAACGAATTCTAATTTTAATATTAATGCCTTGAAATTAACGACCAAAAATACATTCAATTACCTATACAATTTTTCGCCATTATTATTCAAGTTCAAAATACTTGAGTCCCTCGAGGCGTACCCAGGGGGCTGAAGGGGCTCGAGGCCCCCTACCTTGAAAGCTCGGAAAAAATTTTTATTGCAAAAATATCAAAAAAGTGCATTTTTTTACTTTTCAAGGATTTTCTCAAAAAATGTCACCCTCGCTTCGCTCGGACAGTATTTTGGTAATTGTATTCGATAATTTGATAATTTTTGACTAATTTTTCATTCAAAAATCACCGATTCCTTAATAAATTCCCAATTTGTCAGAAAAAATTGATGATTTTCGACTGAAAGATCAGAAAAAAATGACAACTTTGAAATTTGACTCCCTCCCCTTGTTTTTCACAAATTCTCAGCCCCTCTCTTTATTAATTTCTGGATGCACCTATGAATTTAATGAACATATCGGACAATTCGGCCATAAAACCAACGCAGCCTGTCTACTAACCTGCTCTTTTTTTTCCTCGACGAAAAAAAAATGAATTTAAAGATCATATGTAAATTTCCACGACGTAAAGTTTATTTTCATGATCGATTGAAAAAGGTTTCCCAAGTAGAAAAAAAGTTTTCTTCACGGAAGGCGGATTTTATTAATGAAATCTTTTACCAAGTTACCTACCTATAAGGTAGCTCAACGTGTATTTATTTTTGCTCTCATTTTACGTAGATATAGGTCCAATACGATGCATACGTATTACATACATCGGTATTATACTTAAAGGTTGTTTATTGCAAAGGGGTTCAGCGTCGGTGTATTCGCCATACATAAAAGACCAAATACCTATCCGTGTGTACCTATGTTCGGCGTATAAAAAAAGATGTTTTATGATTTATAACCAGAGACCGATTACACTAAGCGAATAATTTTATTGCAAACGAACCGTTACCTGTGCGCTAGCGAGCCGTATTATTGAGGGTAGAAATTTTTTTGGGCTGAACAAATAGCCTTTACGTGGTACCTCTACCGGCACGGGTCCCCGGAGGGTTCTACCTATGTATCGATATTATACTAACGCTTAAATATTCGGGTTTCAGTTTCACGTTGGATGCTTAATACACGCCTACGTAATACGAGCTGTCTTTTGAGTAAATCATCTTGTTATCAGTCGTACGATGGAGAAATTTTCTTAGAGAGGTATTCCCATAATCCCAAGTTGTGTATAGTGAAGCATATGGTAAAATGGCATCGTCTGGTTGATGATTTTGTTACAGTAGCATACCGTTGTGTACTCGAGATAACGAAACAGATGGCCTTTTGCCACCTGGTGAGCTAAAAATGTATTTAGATAGGAAGAGAATATTTCCAAGGTTGCAAGGTTGTTATTTTTTTCTGTTGAGAAGATAGTTGCAGGTTTGGATGAAAGTAGAGTGGGTTGAGAAAATGAGATGGTGAGATGGCGATGTTGCCGAATAGATCGGCGGTGTGAAAAAATTGCCTCGGTTTTAATGAGGTACACGTGTCCGGTGTGTAACAGAGCGAAAAAATTATTATGGGCAGTTTACTATTTACGCGTGGATTGGCGACTTGCTTTAAGGGTTGTTTTCTCATTGTTTATGGCTTTGTAATAATTCGTAAAAGAAAGTTGTCTGGCTTATGGTGGATGTAAGTTGAAATGGGTAAGTTCTTGAAAAGTTTTAATGGGATTTGATACGAGTATTAATTGGGAGGTATAAAGCAGCCCTGTTTATTGCTGGGTGGGATTTTATTTCTTGGTTTATTGGTCAGTTAGTTTTGGTGGTTTTATAGAAATCGACTTGAAAATTATGGTCAATTTTGATTTTGAAAAATGCGGATTTTACCGATTGATGTTTTGAAAAATGAAAATTTCAGGGAAAAATATCTCAAAATTCAGTATGCACTTATTTTAGAAAGAAATCATAAAATGTTCAAGTGTATCTGAAATTTTTCCTATGATTTTTCTTCAGAAATTTTAAAATCAAATTCGTGGCATATTCACACCATGGGCGCATCCAAGGGGTGGGCTCAAGGGGCTTGAGCTCCCTCTTAAGCTCGGAAAAAAAATTATTGCCAAACTATTTTAAAAAATTTTTGGTTTTTAAACAGTATTTTTTGAAAAAATTTTCGCTCCTGCTTCGCTCGGGCAGTATTTTACTCTTTTTTTATATTAAAAATTTATAATTTTTGACCAATTTTTGAGTCAAAAATCACCAATTATTCCTCAATAAATTCCCAGTTTGTCAGAAAAAATTGATGATTTTTGACTGAAAAATCAGTGAAAATGATTAATTTGAAATTTGACCCCCTCCCTCGATTTTTCTCGAATTTTCAGCCCCTCCCTCCCTTAATTAATTTCTGGGTGCACCTCAGTTGAGTATAAGATACCACAAAAATTATGCCACGACCTCAAAATTAATTGAGAAAAATTTTATATCGTCACCAATATGGATAATCCTCAATTTTAAGTGATGAGTTCATATCAGAGCTGGTGGAGCAGAACGAAAGAGGACAGAGCAGAACAATATCAGTCACTGAAATCGATTTATGGCCATTTCCCCAAAGCCAACATCTTGGACATACATTTATACAGATAGGATATTTTACGAAATTTTTTTCACGAATTCGTTTTTTTTAAATTGGTACCAAAATGTTGAGCACAATTTTCAAATAACCTATTTTCTGAATGAAAAATTCTCGAGGACAGGATTTCCTGAATATTCTAAATTTTGGAAATAGGGTCTATAATTATATGTGTTTGGAATTTTAATATAAAAATTTGGAGGACCCAAATTGAAATAGTGATTAGTTTCCTGAAGGCAAAATTCTCGAGTAGGTACAGAATTTCCTGAAATCCCCAAATTTTGGAAACAAGGTTTATGTGTGTCTGGAATTTTAATGTAAAAATTTGGAGGGCCCAAATTGAAACTTTTGAATGGTATTTTTTTAAGGAAATAAATCGGGTCGAAATGAAAAAAAAAAAAACTTTCAAAATTTTTTTCAGTAAGAAGCTTTTATTGTCCCAATATCAAAATTTTAGATTACCAACTCATTCCCAATTTTTTTTAAGCTCCAAAATATGAATTTCTTCGACATTTTTATGACGTTGACCAACCTACATTTCTGTTTTGGCTGAATTCTAAACAAAACTGAATAAAATGATGCTCTGCACAAAAAATAAGAAACTGGACAGAACAGATCGTTGAAATATGGTGGAGTGTTTAATGGATTTTAATTTTCAACTTCATTGTATGAGATCGCTTTATCAAAATAAATTCTTCAATTCGAAAAGAAATTTTAAAAAAAGATCAAGAAATTGAATGCTTGAAAGAATTGAATCCCTAATTCACCATCAGAATTTCTCAATCTTGTTGTCAATTTTATTAACTTTTTTGAACAACACATATTGAAAAAAAAAAAACTCAACTGGAACTGGAACCTGAAACCTCAATATCTTAATATATCGATCCCTCGATACCTGACAGCTGATACCAGAAAACTGAGATAGAACAAATTAACTTGAACAAAACCAGAACAGAAAAATCCATTTTATCTTGAACAATGCACAAGAACGTTATGCATCATTTATGTAGGTACATATTTTAAGAATGATTGTTTTTGAACGAAACAAGATTTTTCACCACTCATAATTTTTATGGGCTTTTCTCCTCGTCTGAAATATTCCTACATCTTCTGGAGGTTCTGAAATGTTTTGAAATCACTTTCCAATCGATTCGAAAAGTCAAACATGAATGTTTCATTGAATCATTCATTTGATGAGCTTTTTACCGAGGCTGGAAAATTTCAAAATTTTCTGGAATTTTTAAAACGTCTCGAAACCATATTCAATCGATCCGGGAAATTGAAAATAGAATAATGTTTCAAATTTCAGCTTTTTCATTGATTGGATCAGATTTTTTCAATTTTGTGATTTCAAAAATTCGCCAAAATTCGACACTTGCACTTGAACTTTTTTTTTAGCTCCTGAAATTTTGAAACTGGAGTTCTTTTATTGCTTGCGATATTTTAGGACGACTGGTTTAGGAGGAAAATGTGTAAAACCTTGCATCAAGTTGAATAATTTGAAAAATAACCCCCCAAAAAAACTGATAGTGATGTACATATGTTGAATACCTTTCCGAAGAGGTTGAAAAAGTGAAAAAAAATTACTGCAAATGATTTTTTGTGATCGAATGATCATAAATTATGTCTTATTGGATGAAAATTTTTCCTAAAATAATAAATTTTATAGAAGTTCCAAAATTGGAGAGGTAGTAGGGGTGCAAAATTTCCATTAATGGTTTTAATGAGTGAAAATATGCATAATACATTACCCTTAAAAATGTTTCCTCAGGAAAATTTCTCCCCATTTCCAGAGGTACCTATTTTTAATAAAACATCGTTAAGAATACCACTTTTCACCTCCTCCTCTCTTCTCCCAAAAGTAAGACGGGAGTCAAAAATCATCACTAATTATATTTTTGAACTTGATTATCTGTGGCAGCGCTAAGACCGTTTTCGAGAAAAAAAAAATGTTTCAAATTTTTTTTTGTTCCGTCTCCCATTCAATTTTTGTTAACAATTTCCAGTACATTGCCTTTCATATTCGAGTTGACTTTTTTTTTGCCAATTCAGTATTTATTTTGCTTTTACTTTCTGGTCGAAATCATCATGGTTCTTATGGTTAATCTACTCAGAGGTACAATGAAAAAAATTTACCATCATCTGGTCTGAAGCTATTATCAAGACAATAACAAGAAAATTCGATGTCTTCAGCCAGCTTCAACTCTTCTGAGAATTCGATACCCACCTATTCTTGATTAGATAGGTATATTCATCCAATGTGGATTTTCGAATCGAAATTCAATAATTCATTTAATTTTGCTCGTTTAGCATTTATTCTTACTTTTCCATCTTTTATCATTCACTCTGCTCGATAAAACTAAACCGGTATCAAATAAGAGCGGAAAACTCGACGAAGTATTCAATTTGAAAATCTTTCGACGACGAAATAATACCACGATAACGAAATAGGAACGAATTGTAATTCCAAAAGAACCCCATAATACCGAACAACCTGAAACTTCGCGACGCTGCGAACAGGGGCGAAAAAAAAGTAGAAATACAATAAAAGACGATACGTCGAATGCAAAAACGATAAGTAATTACGAAATTCCAAATTCTTGGTAGTTTCCAAATGGTTACCGTGTTTATTGAGAAATCTCAAATAGGTAGATACTTCCGGCAAGTATTTTATTGAAATCGACGCCGACTATTTGATCAATTTTTATCGGAATTTAATTACACCGGACGGAATAGCTAAGTGGTAGACTTTTTTTTTTTGAAGATTTTTCAAAAGCCTGGTTTCTCGTTTAGGTACCAATCAAATCAGCCCGGCTGAGTTCATGCACGTGCTTCGAGTAGATTTTCAAATTGTGTACAGAAGCGAGGAAGGCAGAGCGGGAGGTACTCGCGACACCGAAATTTATCTTTTTTTAACGGTGGATTGTTGAAAGGAAGATTTACGAACCACTAGTTTGAAAAATTACAGAAGAAAGCACTTACTACCTAGTACATTACATCGATGTTGAATAACTATTATACCGAAGTCTAATCTGTCTTGAAATTTGGGCCGATTGAAAAGTGAATCGGTGTCGCGTACGTATGGAAATGACTTGAAATGTGAGATCATTATTATGTTTCGGATTTACCCTTTACATACCCGTGATAGTTCGAGCTCAAAGTTGAATTAGGTGAGAATTATTTGGGCGACAATGCTGTGTAATTATTTGATTACACAGCGTATGCGGTATTTTATGGTTGAATGGAGGGTGTTTAATTGAATATCTGCCCACGAGAGGTATAACTATGAAGTAGGTACTCTGTACTATCTAATTATACATTACATTACTTGTAATCATGAGAGAATAATGTCAAAGAGAAATGACGAAAGAATTACGCTGATGTCTGAAATTATCCCAAAATTTGGAAAATCGTGCATATTTTTTTTAATAACTGGCTCATTCCATGTCAACTCGAATAGGTTTTGACCTTGAATCTTCCAATTTCGCTCATAATTTTTTACGGGTTCTCCTCGATTATCTGGTATGAGAATCATCGTCATTTTTATCTTAATGCTTCAAGGAGTGCGGAGGGAGTAGCACTTGTAATTTTCGTAAATACATTTGGGATTTCTTGCGAAACCGTTCGACTTTGAAGGATCATAATATCTGGAGATGTATGTTGACGAGAAAGAAAAAAAGATTTAAAACAGATAATCACATTTTGAAAAATTCGAAGTTGATCTTTTGTGAAAAAAGCTCAACTTTCATGGCGAATGCAAAAGATGAGGACTGCCATTTAAATATTTGAAAAAATTTCTGTGATGAGAACTTTGTATGCGTTTTTAAAAATTACATTTCAAGGTGGGCTCTTCAGTCTCTGAAGGGGAAGGGGGTACAAAGGTCCTTAATTTTGGTCGAAATTCAAAAAAGGGTAAAAAGTAAAGTGACACTTCGATTTCTAATAATTAAATAGTGCTGAATTCAAAATATGTATTCAGTTTTTTCATCCGAACTCCTGAAGCTTTCTATCAGTCCCCCCTCTCCTAGATGTAGGTCAAAATTTAAAAAAATGACGAATAACATGTGACGTGTCGTTTGTTTTAGTTTTGAGGACATTGAGTTCGAATATTTGGTTATTTTTTGAAACTAATACTTCTGTGCTCCCCTAGTCCCTCAGTTTTGAGAAAAAGCATGCAAAAAATAATAATTGGGTGTTTGTGGCAAATCGATTTCTTCTAATCCGAGGATTTCAGGCTAGATTGTCCACTTGTTGTCCACTTGGTTTCTCGATCCGCCTCCCCTGTTCTCCAGATTGATCTCCAAATTATTAAAAGAAGTATATTTTTACATTAATGGTGAATGTGGAACACGAGAGTGGCAAATTGGTCAAAAATTTTCAATTGTAAAATTTTTGTTCATTTTGAAACTTTTTTCGTTTTTACAGTTTTTGTAGAAATTTTTCAAAATTTCAACGAAGTACGAAAAATTATTTTTTCAGCGCAAAAATTGGATTTTTTCAGCTTCGATGAAAAAGTTCTCGTAGTTTTCGAAATGTAAAAAAAATTATTCCATTGAAGTTATATACTTACTGTATCTTGTAAAAACGAATGTACTGAAATTGATATATTTTTTTAACTGAAATATAATCCAGAAAAATGATTGGAGAAATGTTTTCTATCAAATATACATATGTACAATATTTTTTCCATAATTCCTCCGTGAATTTTTCATCACGTTCGTAACAAATTCTTCGCTGAAATTAGTGAATTTTTCGATGGAAAATAATTTGAATGAAAACATTTCGCCCTGTTTGGTAATATTTTATATTTTTTTTCATCGAATTATATTCGTTCGCTTCAAATTGAAATCTTTCAAGTGATTCTCTTGATTTTCATTTATTTCAGAAACCTTTTTTTACCCCTAGGGTCCCTACATCAAATTTTGGCAAAAAAACATTTTTTTGTGGACGGTCACTGCCCCCCATTTGGAAAATTTTTACTTGGTGTAATAATGTACCTAAATAAATTGTTACATGGACACAATAAAAAATTTCACCTCCGAACCAGTTTGTTAGTATGAAAGAGTTCTTATTTTTCTAATCTTAGTCCAGTAGAATTAACATTCTATAGGGAAAATCTAGACGGCAAGCTGAATTTTGGTATACTGGTCCATTTTTGTGTCCCGAACACGAATCCGAGGTGTCCGGTCGCGTCCGGGGGGTGGAACCCCCCTTAAATTGTGGATCTTTGCCCCCAAAACAGGTTTTTGGCCCATATCTACCAGAATTTTGCTTCTACAGCAAAAATGGGGCCCGTTCAGTTATTCTACGTAAAAATTCCTATCTGATGACTTTTTCATGGTACTCGCGACCCCAAGGGGGCTGGAGCTATAATTATTCAAAGAAAAGGGGTTTTCTTAAAAAACAGTTTTTTGCTGAAATATGCCCAAATATTGATTTTAATGCAAAAATGGGGTCTACAAAACTTTATTGACATAAAATTACCTATGAGATATTATAAAAATATGTGCACAAGCCCAAGGGGGCTGGAGCCAAAATTAATCGAAGTGAGGGGTTTCTAATTTGACTCCAAAAATCTGTTTCATTACTTTCCGATCTTGAAGTTGAATCTGCAAAAAAATTTTAAAAAATACTGTTGGCCCCTATATTGAATGGCAAAGTCAACCGAGGAGACCTTCAACCCCCCCCCCCCTCCATCATAGGGTGTTTCACTGTTACTAAATGGTAAGAAGCAGATGATGGAATGATTCGTAGTTTTCCAGCAACGAATACCGGTTTTCTCTAGCGACATGGGTCTGGAATGTTTTGCAGAACTGTCCTAGTAAGTTTGCCCTTTCCCCCCTCCCCTTCGTTGATATCCCATTTTATTTTATATCCCCACAATTGCAAAAAAAAAATTCGGTAATTATGTTTCCACAAAAGAAGGTCAGTTGACAAGTACAAGTCTTCAATTACAAAATTTTGTCAAAGTCATTATTATAAACAGACTATTGAGAATCCAATCTGAATACCTACAGCTACAATCATTGAATTATCGTCACTACCATAAACAAATTATCTCCTTCATGCACCACCACTGCTATGTTCATCATCATCGTCATAATCTTTGGAATCCCCGGAATCCTAAATGACCTTACTTTGTGAAAATATAATTACCGAAATTTTTTTGCAATGTGGGGATATAAGATAAAATGGGATATCAACGATTCATGCGTCATACTTCCCTACTTACTTACACTTTTCGTGAAAAATATTATTCAAGAAAGTACCGAGTTGGACTGATATTAAAGGAAGGGGAGGGGGGAAAGGGCAAACTTACTAGGACAGTTCTGCAAAACATTCCAGACCCATGTCGCTAGAGAAAACCGGTATTCGTTGCTGGAAAACTACGAATCATTCCATCATCTGCTTCTTACCATTTAGTAACAGTGAAACACCCTATGATGGGGGGGGGGGGGGTTGAAGGTCTCCTCGGTTGACTTTGCCATTCAATATAGGGGCCAACAGTATTTTTTAAAATTTTTTTGCAGATTCAACTTCAAGATCGGAAAGTAATGAAACAGATTTTTGGAGTCAAATTAGAAACCCCTCACTTCGATTAATTTTGGCTCCAGCCCCCTTGGACTTGTGCACATATTTTTATAATATCTCATAGGTAATTTTATGTCAATAAAGTTTTGTAGACCCCATTTTTGCATTAAAATCAATATTTGGGCATATTTCAGCAAAAAACTGTTTTTTAAGAAAACCCCTTTTCTTTGAATAATTATAGCTCCAGCCCCCTTGGGGTCGCGAGTACCATGAAAAAGTCATCAGATAGGAATTTTTACGTAGAATAACTGAACGGGCCCCATTTTTGCTGTAGAAGCAAAATTCTGGTAGATATGGGCCAAAAACCTGTTTTGGGGGCAAAGATCCACAATTTAAGGGGGGTTCCACCCCCCGGACGCGACCGGACACCTCGGATTCGTGTTCGGGACACAAAAATGGACCAGTATACCAAAATTCAGCTTGCCGTCTAGATTTTCCCTATAGCCCTATTTTTTTCGCTAATTCTACTGGACTTTAATTCCAAATTTCTTTCATCTCTCAAACCTACACCACTGTAACTTATGAATAGCTTGTCTCAAACACAACCCACTTAACTGCACCTAAAAATACCTACTTATTTCAAGATGTATTTTCCGAAGAATGTGTGCATATTTGTGAAAATATGCAAGGTAGTAAAAATATGAGGACCGTTTTTCCAAACTGAGCTAACTTTTTTTTTGACGTTTTTGACCTTTTGACGGATTCGGGTAGTTGAAATACACTGCCACCAGATGGCATTAACAAAATTTCGCTACCTGTGTTACTTGTGTTGTTCTGTGACCAAAACCGTTCTGAAATGCGAAAATCATCGAAAATCGTTATAATTTCAGTACAGGGAATTGAAGTTTTTTTTTGTTTTTTTTGCTGGAAAGTGTTCTCCTCCATCCATACATGAGCGACTTAAAAAAAATCCGATACTTGTGCGAGGTGTGTGGCGCTCAGAGACAAAATATGCTTTTTCGTTTTTCCAAACTGAGCTAACTTCGTTATTTTTCATTTTCTTCCGATTCTCATGGCGCCACACTCGAAAATTTTGAAATTCTACCTAGGCCACATGATGTCGAAAGGTAGCCTCCTTACATTAGTCTTTTTATCAGCTTCAAAAAATTATTTCTCTTTTCTATGGACAGTTTTTTGTGTTTCCTGAAAAATCACTTTTTGCAAGTTAGCTCAGTTTGGAAAAACGGTCCTCATATGAAATGAAAAACTGAAAAAGGGTACCCCCGGATAAGATAGGCGAATCGGCCTAAGAGCTACTTTTTGAAATTGACCCCCGGACATTATTAGGGACCCCAAAAAATGATTTTAGGAAATTTTTTCAACTCCTCAACTCACCCCCCTTTACCCCCACCCCCCAAAATAGCGAATTTTCGTCAAAAAATCATATCTCCGAACCTAATGGACCAAAAATTCTGAAATTTATGTGGTGTATACAGGGAGTGGTGACCAATATTTGAGAATTTTTTCAGATTTTTTTTGCACTGCCTTCTAGCCAAAATTCCACTTTGAAACTTTAAAATCGCCATAACTCTGAAACTAAAAAACATACATTTTTTCTTTTTGGCACAAATATAGTCCTACCATGGTACAATATAATGATATTTTTTTCAGATTTTTCGAGTTGGTAGAACAGACCTAAAAATGCGATTTACTGTTCAAACCCACCAATTTCGCCATTCACGCAACGAAAAATTCTGAAATTATTTATGTGGTGTATACGGGAAGTGGTGACCAATTTTTTAAAAAATTTTCCGAATTTTTTTTTGCAGTGCATTCTAGCCAAAACCCCACCCTCAAACTTTGAAAATTGCTCGAATTCCAAAATTAACAGGCAAACATTTGTTCTACTTTTTGAAACTGACCATCGGACATAATTAAGAACACCAAAAAAGTCTTGGGTGCATCTCCCACCTTTCACTTCACCCCCCCCCCCCCCCGAATTCCGGATTTCGTCTAAAAATCCCATCTTGATACCTAATGAACCAAAATTTTGAAATTTTTCTATGGTGTATAATGTATATGAGGAATGGTAACCAACCATAGTTTGAGAATTTTTTCGGCCTTTTTTGCGCTGCGTTTCAGCCAAAACCTCATTTAATGACTTTATAACTGCTCTACTTTCAAAACTAAAAAACATACCTACCTTTAATTTTCGCTCCTTTCCGGAATTTCATACTCTGAAACCTTAAAATTGAGTGAAAATCCACCCGAAATCCCAAAAATTCATAATGGTCAAATGAAAAATGTAGTTAATAGCCAATACAAGCGAATAAAACTCTCATTTTTATCAGTATCGCACCGCTAATTTTCATAGCTCGCATTTTGAAAACTTGGTTTTGCATATACCTAAGGTCGGTTTGGTTCACCGTGGTCACATTGCCTAATTTTAATTTTTCAGATTCTCATCTTGGGAAAAACAGACGAAAAAAATGCACTTTTCTGTTCAAAAATAACCATTTCGTTACTCATACAAACGAAAATGCATACCGTGCAGGTTCAGGAAAGTATCTTAAGTCGGAAAACATAGGTTCTTAATTTTTCGCTAGAGCCAAAAATATGAAAAATGGGCGATTAATTCTCTTTTTTTTTGCATTATTAAGCAGTTCAGACCTCTATGATGCTTTAAACATGTTTTTCTCGTTTTTTTGTTTGTTTTTTTTGAAAGTCATGATTTTCTCATTTTCAAATACTTACCTCTATCTCACCGAAAAATTGACCTAGGATGCTCACACAAGTCTTAAAGTGTACCTCATAGCCTTCCCTCTCATTTAGTCAAAAAACTCATTTTTGAAAAATCCGACTTTAAGTACCTTTTCCCCGCGCCATACCTACACAAATTTTAATATTTATATGGTGAAAACAGAGGAGGTAACAAACTATTGAAAATGTTTTCAATGTTTTTTGTAGTGTATTCCAGCCGAAAAACCAAAAAACGCTGGCCTTTTAAACTTTGAATTTCTCCAGATATACATTCGTTCTTTTTAGTTGTTGTTTAAGAGTGTGTTTTTGGCAAGAATGCATTGCAAAAAACATCTGAAAGAATTCTCAAAAGTTTGTTCCTCTCTCTGTGTCCCTGTTCAAAGGGTGAATTTTGACTCAATTTTAAGGCTTCAGATTATAAAATTCCGGGAAGAAGCTGAATTGAAATTTTGACACCTAATGTCGATTGTCTGACACGGTCACATATTGTCCCAGCTAAACCATATTTGCACAAAAAAAAAAAAAGTTGATATGTATTTTAGTTTTGAAAGTAGAGCAGTTACAAAGTCATTAAGTGAGGTTTTGGCTAAAACGCAGCGCAAAAAAGGCCGAAAAAATTCTTAAACTATGGTTGGTTACCATTCCTCATATACATTATACACCATAGAAAAATTTCAAAATTTTGGTTCATTAGGTACCAAGATGGGATTTTTAGACGAAATCCGGAATTCGGGGGGGGGGGGGTGAAGTGAAAGGTGGGAGATGCACCCAAGACTTTTTTGGTGTTCTTAATTATGTCCGATGGTCAGTTTCAAAAAGTAGAACAAATGTTTGCCTGTTAATTTTGGAATTCGAGCAATTTTCAAAGTTTGAGGGTGGGGTTTTGGCTAGAATGCACTGCAAAAAAAAATTCGGAAAATTTTTTTAAAAATTGGTCACCACTTCCCGTATACACCACATAAATAATTTCAGAATTTTTCGTTGCGTGAATGGCGAAATTGGTGGGTTTGAACAGTAAATCGCATTTTTAGGTCTGTTCTACCAACTCGAAAAATCTGAAAAAAATATCATTATATTGTACCATGGTAGGACTATATTTGTGCCAAAAAGAAAAAATGTATGTTTTTTAGTTTCAGAGTTATGGCGATTTTAAAGTTTCAAAGTGGAATTTTGGCTAGAAGGCAGTGCAAAAAAAATCTGAAAAAATTCTCAAATATTGGTCACCACTCCCTGTATACACCACATAAATTTCAGAATTTTTGGTCCATTAGGTTCGGAGATATGATTTTTTGACGAAAATTCGCTATTTTGGGGGGTGGGGGTAAAGGGGGGTGAGTTGAGGAGTTGAAAAAATTTCCTAAAATCATTTTTTGGGGTCCCTAATAATGTCCGGGGGTCAATTTCAAAAAGTAGCTCTTAGGCCGATTCGCCTATCTTATCCGGGGGTACCCTTTTCACCCCTTTCACGTCGGACACTTTTTTCCACCCATCGTACTTTTCAAAATCCGAATTCATCCCATAATAGTGCAAACACTTGGAATAAATACCTAATCGTGAAATCGAAACCATTGTAAAATGTAGCACAATCGATTAAATTTTTACAATAAAATCATTCAAAGTAGAAGTAAATATTCTAAAAAAGTAATATTAATTTTTACAGTTCATTAAAACGACTTCCACAATACTCAGATCATCTATCAATTCAGAACTGAGGGAACAACTTGGCCATTACTAACTGGGAAATTTCATAGTAAACAAAAATTTCGGGTGAAAATATTTATGAAAACGCTGACCAATGGAGAATTTTGTATGTACGTCCGGCAATCCTTCAGTACCAACTGAGAATACCATCATTTTGTGCACAAAATGCAAAAAAAACATCTGTGTACCTGGTCCATCTAACAAATCAACAAGGGAACTTATGATGATATCAGAAAACTGTTGCCACCTTTACCATGCCAGTTGTCTTGATGCCATGCTTGAAGAACAGAGAAAAAAGAGTGCTCCAAGGAGCCTGCAAGGGGTGAACATTATAAATTGCGTCTTCCCAGCATGCCAAACTCAGACAAATATTCAAGCCTTCGCACCCATTAAACCTCTCATTGATACTCCTGAAACTGACGAAAACTTGATTGATGACCTAGAAAATATTGTAACTAAACTACAGGATGATAAACGAGCCATTGAAGAGAAATACAAGAAACTATTAGAATATGTGAAAACTATTGAACCAAGTTCTGAGCAGACTAAACCAAGTATGCCTAGTACTAGCAAATCATTGATACACTCTTCGATTGAGGAGACAGATGTACCACTAGATTCCATATTACAACCTCCTCCACCGCCACCATTTGATCTCGATAGTGACAAAAGCGACGAGGACACATCACTCAATGAACCTGATGATGAACAGCCTATCCATGAGCCATATATGGGCATCTTCAAGCCAACAGGAGCATGCCCCAGGCGAATGACCCAAACAACCTATGAAAATGAATTCTTTTACTTCTTTAGTGAGTTCTTAGTGATAGGAGATGGCTATGTGTATAATGCAATAAGGGAAGCAACAAATCATTGCCATTATAAGAATACTTTGCTGAAATCAAGACTGTATAGCCCTCAATTTTGGATTGCTCAGCTTGCAAAGACTATATCTAAACTTCCAGCTCTACCACTAAAAATCATGCTTGCAGTTGGAGGGGCAGATACAAGAGAAAAGAGTGCATCTCTGGATACAATAGTAACTGAATTCAAAAGATTACTTTATCTCATCTATGAGAAAGGTACTAGAACAATTATTACTGTTCCAACTATTCCATATACCAGAGAATTACCCATTAGAAAACAGTTCAATGAGATTCTAGCAAACAAGAACATCGTCAATTTGGATTGGACTTATGAGCACGCTGCCGGAGTCATCAAAGTTCGACAAATACATAATACAGAAGTACGAAAAACGTTTATTAAACTCTCCCATCAGGATTCACGGCATGTTAAGATTTACCTTGCAGACTTTGCAGCATCGATTGTAGCAAGAGAGAAAGAACTTACCAAGCAGTAAAAACCTTTTTTGAAGAGCATGCAGAGAGGATTTTTTGTGTTGTGAAATAAGAATATAATATAAAGCTATTAATGATATAGCATATATTTTTTTCATAGCTTGTCGAATCATTTTTTTAAATATTAAATATTTTATGTAATGTGAAATTTTGAAAGATGTTTAAATTTTTTTCAAGCTTTACCAAAAAATAGGTCAATGCACCGATATGAACAGTAATAGGTACCTATTACCTAACTACCTATACATGTTTCATTCATTTTGCATGTTCCATGTTCCAATTTTATTATTTTAGGTTCGTCTTTTGTATAATTTAGCGTTCATAAGTTTAACATCATTTTATGTATTTAGTTACATTCTTTTGTAATTTTAGCTTATTCATCTTGATTGTCTTGTTTGCTAGGGCTAGAAAATATGCTACCACAACACATGAGTGGAGATTCACAGACCTTAATAGTGGATCTTGTGAATTTGGTTAACCTCGCCACATTCATGGAGCTTTATAAAACTTTATATTTTTTTACCCTGATGCTAATCAGCCATTTTGTGCTTTAGAATTGTCCAAATCAGAGACCGGAAGCCGAAAGACAAAGTTTAGGCTCTTGGTTTTTAGCTTGTGATTGGAACTATAAAACTTGGGCTTTAAGCTTTTGAAATTATATGGCTGTTAGACTTAGAGCTGGCTTTTGGCTGACCTAAAATACGGTTTTTTCCGACTTTCAGCTTTTGGCTTTTATTTATGTAAATTTCAATCATTTTTCAATTTTTCATCTAGAATTTGAATTTTTTATCTAAGATTTGAAGTCAGAAGCTCTAAAAAAAAAAAAAAAAAAAAAAAAGTAAAAAATGAAAAGAATATCAGTCAATTTTACAAGGTCTATGAATTGGAGGGAAAAATCAAAAAATCAAAAAATTTCACTAAAAAAATGAAAGTATTCATTATTTTTCGACATAAAACAAAATCAAATTTTATCCAGTTCAATATCAATACCCAGAACCATTAATTTCAGTTTTCAAAAAAAAAGCTGTAAAAAGCCGAAAACATTGAGCTTTTGGCTGTCGAATTACCATAAAGCTGAGCTGGCTTTCAACTTTTTGAAAGCCTCAAATTATCGGCTTAATCGGTTTTTCAGCTTTCGGCTTTCAGCTGGCTTTTAGTCCCTGCTCCCTGGTCCAAATGCTGAAATGTATTCCACAATGTTGTGTGAGAGTTCAATTGCCCAAACTCTTACATAACATCATGGAATGAGTTTCAGTATTTCAGTGATTCTAAAGTACAATACAAAATGGCTGGCCAGCGTACCCCTTTTTATAGCGCCCAACCTGATTGTACTCAGTGACCATCTCGCACATTTGAGTTTAAAGAGGTAGGGTGCTGCATATTTTTTGGACAATTTTCAATGTTGAGTGGTGCATATGGTACAACTGTGTTCCGCTGAAAGGGGCATATATACACCATTGAATATGACCCATATTTTTTCTGGCACAAAGGTGGCAACCCTGCAAGCTAGCAGAACTCGGGCCCTTCCATCCAACATGGTACTACATGAATTGGTTTCATTTTAGGTGGTGCATTTGGCATAACTATGTTCAATTGTTCAGCGCAGAGGGGTATATGTAAGGTTGAATATGACTCTTGTCACTTTTGTGGCAAGAGGGTGGTAACAATGCAAGCTAGAAGAGTTCAGGATTTTCCATCCAACATCATTCCTGTATGCTATGCTGGTAGATTAATCAGTTTTATTGGTTTATGTTTTGTATACTTATGGCATAACTACCCATATTTAGCTTGAAGGGGCATATGTGAAGAGAAATATGGCCCCGTTGCTCTTCTGCCACAAGGGTGGCAACTATGCAAGTTGGGAGAACTCGCAGGTTCTTCTATCCAACATCTCATATGCTGATATTGCTGATGAATTTAGTTTTATTGGATTATGTTTCATGTTGGGTCGTGCATTATGGCTTTATGGCATAACTATGTTCAACTCATAGGGGCATATGTGGTGCAGAATATGGCCCCATGACTCTTCTGGCACCATATTGGATGATACTTGTGGAATAACCATGTTCATCTTGAAGGGGCATATGTTTCGTCAAATATGGCCCTGTCATTCTTCCGGCACTTGTGGAATAACTATATTCATCTTGAAGGGGCATATGTGCGTGAAATATGGCCCTGTCATTCTTCCGGCACTGCAAGCTAGCAGAGTTCAGTTTAAGCATGGAAGATGAATCAGTTTTATTAAATTTTGTGGAATACGTTTTCATAATAAATCCAGGCCTGTCATGTCAGATATGCAACCAGCTATGTGTAGTGGTAGCATATCTATTAGGGACTGGGTAACTTGAGTACCCATTTGAACTGAGAAAGTAAAATAATTTTGGACCTAGATCATTGAAATCCCAATAATGGCTAAAATAGTGAGGCGAGCTATTGATATAAATAAAAGATTTTTGAAGTTCGAAAATCAAAAAAAATGGTGCTGGAAAAACATATTTTGAATCCAGAAATGAAAAAAATTATCATTTCTTTTTTCAAGTCAATTTGGAAATGCGATAATACGAAGTAGATAAGGTATCAAGTTGCCAAGTCTTTTAACAGCACCATCCCACTTGCTGAGATTATGTCTTGTAAACTCCAAATCCACAAAATTTGACTGAAAATCCAAGTACATGATCATTTGAAAAATATTGCCGGTACAATTACAACCCATACCTATTAAGCTGCCATCATAAATAAACTACAAGTAGACAGGATCTCGTTAAAATCAAACGGTCAAGTGCTGCGACGCTGCCCATAGTTGAAAAAATTGTTGTAAACTTATGCGGTGGCGATGGCGGCGATAAAATTTGAGAAAATTTTTCACTGCTTCATAAAAGCGTTACGTTTATAAAGGGGCCCAGCCGGCCAGAGCTGAGCAGGGTTCGGGGTACGAAGATGAATCGTAAAATGTACATGGCCACTGACATTCTTCGAACACTACGTCAATAATAATGAAATTGCCAGAAGCGTTATAAGCTCGTGGTAACGTCACCGACGTATTGGCTTGATCGTACCGAATCTTGTTTCGCGAACGTCCTCGCACTTTGAATAATTTATTATCGTAGCCGTGCCTCTTGCCTCGGCCATAGCTCGTATATTCTTTAACACGCTCACGATAACTATTACACCTGAGTCTAACCCGTTTGTCGGTATAAATACACGATATAGGAACTTTTTCCCATGTAGAGTCATTTTTCGTTTTTTTTCCCCTGTCCTGTGAACTATTCGAATGACGAAGCCGAAACGAGCGACGAAAAACGAAACGAGAATTTCTTATCTGTCGCGGTCGTGAAAGTTTCAGTTTTGTCGTAAGTTGAATTTCCGATTCTGGAATCAAGCCGGCGACGTCTCATTTTTAATTAATATTTTCAACAAGGCTGGTACAGTCGCACTGGTGGCGCTGATTTGTGGGCTGTTTTCGATTTGAATTTCTTTTCTGTGCGCCTACCTATGACGGATCGAGCTCCACCTGCACAGCCTACGTTTACTTTTTTGCTGTCGTGTCGTTACGTTTACCGCCGAAATGTCACGTTTTATACGTCGACATTTCAAAATGATACCCAGCTCCCTGGAGCTTGCCGTATCTTGGTGGGTATATCTGAGGTAATTGTAAATGTGTCAACGTTTTTTACCCCTCTGTAAATGAAAATTATCACGTTTTTGTCGCGGTTACCTCTATATTCGAGATAGGTATACACTATCTATTTGATAAGAATGTTAGCTAGGTATCTGTGGTAGGTAAGGTGTTATGAAAGCTACTCTATGTAGTTGTCGAAGCTCTACCCGCGAGCGAAGCTTTCCAATAAATTACTTTCATTACATTATATTCGTATAGCGTTCAATTTTCTTATTCTGCGACGAGGAGAAAAATAAGTATGAGAGATGTGTAGGTATGTATCTTGTCTGATGGAGCGAACCTTGTGAACAACTCGTTACATTATACGAGCAATGAATGAAAGCTTAGACAGCACGATACAGATACGACTTGTTCTGGTCGTACAATTTATACTGACCCATTGACATGGTAAAGTAAATTCACTGTCATTGATTACCTGTGCAGTTGGTTGGTGAGAACTGATAGTGAAGAAACGACCATAGTTGATGACAATTTCTGTGTGAGTCACTATTGGAGGGTTTGTGTTGAATGAGATGAGTAATGGAGGAGGAGGGAACGAGAATTTTGGGAGAGGTGATGAATATTTGAAAGAAACTTGCTAAATTGTTGGGTGGATGTTTTTTTTAAAAGGTTGCATGAAGGTGTGTAAGATTGTGGCAAAAATAAAAATTCTCCGATTTTTTGTATCGAATTCATTTTGAAGAGTTGCAACTTAAGAATTAGATGGAATTAAAAATGAACCAGTATTTCGAAGAAAATTAATGAGGTAGTTTGAATGATAGTCCCTTTCAGAAAAAAAAACTGAACTCTCTAGTTTGAAATGAAATGAAGCAGAGGAATCAAAAAATGGGATTATTTTTGAAAATTAATCAAATTTTGCCGCACTTTTGAGAAATACCACCTGTTGGAAGTCTCGATCACCCCTTCCCCGTAAAGAGTTGAGTTTCAAGTTTCTTCGCTTCCTTGAGCCATTTACTCAAAATTATCTGCCAGAAGGTTGAAAATTTGCAGAAAGTTTGAAAAATTTTTGATTTTTACTAATTTTAAATTGTTCACTCAAATGTGTCAAAATAAAGTCAGAAAATTTCCTGGGTTACCTGAAGTAATTTTGATGAAATTTATCGAATAAATTTCTTTACTGTGTTGCCAGCAGCAATTTGATTTGCATATTCTTCAAAAATTTCTGTTGGCAACATTGCTACGAGAAATTTTCAGAATAATATAGGTACTTACCTAATTATTTAATTTAATTGCTTAAAAAAAATCGACTCATATTTTCAAATCACTGGATGAACGAATTGAATTTTTTGAAAACTAAGCACTTACCAGTAAATCGAAATGTAAATGACAGCACTGTAATGAAAATTCTATGGTCTCGTTGAGTTGAAGTAGTTGTTTTATCGATGTAAATTTTTTCTTCTTTTTTTACTGAAAAATAATTTTTCTATAAAATAAAATATTAGGGTCAACTTTTAGGATAGGTATATCAAATAGGTTGATAATGTATTAGTACTCAGCATAGTAGGTATTTATATGTAATTGAAATAAATTCATGATCATTCATTTTTATAGATTATTCTTATTAGAAATAATTTTTTGTCTACCAAATATGTGCGAAAAATTTTTTAGTCCAATGTACTCAATATTAGTTTTCATAATTTGTACTTTTTTAATGTTGATTTCTATTTCATTTGCTTAAGTAAGAATTTTTTGTCTTTATTTTTATTAATAGCAAAAGTTCATAACGATTTTTGCCTAAGTAAATACAAGATATTTGATAGTGACGATTTGGGCCTACCTGAAGTAAATATATTTCCAATTGCGAATTTTCCATTAAAATAAAGTTGAAATTGTGTTGTGCGATTTGCTCAGATTACTATGAACTATGATTCTCTTGAAATCGTCTCAATGCAATGAGCTTATTTCAAGCCAAAAATTTTGTTGCATTTTTTCGGAAATGTTTTGAAAATTGGTCATTTTTGGGCAGGTTATGACCAAAAAATCCATCAAATTCGCCATAAAAAGTTTGATCGTGCATAAATTGACCAAAAAAAAAATTGAGTAAATTAAAGTGGACCAAAACAGTTTCAAATGCGTTGTCGTCTTTCTCAAATTATCATATTCTAGAAAATTGGTCATTTTGGGTCGTGTTTTAAAAAATACAGATTATGACTGGCGAATTTTTTGCCAAAAAGTAGTGATTTTTGTTTGAAAAAAATTGTATCAAAAATGTTACTAAAGTAGCCATTTTAACTAGAGGGCTGTTTTTACGGAACAGCATCACGCCGAAAGTACTGCACGAATTTGAAAGGTGAATACACCATTAGAAAAAGCTCAAAGAGTAGGTGGTTTATGATGCAAAAAGTTTTTAAAAAGCTGCCTCCAAAGTGGTGGTTAATTTTATGGATAATAATTATCCATACATTTCACCACAAATGTGAAAGGTTTCAACATGTGGCAAATTTTGTGGATAGGAATTTTCCATCAAAATTACCGTTTGTGGAGTTCGGAGAAACCCATAAAACTGTGGTTAATTTTATGGATAATAATTATCCACGCATTTCACCACAAATGTAAAAGGTTTGAACATGTGGCAAATTTTGTGGATAGGAATTTTCCATCAAAATTACCGTTTGCAGAGTTTGGGGAAACCCATAAAACTGTGGTCAATTTTATGGATAATAATTATCCAATGCATTTCACCATAAATGTAAAAGGTTTCAACATGTTGCAAATTTTGTGGATAGGAATTATCCATCAAAGTTACCAATTCTAGAGTTTGGGGAAACCCATAAAACTGTGGTCAATTTTATGGATAATAATTATCCACGAATTTCACCACACATGTAAAAGGTTTCAACATGTGGCAAATCATATGGATAGGGATTTTCCATCAAAATTACCAATTCTAGAGTTTCAAAAATGGAAATTTTCACCTATGATGATGATTTTTTAAATCAAAATCACCACTTTTCTTAAAAATTTACCATTCACGCCAAAAAATTACCATTTTTACCGAAAAAATTACCACTTTTACCAACAATTACCATTTTATCATTTTTCCAAAAAATTACCATGTTTACGAAAAAATTATTATTTTGCAAAAAAAAAAAAAAAACACTATTTTTACCAAGATTTTCCATTTTTACCAAAAGCACAAATTGGGCATTTATACCCAAAATAACAATGCTTTTATGTGTTTCCGAAGTGGTGTGGTCTCTCATAAAAAAAAAAAAGTAAAAAGTGGTTAAGCTCAGAAACATTTTTCCACTCTTTTATCTCTTTGAGGAGAAAATTTCTAGAAAAATTAACTGTGAAAAACGCGATATTCAATGCCCTCAGTATTGAAATTGGTCTCTTTCACGCTGAAACTCGGGTTTTCTCAAAAAAAAAATTGAAAATTGTCATTTTTGGGCGATTGTCAAAGAATCCTTTAAATTTATACCAGTTTTTGAAAATTTGAGATTTGTTTATATTGTTTTCAAAATTTGATTCGAAAAATTTTCTGTTACGTGGAAAAGATCGGAATTGATGAAAATACAATGACACAATTTTTGCGTGTTTTTGACAAATGATTATTTCAGGCAGTGGTTAAAAAATCCATATAAATAATTTAATCGTTTTCCTTACGAATTTTGGACTCTCTTCCTTCTCCTTCCCTTCATTTCCCTTCCCTCTCTTCTTTCTAGTCCAGCTCGTGAATAAGACCACGTTAAATCCACATCAGGTAACAATACGTTCGACCGAACAAATAATTAACCGCAGGGTAGCACTTAAAAAAAGAATAATAATTTTGGATTTTCTGAAAAGGGGCCGGCCTTTGGAAATAAATTAATAAACCGTTCGAATTTCCTTAATTTATTTCGGTATCTCCGTCTTGGAAATTATTCCTCATTAGCTGATTAAATTTTTCAATTGCTCATCACAGGTCACATTGAAGCCCTCTACACCCTATTTTCTCCCTTCCATCATTCTCCACTCTCGATAATACTTCCATACGTATGTAAGTTAGGTAGGTACCTTACAAACCGTCGATATAAATTAAATTAGTGCTTCTGTACACACGAGTTAAAATAACTTTCGTTGACTTTGGCTTTCGTTTCCTTTTGGCGAGGAATTATATTTTCAAAGGTTGAAAGTGATAGGTGTAGGTATATGGTTTTTATTATATAGGTACTTACTTAGAATATATGAAAGAAAAAGCTCACACATGGCAAGTCGAGTTAAACAGGTAAAAATAAATTGACTGCGGAGTCGACTTCAAAGTAGTATTTTCTCTCTGTTTACGTATTAAGGCGTGTCTAGTAGGTATTTGACGCTTCCATAAGGCAGGCAAAGTTTTTTAACCCCGTTTGCATTATATACCTATGCGAATACGTATTTAGATATTGTAACGTATATGTAGGTAAAGAGAACGAGTCGGTATCGTTGCTATATTTATACCTACACATAGCTACCGCGATGCTTCGTATAAATTTATAAGTACGGTATGGAAAATTCTTCGCCAAGGTTTTTCATTACGATAAGTAACAAAACACGGAGCCCCTGCGTCTCGTATCCCAAGCCCTATAAAATTTTCGCGCTGTCAAGGATAAGATAGCGGCATCAGCACAGGAAATGGGTCGGGATGGGGTAGGCGGAGTGTGAAATCTTACGCTTTTACCGTATATCTATAAAAGAATGCGGGCGGATATTTTGTATTTTGGCGGTACCTAGTTTATTTATTAAACCAATAATGACAAGCGTTATAGCTGTCATATTGCCAAAACATCGATATATCTCTAAACACACCGATGCGTCAAACAAAAGTCGTATGTGAGAGATTCGAGTTTACGTAGCTCGACTTCGAAGCGAGCTGTTTTATCGTCGTGCTCGATAAAGATTCGCAAAGGCGAGGTTTCAAATTGTAATCCATCATCATCAACGATAAAATCTGGTCCACTAGTCGAAATTTTAAATACCTTTTTGAACGCGGCGAGTTGTTGAAGAGTAACTTTTGACGTGTTCGAATACCTTAAGAAGTGAAATTTCGTTAGTTGGCGAATAGGATAAATACGTAGAATGGTTGAATTTATTGTGCTAATAAAACACTCCGCAGAAAGACTTCATGTCGCGTGCTTTTTGTATTCGTGTTGTAAATTTATGTTCGGTAATGTATTCTAGCGTAATTTTTTTCCCTCTGAGAGGGGTCTGGGTGGTTCATAAATCATGTTAGAAATACGTACCGTGAAATTTTTAGCTTTTTTTGGTGTGTTAAAATATAGTCGATTTTTTTTAGTCCGAATTATAGCATATGGAGGTAGGAGTGGGGATGTGGGGTTATTTTCATGTGTTGCTCGGTTTCCTATTTTGAGGGAAGATAGCACGAACCTCGTTTGTAGGAGGGGAAGAGATGGAGGAAATCCATTTGTGTGGAGAAAAAGTTACTGCTGATGAGTTTTTGAGGGGTTGTTTTTCTAAAAATGCCAGTATTGGGTGAAAATCATGTGAAAAATGATTCGAATCTCGAATTACGAATCATTTCCTTTTTTGACGATTTGAATTTTTTCGAATCTCGAATTTTCCAAATGAGCCAAAATATTGATTTCAGTGGCGTTGATAATATGGGGAGCCCTGCTTCTCCCCCCCCCCTTCGTTTCAACGTTTCTTCAGAAATTAATATTTTATTCGGACTGCATTTGTGATCTTGAAACCGTATTTTTTTTGGACATTGATAACACAGGTCGACACGATTTTTGTGTTTGGGTTCCGATGGCGAAATTTAGGTTGCTTTATATAACTGATGAAGGGAAAAATGATTTTTTTTGACGAAAGTTTGCCAGTTGGGGACCCAAAAATCGGTTTTTCGGGGACATGTCCGAACATTGGGAAAAAAATTAAAATTTTTTTTCCAATGTTCGGGCTTTTTGCCCTGGAAAAATCAGTTTTTTTGGCCCCCTCACCCCCCCTCCCCCCAGCATACTTTGGAAGTCAGGATTGAGCAAGGTGATGTATTTTGATGTTTAGAATCAGAATTTTCTGCAAATAAATTTTACTTACGCATTGCTGAAAAATCAGTTAAAATTCACTGAAGAGTGAGCAAAATATCAGAAATTTGCTCAATTCAGTGAAATAGAGAATTTCACCGATGTTTCCTGTGCTGCAATTCGTTTTATTTTTTTTTTGTTCAGTAATCTTTAATTCAGAATTAGAGAGTATTTTTGAAATTTATGAAATTGGATAGGTTTTGAGGGGGGAAAATTTAAAAAAAGAAAAAAACTGAAAAAAATCAATATTTAAATAAAAAGCTGTGAATTTTTTCCCTAATTGTCTTATCTCTGAATTAGGTAACAAGGTAAGTAACTAAACTACCATTATTTGAACATATTCATGATTTTAAGGTTTTTACCGTAAAGAAAATAATCAATTAATTTTCTTGAAAAATATTCCAAGCTTTTTTTAGTTGTTTCAACAGAGAACTCGAAAAAAAAAAACTCATAAAACATTCATATCGAAGACTAAACATTGACAATAGCTGAAAGTTTTTAGAGTTTTTTAATTTTGAGATGTAAAATTTGAAAAAAAAAAAAAGAAACACGACGGAAGAGCCCAATAATTGAAAAAATTTGAAACCACAAATCATCCAAATTTCCGAATCATGACTTTACCACTCATTAAGAATTTTATTTGAATTTTTTTCGAATCCTTTTTCTTTCCGAGTACCTACTGGAAAATGATTCGAATAGGTAATATTCGCCGAATTGAAAAATATTGATTCTATTCCAGTCCAATACTGAAAAATGAATTAGGTAGTGTTATTGTTTATTTTCCTGAAGGTGAGACTATCACGTGTTTCAACTTGGGAGAGAGGATGAAAATATTTTCATTTCTTTTTTTCTTGCATAAAAAGTGACTAAAAAGGTACTTACTCGAACAAAATGAGAAAAAAAATCCAGCCTCCAGCCTTGTGTAAAAAATATGAGTTTGAAATTTTCAAAAACATTTATCATGCTTATTTTTAAAAGATTTTGTTTTGGAAATTTATCGGTTTCAAAATTTGGATCAGTTAAAGAAAGTTGGGCTTTGTGATGCCTTTTTGAATTTTTTAGAATTTTATAAATGGTCGAGAGTCTTGCTGTATTTTTAGAATTTCATCATGGTTTGTTCATATTACAACCTTTGAAAAATTACATAAATTTTGGAAGTCGATGTTTGGAATTTTGTAAAGTAAAGAGGATTTTTCGAAGCTCTATTTTTTTTTTTTTTTTTTTTTTTCAACAATACCTAAATGAAATTTTTCAGCGATATTTTTTTGTTTTTTCCAAACAAAACTTTTCCTAAAAAAAATCAGTTGATTTTGTATCTCTTTTTTTCTAATATTATAGATTTTTTTCTGAAAAAAAAAGCTTAAGCATTTGAGCTGTTAAGCGCAAAATTTTCGGCCATAAATATAGTACAAAAGTAAAAAATCTTAAAGGTGCGGAGACTTTGTTGAAAAAATTCACAAAGATAAGAGATGACCTTAGTTCATTGTGCAAAATTTCAGACCGAATATGTTTACTTCCTCTACAATTTTTCTCGAATTATATGCTTCGATACGAAACATTTGAAAATAGATAACACGTGATAATTGCTCCATGCATACGTATTACGTAGTACACGTACCTAACTACCTACTACCTACTTACATAAAAATATATAAAACTTGTTCTCCAAATATTACATGCGTAAACATGGGTTCTTGCGTTGTATAAATATACGAGTTATATACACAATTCGAATCATACGTACTTGATCAGAAATGACTAATCAACAATTCCGAGTGTCAAATTACCCACATGTAGGTAGATTTGTAATTAAAAAATTTATATTATCATATGATGATATCGATGTGACTAATTTGAGATTTCCTCAATGCAAATTGTGACGTAAAAAATTAAATAGGTAGGTAGGAATTGATATGAAAATATTATTAAACGTATTCAAAGAGGTATAATATTTATTGATATGATAAGATTGATAAATATATCGAAGAAGGAAGATGATTAACAAATACATATAATCTTCACTCTGTAAGTGTGTTTTTCTGATAGACTTAGGATCTATTTAAAAATGTATTTTGATAAATTATTGCTGACTAGACCTACATTCGTGAATCTTTGCTTATTGATATTTTTTCTTCTTACATTATCAGGTAATTCAATAATCTTTTGATCTCTGAAATAATGCAATGTTGAATTATTTTTTGTTACAGATTTAAAAGCAGCACAAATGCAGTCGCTAATACAATACATACTGATCCGAGGAGATCTATTTCGAGAACTGAATTGGTCATCTGGTGCTGTAATTGCTCAAGCATGCCATGCCAGTACTGCTTGTATAGCAACCTACTTGAAACAAAACGATAATCATACCGTAGAATACATAGCAGACATGGAAAACATGCACAAAGTTGTGCTAGACGTAAGAAATTGGAAATTCTTTATCGGTTTACTGAAATTTAATTTTGTATGAAGAAAACAGATAAGGAAGTATATAGCTATGTATTTTTTTTTTTTTTTTTTTTTTTTACGATTATGAATTATCAATAGGTACCTAGTACATACTTACGTCATCTATCGTTAAAATAAATTGACCAAGTATTATTTTTAATTCTTAATTCGTGTGGATGTACAGGTCATTAACGAAAAAGAAATACTGAAGGTGTCTAAAGTTCTAACAGAGAATAACATCCTTCATACGATGTGGTACGAAAAACCTGAGAATATTCCTACCTGTATTGCTGTGAAACCGTATCCGAGAAATGATCTGAAGAAATATCTTCGAAAGTATAAGTTATTTAGTTATCCTATTCAAGCTTCTACATCGAAAGATTAAACGTTTCTCGAATGTTTCGTCGTCTTTATTATTTTTATTGTCGTAAATTTCGGTGTCACCGGTGTCTCGTGTGAGAACTTGTTTCTAATGGATTTCTAATGACTGTTCGTAATGTGGCTAATTTTGAACTACATCAGAAGTCGAGCCATTTTTATGTTCAATTTTATACTGGACAGAATGGATGGAAATATGGTGATACTGAGTGAATAATCGTGATGACAATGGGTATAGGTATTTTGTGAAATACGTAAATGTTGTGTCGATGAATCAGTTAAATATGTAAATCCCAGGAAAATTACGATTGGAATATTTATTTATAGTAATGCATCAGTGTTCTAATCTAATTCAGAACAATTATCGTCAATAAACCCTTAAATGCGTACATTGATACCTATGAGTTAAGATAGCAAAACAGAAATGAGTAATGATTAACGTCAGTGAAACTCATTTTGAACAGAATGATTAGATTAACAGATTAACTAATAGTTTCATTTCAATTTTCAGTTGAAACTAGATCATATTATAAAGATGGGAAAACAATTCAAAAATTGAAATTTGATAAATAACAATGTTGTGAGGTAAAATTTATTGTCGATTATAGATCAAAATTATTTTATTGTTGAAGAAACATATGTAATTGATTTGAAATTACAATTCTGTTAAATAAGAATCAATGTCGAATAATCGTTGGATAATTGAAATATTTCTTTGAAAACAACATTCATTTGAGAATTTTTTTATTCCAATTTCTAGAATACAAGTTTATGAGAAAAACTGTGGTGTTATTCATTTTGAATTTTTAAAAAAAATTATTATTATTATTATTATTTTACATTTATTTTAGTAAACAAAATCCTTCCAAATTTTCAAGGCCCGTGGTTTAAACACACATCAGAAAATTTTTAATTCTGCTCTGTAGACCTAAATCACATTTTGTGATTGATTAACAATCATTTATCGAAAAATGTACTTTTATTTTCAATTACAGAAGTGGAAACGTTGAACGATTCGTGCATATCCCATGGCATATCCTTACCCTCCTACAAAATTCCATTTTTGAGCAACGGTTATTTTCTAAAAATTATCATTTCAATTCAACATTCAACCAAGTAATTTAAAAAAATAAAATTAAAAAAATTAAAAATTGAAAAAAAAATTGCCAATTGGTGACTACGGATGACGTAATTGAAAATTCGTAACTTCGGATGACGTAACTGAAATTTCGACCAATTACAACGCTAGATTTTTCAATCTTCTATTTTGTAATGCTATGCAAAAAGTTAGATATAGAAAGCCCATTAAAAAAATTCAACTTTGTTTTATTTTCCTTCGACGTCAAAATAGAAACTTACGAAAGTTTTTCTCTTATTAATTATTAATTTAAATGATTTATTTTATTATTTTATAGTTCGTTTTGTGCAAGAACACATCTTATATAGCTCATTCATCTTCCGGTAAGTTCTCCTCTGCAAAATCTGTGTAAATCACTCATAATTAGCTACCGAAAAGTAACACCAATAATCCAACGTAAATTCTGGAAATTTGGATTAGAATGATAATTTCTCGTAGATAATGAAGCTTTATATCTTAAATAACTAATCCTTTTCTAACCAGTTTCTTTGCCAGTCTCCTTAAAATAATTTTTGATTGGTTTCGTTATCGTATTAGCGAATAACATACATAGCTGTCTTATCGGCTAGACATGTTTACTCAAGAATGTGTTTGAATTTTTATTAAATTGAATTCTGTTTGCTTCGTTTTCGACTATCATAACGTTTTTTCAATTACTACAGTGAATATTGAATGAAAATTTTTGATATGTTGCAGAAATCTAAAGGTATGCCACCGACTATTCAGGGTAGTGGCAGCGGAGATGCCGAAAAACGAAATGTTCGAAGTGGAGAACGAAGGTAAGATGGTAAATTGATCAAATGCGTGTTTCTTGATACTAAAATATATTCGAATTACAGATCGGATCTTGTAGTTAGACCGAAGTACTGTAATACCTTACCGGATATCCCTTTCGATGCGAAATTCCTGAAGTACCCGTTCGAAAATAATAGGTGAGTTGAAGGGTACGCAGCTACGTTGATTTTTTCGATAGATGAGTTCTATATTGGATGTGTTTTGTAGATTTATGGAGTATAAACCTACGTCGTTGGAGAGGAATTACAAATACGAAGTTTTGGCTGAATTAGATCTCGGTGTGTTTATCGATTTAATTACCCCTGATTTGTATACCGTCGATGGAAGCGAAGTACTAGATCCGGCCGATGAAAAATTACTCGAAGAAGATATCGTTCCGCATCAGGATTCTAAAAGGTGTGTTTTTATTGATTGATTATTTAAAAAGTAATTTTAGAGTTTGATGAATGTATGTTTACTATGTCTAGATCGAGGCATCATGCTCAGAGTGTATCGTGGCTTCGTCGTACCGAATATATATCCACAGAACAAACTAGATTTCAACCGACGAATATTGAAAAAGTCGAAGCCAAAGTTGGATTCAGTATTAAGAAGAATTTCAAAGTAATTGGAACTATTTTCGAATATGAAATGCATTTATTTTGATTACTGATTGGTCTCTTTTTTGATTAGGATAAAGTCTTGTGTATGGATCGGCAAGGACAAATCGATGCTATTGAGAAAACATTCAAAGAAGCCAACGACCCTATTACGAAGCATCACAGCAAACCGAATGTTCATGCTGTTGAAGTTTTACCAGTATATCCTGATTTCAAGGTGATTTTGAATATTATTCAATGACATATTATGTGAGCCTGGATATAGAATTCATCCTCGAGGATCGAGAATTTGTTTTTGAGTTGACACTAATTTTAGACCTTTCAGAAAGATTTAAATCAAGATGGAATCTCAACTCAAAATCGCATTTTTGATCCTATGAGTGGTTTCTCTATTCAGAATCAGATATTATTTTTGTAATTATATGAAAAATGTGTGCTCTTTTTCTAATTTATTTTTTGATTTTGGTTTAGTCCTGGAAATATCCATGCGCTCAAGTTATTTTCGATTCAGATCCAGCTCCGGTCGGTCGACCAGTTCCAGCCCAAATTGAAGAAATGTCTCAAGCTATGATTCGGTAAATTTCGACAATCTACTTTGAAATCTGTCTATTTTTCCTTTACTAATTATCGATTTTGAAATTTCTCAGTGGTGTACAAGACGAAAGCGGAGAACAATTCGTCGCCTACTTCTTGCCGACAGAATCGACGTTAGAAAAACGCCGTCAAGACGTTGCCGAAAGCAGACCGTACGAAGAAGAGTTCGAATACGAATACATGATGGCCAGAGAATACAATTGGACGGTGAAGAGTAAAGCTTCCAAAGGTTACGAAGAGAACTACTTCTTGGTTATTCGAAACGACGGAGCGTACTTCAACGAATTAGAAACCAGGTTAATAACGTTTTAAATACCACTTTTCGATTTCTTTCTAGTGTTTTCACGATTTTTTTTTCATTGCTTTATAGAGTACGTTTGAGCAAACGTCGACAGAAAATGGGTCAACCGCAGAATATTACTCGGCTAGTTGTCAAGCACCGACCACTCGATGAACGTGAATTTGATATGCATCGACTGAGAGAACAACAGTTGGAAGATCAGAATGTGAAATAGATTTTTGTTATTTTAAAATTATAATTTTGTTTCGTTGTATATATTTTATTTGATATTTTTACCAAATATAGAATCGGATAATTTTTTCTCTTTTTAAAATAATTTTCGGTTTTTGCGATTTGATGGTGAAATTGCATTATACGGAAGGGATTTTGAAAATACCTTCTTGCTCCTCTGTGAAAATATTCGATATCTAATTTTACAACAGAATTCTCATCTCAGCTCTCGAATAACTCAATTCTAATTGTCATTCACTCTCACTGTTCGAAAAAAGTAAAAACTGATCAAAAATTCACATACCTGACGTATCATGATTTTTGTTACGTTGTTGTCCAAATACCTACACCACGATGAGATAGGTATAGGTAAAAAAAAAATTAGAAACTTATCGAAAGTAACATTGTCGAATGTTTTTTTCCATGGTTCGAACGAACCGTTTAAAAACGTGTGTGACGATTGCCCGAGTGTTAAACGGATTCTGCGGATGTGTAGTAAACAATGTGTGTGATTTCATTTAAAATACCTATCACAATTCGGTGGCCAGCGATGTAAACAAGCCTAAGTGGGTTATTAGGGCACAGGTATAATTTAACGATGGTGATCTTAAACGATTTATACGTAGTGTAGTTAAATTGGCAACAAATTAACACCTTCGAATGGATTCTCGAGTGTTGGGAGTACTTAGGTGGACCTACGATGAAAGGAAACTTCGGCCAGCTGTTGGAAAAATAATTAGAGAAAAATAACGCACCGTTGAGAGTGAATTTTCATGTTAGATGATTTTTTTTTCGTGTCCTATATACTCGTGTATAAAATACGAAACGAACGATAATAGTAAAACGTGAAGGAGTGATGATTCTAATTCGTTTATAATGAATGAACGTTATTCTATGAAATTTATGATCTTTTTTTATATCATCATTGTCTTTTTGTAACGTCACGGGCATCATTCAAAATTATAAAAGATACAAAAACTCAGCGTACGGACTGTACATCGGAACCGGATTTCTTTTCAGGCCTACTCGTTCGTATATATAAGATGTGAAATTCAAAATATTATTATTTTATTCGTGTTACAAAGGTGAGAGCAGTTTGGCGAATTATTTTTAAGAGCAATGAATGCATTGCTTTTATTTATAGTAAGTATTTTTTTTAAATTGTGAAGTTGTTTTAAATAGGTACGCGTGATATTGTTTTTTTTTCTAAATCATTTTGGGTAATTTAGTTTTATCTGTTGAATTAGAAAAGTTCCAGGTAAGTGAGTAAAGTTTAAAGTTTCGTGGTCAATGGTGTTTTTTAAACGAGTTTTCTCCTCGAGTTTACATTATAAAGTGATTTTTTATGCTATGAAAAAGATTTTCCATTTCTGCGAGAATTATTTGGCTCATTAAAATTTCTTATTTGCATTTTCATTTAATGAATATAACTAAGTATTTTCTTTTGAATACTAAACAGATGTTTTTCATTTTCTCTAAACTTTTTCCCTTGCTTTTTCCCCAGAGTTAAAATGTAATTAGGAGGTTTTTTTTCAATGGTCGGCTGAAAAGTGAAGATTTTCCCCTTAATTTTTGTTTGACATTATAATTCGAGTATTTAGTCTGGATCGTGTTTCTATTAAAATTCATATTTTATGTAAAAAAAAAAAGTTTATGGATGGTTTTTCCAGTGATGGGAGTGCAAAGTTTTTTTTAAAGCCAACCAATGAGATGACCAGTTGGATAGGTTTTTAAAAAATTTGGTCGATAATTTTTAAAAAGCCTCAAGATTATTTTTTATTGGTCGTGTATTTTTCTGTGTAACATTTAGAATGATAAAAAATTCAAAATTTTGTAGTAAAATTGAAGAAAATTTACAAATTAAGTAAAGATGAATTTTTCAATTTAAAAAAATTACAAATTTTGCTAAAAAGAAAAAATTTTTGAATCATGGATAGGTATAAATGTATTTTATGAATTTTTTTTCGTCTAGTAAGTAGTAAGTACTACTTAGGCAGGTATAAATCTCAAAGTTTCGAAAATAATTTCATTTCAATGTCAGATATTTCAATTATTTTTTTTCAACTATCAATTATTTTTTTCGTCAATTTTTAAAGAATTATCTAGAAAAGCAATGATGGGTGAATTTTATATTTTCGTTAATTTTCGATATTCAGTCAAATATTTATTTTGGAGGCTGAAAAAAAAAACCTTTTTGGTAACTTTTGACATGTCTGTGACTTTTCGGTTTTTGTGAGAATATTAAAAACATATTTTAAAAAACTTTCTAATGATTGGCAGTCCTTTGACATTTTCCACCTTGTGTAGCTTCAAAAAACCTTTAGATTAAATCCTCGAAGGAGCAGAGCAAAAGTCAAGTAAAAGGAATAGTTGAGCTGAGCGTTAAAATTTTATTTTTTAATCAAAAATTCTTGAAAACGAAACCTACCTAATATTTTAAGTGAAAAAAAATCAAACTTTGACTCTTCTCTGAAGAAGAAATTCCAGGTGAATTTTTGTAATGATAAAAATCATTTTGTTGGGAGAATTTTTCAGTTGGTAGGTAGGTAGGTAGGTAGGTAGGTAGGTAGGCATAAAAATCTAAGAAACTGATCTCGAAAATTTTTAATAAAAAGATCGAGCAAAGGGCTTTCGAAAAAAAAACTATTTTCAGCGCCTAATTAGGTACCTACTGTTTTTGCTAAAAATAAAATTTTGACAATCCAATTTCAAATTTTTCGATTCCTGCGATTCTATTTTTCCCAGAACTGTATCCAATTTGAAAATTTTTCCAATGGTGAAAATTTTTTAAATTGTGTTTAATGAAATTTTGAAAAACATTAGAAAAAGTAAAGAAATTTACAGGAGGAAAAATTGTAAAAAATATTTTAAATAAGAAAAGTTTGATTAAATTTTCAATAAAAAAATTTTTAGTTGAAAAACATCTTCGAGTTGAAAGAAATTGTTAAAAATATAACATTAGTAAAATCGGAAAAGGTTTTCGTGAAAATTTGAATTAAAACAAGTTGGAATAATTCTAAATTTAGATACAATTTTTTTTAAAAACAAAATCTAAAATTAAGTACCTAAGTAATAAAATTGAAAAAATTTCTCGATCGTCGAAATTACGGCAGAAAAAATTAAGAGCAAATGAAAAACTAAAAAAAGCAATCAAGGTAATTTTTCTAAGTAAGCACATGAAGTTGATAATTCGAATAAATCAAAAATAATTCAAATTGATAAAAATTTGGGAAATTTTTAAGAACTGAAAAAATTAAGCTCAAGTACAAACTTTCCTTGATATTTTGTGATGTATTATTTTAAAAAATTACGAGTGAAATTAATAATACTTAGATATAAAATGAAAAAATCAATTTAAAAAACTCAAAAAAAAATAATTGAATACCAACGCCATTTTTAAAAAAATCGTACAAGTAAGTACTCGTAACTCGAAATTCGGATGGAAAATTTCATGAAAATTTTAAATCAAATTCAAAGATACACAAATCTGACGGGCTCAAATACCAAAACTGAGTGAAAATTTGAACTTAACATTCTCAGGTCAAAAACATCATGAGGGATACGTCTTGCGAATATTTGAGGGTACCTATAAGAGTAGCTAAGGAAAGGTGGGAAAAGCAGCTCGAGAAATTGAATACAGCACTTTCAAAACTATATCGAACCGTCCATTTGTTAAAATTAAGATTTATTTATCAATTTATGTAGGTGATTGAAATTTTTAGCTTTCTCAAGATTTTATTTCAAATGAAGTAGGGAAGAGGAAGAGTAAGAAGGGTAAGATGATACTATTTTTATAGTTACCCAGGGTGAGAATGACTCATGAAAAACTGTAATTCTAGTTATATTTTTCGTAATCTGAAAAATTATCCACACAAATTCAACCCAAAAAAATGGAAAAGATCCTTATGGTTGAAATAAAAAATTTAAAATTTAGTAAGCAGAGCTCAATAGTGAGTTTTTATGAAATAAAATATCAGATTTTTTTAAATTATGGAACCTCAAAAATCGAATTAAGTTCAAATTTTGTAACTTTTTTTTCGCATCCCCCCCCCTTTGGACCAAATAATTTTTTTTAAAAAATTCTAGAGGAAAATGAGAAATTTTCAAAATTTGATGTATTTTTACCAAGTTTTCTCGCACTCTTCTTGAAAATAAGCTGGAAAGTGGAAACCTTTCTTTCCCTACCGCAATTTTTTTCAAATTTTTCAAGCCTCCAAATTTTTACGATTTTTTAAAAAAATCTATTGAAAAACACCTTCACTTATCACATCTAGGGTACATCAAGTTTTCATGCAGAATTGCAATTTATGTGAGAATTCTTCGCCTTCGAACAAATGATATGCAACTCAATCAACTACCAACTCGATCATCCATCTTCGCATCGATTTAATTGAAATTATGCAAAAGTTAAAATTACATGTGCAAATTTATACGATATTTTTTCAGAATCCAGAGACAACTACACCAGCTCGAAGTTATAATCAAATTAAAATTAAAATTTAAATGTAAATAATCTCGATTATAATTTTCCAATAAATAATTCTCCACATTTGACGTCTTATTCCAACATGTACCTGTTTTTCTCAGAAAAATCTTCTAACCAGCTACCCCACTAATTACTCATCTTATTTTTCACAGATTTCCTCAATGATAATAAAATGTAGCTCAACATTACCAACCGCTCAATTAGCGCCGCAGGCTCGATACAATCAAAACCTCATCCCCGGCCAGCCCAGTTACTACCATCGAGCCCTCGTCGACGCAGATATTGATCCGTTGATTGCCGCCTTGATCGTCGAATCAATGCATCCCCATCCTCCCGATGCCAACCGCAGACAAAACAGCTACATGCCACAAACACCTCCATTCAGGAACCGAATCATGACCATAAGTAAAATAAGTAAAAGCTAAGAGAAAAATAAGTTTAATTTATTGTTCGGTAAGTAAGTTAATAAAAATCCTAAACTAGTAAATTCTTTTTCTTTATTTTCTCTCTGGAAAAAAAAATACCAAATCGTAACAACTTTCTGTAGACTTTCACTCCGCCATTCACATTTGAGGAAAAAAACTTATCAAAAAAAGATTACGAAAAAGGAAACTTTAACATCCGGATAATTGTAAAGTTATTGGAGGATTTCGGGGGTAAAAATACTTCGGAATTTTGAAAATAATAAAAAGTTTTTCGCAGGCTGGAAAGAAATTACGAAAATCCATCTATATGGCGTTTTTATTTAGTTAGGAAAATTGAACAGCTCGAACCAGCGGTGTATTATCAGATAATAAGAAATTTGTTTAAACTTCAAACTTTATGCTTAAAATATAATCTCGGTTTAAAATTTAATTCGACAATATGTGCTTTAGATATGACAATAAGAACGATAAGCGAGCAACCCTTGAAAAAAAATGATACCATTTTTTCACCATGTTTTACTCGAGTCCATTAAGAATTGAGAACGTTGCATGCTGTGGCGCAGATGTCGGCTCTCGGTTCACTGAAGGGTGGAAATTTTGAATTTGTTAAAAAGAATTTCAGGGTGGTTTGTGGCTAAAGGGCAAACTTGCCAAAGATACAAGCGAATACGTACATAGCGAAAGTACCACAGCACTGGTGGAAAAAGAGGGGCAACTCGAGACGCTACGATGTGTTTTTATTAGGATATTGTACTACAGTTGAATACCAAATATCTCACCAAGCGGAACATCCAACTATTTTACAGGCACCGCCGAAAGATTCTACCAACAAAAAGAAACTAGATAAAAAGTTTTTATTACATAAGCAGATATTGTCGGTTAAGCTGTGATATACTTGGAATCCGCCGTCGTACGAGGTGTGGTTTTTTTTTCGTCGACTTGTTTCGTTAAACGCCAACTTTCATACCGGAAAATTGTATCATTTTCACTTGAGATTTTTCTGCTGTAAGTATCAAAATTACGACGGATAACAGTCTCTAAGTACGAGCTCCTTGAATAAAGATCATCCCAAAGTTACCAAAAATTTGTAAAATTGGGAAAATTTGGGTAAGTCGAGATTCCCAACTTTTCCTCAACTTGTCCTAAATTTTCCCAAGTTTGGATTTAGGAAAGTTGGAAAAAATTTGAAAATATCACAAAAAATTTTCGCAAAAGTTTCCCTCGAGCTCAGTAACTTAAGTACCTCAATTGATCACTAAAATTGTGATATGAATCTTTTTCCCTTCTAACACAGACAATTGAATATTTTTAAATGAAATAAAATTGCCCCTTTCATTTATCAGGGGACTTCATAACTAACAATTTTTAATGGCATTTTTTCATCATTTTTTTGGTTTTTGTTTTTTGAAAGGAGAGGAGCTCATCAAGGAACGTGTTTTTATGGAAGTCAAGAAGTACTTGGAGCAAAAAAAAACATAATTTTAATGAAGGAATTTTAGCTTTCGTGTGCTATGTTAACCTCAAAAATTTTCGTCCTAACTTCGCTGGGACTCGATAATTTTACACAACTCCTCGAAATGATATCTTTCCATATCACATAATTGGATGTTTTGAAACAGAAAAAATTTATCCTTCTTTACCGAGAAACTCAGTGGCAATCTCGAATAGAATTTTCAGAAATTATTCTTTTTTTAAAAAAATAGAGTGGTGTGGTCATCGGAAATCAGTTTTTTTTTCAAGCCAAAACAGTAGATAAAGAAGCCAAAAATTTTTGGTTTTTGGTTTTCATACGACTGGTCGAAAAAATTTTCATTTTTGAATAAATTTGAGTCAGCAAATTTTTCCCTTTGTTAATAATATTGGTTGGTACCTAATTTTTTTTTTATTTTCACCCTCGAAATTTTCGATCAAGGTTTGTCTCAAAAGTGTTTATTCAGCTCAGTTGTTTTTTTCAAAACTTTTTCAACACACGCTGATTTTTAAACGCTTCTCTTTTCAAATTTTTTTCAAATTTTAAAATTCAGACTTTTTAACTCAATTTTATTCTCGAATATTTTTGTTTGAAAATTTTCTTGGAAAATGATTTTTAAAAATTCAAATGTAGTATTTTTAAAAAAAAATGTAAATTAGAAGGATTTTTCTCAGTCAAAGCCCAATTTTTACAAAATTTAAAATTGAAAAAATTTTGAAAAGTTGGGAAATTTATAAAATGAAGCTGGAAAATTTAATGATAGTAAGTTGTTTTTTTGGGACAGTAGGAGTAATGGTAAGGAATTTTTCAAAAAATTTGGTTGGGAAAATTTTTGGCCCCCCTCCTAGCATGTAGCTTTGTCACGCATCCGCCGGGTCTTACGATTTTGCTCAAAAAATTTTCAAGAGTTCTCCTTGATGGTATATTCGTAAATTCACGATTATTTCCCTTCTAGTCCTCAAGGGCCCTTAGGAGCGCCCAGGGATTTGAGGAGTGGTGTGTTGAACTTATGAATGTGTCCCAAAATGTTTTCAAGGGCCCCATCCCCCTCCTTTGAAAAAAAATCAAGAAAAACATAAATTTTCCGAGTGTGATACATTTTTCAAGAACTCGTTCTTACGAAGGATCATTTAAAATTTCAAAAAAATTTATTATGCATTTAATGTAGAGGTAGATCAAGCAATGCGAAGAAGCACTTTCAAAGGTTCTTGGATTTTTAGAAAATTTCCGTAAAAATTTTATTTCTGCTCAACTTTTTTAGGTTTTCTGGAAAATGGACCCAATCACTCCTTTCCGAAAAAAATCGAAAAAATTTTAAAAATCACATTTGTCATCAACCACTGGTGGGTCTCGTAATTTTCAGACATTTGCGACTTTTTGCCAAATTACCCAACTTTTTTACTGAATTTAAAATTGGAAAAATTTTAAAAAGTTGGGAACTTTGTAAAATGAAGCTGGTAAATTTTATGAAAGTTAGCTGGTTATTTGAGGCAACAGAAAAATTGTTGGAAAAATTTGAGGTACCTCCCTCCCCCCAGAGTACCTATATAGCTTGGTCGGTCACGTCACTGGAAAAAAGAAGTAAACCGGACATATTCGTGGTTTTTTTTCAACTAGAATGAAATTTAGTATCGAGTTTTGAAATTGTAACCCGATAAACGTGATTAAAAAAACGAAGTGGGATATTAAAGCATCAAATATCATTAGGTAGAAAGACCGCACAACGTGCTAATACTTCTTTATGGTTTTGGAAAGTGTAGAAGAAAAGTTGTATAAACAACACGTGTTAACTGAAATGCAGCATGTGTTTATTGCGCTGCTCTGCCAGTAAACTTGGCGAACTTAGTTGGCTATTAAGAACGCTTTCAAAATTTTAAACGAAAGTTTTTATAAAGCAGTTAGTTGATAATAAGAAGAAGGGTTACACATCCCTTCGAAATCCATAATAAGCGCTGCAAAAACATCCCATGGAGGAGGTTTTTACCCTCGTCGTCGTAAAACGACCGTATACGTAAGTTATCCCTGGAGCATTTCGGCTGTGCGAGCTGCGAGCATCGATAATGGCAACCAATCAACGTACATATTCAGAAATATTTTTACAGCCAGTGTAAAATAAGCCTCTAATGGGGTAATTTTAGCACCGAAAGAAGTTCAATCTCGGATACAATCGGTACTGATTGGCGCCTCGCTTCGATTTAGATTCGGATTTTGGAATAAAAGTTGGCGGAAAGTTGGAAATATGGATGTGCCCGAATTAACCGTAATGAAATGTTGAAATGGGTTGACGATGATGGTCCAGGATGAAGTTTAAAAACGCATTTTTGGAATTTTTATTTCCTTAGAGGAGGTTTTGAAGGATTGCGGTTTTAGAGTGATTATTGTATAAGGTGTCCAATAAAGAGTTTGTTGGGCAATTTCAAAAAAAAAAATAAAAAAATGGATAAGTACGAGAAAGAGCCAATAAAAATAATTATTAGATGAACGGGTTGTGTCTAGCGTTAAAATTGAAGGGACATACCTTGAGTTTGTTTTTTCAAAACAGAATGGATGCGAAACAGTTTTTTTCATCACGAGATCAGATAGGTACTAGGTAGATTTCAGAAGTTGAACATATTTTTATATTTTTCTGCTCGATTTGAAAATTTAAGAAACAGATTAAAAACGAGAAAATTTGATTTTTTTAAAAAATTAATCCATTTTCTTCGAATTTCGGTACCTTATGGGCAAAAATTACTTAGGCACCTACATATTATTAGTGTCAATTTCTGAAATACGAAATATCTATTAAGTACTAATATCTACCAGGGTACATAAGTATATCGTTTTGCATATTTTTTTTCAAAAATTGAATAAGTACGAAAAAACCTGGTAAAAATTTCATTTTAGGTACCCACTTCAATCCAAATCGTCTTTAAAATCTTACAATTCTTTTTCAAAAATTATTCAAATTTAGAAAAAAATGTGGTCAATTTTTGTAAAAAAAAAAATTACTTACTTAGGTAGGTACTTAGATTCCTACTGATGTTAATTTTCAAATATATATTTCAACTTTTTTTCTCACACGGTTGACCGAAATGTTGAGAAAAAAAATTTCCACAAGACTCGTGAATTTTCAACAAGGAATTTCTACGAACTTCACGGATATAATATGTAGGTATGTCCAATTGTCCATTCAACGACATGCCACGCCAAATTTTAATATTTAAGCATACTTTTCCACAATATAGGGGTTAAGGGGGCACTGAAGGATCAAATCCAAAAAATAAGCAACTATTCGAACTCAGTGCCTTCAATTTTTTGAATTTTGGTCCCAACAAGGGAGCAAATAGGGGATTTAGAGGGGTCGGATAAAAAAACCAAGTACATATTCGAAATCACCGCCTTCAAATTAGTAGAAATCGATGTGCTACTTCACTTTTTAAATTTTTTTGCATTTAGGTCGAAATTGTGGACCCCTATACCCCTAGGGGTCTGGAGATCTCATCTTGAAAATTTGTTGGTTAAAAAATAAATTTTTTCAGATTTTTAAATGGTAGCTTTCATATATTGTAATCATCATGAAAGTTGAGCTTTCATCACCAAAGTTCAACTTTGAGCTTTTCAAAATGTGATTACCGTTTTTGAATTTTCCATCAATTCTTTTTCGAACCCCCGAACAGTTTTCCTCCAAGTTCTTAACCTATCTCGAGATATGAGTCTTCAAAGTTGGATAATTTGGAAAAAAATCTCAAATACCTGCAAAATTACGACTACGAGGCCTATCAGTGGTTGGTGACAAATGCAATTTCAAAACTTTTTTCAATTTTTTTCGAAAAGAAGTCATTGGGCCCATTCTCCAAAAAAAAAAAAAAAAAAAAAAAAAAAACTAGAAAAGTTGAGAAGATCTAGATTTTTTACGGAAATTTTCAAAAACTTAATCCAAGAAATCTGAAAAGTGCTTTTATGCTTTGCTCGGGCAAAATAATCACATCAAAAATTTTTACCCTTAATTGATTACGTAGAAAAACGAGTTCTTGAAAAATCTTCACACTCAGAAAACTTATAATGGTTTTTTGATTTTTTGGGGGGGAGGGGGATTTGAAAGAATTTAAGGACCTCTTCATAAGTTCCGCAACTCCACTCCTCAGATTCCTTGGTGCTTCCGAGGGCCAATTCCCAGCTCCCTTGAAGGTTGGAAGAGAAATGATCGTGGATTTATGAATGGATCATCAGCGAGAACTCGTAAAAAATTTTAAAGCGAAATCGGAAGATCCGACTTCATTTTTGGTGGAGGACCGTAGGATTATCATTTGCAGACCGCATTGAAAAAATTAAAATTAAAATTTTTGGATATTTTTTTGTGGCAGCTCTAAAAAATAAGCAAATTGCAGTATGTACATTTGGCAACACTGGCTGAAAATGACAGTTTTATGTGTTTTTGTTCAAATTTTGATTTTTTTTTTTGATTTTTTTAAAAACTGCAATTTTGAATTGAAATCCCCCCCCCCATCACATTAGAGAAGGATTTTCAAAGCATTAAAACAATTTTAAAAATGTCTCTTTTGGGCATTCAATTTTCAATTTTTTTAAAGCGTTGCCTTCGCTTTGCTAGGGCATGAATAAAATCGCATTTTATAATTTATTTAGAGCAAAAGTACAAAAAAGGCACATTTTTACCCCCCCCCCGAATCGTTCTGATTTTTTGAGCCTTTCACTAATTTTGCACCCATACAAAAAAAGGCTTCCGATGCCACTGTATAGAAAAATATTGTTTTTTGAGTTCTTTTGGATGAAGGCTGTACGGGCTGTAGAAATAATTATTGTGATTATTTTGTACGGCTGTGCGAGACGTAGTTTTATGTTTTCCAGTCCTGATTTTTTCGAATTTTCAAGATGGATTTTACAAATTATCTCACGTTTCTCCCATTTTTTTGAAAGTGAGGAATAAAACCCAAATTTTTCCTATAGTTTTATTTTTCCAAATTTTGAAGAGTTGAATGATTTTGAAATTAAAATTATACTTAAAAATCAACCCACGTATTTTCCGAATTTTTGTGATTGGGATGAAACATTTTCCTACAAAAATGAATATTGGAGTATTTTATTTCGTTTTGTGGCACACAAAAACATTCAAAATGCCCTTTTTTTCATTTTTTTTTTTTGAACTAGAATGTTGATGTTATACATACGATAATTCAACGACACCTCTCTTCTTCAAAAAAACCCACCCTTCATAAACACTTTTTCGTATATACTCGAATTGCAGATCAAATTAACCCTAACGAAGTGCTGAGATTAAACACCAACATCTATAGCGATGTTTAAAAACGCATTCCTGACATTTTTTCATTTCCTGTTAACATTTTTCAAAACAGTCATCGCGTTTTTAGAATGATTACTCTATAATTAATTTACTCTTCCGTTTAACATTGAACCGTTTAAAATGTCATTCGTATAAAAAAATACCAAAGCTACGTCAAGTTCATATTTTCGATACAACTAACTCAACGTATCTTCGCCTAAGCTTTTATAAAAACACGTACGTGGTCATGTCGACGCTAGAGAAACCTCCACTTTGCGTGTTTTTAAAAAGCAAATGTTTCAATTTATTAAAAAATTGGTAAATGATTCGTGAAAGATTCTTGGTACGTATCCAGTCAGTCACACGGTAACGCTACGTCCCAGCAATGAGTGATACCAAAAACTTGTCGTCGTCGTACCAGTAAAATGTTCAACAGTCGTGAACTTAATTTGTGTTTTAGCAAGATGTTCTGAAAATGATTTATTAGAATATATCGATGCATAAGCGCGCCGGTTACAGCAGACTTTACGGTAAAATTAAAACGTGTTAACATACGAAGGGCGGATTCGGCGTACGTGTTAAATGGGAAATCGTTTTGGGACTTATGACCCTCGGTAAATGAATTTCGCCCACCGTTTTCCACCGCAAGTAGCGTACCGTATGTTTTATTCCATAGTCTGTGGGTACGCTGGCTGTTTGTGAAGGTGGCCCGATCATTAGGTCTTCCATTTGGCTAAATGAATTCGTAAAATTTATTGGCACTGTTTTTAAATATTAGGTCGACTATAATTTATCGCCGTATCTTCGGGGTATTTGTAATTGGATGCGATTTCAATGCACGTACCGGTGTGTTTATTTCGACGATAGAGCTAAAAGCTGGGTCCGGGCCGAGAAGGGAATACCGATTGTACGTTTTCTGGATTTTTCATGGTCGTTTAACATTTTTCGATTAATTTGGCCTGTTGGAAATGGAAACGTACGTAGTTGTTCAGGTTGATAAGTAAATTGTACGGTTTGAACGTATTTATACTTGATTTTTGCTACGATGATTTGGGCAAAGAGATAAATCCTGAAAGGTGACTATTTTTAGACACGAAAGATAAAACTGAGCTCGAGTTTATTGTTATCGGAAATTAAGGCCTGAAGATGATAAAAGATCTTGAAAATTGATGAAATGGGTGAACTAGTCGAATTATGCGTATTACGTTGGTGGTCAGAAGAAGTAGGCATGCTATCTAGTTACCTACCTACTCATAAAAATTCATTTTTCGAGAAAATCAACGAGATTAAGGTTTTCGATTCTCTCTATTTCTAATGAAAAGTATATTGAATTTTGAGAGCTGATAGATTGCCAGCGATGATATTTGACGAAAATATATTTACCAACGTCATAAAAAAGGCGTTTGAAAGAAGATTCAAAATAACAAATGAAAAATTTTCAAAATGTAAAGTTCAGCTACAAATGCAAAAAGCTCAATTTTCAATGTTATAAAAAAGCTCTCGGTATGTTAATTTTTTTTTAAATACTGTAAATAGGTCTCATCATACGATTCCAAAAAATATATATTAGTTTTTGAATTTAAATCTATTTATTTTTGACCGAGCTGCAGGCATTTTTCCATTTTGAAAATGAGACTTTTGCTGGCAGATTTTTTTAAAAAACTCCTTTTTGACGCAAATGGTCAAAATTAATTATTCGATTCGTTTTTGAATTTCGAATTTTCAATATTCAATATTCAATTTTGAATGGAATTTGAAACCGAGGAGAAGGAATGAAAAATGTTTAAAAATTTTAAGGAAAATTCAAAAAAATGATGCATAATTGTAGTTTATATGTTTTTCGAAGCACCGAGTTTGAAAATCAAGTTGATTTTGGATTTAATTTCCCCTCGCTAGTTTCCTTCAGAGACTCCAATTATAGGCGCACCCGGCGGGGGGGGGCTCAGGAGGCTCGCGCCCCCTTAAGCTCGGAAAAAATATTTTTTGGTGCAAAAATATAAAAAGTCCATTTTTTCACTTTTCAAACAATATTTCTTCCAAAAAATTTTCACCCGAGCTTTTAATTTAAAATTTGATAATTTTTCACTAATTTTTCAGCCAAAAATCACCAATTCCTCAATAAATTTCCAATTTGTTGGAAGAATTGGTCATTTTTGGCTGAAAGATCAGTAAAAAATGACTAGTTTGCAATTTGACCCCTCCCTCAATTAATTTCTGGGTGCGCCTATGATTCCAATTCAACTTAAAAAATCAAAAAAAAATCGAGGAGCGTATCGATTGTTATGTTTTGATGATTCTGAGTTCGAGAATTTATTTATTTTTTGGTTCCAATCTGATCCTGATTTTTTTTTAACCCAATTCCCCCCTCCCTCCGTCCCCAAGACTAAATTTTTGTATCTATCACTTCTAAGTACTATTTCAAAAATTTTATCCATAAATGTTTTGGAGTTGAGCAACAATATTATATCGATTTCTGTCTCACAAAAATTCTAAATGCTTTCTTCATTTTAATCTGTTAATGATCCAATTCAACAATATTTGAAAAGAATTTTAAGAAAATGTCAACAATTTCATCAAAATAAAATATTTTAAGTACCTATACCTAGGTTTCTCTTCTGTTAAAAATAATTATGGTCTTTGAAATAGGAAAATCAAGCTAATGTTCTGGTACGAATTTTTATTTGAAATAAAAAATCTGCTCTCTAATAGATGTTTCATTAATTTCATAATGAAGAAAAAATTTAAGATGTGAAAATTCTGAAGTTTGATTTTTTGGGAACGAATGTATTGTAACGTTTGGAAATACAGTAGAATCCGCTTAATGTAATCACGATTGTCTGAGACAATATTGATCACATTAACCGGCTGATTGCATTAAACGAAGAAATTTTTTTTTGTAAAAATATTCACTTTATTGCACGTAGGTACAAAAATAAACCTTTATTTTTTGAAAACGTTCCATACCTAATTAATTTGATTTTTTGGTCACTTCAACACTAGTAGGCTGTTTTAAATCAAGAATCCGCTTTGGTTAAAAGTAAGCAATAAAAAAATTGCTGGATAATCTGTAAAAATTCTGTAGAAAATCAACGAAAATTCACTAGGAGTAGAAAAGCAGTGAAAATAAAATTGAAAATGTTTGAAAATTCACTAGAAAATCTGCAAAAATTCTCTAGAAAATCAGCAATGGGTATGGGCCTCGGGGGAGGTTTCCGGTCCCAAATCAGAAAAATGTGACTTTCGCCAAAATGACTGCTAAGGTCCCTTTTTTCCTGAACCACTATATAATCAGGTATGCACAATTATGTCTTCAATGAAAAAAGATGAAAGAGAGAGGCAGATTTGTCGGAAATAGCGCACTAAATTACATTTTTTTTTCAATGAAAAACGGCTCGAATTGTGATTCCAATAACCGGTGGGTTGATCACATTAAACGGCGTAATTTATGGGTAAAAAGGACAAGAAATCGGGACCGAAGCATTTTGATTACATTATCCGAATGATTCCATTAAGAGGCTTTCCATTAAGCGGATTCTACTGTACAAACACATGATCGTAATTTTTTTTTAATCGGTCAGATGTTGACCTTGATTGTAAATAATCATGACCATAAGTATAATTGATAGGTAACAGTTTTATTTATTCATGCAATTTTCATGAGCTTTACTTCATTAAGCACAAGCTGGTATAAGCCCTTATAAATTAGGTAAGTAGGTCTAAGTTCATCAAAATACCTTTTTACTTTTAAAAATTTATTTATTTAAAAAAAAAATCTAAAAGGAAAATAAATCATAGGTATTGTAAAACGTTTCTCTGCTCATTTTATGATAAATTTTTCCAAAAAATTCAAGTTGGAGATGATAATTTTTGAAAAATAGTAGAAATCATTTTCGATTTTATGAATGTATTCATGTAAAACATTTTTGTAAAAAAAAAAAAAAAATCTGGGAAATTCATCTTTGGAAACAATATTTAGGTATTTGGGATATCGAGTTCAGGAATACAGTTTTTGGAAAAATTAATTCGGGGAAGCAATAAGAATCAAAATAAAAACATCGAAAAGAATGGGTTTTAAGGAGAAGGCAGAAAGATGTTCGCTTGGAGTATTTCTTACTCTTTGGGAGCTACAAACTCTCGAAGTCGACACCTTCACTAAAAATTGATAGTGAAAAAATAAAACTTCTTTTACCATCTCGTAAGAAGTTCGGGAAGGAAATGCGGATGTATTTCTCATGTGGGAGATAATATAACGTCAGAACATTTTTTTGTGCGAAATTGAAGGGCCTTGGGCCGGAAACCTGTATGTAAAACTGATACGATAACTCAGTTTGTTTTTTTTTTTAAATTTTTATTAAAATGGTAAAAATTGAATGGTAGACCCAATCGGTTCAAATACGAGAGATTGAGCGGAGGTAATCGAAGATAAATCCAACAATATAAGAAATATTGAATTTAAAATAATTTTTATCATGGTTAGTTTCAAAGGCCTTTTTCCAAAGGCGGCCAATAAGAACGTTATATTGACTACGTATAAAATTTAAAGAAATAATGCTAATGGACATTAAAAAAAAATAAAAATGAAAACTAACTTCATTCTTCATTATTCGTATTAAAGTTTTGTAGAAAATATAACTCTGTTTCGAACGACATTAATTATTCATCGATAAGTAAAAGCTTTTATACTTATTAGTACTTATACTTATTTTGAAAACTTGATACCTAAATTAATAAATCATATTTTATCGTTTGCAAATTTCAACGTCTAAGAAATAATTCTACGACAGTCAAACGCACTTCCAAAGTTATACGTTGGTATGATAGTTACCTATCATATTTGTAACAGAAAAAAAAAAGGAGAGACCTGTTAAGAAAACAGTTTCAAAATAAAGTTTTCTTATCCACAAGCGAAATACGTAATTAAAGGTAATCCAAGACTTTAATTAAATTAAATAACATTGCCAGGTACTCATCTAAAACTTTGATAAATACTTTAATGAAGATTATTCAGAGAGCTGTATAGGGTAACTATAACGTATTTGCCTGGTTGATTATATTTCCACAAACCGCCTCACGTAAAGACAACGGTTTTAATGGAGTTTGGTTTAGAGAATATAGTTCAACCTGAGACATGCAAAGTTATTGCGTTGAAATTGGAAAGATTTAAGTAGTAGGATGCTTTCATGTGGTTAATTATTTTATTATGTTAGATAGGTGTTGGTTTGAGCTCAGATTGAGTTAGTGATTTTAAAATGAAACCAGCGAATATGGTATTTCAAATGATTGTTGGTTTGCAACCGTATGCGAATTGTGTGGGATTTTTTTAATCAATTTTTTTTCATTTTGTTAAATTATTACATAATTTGGAATCAAAAGAAAGTAGAATTTTTCGATGTTTGACAAATTTTGGAAAAAATGGCGTGAAATGGCCACAAAATGACGTGAAAAAGATTTGAAAATTTTTGTTTATCCCCTTCCTCCAACCGCAAAAATTTCAAGTTCCAATTTTTGAATTTTTCAAAAAATATAACCATACGTATCTTTTAGTTTTTGTCAATCAATAGGGAGTCGTTTTATCTTATCATCTAAAAAATTTTGATAGGTACCTAAAAATATTATTTTTTTAAAGATAGTTTGAAATTGAATAAAAATAATAAAATTGTATGAGGTTACAATTTATTTATGGGGTTTTAAACCGTCGTAAAGTATCTCGCCTTAAATCTTGAAACATTTTCGTTTAAAAACGTAAGGCTCTAGAAAGTAGAAAATTTTAGAAACCTTCTAAGGAAAAAAAAATGTCGAAGTCTGGCTGTGGTTGTTTTGTATGGTACAAATTTATATCCAAGTAGTGAGAAAATCAATCCAATGAATATCGATCGAATTTTTTGTAGACGCATTTTTGATCAATTCTGAAGTACATCTAAAAACAACCTTAGATGATTACTTATTTTTTTAAAAAAAATTGAATATTGTAACTGAGTTTTTGCCAAGAAAGAGGGAATGAATACTGATAACTATTTCATTTTTATCACCTACCACATCTTTTTGAGGTCATTTTGCCAAAGACTATAAGGAATAAGTTCTTTTATAATAAAGAGATAACCAAGTTGACGTATATTTCAATTATTATAGTATGTGGTACGTGAAGAGAGTGGATCAGAAAACACAAAATTTTTTGACTGAGATGAATTCTTTTGATATTCCGATTCTACAGTACTTAGGTACATTAAATACCTAACTATTCTCCATTTTTTCCATTCAAAACGATAAACTTGAAAAATTCATATAATTTTCGAAAAAAATCCACTCATACCTATTTTTTCTAACAAACACAATTTATTATCATCGTGGAAGCAAATTGCCTTTTTCATTCTCCACCATTCTCTTCAGACCGATTTTATTATTGAGTGTAATCAATTTAATTGCTCCTAAGATAAAAATAGTATAATATTTTTATTTAAATAATTGTGACATTTTCATTTTCAATTTTTTTTTTGTAGCTGGTCACACTGATTACACTTTTTCGTCGAACTTTCTGGTTCAAAAATTTTGCGTTTCAGGTTTCATTGTATTGTGCATGCGCGTGTAGTTCGTAATCGCAATTATATTGTATGTATTTGAATCGAAGCCAGTTACAAGTTGAAAATGTGCTCGAATGTGTTCGGTTTATGAAGAGGGGATGTTTTAATTTGTAAATTTGTGATTGTGAGATAATGTGAAGATTGATTCGAGTTTCATTTCATTTTCACGTATACGTTATCGTACGTTAAGGTAAAATATCGTTGGTGATTTTCATTCGTCTTGTATCGTTTGGTCGTGTCCGGTGTTTCGTTTATTCGTGTTCGATGTTGCGTATATTCATCAAAATGCCGGATTCATTATTCGATACCACCAACCATCGTTTGAAAGAAATGCTCCGAATTGAATTCACGTAAGTTTCATTTTAATTATGTTGCTGTTTTTAAGAAAATAATGCTAAAGAATGTAACGAGATCAAATCGTCAAGATGGCGACGGCGTGTTTGCTTTGTTGAATTTTTAAAAGTTAAAAACGTCTGAATAATTACATTTTAATGAAGATTAGAGAGTAGGTGCAGTAACAGTTGAATTCAGGAAACAAAAATTATGCTCTTACCAAGTTACCAATCGTTTTGTAGTAATTGGTGTTGTGTGTAATTTTACAAAGATATTCATCTTGTATGTATTCTAAATTGGTTAGGCGGTAAATCTCTTTGTCGATTTTGAATCGATGTGCATTATTGTCTCAGAATCTTATGTACATGCTTTATTATAGTTTTGTAATAATTGGAAAAGGTGATTGAAATTAATGTCTGTAATCTAAATTATTAAAAAAATAATCCACGAGTTAAATAAACTAAAACTACCCTTACGTTCGCATCGTCGCATCAACACTGTTTCATGTCGATCCGCGCGGCAACACTGATGACGTTTCAAAAATTCGTTTGAACGCAACGTGGTTTTATCCGAACGTCAGTCTTCTTTGGTTCTAGTCTGTCGAACGGTGGTAGAATTTTCGTGTCGTGTTCTGTAATTTCTACGTTCGGAATGTGATTTTAACGTAAAAGGCATGTAAATATTACGAATTATTCCGACAATGTGTTTTGTTCGCGATTCTATAATGTCGTGTATTTTTTTTTGTATACACGATGGTGATTTTTTGAAATAATGGTGATGAAAAGTAAAAACGACGACGACAGTGTGGAATTCCGCACTTGTCGAGGTAATTATAATAATTCGTGGTCGACGAAAGTGTTGCATTTTGTGATTGTTTCTTTTTCGTGTTATCTATTTTATCGAGTTACTGTGCTCGAAACTCGGCTGAAAGATCTTGAAACGGAGATCTCTTTTATTAAAAATATAGACAGAATTACCGGCTATAAGGAGTCCGAAGACGTGCTGTCGAAACGTATTAAAAGAAATACGCCGGAATGTGTTTGTCCGCCAGGTAATACAATGAATGTTTTTGGTTTTGCTTACGGTACGGTGTGGGAACGAGGGTGGGTATTTGTGATCGGTATTGAAACGTGTTCGAACGTGTTATGTTTTCGCATCGGTTGTTTTTAAGTCGTTAATTTGATTTTTCATTTTTTTGTCGATAGAATTTTTTAATGGTACCTACCTAAATGTGATGATTTTCTCGCTCTTTGGTTGCTTTATTAATATAATATAATTTTTTCCACTGGAAATGAGTGGAAATACCTATTTGAGTAGAATTTTTTGCTGGGTTTCTCTTTCCTCTGCAATGATTGCTTTGGTTATTTTTTTCTTTGGAAAATTTTGAGTACTTAACTAATTTTTTTTTGTCGATAAGGTATATTTTCCATATTAATGGTGACAATTTCGTTGTTTTAATTTTCAGTTTTTTGTATAGAAACTGTTTCGAGTGTTTGTTAGAATTTTCCCTCGTAGTTTTTGCTGCATATGTACACTTATCAATTCAAGTATAATTTCTAATGAAAGTGTTGAATTTTGAGAGCCGATAGCACGCGAAAGGTATAATGTTAGACAGGAATCATGCTTATCTGTATATGTCTTGAAAAAGGAGGTTGAATAGAAGACTAAAAATCGCAAATGAAAATTTTCCGAAATTCAGCGTTGAGCTTCAAAGCATGAAGTCCATCTTTCAACATTATAAAAAAAGCTCTTTAAATCCTATTTAAAATTTGTGTTGAAAAAATACTGTGAATACGTCTCATCATAGATGATTACCTTACCAGAATGAAGGGAGAGCGGGTGTTGTCTTGACATATTATTTCGAAAATTTGAACGAAGCAAAGTTGAATTGAAATTCATCAGTTAAATTTCTTCTGAAAAAAAAAAATTATCAGATAATGTTTTATCAATTTCAGTACTTTCAAAAAAAAATTACCAACATACATTTTTGAAAGAATTTTCAATAATTAGGTAAACTCAGTTCAAAATTTTGTAAACAATTTCAAAAAATTTTAAATTATATGTGTGATGATTATGAATGATGTGATTTATCGTTTGTTGCATATTTTGAAAAGATGATTTTGAAAATCGACTTGGTTTTTGGAGTTGACCTCTCATTCTCCTCCACTTTCTTTCACTGGGGCCCCAATTTGGCCCAGAAAATGAAAACAATTACAAAAATCGAGTGGCATGTCGTTTGTTATATTTTTAATGATGCTAAACTCAAAAAATATTCAATTTTTTTGGTTCTGACCTTCTACCACGTTCTCATTTTATCTCTGCTGAATCGTATTTTATTCTCAATTTCCCAAATTTGAGAGGTTGAATGTGTTTTCCCAAACATCCCATTTCTTGAATTTTTTGGCTGAAGGAAACTTCCAAATGTTTTTTATCGCGATTTCTTTTCTCTCATTTTTTTTTTTCCTCTAGAGTTAAATGTTTGAATGATTACAAAACTTTTATCTATAGGTGTGCTGGGGTGAAGGTCTGAAAGTCCAATGACAATTCTAAACATATTTTGTATTTAAATCTGCTAATTATTGGGTATCTAATTGAAGAAATGTTCGAAAAGATATTCTAGGATATAATTTTTCTTTCCCTTGGTATTTTATTTTTTTGAATTTCCATTTTTTAATGGAGATATTAGCTTGCTGAAATTTTAGATACCTAATTACAAATTCGAACTACGGTAATTTTTCATGTTATTGTTGCTTGGTACCTCTGCTCATCTGTTATGATACGATATGTGTAAGAACGAGAATTTTTCAACATAATTTTTCTGATTTCCGCTCTTTATACGTAGTAATTCACATGTTGTTGCATTGATTTTTCTTATTTTTTCGGTGAAAATCGTTGACTGGAATTTTTCCTCGTACTGGGCATCTGATTTCCTGTTTTTTTTTTTTGTTTTTTTTTTGGTGGTATTTCGTTATGATTTTTTTTTTTTGGGGGGGGGGGGGGGAGATTTGAGGTATAATTTTTTCCCTATATTTCATCTAATTTTTCCCCTCTCCTGAGTAGTATTTGGTTGCTTACCATCGAAAATTACCCATTCCAAGTTAAATCTGCCCATGTAACTACAATTCTTCGAAAACAAGGCGCACTGTACCGAAATCCGCATTCGTATCATCATCCAAACAAACACTCCTGATTTTCATTCTAAAAAACCTACACACATAACGATCTAATTTGTACCCGACCAAAATAACACGATTAATGAAAGATATACGAACCAAGAATTGAATCACCGGTAATAAATCTATCCTCGGAGTAAATATTTGCGATGAAAATCATCGTACGATATTGTCACCGGCTACAGTCTACTGAATAGCTCGTATACCAGTTCAAAAACCTCCGCTGGTTTTTTTAAATAAACTAACCCGATGAATTTTAATACATTAGGGGACAAGGGAGTCGTTCGACAGAGGAAGAAAACACTCGTTTATTTTATTTAAAAAATACTCGAGCAGTGTAAAGATTAACGAAAGTATGGTCATTTTAAATAGATGACCATGTGCGTGCGTTGTATGCCTACACAATAATCAAATTACGAGTATGCGATGACCAGCAGTGTTCTCATTTGACATGGGATGAAAATTACCGATGAAGTGTACGTAACAAGGTGGGTCCGAGTTTTAAATTTAAACAAGCGCATGGGTTTGGGAGAAGTCACCAAACTGCATTTACAATACAGATACGGTTACCTACGTGGTATTGCATAGCACATGGCTCGTATATTTTAATCGACGATGCGGAAACGAGTATGTGGAATAGTATTATTATTTTTTCTCCATTATGAAAAAAATATGAATACTTGGTAGCGTTTCTTCGCGTAAGCATTTTGTTTCTCGTTAAATTGTATTATTGATGTGTGATGTTCGTACCATTTTTTGCCCAACGAATTCTCGGTATCTACAGTAGTCGATCTCGGGCTGTATTTTATTTCAGCTATCTTGGCTATTATTCGATGTGTTTCAATGAATTTTTATTCTTTTTGATTAATTGTGAAAAGAACCCATATTAGGTATAAAATGAAAAAAAAGCAGTGAATCTACGAAAAAAAAGAACAATAAACATGAAAGAAACTTACGATTATTATAAAAAATTGAAATTTTATTTGCAGAATGTTAAATAATAATAAATATCAACATTTCAAAATCGACTGTATGATGAAGGCCTGAAAGGTTGAAAACCAATCCGGTTATTGCATCGATAGTTCGTTTTGGTATTGGTTTCAGTATTAATTTTTCGGTATAAGTATCGAACTGGTTTTTACTTTTCAATTTTTTTCAGTTGTGGTATCAGTTCTACCCATTTTCATTAAATTTTTTCAATCGTTGATTGGAAATTTTACTAGAGATTCGAAAACGATGATTTGAAATCCAATCAAAAAACTAGGAAATTTTGATTTTAATTTGAACTTATAAAGTTTAACCCGAGAATTTGTAAAAATTGTATTTTTCACTCCCATTGGCCCAAAAACTACCCCAACTTCAAAAATTGGAAGAATTTTACGAACTGAGATTGAAATTTACGAATTTTTGGGATTTTGGGCGTGTGGAGCACTCGGGGAAATGAAACCCCCAATCAATCCTTGATTGGAATGGAAATCATGTAATTTTTACATTGGAATGGAATTTTCATATAGAAACCAAATTTTCTAAGAGCTGAAAAAAAATTTGTAGGCCCTTTTTCAACATTATTTTGATGTTAATATTTGCTTGCGTTTCTGGGTTTTTATTATCGTAATAGAAAAATTATTCTTAATAGAAATTCCGCTTCGAGTTACTGATTAGGTATAATTTTCGAGTATGCTAATGGGCCCAAAGAGTAATATTTCTCTTCTTAACGCGAACCTTCTAAATTCGAATGTAAAGAGAGGAAAAAAGGCTGCGTTATACGGAATGTATGGGAAACGATGGAGAAAGATGGAAAACCACATAAAGACCGAGAAAGAGAGAGAAGAACGCGAGACTGAAAAAATAATTACTTACTTAATTCCGATCACGTTTTTGGAAAAATTCTATTTTTTATTTCACTTTACTCGCGCAATAATGTAATTATTATTTTTTTATTTATTTTACTGCTTACGCGATACAACACGAAAAGAATTTTCAATTTGCCCCCTTCCTCGTCTATCGTCAGTAGCTACCAAAAATATAAAAATTATGATGTGGTTGGCTAAATTTGGACTGCGATGATGCTCATGTAAATAAAAAAAGAGCATTATTTATACCTTTGTCGAAAAATGGTCCATTTTTCAAATTGCTGCCAGTCGCATTATCAACAAAAAAATGGGAAAAAATCATACTTATAGTAAAGGTTCTTGAATATTTAGGTACTAAATGTTCACAAATGATTTAAAAATCATTTCAAGATGATTTTTTCATTTTTAATACTTTTTCTCCAAAAAAAAACTAGGTACAAATAAGTAATGCCTCTTTTTTCATTTAAATCTGCATCGTCGTAGTCTTAATTCAACCAACTAACGCAATAATAGCTGATCCTCAAAAATAAATATCTTTCTCTTTCTTATATTTTTGATAGGTGTTTAACTCGCGAGGACATGGAAGGGAGTAAATTCAAAATTCTTGAAATTTTCCCGAAAATATGATTATAATTGAGTTTGTAGAGGATTTATGTGAACATTTGGATGAGCAATCGAATAAAAAATCAAACCCCTGCAACAAAAATTTAACCATTTCAGGAACTCGGTCGACAGGAGTTCTAAGCCTTAGCCAACCTTCTGGAAGGGAGAAGAGAAATTCTTTCATTTCTCATTATCGCATCCATTATGCTATAATACAAACAAGGATTTTTATTCGAGATTTTTTTTTCTTCGTTGCTCGGTTTATAAAAATCTTCAAATAAATATTTCGACAAGTCGACGATTTAAATAAAAAAAAATTTCCGCCAATTTTCTCATTTGGGAGTCATCGTCGTCATCGTAGTCTAGCGGAAATAGTAATTTTATGCTAGAAAGAAAATTACCATAAAGTAGTCAATTTTACTCAACTTTTATTACTGTACCGCGAGTAATTTAAAAGTTATATACTTTGTATGAGAAAACAACCCCGTACCCTCGAGTGAAGCCTGCATGTTGCAGCAGCATCGAGATGGGGAACTCGTGCGAAATATAGCGAAATACCGAAATACTCTACGTACGACAAGTAATCTCTTCTCTTTATTTAAGTAATATACGTATACAGTACTGTATTTGCATGTACCATGTTATATGCGTACTTTTAATCTTCCAAGATGCTGCTACACACGTCGTATACAACGTGCACTCGACTATTTTGTTTTCTAATTAAACTATGCGGTTTTATTTGATAATCTCGATGATACCCGCGCTCCTCAGGGTACCTTGTACCCTGTTTGGAGGCTCGACACGACGTGTGGTTTAATTTAACACCGTCTATGATTATGCAACATTTTAATCTGTTTCGATGTATCGAATTATGAGCTTTTCCAAGGGTGTAGTATAATTTTTTTCAGTATTTCAAAATTTCGCCAATATTTTAGTTGATACTGGTGATGTAATATGGTGAAAGTGCAAAGAAAATTGTATTGATGCATTTTTTAAATGTAATAGCAAGAACATTTCGAAATTTCAAATTTTGAGATTACTTACGGGCCTTCGAACCGGCTTGAGAATTTTTAAAATGTGTTTTTCTCCGATTCAAAAAACGAGAATGGTGAATTTAGTAAAAGCAAAAAACACATTACAAAAACCCTCTGTAGGTAATCAACATCTCATCTGCTCAAAAGTTGATTTTTCGAAAGTTTCTTGACCTCTGGTTAAACTTGATTAATATTTTTATTCCATTTGATGCGTGTTGGTAGAACATAATTTTAAATTTAAGGCACGTGAGCAAATTTTTATCGTTGGAGCTCCAAAATAACTACGTGATTTCCAAGCTGAAAATTCAATCTCGCAGAGTTTTCAATCTTGGGAAGTAGGTAGAGGTAATGAAGGGATATGCCCTGAAATTTTTAAAATCATTTTATCGATCTTGAATTTGATTTTGAAAATTTCAAATCACCTTGGGGAACAATTTTGAGACGGACGGAAAATAAGTTTTTCCTAGACTTTTTCTATGCGTTTCACACATTTCTGAATTTTTTCAGATTTTTTCTAGGAGTGAAAGTGAGTCGTTAGATATTTGAAAAAACGAGTAATTAATATATTTTATTCCTTATAATTTCTATTTTTTCAGCAATTTTTAAATATTTTTTAAATATTTGATCAACTTCTAGCGATTGAAAAAATCTGAGAAAATTTTGAGAATGTGAAATTGAAAAAACTTGATAAAAAATAAATCAATCACAAATTAGATTCTTAATTTTTCAACATTTATTTCCACGTTGCTTCGGAACAGTTTGAAATTTTGGAAAATCATATCTCGCTGGAATTAAGTTCTGGAATGATTGGAAATTACGAAATTTGATTTCAGCGGTGAATGCTTGATAGGAATTTGCATTTTTTCAAATTGATTAGAGAAACCTGTTTTTCAGCAGTGAATTTCTGTCAAAAAAGCTATGATTTTTGAATTATGTATCGAAGTATCATTTCGAATAGAAAATTGATTGTACCATTAATATTTTTGTTATGGAAGTTTGAATTTTTTTTTTTGAAAATGTCATTCTCATTCAAATCGAAGACGAACACATTCGAGTTGTTCCTTTCTAAATATGACTATTGACTACAACGGAAATGGTTTAAGAGTGAGATGAGTACCCAATGTCGTTAATTTGTCATTTGTGAAGTTGTTGATGAATATTTAATGAAACCGACTAAGTATAATGAATCTTGCCATAGTCCTCAGCTTTATTCAAATGGACGTTTCACAGATATGTTGATAGATTTTTCTGCAATGCTACACTGAATGAAAAAGAAAACTTTACTTACTTTATTCGTCATTTTTAATAAGAGTAATGCACTCGGGATCCGTGGAATCATCCCAAAAGGAAGTAGGTAGGCATAGGAAGACCTGAAATATGCAGAATAAATATTCGTGTCATTTCTACCCAATGTGACGGTTCTCCAAATTTTTCTAAAATTATTCCTTGTGTTCAAAGTTCATTCCTAAGAATCAAAATCGAAACATATTTTCAAATTTTCAATTTTTTAAAAATAGTTTTTAGCTCATCTTGATAGAAGAATTTCGTTTTACGAATTAACAATATTCAAGGTGTTTTTGAAATTTTGTGACTAGTTACTTGATATTTTATATTATTTTTTGAATTCAAGTACCTACACTGTCTACAAAATTGGAAAATGGTTAAAAAACATAAGTTCTAATTTCCATCAATTTCAGTTATTTTTTCTTCTCGAAAAGAAGATGAGAAAGACAAGAAGAAACCTCCCATCGAAAAGCAAAAAATTCCCAAGTCAATAGCTATGAAAAAAGATAATATTTCACCCAACGATGACATCCATGGCAGCATAGCGCCGCTCAGAATTAAGAATCTGTATTCGCAAATTAAAAGTATCCATTTTACTTCACTCCGGAAAAATATTCTTCAGTGTAAAATAATCGCCAAGACATCGGTATTTCGTTTCAAAAAAAAAACCAAAACGAAAAAAAAAATGACGAAAACAAAAAACCAAACGGAAAAGAATACAAGTACGATAGAAAAAAAAAAGGCAACTCGCAAATTAAAAAGTAAAACGTTCGTTCTTCCAGAAGAGCGCTTATGATGTACAAGAGGAAATTTACTCGTCGTTTTTTCACCACCGCTGTATTCGCTCTCGTCTACCAATCCCCTGCCCCTGCCAAGTAGCGAGTTTTTGGAAAACAAATAAAATTTAACACTCTAGCAAATGCACAACTCGCGCAGCAACAAACGTTATCGCCAAATAACAAAAGCCCAGGGGTTATAAGCAATAAAGGTGCATCTTTTGGTATCTTTCTCGTTCAGATTCGCGTAAAAAAATACACCCTTCGTGGAAATGGATAAGAAAGTGGTCTCGGTACCGGAGGTATTTTTTCTCTCTTTTTTTTTATACTAAACACATTTCAACGTTGAATTTAATTTTTCACCGGTTAAGTAACGAATGCAGGAATTTTCTTATTGAAAGTTGAACTTGCCGGAGGGTTTGTACGACCAAGAACGTGGCGGTTTTAATTCGACTTAACGTATTTTTTTCCTTCGATTCGGGGTTTGCTCTTTTTTGCGAACGTTTACGTTGGAAAAAATACTCGACCGATTGAACTTTTTATCATACACACGTTTAACCTTTGAGAATGTATTGTTACACGTAGTTTTTTTTCTCTCTATAGATATATGAAATGAGAAATATTTGATCCATATGTGTGAACGTACGATGGATTTTTTTCCTGCTTCTTTTTTTTTTTCATCTGTCTATAAACGTATCGGAATCGATTAATCTTCGTTTATCCCTCGTAAGTGGTAAAAGAAGGCTTGATGAGGGGGGACAAAGCTGATGATTTTTAGAAACTGGATTTTAATCAACAGCACTCATGTCTGACAACGTTGAGCGACTTTTAAGTCTCTGACGTTGATTTTTTTCTCGGTGTCTCTAAGACGAGTTCCTCGTCTTTGTCGGGAGGAATTTTTTTTTCTTGCGAGATGTGTTGATACGATATGGAAATATTTACTTTTTTCGTTAACAAATTTCCGCATTGGTTCGATGTCGATGTTTGAACGAAATGATCGGAGGGGATTTTTCGGTTTATTTTTATGCGTCAGCTTGGAAAGATTTTTTTCGAATCTAGGTGCATGCTGTTGACGTGTGTGGTGAAATTATACGAATACGAATTCACGAATTAACGTATGCACCGAACTACATTGTAATGACGTTGCGTCATTTGTCGCGAGTTGATTAGTTTCGTAAAAAGGTCATCGTGATTGAAATGAATGCCAATTTTTTTTATGTCGATTATGCGTTTGATTTTGGATTATTGCGCTGTGCTAAATGGTGCGGATGCCGGAGTCGGCGTCCGGTCGGTCTGGCCTGCTATGTGATTCATGTTGATGAAAAAATTTACATTGTACTTCCTAGAGGCGGTGAAAATAATACAATGTATGAATCGATTAGTCGATTGCGTAATGTGGTTAATTAGTGACGACGATGATTGTTTTATGGTGGCCGAAAGTGTACTCGGAAGAGGTTTAGAAATAGAATGATTTGTTTGGAATGAGTTGGTGAGATTTACAGATTTTAAACTCAAGTTTGAAAATGTATTGACTTTGGTAATTACAATGAATTAGAAAGAAAATGAAAATGATGGCTTACTTTGGTGATCTTCAAAAATTCGTGGATGTACCGGTCGTCAATTTTTACAATTTCTAGCCTATTTTATAATCCTGAATCAGTCATTTGGTAAAATTCTGTTTTTTTTTTTTTTTTTTTTTTTTTTAAGATTAGAGAAATTAATTTCATTTGTAAGTACACACACAATTTCAACTGAAAGATCTTCGAAGTAAAACAAACAAAAAATTCGTTTGGATTGCTTATTAATTTTGCTACCATTCCATCACATATTTTTATTTGAAACATTCTAAAATGAATTACTTTTCCGAGAATTACGGTTTGATGAATAAGGGTAGGTAAGGTGTCCGATTTCCGATCCCCTTTTGAAAAACTGTCTCCGTCTTGGAAATGTTTAGGTCAAAAAAGATTTCTCGAAGTGTCTACTACAAGTGTCCAAAAGGTCGGGGCTCAAAAAATAATTTCTAATATTTTTAACGATTTTTCCCCTAAGGAAGTCAAAAAACGATTTTCAAAATTTGTGTATCTAATTCCAATCCCTTCTCCATTTATTTTGGTGGTTAATGGTGCAATCCGTCGAAATTTCTTTTTTTGAGGTTCCTTTTTCACAAATGGACAAAATGAGTCCTAAACGACAACCCTGCAGTCGAAATTCGCAAAGAAAATTGGAAAGAACAAAATCGCGTTCAAAACAACAGATTATATGGAAGGTTGGGGATGGTGGTATTATGTTTATCTGTGAAAAAGGAATACGAACATTTTTTCCGGGAAATTGCGTCTTTAACGGACGAGATCGAGGAGGAGTCGGAATTGGAGAATGGGTTGGAGATCGGACACCTTACCCTTACAGGGGCGAAACTTCACTTTTGGTTTAGGGGGGTGAAATCCACGAATTTGCCGACTCGAAACCTATGTATTTTCAGAATTTGCCGACTCAGAAGTCCTACGAACATGTACAAAAACTTCGAGTGAACATGTCAAATCAAATTTGGCGACCATTATTTCTTTTCTAAAAAAGAGAACTTTACCAACTACACGCATTGAAAATAAAAAAATTCTTATTTTTTGTGCTACTTTTTTGATTTTTTAAAAAAAAAACAATATTTCTGAAATTACCTCCTTCCAAAAAATTGAAAATTTTCTAAAATTTCATTTCAGATGGCCACCAAGTTTTTCGATTTCATTTACGAGAAGAATTAATTTTTTAAAAAATAAAATCATAAATTTACTGAGCCCGAGCAAAGCGAGGGCGAAAATTTTTTGAAAAAAAAAGGCATTTCAAACTAAAATTTCTTCATTTTAATTGATGTTTTAGTTTTTAAGGGGAGGTGATATTTTCAACCCATATTTTTTATAATATATGTATATGTATTTTAAATTTTATATGCCCGAGCGAAGCGAGGGCTAAGATTTGAAAAATTGATGATTTCCAGAAAGGAAATAGTTCGTTTTGTAATGGTTCATTGTCTGAAAAATTTGCCGACTTTTTCAAAAATTTCCGACTGTTTTCAAAATTTTTCAAGTTTATTCAAAATTTTCCGACTTTTTCCAAAATTTGCCGACTTTTTCCAAGATTTGCCGACTGACATTGGGGGGTGTTCCACCCCCCTACACCTCCCCCCCCCCAAAGTTTCGCCTCTGTACCCTTATTAGTTAGTTTTTATCCCTTTTTCACTCTTGTTGAGATTTTAAATTCATCAATTTGTTCATGTTTGAAATTATTTTTCTCCATTTTTCTTTAATAGTAGATTGCTTTGTCTTTATTTGATTAGCATTTCTGTTTTTCAAGAAGGAACTGTTCATGTTGTGATATTGAATTCTTGTAAAAATGCTAAATGTTTTCCGTTTTCTAAAACTTTTACTTTCTCCTTGAACAAGAAGAAAATTAGTATTGAAATTTATTGAAAAAAAAAAAAAAATACCAAACCAACGGAATGAAACAATTTTTTATAAAAGAATTCTGTTTCGGATGAAACGTGTTTAGATCTTTCGAACGCCCTAGTTCCTGTGGCAATTTTTGCCTAAAACCTGAAGGCGACTTTTGATGGAGAGGTGCCTATTTCATTGAAAATGAAAAATTATTAATTATGATGGTTTTTATACTTAGATGTGCAGAAATGTACATCACTTATTTTTGTAATCTCGCTCTCTTTCTCCCTGTGCGGTGCTTATTCGAAGTTTTGGGGCAAAACAATTTTTGAGATAATTTTTTGTGAATTTTGTGCGGTATAGAAATTGTGATCCAATGAAGCAATTTTTTAAAGAAATTTTCTGTATATTATTCTGTGCTCTATTTTTTTATATTTCTCGATTTTTAATTGATTTGTCACACATATCGTGAGGTGAAAAGGAATGGACATTTTCAAAAAAAAAGTTTTTATACTCTAAAAAACGGAAAATATTCCAACTCACATGCGTACAATATTGATGAAAAAATTTGCTTACTTACTAACCTGTAAATTGAAAATCAAAAATTCCTAATGTTACAAATTTTTAAGGTAATTTCTGGGAAATATTGGTCGATTTTGATTTTTTTTTTTAGATTTTTCCAATATCCTCAGTCCTTATTTTTTCTGTGGTATTACTACTCAGAAATCTGAAATTTTGGTTTTTCAATTTTTTCCATAATAGTACGTCCCAATATAGGTCCCTAAATTTTCTAATTTCTATTACAAGAAGCCTGTGTAGTGTGTAGCCTCACCAAACCTCTGTTAATAGTCCTCACCTTAGACATTTTATTGCCTTACTTGACCACCGATTTGAACCATAAATCGTTCACAAATCTCCGCCACATACGCGTACAAATTAATCTCATATTAAGTACCAACGCAGCGGGCAATTTACCAATAAAAAGCTCCATCGACCAGACCTGGATCGTCATAGACAATAACGAACAATAGGAAAAAAAAGTATTCGTTAAACATTTATCGTTGCATTAGGTAGGTCTAGGTGTACTCGTGTCGTGCCGCACGTTACAAAGACTACGACACAACAACAGAACAGCAGATGAAAAAAATGCTGTAAAAACTAAACGTTGAAAAAAAAACACGAAGAAACCTCGAATATGTTACACGTTGCAATGCGTTTTCAATTGTTGACGTTTTTTTTTTACTCTTCTCCACGACTGCGAACTCCTCTTCCTTATGGTCGTGTTAGCCTATAAATTTTATAACTCCCGACACTTTGTATGTGTGTGAAGAGTTGGGTTGGTTGTGTTTTTTACCCTACGCCACGGTTTAGCTACTTTTACTACATATTCACTTGTATACTATGAAACGGTATGAAATTTTTTTCCTCCTTTGGCCCATGTTCGCGTAATATGTTTGTCGGTAAGTTTTAAACAAGTTTGAAAGTTGGTCCATTTAGCAAAGTCAAGTTTTTTTTTCTCCAGCGTTTGTCGGCGCGAGAAGGCAGTGTCGTAGCGGCGAGGCAAAAAAATGAACAGGCTGTTTGTGGTCTTTTCTGGTGGCACGTATGTGTAGAATTTTCGTACGGGTAAGATGATGTAGCGAATTTGGAAGACGGGGGAGGGCGTAGGAAAAAAAAGTAAACGAGGATTTAATTGAAACGATATCTGCGTGTCGTGTAGGTCGGGATAAGGGAATTAATTTAATGAAAAATCGAGCAAGGGGTAGAGAAAGAAGAGCGCGATACGAGGACAATTTCTGTGCTCGGTTTCGGTGTGAAAAACCATACGAAATTTAATGGTACGGTTTGGTGTATCGAAAAACCGAATCACGACGGTGAAATTTTCGTCGAGATGAATTTTCAGTCTCGCAAGTGCCAGGTTGGTTGTCGGTGGTGACGGTGGGTATCTCATCGAGAGTTATTAATGGAATTTTTTTCGCGGCGCGTTTATGAATAAAACATGGCGCGGCGTCGAGTGGATTTTTCTCTTTATTTTGTACATATATATGGATGAAATTCGACGAGTCTGTTAATAGGCGAATGCATGATTCGGATCGGTATTACGTCAGAAAATCGTTCTGTTTTCCCGTCCCGTACGTATGTTTTTCTCGAACCGAGTGAAGTGTTTTCCTGTTTGTAGGTGTCTGTCTACAGATACGGATCTATCTTTCGTCGTATGTACTTGAATGTATCTGTGCCGGGAGGTTGCTGCAGCGAAGTATCTGTACGTATAACTAACCTGAATTTCTCGCGTACGTTTAAATCTCGAGCTTAGACAGCGAATTATTTATGATGGTATAGTTTATCTCGTGATCGTTTATCGCCCCCGTGAATTTGCATCGTATAAATTTTCCCATCCTGGAGTGTCCTTTTGAAGATGGAGGTGTTAGGAGGGAGTAGGGGTTGAAAGTGTTGAGAGAGGGTGAAAAATGAAAGATTTTTAGTGAATCTGTGTACAAGTGTCCGGAGTGGGGTAGTTCGGATTACGAATTGACGTCTGCACGGAAAAAAGGAAGTTACGAAAACGAATTAATTTCACCCAAAAAATTATAAATTTTATCAAAAAAATGAATAAAATTTACTAAAATTATCAAATTTTATCCAAAACTTGATGAAATTCATTCAAAAATATAATAGTGTCCCAATTCACAAAATAGGTGAAATTTATTCTGAAAAATAATATTTTTTATCAAAAAAATTGATGAAATTTTTCAAAAAATGAATAAATTTTACCGAAACAAAGAATTTTATTTAAAAGAATGATAAATTTCACATATTTTGTGAATTGGGACTCGTTATTATTTTTTTTCAGCGTGGATTTACGTTTTTGAGCGGGCTAGAAATAATTATCAGATTTGGAGCTGATTAGAAGGAATTTGGCGAAGTGATTTGCGAACTGTCATCGGTTTTTAACTAGGGTACTGAATTTAAAAATCCATAAAATAACGATTTTTTATGGATAGGTTATGATAATGTACATGCACATTAATTGGCCTAAATCTCTGTGGTTTGCTTTTCATTTTTGTTCATTATTTTTGTTCGCGAAGCAATGAGTTACGCAAGATTTCAACTTTTTTTGCAGAAAACCTTAGAAAGTCTGCGTATTTTGAAATTTTTACTTCAAAATCGTGGTTTGAAAATAAACAAAGGAATGAATTATTTTTCCTGGTGAGGTGGAGGAGGAAGATTACTCATGTTTCTTAATCCTATCGAACACGGAGGTTGAAGACCTTTTCCTTCTTTCAGGATTGAAATTTTTGAAAGAATAAAGAAGAAAGGTTTTTGAGTGTGAAGTTTTCCAACATGCGATCTTTTCAACTTGACCAGTCTGTGGAAAGATGGTTTTTATCCAAGTTCTGAATTAAATTTAAGGCTGCGGAATTCGAAGTTCATTACATGTCGTAAATGTAATAATTGATATTTTTAAGACGTCTCGAACAGTTTCTAAAGCTTCGTGACTAATACCTGGTTGAGGTGGAGCTTCAGCGACAGCTATTGGAGGATCAGAAATGCCAATTTCGGTCTCGTGTTGAAGTCGTTTCAACTGGACTTTGTTGGTCAGATATTGCGGATATTGATGAATTGATGACGATGACGTCGGGATGTTGTGATGGAAGTCGACGGGTGGTCATCTAAAGTGAGATGCATGTCCATTGAAAACTGTACAGTTTGATAGTTGAAATAATTAATAAATACACATTAAATTAATTCTAAATTTATCCAAATACGATTTGCGAATAATTCGCATTTTAGAAAATATAGAACAATAATTCATATTCTGGTTTACTGGTCTACAATTTTGAAATAAATGATGCATAATTTACTTTTCACTGATTGCGAAAGCAGAAAAATTGTAACCTGCCTTAATTTTTCCAAGAACTTGATTCTGGTGAAAACGGTTGTTTAACAATTGTACGGTTTGTTTGCTGATTGTAAAAGTCATAAAAAGGGCATGAAAGTTGACTAGAAAACATATATAAGTTATAAAAGTCGTGAACTTTTTGTAAAAATACAGAGATTTTCAAACATTTTATCAGGCGCCGCGCTGCGGAGAATTTTGTTCTTTTACACAATAGACCACAACAAAATCAGGGGAAATATCGAAAATTCGAAAGACATTCGTGATCCCTTCCTGTTTCGAAGAAATTTTTTATATGGTTAGATATGATCCCTTCCTGTTTCGAAGAAATTTTTTATATGGTTAGATATGTCATTACAACTTTTCTTGAATGTTGAATCATACATTAAAGATTAAGGTGACCTTAAGAGTTTTAATGAATCTTTTCGTGGGTTCTGATTGGTTGAAAATGTGATACGGAACTTTTAAGGTTACCTTAATTTTAAAGGAATGTTTTAACATTTGAGCCTAAGTTTAGTCAGACACTTACTTGTGGTTAAAGTGAAAATTGCCTTGCGTTTCTGCCCATGAACTTTAAGTGAAGTTTGCAGAAACTGGAAAAATTGACCAGAAAACCCTAAGAAATCAGGGAAATTAATTTTTAAAAATATTTTAAACTGTGATTATCATACCCATAGAGTATGAAACTATGTAAGGTTTCAATAATTGGTAATTTTTGGTTCGAATATTTGCTGTTTGCGATTATTTTGCAAAAAAAAGAATGCAAATCCGCTTGGTTGAAAATATGTTGCTTTTTGATACTCTGGTATCAGGATTTCTCTTTCCTCGTCTCTGTGGTTTTTTTTTCAATTTCATTCCCTGAAATATCTGAATAGATTTATTCATCTTACTTATACACGTATGCGTATACTTTATTCTTTTAAACGTATGGCACTTGGTTTTTGTAGATAGAGGGGTATGAATTTTTTTTAAAATTTGAACGATTTGAAATGAAAGAAAGTTTATGAAAAAGTCACACGATTACCCAAAAAATAATTTCACAAATGTTGGGTCTTTGACTAGAATTTTTTCCATTCTGTATGAAAATGATATCAAAATTTTTTACATTTTCAAATAAATGAAAAATATATCTTTATTTTTAGTAGATATGTTATTATTTAATCATTTAAAAATACTGGAAAATTCCGATCTTTTCATGAATTTTTTCCTACATGATTGAATTACGCTGCAATCCGTATCGTTGTTCAAATCATTTCGGTCGTTCAATGTTCAGCTCCTTTTTACGTCTTATCCCTATCTGAGGGAGGGAACCTGGAGAATGATGATCACTCTCCAGTTTCCTTCTTTCAGATTAAGATTAGACGTAAAAAGGAGCTGAACATTGAACGACCGAAATAATTCGAATGGTCCAGATGAGGATACAGGAAAAAAACCAGGTACATAAATAACTCAAGAAACTGTATTTTTTAGGAAAAGGTTCAAAGCGAAATTTTAGAAATAATTACATTCAAATCCGTTTCACAATAATTATTGGAAAAGAGACTTACACTTACTGTAAAAAAAAAAAAACAACCATAACTAACACACAGGTAAATATTTATAAAAATTTATTCCCAAAAGGAAAATAAATGACCTATGACTAAATCTACACGAAAGAGGCTTCAGGCACGAAATTAAAAATACCCTGCGAACGACTGAATCCTTTTTTTTCCAACTGTATGATTCAAGTCGTTCACTTGCTTTTTTCCAAGTTCGAAATTTTTCTCGACTATTTTTTTTTTCAAAATTAAAATTTTTTCCAGAGTTTGAATTTTTCCTCCATCAATTTTATTGAAATTTTTTTCCGAGTTCGAAATTTTTTTTCCAATGCTAAGTTTGTTTTCGATTAATTTTTCAAAATTAAAAATTTCCTTCAAGATAGGAGATCGAGATACTTTGAACAAAAAAGTAAAACACCAAAACCTGGACCTGTATTACAAACTTTTGATAATGTTAACGAATTTTTGAGTAAATTTTGAAAAAATTAATGAAAGAACAAAAACAACAAACATTATTTGTATTTTTTTTTACATTATCGAGAAAAAATTCGAACTTTGAAAAAATTTTAATTTGGAAAAAAATAATCGAAAAAAAATCGAACTCTGAAAAAAAAAATTTCGAACTTGGAAAAAAGCAAGTGTACCGCACTTGAATCATACAGTTGAAAAAAAAACGATTCAGTCGTTCGCAGGGTATTTTTAATTTCGTGCCTGAAACCTCTTTCGTGAAGATTTAGTCATCGGTAAAAAAATGTCCTTAAATTCTTTTGAAAAAAAAAACGACAAAACGACAAAAAAATAGTTTTTTATCGTCAAGGAAACAAAAAAAATCTTAAAAACTGTAATTTAGAAACAGTTTCTTGAAAAAAAAAATCACAAAACACAAATTTCTTCGGTAAATTATTAATAGCATTATCAGCAAAGACTATGCATAACGCATTAAATTTCATAGTAAAACGGGGAAAAAGTCGATAAAATAATTCTAAAAAAAAAAAACCAGTAAAAAATGTGTTTTTTTTCTGAAATAACCGAGGAACCTTGAAAGCAGTAATTATAAAGTCTTTAAAAAGTAATCAGGTAATCACACAACTCGAAATCTTGTTTAAATAAAAGCAGATCAGTACTTTCTTACGTAACGCGTTGAAAATTTCACAGGAAAAAGGAGAAAAAATTTGATAAAATAATTGACTTTTTTGGGCTTGAAAATCCAATTTTTTCAAATTTTTCTCTCGCTTCAAGTCTCCATACCTGCACTTTACACCCTTCCCCCTCTAAAAAATCTGCCGCCGTCACTATCTGTACAAACGACTTCGAGCCGACGAAATAATAAAATCTACCAGCTCGTAATACCCGTATTCGTGAACTTTTTGCATTTCTCCTTTGGCTCCTTCGAGTACAAGGTGTGTACCGAAAACGGGCGCGTGTTGTTTCGATATAATAATTCGATACGTGAGCGTATATGTGGAGGAAAAATAGACGCCTGAAAATTGGCTAAGTTTCGCAGTAAAACGCTCGCTATTTAAATGAAATCTGTCCGATGTGCCAGAATTATGTAATTTTCTCGCAAAATCCTATAGTTTTTCTACGCGTCTCGTTTATTTTACGTGTATTCTGCGTATATTACGTTTACGTAAGACGAGACGTGTCATCTCTCTGCCACCTCCTTCTATCCAGTTCGGTTGGAAAAATGTATGAAATACAAATACGTTGGTTGTGTAAGGGCACCAGGCAAAAGCATAGCCATAATATTGCTCGTCTCGTAAGAAAATATAAAACGCTCTCACGTCTAATGGGCAATTTAATTGATTCGTTTTTGAAAGTTTCGATTGGTCGAGAGCAAATGAGATATGGAAAACGTATCTGTATAGATGAGTTTAGGTGAACGAAATGCAGAATAAGAGGAAGGTGGGAGACTGGCAAGGGTAAAGCAAAAGCCAAGGCAGGACATTGAGAAAGATTTGCAGAGGACGACGAATGTGAAAACCAAGGATAAGGAGGATTTTCAGTGCAGGGTCAGAAAGAAAGAGAGAGCTTCGGGCAAAGAGTATGCTTTATTTATAGGGTGTTAGCGTATTAACGGGTTTCTCCATTTCCTCTTTTTCTCTCTGGTCTTCGGCGCGTTGCCTTTATTTGTATTATTAACTGAAAGCGGTAATTACACTTTATCCTTGTTAAGTTATTGCCGAAGTTTTAGTGTGTGTAGGTTAGGTTAGGAGCGGTACTGTGTAGTTACAAGTTTATGAAGTTGGACGACTAGATGGAGCAGAGGGGCTGAGGTGTGTTCGAAGCTATGGGGCAAAGCGAGAGAGAAAGAAAGGGTAGTAATAATTTGTGAAAATGCTCTCGATTATAAGGGGGTTAGAGAGATATACGGTTTTGTACCTTTTGCGCTTTGGTAGTCCGTCGTCGTAGCGTACTCGTGTTGTGCACAGAAGGCGAAAACGACGAAAACGAAAGAGGAACTAAAAATGCAAATTTTACCGCCGGCGTACCTGTTACTTTTTAATGCGAAATGAACTCCGACAACGAGCGTTTACCAAGAGTAACCGAGAAAGAGAGAATTTACTCAAGCAGTAGGGAGGAAGGACGCAGAGAAATAATTCTCGGCACCGTGTGACGGTTCGAAGCGAGGGTGTAAAGAATACGCTTGAAATTTAGCTTGCCGGTGACACGTTTGAAAAATGGGCCGCAATTTGGCGTATAGATTTGCTCCTTTTCTTTTTTATTAGCGCCGGCATGTTGTGTGTACCGGAGTTGGAAAAGGAAAGCAGGGAAATCGGGTGGTGTACACGGAAACGTACACGCACAGGTTCCCTGCTCTATGCCTCCGTTCGTTGGGTCAACCTTGCTGAACCGATGGCTCCCTTCTCGTACACTTGTCAAAAGTTTTTTTCAATCAACCAGCCTTTCCATTACGTTCCATTGAATTGTTATACCTACAAAACTGATGTGGTATGAGGCGAAAAGGAGGTTTTTTAGGTCTGGTTAAATGCCGAATCCACCTATACTATTGAGATTTGGCCGGAGCTTTTTTTTGAGTAATTTCCCCGAATCGTTTTACTCGTACGACCCAGCGGTGTCTATATCGGTGGTAGTTATATTGCTGAGTATAGATAGCTTTTTACGCTACTTTGGACAGGTTATTTGATCCTTTGATGGTGTCACTTTGGATGACACGAGGGTTCAATCATTCGTTATAGTGTAAATCAATTTGTACCTGACGTATTTTTATTTTTTTTCTGGCGAAGGGTGCGGTTGTAAGGATTGAGATGTATGGTTCTTTTTTTGAGTTTACGCGTCGGAGAATTTTATACACTTGATGGGATGTAATGAATGGTGTGTATTGACTAAAGAATTATGAAAGAATTGGTGGACAAATTGGTATCCCTGGACTTGGATGGTATTTTTATGCCTTGATGGTGTTTGAAGTGAGATATTGTGGGATGATCGAGGAAGAATTTGTGCTTAGATTTGGATGGATTGTTTGGGTGAATGTTTGTATTTTTTAAGTAGAACGATTAGATCGAATTCTACCACTTTTATTTTTGTTCTGTGCGGAAAATTGTGAAAATTAAAATATAAAATTACTTGCTCAATTTCACTCCTCCATATTTAATAATACGGTGATCAGTCTGGTTTTATATATTCTCGCGTCCAGTTCGTTTTGAAAAGCTCACTCCTTCGTTCTTTTTTTTGTTCAGTTTGTTTTTGTAAATGGTCGTTTGTTCGTTTTGTTCAATTCAAAAAAAAAAATGTTCAGTTCACGTTCAGTTCATTTTTGCAAACGGATGATGTTCGTTTGTTTTGTTCAGTTCAAAACCCAAATCAAAATTTTCAGTTCAAGTTCAGTTCGTTTTTGTAAATGGGTCGTTCGTTCATTTTGTTCATTTCATTCAGCTCACGTTCAGTTTTTTTTTTGAATAGTCGTTCGTTTGTCAAAATGGTTTTTTGATGAAAAAAAAAATATATTTTTTTGTTTAAAATATATTTTTTTGTTTTTTATGGATGTTTTTTTCAAATTAGAGAGAAAAACAAGTATAATATCAACATTTTTTCCTTGTTTTAGCGGGACAGTTTTTTCAGAATGTTTGTCACTCATCCACGTTCAAGTTCATTTTCAGAAACTATGTTCGTTCATATTTTTTTTAGTCGTTCATGTTCAGTTCGTTTTAGTAAACCTCGTTCGTTCATTTAGTTCGTTCCTTTTTTATTTTTCAACCGTTCACGTTCAGTTCATTTTTGTGATTCGTTCACTTTTTGAACGAACGACACAGTAAGCCTGATCGTAACTGTTTGGGCACAAAAAATTTAGCTTTTGGCTTGATTGTGTTTATGTAGGTATTTATTTGAAGTTTGATTAATTTATTTTCCTAATGGTTTATTTACTAGGTATGAAAAATTTGAACTAGAATTTTTTCTGAAAGTTGATTCATGTTTTTGGTGCTTACATATGGTAGTCGTTCGATGAGAATTTGATCATATTCAACCTGGTTGACTTTTTTTTTTTTAAATAATATTTTATAATGTTATTTGGTTGACATTTTTACATGCTCTTGCACTGAGGCGAGGGGGTAGTGAGGGTAGGTAATTTATTATAGAATTTTTTATACCATCATATTTCGAATCGCGATTGTTTTTCTTCTAAGACGATTCCTAGAAAAATTCTATGAGCATTTTATATAAGGTTTTTATGATACCCATGATACTTGTAAAGCACTTTTTTAGACTTTATTACTGCCCGTTCAAAATGAATGGATGTTTCCACGCGTATTTCTTTGCAAAAGCTCTTTGCTGATTTGTGATGTTTTTTGTTCTCGTCATCGCTTTCGTGCTATGAATATTTTGGATTGAAAATTAAAATATTTTTGAATGGAACAATCGCTCATAAAATTTACATACTTGCTGTGTTTCATTCATGAACGATATGAAGAAAATTCAACTTACCTACTCAGTATTGTTTATTTGAGTTTAGAAAAATTCAATCCGGTCAAATAAATCGAGATTTTCGTTGGAATTTTGTAAAAATCCGGATGAATTATCATTTATTTGAAGATTCTGGACTTACATATTTTATTATGGAATTTCAAAAAAAATATTTCCTCGCTTCGCTCGGGCCAAATGGTTTGAACTAATTTTTGTATTCATCATTTTTTGTTGATCGTAATTTGCTAAAAAATTTATATTTAAAAACATGTTTTTCTATTGAATTATCAAGTTTTCAAAATAATTTCTTTCGCTAAGCTCGGCATAATTAACGCTCTTTTCTTTCTTCGGAGATTTTTTTGAACTCACCATTATACCCCTAATCACAATAATTTTAGGAAAAGAGGTAAGGTTCGTATTTTCCGGTCATTTTTGGGAAACTTTACTGGGGTCCCCTTCAAAATGAGTATTGGCGATGGGGGGGGGGAATCTTTTGAGTGAATTCAGAGCATGAGAAATTGTTTGAAAATGGCATGCAAGACATGAAAATGGCATGATTTTTCATTTTCTCGATCCAGGAGACACCATGGTTTTGAAAACACTATCGGGACTTTGTTTTGCAACACTCGAGATAGGTGACATCTAATTCTTCAAAATTATACACTTACTCGTATGTATGCGGTATGTAGTTGATAGTCCTGCGGAGTTGTTGCCCTCGTAATAGCGTGCTATAGGCGAGAATACAACCGTACGGCGTGCGCGCATTGACTACTACATATACATAAGTGTATTTGTATAAATTGAGAATTTCTCAGTCAAATGCCTGTGTAGTGTTGGCATATAGATGAAGTGATGAATGAATGAGAGATTCCCAGGAAATGTAGTCGAACAGGTGGTTTTAGCGAAATTAATTTTTTTTTTTTGGTTTTTGAAATATCGAAAAATTTGCACTTGAAATAATGTTTTGTAAATGAAGAGTTTAAGGTACAAGTGCGAAATGACCCCAATACATGTAGCTGGGGTCCTAAGCTTTTCAATGAGACCGCCCCGAGCCAAAACCCCCACCCAATTTTGAATGCCAGTTTTTTTGCGATTTCCCAAAAATCAGGTCTTCGGAGATGTTGCGTTTTGAAACGAAACTCCTCAAATACTCTATCGGTACTTCGCTTTTCGCTATACTTCAACTTGAGATACCTAACATCCAGAATACTTTGCATTGCTCATATACAGTAGTTGATAGTCCTACGGAGCTGCTGCCCTCGTAATAGCGTGCTATAGGCGGGAATGTAGCCGTACGGCGTGCGCGCATCGACTACATACTATATCAGTGTATAATTAGGTACGTGCAGGTAAATTGGAAATCTCTCATTCAGATGTGTATTGTTGACCTGTAGATGTCTTATGATGAGAAAATGATTGAATGGTTGTTTGAATTTTCATTTTCTCGATCCAGTAGCCACCATGTAGGGTGTGAAGCGAATAATTTTTCAACTTTTAAAGGTATTCTTGTGCAAATATTTCACTTTTCGTCGATCTATTATTTTACTGAGCCGAAGTCGAAAAAAAAGACTTATGGAATTTATTAATTTGAAGCACGAGCGTTTTTTTTTGGTGAGGGGGGGGGGGGGTGTTGAATTGTGAAGAAATTTTTTCATTTCAAGACTGGAAATATCCAAAATCTTAGTCTTACGGTTTGGTCGATACCGGGGTTTCCCTTTTTATTTGAAATTTAATCTGTTTTATATCTATAAATTCAAAGTCTCAAGTTTTTGTAGGGAGCATCTAATTATCTTATAAGAAGTAATCATTTTTGAAAGGGAATATTGATTAATATGATGCAATTGAATCTTTTTTTTTTGCACAATTTTATCGTATAAAAAAACACTGTTTTCTCTTCTTTAGAAATAACATATTTGAAAGGTCGGGAGAATTTCGAAAAATTGTCTGGAAAACTTGGAAAGGTCAGGGAAAATCATTTCTGAGATATACCTAGTGGACGCCCTCACGGAAAAAAAAAGGTTACGAAAACGAATACCACTTTATTCATAAACAAATAAAATTTAATCAAAAAATAATATTGTGTCTCAATTCACAAAATGGTGAAATTTATTCTTGAAAAATAATAAAATTTGTCAAAGAAAAGAATAAATTTTACCTAAAAAAATAAATTTTATTTTAAAAAATGATAAATTTTATCTATTTTGTGAATTGGGACACGTTATTATTTTTTTGAATGAATTTTTTTTCAGTGGTGAAGTCGCTCGGCGTTGAATACAACAAAAATAAATGAAATAGTTTCATTCGCGAAAAATTTACGTCCTAGTCTGCAAAATTTCGTTTGATCTTGAAAAAAAATGAGAAAAATTTGCTTGAGGTTGAAAAGTGTGAATACATAGTTGCATCTCAGTTGAAAAAAAACTGGCGAATCCTTTTACGAGTTGGTTAAATTTCAATTTTTAGCTCTCCCATCTATCATAATGATTTTTTTGGTTCTTTCCTGATATCTTGGTTAGGGGTATTTCTGTGTTTTGAATTCAACTTGAGCTTTTATAATTTCAAGCTTGTTATAAATCTATGTGTATATAAAGATTTTTTGGCATTTCTATTCTTAACTGAAACTGAGCGTAATAATAATTAACAATAAAAAAAATTGCAATTTTTATTGAAAATCTGTAATTTTTGATTTATATTCAAATTTCTCTGATTGCAAAGAATCTTGCTTCAATGCAGTTTTCACTGATAATTATATCAGATACAAAGGTAAAGAATTGAAAAATGTCCAAAAAAAAAACATTTTCGTAGAATGATGATGAGATGCTGGTTTGTTTAATTTTACCAAAGAGTTTTCAAATCGAAAATACTTCCATATCGCTTTTGTGAACTATGTTATTTGGTTTTCATACAGATAAATGCTGCGATAACTTTCAACTTTAAATTTTTTTAATTCGACGAAAGATTTAAAAAAGGGGGGTTCGACATTATGGAAGATGCACGACTGTAGTAAAGTAACGGTAAGGAGTGGAGAAGAGAAGGGAGACATAAACGAACGCCGTCGAGTATCGCGCGAGAAGAGACAACTTGATGAGACGTATCCGGGATGCTACTCATATTGTAGAAGGAGATAGAAAGAGAGAGTGAAAACGCTGTCCAGTGTGAATATACCTCTGGTACGGATCCCATTGCGGCAAAGAGGAAAAATTCAATTCCTCTTATTTAGGAGGTTCGAAGCGGAGATGGAAGCGATTGAGGGGAGGGAGAAGACGGTGATGTGACGTATGAGCTCTCTTGATGGAGCTGAATGAAGTCGAATATGATTACGAGATCTGTGTACCTATTGGTGTACGTTTCAATGTACATTTTTAATGTAAGATTGTGTCGGGGATTTTTGAGAAAAAGTTGATAAAAAATCTCAATTATTTAGGTACCTAATTGGAATCAATTAATTCTTGTTGAAAACTTGAAATCTAGATCAGGACTGATAACATTTAACTTGAATTATTTCAAAAAAAATAATTTCTAGTGTAATATTTCCTGTGAACGAAATTTTGCATTTTGTGTCCTCTTTCCCACAATTCTGGATTTTCTATGGTTGAAAAAAAAAACAGTAGTAAATACCTGATTCACGATGTTCCGAGCACATCCAAAAATTTTTGGTTCAATTTCCTCATTTGCACATCTTTAATAAAATGAAGTGAAATCCAAAAGTACGTACATCATTTGAAAGATGAATCGGTTCTGTTCAAAAAATTATATCATGATAATTTTCATAAATCGTTTCCCTAGCATGATGTAAGTGAAAACCTGTAAAACTTCCATATACCTAAATTCGTAAAAATTTGGTCCGCCAGTTTCCAGTATGCTGGCTTGTTGAATGTAGTCGGTTTTGACTCCTGAACTCTTGATCTTGAATTCAACAAGAGTTCATCGATTCTCATCTTTAGGTACAATTATCATTTTTACTGAATTTTTCTCAAAAATCCATGACATAATCTTTCCTAAAAAAAAACAAAAAAACAACGAATACCATATTTTATGTGAGCCATCAAGCCATCAATCTTTTTACCCAACAAATTCAATTTTTGCACTTTTCACATCATCGATACCCCATAACTGACGAAACTTTCCATCATTAACCTCTCCCTTTCATTTCTACTAATTCCCTCCCCGTTTCTCCCCGTCTTCTAAGTAATTACAATTACACTTCCGGAAACAACATCGTACAAATCTTCGACTTCGCATCTTCATCAGACTTCGCGATACATCTCGATTTAGAGCGTCTTCTCGGCAAATTTCCATCGTCATGGTAACGTCGCGAGGACGACAGTCGACAAACCGTGTGTTTAACTAACCCACCGACGACCACCACCGGCAGGGTACCGAGTTAGAAACACACCGCCCAAGCCTCTCGCCACCACAACGAGGAAATTGACTCTAAATCGAAATCGCCGCCTCGCCTCGTCCTAAATTTCTGGTGTAAAAAGAAAAACACCGAAAAGGGGGGATCAATCTAACAGATAATCGCGAAATCACAACACCGACATTTGAAATATTACGCTTTACCTTTTCTTTATTTCGCTCGGGTTTTCTTTTCTTTTTCCCGCCGCGTCATCTCGTACCTTCGTTTTATTGCACCCTTCGCGCCTCGTCCGAGCTGAAAAATTACTCTCGACATAACGTTTCGTAATTAAATTCGCCGCCACGGTTACCGCACGTGCGATACGGGCCACCGCTGAACATCATAGTTTCTCTCTTGTCATCTGTCTCATTCTTTCGAGTTCACTCGATTTTCTATTTACAAATACCTAATACAGTTTCCACGTCGATATTGGTGTATAAATGTGGGATAATCGACCTACGGTTTTTTGCGTTTTAACGTCTTTGGTTTGGTCGTCGGTTCAAGTATGCTCTTTTTTTTATAGACGGAATTTTTTTGGAAATATTGTTACCTTTGATGTGTTAGTTTCCGACGAGAAGATGAGGTCATGATTTCCCCTGGGAATGTGAAGCTCCCACTTATGAACAGACTGCCCTTCCCACATTTCAGGTTGACAACTAAATTTACTATACATAGGATAATTATCGATTCATTAATATATTTATTAATTAGTAAGTAATCGTTTAATATTTCTTGTTTTGGAATTTTATTGAAGTGAAAATAACTCGTATTTAGAAATTTGCACTCGGGTTTGTGGTTTGAACAGATGATATAAGTATGTATGATGAGTTCAATATAAAATTTAACAAATTTCTGAAAAAATTAATTTTTATTCGAAAAAATCTAATCACATTTTCGCTGAATTGGAAATTTTGAGAAATTTTGGGTGTTTGAAGATTTAAAATTCAACATGTTGTCAATTGAACTTGTTTGGCTAAAAAAAAACACTCACCTGTAAGTTACGCAAGTAAGTAAATTGGAACAATTACGAGTATTTACAATGTCTGTAATTTTAACAACGTGTACAAAAATTTTTAAAAAAAATGAAATTCGCCTCATCTCATTTCATACCTCCCTTGGTTACGTAATACGTACCTATGTTTGAATTGATTTTGAGAAATTGAATTTCATTTAAAAAATGTGACCCCAACTCCATTATGTTTTCTAGAGACTCAAAATTTTTTCATCTCCCAGAGAAAAGAGTTGATAGAGAGAGGGAGATGGTGAAGTGCATTTGGAGTTGAAATCAAACCGTAAAGTAAATTTATTAAAAGAATACTTACCTATTATGAATATTAGTTTCCTTAGTTGTCTGAAAGGGCACGCAATGAGAGATACGATTTCCGAAATAAAAAAGTTTTTCGAGTTCAATCTATCAACATTATTCCAAAATATAATTTATGGTACCACTACAAGTGAATATAGGGGTACCATGGTGATTTAAATGCACTGAGAGGCTAAGTTTGTCAGTCCTATTTAAAGTAGTTAAAAGTTCATAATTTGGAGTTCTTCTGCTCTGAAAACTCCTGCAGTATCTATATTGTAAGTATGTGTACCTAGTACCTATACCTACTACCTACCTGTATTTTTCCACTTTTTGAATAATCTGGAAAAGGCAAAGGATTCATTAATCTGAGTGACTAAAAATTCTAAAATTTCAATTTCCAAGTCATGAAATTTTTGAAAATTTAAATTATTAGATATAAATATAAAATTAAATTGATCTCAAAATATATTAAAATTTATTGAACTTGAAAAAATATAATAAATTATATAAATTTTGTTGATATCAAAAAATATATAAAACCTTTTAAATTCACGAATTGAAATGAATTTTTTTAAAGAAATGGAATATAACTACCTATTTTAAAAAACACATAGGTACTTTTGAAAAATGAGCTATTTTTCTGAAACTTTCATTTTCAAATCTTGAACTTTATTTTGCTCGGTTGTGTAAAACTTTTAACTTGTATTGAGAACTGCGGTTAAGAATTTTGTCTTTTTTCAAGTTCGAAATGATCAGAATTATTATCTGACTAACTAACATAACCACAATCATATTTATACAACGAATTCATCTGCTAGAAGTTCAATTGCCGAATCGCCTCTTTTCGACTTCTATGAGTCTATGACTACCTATCGTTTACCAAAACCGTATCCTCGATCTGGCCTCTTCTGACTCAGCGGTCTGTTTCGGAGCCTCCTCCATCAGAATTTGATTAGGAATTTTGTTTCTCATTGCTCTCACCTCTTCGCCTCTATTTTCGAACTCCACCTTTGTGATTGTAATCCCATAACGGGTCAGAATTTCCAAGGCAATTTCACAATCAATGCCTGATTTTGGAACAATGACTTTTCATCACCAAATCTGGTTCATACCCAATGCTTTCCTCGTCGGACAAAAATTCTCAACCGGATTCAAAGCCAATTTCTGAAATGGCGTGTTTCTCATTAAATATGTATTCTCTACGCCTTGCGATTGTGGCTCCTTTGAAAAATTGATGTACATAGGTAATTAGGTATTCTACACGGAAAAAACAGAAGATACATTTTACCCCAGAAATAATAAATTTTATCAAAAAAAAAGATATATTTTATCAAAAAAATTAATAAATTTTACCAAAATGATAAATTTTAATCAAAAAATAATAAAATGTATTAAAAAAAAATAATAACGTGTTTCAATTCACAAAATAGGTGAAATTTGTTTTAAAAAATAATATTTATTATCAGAAAAAATAATAAAATTTGTCAGAAAATGAATAAATTTTATCAAAAAAAATAAATTTTATTCAAAAAAATGATAAATTTTACCTATTTTGAGAATTGGGACGCGTTATTATTTTTTTGGATAAATTTTATTATATTTTTTTTTCAGTGTAATTTTTGGAACGTCTTTTTTAATAAATATGTTCTCTATTGCCTTTCTTAAGCTCATGCTCATTGAAAAATATGAATTAAAAGAACGATTTTCAAAATTGTATGAACTATCACATACTTACCGCGAAGAGAATGAAAATTGAATTCCACTTCTATTTTTGTAGACTTCACGTAATTTAATTCACTGGAACCAGCACTGCTCCATTTTACTTCATCTAAAAAAGTCTAGAAAATGTGGAAAATTCATAGAAACTAGAGTTCAAAACTTCTCTCTCCTCTCTTCCTCTCTCGTCCCAGAAGGTTAGAATTTCTATACTAAAAACACCACCTTCCCTTGCCATTTTTCGGGTGTCTAATCCCAGGAAAAATGAAATTTCACTTTGGTTTTTGCATAATAATTTATCACATATGTTTTTGCATAATAATTTATCACATATGTTTTTGCATAATAATTTATCATATATTTACCCAGAGGGGAATGAAAATCAAATGGTGCTTCTATTTTTTGAGTGCACTGAGTTTAAAGATTCGCTCATTTTTTAAAAAAAATTTGGCCCTTTGATGCCTCCTTGCCCCCCCCCAATTTTGAGAAAACGCATGAAAATCGACTATCCCTAAATCAAGGACGACCAGCTCGGTCGAATTTACTCTCTCAATCTGCCTCTCCTATGTTTCACACTAAACCCCAATGAAAAAAGTGAAATTTCCTAATTTAATTTACTTCATTTAAAGAAGTCTAGGAAATGTGGAAAATTCAGAGAAATTAGAGTTCAAAATTTGATAACAATCGATGACTGACATTCCAAAAAGCAGTAAGTCCAAAAACCGTATATGAAAGAAAAGACTTATTTGATTGTAATCTATTTTACAGTACATTGAAGTTTTTTTTTCCATATACAGTTTTTGGACTTACTGATTTTGAAATGCCAGTTTTCAATCGTAGATGAAAAAAATTTAATTTTCATCTGAATAACTCAATAAAAAATTAACTCGTCGTTCCTTACTTGGAACTTTCGCAAAAAAAATTCATTATTTGAAGGAAAGCATGATTTGAAAAAATATCTCCGAACCCATTAAGAAAAAGAAAAAAAAAAGTCAGATCGCGACGCTGTCAGCGAGAAAATTATACCTATACTACTGCTGAGATTTTTTTTTCAAATCCTTCTTGGTTTTATCAGCAAAATACAGTCGAAAGATGCAAAATACTGTATAATAAGAAAGATATAAAAATAAAACAATTTTTATTTTCTTTCATTTTCCAATCAATACGCTGTTGTACCTACGCGATATATTGAGATACATAAGACGTATCAACGATGCGCATATATGTATTTATGGTTTTGGTAGTGGAAATACGACCCATAAGGGTTCGCAAAAGGTGGCCCAGAGGGGAGGAAAAAAGAAAAAAGGCGCCATTTAACGCAGCGATTGTTGTTTTCACGCTCGCCTGAGCTCGGGGGTAATTTTTCATTTTATTTTTATCCATACTATACGTATGGCGAAAATATTGCCTTTATAGCGTCGTCTCCGGCACGTCACTTATATTGTACGTTTCGTTTTAATACGATTTACTAACGTGTTTTGACGCGCGCCTCTCGCCTCAGCCTTCGAGGAGGAGTAACGACGGAGGAAAAAAATTATATTCTTTTGAACGACGGCTTTTGTTTCAAATTCGATAATTCCCTCTGTCGCGCCTCCGCCGTCGTTCTTTTCGAAAGCCTTCGAATGTGATTTTTTTTGTTGTTGCCTTGGGTTTTTTCTTCTCCGTCCTCGAACGTGTGTGCCTCTAAAAAGGCACGAAAATAGCTCCGACGCGAGTATACGAAAGTACCTACGGAATGAAGGGGGAAAAGAAAGGAAGAAAAGAAGAAAAGAATTGGTAATACGACGAAGTGCGGATATATAAGAAAATATTTACGAGCTTATCAACGCTATCAATTTTATTATTTCCTCCCTTTTCGCATGATTTTTTTTCGCCATCCGTTTTTTTTTTTAGGTACATTTAAATAAACGCTGGAAATATGTTTTCAGTACGAGCAATCTCGTCGACGACGAGTGGTGTTGGGAAACCTTTTTTCTTGCTTTTACGCTTGCTTGCGCAGCTTAAAAGATGAGTTTTTCCCCGGTTTCGCCGCCGTCCCTGTGGCAGCTGATTTAATCGCAGCTGCGAATGGGCGATGGTTTTAGTGGAAATTAAATGAAGGAAAATTTTCACTCGCTCGACGGTATACGGATGGAAGGGATTGGTATACGGTTATACTATGTACGTATATATTCCAAGTGTAGTATTAGCGATCTTCGGGGAGTACCCGAATGGACGCGACGAGCGAGGTTTTTGAAAAGTTTTCAAATTATTGGTATAAATAAAGAGAGAAACGCCGCTGCCGGAGTATACGGATGCGCGAATCAGCGGAGGCGAAAAAAATTCCCCGGATGGGAAAAGTATTTGTAATTTGATAAAACTATGCGCAACGACGATGAGTACGTTTTCTCTTCGTCTTTTCTTCCGCTTCTTTTCTCTCATTCATTTCTAATTACATGATTAACAAACTTTCGTATGTACTCGTATCTGTCGGCGAAGGGAAGCGGGGCTGATGGTAACTCGAAGGTGTATTTTGGATCGATAAATCAAATCGTCACGTAGACGTCGAGGAAAAAATATCAGGTATTCGATGTGTGAAAAGGCGACGACGTTGAGCTGAGGCGAGCAAATAATCAGCTGCAGAAGCGAAATTTCGACGCCGTGATAGAAATATTTTTATAAAAAAGTATACGACAGGTCGCTGCTGTGTTTGCAGCTGCCTGCGTCGTACGATGGCGTAAATTACGAGACGATACTGGCGAGATACGCTGGGTACATTTTACCTTTCGTATACGTATAGGGAGGATGTGGAAAGGGGGGAGGGGTACTGTGAAAATTTACCAACTATGGTATATTTTTCTAAACCACATTCGCAAAGCGTATAAGTAGTTGGATGGGTACGTAGGTGGAAATGCACACAATGACGAAAAGTAAAGTATAAAATTTGATGGGGGTTAGAAAAAAATATTCCGGTGGAAATTTTCATCTCAGCGTAGTATAGGTAGTTTTCTTGCATAAGTCGCAATGCGGTTTGATTGGACAAATGTGGAAGGATTTTTTTTTTCGGTAGAATTTGTAACGAGGTCGTTTAACCCGATGAGGTTTTATTTTTCAGCGAGTACGTTGAAGCGATTCGCTAACGAATTCGGTTTTAATATCCGAGGCCGAATCATATTCACCGGATGAATTTTTCATCGAAAGTATTCGTTGCGGAAATGGTGTTATTGTGCTTTGCACCATCAAATCAGTCAGTGTCACGGACGTTAAAATGAGAAAATTGAGATGAGTTAATTTAAAAGAGAGGAAGAGGGTGAAGGGAGTTCTGTAAAAGGTGGTATTTTGGATGGTGAAATTTTGGATCAGAAGTATAATCCATTGTAGGGAAATTTGGGTGAAATTGTGGGTGGTTAGATTTGATTTTTGGAAGATGGTTTCTTGTGCTTGTGCCTTTTTTTGCTTTTTGGAGTGAAATGAATTATTTGCCTATGGAAAGAAAATACTTACATTGTTTTCCATTGAGAAATATATGGCTAGTATATTATTTGAAAGATTGAAAATAATCAGTTGAACAGAAACGTAAATAAACGATCATTCTTCTTTTGGCTGCATTCATTAAATATTTATTATCCTTCATCCTTTTTTATTTTTATATTTCAAAGTTTTCTTTCAATCGATTGCTGGTTATTCAATTGTTCATGCATCAGTAGAATAATTTAAAATCATTCAAAGCAGGTGGACTCAGCGGGCTCTAGTTCCCTCCATATTAAGCTCGGAATAAAATTTTATAACTAATTTAAAATTTGACCCCTCCCTTTATTTTTTCTCAAATTCTCAGCCTCTCCCTTGATTAATTTCTGAGTGCGCCTATGCATTCAAGGTTTTCTACTCAAGCTGTCCAATTTCATTTGTTGTAAATAGGTGATTTTTTTTTTTGGAAAAATTGACAAATTCGAAAATGTCATCTTTAAATTGCCAAATTTCTTATTTTTATTTTCCTTAGATTTTTGACCAAGTTTTATTTATGCCTATATGAATAAACCTACTGCATGTTACGTTGCTAGGTATGTATTTTAATACTGACGATACCGGAATAGCTTTTTAAAAAAGTGCTCCTGTTCTTTTTTCAATTCCTGATTGATAACCTTAGATGCTTCGATCGTAGAGGTGCAATAGCAATGAGAAAAGGCCTTCTGCAATCGGTTTGTTGTGTGTGCGAATTTTCCCATCACTAGGACCGAAAGAATCGAACCTAGAGTGAAATAGAAAATTCCATTTTTAGTGTAAGAATAAATTTCTCGCATAGGATTCAATGGGAAAATCGAATCATTACAAATAGTTAGACGATTTCCTTTTTTAGTAAATTGGCGCAGTATCATTAAACGAACTCTATAGGTAATTATGGTACCTATTCATAAATGTTTCAAATGAAAAAACAGGGCTCGCATTTTCAAAAATCTTACCAATTTTTTCTTCAAATTTTCAAATTGATATTAGATATTTTGTGTGGATATTGAAATTGCAAATACAGTATGACACAAAAGTCTTGTCCACGAAAAACACTTCATGATATCTCGAAACTGAAAAGAGATATCGGGATGATTCAAACGGCAATATGTTCCTGGAGACAAGGACTTTGAAGATTGATAGTCAAATTTTCAGTTCTACCTACAGGGTGTTCACAAATTGAGAAACCGGTTTTGGTTAAAAAATGGGAGTCTGGGTTTTTTATGGATTTGAAGTCCACACACTGAGACGATCAAAATGTGATATTTTTTTTCGAAACCGGTTCGAAAAGTTGCAACCGGTTGTCAAAAATACTCCAAAAATCGAGATTAGAAAAAAATTTTCAAATGAAATTTGTAGAGCTTTGTAAGCCAAACATTGTCCGTGAACTCATTTTTTGAAATTTCAGCAATAAAAAAAGATATGAAATTTTTTTAGATTTTTAACGGTGCGGTGTTCAACATTCATTTGAAAAAAATTTTCATCTTTTTTTGTTGTTGAAATTGCCAAGTTGCCGAGAGTGAACCGATTCAAAAAATGAGTTCACTGACCATGTTTGGCTTACAAAGCTCTACAAATTTCATTTGAAAAATTTTTTCTAACCTCGGTTTTTGGAGTATTTTTGACAACCGGTTGCAAATTTTCGAACCGGTTTCGAAAAAAAATTATCACATTTTAATCGTCTCAGTGTGTAGACTTCAAATCCATAAAAAACCTAGACCCCCATTTTTTAACCAAAACCGGTTTCTCAATTTGTGGACACCCTGTAGGTAGAACTGAAAATTTGACTATCAATCTTCAATGCACTTGTCTCCAGGAACATATTGCCGTTTGAATCATCCCGATATCTCTTTTCAGTTTCGAGATATCATGAAGTGTTTTTCGTGGACAAGACTTTTGTGTCATACTGTATATTTGCCTAAACAATGATGTTGAAGTATTTTAGAGTCAATTTTGAAATGATTTCTCTTATTTAACTCGTATTTGTTGTCTTTTCAAAAGTTTATGCGTTTACTTTTTGTAAAATAGGTCTTGTTCTATTCTGATGGCTGGGTATCTAATGGGTAGTGAAAGTAGTGATTTGAAAAACCGGTCATGCCGGTAGTGGAAAAGTTGTGAATTCAGACGAAAATTTGAAAAAAAGTAGTGAAAAAATGAAAAAATCCCAAAGACGCAAAATTTATTTTTTTAAATTTCAAAAATTGTTCATTTTTCATTTATTACATTTGAAATAACGATTTTTTTCTAATTTCATTTTTTTTTCTCTGAAAAATTTTGATCGTTTTTTTTTTTTGTATGTTGGAAAGAGAGTCTATTGGGAGGTGGGGGGCGGGGGGGGGGTACAAATTGAAATTTTTTTTTTTAAAAAAAGTAGTGGAAAAAGTAGTGATTTTACAAAAAAAATCAGTTAGATACCCTGGATAGTGTTTGTAAAATAGGTCTTGTTCTATTCTTATAGTGTTCACTGTTCAGTGTTCATGATTGTTTACCAAGAATATCCAAAAACTGAACAAAATTGTAAAAATTGCCGAAAATCAAATTGTAGCAGAAGTGAACAATTCGCTGAACGAATGAATCAAGGTTAATTCGTGCTGGATTTACCTCCATAGTAAATTTTGAGTTCGACTTACAAAATTCCAGTTTCAAAATTAGTTACTTTGACATCTGAGAGCTGAAATATTCCTAAAAAATATTTAATTTTTTCGATTTTTTAAATGAAAATGAGGGTGGATGATGGATATGTGTCTCTCTAATGGAAACCAGTGGGGTTGGGGTCTCCCACACTATCTGGGAATCATACTGAATATTTCGAAAATAAAAATTAGTCTTTTTCCAGTTTTTTGTTTTCGATATTTTTTCAGCAAAAATTCAGAATCTCGTGTTTTGAAACGCCTATTCCTATTCCACATCTATTGAAGTTGAAGAAATTGTTGATAACTCATTTTAATGTGAATTCGATGCAAGATAATGTTTTCAAGGTACTTATTATTAATAAATATTGAAATTTGGAGTCCAGTAGTAATCTGATAGTTTCGATTCGCGGAGCTTCAAGTCTAGAAGTTTTTTGTCATACACGTATTTGACGTCGTCTTCTGTGGTCAAATTCTTAATCATTTTAATTTTCATAAGTATAGATACATAGATGTTGATGACTTTCAAATTCATTTATGTACAAATATGCTGCAGTTCTAGATTTAGTAATGAAATTCGCTCCAATAAATGTTAGCCTCGGCAGCCTTGCTGGAACAGAAAACATATAACGAGTTTATTGATACGATTAATATCGATTGAAATCATTTCGTTAACTTTGTATTTACGCGTGTGCGTGTAATAGTTCAGGGGGAAATTGTTACGTTTGATAACAGATTCTCCTAATGATCTTGCATGCCCCACCTATGAGGCTATCAGGTAGTTGACCTATAATACGAAACGTAAACATGTATCGCATGACTGCTTGATTGGATAATTAAACTTTCGGGATGTATGCAGTCTGCATGTTGTATTGTTGGTATGGCCCTAAGTTGAAATATTGTCAACTGATACAAACAAGGTATCTCTGTTCGTTGTTATGAAGGTGTATTACATGCATTTGATTCATGTAGGTATCTGCGCCAGTGTTAGATGTATGGGTGAAATCAATTATTGAGATGTGATTCTTATTATATTGCAGGCTGTGGCAATTTTTATTCAGTGAATCAGTCTGAATTGTTCACGAAACTAATGAATTTTCAATTATTTTGTTTCAAGATACTAATTTTTAATTTGGCGTAACTGCAAAATTTTTCTATGTTTAAGTGTAAAAGGTCGAAAATCCATTTTAAAAATTAAAAATCGGTATTTTGAAAAAAATGATGGTTGAAAATTCAATCTCAAGACTAGAAAAAACATAGTTAAATTAACACCTCTTTCACGAAATTCAAAAATCTCAAGTAGTACATGTTTTTGTCTCTCCTGAAAAAAGTAAAGTTTTGGAGTTACGATTTTTTAACATTAGAGGGACAATATTGCTCGAAAGTTTTTTGAAACTTTAGAAGTCACACAACATACGATTTGTTTGAATAACATTTTGAGAAGTTAACCTGTTCTTGTGTTCTTTCCCAGTTTGCTTAAAATCAACATAATTCTGTTTCTGTAAATTAGTCTATTTTTTCCGTATAAGTTATCATTTTTTTGATTTATGATTTCTTTTCATGCACATTTACAACTTAAATTCTTTTTTGCCTAGGTATAAGGAATGAAATTTGTAAATTTTGACCGTTTTTTACACAAAGCTTTTGAAAGTACATGGTTTATTGCGCCCAAAGGCATAAAAATCATTTTTGAAAAAAAAACCTCAGTTATAACCTGTTCTTTCTGGTGGTTCTTAATTCTATAGGCTACATGAAAAACTTCCGTACTCCATTAAAAATTTGATGCCAGTTAAGATTCCGGAATTATATAACCATTCGCGGAGGTTGTAGGTAATTTTTCAACATTTCGATCAGAAATCAATGTAAGTATGAGATATCGCGCTGAGCGAAAAATTGAAATTTCAAGAAAAAAATGATCAAATAGAAAACCCATCGTATTTGTGTTTAGCTGGTCAAAATGCTCTTTTTTACGTTATTTGAGCGTTGCGATCATTCTGCTTGGAGCTTGAAAATTCATATATTTTTTACTTGAGAAAATGAATGAATTGAATAAAAAATTAGGAGATCAAATGCCCTTCATATCAAGCAATCACGATATTCAGCCTTTCAAATCACATCTTTTCAATGCTAGCACAATTTCAGATGATAAGGGCTGCGGTTTAAATAAGAAAAACAGATTTTTTTTTTGAAAAATACTGCAATTTTTAGGGTTCTTTGCCCCAAGGTCCCAGACATCAGAGAAGAATGGGAGAGATTTCCCAGGAGTGTTTCGACTCAAATCAAACTATATCAGAAATCAAAAATTACTCATATAAATGTATTTTTTTCGGTCCACCCCATCAAACACGTTCACATAGTTTTTAGAAGAATTTTCTCTCATGCGATCTTTTCCCCAGAAGCCAGGGAGAGGAAATGTTATGTGTTATTTATTTCAATTCTGTAAACTTTATAAAAAACTTGCGCTGGATTTATTTTTCTTGTTATTTTACTAGCGGTTTCATTTCGAATTAGTAGGAAAAGTCAGAATTGCCGCACATGGGGAATCAGAAAAATTCTTTTATTTTTAGAAGATTTTTTCTGATACATATTTCTAAAAATCTCTCCAATTTTTCAGTGATTTTTCTTATAGTTATCAGTGTTTTTTTTTACTGATTTATTACTGTGTTGCCATTCTAACTGTTTCCGAGTGATTTTCGATAACTTTTCCTGGTTAATGGAATAGAAAGCAACACATTTTATGTAAATCACATTCTAAATTGAATTTTTTTAAAAAAATCTTTGGGACCGCGAACATTATTATTTATGAGGATTTTCGATTTTTTCGTATATCTGATTTCTTGAAGTTTGAAAAAGGTTTGTTAATATTTTTTAGACATTACTTTTTTCACTCGGGTAATCGCAGTGTTTCAAAATTTTGGTACCTATTTGTTTAGCCAATCAGTAGAGCATAAAGGCCGGAAAATAAACTAAAATCGATTATCGATTAAGAATAACGACGAAAAGTGTAAAACATTTAACGTGCTATTTTCATAATCGAGCTCGTAATTCTGCAGAATACGTCTATGCATTGTGAGCAATATAGTTTCAGGCAGCAGGCAACCATGCATTACGTTAGGTACATGCTACACACACAAATACGTGTTGTATAGCAGGGAAAATATTATAGGGCCAATAAAGTACGTATCGGACATATTACCGCACGCTTATCGTATGCGGCATGTAATAAAGGACATCGTTGAATCGAGTAAAAGCTTGTGTAAATGACCAATACAAACCACAGAATACAATTAAACGGTAATTCGGACGGATTACGTGGCTTGTACTTACGAGTTGGCAGTTAACACCATAAAAGACCAGATTCGAGATTGCGGATAAACGTATTTTCTGCTGCTGCTTTTTTTCATTTCTTTTCTCCTGTGGTCTTTTTTATAGAGTTGAAATGGTTTGTGAGTGACCTGGGCGTGGAATTGAAGAGGACTCGAATTTGATCCAATGAGTAGCTCGAAGTTTTAAAAACACAAAACAAAAAACTGAACTTACCCTCAAGTCAAGTAAACCAACGATATGAATGAGCGCAAATCCGTTCTTCGTTCTTGATTTTCATTTAAAATACTCGTAAAATTAGACTCTCAATTCATATATAAATCAGTGAAAATGATTCAACATCACCGGGAAACAATCAGAATTGCATTTTTCGCAGTATACCTAGTAATAAATTAATGAAAAAAGTTTCAATTTATAGAAGCAAACAATAAAATATTGCCAAAATCAGTGAAAATTCACTGAATAATCGGTAAAATATCTGAAATTCTTTGAAAAATCAGCGAAAATCCGCTTAAAATTGGAGATTTTACTCATTTTTTTGCGTTAATTCTCTCCTTTTTTCAGTGGATTTTCACTGATTTGAAATGAGGAAGTACGGTGTTTTACTAACACATTGGTTGTTTGTGGGTCAATTGTGGGATAGGGAGATGGAACCAGAATTTTGATTGAAACAACAGTTTTAGAATTTTTTTTTAAAATCAAAACCATGCAGAAAAAGCAAAAAAAAAGTTTTCGATTTTTAAAAAAGTGCTTTACCTATTGTGGGTAATTTCGTTTTGAATTAGTTTTTTTTTTTTTTGGTAAAATGATGTGAAAAAAAAAGTATGAATATGATTTTGATACGAAAAATGAAAGAAATGAAACTATTGTCAAATTCTAGTTGTCAGTTATAATAAATTGTTTAAGATACTGGAAATTCGGAGAAATGCAAGATCTGTTGACGGGGTTTGCTGGACTTTTCGTGGACTATTGAATCAAATTATGATGAAATTTGGATATGCGATGTGAAAAAGCATTTCTATAATGAACTGACTGAACCCTTTTTTCCTTCCTTTTTTTTATGTTTCGAAAAATATTTAAATTTGATTTTTTTTTAGAAAATCGAAAAAGAGTTCTGTCAGCCTGTCAAGAAAAGTTTTTATCTAACATTATTCAAATTTCTACAAATTTGATATGGTCTCAGACTCAGAGTGAGAATTCTGTCAGAAAAATCATCAAATCTTGCTTTTCGTTTACTCGTTTGGGTTTTGTTTTATTAAAATTATTATAGTGACAATTGAAACTTTTCAATGATTTACTTTGTTCTTTCTACGTTTTGAAGTTATACTCGTGGAACGAGTTTTAGCGTTCGGTCGATTTAAAAGACACAATCAGTGACCACCGGAGTACGAGTGTTCATCTGTGTACTGGCGTCCATTGGAAAAAATTCTGTTCGAGTTCTGATGGTGCTTTTTACCACTCTGATCATTAGGTACCCCATCTATGCCCCTGTCCGAGTTTCATTCTTTCGATGACATTTTTTAGCATGCGTTTTTTCTTTGGTCGTCTTATAATAATATTATTAGAATAAGTTTTACTCTTGCACGAATACTGTGGTTCGCAGTCGAGATGTCTAGTGAGCGAAGAAGCGAAGAAATGAACGCGACGAACACTTGGAATGTTTTTTTCCCTTCCTGGGATTTTTTCCGGTCGCTTTAGCTCGGTAATAAGAAAGGGGATTTCTGAGACGTGCGGGGACGGTTGAAAATTAAAGAGGATTCTCGTAGACGAGTTCGTTTAGCACGGTGCACTACACGCTACGCTCTGTCTGGTATAATAAGTTGCGAGTTTTTTGACAAATTGCGAATGGCTCTTGAGCTGTCATGAACACAGAGAGAATGCGCCGAATGGTCGTGCGGTATAAATGTGTTTTCGCGAAAATCTGCGAAAGATGCGGCGAATAGGGAGCTTAGTAGGGGTATGCGGGGAGACCTATGTGGTGTATGTGAACGAAGGAAGAGGATAAACACGACAGATGAGACTGCAGTATGGAGAAAAATAAAAGCTCTAGAAGGCGTACTGCCTTCCTATTAGTCTAATTGGCCAATATACTTGGCCTTGTCGTGTGAATTACGTTTTTCGCGTATTCAAAGATGTTGGGTAAATTGAGATAGGAAAGTTTCGATGAGGGGGGGGGGGTTGTTTTGGGTAAATATGGTTTGGTTAATTGGTCGTATGGGTGTGATGGAAAAATTGCTCTGCTGATTTGGGTTTGAAATTCGAGTCGGAATGATCTCGTGATTTTGGATAATCTGATTGATGAAATTTATTTTACCATTGAAGTTGGAAATTTATTTTACCATCGATGTGGTGTGGTTAAATCGATATTACTGATTTACTGATTATTAATTGGTACATTATTATAGATGGTTTTTTGTATGATTCAATTTCTCTGCTAGATAATTTGGGCACTGAACTATGCGATTTTCTTCATTTAAAAAATTCTGAGCCTGTTATCCATGATGGCATATCAAATTTACTCGAGTAATATTTCCTGAAAATCTCCGAAAAAACATAAATTCGGGGGAAAATGTGAAATACACAAAGAATTTAAGAAAAACACCAAAAAATATACGCTGAACGCTTCGAAAAAATTTTATAAATAAAAAAACCACCGCAATAATGACTTCGATGAACATAAAAAAAAGAAACTAATCAACTTTATACTTCCCAAGCTTTTAAAATTATCGCTCTCTATAAACTCCGGAGAAAATAAAACTAACCCAGAAAGAAATTCGCAGCTTTGGCCGTAGTCTTCTCGGAAAAATGGGTTCTTTCGAGCCACATCAACCTATAACCTTTGCAAGAGAACGTCGAGCTGGAGGGAGCACGTGGCAAGAAATTACGAGTCGGTGGCTGGCATTACCATCGTACGTTGGCTTTTATACTTAGGAAAACTGTCACCAGGCAGAATATACTACGATATAGGTAACCCTTAGACGTGGCATGGATTGGTAGAAAGACCAAGGGCGTCGAGAAGTGAAATTTGGAAGAAATGAGAAAATTAAATGTGTGCGAGATATGAAGTAGGTTTGCCGCAGAAAACAAGTGGTGATGAGCGAGAGACTGGCAGGGAAGATGTGTGCCTATGTGCGCGAGCTTTTAATCCGACCATACAATATAACCCCTTTATACGCGAGTATAGAAAGGACTTTATTGTAGCTAAAAAAAAGTAATAAAACCGAAGACTTCCAAATTATAAACCGAGAGAGCAGCAATTCATGGAAGAAAGTAAAAGCCAGCGGTGGAGCGTTCTAAGGCGAACGTTTTTAACAAAAAATAAATTACACAATAGCTTAATGGTCCCCGAAGGAATGTAATTTTTACAAACTCGTAACCCCTCGGCCTGCCAAGTCTTGGGTCGTTTTGCCTGAAGCTGGAGGAGAGATGCCAAGTTGACGTACAGCTGTCGATGGTGTTGGCGGAACGTATTTGCTAGAGGTTTTTTTTATTTTTTTGAGATGTATGGTGGTTGAGTGGGGGGAGGGGTGTCGCTGGATGCATACGTAATGTAAAGGAGTATAAGTGAAAGTTGTGTTGTTTGAGGTTTTGGAGACGGGTTGTTTTTATGAAATGCGCGGTGTGGAATTTGAGTAGTTTGAATTATATGCATCAGATAACTCATGAATTTAATTTTCATCATGGGTATGTTGAAAATTGGCATTCTAAAAAGATATCGGTAAATTGAGGGTTTGTTATAAATCGTACGAAATAATTTCTTAAAATTGAAGGACATTCAAGGTGCAGTGGAGAAAATTGAATCAAAATCTACGTTTTTTCCGTATTTTATTCGAAATCTCACGAATACCTTTTTTCATTGCATGGAGGAATAGTTTTAAAAAATTTTTACGAATACCCAGATTGGGGAACGAGTGGTTAAACAAATGTTTACCTATGTGAAACGTACCTCTTAATGCAAGGTTCGGATTTTACAATTTTGGCCAGTAATAAAAAAAAGTAGCTGTTTGAAAAGTATGAATTTTTCATTTCTAATTTTTGTATGAACCATTATTTATATTTAATAGAATGAATTAATTTTGGAAAACTTGGATGTTTTTTGTGATTATGAAAGAAGTAAAAATAAATGAATAAAGAGAACTTACCTCATCTCTCTGGTCACTTCTGTCTTGGTTTCTTTTAACCGTTGTGCAGTGGCATAATTATGCCAAAATTATGCTAAATCACGCAAAAAAAAAATTTTCTTCATTTTTGGTTTCCTGGCATCATAATAATCGCGTTGGAAAGCAAAAAACACCCTCAAAAAAATTATGTCAAAATGGCAACAATACAGGGAGTTACTTTTCTCACTGTCTACCAATCCTTGCGGGTTCAGTATCCGTGAGGGTTAATTCGAACGGGTTCCATAATACGGACGGTTCGTAAATCCGGACCAGTTCATAGGGACTTAATTTGGACGAGGACACACATTTGGTAGAAAATATCGCAATATGATGAATTTTTATAGTCGCAAATACATACAGGAAAATAATTAAAATTGAAATCAAAATACGAGAAGAGGTATAGCAGAATTGAACTGTCATGTCATATCATTTAATATAAGATATTTGGCATAGTTCGTTGTGGATTCTTTGATAAATAAAAAATGAGTATTATGTATCAAGAATCTATTCACTTAATGGATCGTTATCTCCAGAAACAAACTTTCCCTAAGAAGAAGAGAAAAATCAAGAATTATTCAAAATATTATGAGTACTAGTATATTAGTAACCTAAACTTATCATATCTGTTTTGTTTATGTGGGTTGCACTTTACTTTTGTTTATGGAAGTATTTTGTATCATGTAAATGGCTAGTGAGGGTGGAATCTTGACAGTAGAAATATTATTTTAAATTGTATGAATTGTAATTTGAAAACGGTATCGGGCCATTTACTGGTATCTTGATGCGTTTTCGTAAATTTATCGACAGCAAATATTTACTTACGAATAATATTCGAACTCAACAATGGATAAAAATTTCAAATAACAGGTATTAAAAAAAACCAATTCCTATGCGATTGAATTACTACTCACGGGAACAGAACAAATCTACGTATAAAAGGATATTTTTGTTTGGAATGAGATGCGAGAAATGAAAGAGTGCTTACTCATTTTATTTCTACATAAATTTGTATTTCTATGTCTTTTAAATTAGCTCATTTATAGCCAAGCTTGCGATAAGGTAAGAGAAACCATTTTTTTAAGCTGAGATATTCAGGAAAATGTCCTAACCAACATACAAAAATCCAGATAAATTTTCCCTTGGGTCCGCATGACCCCAAAATGGATTTAAAAACTTCGAAAATTTGCTTGAAAAAATGTTTTCTATTTGCCTTGATATTGTGTAGGTGGCGTTTTAAATTTTCAGAAGAAAATTTATCCATTTCTCTAGTTTTTCTTGATAAATGACAAGTTTGAAAACGATGATTTTTAGCTGTTTACTTGAAAAGTTCAACAGAATTCGACACCTCGTAAAAATTCTACAAAATGATAAAAATGATGAAAAATGATTAAAATAAGTAGAAATATATAAATTCTTAACAAAAATATTTGAACTCAACACGAAATTTAAAAAAAAGTATTTACACCAAGAAGTAATAGAATCTATACTAAAAATATTATATGTATAATTTATTATTGAAATACTAGGTATACGAGACCATTGTACCAGTTTTTCACAGTAATTTAGCATTATGACGTATGAATATTTTCGTTTCCTACCCAACTTCCATCGATTTGAAAGGTAGAGTGTACATTTTTTTGAAGGTTTTTTCATTTTTGACTATAAGTATGTAGTGGAATTTTCACAATTTTTACATCGAATATCATGTAAAATTCAACCAGCTTTTCGATGGTGTAATTGTTTTGGATTTCGTGGAATGGTTTTCTCATGAACTGAGACAAACGAAATGAAAATCTGAAAGTGTTATAATTTGTTGAAAAACGAATAAGAAAAATTACCTACCATTAGAAAAATGACTACATTTTTGGAAAGAGTATGAAAAATGCTACATTTTGTCTACCTACTGGAAGTATTTTTCCAATTTTAATTCAAAGTTATGGGAATGGTGTAAGTACCTCAAAAACAATGACTCATGGAAATGCATCCAGTAGGCGAAATTGGGTATTTTTCATGGTTTTTCCAATGGTGTATTCGTTTTTTCCCATTATAAAATTTTCTTATTTACAATTTTTCAATAAATTTACGATACCTTCAGATTTTCATTTCATTTGTTTCAGTTATTGATGAGAAAACTATTGCCCGAAATCCAAAAACAATTACACCAGTAGAGAAGCTCGTTTCTCGGACGTAAAAATTGCATGCCCCCTTTTTGTAATTGGGGAAAACGGGGGAGGGGGCTTGAAAATACGCATTTCCCACTAAACCAATGAAATTTCTTCCTTACATGCAATGACGTCACAATTCCAGCACCTTGACATGGCCTGGACTATAGCACCGTCTATTTCCATCTATTCAAAATTTATGTTGCGATTTGATTTTAATATTTATTTTTTCAATTTTATACTTTTTTGTTCATTTAGAAAATGAATACTTATCTATTATTCAAGTAATTTTTATAAATTGAATTAATTGTAAATTATTGATTTTCTGTGATAATTTTTTATTTCAAATTATTTTTGAACTGAATTTAATTCGAATCAAACATTTTAACTAAATTTATAATTCAATGAAAATTTATTTTAAAATTTTTGAAGAAAGAAAATTTACCTCCAAGAAAATAAAAAATACAGAATTACCGATAATGATACATAGCTTGGCAAAGGCGATATATAGCCAATTGGGCCAAATTCCCCTCCTCATCCCCATTTCGCAATCTTTCGCATCGCGAGCTCTGCTCTATACGAGATGAATCTCGATGGATGGGACGTCGATCGAAGGGTCTATTTCAAACATAATAATCACGCTTGTATAGAGAGTAAAGTTTTCCTCGACTACTATGGCGCGAATTAAAAGAAAACAAAATTAACGATCGGATGAGTAATAATTTATTGCGGAAATATTCTAAAACTTTACAAAGTAACATTTCTCTCGTTGTCTGCGTATACACCAAGGCTATAGAAGCAGCCGTCTCGATTCACCTCTCCTTGTCTTTACGATACGACGTGGTAAAAGCGAAGAGCTTTCTTCGGCGCGAAATGTATCCGATTTCAACGCCCAAATATTCGCCTCACCTCGTCTCATCTTCCATCTCTGAGTCTATATACGATCCGATGTGTAAGGATAGGTACACAATAAACTATTCAACGCCCTTATGGCGACTGCTGCGTTCGCATAACGAATACCTATCGGTCCATTTGCCTGGTTCTGAGTGAACCTTTTTTTTCCTAGATGTAAAATTGACAAATTTGTTGTTATTGTTACATTTTAGGTTTTTCTGTTGGAGATATGAACGATTCGAGCAATGTTGGGAATGGGTTTACCAAACGAGATCGATGAGAGAAGAAAAATGTTATATAAATTTTTTCCAAAACGAGAATATTTTTTATTCGCGTTGGTGTCGGTTTCATATACCAAAGAGACGATGTTATTTTTCAAAATAACCGCGTACATATATTAAAAGAGGGAAAAGTTAGTGAAAAAGTAACTCGATACTGTTTCTTTAATGTTTATTTTCACTCGCTTCGTCAATTTGTATGGCGCGTATACTACGAGTACGTTTGGATAAATCAAACACTATGTATAGCTGATTCGTCGGCAGACTACTGTATACCTATCTCGAGTGTATACCCAACTTGATACCTATACAAAGTTGTACATTTTATATCGAAAATCATTCGAACGAATGTACCATCATCAGAGATTTATTTCCGCGTAGACATGCTCAATTTTAAAACGAAAGCCATTAGCTAATTTCATCTATGACTGTAAAGGTAGATATAGGTACAGAAATGCATTCGAATACAAGGTGCAGGGTATAATACCAAACTAGTTTCCAATAGAGGCGAATAAATTCCTAATAAATTAGCTAATTGACGAAATCAGACATCGGTCGTACTGTATTTTATGAAATTAACCCGGTTTTAAATTATTCGTCGAATATATCATCGTTGCTGGGGCAGAATGGCGGCCGCGCCGACAACGAGGAGCGACTTGTGGATTCTCTAAATACATAGTTATAGTTGTTAAAACGCATAATCCAGATATGGGAGGTCAAACGGTCGTATCATTAATAATAATTTCCTAAGGTATCGTAAAGTCTCTGGTTGTTGATGGTTTTTGAGTATAGAGAGGAAGAGATGTGGAATTTTTACGTATAGGAAGTGCGTAGTATATTAAAGCTGCATAGGTGGATGGGCATGGGTTACGTGAAATGTGAACGAGGTAATCGGCGGTGGTGTTTATTGTTGGCGAGATTGAACGGTACGTGGAATTATGGCCATTAGCTCTAATTGCATCATTAGTAAAGGTAAGTTGAAAATTAGTGGGAAGTGGTTGGCTTAAATGTCAAATGCTGAGGATTTTCTGCGTAATATTTTGATAGAGTGTCGTCAGAAATGGGAAAAATTATTAGGTTTTACCAAAAAGAAGTGTTGATGAAGTTGACGGGTTTGTTTGAAAATTAGGGGTATTTGTTTTTCACGTGCTGAGGATACCTTTCAATTTTCTGGGCGTGAATTCAACAAAACTTATATTTTTGAGGAGTGTGTGAAAAACCTGGGTTTATTTTCCACTTTTAAAGAATTTTTAAAAATAGATACCTTTTTATTTGAAAGCAAAATTCTGAAGAAATTACTTGCAAGTTACAAATTCAAATGGATTTCCAGAACTTAATTTATTTTCAAAAATAATTACGGTTTTTTGAAAGCGAAAAGCTGAAGAAATTGCTTAAATATTCATATCGAATTATCGATTGCTAGAATTCTCATACTAAATTTTTCACTCGATCTGGAGTTACCAATGAGAAAAAATTTTCATCCTTTTTTTTTTTTAATTTTTTGAAAATTTATTCAAATCTCATCAAATTTAGATTGCTGGAAATTTGACAATTGTCTACTTCTGAGACGTCTGATCAAGTAATCGCAGTTTCAGAATATCCTGACTGAAGAATGATCATTTTTCTCCAGTTAGGAGTGTGAAAAATTATATTTCAAGAATCGTCAAAATATAGTTACGAGTGTGTAGAAAAACTGTTTTAAGTGTTTTAGTTACTCGAGATTAGGTATATCTCTCTTCTCTCTCGCTTATTGCTCAATAGTTCAAACAATTACTTTTTTCCTTTGTTAACGAAAAATAACTTGTTCAAATAGAAAGATGAAAGATTTTCAATTATTTTGAGTCAATTTCCTTCGTCGAAAATCACTTCATCTTTTCCTAGTTGCATAATAAACTATTTCAACTACTCATCTGTTTTTGATCAATCAATGCTGATGTCGGAGTTCTCGTGCTTCCTGTAAGAAATGTTTTCGCGATTTTCCACTGAAGGCTCCGGAATGATTAAATAACCCGGAATATGGCCGGATGGGGGGGGGGGTGACATTTTGTAAAATCATCATTTCAATTCTATTTCGATTTGACGATTTTTAGAATTTCAGTTTTTTAAATTTTAGTCAAAAATACCTGATTTGAAAAATTTTTGTGGAATTGAAGATTGTTTGATAATAGGTTGTAAAATTTTCCACTCTCGAGTTCATTCTTGAAAGTATTTGAAGAAATTGAAGGCTTCAGATCGACAAGAAAAAAAAATGAGTTCTGCACATAGATATAAAATGGAACCAAGTTTTTAGTATTTTGTTTTCGAGGGGAAAAATCCTCAATAATATTGAGTTCTCATTGAATGTCTTAAATTTTCAAAAATTCGCCAAAAGTCAACTCGTGAAGCCTAAAATTTGGTTTAATAGTTTTTTTAGTTTCTATTTACAAAAATTGAAGTTTTGGTGAAGTTGAAACCGGGGAATTTAAGAATTGAGAACTCTCCGTATTGTTTATAATTTATTCCCTTTTCCTTTCTATAAAAACACGCGCATTTTTCATTTTCAATCTTTAATATTGAACTTGAGTTTTAAAAAACTATTTGAAATTTTCCGAAGTATTTTGAAAAATTTCGTACTAAATAAAGAATGTTTGAATGTAAACGACTTACTTGTCTGCTTATTTACCGATTCATATAGTTCTACAGTGATATTCTCGATACTCGCTGGATGTGCTGCCTTGTTAATTTGTAGGTTTTATTTAGATATGATTGGGATTTTGTATTTTTGTATTGTACGAGTTCTCGGCAGCAGAAATCAAAGTTCTCTTTTCATCTGCGAGACTGTGCTCATCCAATATCCTTAGATTTTTTGGAATTTACTTTGCCAATTACTGCCAAGTGAATTTTCGGCTCAAATTCTGCTTCTTCGACCTGAAATGCGGTCACAAGAAGACATTTTTTTCAATTCGAAATGATGTGTTATTGGTCATGAATCGGTGGATTTTAAAAATATTTCTGTTCAGTTCGCCTGTTTCTACAGTATTCTTGACGATGAAAGGAAAACTGCACTTTGAGTATGAGGTTAACGATAGGTAGTTTCGAAAAATCAGAGATATTTTAAAAATAATTTTCCAAGTGGAAAAAATAAATTTACCTACCGTAATCAATCATTTCCTTTTTTTTCGTTTTTGCTGACCGAATCACCTATTTTTTTTCAGTTGGTTAATCTCTCCAGTTGCATACGATATTTACGTCATGGAAGAAATAAAACGAATTTGGGCTGAAATTTCTCGGTTGTATTGATGGTTTCAAATTTTTTTTGCGATGTTTGTTTTATTTAGTTTGAGGGATTTATGGTAATTAGGATGAAAAATTGACTCTATTTGTTTCATCTCATCTCACTCGATTTGACATCACATTAAAAAAAATCAATTTTCATGAAGTTAATAAGTTGTGTGAATTTTGAATAATATTTTCATGTTGACTTGCGTTTGTTTAATTAAATTTGAACTCTTTGGATTTCATGCGAATTAATGCGAAATGATTGAAATCAGGAAAATATACAGATACTTTACGTATCCTAAGTCGAAGAGTGTTAGTATACTTGAGGTTTTTCAGGTTATGATTCGATCATAGAGATGCAGATATGTAATTGTACCCGATGTAGTACTCGTATGTACATTTACTTAATTCTATCATCTTTCTTTTCCAAATATGAACCAATTGTTCATTATTTCTTGAAATTTCGTGTTTTACTTGATACGACTGAACAGTATCGATATTTCAGTTTTCGAGCAAGTTTGAGTTTGTTGCAAGAAATTTTCAGCTTTACTTCTTGTCTGAATTGGAATATGATTATTGCTTATGGGCTTATTTACTTTTACGTAGTTGTACGTGTTTCTGATTACCTATTGTAAAATCTGTATCCATTTGAAATTAGGTTTTACTCGAGTAGATTTAAAATGCAGATACGAGCGATACGAACGTACATCGTCGTTGCCAAGTCTTGGTTCTTTTATTTCTTATCCTGTAAAAATGTTTCCTCATCGAATGGTTCGGTACGGTTTACGTTTGTTTTACAAGTTCGAAATTGCATTCGTTTCGTTTCCATTCGTATTGTTGACTGGTAAGGCTCAATTTGGTGCATGGTGTGAGAATTTTTTCATGTTTCGTCGTTGATCGTCGTGTAAGTGAATGTTTTTCATGCTGGATGTTTCAATTCGGTTTGTGTGGTGTTTTTTTTTACTTCGATGGAAAATGAATATGCAAGATTTTTTGCTCTGATCAAGAATGTGATCAACTGATCATTTAATCGTATTTTGGTTTCAAGATGGATGATGGGATTGGATAATGAGTAAGAATTGATTTGAGTTATTACGCAATTCTAAGGATAGTTTGGGTTGAGAAGGCATCATAGTGAAGTCTTTTTTTGGTAACTTGGTAATTTTTTTCAATGGTGGTCATATTTTGTTATTGCTTACTTCTTAAAAAAAAACTTTCTTTCGATTCTTTCAAACTAGGTGTATACCAAATTACGATTTAATTTTTTTTTTGAAATTCATTTTAGTTGCATCTTTTGAATTTATGTTGGCACAATTAAAAAAATTAGTCAATCAAAAAATGAATTGAATTTTTTATTATTTTTTAATTTATTTTAGGTCAGTTTTTTGAATAAAATTGGTCATGCTTTGAAGTTACTTTTTTTTTGAGTATTTTACGATGATGAATGTTGAGTTGTTCAAATTTTCACTCGACTGTATTATTGCAAATATTTTATGAGAAATTTTATTTTTTTCGTCGATCAAGATGAAAGGTATGTAGAAAATTTGACAAATCTGTATGAATTGGTCGATTTTAACCAATAATATTGGTCAGAAAACAACTCTTATAATTTTATTTGGATCAAAATGATTATTTGAGTGCGTAACGTTCTTTCTTAAAAAATTATTTCTACTTAAAATCGTTCAGATTTTGAATTGAACCATTTCAACTTGGAAATAAAAAATCTGAAATCATCAGAACACCACCTAGAATTTTTAAAAATGCCACGGTGGTTATTTATGCATCACGAGAATAATGTTTTTTCAATTTTCGTTCGTGTCTCGGCTCTGTCTGATGTATTTGTAGAAATACATTGAAATATGCTGAAAGAGAAGCAATATATAACAAAAACTAAAACAAAATCGTCTCACAGTTTTTATGTGTTCGAGTATACAAGTATATGCGCTTATATCTCCCTTCTTGCTTCTCGCCTATGTCGTCAAAAGCAACGGCGCCCAGCGGGTTTTTTTAAATTGCAAAATCAAAGTAAACAAAACCACGTTACGTGTACGTATCGCATTTAAGCAGCTCCTACACGCGATTATAAACGACACGTTTTTGCGCTCTCTGATTGGCCGTTCTTTCCATCCGTTATCACATTCATGCTTGTCTTTCGTTTACCGTGTTTACATCGTTTTGAAAATTTATTGCATTTATGTTTGAATGTTCGAAATGCAAAATTTTTAAAATAAAAATACTCTAGAATTTGAGTAAGAATATAGATGTTTGTGGTAGGAAAAATAATCTACGTTAAATTCTCTCTCAGATGGAATAGATTTTAGATTTAAACTGCAAGTTCTACCACTACTACTTGTACCGGAAATTTATCAAAATCAAAAGTTATTCAAGTTCAAAGTTACGATTACCTACGAAGGCGAAGTTCTATTGTAAATATTATACATTTTTTAAACTTTGTATTAGAATATCTCAAGAATTTGAGTGAGAACATAGGTTTTTGAGGTAGAGAAAAATAATTTACGTTCAATTCTGCCTGCAACCGATGTAAAGATAACAAATACGTAATAATATTTGCAATAAAAACTGCCTTGGAACTTTGAACTTCAATAACTTTCGATCAGTTGCTAGTACTACGTACAACTCTCAAATCAATTCTATCTTGTAGAGCATTTATCGTAGATTATTTTTCCTACTTCGAACACCTAACCTAAGTACATATGTATTGTACTCGCTTAAAATTTCGGCATATTTCAAGTAGAGTTGAAAAAAGGATAATTTTTGTAGCATTTTCTAATATTCACACAGCAATTTTTAAAAAAAATCTGAAAAAATCGCGAAATAAATAGACGTAATATTGAATGATACGTGATAACGTGATAACAAACGATCAGCTGGAATGGATGGGTGGAGCTTAGCGACCAATCAGAGGACACAAAAGCATGCCGTTTATAATCGCGTGTAGGAGCTGCTTAAATGCGTACGTATCGCTAACAGTTTAATTTTTTTACACCGCTACTCGTCGATTGTAGGTACGAGGAGGAAAAATAAAAAGAAAGTAAACAAAACATACAATAACAGCATAGCACGTATTCAACGATACTTGGTGGTATTTTTTTTTCCTACTCTTCGTCTTTTTACGAACGAATATAAAAGCATAGGTACATCTTACTGAGCTACAAGAAAGAGATCACGGAGAAGGTAAAGCAGCGAAAAAAACATTACGTAGAGTTGCATTTAAGAATAGGAAATTCAATATTGCTTTTAACATGTTCTGTGTCCGAACGGAAATACCTAATTAAACGTAACGTGGGTACGTTGGTTTTTGAAATATACGTACTCGGTACGCGCGGATAAAGGTACTTAAATCTATTTTTAAATCTATGAAAAACATTGAACTTATTTAATTCGATACCATAATTGTAAATTTTTATACGCGAAGAATTGAGAGCACGTGTTTCTAATGCAGGAACACGCGTATTTTAGTTTCTTTTTCAGGACATTGATGTTCTATGTGTAGGAGGGGGAGGAGGTTGCGAAAACGATATTTAGGGAAGAATTTGCGATACTTGTTTAATTTCTTTTGATCTTCGGATTTATTTACCAGACTGCTAAATAAATGTTTGATCGAGTGTAATAATTTTAATGGAAGAGGAGAAGATTGATGATTGGCAGTGATGAATTGTTGATAATTCAATTTTTTTGATACGTTGGAATTTTTTCGTAGAAATGTCTATTTTTGCTCTTATATTTGAGATTAAATTTCGTCTAAAAAGTATGTACGAAAAAAACGATCGTTTTTTCTATTCTTTTGGGAAAAATTCTCCTAAAATTTGACGAAAAGTTTTTTGAAGGAGAGGGGGAGGAGAGGTGATTAAGCAGACAATTTTTTCTGTAAATTTGTTACTTGGCGAGTTGAAAATTGACGTTATTTTGAAGTCTGAAGCTCCGAGAATTTTTTCCCCTTCTGGACCCAAGTTCGTATAAAACTAAAAATTTCGACTAATTACGAGATCATCGATCATCTCAACTTGAGTACCCTTGCGTCCTTGTTTTCGCTTCTCCAAACTCGAAGAGCTGGTATTACGAAGACTTTTACGGAAACTAATGAGAGAAAATTGCGTAAATATACGAAGAGTTGAAAAAAGGTATAGAAAAAATATTTCTTTCGTTCGTCGTACGTAGGTCGCCTTGGTTGGTAAAACTTACCGCACCTCGGTTGTGTCGTATCTACGTAAGGGATGGTGAAAAGGGGGCAGGGAGCCACCGGACGATTCACGCTTCGGTAATCACAAAAGCGAAATTAAAACTTCGCCCTTAAATAAATTATCAATGTCCCATATCGATTAACATGTCAAATGAAGGTTTTCCACTGCAGCACCGTGCTCGCGTTTACTATTTTTGATTCGAGCAGAAAATTAGATTTATTTCGCGTAGAAAGTTTTTCTTTCGTTTAACGAAAAAACTTTTACCCGTCAATCGGAAATCGTCTCGGTTCTTTTTTTTTACTCAGCTTTGTACCCTTCTTCTTGATCGACTCGTTAAACGACGCCGACGAGCTAATAATGTAAATTAATAATATCGTTTTAACATTAGGAATTCCCTTGGTTATGGAGCAGAGGATTTGCGGAAGGGTGATGCGTTTTAAAAAGTCAAACTTATCTGGTGTAATCTGTGAACTGTGAAGTTGGAACGTGGAAGATGCTTACGTATTTTCATGGTCCGTCGAGTCGAGTTTTACAAACCAATTTGACGGGAGCTTTGTGATGAGCAAATTTAATGAATTGGGGCTGATGAGGTGGTTGTGTCTCGGAAGTCCCGGGGATAAGATGAGGTGTAGGTTTTGACAATTGGATTCTCAATACTGATAAGTAAGTGAGTGAGTGAGCAGCTTTTCCTCAAAGTATTCGTGTTGGATAATTTCGAAAATTTTAAATAATGAAAATGATGACTTACCTTATACCTGGATTACCTTTCCTCTCCCATCTTTTTATGTACATCATTGTGTAATAGAGGAGCGTACAGAGAAAACCCAGGCATGGGGAAAATTGAAGAGCAAAAAAAGGTCTTACACAATGAAGGGGGCGGGGTGCCAAAAATTCAAAATTTTGATTTTTGAGTCAATTCAATTTCAAATATTATTTAGCGACCTAAACAGACCAAAAAGAACAATTTTTGCGAAATCAATGTTTTATATGTAGCTTCATGGATGTGTTTTTCCTCTTGGGTGAGGGGATCATTCCAAAATTTTTAAGACCCTATTTTGCGTCGCCATATTTTGCGTTCCCAAAAGTCAAAAACTTATATAAATTTTTATATTTTGAAATTAACGTAATGTCAGAAAGCCAGGAAGCCAGGAAAAAAATCAGAAATTCAGTAGATGACTTTCAATAGCATTTTAATTGACCCTTTCCCCCCTCTCTGCACAGGCGTGCCTATAATTAACATCGAGTATTATTTTGTATTGGAAAAAAAAAGTAAAAAGTAAAATATAATATCTACAATAACATAAGTTGACATTAAAATTTTTTGAAATACTGCTTGAAGTTTGATGGATGATTTCACGATTTGAATTTTTTTTCTGAACATTTACACTTTATCATGGCTTTCGACACTTGACTTGATTTTTCTGACCAAATGAAAGGTTCAGCGAAAAAAAATAAATTTTTTCGACAGCTATGCTCCCGAAAAAGAAGCCTATTGGATTCAACAGTAAGAAAATTTACTCAAGAATGAACGGGAGTAGAAAATTTTCGAGTTATGTTGATGCAAAGTGCAGAGAAGGTTAAATTATAACTCAGCAAGATATTTTATTTTCAAAAGATTTCCAAAATAATTCGAAGTTTCGACAGCTACGTAGTTTTTCTTTCAAGAATATTTTTAAAAAATTTTGGAAATAAGTAAATTATTTTGTTGAGTTATAATTTAGCTTTTTCTTCAAGCAACCTTTGCAAAAATTTTACTTTCTACCAAGTACATTAAAAATATTTTTATCGTTGAACGTTTCCTTTACTCAAAAAATTATCTTCAAATGTCAAAAATTCTCAAAAAGTGAGAAAAAAAGGTTGGAAATTGAATTCAAATTAAACCCATAAAAATCACCCATTCAATTTCGAACAGCATTTCCTATGTCGACTCGAATATAATCATCAATTCATTATTCCAAACTTGAATATCTTCATCTTCTGGTCTTCTTATCTTCGTTGAAATTTCGATTGCCGGCCTCTTCCCCTCATATCTTTCGATAGGTATGAGTAAATTCGCAGAAAGGTTATTAACGATTGAACGATTCGAGCTCACCGCACCACCTCCCATCAGCCAATATTAACCCTTTCTATCGGCGACGGTGAGTTCATTCGATGGTCGAATTAACATTCTGTAGCAATCGTCGATAGCGGAAAATCACTTAACGTGTAATTTTTCTACTGGCCAAAAGCATGTTTTCATACCCTTGTCTGTGCACTTGTATCGCGTATACCTGTCAATCGAGATTCGCGAGACTGGATGACATCCTGGGTTTTGTTCTCGTCCCTTCTGTGTGTCGAAATTGACATAATCGTGTTGTCGTCGCGTCGACCTGACGCGAATGTGGAGCTTTTATCGAGAAATAAATTGATATTTGGATGGTGTGATGGGATGATGATTAGGCTCGTCCGGGCAGGTTTTTGGTTCTAGTTGTTGTGGTCAATTGGTCATAGTCTGGAATTGTTTGAATGTGTTTTCGAGGAGTTTGAAATGCAGAACACCTACGATAATGGTTGTGTGAGAATTGTGATATCGAGGTGTTGTGATTGTCTGTAGAGTCAACGTAGTCATTTGGATTCTTTTGGGTTCTACATTTTACTTTTGTTTGAAAATTTATTTATTGATTTTATTCTATAAGTTTTGTCTAAGAAGTTTACCTATTTTTGGATATTTTATCGTTTTAATCTTCTAAATTAAAATTTGAATACCTCTAATTTGTTTATTGAGCTATGCAACTTTACAAGTGACAACGAAAGCACAAATTTTCATTATGGACCGTAAGGTATGATGACAAAATTTCTGTGAATTTTCCTATTTTTCTTTTTTGAGCTATTATCAAGTTTGATATTTTGGAAATCGGAAAAGTAGCTTGAATAGATAAATGCGATAAATAAGTGCGACAGAAACAGAAAATTGCACATTTTTTTCTTTTTCATTTCAATACAAACCCTTTAACTGTGTTTTTTTAATGACATCTGAGAATTTGATTGGTAACACTAACAATGCATTGATAAGTCAATTTATTCCTTCACTCTCTAAACTTGAATCAGTCAAAATTCACTGATTAATAAGACAAAATTGTGCAACTGAAGAAATCAGTGAAAATTTTACCGATTCAGTCAGTGAATTTTCATTTTTGAATCGGTAAAAATTGTAATTTACCTACTGATCGAATCAGTAAAAATTTTAATTTACTGATTGAATCAGTGAGTAATCACTGATTAAATCAGTAATTATTCACTGATTGAATTAGTAAATTTTGATTTTTACTGATTCATTTCAGTAGTTGAAAAAATATTACTGATTCTAAAATGAAAATTCACTAATTGAATCAGTAATTTTTCACTGATTGACAGTCAAATTTCACTGATTAATAGTTGCACACTTTTCGCTGTTTAATCAGTGAATTTTCAGTTTTTTGACTGATTCAGATTTAGGGAGTATACCGATAAACTACGAAGTATATAGGATCTCTTGAGTCATCTAATTTCGGAATTTCCAGCTAGATCATTCCAGAGTCCGCTTGATTATTTTGCTAATTCTTAGAAACTGGTCGTAAATTAAATGCCATTTTTGGAGATGTATTATTTTTCTATGGTGGAAAGCAGGAGGTGTGCGAAACTCTTCACAAAGCGAAGTCGTTATGTGAATAATTCTTAAAATTTCAATAATAGCACCTTACCACCTCAGCGCTTTCAGAATCTCTCACTTTCTGGAAACTAGCGAAGATTCAACTCACTTTCGTTGCATAAACCGATCTGGAAAATTTTCTTCAATTTTTTATTTTCTATTTTTATTTATTTTGATCCTTTTTATCAGCCTAGAAGTAAATGCAGAGGTCAAGTCGAGTGTACTCGCTCTTATTCTTCATACTATGTCCATATTAGACTAATAATTATCAAGACTCCATTCTTCGCTTTGCAACGTCTTTCTTTATACACTTAAGACATTCACTGCACCGTCACTATAGAAAAGACCACCTGTGCGAGTTTTAATTTACTTCTTTTTCAATCTATCGTCTCAGCCATTACGCTGCCGAAATGGAATTGTTTACATATTAAGTATTAATATTTCACGTTGAAGAAAGAGCATCCTAATTAAAAAATTTTTGTAAGCCAGGCTCGGTAAACTTTGATGCCTTATTTGGGTATTGTTAGCGCGAGTATTTGAATTTGGATAATTTATGCACCTAAATGCCATATTGTGGCCCCACATTGGATGGTTTTTAGAAGTTGTAATCTTTTCATCGATGTTTTTTGAAAATGTTGAACTGCGATTACAGAAGAGTTTAAAAAGAGGATTTTTCTTTTGAATAGAGAGTCAATCTTTGATTTTGACCGATTCAAGTTAAATGAGTATTTGGTTGATGTACTAGTTTTTTCTTTTAATGAGATTTTGATTAAAAAATATTTACCTAACTTCCTGAGGTATCATGAAACTCATCAATTGTGTAACCTTATAATTTGAATTATTTTGCATTTCTTTTTTTTTTTAATTTAATGGGATCATTAGATATGCGAGATTCATCTGATTAAAACACCTTGTTGATTATGGCAAAACTTCATAAAAACTAATTAAAATCCAAAAAATTGTGCATATGTATATTTGAAAAAAAAAATGTATGTACAGATTATTTTTTTTCTCTAAATTTTCCCTTCGTTTGCGTGAAGTAAAATAACCCGAAAACACATTTACGATAGAAATTTTATTCGATCAATGCGTATTGGGTTGGTTTTTCTTTCGACGATAAGAAGAGAAATTCACGCTTGACCGGATTATTACATTGGTAATGTATGCTATGATTATACACACACATAGTGCTGGTGTGTAACAACATCGTATGAAGTAAACGTATTTGTAGAATGTATTTTAAGCACGCCGGTATGTGTGTAGAAGTAAATAGATATAACAAAGTAAATTCCTTTATGATATAAATTTTCACCATAAAAGATTCGACTTAGCGCCCATTTAAGCGAAAATAGTACGGTATACTTTGTGAAATTGGAAAACCATTTTGGTAGGTTGGATTCGGGGCTATTTTCAACGTATATGTGCGTATTTGATATCGAAATGGTTTGGAGAATTTGAAGGGCTGAGGTGCGATTTGACTGTCGTGTTTCAGAAAGAGAGATGAAGTGGAAAGGAGACGAGGTAGAACTGTAAGCGCAAAATTTTTTATGATATCTTATCAGGTACATACGTTTTATTACTTGGATCAAACTCAAATATAGTGTATGATAATGTTCAATTGTTCAATCATAATTTAAAAATTAAGGTAACCTTAAGGGTTTAAAGGAATTTTTTCATGAGTTTTGATTCGTTGAAAATGCGATAAGGTAAGGAATTGTTAAGGTTACCTTAATTATCAAGAAATGACTCAACATTCGGGCCTCAGTCTTTTGGTTGCGAACAGATACAGATTCGATGTATTAAAATCAATGCCTCTATCATAATAATATATTACCAGAGGCAATTAGTGATATTTTGGGGGAATTGATTGGCTATAGCCTATTGATAGTGTAACGCTGCTCCGATCAACCTTTCTTATAAAGTCATCGAAAATATGGGTAAATATGTAATTATTCTTAATTCCAGAGTTGTCTCGAGTAATGAAGGGTTACAGCTCCTCCTATATAGGTTATTTGTACGCCCACATTTTTATTTATTGGTAATATGATTTATATAAAGTAATAGTCAGGTGGAGGTGGTCTTGGGTATATTATCGAAATATTCCGAGTATTTTTATTTACCTACCTTTAGCCCTCGCGTGTTTGCGAAGAGGTTTCCACTTTGTATTTAGAAGTCGAATCATCGGATGGAAATTTTTAGTTAGCGAAAGATGAGAGTAAAAGTGAAATGTTGATCAGCAATCAGCTATAAGGAAATGAAAAAAAAAACACTTATCAGGATGAAACCAGATGGTTTGAATTTTTTGATATCATAATTTGATAGCCAACCCTTTCATCGTTCACGTAAATGTCGAAAGTCACTATAGAATAACATTTTTTAAAACTTCCTACTTCAATACTTTTTTCTGATTTTTTTTTATCTTCATTATTTAAATTTAATATAATTTTTTAATTTCTAATCATTATTTAGAGCAAAATTAATTATTTAAAATCAAACCAAAAACAACTACAAAGTGAGATGGAAATAATTTTATTTCAAAATACAGTTATTTCTTTAAAATATGCGTCATATTCAATTGTCTATATACATAAGTTTGTTGATACTCTCCTAATATACTTCACTCTCCCCCTTCCCGATGTAAAAATTTTATGAGATTTTGAAGTGGAAAAGTCATCCCTAATTCCCTATTTTCGTATAATACTGAAAAGACAGAGCGGGAGGAGTTGAAAAAATAATTTCGTACTAAATTGTAGGTAATGAATTTTGATATTAAATTTAATTCATCTAAAAATATATAATTGAATAAAAATTCATGAACTTTGAATGAATTTTAAACAATAAAATATGAACTCTGCATTTCAGTCATTCTTAACGTTGTTATCACTTCATTACATGAAATAATTAATGTGGTTTGGTTGAGGAATGTGGAAGTGTTAATCTTTGTTGTGAATAATAAAGTTTATTGTTTACCTACCAATTTCATCATACTTCCTCTAAGTTTGAGAATTGACTACAGACTACTCTTTGAATTTTCTTCAACAATGAAATTGTGTCGTCAAATCAGTGAAATATCAACGTCAAATCATTGGAAATTGATCGATTTAATTTTGATCATTAATTGAATCGGTGAAATTTACTGATTCAATAAGCAGTTGCGACAAATCGTTGCTTCAATTGATGAAAAGAATCAATTGAATCGATGTTTTTTTCTGATTCCTCATTGAAATTTAATTGATCTGTCGGTTAATAAATTTTATCTATGTATTTTATCAGTCAAATAGGATAGAAGTGACTGATTGATGAGTGAATAATCAACTCTGATTTAAATTAAAAGCGTGAAATTATGTATAGGTATGTGACATTTTAAATGAATTTGTTAATTGATTTTTTTTTGTTCGATCGATAAATTTATTTTATTTAGTTCATAGTTGAAAAACAAAATTTACTTACAATGTGCTAGCCAAACAAAGTTGGTGGCAGAATTCTTGAAAAAAGATGTTTCTAGTTTCATAGCAGATTCATATCAGATTCTATGGGACTTTATTTTGCAGAATTTCTGAAACTTTCTAATCAGATTCTGCAAAAATTTTGCATTTTTCTGCATGCCGGATATTTTTTTCAGTAAAAAATTGAATTAGAAAACTTCAACGAAAAAAATTGAACTGAATTCGAGGTGTACTCGACATTTAATGTGAGAAAGACGAGTGAAATTTTTACTCTGTTAATGATCCAGTCAGGCGAATTTCACTTTATAGTTTCTCACTCTGTCAAATCAATCTACTTTTCAGTTATCGATGAATTTTAATAATCCGCAATTTTTTTTAGGACAAATCTGTATCATTTTGACTCATCTACCTCTTATCTTTTCGGGGAGTTGCCGGTCTCTAAATTTGAATCAGTCAACAAAATGTAAATTGACTGGTTGATCAGTGAAATTTGACGGCCAATCAGTGAAAAATTACTGATTCAATTAGTGAATTTTCATTTTTGAATCAGCAATCTTTTTTCAACTGCTGAAATTAATCAGTAAAAATTTCAATTTACCAATTCAATCAGTAAATTGAAATTATTTTTACTGATTCATTTCAGTATGTAGTTAAAAAAAAATTACCGATTCAAAACTGAAAATTCACTGATTTCTACTGTTGCACACTTTTGGCTTCGTAATCAGTCAATTTTTACTGATTCAAATTTAGAGAGCAGCCAGCAAATTTTTTGCAATTTCAAAAACGAGAGGTAATTTTATCGCAGTCAAAATTCAAAAAAATATGCTAGTAGATTTGCCCAACCTGCCTTCAGAAAAACGATAACGACTTGGTTACACCTTCGCGTGTATGCCCAGTAAAGTGTTTATATTCTCGAGGAATTTATTTCTCGAGCAATTTTCGAACAACTCGACTACCTTATAATTTAGGTATAAAATTGCTGTAACTCGAGCTAAACCGTTGCGTCGTTCCACCCCCATCGCAAACAACTACCTTCCCAATAGTTACGTCTGCTTCGAAAAATATACAGGCAGCAGGTAGCCGAGCAATATGCTCTATATATTTACAGTGTTTTAGTGATAAAAATCGCGACAGTTAAATTACACTCATTTATTTTGATTTCCAACTAATTATTAATCTTGTCGGTTAGTTGGAAGTTTTTTCGCGAATCGGCAGCACAAGGTTTCACGTACGGCTGTGGCTTTTAATCACGTCCTCGTAATCTTTTCAACGGACGGAGTTGGGTACCTAGTTTATGAGCTACGAAATTCGAGCATTTTACATGGTTTCTTATTCGGCGGTTCTAGCTGTTTCAAGTTTTCCTAGGAGCTGAGTGACGATAAAACATGCATCTGGTTAAAAAGGTGTGCCCCATATGTAACCTTATCAATATTATTTTACATGTACGAGCAGCGAGATTAAATCTGCATACGTCGTGATTTTATTTCGCTACCGGATTTTAATCAATTTGGGTGATGTTGGAATAAGAATAACGACATCGTCTCGAGTACACGAATGCGATAAAATGAGGCGATACGAATGTAATTTTAAGGTGCGTAGGGTACGTAATCAATCATCAGTACGTGAGTGTGGATGTGGAAATGTAGAAATGAAATCGCAAATCAGAAGATGAATTGAGTGGCGAATCCACGTATCAAGGTGAGTGTTTGAGTGGCCTAGAGTGTGATTTATATCGATTTTTAGCGAATTTGAAGTGTGGATTGGAGAAGCTGCGTAGTTGGATTTCATTTTCCTTATAAGGAATTCAGTAAAATTTCAGAATTTTTATTCATCGAGGTTTAATTTTTGAACAAAATGGAAAAAATTTACTTACTTCAATTTTTTAACCATTTGTAGGTACATATAGTGTAGTGTTGCCTAATTCAAATCTTGAATCAGCAATTTTTAATTGATTTTTTCCGACAAATGGTATATTGACAGAAAAACCAGTCATTTTTGACTAAGAAATCAGTAACGAATCAACAATATTTTCAATGAAAATTATTTCATTGATTCAAAAAAAAAACACTGAATTCTTCAAATTAAGAAAAAAAGTTGATAAAATATCATTTTTGGAAAAATCACGCCTAAAACGCAATAAAATTTCCGAATGGTCTGGAAATTGAAAAATGCCGGAAAAATAAAAGATCCGGACAAAGATCCGAAGAGCTTCAAAGTTCCATTTTCCGGATTTTTATCCGGAATTCGATCAAAATGATTGAATATGTAGCTTTGATTTCTCTTTAAAATGCTCGATTATACTTTCCATAGTCGCCTCCCTTTAAACCTTTCAATGGAGCAAACTAGTTACTAGTTTATTATCCAACGCTGTGCCCAGCAGCGCGTAACAATACCAGGAGGATAGAGGAAATAGAAAACAAGGAATAGGTATATAAGAAAAAAACTCGTAAACTAAAGACCCAACGAGACCGAAATGATAAATGTGCAATGACAGGTAGTAAGGCTAGGCTGGTTACTATTACAGATTCCAGCTCCACTGTGATGCTGCATTTACCTTACCTTTACTTATTCTCGACCATCTACGAGTATTATAGCATCTCATTAGCTTACGTTGTTGTATTCATTGCCAGAGACGCGGTGAACTGGCGTCCTTTAATTATGCCTGTGGAATAACTCTGGCTGATGGGCTTATACCTATCGGAGGTTTTATCGATTTTTGAAATAAGTGTTTTTGGAGAAGGATAAATTAAAATTTTATTTTCAGAAAAATGCGATGTTTTGGAGGGAAAAGAAATTTGAGATTAGGTACTTATTAAATTTATTACATTTCTTGAGATTTTGAGTATGTTGTTTTATTGCTCCGACGAGGGATGTTGTTTCATGATGAGAATTTGGTGGTTTTTTTTTTCAATACAAGTGTTTTCAATACAGATAACGTAGAAAAAAAATCATCAAAATTGAAAATAATAAGCTAGAACAAATATTAACTTTAAAATTAATTAAGTAAGTGCATAAATTTTATTTCAGTAATTCTTTGTGACACGTGTGTTACATATTTCTGTATGGAATTTGATCAAATGGACTTATGAAAAAAATCAACACAATTACAAAAAAAAAAAAAAATACACAAACAATTACCTACTTATTAACATAGGTATTTAAGTAAACATACTATTTCTATGTGATTTGGAATTTGAAACCGCTTGAAACCATTGGTCACTGGTCATCACAACCAATTGGAACCATTTCAAATATTTTGTTGAAAACCACTAAAAACCATAACCAACAACCAATTGATTTTTAACTCACAAAAACCATCACAACAGCCACCAATTGAATCAAATTTTTCAATTTTTTCAATGATAAAATTACTTTCTGTTTCTTATTTAATTTTCAATTTTGAATCATTTTGTAACTTGTAAGACAAGTATCCATACTTCCAAATGCCAAAATGCTAATTTTTCCCAAATTATGGTGAATTTCTGAAAAATCACCACAACCAGATTTTTTGAAAATTTCAAGTGGTTATCACAACCAATTGGAACCGTTTGAAATATTCCGCAGAAAATCACCTAAAACCATAACCATCAACAACCATTCGATTTCCTATTCTCAAAAACCTCAACAACCACCACCAATTGAAACTGAATTGGTTTTAAACCCTGGTTGTCACGTTACTTAATTTCGTATGGACCTAAATTTGTTGGACTATATCGCAATGTAGTGTAAAAAAATTTCAACTCAATTGCTCAACATTCTCGTGCCCCATCGCCCTTGAAGTTCCTGCACACCATAAACCTCGTGCGCTAACGTGATTCTCTGCCACGTATCGTGGACTTGAAGCGAAGCGCGCGGGATTTATGGTGTGTAGGAACTTCAAGGGCGGTGGAGCACGGGTTAATGTTGAGCAATTGAGCTGAAAGTTTTTTTGCATGATGATGGGATGTAGCCTAACAAATTTAGGTCCGTGCCCGATAAAAATTCAAGTTGGAATTTTTTTCGGGGACAGGGAAGATTTTATGAATTCTTGAATTACTTACAATTGAAGTAACTAATTTTTGCATTTTTTAACTGGTATGTAATGCTAAGATCTCCAAGAGGTTGCTTTTTTTAGATGAAATCTCAACCATGTCATTCTTCGGAGACTTATTTTTTACCGCAAAATTAATTTGGTCAGTGTAATAGAAAAACCAAAAAAATAGTACATAATAATGAAACAATCATCTAAAATTTTCCTTATTTTGCTGTCTTTTATCGCGAATTTTTCCATTTTTTTCTCCAAAATTTTTCATAGTATGACAAAATTTTAGAGCTTCAAAACTGTTTTCAGGTAAGCAATAGCATTAAAGTTATGCTCGAACTACGAATTGAATTGAATGAACTTAGTTCAGGCGTTAATTTTAGGCCATTTATCAGTTTTGAATTAGAGACCTGCGCCGATGAAGTTTTAGTCGGCGGCGGCTTGACAGATTTTTTCGCCGTGGCTGGCCGGCTAGCCGACTTGAGCTGATGCTATCGGCGGCGCATAAAATTTTCGGCGGCGGCGGCTTAGCCGACCAATTTTTCATCATTTATACAGGACGAATTAATTAAAAGTAGAATTATCCGAGCTCAGGGGCGTAGTCAAGAGGGGGTTTGGAAGCCTGGACCCCCTTCCCCCTTGAGGTCAAGAATATGCATAAAAAATTCCTTGCTTGGGCATTAAAAAATTCATTTTTATCAAGTTTTTACTCTCGCTTCGCTTGGGCATTCACGGAATCATGGTTATCTTATTCTATGTGCTGTGACAGTAAAAACATTTTCCTGTCTCCTATTTTTTCGCCTGTTTTAAACCAACTTTGTACCCTTCCAAAAAGCTTCCTTTTCGGAAAAGGGAGCCAAAAAGCAGTCTTTTTTCATAATGTTGCCTCAAATAGTTTATAATACTTAATTGCAATTTCGTTCCGCCTCAAGCGAAATGAGTGCAAAGTTTTTCAAAAAATTGTTTTTTTCAAAGCATTGAAACATTTGAAGCAATGAAAGAAGCTTTTTTTGGGGGCATTAAATATCCAATTTTTCAACACTTCGCCCTCGCTTCGTTCGGGCATGACTTGAATCAAAATTATATAAATTATTCAAGGCTATAAAGAGCAAAAAAGGCCCCTTTTCATCCCCCTCCCTCCCGCCCCCGAAAAACTTTCTAGTTTTTCGTCTTTGTACCCAAAAAAGCTTCTGCTTCCTCAGGTTCTGACCACCCTTCAGACGTTTTTTGTGGCTATGCCGCTGTTCGAACTTTCAAGTTGTACCAAGGACGCTCAAAATTAAATTAAGATTCCAGATTTATATCACACACAATATCTTGGAGGTTTTAAGTTTTTGAAAATTTTCTGTTTTTTGGTGAGTCGAAAATTAAAATTTAAATACATTCCGAAAAACAGGGCTGGGGAGAGGAAGTGCGGACCCGGTACGAAGCTTATTTCAAACCATTTTTCAAGCTGTCTTCATTACTTGAATATTCCGAAATTAGGAAACTATTGCATGTATTATAGCCTACAGGGGCGAAACTTCACTTTTGGTTTGGGGGGGGGGGGGTGGAATCCACGAATGTGCCGATTCGAAACCTATGAATTTTCAGAATTTAGAAAAATGGTAGCGATGTTTTGTCGACTCAAAGTTCTACTCAGAATATGTACAAAAACCCCGAGTGAACATGTCAAATCAAATTTGGCGACCATTATTTCTTTTTTAAAAAAGAGAGCTTTACCAATTACACGCAAAAATTCCCATTTTTGTGCTACTTTTTTGATTTAAAAAAAAAAACAATATTTCTGAAATTACCTTTGTCCAAAAAATTGAACATTTTCGAAAATTTCATTTGAGATGGCCACCAAATTTTTTGATTTTCATTTACGAGAAGAATTAATTTTTTAATAAAATAATTGCATAAATTTACTGAGCCCGAGCGAAGCGAGAGCGAAATTTTTTTTAAAAAAAAGGCATTTCAAACGAAAATTTCTTCATTTTAATTGATGTTTTAGTTTTTAAGGGGAGGTGATATTTTCAACCCATATTTCTTATAAGTAACATATGTATGCATTTGAAATTTTATATGCCCGAGCGAAGCGAGGGCTAAGATTTGAAAAATTGATGATTTTCAGAAAGGAAATAGTTCGTTTTGTAATGGTTCATTGCCTGAAAAATTTGCCGAATTTTTCAAAAATTTCCGACTGTTTTCAAAATTTTTCAAGTTTATTCAAAATTTTCCGACTTTTTTTCAAAATTTGCCGACTTTTTCCAAGATTTGCCGACTGACATATTCCCCCCCCCCCCAAGTTTCGCCCCTGATAGCCTATATAGTCCAAGCGAAGCGAGTGCGAAAATTTTTGGTACATGTTTGAAAAAACCGAAAAGGTTTAATAGGTGATTTTTTGCTCATTTTTCATGTTATTTCGAATCTGACTTTTTACAGATCTTTCAGTCAAAATCATTGATTTTTTCGACAAATTAAGAACTAGGTACTCAACTGAAAAAAAGTGATTTTTGACTGAAAGGGTCAGTATAAAATGGTCAAGTTTTTAAAAAAGATGACCAAAATACTGCCCGAGCGAAGCGAGGGCGAAAATTTTTCAAAAAATACTGTTAGATGAGCAAAAACTGCACTTTATTTTACATTTTTGTAATAGCGCGCCGTCGGCTAAGCCGAGCGCTCAATCGGCGGCGGCTGGTGGCGGCTCAGCCGTAATTTATGCGGCTGGCGGCGGCCCGAAAATTTTGAAAAAATCGGCGGCGGCGGCGGCGCGGCTCGGCGGCGCAGGCCTCTATTTTGAATTTCGAAAATTGCGTTAATCCATCATTTTGAATTAAAAGTCAGGGGAAAAAATGGAAAAAATTGATGAATTTGAATAGAAATTCATTGGCGAATTCAAATATCTTTGGCGATACATTTTGAGAAAGTTTACCACTAGGACTTTTTAAAGAGAGAAAGATATGTGAGCCTGGATATACTTGGAAACTACTTGAAAGGGTCCTTAAATTGGTTTTTGAGTTGATCCTGATTTTGGGTCTTTCAGTTATGGCAGAGTCGAGAAAGAACATCGACTCAAAAACCAATTTTTGACTTCTAAGAATGGTTTTTATATCGAGCCACCTATCCGGTAATTGAATTTTGAAGGCAAGATGATACATCTTTCAAATTTTTGAAAAGGTCCACGGTTTCCATAAATTCGGAAATAGCGTCAATGTTATTATTCATTTCATTTTCATCGTTGAATATAAGCTCTTCGACCTTTTCTCCAGAAGTGAGCAACGCGTTAGGTTTTAATTGCACTTTCTGACCTGAAATGGATACTATTGAATTTGTTGTTGAATTGTATGCGGAAAAATTTCTTAGATATCCTCCAGGAGGAAATAATTCTCAGGTCTCATGTACCTAAAAAACATTCTAAATGATATGCCTATAACACAACAGAACTTAAACATCTAGATAATTAATTTCGGTTAGATCCAACTTCAAATCTTCGATCCATTTTTGGTATGTTGGATGATTTCAAGTATTAGATAACATTCTGATCGCGTCAACGAATTTAGAACCGGACTTTTCGTTTAATAACGAAAAGTCGGTAAAATGGGATCAAAATTCATTTGAATCCGATTGTAAAAATTTGTTTGAGAATTTATTGTCGATTATAAAAATTTGAAACGACAAAGTTTTAGTCCTACTGGCCATTGGCAGGCAAGGACTTGGAGGAATTTGATTCACCACTATATTTTTTATCCATTTGCTTCTAAAACATTGATCGATGTTCCCGATTCGATTCTAAATTTGAATTAGGTAAGCTTTATTTTTGAAAAAAAAATAACTAACATGCGAGAGGTCAAACATATTTTCACTGATTGTTTTGAAAATCTCAAACAAGGTAGTGAATTCGTTGGACCTTATAGTTTCCGAATTAAGAATTTAGAGAGATGTTGATTGAAAAAATTCTATTTACATGACTTGAGTAAGCGTTTAATGTTTATTTAAGGTATCGTATTTGTTTGAAAAAATGAAATGTTTTGAATATTACGTAATGGATTTTTGTTGAAAAGCTCACATTTTAAGAGTTCTTAACAATATCTGTTTCTTTGTTCAAATGACAAAGTATTTTTCTTATTAAGAGCGTACATTCAGCTAAAATTAAAGTCATTCTTGAAAATTTGTAGGAACAAATTCAAAAAATGTGAATTTTTTTTCCTTTTAGGAATAGAAGCTTAAAAACTGCTAGTTAGTATCTGCTTGCAACAGTGATCTAGTTTTTTGACCTTATTGCTGAGTTTGAATATAATTTCAGTTTTTCCCTACTTTGTAGAGGTTTCTTCACGTTAAAATTTTTTTTGATTTTTTTTTACGCTTTGAAGTCGATCTTACAAACACAGGAATGGTCCCACGAAAATAAACCGTACTCAACATAGATTTTTTAGCGTGAAATTTCCTATCAGTAGATCTCAATTTTTTTTCTGAGAAGCTTAGTTTTCGAGACATGAACTTTAAATAAAATATCTCGAAATCTAAACCTCCTAAGAAAAAACTGATTGGACGTGACAGAGAAATTCTTCAAGCTCCACATAATATTCTCTTTGCTCAGAAAATTTACTTACTTCAAGAGTCAAAAGCTATCAAAAAATAGTAAAAATTTTGAGTAAGGAATCCAAATGTGACCCTGCTGTGAAGAAGGGACCAGTGTAAAAAAAATATATGTCTAATTTTTCACGTTTTTGATCCAAATAACACCAAATCTGGACCAAACACATAGAAATAATATAGATTTTTGTTACTCTAGGTCCCTTCTTTACGGCAGGGTTACAAATACATAGAAAGTAAGATTCATATTTATTTACCTAGGTACCTAGCTTGTGCCACACAAAACAAAAGGTAAAGTTTCATTCAAATATAAAATTGTCCCGTTTCCAAATAGTAAAATTTTTAATTCATTCTAAAAAAAGGAGTATTTTAATCGAGAAATTTAGTAAAAATTTCTATGCAATAAATTTCATCAAATTTTGAGTTGAATATTAATTCCTTTCAAGTAAATAATTATTTTTTTTAGAATAAATTTTAACAATTTTGTAAATGAGGCACTTTTATTTATTTTTTTTGACAAAATGTATCAGTTTTTGTAATTTTATTTTTTCAGTGCGACAATAAATTGAATACTTTTTCAGTCGACAAGAAGTTCAATTTTAAAATAATAATCGTGCAAATTCCAAATTTCATTTTTGGCTTCAGATGTAGGCAAGGTTTATGGTCGCTCGACGAATCGCCGCGTCGAGTAAATTTCCAAGTCGCATAAGCATAAAGTATCGTTAAACGATAACTTAGCAAATTACAAATTAATCCGCGATTTATCTTTAACGCGAGTACACGTATTTAATGTCTAGTATTAAAGTTACAATACAGGGTAGTACAAGGTGGGGGGGGGGATATCAATGGCATAAAATCCTTTAACGATTCTTCGGAGTAACGTTAAGTTCTTCGCAGTCGTAGACTCCGATACAATTGGTACAATCGCCTAGGCCTCTATCTGCGCGAACTCTACGTAAAATACCGCGAATACTTTTAAAGGTTACAAGAATCCGGCGAACGGATCGGTTCGCTGCGGCGTGTTTTTCGAAAAAGACAAAACTGGTATAGTTAAAACCTTTAAACGGTATTAAAAGTTTAAGAAAATTGATTTAAATTTGCGTTTAATGGTTCGTAAGTAATATTTTATGTTTTTACGAGGTTAAACTCTAAAATACTACTAGTTTCGCTTAGTTAACTTTCGAACAGCGTAGAGATATATACTCTCGGCAAAGAGCGAGAGATGTAATTTAGCGACGTGGCCGAGAGAGTTGTCGACGATTTATGATTATTTTTCAACTTGGCGTGGCAGCGGCGCGAGCCCGGGTTAATTTTCGATGTATAATTTTTTTTTTAAAAAACGTTTTTCTCGATGTTGTACGGATGCGACGATGGCTCCGCGTGCGTGTTATTTGTCAACGTGTAATATACGAGGAATAATGATGAAACGAGGGCTAACGTACGCGGTACCAGAAGATTACTCGAGAAGATTAAACGCCTCGTAAATGTCTTTTGCACGAGAACGCCGAGAAAATATGTATTAGCGAGTAATTGTTCGCGTAAGGTATATGGCGTTATTGTAATTTAGTGGCTGCTTATTAAATCGCTAGTAGGTCAATGGTTTTTGCACTAGTGATGAAAAAAAAAGAATAGAGGAAATTATTCGTAAGTTTACGATCGCGCGGTGTTGAGGGGTCGTTGGTCGCCGTCGTTCCTGTCTCGAGGGAATGATTGTTTTTTATTATTAGACGTTTTGCTGTGTTTCTGGTCGATGTGGTTTTTTATTGACGTGGAAATTGAGAAAAGGGGTTTGGGCGAATTTCCAAAGAGTGCTAATGAGCAGTGAGGGGGGTGCAGTTGTATGCTAAAAATTGAAATTTGAGTCGAAAAATTATCGAGTTTTTTCGAATCAAAGTTCAATTTTAGTGGGAAAATTGAACGCTGAAAAAAAATTGTAATATCAGATTTAAAATGCTGTTTTCTTGCTGAAATCACAATTTTCGGATTGAGAAGTTGTTTTTTTTTCTGCTGAAAATTTGATTCTCGGTATTTCAAGTCACTGGTTTCTATTTGATACATTTTAAATTTTTGACATTTCTGTAATTTTTTGACATTTTACGTTATTTTTTTGACATTTCTTCAACATTTATTCAAGTAATTTTCTCTCTCCCTTTTCTGAATGATACCGACTTCGATTTGATTTAGTTTGAATGTAGTCAAGTTTGTTTTAATGAATTGCATTTTGAAATAAAAAATCAGTTTACCTGAAAGTGAATTTGATCTATTAGATATACTTTACCGAATACCTTTTGCTGAGTTTTACCTAATATGCAATTTACTTTACTGCAAAAGAAAGACAACCGAACAATTCTTAAATATGACGAGCAATATTCCAAAACGGTTTATGTCCATTTTCCTTTTAGACTTCGTTTTGTAGCGCCATTGAGTGAAAGAAGTATAAAAACACATTTCTATGTCACTATTATGCCAAAATATTTGTAAAAATGGTCTAGAAAGTCAAATAAGTATGGTAGTTCGATGATGTAAAAAAATGTGTTTTTATACTTCTTTCACCCAATGGCGTCAAAAAACGAAGTCTGAAAAAGAAAATGGACATAAACTGTTTTGGAATATCGCTCTTCTTATATTTAGAGGTAGGACTGACAATACGTAATAAAATAATATGTCTTTCATTACATTTTTTCTCCAGTTAATGATGTTGAAATTCTGAGAAGTCAAGGGTAGTTGGATGAATATGAATCGAAAAAGTCAACATTTTCTGTAATTGAGTGAGTGATGATAAATTATCAAAAAATGATCGCAATCGGGATCAAAAGCAGCTTATTTTTTGAAGTGGTTCAAACGAATTGAGACGAATTGACTAAGTATTAATTTTGGTCGGAAGTAAAGAACATTGGATATTTCAATCCTACCCTGCGTTATAATTAGCTTTTCAGAGTGCATGTGCCTCTGAATTAGAAATCCTATTTTTTTCAAACCAGATCTCCAATTTCAAAATTGCTTCTCATGAAAAATGAAGCTCATTCTACCAGAACTTTGAAATCGCGAAAGGTTTTGAAATTTTTTCATCATCGAGATGTTTACTGGTATTTAAGTGATTTTCATATACCTAAGTGAATTTAACAGCAGTGAAAATAAGAAAAAAAAGACAGTGCAATTTTCATCTTCCAAAAAAATGCGCGAAATTTTGCGAAAAAAATACTAAAAAATACTTACTTACAAATCTTATATTTATTCGGTCTTTTTGTAATAATTTTATTTCGAATAAAATTACTCTCAACGTTAAATTTTCGACTACTTTCTTTATTAATGAAAAAGTAATAAACGACGATTACGAATCGTCATTTTTGAGTTATTTACCGCGATTTATTATTTAGAAATTCTTCGATTTATAACAAAATCATGGAATTTAAACGAAATCTTTAATTTTGTTGTGTACTGGTGCCTGAAGAAATCTAGAATTTTTATTCTAAAATCATATACCTATACAGGTGTTACATTTTAAAAAATTACAAGAACTTTAAATCTTAGATCTCATCTACTGAAAAGTTGCTTTCAGACACCACCTTTTCGTTCCATTTTTTTCTCGCTTTGGGTTCGGTAAATCAACATTTTATTTGAGAAATGTAAGATAGAAGATTTGAAGCAGAAAAATAGAAGTGCACATTTGTATCAGAGCGAAAAATGAATTAGGGAAAATCCGGACTTGTAGGGGAGGAGAGAGCAGTAAAAGGGATGATTTTTCTGGAAGTTAAAAAGATAATCGAAAGGCTCGAATTTTTGTTTTCTATCTTTTTGGAAATCCTGAACAGCGTAAATGAACGTAAGGACCACCTGAGTAATCATTTCAGTTTCTCAATTTTTAGAATGTTTTCTTCGACGTCTAAAAAATGGCAGACTGAACAAAAAATAATTTTGGAAGAAGCGCTTTATTCCAAAAAATCGGGAGAAGTGAAATTGTCCGGAAATATTTTTTGAATAGTGATGAAAACGTAGCGATTCCTATTGGCTTTTGATTGTTGTTTCAAAAAATTGGAATTGAATGAGAATTATTTCTCCAAAAACTCTGATGAGATAAGGGGTCGTTTGGCCTCTGCGGCGAAATTTGATCAAAATGTATGCTCTTGATTCGTCTTGGTAAAAGATTTTTCTTAGAGACCGTGAGCGAATTTTCACCTCATCCTGAAGGGAGTTTGAGGTCTCAAAATACGTGATTTACAAGCTAAAAATTCCATAGCTTCGAGTTTTCAATCAATTTTTTTCAAACTTGGCACGTCGGTAGAAGTACTAATTGGAAACCCTGTCATTCTGTGTCGGTACATCGTGTGGGTCAAGGCGAATTCAAATTCGAGCCATTACTGTCTACCTACAAATACCTAGAACAATAGACACAATAGCATTACCATTTGAGTAGGTGATTGATGCGAATAGATAGGTACCTACTTGTTTGTTGAACAGAGCCCAAAACCATGTAGCTCATCCATCATCTCAACTTTGACCAGGCTCTTGTGTCAAAATTTTTCCAACCTGCAAATAAAACTAGTTTCCACTGTTCGAAAAAATCTAAAAAAATTCTGAAAAGTGTGAAATGCATTGAAAACCTTTTTAAAAAACTTCTGTCCATTTCGAAGTTATGTTTTCTTGGACGATTCGAAATTTTCAAAATCAAATGAGAGGTCATTCAAATGATTGAAATAATCTTCAAAACTTTCCGAGTATTCTCTTCTATTATCTCTAGGTACCTTCATGCAAAATTGGGGAGGGATTCGTCTAGGTGTGCGAGCACGCCGTCCTTTAACGTGTACTGGTTCTCGAAGGGAGCTTACACTGAGGAACCATTCGGGATAAAATGTAGCTATCCTTTCCTCGACCTTCGGGATGGTTTCCAGCAAATTGACGAATTCGGTTCGTACTTCCAATTGATTCGTATACGTCGTTGGTGGTAAAAGGATCAAGACACGGACACCATGTTCATAGAGCGAAAAAATCTAATTATTTTAATCACCTTGAATCTTTGGAAATTTCAAATCGCCCAGGGAGACACAAGTTCAGGATGTTTTAGATTTTTCCGAGTGTTAAAAGTTAGTCAAATATTTAAAAACCCAGTACAGATTAATCATTTTTGTTCCTTAAAAGTACCTCCTGCTTTCATAAATTTTTCACGGTTTTCTGTATACTTGATCAACTTCTACCACTCAGAAAAATCTGAAAAATTCTCAGTTGTGAAATACATTGAAAAACTTGCAAAAAATTATCTTTCTTTCCGTTCCGGAATTGTGTTCCTCAGTGCAATTTGAAATTTTCAGTAAAATTCAAGGTCATTAAAGTGGTTGGGAAAATCGTTAATGATTTCAGGGTTAGGTACTTGATTGCCAAATTTGAGAAAAATAGGTTGAAAACTTGTAGAGATGGAATTTTTGGCCAAAAAATAACGTATTTTAGGGCCCCAGGAGTAAGATAAAAATTTGCTCATGCCTTTTAAAATTATCTTTCACTGAGAAAAATTGAGCGGTATAAAATTTTTGATCAAGTCCTCCTAAGGTCAAGTTTCACGTAAATTTGAAATGTCATTTCAGAAAAGAATTGGATTATAGAATTATGTAATTGGGGGGGGGGGAATTCTCCATTGAAATCTAAATATTTATATTTTTATTCTCCTCTAGAAATGTTGATTTTTTTCCAAGTCATTTGGACAATTTTTCTACCTCAATTGACGATTTTTTAAAAACTAGAGGAGATAGAAAGCATCACTCTTGGTCAACTGTTTGGTCCTGTGTTGTAATTTCATTCGAACAGACTTCAATTTACGTTTTGAAATTTGCAAAATAATCGGGGAGATGACGTAAAGATGAAGAAAAAAATTAATTTTATGCCTCATTCAATACTTTATTGCAAGTATTGAGAAATGGGCTCGAAAATCAACCCATATGGTTGTTTGTGTCCAGTAAATCTATCAAAATAACGCATAGTGTCAAGAAGAATCGATAACATTATACTCGTACGATATTTGTATACGTACGATGATATTAAGTATACTTACGTACCGCACAGTCATTAACCACGTTTATCGTTGAATTTGAAATTGACAAAGCTCTTTATTGATAATAGACGCACGCGACCAAAGTCTACTCGAAAAGCTATAAACGCAATCTTAAATTATGACGGTGCATTTGTATTTACGCGAGGAAAACCAGACCCATCGCCATCTGTATGGTGTGCGTGTCATTGCGTATACGATACATGTATAAGTCCATTTACGTATAATGATTAATTACCGTCCATTTCCGAATCGTACTCGTAATATTCGTACAATAAACACGACACACCGCGCGACCGCGAGAATAAGTTTTGGAAGTTTGTCTATTTGGATACACAGACGTTCCATGCGACGTTTATACGTTCAAGTATAGTTGGACCAAAAAAAGGACAATATTTACAAAAGTTGTTTATTTTCTGAAAGGGGGTGCATAATATTACGTGCTATTCGATGCGTACCTACGTTACGTACGTATTTTGGGCGAACATTAATTTCACGTTGTGATTTCCCGAAAAAACGACGAAATTTTCCGGTTTTCATCGTCGTCGCAGCCGTGCTTTTGTCCTTTTTCCTTCGTTTCGTTTTCGCTCAAAAGAAGTTTTTCGATGGTTGCGAGGTGATTTCGCAATTTGCGGAAGGGTACTTTTGTCTGGTCCGCCCTCGATGGGGTTATGTACGCATATGAGAGAAAATTACAGGTTGTGGTTAGTTTGTAGAAGATGGAAAAAACACGATTTTGTGAGGATTTTTTTTTAGGTGGTTTGGTCGGTGTATTTTGAATGAGTTGGGTGTGTTAGGGGGTTGTACGAAATTTACGTGTTGTAAGGATTTCTGTGTGGTTTTTGAATGACTCAGAGACGTAGAATTGTATTATAAGTCGTGGTTTTCCCTTTCCTCTCTTCTGACTGGCTCTTGTATGATGAGTTTGGCGTATGGAGTAGAATAATTCCGAAAAAAACTTGAAATAAGTATATAATTTTAATATTGGCGAAAAAATCTAAGAAATATAAAATTCCGGTAAAATTTTTTAATCAAGCGTTGAAATTTCATAATTTTTCTTTTGAAAAAAAAAACACATACTTAATTGCTTTCTTTTTTTCTATCGGTTTTGGATTTCAAAATTGTTGAATTTTTATTACTTTTTTTTTCAAATAAAGAGGAGAATTGTTGTTGTATGTTGAACTTTTGACTTTATATTTTTTTCATTTTTAAAATTCACTGGACCTCGTGGAGTGTCCTGGGGATTTTAATGAAATGTGGTCTCAGGGTGCCCTTGATCTGAATATCGCGCCACAAAAATTTTAGCTATCAGTTTTGAATTCAAATTCAACGATAAAAATTCCTAAATTTGATTTTAGGTACATGTTTTGTCAGTTAAAAAATTAACACTTGGACGGAGAAATATCTTTTTATTTGTGATCTACGTAAAAGTGATGAGTAAATTTTTGTTTTTGGTGAACAATCTTTTGACCTCAATTAAATTGACTATAGATTTTAAATTTTAATGCATCGATTTGTTTCTTATTTTCTCTGCCTTTGATGTGAATATCTGTTTTACTTGAAAGTGCTTTTTTTCTTCGTCCTGTAAAGTGAAAATAAGTAATGTTATTTAAAGTGAATATGAAGCTGACGTCATGAAAATATCTTCACCTCTTGACAAACTGTCAAATCAGAACCCTTACTTCTTTACAAAGTGTCTGTTTTTTGAAGTATAGTAGCTGGAGTGCACTAAAGGGTCCTGTTTATTGCTAGAGAAACTGTACCGAAATGAGTATTTTTCAAAACTATCGAACACATTTTCTGCAGAGAATTCTTACGATATGAATCGAAAACTGAGAGAATTACTGTCTTAGGGTACATTCACATTGGTTATATTTGATTTTTCCAAATTAGATGAAACAAATTAAAATAAAAAATAAAATTAAAAATTCACCATTTCTATGCAATTCAAGTGTGAAAAACGATAACGCGCGCTTTTACCTATTTTTAATATTGTAGGACTTCTCTGGTGCAATTTTGATGTTTTTTTCATTTAAATTTGAAAAATTACTAAAAATCTTAGATTGAAAATTGTCCCTTCCATGTTCAAGTTGAAAAAAACCATAATGGTTTATAGCTTCGTGAAATAAATTTCTTCTCAGTCAAACTAGGTAAGTGGCAAAAATCAAAACTTAAAAATTTCATTATAAAAGCTAAATCCAAACTTGCAAATAAAATTCTGGTTTCAATATTTTATATACCTATCAAATTGAAATAATAGCCTACTTTTCAATATTGCTGAAGTGACATTATGTTTCGCAAAAATTAAGCTGGAAAAAACAATTTACCTTCCCGAATTCATGCCTAAAATCCTTATAGTCATTGACAACATTGACTGGATTTACAACATTGCCTGTAACAAAAATACATGACTATAAAGTACGTTCGCTTCTTGTGGTTTGTGGAAGCCAAAATTGCATCACTTTCCTGAGCATTTCTGCTGTCAGAAGAAGGAAGGAGACTAGCTATTCAATTCCCTTCTTTAAATGTTTAAATTGATTATATATGCTTCTTGAACATAGTTCTTTATTTAACATATTTTCTTTAGATACGCCTCAAAATATTGCAAAATGAACATATTTTTACAACTTACTTTTTTCAAAAACAATTCTTTCCATTTTTGCTGAAATTTTCAGTTATAAAGTATTCTACTCTTGAATGTGAAATTCAAGCAGCTTTGACGAATTCGTTTGTTGTGATAAGGTATCTTTTTTTCATTTTGAATTTGAAACATTTTCAAAATTAATTTTAAAAAATGAATTAAATCAACTTGAAAATTTTTTAAAAAATTAATTTGTCAAAAAAAAATCTACCTAGAAAAATAAAATATAAATACCTAATGAGCACTATAGAATTTTTTAAATCTCGAAGGAAAGAAAAAATGACTGAAAATTAAATTCAAATTATATTTTTGAATGGTTCTGAAATCCAGAATCTTCAGTTATGACCTCCGACCTCGTGGAGAATATCGATGGAAATATTTTTAGCATGAATCAGTACTGCCAGTTTCTGAAAATGGAACTTCTAGTATGCCATTGGTTGATCTTGGCGTTGAAATTCGGGTACGAAAAATTATTTTTTGTATCTGTTTTTTCCTATAATAACTTTAATGTGCGCTTCATTAATACAGGTCGTTTAATTCTTTTTGTTGCGTGCTGATTTTACAGCCCACATAATTTTTTTCTTGTTATTTATCTCGTGTTTCACCAGTAAGTAGGTATTTCTTTAAAAATTGGTCGAATGTTTTCTCAATTAATCCTTCAAAATTTCTCTCTTAACCTGAATCGGTGAAATCTGACAAAATTCCAAATCTGAGCCAGCATAATTGATTTTTATTGAAAATCGTCGGTGATTTTTCTTTGATTTTGTTCAATGTTCATTGTTCATCGATGATTTTTATTGGTTTTTTTACCAAAAAAATTTCAGCTGTCTGCTTGTTTAATGTTAATTTCTGATGTACGTGTATTCATACTTTGTCAACATCTATGATAAAATTGATTTTCGTTTATTATGAGAAAAGGTCCTTCAGAAAAAGAATTAAAATCTTACTTCTAATTATGGATAAAATACTCGTGAGGTTTTTTTTTTCAACTCTTGAAAAAGTTTGTAAATTTTTCAAAATTTCTCTGCAATAGTTTTTCTGAAAAATAAGGATTACGAGAAAAGTGAAAATAGTCACAAAAATTCGATAAATTCGTACAATCGGCAAGCACGTTGTGTTGTGATATCCAAGTTCATTGTTCTGATATTCTAAAATAATTTTGGTTCATCATTTGATTAAAAAGAATTTTTGAAGAAGAAAATTCATCTTATCTCACACTTGTGTCAAGGATAATTTGTATAATCGAATTTAATTTTTTGGTTGATCAAAATGTGTTTTGTGGGAGGAGGAAAAATCTTACAATTCTCTCCGTATTAACTTCGCTGGATCAGCTGGATGTTTCCCCGGTGTTCGTAAACGATACTTGAATATTCTTTGGCTTAGTAACGAATTTCAAATCAATTTTTTGAGTAATTTAATAACAATTTTATTATTTTTCAATGATAAATCGATACTTGAGAATTCAATTATTCGATTCAAATAAAAAATTTGTATCTAAGGCTCTAATATTCCTAGAAAAATAGCTCCAAAATTCGTTACTTTGCCAAGTAATACTAAAGATTCGTCTATGAATACGGCCCTTAGTTTTTTACTTACTTTAAAATTGGACGCATGCTATCAGAAATGAAATAATTTACCTAGCGTAAGTATTTAATAAAAGACCAGTTCGAGACCGAGCCAGCACCAGCGGTGGCGATGTCAGAATTAAAGGTGCGAGTTTTTTAATATACGCATACGCACGTCGTCATTTATGTATCCTAAGTACCTTTCGTAAAACCTCTCGAAGGTATCGCGCGTGCGATACGATGATGCCCACAGACAGGCAGTTTTGCTTTTCTACTTATATTACTTTAATATACTTAGGTACCTTTGAACCATACGTTCGTATGTTTGGTACGTAAATCGTGACAGGAAACAAATTGATTTATCCCATCTTGCGCTTGATTAGCGAGGCGATTAAATTAATTATTTCAACGTATAGTCAATTAAATAGGCCTGTATTCGTACAGAGGTGAAATTGCTTCGGTTTATCCGGCTGGCCGACGGAACAGGTGGGCGAAATTTTGATACGATGTGGCCATAGGCGGAGTATACTTGGTAGTAGATTAACGGAAAGAAATAAATCTTTGAGAAGACAGAGAGAGAAAATTGGTACGGAGGATTTTCTATGAGCATATGGGTTTTTTGATGGTTGGTTGGTAGTAGGTATTCACAGAGAGTTCTAAATTTTTTCGATTGTGTCGCGGATATATATTTAACAAAAAAACATTCCAACTTTCCTAATCGAAGTAAAATTTTGAACTAAAACAAAAATAAGTTGAGAAAACGTATATCTTGAAAAACCTCATATCCAAAATTTCAGGCGCTAAGAATCATTTCTCGAATTTTTCCCAATTTTTGAAATTTCGAAATATTTCAATATAGACGTTTGTCAGTTTGATGCGGGTAGTATTTTTCTCATTAAACTTACATCAAACAAGAGAACATAAGACAGAACACTATTTATTTTCTTAAAAGAAAATTATTCAATTTGTTTTATATTTTACTTTGAAAATTAGGTACATAGTGCCACTTGGCAATTACACAATACAACACACATCACAAAAGTGAAGTGTGTAAGCCAAATAGCCGATTCAGTGTTGCCACAGTGTAGATACTAAATCTACCACTACAAATGCCCCACGGAATCAACTTTGACAAAGTAGATTTCGAAAAAGTACTCCGTGAGTATCTGTAGAGGTAAATTGCTATCTGCACTGGTGCCCCACGGAATCGGCTGAGTCCAAAGTTGATAATTTTGAGACCAAAAATTAACAAACAAAAATTTTGAAATCCAAAAAGAAAAAATTTTGAATTTCAAAACATAAAAAAAAAATTAAGTAACACCTTAAACGACTCAAACTACTGGCTAACTGTGTCTTGATGACTGATGGAAAGTAGATCGAACCGTATCTTTTCTTTTCGTTTTTAATTTATTTATTTGAATAAAACAATTAAAAGAGATGGCTCCTGTGTGTAGTTTTAAGCACTGTCTGAGAAGTGCAAGGTACGTGAAGTGATTACGAAGTACCTACTCATGATTGTGAATAATATACTTATGGTGGTCAATACTAGGAAACGTTCTTCTCCATTGACAACAATGGATTTAAATTTAACAGTTTCAATCTTTCCAGAAACTAAAAAGTTTCGAGCTTCCAATGATTTACAGCTTTTAAACGGTTGTCCAGTAAATGAGCTCACGCCATTAACGAAGTATTCAAATATGGAACTTTCTGACAGATTCAGTTCAGCACCATTGTAATGCTTAAATGAACTGCTGTTGGAAGAAATGTGAAAGAAAAACTGGTAAAATGGATCAAAATTGATTCCCGATATTTTTTTCCATGTATCTAAGGATATGTTCGAGTACAGCTGGCCTTCAAGCCAGCTGCGTACGTACTCAATTCCATTGATTCGATATTAATTCATTTAAAATACAAACGACATAATTACTTGAATTTCTTAAAAGAAAAAAAAGTACTTAAAATTTTGTCAAGATAAAAAACTGAAAATTTTCAAATTAAGCGCCAAAATATCATGATAACAGTTTGTTTACATTTTTTGGTAATGAAGTTTACGGTGAAGGATAGACTACCCGCATCAAACTGACAAACGTCTATTGCCATACGAGAATTCTAAAGCCGGCTACACACTATGCGTGATGCGTTATACGCGATACGCGTTGCGCGATTCGCGGAAAAATTCGTGAAAAATTGAAAATTTGCGAACCACCACGAATTGACCTCTACACACTATTCCCGTTTCGTCAAAAATTCGCAGAAGAAAAGAGTTTCATCAATGAAATGCTTGAAAACGAACGACGCATCGCGAATTTTTCGTCGTCAACCCGACCGGTCGTGGTTTGATAACGCATCGCGCATCGCGAAAAAACCGATTCGCGAATCAGGCGAATCAGCGCGAATGACACCCTACACACTATGCGTGTTTCGTCTCAAATTCGCGTTTCGCTGGTGATGCGCGCATCAAAAACGACGCATCACGCATAGTGTGTAGCCGGCTTAATAATGAAAATAGATGAAATTTGGTAGATATCCCTATTTTTGACCTCTAAATCCGATTGGAAGTAGTTTGTACTTTGGAGATGTACCCAACCCTTTGAAAAATTTAGAAATTCTACAAGAGTTGAAAAAAGTCTATAAAAATGGCCCATATGAACTTTTGAGCCCAAGTATAATTGCAGACTGAAAATAATCATTTGAATTGATCAAAAAAGTCCCCAATCTGGGTAATCCATGATTAGGAATTTAAGTCTTGAAGTTTGTATGAACCATTTTTATAGACTTTTCTTCAATGCTGGAAAATTCTATAATTTTCTGAAGAGCCCACAATGTCTCCAAACCGTTTCCAATCGATTTGGGAGGTCGGAAACGGGAAATGTAGATGCGGAATTTTGGCTATATTTTTGTTGGCTGTGAAATTTTCATGTTTTACCAGAGTGATAAGGTAATTTGAAAATTTCAAAAATTTTGTCAAAATTTCAGACATGATCTCCAACATTTGAAATTTTAGCTACCATATATATATGTAGTTCATTTAGTATGATGCACTTTCAATTTATTTTTGTTTTGGCTCAAAATTCCCCATTTTTTGAGGGATTCTCAAGAGGATGATTACATGGTTTTTTTTTTTTGAATTATTATGAGAGTTATAAAAGAGTTAGTGTTTGAATTAATTTGGGAAATGATTCCAAAATTAAAATATGGGTATCATTTAATTGAACGATAAATATTATGTTGTTTGGCAATTGGCACTACAAGTAGTGTAAAAAAGAGGCAAATTTATGAACGAACGACAAAAAAAATTTAATAAACCATTGAAAATTTCAAACAACAATTTTATTCATGACAATTACAATTAAATTTACAACAAAGGAGTATTGAAAATCAAAAACTCCAATTTTTCATCAAACCCAGCTCCCAGGAATTGAAGGGTTTAAAAATCATAAAAAGTTGCTTACTCCTCGAAATCTTGAGACATTTTTAAAAGTAAAATAAAGGTATAAACAAAATTTAGGAGATGAAGCATAATTCGTACAAACGGTATAAGTCAGGAAAGTGAAAAAATACAAATGGTATAAGTCAAAAAACTGTATATTTGAAAAGGGACTTAAGGGTAACTTCATTTTCAAAACAATAAAGTCTCTTTTCTCATATACAGTTTTTTGACTTATACCATTTGTATTTTTTCACTTTCCTGACTTATACCATTTGTACGAATTATGCTTCAGATAGTCTTTTATAAGAACGCAGAGATAATGGGACGTTTCGATTTCTGGCTGTGAGCATTGGAAATGTGGTGTTTTGGATTTTCCAGTTCTGTATAGAATGAATTGAAAATTGCGGCAACTGGGAAAAATTGGAGCTGACTGATACTTTTTTTTCGTAAGTGGAATATTGTTCTAATGTTGGGATCAAGATGTGGGGTTCTTCAATTTTTTTTTAGATTGAGTTTGCAAAACTTCCTTGTTGGATGCATCTGTCTGATGTCATCTAACGTCTCTTAATTTGAATCAGTTGAAATTGACTGATTAAATAGACAAAATTGAATCACTGTAGAAATCAGCGAAATAATTTACTTATTCAATTGGTGAATTATTCATTTTTGGATCAGTAATATTTTCCTAAATTACTGAAAAGAATCAGTTAAAATGACTCTATCAAAAAATTGAAACTTTTTGATTCATTTCAGTAGATAGTTGATATGTATAAAATTAATTATTGATTCGAAAATGAAAATTCATCAATTGAATCAATGACTCAATTCAGTCAAATTTCAGTCGGTCAAGTTTCAGTTTTTGGCTGATTTAAATTACATTTTATTTTAATTTTTCCACCGTGGAACTTTAAATTTTACCAGATTGATTGTCAAAAGATGAGAGACATCCGGAATTTTAAAATTTGAACATTCTATTTTAATTTTTCCACCCTGGAACTTTGAATTTTGCCAGATTGATTGTCAAAAAATGAGACGTATCCGGAATTCTATTCTGATCCATTTTCCTTTTCAATTTCCATGCCCAGTCATATTGTCTGGATTTAGGAAATCGAAAGTAAAAGAATTCTTCATTTCTACCCTTTTTAAACCATCGCCGGTTCTCTCGCCAGACTCAAACCCATATTTTCTCCACGAAAACTTTCATCCATACGTTATAACGTTATAAATCGTAGTATTCCACTTAAACGTAGGTATATCTTATACCTTCATCTCGTCGTAGGTACAGTCACCCCACAGACTCACCCTCGCGATGGAAAATTATCATATACACGGGCGTTGAAAATTATACTTACGTATGTTACAAACACATTATAATAAAAGATTACGTACTTGAACGACACGTTCGTCGTTCAACGTTGTGTCGACGTTTTGCCAAAATACGTGTAACTCGTGGGGTGTAACATCACCCTCCACCTCCCCTGGTTCCCCAGCCTCGTCTGTACGGTACCTTATTTAATGGGATATGCGTGGCACTTGAGATGAGACGCTTTGACGCTTAACAGGACTTAGTTCTCATTACCCCGGAGCTCCCAATTCTCGGCGACAATGTTTTCTAAATTGAACTCAGTGTGGAAAATTTTCAGAATGGTCGTTATACGTAAACTGTTGGGATCTCTGAGGTGTTTTTTTTTTTCGTGCTGCTGAAACGAAGCCTCAAATTGAAGGTCGAGAAGAAATAATTTCTGGTGGGTGAAAATTTTACTTGCATGTGAAACATCCAACTGCATTTTGGATGAATTTCTGAGAAGTATTTTTATGGACATTTCTTTCATCATTTTATCTGAAGTCTTGGCAAATGATTATTTTGATGGAAGTTTCTTTCGTTTTAATGATATCAATGTATTATTTTTCTCACCCGTCGTATGAAACATTGACCTAGGTTCTGTAATTGGAACGTTCCTCGATCAATTAGGTACCAAAAACTCGTACCGCCTGCTATGATTATAATTTTTTAATTCACCCAATTCTCTTTTGACTTCTCGTTTTGCTCGAAATATAGACATAAAATGTTTGGTAATTGGCACTCGCCGAGTTGATGTGAAGTTGAAAATTTGTGAAGAATTTATCTATCTAGATGAAGTTAGAATGCTTCGTTATTTATGCTGTGAGTGAATTTTTTTTCCATACTTTTGGGTGAGAATATTAACATAGAAATTTTACTCGTTATACCTACCTACGTTTTATTACTCAACTTCCTCTCTACACCGATCACCTTCTGGTAAATTTTTTTTCACATTCTTGGAAAATACGGAGTTAATTCGACTCTTCATTTCGCACTATTATAAAGATTTCATCAAATTGATAAAATATTTGTTATTGAGACGAGTTTTTTCGAGGTATAATTTTCTTCAGAGGTGAATTTTTTATAACTCGTTGTAATATTCTTCGTATCGTAAATTTACCAATATCGATATGCTCGTACTTTGCATAAATATACGAATGTACTAGTACGCGGTATTATTTGTATTCGCGATCGTTATAAAATATTCAAATTATTATACGTAGGTACTGGATCACGTTCGTGTCCCTGGTACGGTATTTTATTTTGGGTGTTTTCGTTTGATTATTAACGCTGTGATACCTCCGAGCGACTCATGCTAGCGAATTACAATGAATAAATTGAAAAATCAACTTTTTCTCCCAATTTAATCGCGGTATATCTCTATAAACTGTAACGAAATAAAAGAGCTGTTAATCGTCAGTCGCTTAGAATTGATGTTAAGTTTACCTTCACCGGAATATCTGCATAACGAGGATCCTCTTGTGTTAGAAAATCAGTTTTTTATAGTGGTCGTTGCGGTAATCTTAATTAATGTTTTTTTTTTCATCGTCGAAATCTCAGCAAATCGTGAAATGCTACATTATCCGTACAAAAGTAAATAGTTTCCTGAAATTAATACCTTGACAAATGGGTATTTTATGGAAGCCGGCGGCGATTAGAATTTTTTCGTGTAGAAGCGAAAATATGTAGTTGTACGAGATTTCAGGTAAGATGAAGGAAGGCAGGTGAGAATTTTTTTGGTTGATATTGGAGTATTTTGGTTGATTTGAAATTTATTATTTGGTTTGCGAAATTTTTCGATTGTTGATCCATTTTATGCTTCATGAATGAAAAGAAGGAAGTAAAGACGAAGAGATTCTGAAGGGAGATTTTTTAATAACTTACTTACGAATGTACTACTTACCATAATTAAAGTAAATGGGAGGGTGCATTCCGTGTTATCTTCAACTTATAAGGCGCAACGTGAATTTTCGTGTGTGTTTTTTTTTTTTGGATTTTAAACGGCTAAAATTATGAAACAATGATATTTTAGAACGTAGAAAGAAGAATATACATAAAAGCATTTGCAAGTTTCAATTGTCATTATAATTATTTTTATTCAACTTAGAAGAAATGTATACGATTTGATGACGGTTTTTACAGGAATTCTCGGAGACTACTGAATCTTTGTTGAAATTTTAATATGTTGTATAAAATACCATTTCTGACAAACTGACAGAGCCCTTTTTTCAATTTTCTAAAAAAAAATTGAAATTAAAATATTTGTTTAAATTTTGAAAAAAAAAAATGAAAAAAGGGCCCTGTCAGCCTGTCAGAAATGTTTTTTTACACCACATATCCAAATTTCATCAAATTTGATTCAATAGTCCCCGAAAAATCGTGTAAAAACCGTCAACAAGTCATATGTTTCTTTGAATTTCCAGTACAATCATTATATTGGCTACTGGAGCTTTTCAATAGTTTCATTTTCTGTATTTTACGCATCAAAATCATATTCATACATTATTTTATCATTTTACCTCATTACAATCCAAAAAAAAAACAACGCAAATTCAAAACGTAATTTTCGTTTCACAAATTTCATGCGTATGCAACCCGCAATACGTAGAGCACTCTCAATTCTATTCTTTTGATTCTCGTAGAAAGTTGCTGTGAAGTATGTAATTATATATATTTTTAAATTCCGTGGAGAGGCGAGGAATCATTAGATCGATTTAGAAATAATTTTCATCCAAGCTTGGATAAAGATCAATTTCGATAGATATTAATTTTTGACTTGGCTGAAAAATTACATAAAAATCGTCCTTAATTCATCCCAATGTTAGAAAATTATGTTAACGGGTGGGATTAATATTTGAAATGAAAATTCATTTCAAAATTCATCCCAGCCTTATATTATTGAGAAAAGTTTTTATTAGGATGAAAAGCTTTTAAAGAACCATCTCACGCTTATCACTGGCTAAAAAATTTAAGAAATCTTTGAGATGAATATTGGGACGAGAACTCATCCGAATTTCATCTCAAACTTGAAAATTCGAAAAAAAATATTGGGATGAAAATACATCTCAAATTCATCACAGGCTTGAAAATTTTAAAAACAGCTTGACATGAAAATCAGCCCCAAGTTCAATCCCAGACTAGAAAATTCCAAAAAAATTGAGATGAATTTTTGAAAATTTGAAAATCGGCATGAGATAAATTTCGGGATGAAAATTAATGTCAAGTTCATTCCAGGCTTGAAAATTGAAACATGTATGAAAAAGCGTTGTACTAATGATAATTTAAATTTTCAATTTTGAAAATTTCGACCAATTCTTGAATTTATTTTATAAATTTTTTCTTGAAGAAAATGATATGTTGACAAGTACATATAATGCCTATAAATGCATCTTTCAAAAGATAGAAGATAATATATTGACGAAAAAAAGTTTGGTTTTTTTGGTCCAATTTTTGAATTAAAGGGAGGGGGTTCACCCAACCGGGGAAATTTGGGGGAAATAGTCGTGCTATAGCTCATTGGAAAAGAAATTCGATTCCAAACACGTTTGGTGGCTATACAAATTTTAGTGTATAGTTTAAAATGCAAAAAATGTGATTTTGATGCTTTATCAAAATACAATTTCCAAATTTAAAGAGCGCGGGTTGCTCCAAAATGAATTTTTATAAGGAATGAAATTGTACATTAAGAGTTAGGGAATAACTTTTTTTCAATTTTTTTTTGTATGGTCCACAGATGAAGCAGTGGACCCTGGCAAACTTGGGAGGAGAAAAAATAGAATAGAGAATGAGAAAATAATTTAAAAAAAAAAACTTATTAATGGCACATTATACGATGTTATAATTGAAGTCTAATTTGAGAACAGGACATTTTCGGTCCAATTCCGACTCCTTTATAAATCTTTATCGACCATCTGATTATCGTCCGTTATCACAGATCACAACTCAATCACCTTTTACCAAATCGACCTTCAACCGATCATTATAAGCCGATGATTCTTATTTTCAAAAATACCTCTATACAGCCTGCCTATAAAAACGTAACCGTGGATAATCTCAACACATCACACGCGTATCAGCGTAACACCCTCTTTCACTCAGTCAGCTGTTAACGTAGCGTGCACATTCCACGAGTGCTCGATTGTACGCCATGCCTTGAGATACCTTTGGAAAGGTATTTGCTCCGCTACCAACTAATAAATAATCGACCAAAGTGCATCTTTTAAATGGAAATAGGGTGATTGTGGGGTGATTTAAGGGTGACAATTCTGGTTTTAAAGAACGTTTATAGATAGTAGCTGAATATACCTTGTGTATACGCCGCGTACGCGATACATAACAACCGAAACTCATTTCGTATTATGATCCTGGAGGGCGAAAAGGGATGGCGGGGTGAGATAGAAAAGACAAGATGAGAAGCCCGTTAACCTCTGCACTCCGGCTTTGTGTAATTTCTTTCTTTAACGTAATAATAGTAGCTCGAACAGTAAATTATGGTGTTTGTATTTATACCTATGTGTGGTATGGGTCTCTGTGTACGGTTTACCCTCTCGGTCGACACCTCGTCCATGGTACCTTTGTCCTTTTCATTCGCAGCGTGTATATACACATAGTTACCATCTCGAATCGTAGTACAGCTTTATGTTTTGCTATTGTTTTCTCTACCTATGCTTCGGATATGGTCTGGGCAAAATTCTTCGAGAGTCCGAAAGATCTGAATGATACTTGGGTTTGGAGAAAAAAAAGGTCCAGTGTTGAGATATTGCACTTATCAGCTCGCCGCAGCTATATCGAGTGTTTCGATTCGATGTAGAGAGTACTTATACCTGTGTAGATGGTGAAAATTATACCACAGAAATTGTCGCTTAATCAAATAACGTCGTGTCGTCGTGTCTTCTTTGCCTCTCCGCCTCTCGGTCTTGTCGACGGTCGCGTGATGAACATGGCAAAAGATACTTGGGCTATTACCGCACCGTATCTACAAATTAAGGGGAATGAAGATAATCGATGAAGTACATATTAACCGAACCAAGGGTGTAACTTTATAGTGCATACGTAGACGTACTCCGGGTAGCCTATCTTTGTACTTGGTGTGTATTAGGGAAGAGAAGAGCGAGAGTATGCTGAATGTTGTAATTTACCCTATTTTGAACAATATGATCGGTCTCTCACTTTCGTTTGTTTAATTACTCCAACGCATGTATTGTATCGTAGGTATGTATAGTTGGATTACATTTTAATGAGGTGTCTTCTCTGGCTGCAAGGCGTTCGTTACAGGAATTGACGGAAACGATACGAGATAGGTAAAAATGTAGGTAATTTTGCCATTAGTTGTAAGAGTTTTATCTTTTTGGTCGGCTTTTGGTATTGGGCAATGCCAGTTAGTTTGTTTACATTCAATTTGGGAGTCGTCTTCTTATCACTCCCATGAAAAATTGTATGTAACTGCATTTTTTCGCAAAGAAAAGTTGAAATAGCTCAAGAATTTAAGTGAGGACATAGGTATTTGAGGTAGGGAAAATAATCTACGTTAAATTTTCTATAAAATGAAACAAATTTGAAAGTTGTACGACCACCCGATCGAAAGTTATTCAAGTTCAAAGTTACGAAAGTGAGATTTTATTGCCAACTGTATGCATTTTTTCAACTTTGAATTACTTAGAATAACTCGAAATTTTGAGTGAGGACATAAGTGTTTGAGGTAAGGAAAATATTCTACGTTAAATTCTTTACAAGGTGGAATAAAATTGAAAGTTGTTTGTCTCCACTGATCGAAAGTTATCAAAGTTCAAAGTTACGAAAGTGATGCATAATAGTTTCAATAAAAATTTATTTTTTTAACTTTGAACTTGAATAGCTTTTGTTCGATTGCCGGTACGATTTAAAAACCTAATCCATCTTGTACAGAATTCAACGTAGATCATTTTCCCTACCTCAAACATCTATGTCCTCGCTCAAAATTTCGAGTTATTCTAATTCAAAACTGAAAAAACGCATAATATTTGCAATTAGAACTCACCTTTGTAACTTTGAACTTCGATAACTTTCGATCAGTTGGTCACACAACTTTCAATTTTATTCCATCTTGTAGAGAATTTTCCTTACCTCAAACACCTATGTCCTCGCTCAAAATTTCGAGTTATTCTAATTCAAAGTTGAAAAAATGCATACCTACGGTTATAGACCGTTTTCCCGAAGCCTAAATCCCGAACGGACATTTTCCCGAATGAAACATTTCACGAAGAAAATTTCCCCGAATCCTTTTTCCCGAATACCAAAATCCCGAATTCTTTGTTTCCCGAATAGAGAAAAACGGTTAAAATTGCTTTATTTGTTTTTCAAACAGTATTTTTTTTTTAAATTTCACTCGGGCAGTATTTTATTCATTTTCTTTTAAATTAATGATTTTTGACTGAAAGATCAGTGAAAAATGACTAATTTTAAATTTGACCCCCTTCCCGGATTTTTTCTCAAATTTTCAGCCCCCTAAATTATTTCTGGGTGCGCCTATGACTACTGCAAACTAAAAAAGTTCACTAATCTGCATCGATATTAATTTTTGAACATGAAAATCCACCACAATTTCGCCATCGAAAAAAAAACCTGTCGAATTCAGATAAAATGTTACACCCATTTCTCGCTGATTTATAACTTGGAAAATGAATTTTAAAATGTTTGAAGTATATCGTTCCACATCTCAGACCAAACGACCCCATAGAATTCGACATTCAATACAGATAATTTCCCCCAATTTCTTAAACTAATCAAATCCCACGAGAAATCGTGTATTCGATATTTTTGCGTTCGAGAAAAAAATTATTCGGGATTTCTGCATTCGGGAAAAAGGTAATTCGAGAATTGTATTCGGGATTTTGGTATTCGGGAAAGGGGATTCGTGAAAATTTTTTTCGTGAAATGTTCTATTCGGGAAAATGTCCGTTCGGGATTTAGGCTTCGGGAAAATGACCGTGAACCTATTTTAATCACATTTTTTTCACGTTTTAAGCAAGATTGATTGGAAAACTGAATTTTATACAAATGGTGTATTGGTAAAGATTGGTGGAAATTTGCTCTTGAGGAACAAAAAAATTTGCTTGATTTTTGAGATGTTGGAATGAATGATTTGAATTTGTTGAAAAATCCAGAAATCTTAGAATTTGCGATGTGCATCCTTTAATAATGGGTAAGAGCTGTGTAGAAACAATTCATACGTTTCAAGTTGAGTGACCTGAATGTACACCTGGGAATAACTTTGCTCATTTTGGATTGAGAGTGAATTTTTTCTGAAATGGATTTTTTACAGATTGATAAAGACTTATATGTTATATGTATTTTCCTTGGAGTCTAAAGCTACGAGGAAAAGTTTTAAGATAGTCGCTGAAGGGACTCAATGGGCTCGGGTCCCTTCTTTAAGCTCGAAAGAGGAGATTTTTTTCTTTACTAAAATGTGAGAAAAGCTCATATTTTTTGCTCTTTAAATAGTATTTTTTTCAAAAGATTTTCACTCTCATTTCGCTCTAGTGGGATTCTAAATTATAATTTCATCTTAAAAATTAATGATTTCTCACCGATCTTACTGTCAAAAATCATAGATTTCTCGATCAGTTCTCAATTTGCCAGAAAAAGTCAATAATTTTTACTTGAAGATCAGTGTGAAATGACTTATTTGAAAGACCACTTCCCCATATTATTTTTTTTTCATTCTCATCCCCCCCTCTTAATTAATTTCTTGGTGTGACTTTTGGACAAAAGGCTGGAAAAATAGTTTGGGCACGAAAAACAGTCTTGCTGGTTGCTATTAGGGATTTAGTTTCTTTTTATTCGAGTTTTGTAAACATTGGTCTGATACCCATTCAACAATTCAGCCACTTGTCAAGATGACCTATTTTTTCGAAATTACGTTTGAAGTTTATGTCATATCCACGTTTAGGATTCAATTTTTTGTAAACCTGTTGTCATTTATGTATTTTGTGGTACCTACATATTTCACGCACTCGTTCCTTCCTACTTGATCATGGTATATCCAACAAACTGCCTCAAGAAAGAAAGTGTTTTGAGGAGAAAAAACTTACCTCGGCCTGTATTCACTATAAAAGTCTTTCGGTTTCATTTAAACTGCGGTACTTTTCGCAGGATATTTTGTGTCTTGTATATATATTATATGCTGCCCATACACACTTTTCGGTGCGATACAGCCACCCTTCCACTACCCACCACATCCTAACCATTTTGAAAAAGATACACGCGCAAAGCAGTAGTTGCATTCGTATACTTATTATCATTGTCGCATTAATAATTCAATACGTGCAACCCAAAAGTACGCGACGAGTACATGCCTTTATGTTCGTGTTATTTTTATTAAACAATATAAACACACTATTACTATTCCATTAATATGTAAATTCGACATGTATTAAACGTGTGTAGCCTTAAGGTCTACTGCGAGCTGCTATTCCAGTAGAGCGAGAGAGACGCCAGAAAAGGGTTTGAAAAAGAAAAACAAATCACAGATAAAACATATACGATGAATTTGCATATCGATATAAAAAATCTCGATTTTTATCAATCGCACCATCGCGATGAAACGTAACACTTTTTTTATTATCTCGAAAGGCCGCTTAACCAGATTCACGCCTCTGTGTCCCTTTTATTACCTTGTGTAGAAACCTAGGTACAATTGGCTCGTCCTTAGGTTCGTTTTTATTTCCTAAATATGTTCTCCGATGGTATTATGGCTCGGTACCAAGGGGTTAAATTAATGAGAGAATTGAGAAGAATTATAAAACGTTCCGGAATAAAGATAATTTGTTATTTGATCGACGTTTCTTTCATTTTTCGTTACTTTTTGTTTCAGGTGAGTGAATTAAACAGTTTTGCTCAAAGAATTCTATGAAAAATGTAAAAATGAGTAAGTTATTTTTACGATTCGTAAAAGAATTTTATTATTTATTTTGTAATTGAATGATATGGTGCGATTTATTTACCTATTTTGACTAAAGTAATAAGCTTGAATATGAAATAGAAAAACTTACCCAATCACAATCCTATGGAATTTTTTTTAGTTGACCACATCAATTTTTCGAATGAATTTTTATTGTATTGGGTCAATTCGTGTCAGTTCGCACGCAAAAGAATGGGAGGGCAACGATTTTAAAAATTTTTGTTTTTGTTGTGTGGATGATGCAAAGATGGCGAATACCGCCAACTGCAGCTTCTTCAAATGGTTTTGAAGTATTGCCCTGAGTACTTGGTCTTAGTTTTGAGGAACAGCTGGGTGTGGTATTTTTTGAAATTGGTAGATAAATCGAAAACTATGAAGGTAGAAAATTGAAACTTTTTCTTACGTGTAAGATTATTTGAAGAATTTTTTGGGGATTTTCCCCTAAACCAGTGTTGCCACTATTTTAATCCAAAAAATAGGCTATAAAAATTGAAAACGGCATTTCTATACCAAAGGCACGTAATTTTATATGCTGATGAATATTATTGAATAAGAGGTGATGTTTTTTTTTTTTTATAATTTTACGTTTAGAAAATTCCAAATCCAAAGATTGAAAAAAAAATACTTACAATTTTTTTTAAGGTTGAAATTGTGTATTTCATAAAAGTCGGGGAAAACGTTGATTACAAATTAACTCAACCAACAATAATTATAATCAACATGTAAAGGTGTACTCTACATACATGATTTCTTCAGAATTTTTGAACGTGCAACCGATGGAAAAAATGTCACTTTCAATTTTTCTAGTTGATTTTTGGTATTGAAAAAGTGGCATCATTGGTTTCCAAAAAATTTCCGAAAAGTTCTTCGAATATCCTACACATTTGGAAAAAGTTCTATCTCTTTACCTATCGCAGGTTTCGAGTTATCCACGCTCAAAATATATCATATCTAACTGTTTCTCAAAATTTTGACTACTCATGGTGTCATGTCATGGCTGCCTCCCAATAATACTTGAAGAGCTGCGGTTTGCAGAATTCGTTATTTCTCATTGAGATGCATCCAACGTGAAAAAATCGAAAAATCGCTGCCCCTTAGCTCTCCATCAATTTGTGTTATAAAAACATGTAAGTAAACACATTTTCATAAATAAGAAAGGTTATAAATAAATAATAAATTTTGAGAAAGCTGCTGACGTAGTCTTTCTAATTTACCTTGATTTAAAATAAATAATTGAGTTTTGCTCTACTTACTGGATTTTCATTGTTTGATGTTTCATTTTAGGAAGCCATTCCAGAGCCATAAAAATTGTGCTCAATGAAAGCAAAAAAAACATTAGGTACACCTTTGAGGTCATCCAGGATATCCAAAGGTCAATCAAATGATTTTTTTCTCTGTTTAGCTCTATGCTTACGGGTTTTTAAAATTTAAAATTTTCTAGTTGTGATCACACAACTTTATTCCTTTTTCGTGAGCATCAATATAATGATCAACAAGGAGATCACTTTGAGTCTCCTAATAATTTCTTTTAACCTCTTTTTTTTTTCATGTTACTGAGTATTGAAAATATTCACAAAGCTATCAATACCTAACTGAGTTCTTAGTGCATAGAATCATTTTAATGTAGGGACATACTTAATTTCATAATTATCGATTTAGCCTAAATGATTATTTCTAAAGTTGCATTATTTGAATTTTTACCCGAGAATTGGAATACATCGTCATTGTAAAAGAGTCACTTCAGTATTGTGAAATTAATGCTTGATCATGGCTTGATTCAGTTTTGAAACAGCTATATGGGGCTGTAACTGAATTTTTCAGATGAATTCTAATTGTGCTGAAATAGGAAGTTGAATCAGAACAAAGGCCAGTCACCTTACTCAATTTGAGCTGTAACTTGATATTTGCCATGAAAATATTCAACTACCTATTGAGTTTAATTTTGGGTAAATTGAAAGAAAAATGAAAAAATCTAGATTAATGATGCTTTACCATGGGCTTACCTACAAAATGCACATTTCGCATTAAACGTGTCGAACTTTGGATGAGGGTACATGAATTACAAAAAAAAAAAATGAATTGTACGTTTTTAAATGAAAACAAGTCAAAGATTTTCCGAATCTAACTTTCTCAAGAGTATTTCAGTTTTGGGTGAGAAATTCTTTTACTCATCTATATTTTTGGTGTAAATCATTTTATCGAATTAGGACTGAAATATCGAAAGAAGCTTTGAGGCGGGAGCGAATCGCTACTTTTCCTCCCTTTTGCGAATCACTCGAAAGCTGGAATTCGCTAGCTATGAATTAATTTTGAAATATTTCAAAAATTTGCTAAAATTTAAAAAGTGTACCTCAGCACAGAAACTTTGGATATGAGGTTCTTCCATGATGTAATTCGGTTTATTTTTGATCGAGTTCAAAATTTTACTTCGAATTGGAATGCCTCCGTTGTTAGTAAATTTTCGCCTTACAGGTCTTTATCTCTACTGACATTGAATCTTCAAACGTGTCGTTTTATTAATTTTTTTACAGTGATTGAAGACTTGAACGTTTGACAAATCTTACCTTCCTTGTTTCCTTGTCATCCTACAATTCTGATTATCGGATAGGTATTTACCTTTCAATTACCGAGCTATTTTACTTACGAATACGTGAATTCAAAGCTTGCCATGTGTAATTCGTACCTTCAAGTATGATACCCTTTTGACGACTCCACGAGCTTTTCGTTCTAATCCAATTTTCGTGTAAACGTTTTAAGGGGGATTTGTACCCGGCACGTATGCGATTTCATTTTCAACTCGTGTGATAAATGATATTTTCCCGCCATCATTTTCTTTACCGTATTAACGACAACTTTTCCAATACGTCTTGCAAGAGACCCCCTTCTACAACCAACCCATCTCACATTTCTCCCTTTTTTTTTCATCTGGAATACTGTCCCATCCCTTGAAAATAATTGGACAATGTGGTACTCGTACGTCTTGGCGTCAGTGGGTAAGAAGATGAGCCGGAAAAGATCATAACATTCGGAAGAAAACGTACCTCTATGAAAGTTATTATGGAAATACTCGTGCTCGGGCTGGTGATCTTTCGACAATATCATATTTTTAGCCTCCCGTATGTAGTAACAAGGTTAACGGTTACACGTATGCTATAAAGAAAAACCCCCCTATGAAATATTTCTTCCATTTAAGCTGGACGGTAAGAAAAAAAATATTGAAACGACAGAGACTATTGCTCGTCGTACTTCTCCCTTTCGTAGAGTTGGGTACTTTGTTGTAATAAATAATCTCATCATCGTAAAAATTGAGCTCTTTTATGTTCTTCCTTGTGTCCAGCAGATGCGAGCGTTTGTATCCGTGAAATGATTTAATCAAGTATTATAAAAATAATTTTGGGCTTGGTGGTGCATGAGCCTTTTTTTAGTGCTCGGTACCGTTAATTTGTCGTTGGAAAAAGATAGAAAAATGAGCTTATGAAAGTATCATTCTTTCGAAAATCTGGTGTTATGGCTGATTTCTTCAATGTATGATTTATAATTTTTTTGAAGAATTTTGGAGAAGGATTCAATAGCCTTGAAAGAATGATGATAAATGTAAAATTGATTCGCTTTTTTTTCCTGAAAGTTTGAATCGATATTTCAAATGTTTTGGATATGTCAAAACCTTGGTACTTAGTTTCGCCAATTTTCTTACATTTAATGTACTGAATTTTAGTGTTGTAACTTTTTGATGAAAAATTTGAATGCGAAGGAGCCTCCTTTTTTACCTCATTTACAGTATACAGAGTATAATAAAGAAAGAAGATTGGTGGATTTTAATTCTTCGAGGATTTTCTGCACTGTACCAGCTTAAAAAAGATCGGACGTTCAGAAAAAATTGCTTACAAAATATAAAAGTTAAGTTCTCATTGATATATGAGATGACACGTAAATCTAGATCAATGATATGAGTGATACCGAGACCTCCTCAAAAATTTCAAAACTCCTCATTTTCTCTCTCATCCCTCACTTTTATTGACCTCCATCTCCCTCCATCACGAAAAATCTTTTTTAGGTGTGATGAACTTTCACAGTTTGGGTGATGGTAATAATTTTAAGGGGTTATTTTTCCTTTCCGCCCAAAATATTTTTGAAGAATTTTCCTCAAGAATATGCTTTCTCGGAATCACAGATCTGAGTATAGAAGTTCTTAGAGAATAAGTTTGATATGACGAGTGCATGACGACGGTACCTTTTTTTTTTTTGCTAAATTTTTATGCATTCGTGAGTTCGATATGGCACAAAAGATGCGACATAAAACGACCGTAGAGACCGAGTGAGTCGATATCATATCAACTAAGCGATATCCGCGTTCGTATTTTGTGAAAACGACTCGATATAATACGAAGAATTGGTGACGTTACGAGAAGCGGTGTCAATACTTGAGGGAGGAATATTATTGTTTCGAGGCAACCACGAGCTTGATTTTGTTGTGATTTTCTTCCTCCATCTCGTAATACGTGTATGTAGACGATTTTCAAGTCTAGTCATTTGGCAAGGTACCAAATCTTTGCGGCGTTGAAATGTTGGAGCTTCCATCCAGAAGCTTTAAAGTTAATCTCGTCGTTGGTGAAAATTTATGTGTAAAAATCAACCTCGTACGAGAGGTCGTTCATCATAGAAGCGAGAGCAGCAAATGAGAGATTTATCGATAACGTATGTGAAGTTTTTAATTCGTTTTCGAAATTATTAAAAAGGAGGGTGTCTTGTTTTTAAGATTATCGAATGTGTGCGATTGTACATTGATATTTTTTTAAATACTATTTTTGGTTTCGGGGAGTATATTTTTTAAGTAAAGGAACGAAAAAAGTGTATTATTTGTTTAGCTTCAACTTTAAATTTAGATTGGATTATGATCGCTGCGATGAACGAATAGATTCATTTTGTTGTAGAGGTCCTTTGAGTGTTTTTGATGATTTTGCTAGTATTTTGATGTCTTTAAATTATTAAATAGGTATCTATCAATACCCAATTACCCATGTCTCAGTTTTATGTTTGGGTTGATTTTCCAATATGTAATTTTCGATGAATTTAAATACTCACTTACTTGGTATTTCAACTTTCTTTTTTTTTTTGCTGAATACGATTGGTGCTATTCTCTGTATTCGAGGTTGACAATTTTGTTTTTTCGACGAAAATTAAACATTTTTAGGAAATGTTTTGAATTTTAACGGTAAAGAATTATCATCAGTATGTCGCCACTAATTTTTACTGATTAACGGCAGGATTAGTGAAGTTTCACTGCCAGTCCTGTGACTTGATTCTGTCTATTTCAATTAGTCAGACGTCAATTTTTAATCCATTCAGTTGAAGAGAGTAAATTGTTGATTATTTCTCCTATTGAGATGATGATTTCAGATAAAAAGAAATTGTGAGGCAAATAAAAAATTGAATATCAAATTGATATATTTTTTATAGTGGATCAAATATTTTTGGCTGCAAAAGACGTCAAAAATATGTTTGTACGATTTACTATTCTGGCTCATCTGCCCAAGTTCTCGATTTCAGATTTATTTGTTGATATCACGTTTTAATGATGAAATCAATTACCTATCGTTGGGAATTTTTCTTGTGCTTTTTCTTCAATTAATATTCGTGTACCAGATGTTTGTACAATGATAGCTAGCACAGTGAGCGAATAAATTTGCTAAAGCGTAAAAATTAAATTTTTTGATAAAGAAGTTGATCGCTCAAATAGAGTGACGGAAAATACGGAAATCACCGTTCTAAAGGTAATAGTGAAATATGCTGTAATAAAATTTTCACTTCATCCTTTAATCCTTTCAAAAATGTCATACGATATACTTAAGTAGGTATTTCTGATTTTTTTTTTCAAATGTTGTCTTTTTCTTTACTATTACTGCACGCGCGGTAGGCAGGTACGGACAAATTCTCTGAGACAAAAAAAAAGGATTTCAAATGCAAAATTCGGAATCCTTTTAGACAGCGGATTTAAATTCCAAAATCCTGTCCCAAAAGAGGATTTAAAATCAGAAATGATTCTGAATTTCGAAACGTCTCTATTTTAAAATTAAAAACATAATTATATCTTGGAAAATTTTTCATTGCCCTTTAAAAAGCTAAGAGCGCTGAAGTTATTATCATTAAATCTGTAACTTTGAAGGTTTATTATTATTTTACAAAAATAAAACAAACGCTTAATCGGAACCAGAATACTAATCTCCCATTCCGAGCACAAAATATAAAAAAATTGGATTTTAAAATCAAAAATTCTAAAAATATTAGGATTCTGAATTTAGAATTCAAAATCTGTTACAGAAACAGATTTCAAATTCAAAATCCAAAATCCGCGATGAGAGTGGATTGAAATCCGAATTTCGGATTTGGAGATTTTTTTGGATTTTAAATTCAGAAGGATTTAAATCCTACCCAACCTTGACGGTAGACGCTAGGCACCTATCATTTGTCTTTAGAATTGTGAAAATGATGAACGAAAATATCTTACTTCCTTATGCGGTAGGTACATACATACTACATAGTCAAGTATTGGTTTTTATAATTGAGGCAGATATATTTTTTGATTAGGTATCCAAATGTTTGCGTAAATTCATCTTATAAAAAATCAAAAAGAAGTACGATTTAATTTCATCAAAATAAACAATCATTCTGTTTTTGAATAATTCTTTAATAAAAATTGAATTGAACATTTATAATCAAAAAAAAAAATTAAATTAATCATTATCGTTTATTCGTCTGGCTTTCTATGTATTTAATTTTCATGCACTCGAATCGTTGAAAAATGCTCCCTCCATTTGAATTCTCATTCTTTAAGTACTTGTATTGCGTTGCCTCTGAGAATATAGATAGGAGACGTAGCAGAAATCACAGGATTTCAATTTGGAATTCGCGAACGAGCATGAGCGCGAAAGCCTTTGATGATGAAAAATTTACTCACCCTGACGATGCTAGACCGGAGCAGAAGTTAATTAAAACGTAAAACGCGCAAGAAAAGCTTATAGGAGAGACCGTCATCGACGACGAATACGGTGAGAGGGGACGCACGAAGGTCGCCGTACAGACCCTTTCGGTAAAACCTTACTGAAGCCGTTTAATTTCGCCGGTTCCGCGGAAATATTAAGCCGCGTTTGAATTCTTATATTATAGGAAAATTTACACGCCAACAGATTACATCGGTTAATTACCCGGCTAGATACAAATTAGGTGTACCTGGTCGGTAGTGTTTGCGTGGTTAGGTAGCTGAATTACGACAAGGGTGAAGTTGGGGTTATGACCTGGTTATTGGAGAAAGTTCATTTTTTTCTGCGGGATTTTGAATTTTTGTTTTTGTGTGCATGGAGAGGAGGTGTCGGAATGGTTTGAATAGTTTGAAAAATACGAGTATAAATGAATCGACCGGTCAGATTGTTGAGGAAGGTTTCCTGGTTTATTCGGGATTATTTGATGTTTGGTTGGTGCATTTTTGATAAAAGATTATTTACTTGGAAATTCGTGAAAAATCTGAATACTGGTATTGTTGGTTCTTATGATTCGATTCTGTGCTAAACAACTTACATATGTCATTATCAAATCAGTAAATTTTTACAAATCGAATTCCTTTCCGAATTTAAACCTCAATTTTTTCAAAGTTCGACTGTCTGAAAATTTTTTACAAGTTCAAAATTTTTTATTCAATTTTTCTCAAGTTCTCTCAACTTTGAAATTTTTTCAGCCAACGATCACTCCAGTTTGTCATTATAACGTGGAAAATAAGTCAAAAAAGGTTAAATAAGAATTTGTTGATTTTCTTTGCGATTATTCATAACTTGAAGAAAATTCAGAACATTTAAACTTGAGAAAAAAATTCTGTCACTCACTTTAGCGTCAGAGGGTGGCATAAATTTGTGTCGTATTTTTGCTAAATTCGTTGGATTTCTCCTCTGGAGTTTCGTTTGCAATGTCAAATTAAATTGTATTTTTTCAGATTGAAATAAAAAATGATGATAAAAACAAAACGTAGGTATAGTTTCTTCATACCACAACTCAACAAAATTAATAAAAAAATATTCTTTGTAGATCGATGGATTATTATTCAAGGGGGGGGGGGGATTTACAATTTGACTTACTAATGGGAGCAGATCGTTTGGCACATTTTCTTCAAAAGTCAATTTTTTGAAAAGAATTGCGAAAAAAATTGTGTCTAAACCTGGAGAGAATTTTCACCTCCTGACTCAGTCACTAGTTCACTATTGAAGTATTCCTCATTTTCTTTTAAAATTTGATCACGTGTTCAAATATTTGGAAAATTTTACAAAAGAAATAATAATAAATTATTGGCTCTTGAAATGTTTTTTTTTTACTATTTTGATCATGATGCTTTATTTTTAAAATAATATTACTTATTGAACTATTTTAATTGAAATAAAATGAGAAAAAAGTAAATAAATTACATTTAAACAAAATAATTTATTATAAAATCTTTAAAAATACCTAAAAATAACGGAAATAAAAATAATTTACTTAATACATATGAACAATTCACTTAATTGACTCGTATGTATTTTGATTATTTAGTCACAATTGGAGATCATTTCTCAGAATTATAAACAAAGTTACGTATTAGGTACTTTTAATATTTTCATTCCAAAAAAAAAACATCAGTGGAGATTCTTCGTTAATACTCCACTCCTTCTCTTGTACATTCTACTCTTTTTTCTTTTTCGAAAAAAAGAGAAGTTCGAGTTTTTTGAATTTCTTGGAAAAACTAGGAAATTATGTTTTTTTTTGAGCGGAAATAAATTCTTATTTTGATCTATTCATTTGAAAATTCTCAAAATTATTTTTCCAACTTTTTTACTAAAAATTTATTAGACTTGGAAATAATTTTTTCGTTGATGTGTACTATTACTTATAAAAAATTGGGCATCTCTGGATGAAAATGTATTTTGTGCGGGCTATTTTTGGAAGAAGTTTTTCGATATTCATTTTGTTTATAGTTAAAAAGCTGAAAATTAGCCAGAATTTTATAACTCAATGGCAAGCAAAGCAGAATGAAAGAATTTCTATTATCCTTACTATGAAAAGCAAGAATTTTCAATGCTTTTTTCCTTTTCTTGAATTTTTTTCAGTCAAATGATAAAAATGAAAGCTTTTTTTACGTAGGTACATATTTGATGCAAAAAATTTATTTAAAAATGATCAGAAAAATTCCGGGAGAACGAGAATTTTTATTTTTTGAGATCTAGTAGGCATCATAAGGTTGAATAAGGACAAGAAATGAGATCTCTATCAGGTCATTTTGATGTCCAGATACTTTTTATGTCGTTCATTTTCCTCCAATTACATATTCAACTTTTGAAAATCACAGAAAATCTACACCTTGAGAGGCCTGTATCATAGATTTGGAGCTCAGCAATTCAGCTATCTACCTACGATGAAACAAAAAATAATTTCTGTGAAATCTTCGTTACCTATATCGAAACTTTAATTTTCAAGGTCAATGAAGATCATTCTTTCGAAGTTGAAACTTCCCTGGATAATCAAATTTTGGCTCGAAATTATAGTGTTTTACCTTCACTGTGCATTTTTTCTGTCAAACGCTGCTTCTTCTGGATGTAAGTCGTTTCAATCAAGGTGTCAACTGCCAAAAAAAATTGAGGAAACCCAAAAATTATCATAAATGCTGCCTCAGAAGCAAAAAAAAAAAAAAAACTTGGAAGATTTCAATAATTTCACTGTAAAAAGCAAAAACTTCCAAAATTACACACTTTTTTAAATTTTTCAGACAGTGAAAAAAAAACAGGTTCGAGTTTGAACAAATTTTTATCAAAAAATGGCATGAAATTGGCCCGAAAATGGTTGGAAAAATCATCCATAATATATCCCGAATTTTTATTTTTCAAATCTAGCGACCACCTTGTTCAACGTAAAGCAATTAATATTCCATCTAATCATACCCACATTTCGGCGATTTTTTTATCGTCTTTGAAATTCCATCAACTCGAGACAATTTTTTCCAAATCTCGACTCCGGTTTCAACCGACATAACTTTCATTCAACGTCGAAATGCAGTATAATGAAAACAAAACGAACAAAAAATACCTAGAAAAAAAACCATAACCATGGGTGGTCCTACCCCCTATCGATTCCGAACAAGATGCTTGTCAAACTATACATCGGAAGAGTGTGACATGCACGAGTACATTCATCCGTGCCCTCCTCCATGTGCATTTCGCGGTTCGCCTGACGTATCTTTGCTTTCGATCTGCGGTGCATCGTGAATTCGTGATTAACTTGTAAACAACGAGAATAATAACAGAGTCCTGGACCCGACGAAGATGGTGGAGAAAATGCAATTCCGAGGCGTAAAAGTGGTGTGGTAATGGTTGACAAAGTATCAGTTGGAATGGCGCTTTTGATAATGTACCATGTCCTGGATGTCTATGTGAATTGACGTAAGGGTCAGAGAGAAACGAGGAGTCAGAGGCTGGATGTTGGATAGAGATTTCTAGTACGATTAGAATGCTGATTGCAGATCGTCGCGTCGATTGTAATGGTAAAAATAGTTGGTAAAATTTATAGCTTTAATGAGAATTAATTCTATTACGCAATCTCGTCTATATAGGTATAGAATTATATTGTAATGTATACTTTGGTCGCGTCCTCGTGTATTATACAATGCAATTTAGACACTATTGTGAGAGAGTGTGCTCACCACCGTCGGCTGATGAGCGCGGAGCCGCATCCAAGTTCTTGGGGCTAGGACATGATGGGGGTACGGTTTCGCTGGCGGGCTTCTGCGGTGGATATAATCACCCTTGACGATGTTTATGTAAATGTTTTATGTACAAAGGGGGTTAGTTTGTTTTTAAATACACATAGAGAGGTTTCGCCTCACAGTCCACTGTGCAGAGCTACCTACAATATACTTACAGTTGTAGGCATATACGTGTAAGTGTATCATATCACTCTTGGGCGTTTTTCAACCGAATGATACTTTAAAAACACTAAGAGTCGGGGGCTTTTGTAATGCGGTTAGCTTTTGTAAACGTATATAGAACCCTTGGGACCTTTTGGCGAAGAAAAAGGTTACGCGGTGTGTACGTAACGAAAGCTAAACTTGGCTGTCTGCTAGTCACGGATCATTATCAGAAACAAACCCGACGATGCCCGCTGGTTTATAATTTTTCTCGGATGGAATATCGGTGTGTATGGACAATTATGGAACTGAGAATGGGCTCGAATATGGGCGAAGATCGGAATGATGTCTTGTTTGTGAATGAAAATGATCTGAGGTGCAGACAAATTGGGTTTTGTTTGGATGTAAATGTAGGAAGTAGATTTTTTGATGAAGATTTTGGTGAATTGGACGGTGAAGGTGTTGGTTGAAATAGTATTGTGAGTAAATTTTAGGTTATGAGATGAATGTTTTTTCAGGGTGAAAAAAAAAATGAAAATATTGCTTTATCTTATCTTGGAAAATCCGAAAATCGTATTAATATATTCGGATACAGATTATTGCGTTTGAAGGTCGGATACCTGAAAAAGCCGGATAATCGAAAGCGGTGATTGTTATCAAGGAAATGAAATGAGCATGGACTTAGAATTTTATTATAGATACCTAACAAGGTAGCAATCCTAACTTGAAGTAAAATTTTGAGCCAAAACAAAAAAAAAATCCAAAGTACATCATGAGACCACCATTCAAAATTTTTGGTTCTCAAGTTCATTTATTGAATTTTGACGATTTTTTGAAATTTTAAAATTAATTGCTCTTAAAATTATGAAAATTTGATCTACTCTCTAAATCTGAATCAGTCATAAAAAACTGAAAATTCACTGTTGAAACAGCGAAAAGTGTGCAACTGTTAATCAGTGAAATTTGACTGTTCAGTGAAAGATTGCTAATTCAATTAGTGAATTTTCATTTTTGAATCAGTAATCTTTTTTCAACTACTGAGATGAATTAGTAAAAATTTCAATTCACTACCTAATTCAATCAGTGATTAATTACTAATTCAGTCAGTGATTAATTACTAATTCAGTCAATAAATTGAAATTTTTACCGATTCAAAAATGAAAATTCACTGATTAAATCGGTAAAATTTTCACTGATTTTACAGTTGCACATTTTTGTCTTATCAATCAGTCAATTTTAATTGATTCAAATTTAGAGAGTAAGCAACGCAAAAATTTTAATTTAATTTATGTAGTGTGTACTCTATTTTCGATCACTCATATAGGTTTGAACCGGTTTTGAGAAATTTTGAAGCTTCCAGAAAATTTTGGAATTTTCCAGCTACTGAGAAAGTTCAAAAAAATTGTTCGTAAGAACTTTACCTTTGATAATTGCGAATTATACTCATACTGATGACTTATTTGAACAATTAAAACATTACGTTTTCAAAAAAAAAAAAAAAAAAACAGCAATACAACAGTTGAATTAGATACAGAAATTTCGTTTTAAAAATCATTTTTTTTCAAAAAATTTACTTAGTAGGTACCTACATACTTAATTATCTAATTCTTTTGAGATCCAACTAGACCCCCTGAGATTTCGTAAACAAAACAGAACCAACTAATGGGAAGCCTTAAAAAACTTGTCTATGGTTGTCATTTTCTTGTCAAAACGAAACATCATGTTAAAGTTATTGGCAATATCTTAAAACTCTCAGGGGTCTTGTTTTTAAAAAACCGCCTAGGTATATGATTTTGGTCGAGGCGCTAAATTATTTTGTGTAGATGGGTATTTCAAAAATATTGTAAGAAGTATATTATTATTATGTTATGGTCGTGTTTTTTTAAAAATATATTTTTGAATTGTTTTGAAAATTTCGACTTTCTGTTTTGTGGGAATGTTTTCGATTAAAAATTACACGATTGTATGAATGTCACAAAAAACGTTTTTCATCATGTTCTTCTTTCTCTTTTTCATTTTTAAATTTTTTTTTAGAATTTGCTGGTTTATTAATCTAAAGTAGCAAACTTCTGAATAAGGTGATGTCAAATTGTTCTGGTCAAATAGGTAATTGGTTCAAGAGACAACTTCAATGATTCTGGTAAGTCTCCAACTTTCAGAGCTTTCGACCCCATTTTTGACTGTTTGTTTGCAGAATATGCTCACGATAGAAGTATTGAAAAAAACTGCGAGTTTTTTTTTGAAAACTTGCAGTTCTACAGCTAAAACATGCTTTCCCTCGATATTCCATGCAAATCGCGTAAGAACTTTATAAACACAATACGGTGGGCCGAAAAAATAATATTTAAAAACACACCCCCGCAAAAGTTGTTGGCTGATGACTGATGAGACTTGAAGAATTAAAAAATTCTAAATCGATTCATATAGTTTTCAAAAATTAGCAAAAATTCGAAAAAACTAAAGATTGATTAAAATCAATTTTAGAGCTTATTTAGGACCACATAGATCGAAAAACAATTTTTTTTGAAAAATCAACGTTTTATAATCTGTTTCGATTTTTCATCATCAGTAAAGAAATAGCAGAAATTTAAAAAATGTGTAAAACATGAATTTTCTGCAAAAAATTCTGCTTTTTGGTTTGAATAGTCACTAGATGAACTCTAAAACCAATTTAAATGAATTTCAATTTTTTCAAAATTTTCTAAAATTTTTGAAAACACTGAAGTTTTTGCCTATTTTTGAAAATTTTCAATGCCAATGCGCGATCGGAAGATATGAATCGATTTTGGATTTTTTTTTATTCTTCAAGTCTCATCAGCCAACAACTTTTGCGGGGTATGTTTTTTAAAATCGGAAAAATTGTTTTTTCGGCCCGCCCAACTGCGCAACTTCTAAACATTTATAAAATTGATTCAAATTCCGTCTCTCTCTCCTTATATGATGAATTTCTTAGGATCATTCACTGAGAAAAAATTGTGGTACCAAATGTTGACTAAAAGTTGCGGCAAAACTTATACAATTTGAGTTTGTACTTTGTAGTATTTTTTCCCTCAACTGTAGTATTTTCAGTTCCATGCAGTTGTGGCAGTACCACGCTCAGACTGGATAAGTTTTGCCCCAATTCGGCTCCCAAGTCTGACGTCACAGGTCACGTGATCCACAGCTAAATACACTGATAACAATTCAAAAGGAGGAAATTGTAAAAAAATACACATAAAAAATTAATTATTTCTGAATTATATTAGAATTATAAAAGTTTGAAATTTTTTTTTTAAATATCGTGAAGTTGTTACAATTTCCTACCCCACACAAGTTATTTGAACCCGATTCTCGCTGTGGTACCTGAAATATGAGGAAAATTCGATCCTCTGTAATGGCAAGATTCTATATTCTCAGACAAGTGATTTGTAATGTAAAAGTTCAAAATTTTATTCAAAACTTCATCAGTTTAGCATATTTATTACAATTTTCCATTTGCTTTCTGTTATATTTCGATTTATTCAACACGAGGGTAGTAGTTTTATTTTCCTATTTCGTTTAAAGTTCCCTGCAATCTGTTTGCTTGACTAGTGTTGTGAAATGAAAACATGACACATACAGCTCCAACAAGGAAGTGTAAAGAGTTCAGATAAGTATAATTTTTACGCAATGGAAACTTTTCTGACTTCACATCTATATAATTTGGAATGAAATCAAAAATTAAGAATATAATGAAGACATAAATATAAATCAGTATCACTATTTACCTGCTGCTACAGTAGGACACAGAACAAGTTTTTTTGCTCTTGAGTCCAGGGTCAGAGCTAAATGCCCTCCTCTTACGGGCAGCGTAAGGTTTAGAGTCATTTTGAATGGGTACTTTAAAATTAAAAACTGTAGAAAAAATTGCTAAAAAGCATTACGGAATACAACTAACTCATACATTATCATACAAAAACTTGATCAAAGCGAACATTATTATAGTAATTTGAAAACTTTTTCTAAAAAATAATCACATCTATTACAAACCGAAACCATGCACGAGATGCTCAAAAGGGCGCCAATCCAATATTGTTTTGATCAGCTGATGTAATCTTATCTAATCTATCTAATTAACCCAGAAAAAAATTTAAAAAATTCACAAAGTATACAACGTTCATCATATTTTTCAATTTTCATCTGAAAAATAATACTTACCTATCTAAGTTCCATTCTTCCATTCATTTCTTGCAGATCGATCTGATGTGGGTTCTCATTTTACGTAGAAATGATCTAGTATCACTGAAGAATTCCAACGATTTCCACTTTCAATGAAATGAATCGAAATATAACAGAAAGCAAATGGAAAATTGTAATAAATATGCTAAACTGATGAGTTTTTGAATAAAATTTCGAACTTTTACATTACAAATCACTTATCTGAGAATTTAGAATCTTGCCATTACAGAGGATCGAATTTTCCTCATATTTCAGGTACCACAGTGAGAATCGGGTTCAAATAACTTGCGTGGGGTAGGAAATTGTCACAACTTCACGATATTTAAAAAAAAAAATTCAAAATTTTAAAATTTTAATATAATTCAGAAATAATTAATTTTTTACGTGTATTTTTTTACAATTTCCCCCTTTTGAATTGTTATCAGTGTATTTAGCTGTGGATCACGTGACCTGTGACTTCAAGACTTGGGAGCCGAATTTATAGTCAATATCACCGCACTTTTTCCCCTCTCAATCTTACAAAAAAAAATTTTCAACGATTGAATTTTCTTCTCAATTTAATAATTCAGTAATAGTTGCAGTTTTGTCAGTATTTACCTCATCAAAAAAATGACATAAAACTACATAATCGGAGAAAATGGTTTCTAGAGATTTAACTCGGACACACCACCTAGTTTCACAAACGCCTGTTTTTTTTTTTTGTAAGTAAATTTTGACTGGATATACCTAAATCTGTGAAATCCGCAAAAAAATCGTGTAAATTTAGATATGATCAAAACGAGGAGCACGTAAGAATCAATAATTGATTTATTGAAATCTTTTACATCTAACCTTATTTTACAGAAATAAATTTACAAGTTGAAAAATTTCTGTAATTCAAGCCTTTCAGTGTGATCATTCTTAGATTATCCAATCAACCTTGCCTTTTAAAAACAGTTTTGAAATTCTGTGTCTCTTTTTGCGATTGATTTTTTACTATTCCAGGATTTCAATATTACAATTTATTGTATGCACATGCAAGTACATGATTTATGCAATTTTAGATACATTCGTCTTCAGAACTTGAACCACGTTTTCATGGGTAATTTTTGTTTTGAATTTTTCCCCCATATTTTTGACGTTCAATCCCCTTGAAATATTTATTAAAATACAAAAAATCAACTGAAAAATAATTTAATGGTGGCGCAAGCAAGGTAAATAGGATTCTTGGAAATTCTTGACTTTCGCCATCAAAAGGCCGAATTCCAATATTATTTCGTACTCTCTAAATCTGTACCTACCTATCATTCAAAAAACTGAAAATTGACTGATTAAACAGCGAAAAGTGTGCAACTGTTAATCAGTGGAATTTGACTGCCAATCAGTGAAAAATTACTGATTCAAAAATGAAAATTCACTGATTAAATCAGTAAAATTTTCACTGATTTCTAGAATTGCACACTTTTGGCTTTTTAATCAATCAATTTTAACTGATTCAAATTTAGAGAGTAAATATGCCATGTCCAATTCGACCATTTCGGATTCTGCAATAATATTCTACCAGCCAGTTCTGAAATTTGGCACGTGCTCGTAATGAAAATTCTATTATTTTTTCTATACCATAAAACCCTTATAAATCATCTAAGTAAAATACCTTTGCAAAAACAAGAAAAAAAAAACGAAAGCACCTCCTCACAAAACGTAAAGATATTGTAATTTAAAGTTTTTTTTTCTCATTCCTCGGCGGTATTGTTGTCTTAAATTTACCGCCATGCTTTCATGTTTCTGAGCTGTAGGCTCGTACTTTACAGATATTGTGGTTTTTTTCGCACATTGCGTACTAAAATTTGTGACTTTCCCGAACCCAACTTATGAACGGGGATTAAGTATCGCGTGATGTATGGAATGTATCTCATCAGCGGCGTAAGCAATTTGCCGGGGTAAAATTGGATTCTCCCTTTTTCCCCTTTCCCAAACCACAGCGTGGATGGTGTTGCAGCCATCTCTAGCGGCGTCGAAGAAATATATACACGCGATTATGCGGTGAGATTTTTTCTACATTGGGATCAGGGATGGTATTTGAGAAGTGAGGAGGTGGGGGGAGGGATATATACCTAATATATTTTTTAATGAGTATAAAGAAGGCGGCGATGTATATTATTTCATCACAATAAAATATAAGCGAGCGTCGTAAAAAATGATACGCCCTTCGCCAATTTGGTATATAGGGTAAGAATATACATATAGATAATAAGACTACACCCTCGGCTCGTCTTACTCCTGCGGGTTACTCGATGTCTTTCTCATTCGTTTTAAATTCTATTTATTTTCTCGTTTGCAACTTTTATATACTCGGTATCGATTAGAAATTTCTCGTAAATAGTCTTATCTGCTTTTATATTTAGATGAGTCGACGAGAGGGGTCGGTCCGGAGTTGTACGCGAAACAAAACAACGAAAAAAGAACGATTCGTTTGTGCATGGTTTCATTAGGTGTTCTTTTTCGCGAGATGGTTCGCGCGCGTTTTGTAAATAAAATAAAAACTGAGAAAAAAACCATGCCGGAGGCGAACTCGAAGTTTTCGGTATTTCGCTCGCGTACGAGATAAAAACGAATTAGCGAATTTTTTCGTTTTATGAGAAACGTGTGGGGAAGGGGTTGTTGGAGATGGATTTCCAGAGTTGGCGAAATATTATGACGATGGTGGCGAATTTGGACGATTTGAAGGGATGTGATGAGTCGAAAAGACTTACTTGTGGATATTCGTTTTTATGATGGTTTCAGTGTCAATAATGAATTAATGATTTGCTAGACTAATTTTTCATTTCGAAAATAATTGAATAGAAAATAATCTAGATGTTTATTTCAAGTTTTGGAATAAGAATTGAAAAAAGTTGAGTATTTTGTTTCAAAAAATCACACTTTTTTCAAATAGGTAAGAGTAAGTGTCCTAAAATTCCGATCTCTATTTGAAAAACCATCATCAGTTTCGAACCCTTTGGGTCAGAAACTTTCAAACTAAGCTACAAAAATACCTTGAAGTGTCTACTAAAAGTATTTTTTATCCAAAAAATTGGGACCCGAAAATGAAATTTAAATTTTTTTATGATTTTTTTCGAAAGACTTCAAATTAAATTTTGAAAATTTGGTTTCATAATTCTGACCCCTTTCCCTATTTTTTCGGTTAATGCCGCGATCTTGCCGAAAAATTGTTTTCATGCTCATTTTTCACAGATGAATAATTATTGGAGTTCAAAATTACAACTAAATTGCTAAAATTTGCGGAGAAGATTAGAAAAAAAACTGCGTTCAAACATCAATATTCCTAGAAGAGTCAAATTTAGAGCACTCTTCATTGAAATTTTTGGTGCTTTCTGCGATCTATTTGTAATACAGATTACACCAATAAAGGAAGAATTTTTTCTTCTTTCAAGATATATTTTTCAAAAAAAATTTCAATAATTACTTTTCTTTCACGATCAGGTAACATTACCAGCGCTGAACAGTTCGGCGTCTTTATTTTCAATTTTCTTGATTTTCTCAACGAAGTTTGGTTTTAGAGACGTTGAGTTTGTCTCATTATGTTTATTTGTGGAAAAAGAATACAAATTAGAGAGAGGAGGTAGGAATTGGAGCAGGGCACAGGGGTCCAAATTAGGGTAATTTACTCGTATTAGTCGTCCCTTTGCGTTCGAAAGTACAGCGCTAATGCAGCAGCATTCTTAGAATAAATAAAAAGAACTTAATTTGGTTTTTTTGATATAATTAAAAAAAAAAAAAAAATGTCTTTCCTTTATTTGAGTACTTTGTATTAAGTAATTACTTCATGGATTGAGACTATATGAACCTACTTTTTACTATAATTTTCAATCTTTATACCTGAAAATTAAAATTTTTATTTCAGGAAGTTTTTCGAAAAAAAAACTCATCATTTTTGATTTTTTTTTTTGGTCGCTCAACCCATTGAAAACCATTGAGAAGACAGAAAAATATGGTATAAATTATTTCATTTACTCTTTAGAATCTTTTTTCATTTCAAAAGAAACATACTTTTTTTACTCCAGTCATGAGAAAGTCGTACTTCTTAGTTGAATTTGATTTTGTTTAGAAAAAACTTATACCTATCTATGTGCAATTTTGCGTAACAGAATTTGAAATTCTCTTTCCCCTTCAGTTCCAGTTTAATAAATGAGTATTGCTTACAAAAGGTCTAATAAATGTGAAAAAATTTGTCTCCAAAACCTGGAATAGTCGGAGAAAATTTCTGAAATTTTATGGACATCCTGATGGCAAACTGCCGCAATCTTCGTACGTAATAACAAACTATTTATATTAACTAAGTACATTCAGACAAAGTATGTATGTATAATATTAGGTAAACACTGGTGTAATTTGCTACGAGTTGTAACCGATATCAGAAGCTCATGTGTGGATACGAGTCTGGAAACAAAATGTATACTTGTGATCTCTTCTCTGCACTTCCCCTGTTCTTCTGCATTTCGACACTTTGCCACAGCAGACGAACTAAATGGTAAATGTTTATTATGTTTTGTGCGAAACGTGTCTAAGTATACGGAGTACATTTACAGAGAATGAGACGTTCAGCGTTCATGTTGGCGCGATAAGAAGATTAGCTCGAGTCGAGTTGTCGAGATGGTGAAAAGTACCCACTCTTTAGAGAGTATTTCAAGAAATATTCGGTGCAGTTGGTTTGCTTTCGTTTCGAATGTATTCGACTCATTTTGTATAAGAGTGTTGGGATTTTTGAACTTTGGTTTGTATTATTTTGTTTAAAAAATTGATATGCGTGGTGAGAAAATCACACTGATTTTTGAGTTTTGTAGATTAATTGAAATCCCTTCCAATTATTTGATGGATTTACCGTGTGTTGTCAAATGACTCCAAGTTGAGATGAAAAAAAAAACTACTTACAAAATAATGATTAAAATAAAATATGAATGCCTTACGGAACATTTTGTCGATTCCAACGTGCTTACATGAGTGCTCAGGGAATTCTATCCCACTTCTCATGTTCATCTACTTCGTAAATTTTCCATCGTGAATTCATGAATAAAAAGTGCACGTTTTAACATGTTTTTTTTTTTTTTTCAAAAAATTCGCCCTTTTTCACTTGATTAGTATTTCAATCAATCTGCTGAATGTACCTGCAGTCGTTTTGAGAATGAATTTTTAATTTTAATATTTTCATGTTTTTTTCTTCTTTTTTTTTCGGTTCAGACTTGATGAATTTAAGAAAAAAATTAATTTCAAATTGGAAGGAAAAATTAAAATTTATTAGCCTCGGGGAAAAATTTGTCATTCTTAAAAATTAAATTACTTTTTGACTTTGTATTGTTCAAAGGCATATTTATCAGAGCATGATTTCTACCTGTTTTGAAATTTTTTCAAGACTTGATTGCTCAAATATATACCCTAATGAAAAATCCGTAGTTCTTAAAAATTCATTTTACTTTTGTAGTACCTACCCGATTGCTGCTTAAAGATTTTTCTAAATAGGGTGAGGTAGCTTTTTTTCCTACTTGATTTGTATAACTTCATCAAAAAAAAAAAAAAAAAAAAAAACTGAAAAATAAAAAGTCTGACGTGAAACATTTTGACTGAAAATTGTTTTAGTATCAGGTAATAGTTTTGCTCAAAAATACCACTGCGGTGGACATTTTTTACATTTGCTTTATTCATCATCAAATGGTTGGTAGCAAGTGTTTGAAAAAAGTGAAAAAAATCGACGGAAATATTTTTGAGAAAATTTTTTCTATATCGATCTTGATATCCACATTTTTACTTTAAAAGATCATTGGTGGTGATTTTTCATCGTCACTCTCGGTTTTGAGAAAAAATTCTACGGTAAATGCGGTTTACTTTATTTTTGAAGAATTTTCTCATCCGGAGAGTAACATTGCAAAATCATCGATAATAATCTTTCTACATAAAAGTGTTCTGGATAATATTATTTCAGAAAATTGTTTTAAATCCAATTTTTCGTTGCATTATTTTAGAGAGTAGAGAGAACATTAATGATATAATGAGTAACTGTTTTTGAGTTTGACTTTTTCTTTCAAACATTTATGTACAGGCAGAAGTTTCAACTAACTTAGCTAGAAAAATCGAAATAAATTTTTCATAACTTACACGTATACTTGAAGTATACCATTATGTACTTTTGTTGCTTGTTGTAAAAAGTACGTCTTTATGAGCGACCAAAATTGTATCTAAATACCTAAAAAGAATTTTATTAAACGTTTTCATGAGAGTTTATCATTTGGCAACACTGTTTTTTGTAAACATGAGTTACGCTTGAAATTATTTTCACTTGTCGAGCTATAGATTTTTTTAGATTCCTAAATCATGAAATTTGTCGTTGAAATGTAAAAATTTACGAGCTTAAATGTGAAATTTACTTTCAAATAATGATTAATGAATGGTGAAAAACAATGTTGTGTTGACGAATCCTATGAAATTATATTTAATCAGATACCAGTGAACTACCTACATGAAATAATTGTTAACTTAGGTACCTAACGAAAAAATTTTCACCACAGCTTTTGAATTTATTTCGATGAGCTGGATCCATGGAATATCCATTAAAATACGTATCATCTTACTTTTTCTCCTCATCATCGAGCTACCAAAATACGTTGAAATTTGGTATTTTGTCGCTATATAGATAATGAGTATAAACCGAAGCATTTTTGAAAGAGGGGATGGGAAATGGGGACGTATCTCGCCTAACGGAGAACGGATGAAAATGGATGGTGAAATTCTGGGATATAGTGTCAAATTTTTCCTTTGTTGGAAAACGAGAAAACTCAGAAAAAAGCAAGAATCTTGATGATTTTACTGCAAAGAGCAAGAATTTCCAACATTTTCCTCCTTATTCGCTTGAATTTTTTAATGACAAATAAGAATGGAGTTTTTTTAAATCTAATATTTAATGTTAGAAAAATCCAAAAAGTAACGGAATTATGCAAAAAAATATTTTTTTCATTTCAGGGGCAATTTTTCTAAAAATCTTGGCCCTCGTAAAGGCGCAATTTTCATATTCAATTTTATATTAGATACAAATGTATCTTCATGAATTAATTAGGTCATTTTTTCAATAAACATGCCATTTTTCAGTTTTGTATTGCACAAATCTCGTTTTTTCTTCAATTTTTTGACTTTGACATTTTTTAGGATGTCCACTTCCTAGAAAACTTGAAAAAGTCAAAAAAAAATTGAAAATCTGAAAAAGGCAAGGAATCGTAAAAAATTGTGCTTCCATACCAGAATCATCCCCCCCCCCTACCATTTAGATACCATGTTTGAAAGACCTGAAAAATTTGAGAAAATAATGTGGAAAACCTAAAAAATCAGGAAAAATCATTCAGAAAAATTGTGGATGTGTTGCATTGTTGCTATTTATGAATCCCCCTTTTGGGTAATGCAAAAAAATTCAGTCTGAGAAATTTCAAGTCTATAATCTAAATCTAATCTCTGAGAAAATGCCCACTCATCTAACTCTTAAATGATTTGTACAATGTACGTTTATCTATATCTGTTTGATTTTTTAATGTTTCTTACGTAGACCCCTGAACTTTTGAAAAAAGAACGATGTTATTAAAAAAATTCAGTCTGCATCTAACAATTCTTGAAGAAAAAATAAAGAAAGAACGAACGAAAGAGAAATAAGGGGAAAAACAACATGGTCGTGACATCGGTATAGGCCTTTTCCACTCTTTTTTGGAACAAAGATTATGTCAGTTGGACAAATGTAAAACGTCGCAAGAGAAGTTTCCGAGAGCAGATAAATGTATTTGTGACAGTTTTACAATTGCACGTCGAGGTCATTACCTTTTAAGAAGGCGACGTTACCGTTCGCGAACGCCGTGGTGGTTTTTTTTCTCATCGTCGAAGGCTTGTTTATTTTTTTAAATTTCGTTATACGAATAACTCGATTTATCATAATTTTCACCAAAGCGTGGCAGGTTTGTTAGGTGGAATGTTTGCACAAAAGAAACCATCGTCGCGAGGGGCAGAAGAGAATTTTTTGTTACGCGGATGGAATTTGTAATTGGAGCGAAATTTACGAAACGTACGGTGCCGAGGGTTTTTTCTTCGGGTCGGTGCGTGCGTCTGGTTTAATTTATACGATAAAGATGATAATTGGTGGGATTCTGGTTTAATTAACGAATCAGCCATAGCTACGATTTGGTTTGGAATTGTGTTAATGATCGATTTATACTGTGGCGATTAATCGATTAAAAATACGAGAACCAGTTGAAATTGTAAATGTCTCACAGCGAAATATTCCGGTCGTGGAATTGGTAATATAAAATATACGTATCATAGGTGGATTCGGAGTAGATGAATGTACCAAAGTGAAAATGTAAATCGACCGAATGCGAGTCTAGTTGGTGGGTAATGGAGTATGTAATACGTGTCTGCGTATATTCCTACGATATATGTACCAACTACCGACTAAACAGACTACATATTTAAATTCGTTGGCGTATATTAGCATCGGGGTGTGAGAAAGACGAGGCGAAGAGAAAGCGACGATACAGCAGCATCAGCATCATCGGGGTTGCAAAAACACAGATAAAGATCTAACAGTTAAGAGAGAATGCAGTATACTTACCTAAGAAGATTATAGCGGCGTTCTCGTGTATAATTTAAAGTCTTAATTGAGTTTAAGAAACGGCGTGGTTTTACGTACGTATATTTCTGTACGTCCCTGCCCTTCAACTTGGTCCTCCCCCCCGGCCAAAAGTTCTTTTCCCTTCGTCGAAAAGAGTTTTTCTTTCATGTTTTCTTACGACGTCGCGTCGCAAAGGCGAGAGAAAGCTCGAGGGAAGAGGGGAATTAAAAATTAAAGATGGTTTTTGTTTTTAGTTTTTAAAAAGATAGAATACCCTCGGGGTTAAATGAAGGAGAAAATTTTTTTCGTTGAAATGCGAAAGAATTGCTGGCTTTGGTAAGTTGCGGTAGGAGCAGGGTGAAGTAAATTTCGAGTAGATTGGAGTTGTTTTCGTGTTCTTTTTGTACGAATACTTTGTTTCTAATTTTTTTTGTGCTCGTGTACGCGATTCCGGGAAATTTGAAAATTTAATTTTATAACTGGTCTGGTAATGTACGAAATGCTCGATGCGTGCGAGGAATCGCGTTGTTTCCCTTTGGTCCTCCGGTCTGCGGTGGTTTCTCGGTCTTTGTGAAGTTGGTAATTATTCAAAAAGATGAGAATGAAATAAGGCGGAAATTTTTAGCTGCGTGGAATTATCCGTTTATTTACTCGCGATTCTACGTTTGATGTTTGTGAGACGAGCGTATCGGTGCGAAATGGGAAGTTGGTTTAAAACGAGTGACGAAATTGACTATCGAATTGTAAGTTGGATAACTGTTCGAGTGATGAATAATTAAAGAAGTGCCTGTGGTGAAAATTTTTAGACCTGATCATATCAAATTAGATATGATTTATATCAAATTATAATTAAATAATTTCATATAATTTTTTCCAGATGTAATTTCATCAAAGTATATCAAACTGGATCTGAACTCTCATCATATTCTCATAGCATTATGCATTGATCTGATTTGATGTAATTTATGTGATTTGATAAAATAAAAATATAATTCAAAAATTAGAACATTTTTGAGATATCTATGTATGATTGGATTTTAAAAAATTTTCATCGAGTGAGGAAATCATTTTTTTCCTCAAAAAATGCGAAATTTAAAAATTAGCTTACAGTAGGTGCAGATGATTGTAATTCGTAATACGAATTTTTAATTGGTACGTTGGTGACGTTTCATCTAATGGGGGGGGGGGGGGTTCGGTCACATTCCGAAACTTCACACCCTTACTTTTGCTCTGCGTTTTCGAATTTACATTAAAAATAGAAAATGATTTATGGAATCGATGGTTCGATATGATTCATGTATATACTTATTACTTAGTGTATGTTTTCCTCATACTAATATTAAAATTTTCATTTATGAATTTTTTTTCAGATTTTTTTGCCAAAAACAGAAAAGTTGTGATAAAGTGACCAAAAAAAACCAAAATTTTTGATTTTGAATGGAAACTCCACGCAAATGTCAGCTTGGGAGATGAGAAAAATGAATTTTTAAAGTCAATTCATATGTATCTTCCGATCGCGCCGGAGCCTTCAATTCTTCGCAAATTGCCAAAAATTCAATTTTTCCAAAATTTTCTGAAAATTGCTAAAAAATCAAATTTATTTTAAATTAGTTTTAGAATTTATTTAGTGACTATATGAATTAAAAAGCACATTTTTTTTGAAAAAATTCATCTTTTATAGCTTTTTTTTGAAATTTTGAATTTCCTGTTATTTCTTCAACTATGATGAAAAAATTAGAAAAGCTGTAAAACATCGATTTTTTCAAAAAGAAAAATGCGTTTTTTGGTGTAGATGGTCACTAAACAAACTTTAAAAGTAATATTAACTAATTTTAGAATTTTGAAAATTTTGAAGTTTTGGCAATTTTTAAAGAATTGAAGGCTCTGGTGCAGGCGAAAAATATGAATCGATTTTGAAATTCTCAAATTTATTGTTTTAGTCTCCCCAGCCAACAATTTTTGAGCGGGATTTCCATTAAAAAATCGAAAACTTTGATTTTTCAGCCCAGCCTAATATATGTAGTAAGTAAAGGTACCTCTGAAAAAATGAAAAAAATAAAATAAAAAAATACAAAGTTATAAAAAATAGACTCTTTCTGAAAATGTTGCCAAAATTTTCGCCCTCCCCTTGCTTGGAATGGTTGAGGAAATTAATATTATATGATTATTTGTGAGCATTTTTTGAAAGTTTTTATGAAAGGCTAGGTACCCACTGAAGTTACCCTGAATCATGGTGCAGGCGGCGGCAGTACCAGAAGATTTCTTTGCAAAATATCGTAAAAATTTATTCTTGGTGATCAAAAAGTTATGCTTCATTTTAAGATGCTTAGAAAAACGATTTGATTTTGGTGAAAATCGAGATTCTTCAATAATTTTATAATCTGAAATTTTTCGGCCTCTGTTATCCCATTTTTATCATAGACTTTTTTTCGTTTTGCTCTGTCCCAAAAAAGCTTCAAACACCCTTAAGAATGGGTGTAGATGAAAACCAAAGTTTAAAATATAAGTAAAAAAATGTCTTACCAATGACAGTTTTTCATCATTCCGCAATTCTCAGTAAAGAAAATTTTCATTACTCTCTAAACTTGAATCAGTCAAAATTCACTGATTAATAAGACAAAAGTGTGCAACTGAACAAATCAGTGAAAATTTTACCGATTCAATCAGTGAATTTTCATTTTTGAATTGGTAAAAATTGTAATTTACTGATCGAATCAGTAAAAATTTTAATTTACCGATTGAATCAGTAAGTAATCACTGATTGAATCAGTAATTATTCACTGATTGAATTAGTAAATTTTAATTTTTACTGATTCATTTCAGTAGTTGAAAAAAAGATTACTGATTCAAAAATGAAAATTCACTAATTGAATCAGTAATTTTTCACTGATTGACAGTCAAATTTCACTGATTAATAGTTGCACACTTTTCGCTGTTTAATCAGTGAATTTTCAGTTTTTTGACTGATTCAGATTTAGAGAGTATGGTTAGCAAAAATGCTTACATTAATTTGAGGCGTGTTGCCTAATTACTGAGATGGTTTCGCTCAGGATTCTAAATCACCATGTGAGTAGTTCTGTGTATTTCTAAATATCCGTAGGCTACAATTTTTGCACAATTTTTTGAGCTTTTCGGATTGAAGAAGTTTTCTTGATTACGTCATTATGCAGTGTACAGTTTCAGTTCTTCACTCTCCAAAAAATTTTTAGCATTTGAAAAAAAAAACACCACTTACCTATATCTAACCTACGAGTTGAAAAAATTCAATATTTCCGTATTTGCGATTCTCCAGGACAAAGCCAACCTTATGTGCGAAATCACGTTTTTGAGGTAAGAAGCTTTTAAAGTTTACAGTGTGATTCTGATTTTAGAAAAGAGATTTCTTCACCCGTGTGTCATTTCAAGTATATTTTAGGTAGCTGTGTGTGCATTTAGTTCATTTACGGTAATTTCAAGTAATTTTTCAATGTTTTTGCATGCCTTTTTCCTAATTAAAGTTCACATTTCTGCTCATTACAAATTCGATTTCTAACTTCAGGACTTCGGGTTGGTTTCTACTCTCTTCATCTGAATCAGTCAAAATTGACTGATGAAATCGACAGAATTATGTCACTAAAAATCAGTGAAAAATTTCAATCTGTAAACTTTCATTTTTGAATCAGTGATTTTCGCTTAACTACTGAAATAAATCAGTAAAAATTTCAATTTATTGATTGAATCATTAATTAATTACTGATTCAACCAGTAAATTAAAAATTTTCACTGATGGCGAAAATTTCGGATTTAAAAATGAAAATTTACTAATTGAATCAGCAATTTTTCACTGATTGGCAGTCAAATTTCTCTGATTAACAGTGGAATCAGTGAAATTTCACTGGCAATCAGTGACATGATTCCGTCTCTTTCAATTAGTTAATCTTCAGATTTTGACTGATTCAAGTCAAGAGAGTAGGTAAGTACTTAATTTTAAAGCTTCGGAGAATAAAATTCCGCAAAAAAGTGTAAATTGAAATTTCAACACATAAGGTCGGTTTTGTACTGGAGGGTCACAATATTATTTATTATTTTCTCTATTCTGTTTAGAATACATCTTGATGATAATTTTTTAGCCTCTTTTGACCCCCGAGTGATTCATAATTTGGCAATCTGAAGCTGGCAAAAATATAGGGTAAAATTAACCGATAATACGCTGAAAAAGTGACACGACAGCTGTACCCTGTACACTGGTAAAGCCAGCATTAGCAAACTACAGCACCTCGTAATACGTATCATAGTATAGGTTCGTATTATAATAAAGAAAAAAAAATCGGCGCTTCACGTAGCTTTTTTTCTGCTCTCTCGAAAGAGCACAGTTAAGGTAGTCAACAGTCATTAATCAAGTTGAAGATAAACGAATTGTGGCGCGTTTAGCATACCATACGAACGTATGTTACGAGCTTCGGCCGGCTGCGTATTTTTTTCACCCATTTTCTGCCAACGACGTCGGTCGACCAAGAAGACGACGACGTCGTCGTGTATTTTCCAAACCATTAATTCGCCGAGCGAGCTTATTGTCCAGGTAATTTTCTTACCCCTGGGTTAAGTTTTCGATGTTGTAATTAGCGATAGAAGACTGTGGGGTGGTTTGTGTGACCCGACTGGATATACAAACTGCCTACGTAAATTTCTTGGCCGGAGAAGTTCTTTCTAAGAATTGATATTTCTATTTTCTCTATTTTGAGATATGTAGCCGGAGCTATAGATCTAGATGGTTTGGAAGATTATGGGTATGCGGATTTAGCGATGAAATGAAAAACGAGAAGCAGGAGAAATGTAGATGTTGTACGAGCTCGTATCTTTGGTAATGATCGAGTTAATATGGTTTCGAAGCGCTTGTTTATTAATGTTAAGTGTCGTGTAGAAGGTAGATTTGTAGACGTGTTTTATGCCGCTGCTGATGTCGTATATCGTCCGATTTACGCGGTAGTAATATGCGATGGTAAGGCGAGCGGTTTTATTAATGGAATTGTGTAAACGATGCTACGAGGTGATTTTTAGAATGATTCTATTTTAGGAGATGTGGCCAAAGGAGCAAAAGAAATGGTTGAAATATGGTAATCTGGATGATATTTAGATTTTTCTCGTTTTATCTTCGATTTGTCGTCACCTATATTTCATTCTGGTTTGTGATGGCCCGAAATTCGGTGATGTAGAATCGAGATGGAGGGGGGGGGGGAGAGAAATAATAAAATGAAAAGCAAAAATGAAACGTGATTAACAATTGGTATCGATTTCTTGTTCGTTTGTTTTTTTCTTTATAGTTTTTTGAATGGGCTGTTGACTTTATTTTTTTTTCGTCCACTGTGTGAAAATTAATCCGAGAAATTTAAATCATCTTACTAAAATTTTTTTCGTGATTTAAAGAACATTACAACTAGGGCAAGGATTTTATAGCAAATGCTTATTTGAATGTACTGCAGTAGAAACCGCTTATCCATGTTTCTTTTGCGATTCATGCAATTTCAAGTCGAACTGCGAAATTTGTTAGCGCTTAAAAACGCTTATTTCGACTATAAACGCTTATAAACGCCTAAATTCAGCACGAAAAAGGTCTATAAACGCTTTTTGAGCGCTTATTTGAGGTCGTTAGCGCTTATTTGAGGAAAAATTATGAAAAACGACAAAAATCAACCAAAAAATCAAAATTTTCATTATTTGGTCCTTGAAAAAAAAAAGAAAAATCTGAACCTTTTTCCTTTTAATTTGTGACTGGATGAATAAATTTTCATTTCGCCTGATTTTTTACTTTTAAAAAAATGTTTGTCCCTTTTCTGTTATTTTCAGTTTTTTTAAAAAATAAAAAGTATTAATCTATTGATATTTTTCTCGATCAATGACTTATGTTCCAAGTTTGCAGGTGATTTGATAGGATTTTCTTATTCGGGTTTAAATTACCTGTATTTTGATATACGACAAGGTATACTTTTATAGCGCTTATATTTGCTTTTTCGGACTGTTAGCGCTTAAATAACCGCTTTTTTGGCCATTTTAACCGCTTGTTTTTAGCGCTTAAAAATCCTTGCCCTAATTACAACTAACGGATAGGCGACAAATTTTGTTGGTTTCAAAGGCGTGACGACCGGGAGGGTGTGAGGGGTTAGGCCATCCAAAAGTTGCAAAAAGTTGAGAATATTGGGAAAAGTTTCCAAGCAAGAGTAATCTTTGTTCAGAAAATTTTCATTTTTCAAAATTGAGTCAGCAATTTCTCCTTCTTGTAATAATATTGGAATAATGAAAAATTCCTCTTTTGGGTATTTCATATCCAATTTTTTCAAAACTTCGTTCGGGCATGGATAAAATCACAATTAGGTATACAAACTATACAAGGTAAAAGAACTAAAGAAGGCTCCTCTCCTTGCCTCCCAATCCTCTTGGTTTTCCAGTTTTTTTTAAATTCATTTTGCGTCAATTCCGAAAAATCTTCCGACGCTGCCGCTGATTTTGGTTTTCAATTTGTTCTAATATAGGTACGGTAGGTAAGATTTGGTCTGAAATCTGAACAGTTCTTTTTGGTAGGTACTGATAATTTCATTTTTCGTACGTATCGATTCTGATCTTGAAAATAGTTCTTGTGTTTTTTCTTGGAAAATAATCAATTTAAAATTGGAAAATTTTGACACCCTAAAACATTTCCGAGAAGTTGAAAATTTTAAAAAAATGATGAGGGGGAGTAGTTCGGAATTTTCCGGTAAATTAGTTGGGGAAATTTGAGCCCCCCCCCCCCCCCCAGGACACATCACTTCGTCACGCCACTGGTTGGATTGGATTTTTATTATTTGGATAATCGATTAGTAATTCGAATACATGAATAGATGACATGGTTTTCCAAAATTTTGAACAATTTTCTAAAAATTGGAGAATTTCTCCAAAACATGAACCATTTTCTGAAAATACCATTTCCAAAAATTGAAGAATTGAGTTTGGCAAAACTTCGAACAATTTTTCAAAAATTGAAGCAGTTTCTACAACACGAGCCATTTTTTGAAATTTGTTAAATTTCTAAAAATTGGATAATTTTTCAAAACGTGAGAAACTTTTGTCAAATCGAGAAATAATTTTTTGAAATTTTGATAGGTATATTTTTAGTCGCGACTGGAGTTTAAAATTTATCAGTTTCGTTCATCTACCTATACGACCATGATGGTGTTAGCCAAATCATTAAAATGTTTTCCAATCGATTTTATTGCTGTCTAGAATTAACATACTCAACGTCCGTCGATTGGAAAATATTCGAATTAGGAATTCGAAATGTTTGAGAAAAAAGTCACCACACTGCGTAATATACATCAGTTCACATTGTACGCGTACGTAGATAAACATCTGTCAATTCGGACGACTCGGTGTTGAAAAATTGCTAATTCCGATACGTCTGGCGATGCTCCAGCCAACAATCTTGGCATCGTGGATTGATACACGCGGTGCAGTTGCCGATGCCGGCGATGCTATCGTTGTCGTCGGTCGAGTGTATAAAATATGAAGATCGAATGTCTTTAAAATGTAAATTAATGATTGGAAAATTTTTAAGATTGAGAATCACGCAAAATCGTGAGTTCATGGTATTGTAAAGGTGGCAGGAGTTGATTGGTGATTGGAAAATTGTTTTTTTACGCTGGAATTGATGAATAGGGATGTGTAAACTTTCTGATTTTAATTACATAAGTAATTAGGTACCTCATCATTGAAATGCTGAACTCAATATCGTTCTATCTAATGAATACCTAAAACAGTTGAAGATATGCTTTCCAAGTGGTTTTGGAAGACAGTCACGCACAGTGGGCCAGGATAAAAAAAATAAGTGGAAAAAAATTATTTCTGCCCGAAGTTTAAGAGATAAAATTCTAAAACTCGGGGTCCAAGGGAAATCGCGGTCGCTGATTTCGTTTTTAAAATTTATTTTTACTTTTGACCACATCTAAGCCCAAACAAGAGGGGTCAAAACCCAAAATTTTGAAAATTTTTGATATGGGTGTCTAAATCAGGGTATTTGAAGACGCTGATTCCGATTGTGACGTTTATTTTTTGTTCTGCCAAATTTGAGCCACAAGGGGAAGAGTCAAAATTCAAAAGGTCAAAACCCAAAGTTTTGAAAGAAAAAATCGATATGGGTGTCAAAATCTAAATACTTGAAGTGGCTGATTCTGATTTTGACATTTTTTTCCGTTCGAACCAAATTTAAACCCCAAGATAGAGCGTCAAAAACTTGAAAATTTAAAAAAATTTTAATATTGGGGTCGAATTCTAGGTATATAAAGTCGTTTATTCAAATTCTGACCTTCATTTTTTTCTTTGTCCAAATTTGAGCCACAAGGAGGGTCAAAACTCAAAATATTGAAAAAACCCAATATGGATGTCAGAATGTTGGTGTCCAAAGTCATTGGTTCCGATTCTGACATTAGTTTTCTCATTCTTAAAAAAATTCATACATCAGTATTGAAGGGAAACAAAATTTGTACACTTCTAAAAATCAATTTTTGTCCTCCATGAAGGCTCAGATTTGGTCAGAGAAAAAAAATGAACGCCAAAATCGGAATCAATGGCTTCGAATACCCATATTTCAATACACATATTGAAGTTTTTCTAAATTTTGAGCTCAAACCCCCGGGGGTTCAAATTTGGGTGAGGCAAAAATTAATGCCAAATTCGGAATAAGCGACCTCGAATACCCACATTTAAATACCCATGTCGAAATTTTTCACAATTTTGAGTTTTATCACCCCCCCCCCCCCCGGGGGGGGGGGTTCAAATTTGAGCAAGGTAAAAAAATGAATACCAAACTAAGAATCACCGACCGCGAATTTCCAAACCCTGAAATTTCAAGGGTTCCGTTCAACGAACTCTAGTTAGGACAATTTTAACCTTTCCAAAAAGAAACAAGATTTTTATACATATTTTTCAAAACAAATTGCCGAATTACCAAAACAGTTGTAACTAGCTTCCAAAATTTCTCAAAACTGTTTCCAATAATTGATTATCAGGTCAAAAATAGGGTATCTAGTATCTACCAATTTTCAGTTTTTTTTTTTACCTCAATATGGGTGGATTTTGCGAATTTTAAAACTTTCTTTCAAGTTCAGGATTCATAGAGTTTTAGAAGTTTTGTGCGCGAAATCAAACTTTTTATAGAGCTTTCATTGAATTTCGACATTCTGAATATTTTTCCAGAAGCCCTTCGGGTGAAATTTTAAACCATTTTTACTGTAAAAAAATGTTGATCATTTGCAAAACCCCATAAGTCCATGAACTTCATTGGGCTGTTAACCATAACCAATCATGTTGACTTTTAAAAAATCGGAATTTTATGCAAAAGGTGTATTTTTGTATGCTCTTTCCATTTCTGATATTGTTTTCTACCACAACGCAAGAGATTTTGCCTGATAATGTTTTTTCTTGGTCCTGAAAAATCTATTTCTTTGGACTTCTGGGTTTTGCAAATGACTGATTCAATCATTATGTCTTGTCCTAACTTCGAAATAAAAAAAATTTGTAAGAAAAACGAATTTTAGGAGATATCTACTTACCTGAAGTTTGGGAAAAACCAAATTTCTGAATAATAAAGAAAGAATGATTAATCAGGCCCGGCGAGAGGGGGGTACAGGGGGTACATTTGTACCGGGCCCGCATTCTAAGAGGGGCCTGCATGCCGGGCCCTTTGAAGGAGATTGTTCAACTATCTACCTATAAAGGTATAAAAAAGTGCAGTATTTTGAAAAATTTTCTCCCTCGCTTCGCTCGGGCAATAGATATTTTAATCATTATTTTAAAAATTGAAAAATTTTCACAGACTTTTCAATTGAAAATCTTTTTTTCCTATTGCGAAATTCTTAATTTGTCAAAAAAATTTAATAAATTTGACTGATAACTCCTTGAAAAATTACTGTTTTGAAGTCACCTACTGAAGCTAAAATTTCAGTTTTTTCAAAATTTTACCAAAAATTTCCGCCCTCGCTTCGCTCGGGCTATAGTATATTCTCTATTTTCAAAATTTTCATTCAATTTTGATATGATATAAAGAATGGAAAAATTCTTCTTTCGTGTTTCCAAAATGTCACTTCAGATCATTACTCAAGTTTATTTGAGAAATGAAAAAAATGGACTGAAAAAAAGGGGGGGCCCGCAAAAAGCTTTGTACCGGGCTCGCATTTCCTCTCGCCGGCCCTGATGATTATTACGCAGGTCGACAAAAAATTCTGTTTCTGAGTTTTCATACCGAAATTCTGTTTCTACGTCACCTTGCTCAAAACTGGCTTCCAATGTTTGCTGGAAAAGGGGGGTGAGGGAGCCGAAAAACTGATTTTTCGAGGGCAACAAGTCCGAGCATTACAAAAAAATTGGAATTTTTTTTGACTAATCTCGCAGAAAATTATCCGATGAATCCAATGCCGCAAACCGCCGACCTCCATCTCTTTTAGAAAAAAACTTACAGTTCATTCTTTCCAAAACTCTGTGAAAAAAATCGCATTTTTGGGGGGGAGGCTTCGCAAAAAAGTAAATTGAATTCGCCGTAAAATTTTCTATAAGTCCAAAAAAAATTCAATTTTTTTGTAATGCTCAAGCTTATTTCTCTCGGAAAATCAGTTTTTTGCCCCCGCCCCCATCCCCCAAAGCAAACTTTGGTCAAAAACCGCATTTTTTTCCTTCATTAGTTACATAAAAGCAACCCAAATTTGACAATGAGAACCCAGTAGGGCCAGAAACAAAAATCATGTCGACCGGTGTTATAAAGAGATATCTATTACTTAAGTATGCACTTACCTAAAATTTGGGAAAAACCAAGACAAATTTTTCGACAAATACTACACTTAGTTATTACAAACTACTAAAACGTTTATGTTTAAAAAACAAGCGTACCCTATTTTTAAATTATGACTTTGGACAGCTATTGTGAAAAAAATTTTCCCCGAGAAAAATGGTAATTTCTATAAAATACTTCAAACATCTACGAATGAATCATTTTTATTGAAAAATTTTCCTCGGTGCAAATTTCTTTTCCAATTTCGAAATGAACTTTGGTTGTTTTTCAAAAGGATGCTTCAACTTTTACCAACACTCAGTTTTCAAACGTGTTAAGGCAAAAAATACAATATAATTTTTTTTTTCAAAAAATTTTGAAAATTAAAATAAATTTGAAATTTAGGACGAGATCATGTTGAATCAAAGTTGATGACAAATCATGACAAATTTTTCCGGAATATACCTTCCACACATGTGTAGGCCAAAATAGTATAATTTTCTTATTTTTATTCCTTGAAAACTGAAATATATCCTTAAAGTTGAGGACAATTATGACTACGAGTTTTAATTAGAGAAGCTAATCCTCTCAGACTATTGAAATGGGGTAGAGTGAGGTACGCGTACCCCTTCCCATACCTATCAATACGCGGTGTACGTATTTATACGATGACAATGTTAGGTACCTATGATGGGCTAAAACTCGTAAAGCTGTTAGGTTTTGGTTTTCGGTCCACGGTGTTTCTCTGTGTTAGTAAGTTGATTTTAACAATATCGTATTACCCAGCCGCCAACTCAAACAAAGACCCTTTTTACCAGCTGACGTACCTCGAATCGAACATAGGAGGAAAAATAGTAGAAAGTGAAGACGACAGCGACGAAAAAAAGTACCAGCAATTGTTGTACGTTGCTACACGTACCCGTCGTATGCACACATACTACGTAAAAGTACCACAGATGCAGTCCATTATTTAGGTACATAGGCATCGTGTATGTACAGTAAAACGTGACCACCTTTATCCTTGGCCGGGTCTTCTTCCTGAATCGAGGACAGCCAAACACCGTACCTTAGATCTGATTAGTATAGAGACACTGAGAAACAGAGTACAAAGTAACCAGATCTGTCTCGATGAAATGGGCAATGGGCAGCAGGGGTTTATTTTTCGTGACTTACCCGCACAAGTTCAAGGCTCTGAGAAAAAAATACCCGTGTACTTGGGTAATTTGTTACGTATTCGAAGTACGAGTAAAATGGGTAAGAAGAAAGGTAGCAAAACAGCACCGTTTATCTGGTATCGTTATTATACGCTGCGAAATATTAACGATCGAGATATACGACTGGCTCGTTAATTAAAATATAAGACCGGCGTTTATTGAATCTGTACTCAGCGGTACAAGCTCGCCAGGTCTTCAGATACCTTTACCCCAGTTACGTACCTTTACCTATGAATTCTGACGTAAGAAAAATTACCTTTTAATTTAATGAATTCGACGAACCGTAAGGGTGCGGTGGGCATGCTCGGTGGGTGCATTTTACCTTCGCTCCGTTATCTTTTGCTGGCTGTACAAAAGTGTAACTTTGTATACGGTATACGGACGGGTTGTGGATCGAAAACAAAAACAACGGGAAAAGAAGCGAACCCGTCGATGCTTTTTTTTACCCCCTGCCAAGAAATGCACTTCGTGACAAAAAGTCAATAGATTGGGGTTGGCGTTTGTGTACGTGTGGCCACGGGAGAGGTGGACGATCAACATTGACAGATCTAATCGTATTGAGATGAAATGAAATAGCAAGGTTTTTCTATTTCATACGAGTCGGATGTGGATACTGGATACCGAGTTGCATTGGAAGATTAAAAGATACAGGAGGGGTGGGGATTGTGTCGGGTGAATTGGTGGAATTTTCATGCTGCTTTTTTTATTCTTTATTTGGGAACATCGTTAGGTATTTTATTGCGAATGACGGATGGAAAAAATCACCGAGATTATTGCTGGCTGTTTCGCCATCGATGATGGTATTTTGCTTTTTTGTTGAGAAAATCGGTTCATTTGTGGAAATAATGCAGAAGAAGCAGAATATCATTAACGCTGCGCTTCGTTTCCTTCGGGGCTGCTTTGCCATTTTTTTGCGTTTTGTGTTTTGGTCTGAGAACAATGGAAGGCGATGTGGAAATAAAAATAAACGATAATCGCCCCGGAGTTGGGTTGAATTGAAAAAAGATCCGGCCGGGGGACGATGCTGGTACATGCGGCGACGACGTCACGACGTATCCGTAATTTTTTCGGTGTACTCGAAATGTCACTGAGATAACCTTTTCATGGCGTTCCGCGGATCAATGGCTATTCCAAACGATTGTTTTGTATTGATGGTCCTAAAGGGCAAACTGAAAGCATTTATGAGGGGAGGGGGCATCAGAAGGGACCTGGTGCTGGGTCTTGCACAGGCATCGCACAGAGAGTACTTTTTGATAGAATTTAAATACGTAATAGTAATTTTTGTTGTGAATTGGCAAGTTTAGTAGATGTTAAAGTTTTCTCGAATGCGTAATCAGGAATTTTTTCACGAAGTCAAAAAATGTGCCGATTCATTGTGAGAAACGAAGTTGCGGAACTGTTTCCTAAAAGTCGACAGATTTTGTTGAAAACTGGCAGAATAAAGCACGAAATATGAAAAAAGTACTTACTAATTTTTACTACATACGAGTACATTGCTGTTTTCAAAAAATAAAATACATAATTATATTTAACAAAAAAAAATTTCTGAAAACCGCCAATTTTTCAAATCTTGGTTACTTATTTATACCTATCAGAAATAATGGGTGAGGAATTCTTTGCTCAGAGGGGAGGTCGGAAAATGAGGGAGTTGGAAAACAATAAATACCGGTTTAAGAGAGAAAAATCATAATTTTTATCCTAAGCCCTCTTATAGAAAATTTCACAGCAAATCAAATGGAGCAAACTGCAGTTGAAAAAATTACAGCTTAAACTATCCTAAATTCTCTGAAATATCACTTTTTGGTGAACAAGGTAAAGAAAAATTATAAGTTTTTTTTTAAATAGAATTTTAGCAAGGTTAAGCTGAAATTATTTTCGAAATGAGGTATAGAGGTCTACATTCGCCGTAAAATTTTCTGTAGGGCTGGGCCAGCGACTGAAATTTTTTTCTTAAGCCTGTATTGATTGTTATCAAAACCCCACATTTTCGACCCTCCCCCTTCGGAAGCAGTCTTTGGTCAATAAAATTATGTGTTCCTTCATTAATTATATAGAAGCAATCAAAATTTGGCAATCGGAATCCAGACAAGAAAATATTGGCGACTTGTTTAATAATTTTTTATAATTTTAATGATGGAATAAAAAACTTACTTTCTTCTCTATTGTGGGTTTATTTGCTTTATTATTAACAAATTTTAAAATCGTTATAGTCTAGATCATTTTAGTCCAAGAGCTGAACCTACTGAAACCTACTTGAAAATGTATAAAGCTAGGTGTTGATCTCCGAAAGCTTCTGAAGTCCCTGCAGACGAGGGCCACAAGGGAAGAAGCCAGAAAAATTCACCATTTTTCAAGTCTATAATTCACGTAAAAAGCCGTATAATTTGTCTAAAGGAAAGATTTTTAACAGTTTTAAGTACGTTTGGTAATATTATATTAACAATTTTTTAAAATTTGAAACTGCATAGATTTTCAAATAATTATATCTTCGGTTGCAGAAACTCCGGCAATATTTTTATCATGAGTGGAGGGGGGGGGCATTTTTCGTCAAATTATCAGTGTGCCACTTCTTTGTCACTGATTTCATCGACTTTTGTTTGGGGTCGTCTGATTATTGACACGTGTGGCAAATAAAAGTACCTATGTCTTTATTTGAGAAAATAGAATTCAACTCCTTGCGCAATGTGAAAAAATTTCCGGCATCAATTTTCAAGACTTGAAAATAAAACATGAATTTCGATGTATCACTTGCCCAAACATTTAATCCACGGAGACTTCTCTCTTGCGGCCTTGTCCCATCTCCTGAATTTGAATATCGGTGAAATTTCGAATTTTAAAAATTCAATGTTGTTATCCCTTGAAAATTATTTTTTTAGATCAGTCAAAATATGGCTTTTATTGCAAATAGATTTGCAAAGGCCATGAATTTTCCCTGAATTCTCCCTTTTTGGCCGCATCGGTCAGGGTTTTTGCAGCTTTCAGAGGTCTACCAACTCATTTTTGGATTCAGCGCAAAAATACTCCAATTTGGCATCAATTTGAGCCAATTGTTTTGAAAAATTGTTTTTTTTAGGTAAAAAAAAAAGGTAAAAAAAAAAGGTTAAAAAAAGGTTTTTTGTCACAAAAATGGTAATTAAAGCTATTTTTTTTTCAAACTTTGTACTCCATGTCTGCTGGAAGATAGCAGCATTACCCGAGTAAAAAGGGAATAAATAATCTTTACCTACCGAGATATCACTGGTTTTTCAAGTGGACGTTGAAATACAACCAACGAGAGCATATCAGCGAAAGCTAGCGACACGACAAAAGGTTAAAATTACGATAAAATTATCGTTTAACATGGCGGTTATTGTTTTAACGCGGAACGCTGCCGAAAGACGGATTTAATTTTGCCGCTTATTAAGATAGGTTGCTAACCTACGAGTAGCTACCTACGCAACGTAATCGGATTGAAAAATGTACCGAATACGGGACACCCAAAGCAACACCTTCGTTTTCCCACTAGCCTCGAGTACGGTCGACGAGACAAATTTTTAATTAACGGTGGCTGGGGAAGGAAAAAAATGATTATAATGAGTTTACAGATTTTGATACTGTGATATGGCGGATAGAGGGTGAAATAGGGAGATTTTGCAACATGGGCTAGTGGATGATGTCTTTGTAAGAGTGCCCTGCTAAATGAGTGGGGTTTACGAACGAATGGCCGACTGAATTATACGATATGATGCTTTTGGTCAGGCTGGACGAGGTGAGCACAGTTTCCCCCATTACTGGTGTTTGGGCTTGGGTCACCAAATGTGGAAAAGTTAATTTTAACGTCGGATCTGGTAAAAAGGTGTCTGGAGAATTGCATGGAGAAAGGTCAGGGTGTTTGTGATTTAGAATGGTTGGTATATACGAATGTATTTTTTGTTACCGGGATAAGCTGATGGAAAGAGGTATTGGAGTGTGGTGTGTATTTTTGTGCTCCTTGATGCATTCTGCAGTGGTGGAATTTTGTAATGGAAAAAACCGCAAAATATTAGTCGGAAACCGAAAGACAAAATAATTTACTCTCTGGTCATTTGATCAAAAATTCAAAATCCTACCCTTGAAAAATTGACTGTTCAATTTCACCAAATTTATCTACGGTGGTGCTAATTTTTAAATTCTTATCCCTTACGAAATCGTGTTAATTTTTTGCTATCGCCTTCCTCATTTTCAACGTCAGCTTTCAAGTCTTCAAACAACAATGAAATATAGTAATTTAATTTGTGGTCGATCAAGGTGTTTACCAGGTCGCACAAAACTCATGCGATTCAAAATTTTAGTTGATGAAAAGATGCGAATCGTTATCCAACAATATTGGAATGATTGAAAATTGAAAAAATACTTACAGATTTCCTAACCAGTGCTGCGAACTGCATTTATTTTTAATTTACGAAATTTTTATGCACTTTCAGTTGACAGAACCACAAAAAAGATCCAAACAATTTATTTAAGTGATCAAAAATTATGGTCAATTTTCCAGATCACTGAATAAACAATTTGAGTTATATGAAAATTACGTTAAAAAAAACTGTTTTCATCCAATTTCTTTATCTGTAATTGAAAAAATTGAAAAAAGTTATATACAGCTGATTTTTTTCAATGTGTTTTTGGTCTAGTTAATGTTCAGCACTTCAGTTTGTTCTATGATCCTACCGTTGACATCATTTCCATATTTTACATAACCTAAAACGATTGAAATTAGGCGAATATCAGAGATAGCGTTGTAGAAATTAAGGAAACGCGATTTTCATATTTGTCGTATTTCATTTACTTTTGCTTATCCGAAAATCGAGGCGGTGGAATTCCGAAATTCTATACGCTTTGGTGATTATCTTTAAAAATTGTTCAGAGGTAGGTAGCTTATTAATCGTAAGTACTTACACTTACGTTGGGCCCACATACGGTTTCCATTCAAATCGTGTTAGTACTCCGAAAGGACTTCGCGATCTCCTTTGAAAATCATCGCGAGCTGCCTGCAGTGCCTGCAGTGCCTGCTGGACTGATGTCCCATTATTCGGCTGCTTCGAACGGTGGTGGCGGTATAAGCCGTAGCCAAAGTATATGGTTGCAATCAGTACACCGATTAGAAGGAAGCTTAGGGACATAGCAGCCGTCAGAATTAAAAATAATTCTAGTTTCGACGTTGGCACCATAAAGCTTATAATAATCGCCATTAAATTATAGAGATGAATCCTATGAAATTTATTACATTATCTTACCTTGTATTCTACATTGTAATTATCCAAATTCTGTGTCCCACTGAAGGGCAACATCAATACCCGATCAGCGCTCGGTGGCAATAAAATTACCAACAGCGAAAAGTGAACTAATGGCAGAAAGTTGGCAAAATCTCCACCAATGAAAACGCTGGATTTAAAATTGCCATTGTTGGCAGTTTGTTGGTAAATAGTTGGAAACTTCTTTTTACCACACGGAAAAAACAGAAGTTACGAAAATGAACACATTTTACCCCCAAAATAATAAATTTTAATCAAAAAATAATAAAATATATTCAAAAAAATAATAAAATGTATTCAAAAAAATAATAACGTGTTTCAATTCACAAAATGGGTGAAATTTGTTCTAAAAAATTATATTCATTATCAGAAAAAATAATAAAATTTGTCAAAAAAATGAATAAATTTTACCAAAAAGAATAAATTTTATTCAAAAAAATTATAAATTTTACCTATTTTGAGAATTGAGACACGTTATTATTTTTTTGGATAAATTTTATTATTTTTTTTTCAGTGCAACAAACTGCCAACAATGGCAATTTTAAATTAAGCGATTTCATTGGCGGAGATTCTGTCAGCTTTTTACCATTGATGGCATGTGTTTTTTTTACGGACATAAAAACCAACTAATTGAAGTTTTCCTAATTGATATTATAATACCTTTCACTTTTTATTTTTCTTTTTCATCATATATGCGATTATTAGGTATAGATACCTAGCTAAAAAATCAAAATTTCACCTCCCCCTGAAAACGTTTTGCACTATCATAGAATTTCTATCGCACCCATCGCAGTCTTTCTCGTTTAAATTAAAATATCAAAAAACTATAAGTGTAATATTAATGAATGAATTAGAAAAATTGATCCTATTTACATACCATGTCTCATTGATTATTTAGATCTTTCTATCTCTTTATAATAAATAGGTACATAAAATTCATCAATTATTTTATTTTTAAACCTTTAAAAATATATTATCAATTTTTTTCTTCTAATCACTTTTCAATCTTTACAAATTGATATTATTTTTGAAATTGCTAATCAACAATTTGCCATTATTCTGAGTTTCTACAAAATTACCTTCCTATAGTCAATTCACGTTGAGAAAGTGACCTCTCAAAGCGTAAAATTTCTCAGCATTTTTACAAAATTTTTCAACCTAAAGTGAAGGTGCGTCTACATATCAGTGCTTCACAGCTCATTTCATCGAATGATTTTTTTCAGCATTGTTATTTTTATTTATTTATTTATTTATTTATTTATTTTATTATAAAAGCATAAGCAATCATACATAAGCAAAACATTGTCGTATTCGAATTTAATCAACCCACAATTCATTGAAAACACAAGCCGGGTGAAGCACTGATATGTAGACGCACCTTTACTTTAGGTAGGAAAATTTTGTAAAAATACTGTTGCTTATCAAAGAGAAATTTTGCGCTTTGAGAGGTCACTTTCTCAACGTGAATCGACTATAGTTACATAAGCACATTGAAGTCATTTTTTTCTTTCATTTTTTCATATTCGATAGATTTTTAACGAATTTCTAAAAGTCAAAAACGCCATTCAAGTTTTTTTGAAGTAAACCCAAAGCTTTTAAAAATTTAGAGATTAAACATAGCCAATTAGCCATAAACCATGAAAAATTTTATTTCCTATTCATTTCGTGAAGCAGAGTAGAATTTTCTAAAATAGGCGACCAAATATTTCTAAATCATGAATCAAACAACTGGCCATCAAAACGAAGTTTTAATAATTTGCCATAGTTGACAATTAGTTGGTAATTTCATTCCAAATTAATAATTTACCAACAAATTGCCTCTATTGGCAGTTTTATTGACAACATTAATTGCCAATGTTGGTAATAAGACTGACACCTGATGAAAGTGAACTTTTGGCAAAAAAATGGCAAAAATCCGCAATTTTTGGCCAACGAATTTCCAAAATTGTTAATAAAATGGCAAAAAAATTGCCACCGCGCTGATCGGGTATCAAGATCAGGAATCTTATTATCCAAATATTCATCTAGATCATCATTTAGAAAATTTGGTTCGCGGTTAACATTACAATCACCTTCACCATTCATAGTTCATACCGGTACAACGTGATGATGGCGTGGAACGAAAAACTATGTACCTAATTTGATTGGGACATTTTTGAGATCAAATTTTATCTGTTTTGATCAAATTTGATCAAAATCAGACATGATTAGATTTGATGTAGTACGATTTGATCTAAAAAATTTTCATCGGGAAGCCAATAACATTTTCAAATAACTAATAATTTCAGAGTAAGAGGTGTCGTCAAGGTTACTAGTTCCTGCGGTTAATTGAAAAGTGGTTTTTATTTTAGAACGACCCAGAAGAAAATTTTCGAAAAGAGGAGCCATCAAAAATTCCTTTTAGGAGGGGATGTGGAGAGTGTACCCGCAATTTCCCACGTAAACGAATCGGAGTTAATTTTGAGTTATTTTCATATAAAATTCGACCCTGTTGAACTTGATTCGAAAACATACCTATTCCTGATTCTCATCGAATCTCACCATAAGCTACTTGTACGATTCGTTGGTGGCGATTGCTGCCTCCAACTAAAAACACATTTAACACAATTTTTGGAAGCGATCATCAAAATAATTCGATCCTTTGTGGCGGGAAGGAGGGAAAAAATTAAATATTTATCATTGAGAAAAAACTACGAATCCCGAAGTGAAAAGGGGCACCCAACCGAAATGAACGCAGCAGGATATAAAGTGGTATTTCGTGTCAGACACGCTGTTCCATTGTCGAATGTTTAACGCCTTCGACTAACAGTCATCAGTATCATCTAAATTACATTTCTGTCTGCCTCCATCTCTCCGTACTTTTTACCTATCGATGTATATAAGTTGGCACTTAACCCTGCTGCTACGTAGCCGTATGTAACAAAGTATCCAATACGTAGGTAAAGGTATAAACGTCCACTCGCGTCATCTCTGTCTATTTCTACCAAGCTGCACGCTGCGCGTATCTTTGGTTAAACTTACTTAGGACGATTAGGAAGAGCAAAGACGGGCGAGAAAGTCGTAAAATTAAAATGACGTAATGACTTAATAACATTACGAAGTGATTTCGTGCTGGCTGGCCTCAGATAACGGTCCATTTAAGCGCAATTACTATACTAATTTGTTAAAACGTATAGGTAAAATCTCGTTCTGGATTTTTTCTCCTTCTTTCTTGACACCGTTACACGACGCGTGCTGTATCGTAAACCCCCTCGCTACCGACCGCTCCATTCAAGGGCATCAAACAAAGATAAAAAAATTTTGTCGACCTGTGCTAATCTTCTACCATCCTTTTACCTTTTAATTGAAAATTTTTTCACGTTTTCCTACTCTCTTAATTTGAATCAGTCAAAAATGACTGATAAAAATCGACAAATGGCACTGTAGGAATTAGTAAAAAAAGTACGATTCAATCAGTGAATTTTCACTTCTGAATCAGTAAAAATAAAATTTCACTGATTCAATCGTTAATTAATTACTGATTCAATCAGTGAATTTTTTTTCACTGTTTCAATTATGAAAATTCATTGATTTGAATCAGTAAATTTTTACTGATTTCAATCAGTCAACTAATTTTCACTGATTCAACAATTAAAATCCACTATTTGAATCTGTAATTTTTTACTGATTGGCAGTAAAATGACGCTGATTAACTGGGGAATCGGTGGAATTTGACTGATTATCCGTGACTTGATTTTCTCTATTTCATCAGTCAATTTAGGCATTTTTAACTGATTCAAATTAAGAGAGTACTCAGAATGGTGAAAAGCAATTAGGTATGATGTTTTCAGGCCATCAAAAAAATCAGGAAAAGCTAAAAAAAATAGCCCGAATTTCGTCTTGGTGGCGATAAAACCAGAAAAGAGCAAGAATTTTAATAATTTACTACGAATACAAAAACTTAGAATTACTTCATACTTATGTACCGGTTTTTTCTAATTTTATTTCTTTTTGAGAGAATGTGCGAATGCCGTTGACCATTATCCCATGATAAAATGTAAAATCCTCCTTTCCTGTATTTTATAAAATATCATCTGTACTATAAACCCGGAAAACCTGGAAAAAAAGAGGGAAAACCATTTTTGAAATATTATGGACACCCGGACAGCCTGAGGAGGGTCACCAAAGTATACTCTCATTACGTGATACGATTCGTGCTCGTAAATTAATACTTGGATACGTTACGTATGTTGTATATGACTCAATGCGAATAGGGTAAGGCATGCTGGGGAAGTAGCCGCGCATATTTCAGGTATTTGTGTACTAGAGGGATGTAGACAGGGGTGTCATGTCGCGTCACCGAGTTCGTGAATAAAGCTGAACGTATTTTACGTGGTATCGGGGGTTGCTAAGGTGGTAATAGTATTTTAACTTATTCAAGGGTTCTTGGTATTTCACCCCTGTTTTTTTTCCCATGTACTAGACCATATCGTAAGGCCTGTATATTATTTTTATTCGAAATGAGATATGTCATTTGGTCAAGTTGGCGTCGCCAGGCACCTCCACCCACTTCCCAGAACCCTTCTTGTGAATTCTGTCGTGCTCCTTGTGAAATGGTGACGACAAATACGCCCGTGTACCGCGCTATCCGTCTTTGCCTAGGTGCTCTGTATGATATTTTTACACGTAATGATTTATACTCGCGATGTGTTTGTATAGTGCTCGTACTGTACGGTAAGATATGATGCATGAGATTGTGGAGAGGTATGGCGCGGTTGTTTCGATTGCATTAATTAAATCACGAGTATATTAGCTCGATGCAGTGAGCGGTGTATGCGATGACGATGCGTCGCCTATTCTATAGCACGTGTCGAATGATTTATGATGGACGCGCGACGATAGATTGGTGACTCGCTGTGTGTCCCGTAAATGCGATTTGGACGTGGGGGGAGGGGTGTAGCGAATTTTTTCGCAGGTGTAGTTGGGTTTCAAAATTTTTGATTTGATTTTTATGGAATTTCTTTGGATATGTGGTCTATAAATTTTGCAGGATCAGCGAAAAAAAAACTGTTATGATTCTCGAAATCAGTGTTGATGAGTAGGGTAGTTGATAGGAAAATATTCAGGTTTACGATATTAATTTGTAGTTTTGTCGCGAATAAAATTTCATTTTAGAGAAATTTTCAATAACAACTTACTTTTTAATTATTACTGATTATTCTGTGATTAACGTTAAGGCGGTTCTCTATTAGTGCGATTTTTTCAGACGACAAAGAAGGGCAGTAAGCACGACGAGCATAGGAACTCTCACCCAATTGGCAAAAACCCCTCGAAACGTGACAGTCATATCACCAGTCATTTCGCATATTGAGTTAATTCCGTTTTGGCAATTGGCAGTCACGAATTTAGAAATTTACGAGATGAATTTTCAATATGGCGCCTTCAGTCATTTCGCCACTCATATCGCCAGTCATTTTTTTTGTTCGTGACTGTGACAGTCATTTCGCAGTTGTGACTGCTCGACTTTGCCAATCGGGCACGAAAGGAAAATTATTTGCGGGCCTGAAAAATGTGAATTCCATACGGTAAAAGGTTCCTAAGAGAAAACAATTACCTACAACGACAAAAAAATTCGTTGCAGGACAAATTAAAAAATTCACATGTTATTTGATTAAACGGCCATTTAAGGCAGCGAACGACAAACTTTTTTCGGTCAAAAAGTGACATTGAAATGACAAAATTGAATGCAAAAAGTAGGTACTATAAATTTGACGAAACAAGGTTCAAAAAATGACACAAAAGTTGATAAAATCGAGTGTTAATTATTACACAAGTGTTGTTTTATTAGCTTTCAATGGCCAACCCTGCCTCTCTTTTGCTCACTTTTGACCACTCATGAGGTAATTCCTTTTTTTTCGGCCTTTGATCAAAAATGCCATCATTCAACTTCTTACAATCATCATAAAAATCTTTTACCTAAGTTGGACCCATTTATATTCGATTGTGGATTTTATTAAGTTAAGGGGCTTCTTTTTCACCTAAATTAATTTCGAGAAAAATGCAAAAATGTGAATTCGGGTCAAAAAAGTAGATTTTTTGTTATTGATGGATTCATGTACTATGATCCTTCTACTTTCACAAGAGATAATCTGGGACTCTTGAAATATTTTGAATGTTTCAGAATTTTCATGTTTTACTTTGAGTTGAAATTTTGGTGACCAAAGATATAACGTTTTCGGTTTTCAATTACATAATTCCAAAAAATAAACAGAAAAATATTACCTTGAATCAAGCTCATAAGGAAGCTACTCGAGGTATGATATCCCCAATTGAAAAAATTGTTTACTGGCTTGTAGAGCATCACAAAAAACATTCACGATCAGAATTTCAGCCCTTATAGTTGACCTGTGAGGGAGGGGAGAGTTTTGAGGTTTGAATTTTACAGAATCGCTTTTTAGGCAAGTACACAAAAAATTACCAAAATCTTGAGTACTTTTTCTCTGTACAGATTTGGGAGATGATTTTTCTGCCTATCTTTAAGATGGCCTTTGCCAAATGTAGTTTGTGGTAATAAATTTCTCCTCAATGTCGAGATATTTAAATTTTTGTTATTTTTTTGGTGTATGGAGCGATTTTTCGAATTTCACCCCCTCCCTCCACCATAACTCCCTCCCCAAAAATTAATTTTAAGGGTTGAAATTTTCTCTGTAGAAATTTCTTGTGATTATGTACAAGCCTTGAAAAATTTTTAATTTGATGCGTCAGATTTTAGATAGCTTCTTTGTCAGAATTTGCAAACTCCACTTTTTCAAAGCATTTCAAGTCGGAAGTTCGTTCGCCAGAGATTTAAAATTTCCATTTTTCACATTAATTTCAAAAAATGAACAAAATAGTGATTCCTTACCAAATATTTTACAACTTTTTGATTACCTGGAGTTTTTTAATACCTAATAGCTCCTTCGCCAGAGTATAAAGAACCTCATATCAAGTAGTTTGATTCAAATATGTACTTATAAATACTTGCTGAGTCTGAACCAAAATAAAAAAAAATTTAAAGAAGTAATCACTTTTCTGAGCTCTTTGAAGATTTAATACTTTTTAATATTTTATTTATCTATTTATAGTATAAAAGAATTGGCATCTAAGATGAAACATTCACTTGGTATAGGTACAAATAATTGAATAAATTTCGGTGATGAGCCGAACCCCTCGTTAAGAAAAGTGCCAATCCATAGGTGCACCCAGAAATTAATTAAGGTAGAGGCTGAGAATTTGAGGAAGAACAGGGGAGGGGTCAGTGATCTTTCAGTCAAAAATCATTAATTTTTCCTGATAAACTGGAAATTTATTGAGAAATCGGTGATTTAGACTCGAAAATTGGTCAAAAATTTTTTGAAAAAATACTATTTGAAAAACAAAAAAGTGCACTTTTTAAATATTTTTGCAATAAAATTTTATTCTGAGCTTGAGGGGGGGGGGGGCTCAAGCCTCCTGAGCCCACCCTTTTTGGGTGCGCCTTTGTGTCAATCATTCTTAGTTCGTACTGTATATAGGTAATTAATTGATTTGCTGATAACAAAAGATGTTGATTTTTCCATTTGACTATTTCTTTTTCAATAACTGGCGATTTTCGAATTGAAATCTACTGTCACCCGTCCTTGACTGTCACGAACAAGAAACTCACTTGGGACAAAAATCAAAATTTTTGATCCAATTTTTCAGATTTATGTGAGGTGAATATTTCACTTTGAGAAGCGATATAATTAATTTAAATCAGTTGAAATTTGAGTTGGAAATTTTGAATTTGTTAAAATCCGGTTTTCTTTTTTTCATTTTTGTTGACGAATAGGTAAGTAATTTCAATTGGTGGAAATAACTTTTACAAATGCGATTCTGCAAGAATTCCATTTTTGAAATAAAATTATCGATTAACCTAGTGCATTCTTGGAAAAACAATAGATTGGTTCATTGAAATCGTAAAATTATCGAGAAGGTGCGAGTTTGATGATTAAAGATTACTTACTGATGTACGTTTTGTATACGGGTTTCAGATGTATTACCGTTCTTATTGGTCCCTAAAATTTGAGTATTCTTTATTGGCCAGAGATACGAGACGTCAGAAACTCAAATTGTTTTGATTAGAAAAAGAGTTACGTCAATTTGACCAAGCAGAAAAATTGAAAAGTTTTGTTTACTTATCTCAGATTAATCGATGTTCGTCCGATTGTTTTAATCGAGGGGATGAGAATCGATTATAATCGTAATCGTTACATCTATGACGAGATTGAAATGTTTATCTCGGTTCTGCGGATATTGGTTCCTTGTCAAATATTACAATTTAATGTTTGTTTTTCTGTTTGTAGGTAAGATGCTGTGAACTCATTTCTTTTTCAAGCATGTCCATTCTAAAATTCGTAAGTAAATTTAATATTTCTAAAAAGGCTGTTCAAGTTCATGGTATCTGATTTTCTTATCACATGCATATCATCAGTCATACCTCTTATATCAATTGATTTGGCTCTTCAACTAATAGAGGGAGCCTTTACCTATTACTGAAAAGAGTTTGAATTTCGCTGAAAAAATCGTAAAAAAAAACTCAGTAAATTTATGTCAGCGTAGCTAAAATTTTCCTCAGCTTCACTGATTTCAAGTTAGTTAGTATTCAAGTTGAGACATTGCTGCTCTTCCCTTTTTATTCAATACCTAGGTATTTATTTTTCATCATCTCAAAGTTTTTCTGAAAGCTTACTCTAAATTTGTAATTTTAGGACCGCTGTTTCCGTTTTAAACTAAAAATATCAACCAATTGTAGTTATTAGTTATCTAAAAATGATTTGAAACTTATTAATTAAAAATTAGGTACTTACGATTGAGCGGTTGAAGGAGATCCAATTGAGAAGTAATGTACTTATTTATTCCGTCAGATGTCTTTAATTTTGACTAAATTTAACAATTTTCATCTCGAGTGATTCCTTCATCCTTACTTCAAGTAAAAAAGAACCTTCCAGTTTTCTTTCACGTTTTCAACGAGGAGGCGTAAAAAATTTACGTATTTTTTATTACGACAATATCTTCCTTTTGTCCATAGAAACGTGTCAGAATGGTATCATCTAATTCTCCCTCTAAAACTGCTCTCTTTTGAACATTTTCCTTCCCTCATATCTCACGTTTTCAATTACGATAAATAATTTCATCAATAAGTTGGGCATAATATTTATGGCTCCAAAGCTCTAAATTAATGCTAGGTGAAGGATGATGAATATTTTGCTATGAGCTTTTTTTCATTTTTAAATACTTCGAAGCCTCGACTGCGACCATTAACTGCAAAAAATACCACAATTGAAGCGAGATAATGAAAAAAAATGCCTAGGAGAGAAAAGAAAACAGCATAAAGCGGTTGGGAAATTCGATTTCGCAGTTGGAATACGAAATGAGCGATATTCAAATTTTCATTCAACTATGACGAAGTATCCGTGGGTAACTGGCATGTTAAGGGTTGAGATTTCTATTTGAAGGCTGCGTAGGCAGCAGATGAGGCATTTAAGAAAAGGAACGCGTCTTGGTCGTCGAATTATCAAAGTCTTGGAATAGATTAGACAGGTAGATAACTTGATTTGGGTACGGTAAGTTGATAGTGTGGTGTATGTGTGGAATTGATGAAATTTAGGTGTATAGAGTCGTGGAGAGAATTTTAAGCTAATTTTGGGCCAATGAGTGAAGAATGTCTGGGCTCGTGTTTATTTTTTGGCTATTTGTATTTTTGATGCAAGGCTGAATTTAAATTGATACGAAATGGGTGATTTTTTTTGGTGATTGGTGGGAGGAGGAATGAGGTTTGTGGTACTGGGGAAAAAAATCTTCAAATTTTTTATATTTTCGGTAAAATTTTCTATTTTTTCGTAAGCTTTGAGCAAAGAGTCTCAAGAGAAAGAGAATGGATATTGATTGCGTGGGCCGGATACAGTTTTATCAAAAAGTCTGAATTTATTATACGTCGAGAACGACAAAAATGGAAAAATTTTATCCCTAGACAAATATTACGCGTGCGGTTGCCATATTATACGAGCCTCTCCAATTCATCCTCTCGTCTCCGATCCATTCGAAGAATGAACTTTAATAAAGTAAGTTGTTCGGAAGCAGTTTATGCTAATTACAGTATCGCTAATATAACGATAAGCATTTCCAAACGTTCGCCTCATTAATATGTAATAGATGTTACTTAAACGGCTTTATATTTTTGAGTATAAAGTTCCTCTTCCTTTACCCCTTTTAGCCCTACGGTCTTGAGTTGCGTTGGATGCGTATAATTTATCCACCATATTCGTGGAAGGCTGCCGAAGATGTTTCGGATCGTGGAGATTTTATTTATACGTTCTCACCTTAATTATGAAATCTGCGATGTAATACGTTTTTCCACCTTGGTGAGGGGTCACCTTTGCCTTTTTCTTATTCCTTTTTTTAGGGTTTCGTTGGTTTTTGGAAGATTGTGCATGTTTCGAGGCAATATAGGTACAATGTTAACACTCGAGACGAGCTTAGAGCACGTATATTTAAATCGTTGGTTTTAATGGTATTTTAAAAGTTTACCTGGTTTGGGAAAGTAATCGGTGAGGGGACGAGAGAGACGAATTTGTCGAGCTTTATAATAACTTAATAGAAGACCGTCGAAGGGTTCGTGGCGTTTTGGTGTTTGCTGATTTTTATCAACACGATGACGATGGCGTTTTGGCTGGGGCGAGGAAATCGCACGTGGAACGAATTCAATCAACGAATGTTTTTTTTTTGAAAAAGTTTGCAGGTGCCTCGATTGCGTTCCTGTTGCCAGTTTGGTTCCCCTTCCTTCTATTGTCGACTTGTAGAATTGATTTTTCAAGCTTGTATTCGCGACAAGCAATTAACTCAAATGACCTAGTTGATGGGATTGCCTTGATTATGGGTGAAAAATTGCGGGTGATACTGTTGGTATCGTGTAAACTTTTAGTTGGTCGGGTTTAGCGAATTTTTTTGCTGGTTTGGGTATCTGGTATGGGAGAAAGTTAGGTGAGGGATGAAGAAATGGCCGAAGAATGGTTTTGTTTTGGGGATTTTGATGCTAAATGGATGAGAATGGGATTACTTTTGAGGCCGAGCTGAGTATTGAAATGTGGCGAACCATACGTGAAAGGGAAACGAAAACTTACCTACTAAGTGTCTTTTGCTTTAGTATAAATTTTGGAAGATATATGTATTTTTTCTGATAGCGTTAGCAAAATTCTTGGTCGTTTTCCCAGTAGTCACATGATATCTATTCCATTCCTTTCCATTCTATATCAAGGAGATGGATATCCATTTAAAATCATAGATATTTCATTGGCAGGCTGTCTAACCGGTCCTGTTGGTCCTGTTTCTAGCAGGAAAATGAAGAGAGATGATACAGGGTGTCCGAAGAAATTTCAATTTTGAATGAATTTTTTTTTCAAAATTTTTGGCCCTCGCTTTGCTCAGGCTCAGTAAATTTTTACAATTTGATTTTCAAAACTATATTAAGTACCTACAAAACGTCTTCCTTTCCAGCTTAAACAATTAATATTTCAATGTGACAAAAATGTTTCGTTTTTTTGGAAGGAAACCAAAAAAATACGAATTTTACCCAATGAAGAAATTTCAAATTGTGGGTGCCCCTTTTCAAAAATTTTAGCCTTCGTTTCACTCGTGCTTCAATTATTCTTTTCAATGTAAGTATACCTTCATCGTTCTTAAATTTTAAAATCAGTTCACACTAATTTCTTACAATTATTGGGCGAAAAATATTTTCAAAAATTGTTTTCTTAATAGGTTTTTGAATTTCTTTAATATGCTATATGGGGGGGGGGGGTGTACGAAATTTATTAGTACAGATTTTTAAAAAGTCCTGTTGAAGGTCCTAATAAAGTCCTGTTTTGGGGTTTTGAAAGTTTGTTAGGTGCCCTGATTGGATATCATAAAAATATTTTTTATTCGCTTCATAAATTCTGATATAAAAATTAGCAAAGGTGTGAAAATTGAGTACACACTATTGATAAGTGATCATTTTAACTAACTACATGAAGACGACGTCACCTCGTCAACCGTCATCGGCATAAACACACCCAAGGACATTCTGTTTTTTAAAATATTTTAATTAAGACATTGTACACAGGTAAACACAAACATTGTAGTGACTTTGGAAAGTAATTTGATTTTTAATATGACTTTTTTTTTGTTTTCCAATTTTCAGAATTAATAAAATGGCACTGATATAAAACTTACAAGAGCATAAAATTTTTTTACGATTGTAAACTAGTGAGTTAGTTAGACTTAGGGGAGGATTTGAAAGATGAAAAAAATCTCATCATATAAATTAGGAGTATTAACTCTGTTGAAGAGGATTTTTTTCAAATAATTATTGATTGAACTAATTTACTGGCTGAACTGCTGTGGAAAAATACTCTGTAAATTACTTACATATTCAAAATCGCTGTTGAAAGGCTAGTTGAAGTATCCTCGGCGAGGAATCGATGTCGCAGGTTATGAAATTTTTCAAAGTCGAAATAGTATACGCAAAGAGAAAGATATTTGAAGTGTTTTCGGGACTATTTTGTGTTTTTGCCGAAGCATTATCCGGAAACCGTTCGATCGCGTCAGGAAATTTCTTCTGGTATTTTCAATCCAAAGCAGCCGGCAAACAGTTCCTCTGAAAAATAAAGGGAAAAAACCTTTCCCTCCTTTGAATAGAAAATAAAAATCAGTATTTAAAAAGTCTCAGAAAGGAAAAAATATAGCTTTGAGATGAGAATGGAAGTGGAATCCAGTTCCACATCAGTGTAAGACGATGCTTGAAAAGGAAAAAAAGACTTACCTACCTACCTACGGATCAAAATGTCTTATCCATGATTTTAAAATTTAGGTATTGATTTTTTTATAAACTCTGAAAACTATTTTTTAAACATAAATAATAATACTTCTATCCTTGATGATCCTGAATTTGAAATTTGTCGAGATAATGTTAAAATTTCCTTGGCAAACAAATTTCTATACCTACCTACATAACTAACTTTCAGCACTTAAATAAGTATTTGACAGGGAAAAACAAAAAAGTATCAGTACGAGTTATACTAATCCGTTGTTTGCTGAACCCACTTCAATTGACCGAAGAAATTACTAAACGAATTCCGTCAATCTTGATGGATGGTTATCGGTGAAAATTATATGTAGAAAATCATCAAAAATTAGTCAGAATACAGTACAACGATAAATCAGGTCTGAAAAATTCACGAGATTCGCTGAAAAATTAGTTAAAATTTTTTTCTTTGATTTTTCCTGAACTGTAATTTTGAATGCTTATCAGTGATTATATTTTCTATTGATTCAAAATGAGTTTATTGATTTCTAATTAAAATTTTGAAAAATTATTCTACAAGAATGAAAAAAAATTGAATTTTCAGAAAAACTACTTACATTTTAATTGAGCATACTTGCATGCCTAATTGCCTCACGAATGCGATTTTGTTGTTGAATGGGTGCAGTCGACGAGCAGCCCCCAGTTATCCAATACGCTGAGTATACGCTGAAGCGTAGGGCGCTAGCATTTTGAGGCGCCAACCAAATTAGAAATTATTTGATTTTTTTTCTACTTACAAGCTTTATTCTAACCACCTATGGACTCGAAAATTTTTTTATTATAGAGGGAGTAAAACGCTATTTTACTCCCTCTCGCGAATCGCTCGAGTACTTAAATTCACGCTTTTCTCCCTCTATAACGAAAATATCGTATGTAACTCAGGAGATGAATGATTTTCGACAATTTTGAGTCATTTCCCTCGCTTCGCTAGTGCAATAAACCTCAAAATTCGTCGAAAATATTTTATCTCCCTTGTAGCATAATACATATACTATTAAATCATTAGAACATGAAAAAAAATTTTTGGGCATTAAAAAATCAATTTTTTCAACGTTTCGTTCTCGCTTCGCTCGGGCATGAACAAAGTCACAATTGTAAATGTACGAACTCTCCTCATTCTCCCCCCCCCCCTCCAATTATTGAATGTATTAAAAAAGGACGTGAAAACAGGGGCGCCAAATTTCATTCTCTAATCCGTCACTGCTTACATTATCAATATTAATGCAAGATCACCTATGGCATTCTCAGTTGCTTTTGCACCCAAAGACATCGAACCCTATTTTGACCAAAATTCAGAATAACAAGTGACGTGTCGTTTAGGTATAGGATTTCTGAGGACCCTCAAGTTCAAATGCTTATTTTTTTGGATGTGGCTTCTCAGTGCTCCCGTAATAGACCCCCAATTTTTGAACAAGTTGTACACAAAAATGAAAACTGGATATGGCTTATATCAATTTTCAATTCTTACTAATTTGATTTCACTGAGTTCCCCCAATTACGAAAAAACTCGTGGAAGGGGGTCAGATGAAGCATTGATACGAGTTTTGATCATAAAGAAAGTCAATATACTCGGTGACCCTAAAATTGGTGAAAATCAATCTGCCACACGCTATTTTTATTTTTTGATACACTTTTTAAAAAAAATTAGGATCTATAAGGGAGCACTGGCGGATCACATCCAAAAAATAAGCAAGTATTTTGACCTTAGTAAGTTTTCAACCATATGAATTACATTTATACCTATGCGAAATAGAAAACAGTATGCTGCAAAGTTATAAATGTGGTCGAAGGAGGGGGGAATGCGAAAATTACGCTTTCCAGGATACACATACCGGCTAATTGTTTGATAATTAACGAGCTGCATAGGGAGAAAGGAAGAGGTAACCGCTCATCGTTGTCGTCAGATCCGGCCGGGTGTGCGGAATATTTGTCCGATGTCGGTGTCGATTCTGGTCGAAATTAATTTCGCAAATGTGGTCCAAGTATTTGGAAAACAGTCGTAAATTTGAGCGGAGTGCGGCGCTAGGTTGGCGGTCCGATGCCACAGCATATTTTGAAATGTGTGTTTACCGCAAATATGCAAATTGAGAGCTCGTTCGCGCCATATTAAACGCATTATTAGATATTTAACCTGGGCTTGAGTGGAGAAGGGTACGAGATGGCCCGAATGTTGTAATGATAGGTTCGTGTGATGTACGATTTTCAAATTTATTAAAGCTGATAAGTGTGAAGTGGAAAGCTGCTTAAGAAAAAACTATTTACAAAAAAAATAATAAATTTTGTGCAGTTAAATATCCTTGTTGTAGTAAAAAATTGTAGAATTCTTCTCACTGTGATTTTTAAAAATGTTTTTAAATATACTTACTTGTTTTGAATTGTTGTGCTCATCACGAAAAGTTGAACTTTCGTGTCAAAATTTCAATTTTGAGCACTTAAAATTTTAAATACATATTGGCTTTGAATCTTCTTTTGATTTTATATTGAATCGAGCGAACAGATTTATCCTATATTAGATTTGACAAATCTCGAGAGAATCTTCAAAATTGACCCGTTCCGCAAAAAAATCCCCATTGTACCTACGAGAATAATTACGAGTTCCATATCCCGACCCTCCAGAAGCAATAGTATCAAAATGATGCGGATGATTTGAACTTGTAAAAAAAATCGATATTTTTATTTTCATGTGTGTGATCCAGATTTGGTGTCATTTGGATCAAAAACGTGAAAAATAAGACATCGATTTTTTTTACACTAGGCCCCTTCTTTACGGCAGGGTCACAAATTCAGAAGATTTTAGGTTAAAACCTGAACGATTTGAGGTGGAATGTCTAATAGTTGATCATTAATCTTTCTTAATTTCTTGAAAATTCCAAAAAGTGTAATATGAGGATTGAATACTTTGGTAACATTAGTTTACTTATCGATGGTATCTGCGAATGATTATTGGAAAGATGAGATGTAATTTTCAAAATATTGGAAGAGAAAAATTTTGTAAAACTTTTCACTCGACCAGTATTGAAAACTCATTTGAAAAGTTGAGAAAAGATACAAGTTCTTTATACGTAATCGACTAATCTTGTTTTTGAGCGTAGTAAAGAGAAAAAAAATTTCAAAGAAAATAAAATTTTCTCTGTGAAAGTTTTCCGTGCTGTATTTAACCTTGTAAAATTCATCCCTCCTCCCACCATCATCTTCGTCTCACAACTATTATTTAAACTGCTTACGTTAAATTGGAAAATTTCGTCCTCTCATGTACCAAAATCGAATTGTAATTCCATTCGCTACAGGTTGTATGTGTATGTATTATTATTCGGATGAAAAGTTTCATTTTTGATTACCTTTTCCTCCTACGACGTTGGTGTTTGTTGGCGTTCATCTTGGAAAAAATCTGTTCTTAAAGGACTCTATTCGAATCGAATGAATTTCTCGGCTCGCAGAGAAAAAAAAAGCAATTCGTATTGGCACTGGAGATGCCTTTTTTTCGCTTATATTTAGATACGAATGTGCGGTCTACGGTATTTTGCTTCTGCAGATCTTATTTACTCGATTCTCCAAGGCTTAAAAAAGTTTGGCGTTTAATTCAAGTGCTTTGCCTTCGGTTTTCGTTCTTATTGATTCGTAAAAGACAGGTTTTGGTTGGCGGGTGTATGATGTGGATGGATGGGCTGGTGAGAGGGAGGGGTTTGAATGGACGTGATTTTGTGTGCGGATTGAGCATTTGAGAAAATGGTACGGAAGATATTGGGTTTGAGATCAAGAATTACGTAAGTAAAGTTGGATTGTTTGAAAAAATTTGAAATGTTTGGATTTAGATTTATAAATTTTTTGTACGTAGTACGTGGTAGGTTTAGGAATATTTCAATCCTCTATTCATGGCAGTGGAATTAAAACTGCCTGAAGTAATATTTGAAAAACAATTTTTTATGATTTCTTCTTTTCCTCACCACTTCTCAATTCCAGGTTACATTTTTTCTCAAACTATTTGAAGGTGAATAAAAATGAAATAATTGATTTTGATAATAATTTTGTTCTTTAGGGAAAGAGTTTAAAATTGAAAAAAAAAAATCATTTTTATTCATACTTAATGAAAAATATGTTAATTGTTGTACAAAACTGTGGGTAACTGATTTACCTAACATAATATACCTAAATATTACTGGATTTTTTTTTTTTACTTTATTTTTATGACTATATGAAAAACATTCCAAGTGCCGAACCAAATTGAATTATTTCACATGTACCCAAATATAATTTTTTAAAACCAATTTTACGAAATTTAATAAACATTTAAACAAAATACACATCTAAATAAATCTGTTCGATGAAAATTTCAAATATATGGTACTTAGAATATAATGTCATTGCTTACAACCCTGCTGTTACCCTTTGTAAAAACAAAAATCGAGAGTGATGGTACTCTCTTAACTTGAATCAGTCAAAATCTGGAGATCGGCTGATTTGAAAGAGACGGAATCATGTCACTGTTTAAATTAGTAGATTTTCATGTTTGAATTCGTAATTTTTGCTTAACTGCTAAAATGAATCAGTGAAAATTCTAATTTACTGGTTTAATTTGCTATTTTCTGATCTACATATTTCAGTATAGTTTAGGAAAAAAATAACTAATTCAGAAATGAAAATTTTTCGGATGAACTATTAGTAAATTTTTCACTAATTTCTACAGTGACATAATTCCGTCGATTTCATCAATAATCATCCAATTTTGACTGATTCAGGTTAAGAGAGCATACTTAGCAACAAAAATTGAAAATGTGGAGGTGATCTTAGAAAGAGGGTTATCATGACAAAAAAAAATCGATTTCATTTTTTTTTTGTTCTACGAACTTTCTTCTACAACGTTGAACAAAATATAAAAAAGAATCGATTGAATCGTTTTTTAAAAATTTGTTCTACGTTGTAGAGGAAGGTTCGCAGAACCAAAAAAATCAAAAATGAAATCGATTTGTTTTGTCGTGGTAACTCCCTTTTTAGAATCCCCATCTCAAATGATAGCACCAATGAGAATAAAAAATGACCGTACTTGGGAAAATTCAGACAAACGTGAAAACAAGTACAGATTTGAAATTAGAAAAATCTGAATGACTTGAAAATATGTAACACAATTGAGAAAATAAAAATAGAAATAACGATTGTTAAAATCTGCACAAATCAAGCTCAAAAAGCATATGAACTGTAAGCTTGAAAAGTTTTTGCAGACAATTTCGATTCACCACCATTGAAATTTTACAAAATTGCAAATGCCAAAGAGTCTTGGTAAAAGGAAAGGAAGAAACCATTATTTGATTGTTTACTTTGTTGTTCAAAATTTTTGATGTTTTTTTTTACAACATATTTCTTTCCGAGTGATGGTGCTTCATGATTGGATAGTGTATTGGACAATTGAGTACCAGCATGTCCCCAAATGCCCCATATATTACTCCCCAAAAAATGAAATGAAGATGGTAAAAGGATGCCAATGCTGTTTTTGGGGAAGAACATCCGACAATTTATTACTTTTAAAGTTTTAAATAAACCCATTAATTGAGTAAAATTTGTATTTTGATAAGAAAGCTTACCTAATATGTACTTTGTATTTAATGTGATATGAATAATGGATTTTCAAAAAAGTTATTACGAAGCTGAATTCTTCATTATTCTTGTAGAGTAACCTCCTAAATAGCATACTGAAAATTACACCTCGCAAGTGTCCCAAGAATCTCCGTAATAGAATGAAAAAAAAAGACACGAAACCAGTTTTTCGCATTTTCCGTCGAAATAGAAGATTCACTCGAGGTGAAAAATTAAAGTTTTTCTTACGAATAACGTTTAGTTATTTGATCTAGTAGAAGAAAAATCCTGAAAAAATTATTTTTACATTTAATTTTGAACAGAAAGGCCTTCCTCAGTTTTCACTAGCGAGCGAGGGTGATGCGAGGGGGCGGGGAGAAAAAAATGTTTGTGATCAAGCTTCGAAAGTTGAAACGCCAGCTTTTACATTATAATCAAGAATTTGGAATCGAAATGGAGCAAATTCGAGGTGATTCGAGTCAATACAGGGATCGACATAGTTGAATGTGAATATGAATAGGCGCGATGTTCTTTTTACATTAAAGGATAAATTTGAGGCGTTGTGCGATAAAGGACCTTGAGGTGAAAAAAAAATTGACGTAAAAGGGTATGGCCGGGTTAGGGATGCATTTGGCCCTTGCTCCGATTTTCACTCTAACCCCTTAAGTGGTTTCCCTTTTTGACTCAACCCCCTCCCTTTCGGAGATAAGATAATTTTATTGGCCGATTTTCAAGAATTTTTAATTCCAACGGTAGTGAACGAAATTTTCTGTTCTTTGGCTCGAAGTTACATCTAGTGGAGTGCAGGGCATAGGAGTCGACTCCGGAGTCGAGCCGGAGTCGGAGTCAATATGGAGTCAGTTTGACTCCGACTCCTACGTCCTGATCCCAATATTAAGGGCAAGGTATAGGGGTCGGAGTCAAACTAAGTCAAGAGTCAAGGTCTGAAATTGACTCCGGAGTCAAGAGTCAACTTTCTATCTTGACTTCGGAGTCAAGCTGGAGTCAGGAGTCAACTTTTTTGCTGACTCCTATGCCTTGCAAATACGTATTTGTGATAATTTTTTCAAAAATTTTGGTGCACTTCTTCATGTTTTTTCGGCTATTTGAAGTTTTCAATTAATTGTAAAAAACTCCATGTAATCGAAGAGCAACCACCCTGGAAAAATTACTAAAAACCGTGTTTTTTCATGTGATAGAATTTCGCTGTGCATTCGGTTTTGGCTGATTCTTTGAACTAAGGGCCAAAAAATGCAGCGGATTTTAGATTTAAAATCCGTTTTGGCGGCGGATTTTGGATTTGAAATCTGTTTTAGCAACGGATTTTGGATTTTAAATCCGTTTTGATAGCGGATTTTGGATTTGAAATCAATTTTTTCAAAATCCAAAATTTTTTGTTTTTTGTGCTGGGATTGGGACCTAAAGTATTCTGGTTCTGGTTGATCGGCTGTTTTTTTTTTTGTAAAATGATAATTTACCCTCAACGGTCTAAATTTAATGATAACTTCAGAGATCTTGGATTTTCAAAGGGTTATGAAATTTTTTTTAAGTTGTAATGTTGTTTCTAATTTTAAAATACATAGAAACGTTTTGAAGTTCAGATTTTTTTTCATTTTTTCCCCATCGGGTTTTGGATTTTGGATTTCAGATTTTAAATCCGCTTTGTGAAAGGATTTTGGATTTTGAATCCGCTGTCTAAAAAGATTTCGATTTTTGGAATTGAAATCCATTTTAGTTGAGGATTTTGGATTTGCAATCATTGTCGATCATTTTCGCAGGAGGGTGAAAAGCAGGGTTGGGCAGTATCTGGGACAAAGAATTTTATAGAAATGGTGGCAATTTTTCCGTGGTCAATTTTTTCTCAATAGGTACCTGCCTTCATTTGATGTCTTCCACGAATAATTAAATGCATCCCTACGAGTATAATATGGTGTTAAACGAACTCATAAAATAGCTTGAAAATTGCAAAATGAGACCAGGTTAGAAATCACGACGTCTAGTCAATTCGATTATAATCAGATCGGTGGAATTCTCGTTCGGTGCGCCGTATGTGTACCTATATCCATTGTACCTACGTAGACGTACGTGTAAGCCCATGTATCTATTGTCAAATCACAAAATCTCTAGCAAGAAAGACAGAGAAGCAACGATAGGACACGGTCGTTTACTCGTTATTCCATCTTCACGGTCTGGTGCCTCTTACACCTCAACAAACCCTGCTATTTTTACCGGATGAGAGTCGAATGTGAAAGAAATCTGGAATAGTGGTGTTTTCAAAAATAGAACATTTTCCTATCAGATACCTTCGCATTTGGCCGCCAATAAAGCGAATCGAAAATGTCGAGGAAGAGGAAATGACGACGTTTAATAGTACAGATTGTCGAAGGAAATGCATCGCAGGCGGCCAGCACCGTCGTGGCGCCCTCGAACAAGGCGAATCGAAAACAAAAAAGTTTAATGCAACGTATCTGTAATGAAAATATTTATAAATTGTGTAATGCGTTTACACGAAAGATATGCTCGCCCCGGGGCCCCGTGTTGCGATGATCGATTGACTATAGACGAAGAATACTACAAATGCGCGTGTACTCTCGATCCGAGCGTACAGATTGCGCAGAATATGCATTTGGTGTACCTACTATTAAAATGCCTGGCGCTGTTGATAAATTTCCCTTATTTTGCCATTAAACAGAAGCACTTACATGTACCATGTACCTGTAAATTCGTCTCTCCTGTAGTGGCTCTCGTATTACACGAGACCGGTTTTTATACCAGGACAGGCGAGCTGGCGAACTTTCAAAAATGCCTTTTATAAACACGAATTTCCAAGGCAATAAATGCACCGCACCGGAGCGGTGTGGCTTTCGTAAGTGAACGGCTGTTAAAAATGATTGCCTTTTCACTTATGTAGATACTCAGATGTGCCTGTATGGGTTCCAATGATTGTGTGTATAGCTCTGCATCATCATGATAATAATGATTAAGATGTGGTATCTGTAGATTCGATCTAGAAGCATTGATGACTTTATAAACGAGTCCGTCGTATGCAGGTGGGCTTCTTCGTTCGATATTGAATCGATCTGTGTGATGTGTCGAGTATATCATCTGATTGGGTATTTTGAGCCAGTGTACCATAATTTTTTTCTTGCTTTTGGTGTACAGATTTGAAACGCTTACCACGTAATTAAAAAATTTCTCAGATACTAAATCACCAAAAAGCAAAACTAATGCATTTTTGGAATCCTGTCGTCGAGATGAATCGAATGGTTAACATAAAACATTAAATTAGGGTGGGCACTTTCTGAAAAGGTTGGAAAACTTGAAATGTTCGTTGGAATTTTAAAGAAATCCATAAGAAGGATTTTCACATTTTATTTAAAATTTTTTGTTCTCGCTCAGCTCAAATCTACGTAATTTTTTTATTCTTTGATATTATGTGCTTTTTTTAAAAGAAAATTTGGTAAGTATCAGTTAATCAGTATGAATGAATAAAAAAATGATATTTGAATACATTTCTTCGTTCATTAAATACATATGTATTTAATTTTTTCAAAAAAAAAACACGCTCCCGTGTAACTTAGGTATCATAAACGCAACGAAATTAAAGAGGGATTCAGGAGGCTCGAGCAACCCTCCCTCAATGTGAAGAAGTAAATTTTCCTTTTCAAATGGTATTATTCGTTAAATCGGAATCAGTCTGTGATAAAATTCTGCCTCTGAGAATCATTGAAATGATTTTCAGTCTAGCAAAAAATTGAATTAAAAAAATTCTGAACAAATAATAGAAAATTCAACTTCGGAGGAAGGCCTTCGCCTACTATGCTCCTTTGGCTGGGTACACTATAGGCCTTGTAAGCTAATCATCATGGTTGCTTTTTTTTCTTTAAAAACCTAAAAAATCAGGATTTTATAAATTTGAAAAATATAGAAAATTTTAAAATTTTCACTTGAGATCCGTGAAATGTTTTTAAGTGGATATGTTTCAAGGCTGAATGTAAAATGGATGGATGTAGGATAGCATAAGTAGGTACACAAAAAACTCGAGAAAAAACCAATGCTATTTTTTTTGTATGTGTCGGATAAATACCTATAGTAGATTTCTGGTTTGGCTGCAAAATTTGATATTTACTTTTTATTAAAATGGCGAATATTCAAAAACATACCCCCTCCTCCCGGGCAAAAGTTGTTGGCTGATGAGACTTGAAGAATATTGGTATTAAAATTTTCAAAAATTTGCAAAATTCAATATTTTCAAAAAAAATTTTAAAATTTGAAAAATTTTGAAATCAATTTAAATTGGTTTTAGAGCTTATCTAGTGACTATTCAAAGCAAAAAGCAGCATTTTTTTGAAAAAAAAATCATGCTTTACTTACTTACACCTTTTTTAAATTTCTGCTATTTCTTCACATGAAGAAAAATCAAAAAAAAATTATAAAGCGTTGATTTTTTCAAAAAAAAAAGTTTTTTTCGGTCTATGTAGCCCCTAAATAAGCTCTAAAATTAATTTCAATCAATTTTTAATTTTTCAAAAATTTTTAAAATTTTGAATTTTTACTAATTTTGCCAATGCGCGATCGGAAGATATGAATTGATTTTGAATTTTTTTTTATTCTTCAAGTTTCATCAGCCAACAACTTTTGAGGAGAGGTATTTTTTTGAAAATCAAAAATATTGTTTTTTCGGCCCACCCTACTAACCACCACTACGTAAATAGGTAAAACTAACACGCCACCTCGAATTTCTAAAATTCGCATAAGTAAATAAATACATCTCAATACAACATCAATACAATTAAAAACGAATTTTCAAGTATCTAAAATTCCAATAAAATCTAACCATAAATCTGCAAACTAACATTTCATATTATGTACATTCCACATTGACAAATACTTCAATATTTCATATAAAATTCATTACATCATAAAAGATCATTTCAGAAATACCAAGATTCAAACATAATTAACCATTTTTAAAATTCATTCAAAATATTCCAAAACAACATTTTAAGGGACGGGACCCACTTTGTATCCACCATAGGGAGTGCAAGGGGGTGGTTTTTCGAGGCTCCAGTCCCCTCTGTATAGATATGAGGCACTGCTATCTCGGCTGACGATTATATTTCGAAATATTTGAAGCCATTTATTCGATATTAAGTTCAATTTCTCATATCTAATGAATAATATGGCAATTTAATCCCTTTTCCTCGTCACTGGAGGGTAGATGGTGTTAGACGGCAAGTAATTTCAAAAAATTACATTTTTAATACAGATTTCATATTTCTGATGTACTTTTTGTTGAAATATGAACTGAAAGTAACCTTATTTCAAAGTGATAGCTTGTACGAATCCCTTTTGCATCCACTTGCGTTCCTAGAGAGGGGTGATGTCGGGGGGGGGGGAGTTGAAATACAAGTATAGCGTGTTATGTGTCTAATTCTTCATTTTTGAAGTCGTAGAACGTAAATTTGATGATATTTTTACGTGTGGAAGCAAATGGTGGTCAAAGGGGAGAGGGGAGTTACGTGTTCCAGTAAGTACAAAAAATGACTTCGAAATTGTGTTCGATGACTTCAGAAGGGTAGGATTTCTCATTTTCACATTGAAATGAAAAAATTGTGCTTTCGACATGCGCCACTACCCCTCCCCCCCTTTGAACCGCGTCTGGAAATACCCACAGTTGAACTAAGGCAGAAATCAATGAAAAAAATTACGAATCAAATCAGTGAATTTTCAATTTTTAATCAGTTGGTAATTTTTTTTTCGATCAGCAAATGTAAATTTTTACTAAAAATTTTAATTGCTTGCTGAAAAAAAATCACTGATTCAAAAATGAAAATTCACCAAATAAATCAGTATAGTTTTTACTAATCGGCAAGAAAATTTCGCTGGTTCTTTTGTAACGTACCCAATTCTGGCTATTTCTTCAGTGAATTTCATATTATTTGGATTCGGAGAGTAGGAGATCTGAATTCGATTGCAAATTGATTTTATGTAGGCATTCACTTCCTGACTTTTACTACATATGAAAAAACTCGAAAAATTACCAAAAAAAAAAAAATGGCTTACCTTGGAATATGATTTTTCTATTCGCATTCATGTGGTTGCGTGAAGTGATTGGAGTGAAAGACTGTTTTGAAAAAGGGAGCGATAATTTCATAAAATGAAATTTTTTAGCTTCGACTGAAGGAAAATAAAATGATTCATTCTTGAATCAATGAAAAATCAGCGATAAAAAATCAGAACAGCACCACAAAAAAAAATCAGTAAAATTCTTGAATTTTCGTTTATTTTTCAAAAAATTTTACCAATTTTTCACCAAATTTCATATTTTTCCACTGTCGTTCCTTTACTTTCCCAACTATGCCATGATGTTCCTTAAAATACTCGATTCGTCCCATCGATGTGCCTCCGTTTCGGCATCGTCGACTGTTGTTCGGCGAGTCGTAAAGTATACCAACTTTGTCGTATTAATCCCTAAAACTAAGCCTGGCAATAAACGAAGATTGTAGAAAAGAAATCCCCGGTATGGTACGTAAAAATGTTAAGCTCTGGGAAAAGAAAAAAGATTTCAACTGTACAGCTTGTGTACATTTATATAGAGTGGACTGTGTACATATCTGCAGATTTACCAAAGTGACGTATACCCTGAGCCCTGGCACTTGTATCAGATATTCGTCGCAATACGCGTGTAATATATCTCTTACGTACGTATTAAAAGATATCTCGACGACTACGAATCAAGTACGAGTTTCCCAATGAATTTGAAGACTTACAAAGAAGATTCGTATTAAGTATAAGTTTGTACGCGTGAACTCAGCATCTAAGATAAAGTGAGAAGATACAGAAGCCAGGGCATACATAAGACGAACAACCGACGCTTTCTTCGAACGTGGGTGAAGAAACTCACCGAAGAAGGGAGACAGCAGGGGAAAGGGTGGTTTTTTACATGGCTAGCCTTAAAAACACATAGTATAGGGCAGTCTTGAAAGAGCTAAGGACAAAATTACGGTTAATTTAAGAAAAGGACGGTAATAATTCAACGGCGGAGTGTCGCGGTCCAAGCATAAGAAAAAGATTCGGTCGAGGGGGCGAGAGGGGGAAGGCAGATTACCGTAGATGGAGCTCTTTAGCCGCACGATTGTTAAAACGCCCTTATTCGTGGCCAGTGGTCGGCCTTCTTCCCAAAGAAATACCACGTTTTACCAAATTAACTCGGAGCAACTTCATGGCCCTTCGTTTGGCCAACGTGTACTTTAAAATATACCGTGACCTGGGCTGCTCGCCTCTCCGCGATTATGGCTTTTAACAATGGGGCTATTTTAAAATTGATTAAAGTTTGGAGAAAAGTTTCCTCGTCGGTTATTTACTTCTCGAAGCCGCAGAGTAATCGATGAGTAGATTTTTATCTCGTATGGTAGACAGATATGTCATATTGGTCTCAGGATGGGAATAGAAGGGGGGAAATACTCGGGTTATTTTTCTTCAAATCGTAATACCGCATTAACCAGATTAAAATATTAGAAAAAATGGTCATCGAATGAGATTACGGTGGTCGTTTAGGATACGTTAGGCCTCGGTCGAGCAAGTACCCAGAAATATTGAAGATGAAAATCATGTCTGCTTCGTTGATGCGTTAAAAATCTCCTCTCGTTTAAATATATATGTGTAGAGAATAGAAGTACGAACATCGGCGGAGATAAATTTCTGGTTTTAAACGGTTCTTGTGTTCTTGGCTTGTTAGTTCTTTATTACAATCTATTTCTTGGAATATTAGTACTTGTCATTTTTAATCATAACAATTACGATGCTCCGGAGTATCGTTCTCTATTTTTCTGAGCTCTATGCACATTCAACCAAATTCATCACTTTTTTCCGGTTTATCTATATTCGTGTAGATATAGGGTGTTTGGAAAGTTATCTACGGATTTATATTCGGTACCTAGGGAGATGATATGCGAATACGCGTCGATTTGTTCACAATGCCTGGGCTTAGAACGAAGATAGCCTCGTGTATTATTGTTTGATAAGTAATTTGGTAGCTGCTTTCTGTGTACAGTATAAATATAACAAATTACACACGCGAGATGGCAGGGTCAAGCCACCCAACGAGCCAATGAATAAATTTTCTTGAAAATAAATCGTATCGCCTTTGAAAACTGTCATTATAAATATTTTCCAGTTTAAATAATTTCCAAGCCTCCTGTGTGGTATAAATACCTACCCAGATATAGGTAAAAAAAAACGAGCGGAGGAGCAGTGTCTCTGGGATCGGTGCGGCGTCTCTGTCCCCTCGTGCTCGACTGTTCCTCGTTAGACCTTTTGTTTTAATTTACTGCAGAGCGGCGCAGCCCGAACGACTGTTCGAAAATTCTATTATAAGCGATTACGATCATAATTGGGTCTGCTGTATAGTACGATACCAACGAGTCGAGCTTTTCTCGTATGGTCGGGGCGTTCTTATTCGTTATGTAATGAAGATGTGAAACGACGCCGGGTTCCGTGGAATTAGGTATTTTCGAGAATGGTGAGATTTATATGATGGGTGAAGCTGAGACGTAAGAAGGGTTTATTACTTGGGATGATTGGATGAGTGGAGATGGTGTGGGAACGGTGGTGAAAAATTGCGGGGTGATTTTTTGTATTCGGGGAGATATTGTTGTACTTATTACCTGAATCAGTTTTTTATGGGTGATGAGGAAGGTCAGAGAAGTGTCCAACACGAATTTGAACGAGATTAGGGGCCATATTCATAAATGATAAGTCTATGGATAACACAGGTGGATAAAAAAATTATTTGCTCTATTTTTGGGTTCCCATGTCGAAATTTTGATTCTAGAAATCAAATTATTTTGATCATTTTCCACATGAAGTAATGATTTTTCAACTTCATTTTTTTATTACAAGATTTTTGTCCTCGCTTCTCTGGAGCAAAAACGATGGCTCAGATTCAGATAAGAAAGATGAAAATTTAAATAAAAATGAAAATGATCTTGCAGATAATGTTAAAATTAGAATACTTACAATAATTTACCATAATTACTGAAATATTTACGGTAATTTTCCGTAATCATTACAATATTTACGATAATTTACCGTAATTACGGAAACATTTACGGTTATTTACCGTAATTACTGAAACATTCACTGTGATTACTGAAATATTTACGGTAATTTACCGTAATTACTGAAACATTTACTGTAATTACTGAAATATTTACGGTAATTTACCGTAATTACTGAAATATTTACGGTAATTTATCGTAATTACTGAAATATTTACAGTGATTTACCGTAATTACTGAACCAGTTACGGTAATTTACCGTAATGGTTGAAGTATTTACTATGATTTACCGATATTTACTATAATTACCAACCAAAATTGTAGCCCGTAAAATTTCCTATCGTCGATGTGTTGTTAGATTTTTGATTCGAGCTTCGCGTTTCGAGTTATTTACTAAAAACTGGTTTTTGCCTATGATGGTGGAAGGGGAAGAAGGGGAAGCAACTTTAACTCGACTTTTCTCCACTTTGGAGGTAGCTTTTTCGAAACATTTTGCGTCATAAACCACCTACTTTTTGAGCTCTTTCTAATGGTGTATTCAGTGTATTCACCTTTCAAATTCATGCAGTACTTTCGGCGTGATGCTGTTCCGTAAAAACAGCCCTCTTCTTTATAATAATATAGAAGATTTTACGACGAATCCAATGCCGCAAACCGCAGACCTAGTCTCTTTTAGAAAAAAAGTTACAGCTCATTCTTTTCAAAATTCTGAGAAAAATCGCATTTTTTGTTTTTTTTTTCGCAAAAAAATGAAATTCACGAGAAAAGTAAGGGTTTTAAGGTCGATGAGAGTTGTAGAAAATTTCATGACGAATCCAATGCTGCAAACCGCAGGCCTCCATTTCTTTTAGAAAACAAGTTACAGCTCATTCTTTCCAAAATTCTGTGAAAAAAATCGCATTTCATTTTTTCGCGATAAAGGCACAAAAATGCGATTTTTTGCAGAATTTTGGAAAGAATGAACTGTAGCTTTTTTTGAAAGAGATGGAGGTCTGTGGGTTGCGGCATTCGATTCGCCGTAAAATTTTCTATAAGATTGATCCAAAAAAAAATTTCAACTTTTTTCCCCAATGTTCTGGCTTATTGCCTTTGAAAAATCAGTTTTTTGCCCCCCACCCATTTCTCCAAAGCAAACTTTGGTCAAAAAAATGTTTTTCCCTGGTCAAAAAAAAATTGTTCCTTTCATTAGTAAGTACATAAAAGCAACCTAAACTTGGCAATTGGAACCCTGACACAAAAATCATGTCAGCCCAATTTTGAAGCTACATATTTTTCCAGGAATAGTGAAGTCTTGGATACAATTTTTTATTTGAATCAAATAATTAGATACTGTGCTTGTTTTGAAAAAAAAGATCTAGGCCTGGAGAGCCTGGATATAGAAACAGGGGTCCGAACTTTCGATTTTTTTTTTGAGAAATTTTTAGTTCACCTTTCACCATTCCCCTCCTTCAATTGATTCTTGCATTCTTATTGTTTGCATTGAAAAAACTCGGGACGTTATTTTGAAAATTTTCAAAACTAAATTTGAACTGAAAGAGGCGAATTCAGAACAGTCTAATTTTTGGTGATTCGGTATTTAGACCAAGGATTATCATTGAAATTATTCTTCAATTAAATCATAGAGGATGGTGTTTATGAGGTTCCTCAATGATACTTGGTTACAACCAGTAACAGAAAGGACAAACCTGTTTTCAAGAAGAAAAAATCACTCGGTTAAAATAAGTCTTGCTTACTCACAGACGTTTTCTCTTTCACCTTTTTTAAAAGGACTTGAGGTAAAGGTAGCTTATTTTTTTTTCTTCGTTTCTTTTTTGGTTTCCTTCAATCGAGGTACTTTTTATGCATTAAGATTTTTTTCTTCTGTTGTTGAAAAATAAAAAGAAATCAACTTTTCAGCAAGATTTACTCACCTATCTGTTTGGAAGAAAACTATTTGGCGCATCAAATTTGTACTCTCTCTCTTAGTTGAAATCAGTCAAAAAATGAAAATTGACTGGTCGAAATGGACGAAATTTTCTGATTCAATTGGATGGTGAATTTTTGATTTTTGAACTAGTAATTTTTTTCTTCAACCTGCTGGAGTGAGTCGCGGATAAAAATTTCAATTAATTGATTCTACTGATTTAAATCAGTAAATTAACATGTTTGCTGATTTCTACAATGACTCAATTTGGTCTATTTCATCAGTCAATTTTGACGGATTCAACATTTTTTTGGACCCTCAAAACTGAGTGGTTTTACAAAAAGGGTTACAGCTTCCCCCTCCTGCGTTGCGACCCAATTAATATTTTAAAAAATCTGATCGAAAGGAAATGTACATACTACATAAGAATTAGCACTACTTTGCTATGATACTGAGACATTTTTGGTGATTTAGTCAAGAGATATGACTAAGACTCAAAACTGAATATCCAATTGGTACCTCCTTTCTTAGGCCTACAATTTAAAATGACTTACATCTTCATTTAATATTACATTATGTTTCAGTGATTTTCTGCTTTGTTCAGTTTTAGTTAGGACTCTGAAAGATGAGAGTCTATAGCCGCTTGTTGAATTGAATAGAGAGGAGGACCATTTTGTTGAAAAATTTCCAAGAGAGGTAACATTCTTGGAAACTATGGAAGAAATAAAAAAAAATTGATACGATTCGTAAAAAAATTTTAAATGCGAAGTTCAATTCTGCCCCAAATGGCAGTGCCGTTCCACCCCGAATTTACTTCATTTCCTCCTTAAAAAAAGAAAATCGATCATTTCCCCATCTTTTCTCCTTCTAACACACGAGGAAAAAAAAACTCTTTTGAAAATTCGTCATACCATAAAACACTAAGGAACAAAAACACTACCTGCGTAGATACGTTTCGCCTAAAAACACGTCAACTTTCGAGACTCGTACGTCTACAAAGCTCGGTGAAAAGCTAAGAGATGCGTGTAAAAAGCTGCCTTTAATTTTATATACATCAAACCGCATCTTGAGCACACGGCACATCTTCGTTGAAATGTGCTTTGAAATTATTTACTTTCGCCGCCGCATCAAACAATCAGTTTGATAAATTTCAACAAACTCTGGTATACGTATACTCGATTGTTGAAAGTATCAAGAAAGGATGATAAAAGATAACATTACGAAAAAGGGATTTTTTTACGCGTCCTGAAAGACATCGATGATAAAAAGAACGTTTAGAATTTTTGTCTTTTATTTTTTTTCTTCACGTGTGGTACGGATGGGGTTGATGGCGGGGTAAAACAAATAGAAACATACGATCTTATCGTTTTACAACAAATTTACTAGGTGGATGAACACAAACGCAACGAGCAGTTTTAAAATGTTGCTTTTAGTGAACGAGTCGTCACATTTTGCTTCTTTAAGTTAAAAGCTCGATGTGTTTTCATTAATCGAAAACTCGCGTTAGGGAAGGCGAATGCGAACGAATTTTACAGCGGTGAGCATGTGGTACTTGGGAGTCGTTTGAAATTTGAACACTCGAGTGTCCCCTTTATTTCTTCCCAGATGTGTGTTTTTAAAAAGATGAAACGGGTCTGGATTAGTGGCGTAGCTCGAGTGGAATGGAAGAAATAAGAAATTGGTTGTTAATTGTGTCTCGAGGAAGATTCGACCGTATTATGGTGGAATTAAATGGGTGTCGAGTTTTCAAGATGTGGAGCTTGGATGGAGTCGATTTGGCTGAGAAAGGTTTGAATTGATGAAAGAGTACTTACCTTGCAGTTTGGCGGAATCGTGAGGATATTTCTGTTAGTATTAAGAAGTTGCTTACCTTTTTTGGGATTTTTCAGCATATAGTTGGAAAAATTAATCATTTTTACCCTAAAGTTGGGAAACTTTACCATTTATATTCATATTTCCTCAACTTGAGAGAATTTTGAATATGTAAGTCCAGTTAGCTCAACATGGGAAAACTCACCATCTATAGATTCTAATATTATCTTACAAAGTTGAAAATTTTTTGTATTCCTCAAAATTGGGATAATCAACGAGATGTATTTAATATTTTTACATGATTTTTTTATAAGTTATTTCTTTAATGAGAGAAAAAAAGAAAAAAATGAAATGACCATTTTCTATAAGTGAAAAATTACGCAAGTCGACAAAAAAAAGTTAGATCTGTGTTTCAGTTCTAATGCTTAAATTCTAACTCTAGGTATATCAAAATACACTAATATACTCATTCATGGCTTTCAAAGTTTGCTTTGAGGGAAGGGGAGATTGAATAATGGGAGTTTTTGAGAACAATAAACACAGACTTGGGGAAAAAATGATAATTTTTTTGGTCCAGTCTTCCAAAAATTTTACGGTGAATTCGAATCAAGCAAATCGCAGACCTTATTTTCAATTAGAAAAAAATAGCTATCCTGAATTCTGCGGAAAAATCTCACTTTTTTGTGCCAAAGTTGAATATTTAATGGAGATGATTTGAGAAAAAGATACAAATTTTTGTTTTTTTCCTCCCAATTTCCTCTACTAATTTTCAACTTCTCTCCAGAAAAATATAACCACTTCTACCAGGTAGGAAATTTCATTTTTTACTGTCATGGTCATTTATTTTGTGGACGCTTAGTTTGTTCTGAAATATCACTTTTTGATAGGCGAAGCACAAAAAGGTAAGATTTTTTCACAGAATTAAGGAAAGTTTCAGCGGTAACTATTATTCGAATTCACCGTAAAATCTTTGTAAGACTGGACCTAAAAAAAATTAATTTTCTCAAGTCTGTCGAAAACCCTCATTTTTCATTCTTCAAGACTGGCCCAAAAAATTCTTGAGCTTGTGTTTATTGTTCTCGATACACCTCATTTTTCGACCCTTCCCCCACCCTCAAAAACAAACTCTGGTCAAAAAAAAGTTTTCCTTTCATTTGTTACATAAGAGCAACCAAAATTTGGCAATCTGAACCCAAACACAAAAATCGTGCCGACTTGTGTTATCATCTGTATGTGACCCTGTCATAAAGAAGGGACCTAGTGTAAAAAAAATCGATGTCTCATTTTTCACGCTTTTGATCCAATTGACACCAAATCTGGGCCAAACACATAAAAATAAAGACATCGATTTTTTTTTTTACACGAGGTCCCTTCTTTATGGCAGGGTCACATTATTTTCCCAAGTTAGGGAAATCAAACAGTTTTACAATTTTTTTCTTTTATACAAAAAAAGCAATAAATTTTTTCAAACCTCGTTGAGCTTGGCTTCAATGTTCTTCTCCTTTTATAGTTTTACAATCTACGAAGGTGATTTTTTTCGAAATTATTTCACCAAATTTCATCATGTTTTCTCATATTTCTTCTTTAAATAATAGTTACTAATTGGAAATGACCAATTTTTTATTCAAGTTCATTAATCAAAAACATTGTTTTAAGGTGAGTACCTTGAATTTGAGGTTTACCCAAATTTTTGTGTTCGCTTCGGTCGGGACAAGTTTCCCTCCCTCATATTCATTATGAAATTATAAAATTTTATTCATAAAATTGGAATTTTTCGTCCTCACTTCGTTCTGAGCAAATGGACAATTGAGTAAGCGTTTTCAATTAATTACAATAAAATTACAGTGCAAGTAGGTTTGAAAAAAATGGAAAATTTGAAAAAAAATTTAATAAGAGGATGGGGAGCTCAATTTTCTTAAAATTTGATTTTCTCTGCAAATTCGTGTCAATCACATTTCCTCGCCCTTCTCTTCAACTTCAGTCTGTTTCGTCTCTAAACAGATTGAAATTCAAAATTTTCAATTGTGAATTTTGTTGAATTGAAGTTCCGGATGGGTAATAGAAAAAAAAGGGGGGGACTTCGTGAGTTGGTAAGAAAAAAAGTCTTAATAATTGAGGTATCATAAAGGTGGAAAAACTGAAAACCTGAGTTGAAATTTTCACAGATTACTCCCCCTCCCCCCTGGTAAAATGTCCTCGGAGTCGGAACGTCCCTAAACACGATAAGGAATAAAAGTGAAATTTTTAAATTTGCTTACTTTTGAAGCTCGAAAGGTATTACGTAAAAATGAATCAGAACCTGTTTTGTCGACATATTCGTCTCGTTGATGCAAAATAGATAGAAACAAGAACGAAACCAAAATCCGACAGACGACAAATAATAACTAGAATCTGGAACACAGAAGTAAAAAGGGACATAAAAAAGGGTACATTTTGTTTGAAGATTCGAACAGATTATAAATGTCCAAACATCTCAGCCTTATTTTGAATGTGTCAAGTTTTACAAATAACGAAGATGGAGAAAAAATGATTACACGTCGCCGTCGATTCGAAGGATGGCACGATGTCGGGTATTAAGGATTGTTAGTGATTCTCTAGGGACAACGCTAGCCCTAGCTTAGGCAAAAAAACTCAGACTTGAAAAATGGTTGAAAATTAGAGTCATTTAGAAGAATTGATTGTACGTATTCGGTGTTTTAAATTTAATCGCAGTACGTTCGGTGATGTCGTATTACAAGCCATAGAGGTACTCACGTGTCAGTTGTCTTTTCGGTAAACATTTCACGCCGTTAATTAAGTACAAGCCGAACGACAACTTTCACACCATTTTTATTGGCCTGGTCTCCTCCCTAATGTGATCCTTTTTTCCCTAAATGTATTATCGAGTGTGTTTTAAACACTCGGACGTGTAGACTAAAAATAACGTTTACGTGGATTCCGACGAACGACCAATTTTATGTGATTATTCATTAGATTTACTGGGTCGTTAATCAAACGATGCTAGGCGAGGATTTTTTTTATAGGGTTAAATGTGGTGTGGGTTTGGGAGGTGATGACTGAAAATATGCGTGGATTATTTTTGGAAGTGATGAAAAAGATGATATTGAAAATTTTATTTTTCGCAATTAATATTTAGAAGATTGCTTTCGATGTGAGAATTGGTTTTTTGAAAATTTTCAATGGAATTTGAATAATTCACTTACGTATAATCTTTCCTGTTTTACCTATTTATACGATTTTTTATCTGAATTACCTTGAAACTTAAGTTTTTTCTTTATTTTTAAAATTTCTTCAGCTGTAATGAAGGTCTTTTCTTCAAGAATTTTTTTTCAACTGTTCAGACTTCCATTTCCAATTTTTTTTCTCAATTTATTTTCAACCCGCGGAATTTTTTCCAGCTCTCGAGATTTTTTTAAAAATTTTCTCCGATCTAGAGGTTTTCCAATCCTGATATTTTTTCTCGAGATTTTTTCTAATTTTTAAAATTTTTCCTTCTATTTTTACCTCCAGTAAAAGTTTTTCTCAACTCTAAAATTCAAAAATGTTTCTCAACACTTTTCTTAAATTTTTTTTCATTTTTTTTCCAGATTTTAACTCCAGTTGTCAATCAGAATTTTTTTCCCAAGTTTTTAGAATAAAACTTTTGAGAACATTCGAGCTGAATAAAGCGTAAAAACTTAAGATGAAAAAAATTTTTTTAAATGGTTTAGTTCTTTGAAAATGTCAAGATCGAAGAAAAGAATTTTAGAAATTGGCAGTTGAAAAATTTTTAGTATCTACCTTATTATTAATAATAAAATATCTTGAGAGTTGAAAAGTATCTCAAGAAATTGCACTAGAGTTGAGAAATTTTTCAAAATAATATGGACTCGAAAAAAATCGAGTTGCGTGGTAATAAAGGACTCGCGTGAGTCAAACAGAAAAAATTGAAGTTTACTTACACTGACGTTGAAGAATACAAAATTATTGATATATGGAGGATTATTCGTTTTTTTGCTTAGAATTCGGAATTTGTGACGAAAAAGAAATTCCCATACTGATCTGGATCTTTATCTTTTTGAAAGATGTTTTTATTGTATAATTTACAAATCAACAAAAATCATCGAAAATCACGGAAAACAATTAGGATTTTAGCTCCGTGGATAATAAATCACTGAATAAAATACTTAGGTACACTAAAAACTAAAGGTGAAAACTTAATGAACATTCACAGAAAAGACAGTAAAATATCTGAAATTTTTTGAAAAATCAGTCAACTTATGTATTTGAAAAATTAGAAAAAATTGTCTGAAAAATAAAGAATTTTGCTGACTTTTCTTATGCTGCAATTTCTGACGAAATGAGAAAGTATTCAGTGCACTTCTTGCTTTTCAAACATAATTTTCAAAAATGTCTATCTTCGCGTTGCTTGAGCAGTATTTTAGTCGATCTATTTTTTAAATAAACATAATCAGTGAAAAGTCACTGAAAAAGGTCGGAATGGCAGCGCAGCACACTGAAAAAAAAATAAATAAAATTTATCCAAAAAAATAATAACGTGTCCCAATTCTCAAAATAGGTAAAATTTATCATTTTTTTGAATAAAATTTATTCATTTTTTTTGGACAAATTTTATCATTTTTTCTGATAATAAATATTACTTTTTAGAACAAATTTCACCTATTTTGTGAATTGAAACACGTTAAGTAGGTATTATTTTTTTGAATACATTTTATTGTTTTTTTGAATACGTTTTATTATTTTTTGATTTAAATTTATTATTTTGGTAAAATTTATTAATTTTTTTGATAAAATTTATCATTTTTGGGGTAAAATGTATTCATTTTCGTAATTTCTGTTTTTTCCGTGCACAGGGAAAATCAGTAATTTTTTAATTTTCTGTACATTTTCGCTGATTTTCACTGATTTTAGTGAATTTTCATTGATTTTTCAGCATTCTTTTTTTACAATCTTCTTTCAGTAAATTTTTTACTGATTTATTATTGTGTTGCAATTCTGACTGTCTTACAGCGATTTTCGATAATTTTCGCTAATTTATAAAAATGAGAGAGGTACTCTCTAAATCTGAATCAGTCAAATTTTTGAAATACCAACTCCGCTTTTTTGAATCAGTAAAATAATTTTCATTGGAAATTAGTAATTTTTCATTGATATTTTAGTCAAAAATCTTTGATTTCTCTGTCATTTCTCAAGTTGTCAGGAAAATCAGTGATTTTAACTGAAAAATATAGAAACCTTGATTTTCAGTTGAATATTTCACTGATCCGAAAACATACAATCACTCATTTAGAATGTTGAAGGACATCCTGGGAGGGTTGGATTGGAAATCGGAGAGGGGCAAAATTCACCCCTTATCTGACCGCAGACCCTCTTAAATCAATTAATTGTATCCGCATCGAACCCATGAGTTTTTTTGAATTTTTTTATGAGTAATTTTTACAAAAAAATTGACTGGACTTACGATTTAATGAACTTTGTGATTAGATTCTTGAATTTTTTTGCTCATTTTATTTATTTACCTATTTAAAGAAATCAACTCATTTCTGTCTCATCTCAAAGATGTCTTATTGCTGTAACTACATAGCAAAAGCAGCTTCATTGAGTTTCTCTTCATAAATAAGTACATTGAATACGTACATATATTTTTGAAAATCCATACGACAACTGCAGACATTGACGTTGTAATTTAACGACCAATCAAGCCTTAATTTATTACCAGACTGATTTCAGCTCCACACCGAACGTATATAAATTTTAATTCCTTTTCCAAAAAGCATCTACATTTCATCAGCCATCATAGGCTTATTATTTTTTAAATACGGTTTTCGGTAATAGTCGCCTCGGTGACATTTGCTCGTTTGTTTTTACGATCTGATGCAACGATCATTAGACCAGACACCCTTTATAATTCGTCTTGACAAATGGCTCAAGCCGGCAAACTGCTCTAGAAGAAACTCCGCATTCGAACGTTCACTCGCAGCTCGTGGTTTTTTTTAATCCTCCTCAAAGAACGTTACGTTTCTTCAAGGCACACCCTCTCTAAACCCTTCGATTCTAAACCAAGTTAATTAATCTTAGCAATATCGCCGTCTTTGGAGTAAAAAGACCCCAGAGCAAAGTCAGTTTTTACCCGTGGTAATTGAAAAACAAAACCCAACCGAAGACTAGAGCCATCGCAGCCTTCAACGACTAAATGGCATTTATTTTTGCTTTGTCTGCGTTTAACTCGCTGCGCTTTTTCTTATAGTACCGTACACATTACCGGCTTGATTACCATAAACAAGCGCTCGCACAAAGTAAAGACATCTACATTTAAATTAATTCTCTCTTTCTTCCATGACAAATAGGATAAACATAATACAGTGTAGGTCTTGGTTGCGCCCGGCATTGGCGTTTTCTTTTATACGGCCGTGCCTGCGGGTTCGTTGCTACCGCGCGATTCGATGCTTTTGATTGCTGGATGAAGACGAGGAAGCGGTTTTTCTTGCGTCTTTTCATCTCGAAAGACTCTACCGACCGGTGGGCCACCCGAGTCGTGTAAAACAATTAGCCTCGTGGTTCGGACCACGTGTAATTAGGCGTTTGTCGCGATTAAACCGGGTACCTAGGAAGCCTCAAAAGAGCCAGTAATTACGGTTTGTGAGATGCGTTTGTTGCGGGAGAACTGGGAGTAGAGGAGATGGTATACTTTGTAGGGAATATCTTGTGAAAATCTTTTACGAAAAGTCGTCTCGATGAAATATTTTAATCCTATAGAAGGGTATTAAGACTCGCGAGCAGTGACAAGTTATTTAACGACGGTCGTTAATTCGATTCGGCGTGTTGGGTTAACGTCAAAAGGAAAAATGAAAAAATATGTAAATTACCAAAGTACTTAGACGTCTCCCTTCTTTTTCTTGGGTATTTTTCACCGCCTGTAAAAAAGAATATTTTTTTATCGGAGTCGTAAACCACGCCACATTAACTCCGGCACGATGAAACTTTTAAAATCCCATTTAAATGAATAATTTAAACAAATAACGCGGAAAGCTGGCCGAGATGTACAATTATCGTCGAATTTGCCAGCATAGTTCATAATCTGAATGTGATTTAGGATCAGGTTTGGCTGGGATGTGAAATTATGAGTTTGGAATGGGTTTGGGGTTTGAGTGAGGATTAAATGGACAATGGTCCGGAGTGATGGGTGGAGATGTGTTTTTTTTATCATTAGATTTGTAGGTTTATAAAAACTAAAATAGTGTTTTACCAAATTGTCCATGGTTAACTCATTAGCCCTGAAAAATACAAAAATTTGATCTAATCAACAAAAAAACCTGAAATTTTTTACCTACCGAATTGACTGAAGACGGTTTCAAGACATTTCGGAGGTTACCAGAAAATTTTGAAATTTTCCAGCGCCGGAAAAAAGCCCATACCTTTAAGTAAATGGCCCATATTAACTGTAACGCCTACTTATTAATCGTAAATTATTCAAATCGGCAGTCGACGACCTGGAAAATTAAGACATTATAATATTGTGTCGAGAGTTGAACAGCTAGTTTAAATGGCTGAGTAATATCTGAATTTTAGGGTTGAAGGATGTTGATTATGTTGGATTGCTTGTCGAATTATTGATTCTATTATTAACAAATAAAGAATTTGATTAGAAGGGTTGACCGAAAAAACAATATTTTCCCCTCCCGCAAAAGTTGTCGGATGATGAGACTTGAAGAATAAAAAGAAATCAAAATCGATTCATATCTTCCGATCGCGCATTGGCGTTAAAGTTTTCAAAAAATTGGCAAAAATTCAAAATTTTAAAAATTTTGAAGAAATTAAAAATTGATTAAAATTAATTTTAGAGCTTATGTAGTGACCACCTAGACCGAACAACACATTTTTTTAGAAAAAATTAACGCTTTAAGTATATATTTTTTTTTTTTGATTTTTCTTCATGCGAAGAAGGTAGAACTTTAAAAAAGGTGTAAAGCATGAATTTTTTCAAAAAAATTCTGGTTTTTGGTTTGAATAGTCACTAGATAAGCTCTGAAAACAATTTAAATAAATTTCAAATTTTTTCAAAATTTTCTTACATTTTTGAAAATATTGAATTTTTGCCAATTTTTGAAAATTTCAATTTGATTTTGATTTTTTTTATTCTTTAAGTCTCATCAGCCTAACTTTTGCGGGGGAGGGGGGTGGTATGTTTTTGAAAATCGAAAAAATTGTTTTTTCGACTCACCCTATTGATTAGGCCAAGTCTTTGGTAATTCGTATTTTTATATTTTACACGAATAGAAAATGGTCATTTAGAAAAGAGAATCTCTTTGGAAAGACATTTACCTGGTGAAGAGGGAGTGGACGATTTTAGATGAGGTGGATAAATGTTATACAAAATACAAGTGTTTTTGGGTTAATGAGAGTTGAATATAATTATGGGGTTAGTAATTTTTTTTCACCAAGCAATTTAAAATTATACGGTGGGTGTACTTGGATATTTTGAACACAACGACCCCCTAATGTTAAAACGGTCCAAATGCCACTTTTTTCAAAATAGAGTTTTTTACAATTTCGAGTTCTCCGAATCAAACTGCGTCGATTAAAATTTTAAAAACGTAAATTAATTCAGAACTGAAAAAAATGAGATTGAAATTTACGAAGTCCATAAGCAGTTAAGCACATTGCAAATTTTGTTACGTTTTTTTGGCTTTTCTGTAAATAAATGAAAATGGCACTTGGGCGGTTTTAACATTAGGGGATCGACATTGTGCTCGACGAAATTATCATGAAGCCCCATAGTTCATTATAAAATTTTCACTCTCAACAGTTATTGTGAAAAAAAATTTCGCACCAAAAAATATTATTTGAGTTTCCCGTCCATCGAATCATCATTCTTACATTCTTAAATATTAAAAAAAAATATATTCATTATTCCTTCAAAGCTTGTTGGGCAATTATCTTTTTTTTTAATCAAAAATAGTGAAACTCATCGCCGGAACTTTGTAATTTCATAGGAAAAGATTCTTGAATATTACAAAATCATGAGACGTGAAAATTCAACGCCATCATCAAATAAAAAATCATTATCTTGTATTTTTTCAATATTATTATTAAAATGTCCATGTCCCACAATTTTTTTTTATGAAAATACAATCGATGTAGTATTAATTATCAATTGTTCCATCTCTGCGGGTCTATCTGAAGTGGGCAAAAAATTTCATTTCGAAGTTACAAATCTTGAATAATCTCAAAATTTAATTGCTTAGTAGTAGGTATCAATAATCGTTAAATATGTAGTTGAATAGGTAATTTCGCATTCCCCGATTCGCTATCTAGAAATACGAGTCGTTGATTGGGTAAAAATTGATGTAGGTAAACAAACTAAGAATGCGCTGATTGGCTATACATGTTGATGAGACAAAATGCATTTTCGATTACAATAGGGGTTTTCGCGGATAGCGCAACTCCAAAAAGAAATGATAAAAGTAGCATTAGACCAGGAGCCACCCGAGGAATTCCTGCACCCCCCCGCCGATCCTCTGGGACATTTTTTTTCTTAAAGGGGGTGTCCTAAGGAACATTTCTAGCGGTTGTCCTCAAAAAAAAAACTGGCCCTAGCACCAAAATGGCGGCCATTTCGATTGACCAACCCTCTCAAAATCAACATTTTCTCTCCTAACTCGAAAACGGTACGATATACGGCAAAATATATAAAATAAAAAATGTTCTACATAAAATTTGGAACATTTTGCTTTTTTAGTGAACGCGTGAAGTGGCCGCGTTTGCGAGATACGCGCGCGTGAAGTTGCGCGTGGTGCTCAAAAATAGAAGTAATGCATACATAATTTTCAGTCCGAGAGCCCATTAATAAAAATGGGCCGAAACAATTAAAAGCTGATATCCTCCTCCCCCCTATTTCAAAATCCATCGATCTGCCGATCCACAGCTGCGGCTTTTAAGCACAACGAAAGTTCAAAAGTTCATAATTTTCATCAACTTTCGGCCCAAAATTTTTATGGTCGAGATTGGTGTCAAATTACAGGATTTTTTACGCTGAATCCGAATATTTAGGTCTACCGGCCCAAAATTGCTGCCTACCCCCCCCCCCCCCCCAAGAATGGGTAAAACGGGGAAAAAATTGATAAATTCGCATATTTATGGTAAAACTTTTTATTCATTAAGTAAAGTCGCAAAATGAAGTTAAAAACTAGGTATAAATGGTTCCGAGCATCACTCAGGAATAAGGGTGAATTTTTAACTTGAAAATTTTACAAAAATTTCATATTCATGGGGTGAGGCTCGAACTTGTGGACATGTGATATATCAAAATATCCGAAACAATTGAAAGCTGGGACCTGTCCCTAAAGTTGGTGTATGATCCCTTTTCCCACCATTACGAAATCCATCGGTCTGCCGATCCACAGCTGCTGATTTTAAGTAGTGGCGTCGTCAAGGGAGGAGGGCCGAGGGAGCCTGCCCATCCCCCGGAAGAAAATGTTGACCTTGCTCGGGCATGAATAAATTTACACTTCTATGGTCCATCTCAGGCAAAAAAATGCAAAAGAAGGATCCTTTTTACTCCTCCTCTTTGAAATCTTTCTGGAATTTCAAGTCTTTTATACCCACTTGTACGTACACTTTCAAAATAATTTCCAACGCCATTGGATATGCGCATTTTAGCCACTGAAAAAAGTTACCCTCCCCTACCAATACTTCGGAAAACCCGCAAGAAAATTGTTCAACGCAAGGCCCTTTTTGTGCACCTCCCAATTTTCGATTCTGACGACGTCACTGCTTTAAAGCAAAGCGAAAGCTCAAAAGTTCACACTTCTCATAAATTTTTGGCCGAAAGTGATGGTCCAGATGGTGTCAAGTTGCAAAATTGTTTACGCTGAATCCGAATATGTAAGTCTGCCGGTCCATTGTATTGCCTAATCCACGGCAGACTAGGTAAAAGGGGAAAATTTTGAAAAATTCACATAACTTTGGTAAAACTTTCTATTCATAAAAATCGCAAAATAGGGTTAAAATCGAGTTATAAATGGTTCTGAGCATCACTCAGGAATAAGGGTGAATTTGTAGCACTCGAATATGACAACATGAAAACGACAAGTTCACATTGAAGAAAAAACTTCTAATGAATGTTCATATGTCCATTTGCATAAAAATATATATAGATAATTCGCGTAATTTCAGTTTCTATGAAGAAAATTTGTGATTCTATCAGTAATTCATAAAAACAGGTACCACCCCCTCACACCAATGAAAAAAATATACAAATGTAGTCATATGTATTCGAGTTTTGCAACCCAAAAAACATATATTTTGATATATCACATGTCCACAAGTTCGAGTTTGTTAATACACCCCTGAGCCTCACCCCATGAATATGAAATTTTTGTAAAATTTTCAAGTTAAAAATTCACCCTTATTCCTGAGTGATGCTCGGAACCATTTATAACTAGTTTTTAACTTCATTTTGCGACTTTACTTAATGAATAAAAAGTTTTACCATAAATATGCGAATTTATCAATTTTTTCCCCGTTTTACCCATTCTTGGGGGGGGGGGGGGGGTAGGCAGCACTTATGGGCCGGTAGACCTACATATTCGGATTCAGCGTAAAAAATCCTGTAATTTGACACCAATCTCGACCATCAATATTTTCGGCCGAAAGTTCATGAAAATTATGAACTTTTGAACTTTCGTTGTGCTTAAAAGCAGCAGCTGTGGATCGGCAGATCGATGGATTTTGAAATAGGGGGGGGGGGGAGAAGATATCAGCTTTTAATTGTTTCGGCCCATTTTTATTAATGGGCTCTCGGACTGAAAATTATGTATGCATTACTTCTATTTTTGAGCACCACGCGCAACTTCACGCGCGCGTATCTCGCAAACGCGGCCACTTCACGCGTTCACTAAAAAAGCAAAATGTTCCAAATTTTATGTAGAACATTTTTTATTTTATATATTTTGCCGTATATCGTACCGTTTTCGAGTTAGGAGAGAAAATGTTGATTTTGAGAGGGTTGGTCAATCGAAATGGCCGCCATTTTGGTGCTAGGGCCAGTTTTTTTTTTGAGGACAACCGCTAGAAATGTTCCTTAGGACACCCCCTTTAAGAAAAAAAATGTCCCAGAGGATCGGCGGGGGGGTGCAGGAATTCCTCGGGTGGCTCCTGGTCTACATTGAAAGCATTTAAAATCATCTTATAATTTCTATTCAATTTATTTTCTCTGTATATTTAGACATATCCATGATCTTAGGTTTTTACCAAAAAGAAAAAACTATATAAATTACTGTTTTGCTGATCTTTCGGTCAAAAAAAATCACTAATTTCTCAATGAATTCCCAATTTTTTTTAGAAAAATTCAGTAATTTTGACTGACAGATCAGTAAAAGAGTCATTGATTTTTTGTTAAATTAATTTCACTGATTATTCATTCAAGTAAATAAAAAAAAAATTTACCAATTTGAAAGATGAAAATATTGATCATTTAATGTAATAAAAAACATAGTAAAACAACGTATTTTTCCGTTTCTCTTTGCAGAAATCTGTTTATATTCTGCGTCTAAAAATACCCTGATCATGCCAACTCCATTGGAATAATAGGTTGCTCAATTTTTTCATTATAATTCCGCGCTTTCCCTTATTTTTCTCTTGAATTCTCAGCCTCTCAGCCCTTTCCTTGAATAATTTTTTGGTGTGCTTAACTGCTTATGCTTAATTTCTTTTTCTGGAATTAAAATGAACTAATTTGGTGAAACGGGGATTTCTATCACTTCCTGTATTCTAGGATACGCTGCAGTTGCACATTTCCTTCCATATTCGATGTATTTAGCTGCGAGTTCGTATACCTTGTCAATAGCACCTACTAACGTGAGTTATTTTTTGGTATAAATGGATCATGAAAGTACCTTTAAAATAATGGTTAAAAAGTTCTAAATTTTCTACGTCTAGAAAAGTATTGAATTTTGTGATCGAAAATCCTCTCTCGAATATTATCCACCTCAAGTCCGACATCTTTTCCTCTCAGTCATCTCTGAACCACACCTATCCTACACTTTGCGTTACTTGCCAACCTCATCCAAATGAGAAGCACTGTTCTCCTTCGCCGAGCTCATCAATCGAGTAAATCAAATTAGGGTGTCGGTGTATACTTAGGGTTGCGTTAACATTCGACTACCGGGATGCGGGGGCGAGACGCAATAATGACGCGAGACAGGAGCCTGGTCGGAGGGCCGGGGAAGCGTAAAAGATTGGCGAAAGTCTTTATTCCTCCCATTAGCAGCTTATAGAGCGCAATTTAAAATCATGGTTCGAGGCGATGTTTGGGCGAAACGCTCTACGGGGTTTGTTTTATTTGCATGTAATATCTATTTATCACCGGGGTTCGCCAGTTTTCAACATATTCCTCATTGTGGAAAATCTCTCAAAACCTCGATGCAACGATACGTCGAATATAGATATGCTTAGTTCGCTCGGTGTATAAATTTTCAAGTCGAGATTTTTCGAATATGAATTTGGTGTCCTAGTTCGGTGACAGATATCGGTCACGTATCGTTCGGACATGATTTACGTTCGGCTACCGAACCTTCGAGAAGGAAAATAGCGGAGTATCGGGTTAGGAGTAAAAAATAGCAAGAGCAGCGAAAATCATGCTGGAAACGGTAGTTTTAGCCGTAGTGAACCTTAACGCGGCAAAAAGAGTTTTTTTAAACAAATTTTTTTAATAAATCAGACCAAAGTTTTCGCGCAGTTATTATTTATTGCGAAAAGGAGAGAAAAAACATTGAATTTGGGTGTAGGATGATGTCTGATGGTGGGGTAGTGTTCGGAGAGGTTTTGGACGGATTTCTTTGTGTGGGCTGGTGATAACGAAAAGAAAGACTATTGTAGCTTACTTGGAGAACGGAGATACTATTCAAGTACATATATATTCAGATGTGCAATGTATAGCATTGTTTGAGATTTGCGTTACTTCCGTTGAATCCAATCGAATTTTTTAAAATTTATTGGGGTAAATACTCGTTGAAAACCAAGTTTTTCGTAAATATTGTCCGACCGTTATATCTTGGCAGGTTTGTATTTGTGTAAAAACAGTAATATTCACTCTGTTTCAGTGATTCTAAAAATGAGTTATTTGTTTATTTTTAATTTATTTCCAATTTTTAAAGAAATCAACCAATTGAAATTACCTGAACCGAGACATAGCCAAATATTTCTCTTAAAATTGTTAAAATTTGAGAAACCCTACATGAAAATTTCCGGAGTTCTGCTACTTTTACACAAATACAAACCTGCCAAGATATAACGGTCGAACAATATCTCCTCAAATAAACAATAAAATTGAAAAATCATTCAATAATTTTAATTATTCTACTGCCTATCAATTTCTCATTAGTAAAGTTCAATTGTTTTGATTTAGGATGCTTTTTTCTCTGATCTAAAATTCAATATTTTGAAAATGTTGCATCTTTCGCCTGATTTTTCAAGAAATTGTAAATTATCAACTTGAGCGAGAGAACTAATATAATTATGCAGGTGCGGTTTCAGCCTCCAATTGAAATGGATTACAATTTTTTTAAAATAAATTATATCGTAAAATATCTACTACCAAATATTCAGTTGTCGAAATATGTATATACCTATACTTCTCGATTTTTTTACTGAATTTTTGAAAGGTTTTTCATAAAAATCAGTGAATATTTTCAACGAATTTTTGATGTGTTTGAAAGAAGAACTTTTTAAACAAACTATAAAATTGAGGGATCTCTCAATTCTAATTTGCTCATTTCCAGATATATTATTATTGAGCCTTCGGTGCAATATCGATTCTTTTCTGCGTTTTTTTCACGTCAGTGAATAGTTATCTACTGATGACGAGTGATTAAATCGAGCTTCGGTTAGTAATATATATTTTTTTTAATGCTTTTCAATACCGAACAAATTTTTCATACGTTTGGAAAATTTTTTCATCTTCAACGCCGATGATCGGTATGTTTGGAATGCGATTTTTTTCGAAACATCTCGGAATAGTTTAATACCCAATATGTTTCGGCAAAGTAAAAAATTTCTTAGCCCTTTTGATATTGAATGTCGTAAAATTTAAATTATTCCAATCTGAACTCGATTTCAAGATGAAGTATTGATTTCAGACTACCTACATAATTTTTTTATTCATCTAAGAATTGAAAATTGAGTTGAAGATTTCACACTATTTTATGCTCACCTTTTAATGTAACCATTTTGAAGTTGAATATGGAATGAAATTTGTAAATTTGTCTTACCAGAAATTTTTTTCGACATAAAAGATTTCAAATTGATACATTTTTCGAATCAGTAAAAATTCTCAAAGAATTTGACTGTGGAGATCTCATCTTGAAAAATAATCAACTGACAAACTCATAAAATGTTTCTACTTACTGTTAATGTTTTCAAATTTTTAAACGGTGGCCTTTATCTTTTGTACTGGTGAAAATTGAGCATTTATCTCGAAAATTCAACCACAAGCTCTTGAAATTTCAAACATTGGTTTTGAATCTCCCTTCAATTCTTTACAGAATTGTGCCAACAGATTCATGTTGGACATAATCTATTTTGAGGTATGATTCTTCAAAATTGATCCGTTTATGGTTTTAAAAAATCCCAATTGCATGAAAATTGTGAGGACCACCTCCTCCTCTCAGCCCTATTGAGGGGTTGGGATGAAAATGACTGGGTTATTCCTTCATTAGGCCATGGTGGGGGAAACGCAAAAAAAATATAAATATAATTGAAATCTAAGGTCAGAGCCCGGTTGAATTGATGTCAACCGAGCCAAAAAAGTTGGTGATTTTTGAAAAACCATCTGAATATTTGATTTAATAATTTATTGCAACATGATTTACACAATCATAAAAAATGCTTAATTGAATATACAATTCGATGCAGAATCCAGAAAAACCATCACGTGATCGAATTTTCTCTTCGAAATACAAAAATAATGACTTCTGAAATAATTGAAAAAAGAGTAGAAAAATCCAAAAATTCTGAAGAAATATTTTTCAAAGTAATGAAAAAAGCGCGAATGATTCGGCCAAATGCCGCTAGAGTGTGTCAAGGTCACATAGAACTACAATAAATTCTCATCGGTCCTTCAAATTTGAATAAAAAAGAGAACAACACGTTCAAAATAACTTGGAATGCGTTTTTCTCAAAACACATTTGTTTAGCAGTGCCCCCTTTTCGTATGCGGCGTCACATACTCTAAATATACTTGACCAGGCCAAGGATGTTACTCATGCCCTCGCCTCCATTCAAAAATTTCATATTTCATCATCAGTCATACCACTTAAAATTATATATGTGACCTTCCAGGAAAAAACCGACCTTCTGTCCGAAAAAAAAATGAAAAAAAAAAGTGTCCCAATCAATCCAAAACAAATGATAATCATGGTTTTGGATTGATTGGGACACTTTTTTTTTTCATTTTTTTTTTCGGACAGAAGGTCGGTTTTTTCCTGGAAGGTCACATATGTTCGAAGATTTTTCCTGCCGTAGTTTCGAATTACAAAAAACGCGAAAATATTCAAATCCGGATTCGAATCAAATTTTAGGTGGATTCGTTCTAACCTTGTTTTGAGCTACTTGCAGGTTTTTTATTTTTTCTAAAAATTAATAATTCAATTGAGAATTCCTAAAAATCTAATTCTTACTCCTTGATGTAGCCATTTTTTTGGCTGAATTTGAAATGAAATTTGAAAATTTTTCTTACCAAAAAAAATGATTTGAAAAAAATAATGATTAAGAAAAGAAATTAACAACTTTTTTCTTCGTTATTTTTTTGGTTAGGTATTAGGTGAGGATAATTATCGCTTTAGGAGATTTCAAATAAATTTAAAAATTTTTAACATTTTTCTCTTTCCTTGAAATGTTTACGAAAACTGTGAGTATCAAGTATCAACCCTCCTCTACATCCCTCTGAAAGATTGGGATCAAAACAGCAGCCACTCCTTTCTTAAACCATCGAGGGGAACTCGAAAAATTTTTAAGCAAAATCATAAAATTAAAGGTCAAAATTTTGATTAGTTATGTCAAATGAGCCCAAAAACTTGATGATTTGATTTTTAAAAAATAAAAACGTTTAAACAACTTTGTTAAATAATTCATTGCGACTGTACTTTGCACTCATGGAAACAAATTAATTATTGAACATAATCAGGCTGGGGGAAAAATGAGGAATAAAAATGTAATTAAGAAATGCTTGAAATTGACGAAAAAAATAACTTATTAATGCTAAATAAGGTTACATTACAGCTCTCGTTTCCAGTTTGGGAACTTGAAAAATTATTACATTCTTAGGTAAATTAACTAATCAACGATAATGTTCTCGGAACAGTTTGATTCTAAATTGTTCAATTCAGTAGATCTCTCCACGGTTTTTCTATCAAGATTTCCATGAAACTTAGATCTTCCATCGGTGGCAGATTGAAACGTACCTTTTTTAAAAGTGAACCATACTCCAATAGCCAGTCCATCCAGAAGAAATCTCAACTGTATCACAATCGTAAATACCAAATCTTTAACTCTGAAGGTTTCAGTATTACAGCCATAAGATGCATAGTTCAGTTTTGGTTGAAAAATGATTTGGATCACTTCTAAAAAAGAAGGGACTGCGCCGATGAGAACTAGAAGACGTATATGAAGGGAAAACTTTTTGTAGAAATCTTTTTTGTTGATACTGGCTTTTCTTATGTACGAATATGCAGCACAAATGGGAATTATCCGCGTTATACGAATGGCTGTCTTTGTTGCATTATGTAAATGTGTAACGCATGGTAACTTTCCAATTAAATATGGTATGAACTGTAGACCTAAAGGTACACCTGCTGTTATGATGCAGTAGATGGCGAATTTTCCACTTTGAGGACCTAGAGATGGATTTAGATACAATGCTGCTTCGCGGAAGCACAAACATAAATCAATGGCCATAATAATGTTCAGAAATGCAGGCATTATCAGTAAGTAACTTGCGATGAGTAAATAGGATTCGTCTGATAAAATTTCAAAATGTTCAACTAAAAGAGCATCTGCAGGAATCCACAGATAAATCATGAGCATTAAAAAACAATACAAAGTAAGATTTCTAGTGGCCAATTTTTGCGGTGTTTCACTTCTGAAGAACTTGTACACATGGGCGGTTACACAAAAAGTTGAAAGTACATGTAAAATTAAGATCACAAAATTCAGGCAGTGGCGCACAGTGTCTGGAGTTTTGTTTATGTAGTTCGTTTTGTTACTGGTTTTTATCAACTCAGTCTCGATGAGGAAAGTCATGAAACGTCTTTTGTTTTCTGAATAAGGCCACATATTTGCCTTTGAATGCTTGATATACACCTACACAATAATGAATAAGGTTTAGAACAATTTTTCAGGTGCTGAGGTGCAGTGGCGTCGGAAAGGATTCTACATGAATTCTGTTGAGACTTCCTATAAAAAATCTGCAGTGATTCTGCTAGAATTCTGCAGCTTCAATCTTCAATGTCTTACGCAATATGTGTGAATTCTGCAGAATTGTAGCTAACCTCATTTTTGCGGAATCGTGAGACTTTTTACTGAAATTCGACAAAACTTCTGCATTTTTTTATTGGCCGAGGTACTTGATCGACGGTCAGGGCAGAAAGCATAAAGTATACCCATTAAAATTACATAAAATGAGGAATTTTCAAAAAATTAGAACACAGGAAAAAGGTCTGTCTATTCTCACACGGAATGAACAATATGACCGAACTATGCGCGGTCTCGTTTTTTTTTTTTTTTTTTCATCTTCACTGCTAAATTCATAAATTGATCATTTCATGATTTCAGCTGCACTGAAAAAAAAATATAATAAAATTTATCAAAAAAAATAATAACGCGTCCCAATTCTCAAAATAGGTAAAATTTATCATTTTTTTGAATAAAATTTATTTTTTTTGATAAAATTTATTCATTTTCTGACAAATTTTATTATTTTTTCTGATAATAAATATTATTTTTTAAAACAAATTTCACCTATTTTGTGAATTGAAACACGTTATTATTTTTTTTGAATACATTTTATTATTTTTTGATTAAAATTTATCATTTTGGTAAAATTTATTAATTTTTTTGATAAAATATATCTTTTTTTTTGATAAAATTTATTATTTCTGGGGTAAAATGTATCTTCTGTTTTTTCCGTGTGGTGTTATAGTATTAACTGTACCTCTCGATTTTTTCTCACATAACATTTCTTAGAATTGTTTTTTAACACGATTTTTTCAAATTTTTTTATTCTAAAATTTTCATAGCTGGAAAATAATTTTTATGGAAAACATTTGAGCTGAGCTAAAAAAAAAATGGAATTTTGAGAAAAAAAATTCAAAAGGTGAAAAATTGGACTTTGAGAAATAATTTTGAGAGCAAAAAATTTGAGAAAAGATTTAATTTTGAGAACATTTCTATAGTTAAGAAATGAGAAATACGTATTTTTAGAAAAAATATCCAGAGTTGAAAAATTTTTATACGCATCGGAAGGAAAAAATTTCAGAGTTGGTAAAAATTTATTCTAGATAAAAAATTTTAGGTGTTGAAGAATTTTCAGAATTGAAAAATATCTGGAGAAAAGGAAATTAAGAATTGAAACTATTTTCAGAATCGGGGAAAAAATTGTGTTGAAAAATTGTTGATTTGGTTTGAAATTTTCAAATATCTTACGATTACGAAGTTACGACGCCGCGAGACAGGACTTAGTTGCGATTCGAGCGAATGATTTACATTTTGTTGTTCATTTCGTGTGAGAATAGACAGACCCACAGAGGAATACTTTTTTGGAGTATAAAAAATCCAATTTTTTTAAGTTTTGTTCGAACTTCACTCGAGCATGAACTAAGTACAGTTATTTGAATTATTTGAGGCGACGACAGAGCAAAAGAAGAGGACCCCTTTTCTCTAGAAATTGTCTGGTATTCGAAGACTTGTCTTCATACCAATTTTTGTACTCTTCCTTAAAAAATTCCGACGTCACTGCTTAGGAGAATATGTATTTAAATAAGTAAATTAAGTAAACTCACCTATAAAACTGGAATTTGTACTTTGATACAGTTTTCCTTGCATCCATTAATTGAAACGAAGTTAGGTAAGTATCGTTTTTTTCCGCTTGTAACACATTTTTAATGGTTTGTAATAAGGTTTTTAAATTTACAAAAAAAAAAAAAAAAAAAAAAACGAAGAAGAAGAACTTCATAGCATGTTTTAGTATTCAAGATATCGCGGTAGTGTAAATGATGCATTAAATTTGTTGTTTTTAATATCGACGACGTCGATTAGGTGATGAAAATGCAATTTTCGGAAATGATTACAATATCATGAATTTCCTGGGTGTAATGTCCTGTTTATCATTTAGATTTATAATGTCTATCAATAAAATATAGGTGAAATAATCTACATATCTTTTTTTTTAAATGTTGATAGCGAAGTTTCAGAGTATTTGCGGTGACTAATTTTTTTATGAAATTTCAGAAATGCTTGCAAAAATGAATTTCAGTGACATTTTGATATTTTTTCATCGAAATTTACCTATTCGATGGTGATGACGTAGATATGAATTTCCTGGGGTTTGGATTCTCAAAAAAAAAAAAAAAACCATCAACTCAATTACTAGAAATTAAATTTTTAGGTTAATCGACGTTTAAAGCGGTTCATTTGCATCGCACATTTTATTACTACATACATAGAAATTTAAAAAAGTACAACAGACACCTCATTTTAGCGGGGGAGGGGCTCTGTGGAAAGTCGCCGTCTCTCCCTCCCGAACTGTTCGAGTGTAGTGAAAAATTCGAAAAATAGCTCCAATCAACGTTAGATAGAGTTTTAAAGAACAAACATTTTACTTTTTTTCTGGGTGGTTTTATGAGGGCGAGCGATTGCAAAAAGAAAAATAAGGGTTGTTTGAAAATTTTTCTTCAAATTGATAAATTTTGCATGTGTAAGCTTTAAATTTAATGAACCGATAATTGAACAAGTGCGATTTGAACATTCAGTAGACGTTGAACTTTGAGCACGATTTTTATGATAGTTTAGTGCCTGAAACCAAATTAGGCTCTAAAAAAGGAGGGATCAAAATTTGAAAGTCTACCAAAATTTTATCGCAAAACTCTCTCTTTATTGATAATCACCTTCTAAATATTTTCCCTTCCTTCTAATTTAAACAAGCAGTGTTGCCATTATTACAAATTTAAACTTGCTTCATAACTTTCAAAATCGATTTTGGTAACATTGAGAAAAATTATCGTACCGAAAATCAATTTTATTTACAATTTTTTTTTTTTCATTTTCAACGGAATGCCGATTTGTCAAGAATCAGTCTACAGTTGAAGAGGCAAATAGTGCTCTAGAAATCAAAATTGGCGTGGGTCACGGGCACAATTAGGTGTTGATGCTGCCCCCCCCATGAGCGATTTTTTATCAAATTCGATCATTTTCGGCTCAAGAATACGTCTGTAGGCATCATGTGGGACGCTGTACTCAGAAAAATCAAACTTAATGTATACCTACTTGGGTTCATTCCGCGTCGAATGAGTCAAAGTTTGAGAAAAACAGTTGGCACAATAGGCCATGGTGAAATTTCAAAGTTAAAAAAAAAACACGTCATTTTCCTATCTCCCGTTTCATTGAAAAATACATAAATTATCAAAAAAATCTGAAATTTGGGTTGCGACTTATCAAAATTGAAAATTGATCAAAATTTTAAGAAATTACGAATGAAAATTAAATTTGAGTAAATTTAACCCAATTTGAGACTCGAATTGGGTCCGTTTTTGAGAATTTTCCAAGAATTGGCCCATAAGCTATGGGAAAGGGGTAGAATTTCGCCGGAAGTGAGGTAAAATTTCACCAAAAATTCATAAATCTTCTCAAAATTATTTTGAGCCATTTTTGAAAATTCGAGCCTCAATATGTGTTAATTTTTGAAAATTTTTAAAAAATTGACATGGAAGTAGGATAAAATTTTACTAAAAAATTCCATCCCAAATTCTTTAAGCAATTTTTGAGAATTTTGAGCCTCAATGAGTAATTTTTTGAGAAATTTGAAAAAATTGATGTGGCCTACGAAAATGGGATAATATTTTACCCGAAACTCAAAAATTCCATTCAAAACTTTCTGGGTCTTGAATTGAGTAAATTTTTGGTTACTTTTAAAAAAATTATAATTATGTGACTTATGAAAGTGGGGTGAAATTTCGCCAGCAATTTTTAAAATGTCCTCTCAAACTTATTTAAAAGTTGTTTAAGTAAACAAATTTTAAATAATTTTTTTTCCAAATCTCATTGATTTAGAAAACAAAAAAAATGAAAATAAACTAAAATGACTTATTCCAGTGTACCTAGGTATCTGAGATGTTGTCAATTTTTTTGGTAGAGGAAATTCGCCCATCATCGAGGGTTCATTGCTGGATCATTTCATTCTTTAAAAACAGAAGGATATAAAAACAGAAGAATGCAAAACGTAATAATATTATTGATATTGAAACTAATTTCTCCAAAGGGGGAAAAAAGTAGAAAAAAGAACGAAGCTGGAAAAAACTTTCGCAAAGTTGAAATTATGACCTTGCCAAGATAATCCGGCCAGATTGAGGAATGTACTTTTCCCCTGTTTTCTCAAAACAGCATTAATAATTAAAAAAAATTATAATGAAAAATAAAACTTTCTTATACAAGTGTCGCCGGTTAAAAAGATGGATTTTACTGTACCCCAGCTTGCCTCCCTCGCCCACCACACGTATAAAAAGCCTACAACAGTTTTACTCAGTCGACTAGTAATTGTTTGTCTTTTATTTAAAACTTTTCGACGTCTTTTTTTGGGAGAGTAAAACCTGCACAGTGAGTATAAGATTTATGACTTCGGAGGATTTTCTTTCTTTATGGTATCGATTGTGTGTTATTTTAAACGAAAATGATGTTCGACGTTTCGGTTGCATGAAGTGAATCCGGCGCGAAAGTATAATGGAGCCGCGGACGAGAATAAAACTCGAGTGTATTGGCATCTCGTGTAAATGTATTTTTCTTCGATATACGGATGTATACTCTTAAAAACTCCTGTTGCGAAAGATTTCGTGTGTCAAAATAAGTGTGAAACGAATGTTTAAAATAAGTTTGTGTATAAAGGGTCACGAGGGAATGTGTTTTTGAAAATATAACCGTTCGAAATCTCGTATCCTTTAATTCTCGGCTCGTACCGAAATCAATTCGGTATTTATTTTTATCTCGCGAGTATGGTGGAAGGAAATCTCGTTTCATTGTTGACTATAAAGTTGGAACAATTAAAAGCACATAAATCACATTAAAAGACCATAATATGTGCGGGCCCGCAGCTTGTAATGTAATAAAAAAGAGGGAAAAAAGAGAAAATTATTTAATAAGATCTCATCATTCGGTGGTGTTTGGTTAAGTATTATTATATTATCTGGGCATCTTGAGTATACGTTTTTTTTTTTTTTCGTTGTTACAGGGCCTCCGGGACCTCCGGGAAAAAGGGGTAAAAAAGGCAAAAAAGGCGACCCAGGCGAACCCGGTCAACCGGTAAGTATTACGTCGTATTTGACACAACTTAACTGAAAATATTTCAACGGCGACTCGTTTAGAATTCTATATCCGTAAGAAGTGGGTAAAATACCTACCGAAGCTGTATCACGATGCGGATATTTTTCCGACAAAGAGATCCATATTGCTTGGTACAGGTTGCAATGACGGAGGAGGAAAAAAAAATGGAAAAGTACAACTTTTGTTTGTATGTGTAAGATGCACCGTGGTTCGGTGGCTGGCGTTACGTACGGTGAATTTTAAATCAGCCTTAAGCCGAAATAAATACCTCGTTTGGCCATTATCAAAAATGATCGGCCAAATTCGAAATAAATCTTTATTCGAATTTATCTTGGGCTCGGGCCAACGCAATCGCCGAAACGTTCGTATATTGACCGTACCATTATTAGAAATTACGACGTTTTGCAATCTCGCTAACTCTTTCTAGCGTTGGCTCGTCTCGTCCTAGTGTGCTCCTTTTTTTTTCTTTTTGTATACGTACTTTTTTCTTGTTCGGGTTGCTACCGGGGTATGAGAAAGTACGGATGTGAGGTTTCGAGTCGTTTTTGGATCGTAGTTTGATGAGCTTGTGGTTTATTGGGGTGGGAGAGGGGTGATTTTTATGATTTGATGTGGTGCTTGTGCTTTTTGATGGATGTGTTTTTTTAATTGATGGGTTGATTTTTTTTTTAGTTAATTGAGGATGAATTTCGTGAAACTGTATTGTTATTGGATTAATTTATCTATTGAATCACGCTGGTCTGGGGGAGGAAACGAATCTGCGAAGCTTCCAAGAGGTGGATTTTTATGTTTTTTTGATGATGAATTTGTAATCATTCAGTTAAGAGAAAGAAGTCTTGTAAAGTAGACAAAAATTGGCGAGAAAAATTATAGATTGCTTACTCAGCAGGGTTAAAATATTAATTGATTTAAATTGTTCTTTTTTTAATTTTCTAAGATGGGAAGAATGATTTTTATGATTTGATGATACTGCTTGTGCCTTTTAATGATGGACATATTTTTGTGGTTGAAAGGTTTTGCTTTTTTTTTTTAGTTAATCATGAGAAGGAACTTCGTAAAAATGGATTATAATTAGATTAGATTAATTACCAACTGAATTGCGATGATCTAAGGGAGAGATGAATCTGCAGAGCTTTTGAGAGATGAATGTTTATGCTTTCTCGATGGTAAATGTCTTGGAAAGTAGATATAAATTGATGAAAACAATTATAGATTACTTACTCAGCAGGGATAAATAAATTGAAATTTCTAGTCAAATTATACTTCAGAATTTAGGTACCAAAAAAAAAATGAGTTCTGTAAGGTAATTACGCAAGTGATTCGGAATTGGTGGAAATCAAAGGTATTCCCGAATTTGTGACCCTAAGACCTAAAACTCTTTAATCTTCTTTGAAGAACGATAAAGTGAAACCAGGAAGGTGTAGAATCTTTAATTACACTTATTCGAGGAGCAACAAACGTAATTTTCTGAATGTTGTTACCCAAAAATGTTGGAGAACAATATATATATTTTTTTAAATACTTACTTGAATCATTATTTTTTGCCTAAAATATGATTTTGAAAATCTGGTTACATTAATGATTAAAATTTCTTTCAAGTACTTACTCATTAATTTGAAAAAAAAAAAAAGAGTAGATGAATAAATTTGCTTACTTTACTTGAACCAAGGAAAATTTTGTAAGTATGGCATTATTATTTTTATTATTTGTGGATGAATTCATCAAATGATTACGCTCTCATTTTGAATCGATGAAAAGGTCTCTGAAAAAATTCAGAATTACAGCACAGGGAAAGTAAGCGAAATTCTGTGGTGAGAAATATCAAGTTGGTTTTTTTAAAATTCAAAGTTGGAGAAAATTCTGAAATTGATAAAAAAAAAAGATGAAAAATTATCGCGTTGAAAGAAAATTTTGAAAATGCAAAGAAATCAAAGTAGGAAAAATTTTGAAAAGAAGAACCCGATGAAAAACTTTTAGATCAAATCGTATCAAATCACATCTGATTTAGATCAAATTTCATCAAAACAGATAAAATTTGGTCTCAAAAATGTCCCAATCAAGTTATATCTAATTACATCTGATTTTTTTTTATTTGATCAAATTAGATGTCATTTGATCACATCATATCAAACTGGATCTGAACCTTCAAAATTTTTTCAGTCTAATAATTTGATAAAAATTAGATTGGGACATTTTTGAGATATAATTAGATCTGAAATTTTTTCATTAGGAAATTAAAAAAATTTTACCTATGCTTAGTTGGAAAAGAGTTTAAAATTGAAAACAATTTTTGTGTTGTAAATGTTTCCAACTTTGTTTTTTTTTTTAATTCTTTTTAATCTTCATGTATTTTCAAAATTTTTCAGTGTTGATTTTTTCAAAGTTTAATTTGATGTTTTTCAAAATGGAAGAAATTTTGGAAAATATGAAATTGAAAGTAATTAAAAATAAACAATAAAAATTGAAAAATTTTAAAGAAAATTTTTTATTTAAAAAAATTACAGTTGGAAAAATTTTAAAGTTTGATGGCACTGCTCTGAAAAAAAATTAGAATGAATGAAATAGTAATTTCTTTATACTAGCTGCCTTGCTAAATAAGTTTTGTGTAAATTCGAGGTTTTCCACCTACCAGGTATTCATATTTTTGTCCTAGAAGTCAATACTTACATATAAGTTAATTGTAGGACTACAAAGCAAAATCTAGGATATTTTTTGGAGGTAGGGGGGAAGATTTTCAAAAAAAACTTACCTACTAATGATTGATTCACTGAGACAAGTAAAATATTTGTCAGTGTGCTGAGTATTTTCGAGTACATAAGCAATAAGTATAATCTTGTTTTACAATTTCTACCTAACTTTCAAATTGAAGAACATGGCGCTAATCCTTTTCTCTTATTTTATCTCCGAATGAAAATTTCCAAAAATTTACTTACTTACTGAAATCTAAGCAAACCAAATTTTTCAACTTCATAACATCAATCAAAAATTATAAAAGATATGTAGGTATGTTGAGAAAAATGAGCTGTACAAAAAAGTACAGAAAGCTTATCTATGAATATTAATTTATGGCAAAATACATAGAATAAAAGTCAATTTTATATTTTTTGATAATTTTCAACTTTGAAGCTTCCATAAAATATAAAAAGTTACATACTGAAAAATAATAAAAAATATAACTTATAAACAGTTGAACACGATTGAACATAGAAACAACGTAATTGAAATTTTAAAAATACAAAAAAAAATTAATAGATTTTGTAAATTATTCAATATGAAAATGAATGAAGAAATTCTTACGTAAAATAACATTTTGATGGGTTCTTTCCTTCATTTAGTTTGTAAAAAAAAGAAAATTGTTTTATAGTTCATTTAGAATAATTATACGATGTATAAAGAAATTATTTGGCTCCTTTGAAGAATTAAATAAGCAACTAATTTCACCGCGATTCTTTTTATATAATGATTATACCATAAAGTAAGAATATACGTAGTGTAACTTCGGTTGCGGCTAAACATGATTAAAAGGGAAGAGAACAGTCTTAGCAAAATGGCACATCCACCAAGATGATAAAGAGATGAAAAGTCGAGAAAAAAATTAATTCAAGGTGGCCCTCTTTTCTTTCTTTGAGCAGAATGAGGGTAACAAGTCTTCAAAAATACGTTTCCAACTACATACTTCAAATGACTCTTTGTATAGTTAAGTTGTGAAGAATTTTTTAGGATGAAGATTTTTAGTAGTCTGAAAAAACGTTTAAAGAAGTAAAATCCCGTTCCTCTTGTGATCTTTGATGGAAAAAGTAAATTCGATTTGATAATCAATCATTATTTTTATTGCTATCAAAATGATTCTACGTAGGTTGATTAACTGATCTAGTGTAAAAATATTTCGATCATGATGAATTTGGGAAGTAACAAATGAACAAATTAAATTCCTACGTGTGATTGTGGTCCTTGGGTATCAAAAAACTGCAAAGGAATTTGAAGTTTGTTGCATGGTTGGAGTGATTTTGATATTTTAGGAACCAAATTGAAAATTTTTTGTATTACATTATGTCAGAAAATTGATTTTTATGAAGGAAGCAGCTTATTAAAAAAATGACGAGTAGAATTGAAATTTTGTCGATTATGAACATTTTTTGCTTCAATTGATTAGTTTTTCTCTAGGATGCAAAATTTTCATTCACTGTAAAATGTTGAAAATTATGAGTTTTGAACCATCTGTTGACATGACCGAAACTAAACGTGCTTTAAAGAAAATCCAATTATCTCGAGGACAAAAAAATTATTTTCTTCAATTTTGGATTCTGGCATTTTTTTGGTGGCATAGCCGTGTGGTCGAATCGGTTCTTCATTTGAGGCAGATATTCATAGATTACAATTTCATAATTTTTTTCTCCCGATTGTGAAGTCGTGAAGTTGTTTAGGAGGAAAATAATCTCGAACCTTTTTTTTTGGAATATGTCTCTGACCGTCTGACGTGAAAAGTTTCTTGATAAGCAGAGAAATCTGATGCTTTTGGATTGTGAGAATTTTTTCAAAATAAATGTATCACCAAAACGTTTGCTTGTAATGATGAGGCTCGTTCTACAGCAGAATATAAAATCAATTTTACAGAGAATTCAGTGTTTGAAAAACAAACACCTTCTGTAAAAATTGATATTTTTGGGACGATGAATAAAATTTTACAAATGCTTTCATTTTTTTCATCGCTGCTTTGTTTGTTTCAATTCAATTCAATTCTTTATTTTTTGTAATTTTATGAATTCGAAAAAAAGAGTTGGGACATCAAAGGTTGAAATTAATTTTTGATGTTGGATAAAATTGGGGGAAAAATTCTGGAGTTGAGAAATGTGGGAACAAAATACTGCATTGGAACTGAAATAGTTTCAAGGTTGAAATTAAAAAAGAAATGAGCGATTTCTGAGTTGAATAAAATTTGGAGACGAAAATTCAAAGTTGAAAACATTTATGGTCAGAAAAAATGAAAATTGAAAAAAACTATGATTGAAGAAATGAAAAATTGAAATAAAATCAAGTTAGAAACAGGAATGCTAACCGAAATCCAAAAAATATCGGTTTCGGTTACAATTTCGGTTTAATTATTTTTTTCATTTCGGTTTCGATTAAGGTTTTAAGTAAATTTTATTTTCAATTTGCACCTCTACCTAGTTAAGAGAAAAAAATTGAGAAACATTTCAAGGTCAAAAAAACGTATTTTCAGTGAAAATTTAATATTTGCAATTAGTTAATCGAGATGTTGGTTATCTAATGCTTATTTTTTAAATTTTAATCAAGTTGGTAACACACCAACTCTACAGAACCTGAAAGTAAAATTGAAAGAATCTCCGATTTATCAGCAAACCAGCATGATCCTTGACCTACTGAGCCCGAGCGAAAAATTTTCTGATACATTCTCAGCCAATTTTTCCAACTTAAAACTCAAAATTGGGAAAAAGTTGGGAATCTTAACTTTTTCCTATTTTCCCAACTTTTTGCAACCTTGAGATAGTCTGGGGTCGCCCCCCCCCCGGACACAAACACCCGGTCGTCACGCCTCTGACTATTAGAATTAGAGCATGGAGAAAATTCGAGTTGAAAAAATTTTGGAAAAAAGGAAAAATGTAGAGGTTTGAAAAAAAAGAAGAGTAAAATAATGAATTTTTAAATCAAAAGCGTCGGTTACTCCCTAAATATTTCTTAATATCCTGAAATGACACCTTATATCTTATTTAGAATTATGTATCTAATAGAAACACCCAACCACGTCTACCATTAGCTTTCCATTTTATTATATTTTGCAATATTTCAACGTAGTATTATCGCTTTGATTTTTATTTGGTAGTTAGAGCGTTTTGTTTTTTATTTATTGCAGGGTACCGTTGGTCCACCGGGCAAGAATGGTTTTCCGGTATAAATTTATAATATACTTTTTACACTAACACATTATTATTGGCATGTTGGCCGCAGAATGAATGGCCATGCAAACGTATACATAATAAAATTTAATTATAGCGATCGTGTACGAATAAACTGTTTATGTATTTTTCAGGGATCTAGAGGTTTACCGGGAGTGAGAGGTTTATCGGTAAGATTTAAAAGAAAAGTATTAGATATAGAGAACACGCGAAATAGTAAAAAAAGCTAAAAGTTACACGAGGTGGAGGTTTGATGTAGACTAACGCATTTGTTTGCGGTTTTAGCGACGTAAATAGTATCTAAAACGGTTTTAAAGTTTTATTCTAATTTTAACATCTTGGTGAAGTTTTAAAAGTTGTAAATTGCTCGACGAAACTTTGCACATGCAGAAAAGCCAACTTTGAGTGAAATATGTTGATAAGGTGGAGGTCTGCGGCGGCGAGGGTGTAAATTTGCGCGAATACGTAACGTAGGTACCTACGTATGTGGCTTCGTTTAATGGTGTATTTTTTTCATTATTTAACGAGATAAAGTCTGGCGGGTGTGCTTTTTCTGCATTTGAGACGTGAAGCTGCGAGTGTCAACTTTTCTAGTCTGTTAAATTCACCGTAAACTATTGGTTAACTTTTAACGTACTGGCTTGTGTTTTGCATGTGAGAATGTCTTTATCTGCTCCATATAAAGGGATTCTCTTTTTGCTTGCGCTTTTTTTTTTTTTTTTTTCAATATGTGCCCTCTTCGTAGATGTACGGGATTTGCTGGGTATTGTGTCGTTTGATGGAATCTCGGGAAGCGAATTTTTAGACTACGTGATATTTGCATCGTACTGTATTGATTTCCTGGATGGTGGAAGTAGGGAGAGATTTAAATGATGGGACGTTGCGAGATTGGATTTTCAGATATATGATTATGGTGTTTTTCGTGATGTTATTTTATGAAATTTTTTTCTCCGGATGGGTTTTGAATGAGAGTGCGAGAGATACAGGGTGGTTCGGAAATTATACGGGGTCTTGGGATGGACGAATGTGCAGATTGGGGTACATCGGAGTGTGTGTGGTTGAATGTTCGGTCATTTGAAGGAGAAGACTGAAGGGTTTTTTGTTTTGATGGATGAATTGATCTTTCGAGAGAACAAGGAAGTTTGGAAGTTTGGTTTACTGAAATAGCATGTCATTTAGACCTCAGAAGGAAGTTTTGAGCTGCCAGAGTGAATTTTTCGGTTTTGGGCGAATTTTTGTAAATACCTGAAATAGAATATTAATGGCTTACTTTTTCATAAAATTGATAACTCATGAGCATATTTCTAACAGTGATTTTTTAAATAGGTAGATACTTGACTGTTAAAATCCATCTCAGGAGACGATAAAGACCATTTTTTATTCAATTTGGATTCTCCAGTAAGATTTTACTTTCTTCCAGCAAACTGGAGTGATCCGCGTAAACATTTTTGCTGGACAAAAATCGAATTGATCGATTGTTTTAATTTTTATTCAATTTCCTATAATTTATGGATCGCCAAACTAAAATTTTGGTCAATTTTTAAATTTGACTTTTCTGAAGGCTTAAAAATGGGCCTAAAATTTGAAAATGAGGAGGGGGATTTAGATTTGATCCAACTTATCAATAATTATCTACCTATATTTTTTTTTTTTGAACTACTGATTTGACTCCATTAAGGTTCCAAATAAGCCCAAAATCAAAAATTTTGCTGTTAAAATGGAAGACCAATTCAACTAGGCAACTTAATCTAAATATATTGTGTTGTTTTGTAGACTGCTGTTAGTAATTTTCAGTCATTTTTCAAATTTGATACCTCTTAGACTTATTTTGTGGTCTCAAAATTTAAAATTTGAGGATTCTCGTTGTTTCTGAGCATTTAGTCTGCATTACTCACTCAATTCATTTTATTCGTTTTGAAAATTGAGCCAGGAAGAAAAATAGCTTCGGGGTTAATTCCACATGAGGCTTATGGTATTTTATAAAATTGAAAATTACTTGAAATGAGACTGATGAAATTGGCTCAAATGAAATCTACGTTTTTCAAGATGGTTTGTAAAATTGTATGCGTTATAATTTTTTTATTACACCGAATATTTTGCAAAAAAAAAAATGGTTTGAAAATTATTGTATTTTTTTGTAAAAAGTACACGATTTTTCAAATTCATTTTTTTGAAAAATATTTGGTATAACGAGAAAATAAGGGATATAATTTTACAGACTTATCTCGTAGATTTTCAATTTGAGTCATTTTCATCAGTCTCATTTCGAGTAAACTTCAATTTAATAAAATCCTTCATGCATACGTGTTTACAAACCATCTTGAAAAATGTAGATTTCATTTGAGCCAATTTCATCAGTCTCATTTCGAGTAATTTTAAATTTTATAAAATACTATAAGCCTCATGCTGAATTGACCTTGAAGCTATCTTTTTTCCTCGCTCAATTTTCAAAACGAATAAAATGAATTGAGTGAATAATGCGGACCAAATGCTCAGAAACATGGAAACCCTCAAATTTTGAATTTTGAGACTACAAAATGGGTCTACGAGGAATCGAATTTGAAAAATGACTAAAATGCAAAAAGTTATGGCATTTATAGAGAGGGTTAAAATCTTTTCTGTCGTATTCTGTTTGTTTGAGTTCAGAAAATGATCAACAAAACAGATCAAGAGAAATAACTTTTATTTTGAATAATCAAATTGAATATAAATCCTGAATAGAAAAACGAGTATTTTTTCAATTGAATGAAAGCGAATTTCTCAATAAAAATCGTAGATACCTATGTTTGTTTTAATTTTTGAAAATAAAATTTGTCTCTGTTTATCTGTTGTTCTGTTCGACTATTTTTTGAACGCAGCCTCTGTCAGTTATATCTTGAGACCTTTTACAGGGTTACCAATGAGCAGAAAGTTCTAAATTTTCGGGTTTTTCAAGTTTCGAAAAAATTGTATACTCGAAGTAAAATAAACAGTCAAAACATTTATTTTCTTTGAAAAATTGAAACGAAATTCCTGATTGCCAAATTATTTTGAGAAACCCTACAGTACTTTTTGACTGTTGGTACCACTTCAATACTCTGAAAAAAGAACAACTTTTACTGAAGGCTGCAGATTGACTCAGTAATAGTTGCAACCAATTCTAAAGGTTAATTTCTGCGTTTAATTTAAACCAATTTTATAATTTTAACATTGATTAAATAAATGTTTTTGTACTCGGACCAGTTCGACGATCAAATTACGCGTATTTTATCCACCAATTGCATAATGGTATTTTGTTGAATTAAAAAAAAAATACTTACGAATTAATTTATAAACTTTTTTTACCGTCTTCCATGGTCAATATCATTGGTACGTAATCGGTTTAGGTACCTACAAATATTTTATCAAACATATTTAATCTGAGTAGGTAACTTGAATTCAAGTTTTTTAAATCTCTAAAGAATTATCGAAAAGTTATAGAAATATAAATTTGATCGTTATCATTGTGTTTGTCTCAGAAAAACCATTTTTAAGGATTGCAAAAATGAGGTCTCAAATTTTCAAATGTGTAAATTGTACATTTATGTATTATGTACGTTTAAAATGTCATTTTTACCTGTTTTAATTTTGGAGAATATTTTTGCTTTAATTTCAAGATTTTATTGGCCATTTTTCTCTCTGTGAAATGCAGGACAAATTCAATACATTTTTTTTTTGATTAAAAAATCCCTTTTCTCTTGTCACTCAATAATTTCCTTTTTTGAGTATTTTTAAGCATCTTGGGGGTAAAAGAATGTTGAAACTACTTGAAAAAAACATCAAAAAAAACTCGAGAATTGATTTTTTTAAGCCATGGTCTTCTTTTATAATACCAAGTCACAGTTTTATTCAATTTATTAAAAAGTTCATTTTGTTGGAATTTAGACTTGAAAAATTTTGGATTTTTTCCAAAGTCTGACAAAATACTGATATTTTATAGAAATTCTTTGTCTGATTTTAATTTTACAATTTTTTGCAATGGCTCAGCTAATTTAAAAGTTGGAAAAAGGAAAAAAATGAAATTTTGTGTTTGAAGCTTTTGCTTTGGAGGAAAACTTGTGATTTTCATTAAATAAATGTTGAAATTTTTTTGTAAAAATTAACTTATCAACGAGCCATTTTAACCATTTTTTTAAAAAATTCGTAAAAAATCTAAAAATCAGCTTCAGCTGATCAAAATTCGGTTTTTAGGTGTGCGTGGCATGCTCTTTCTGTGAGTCAAATTTCTGCTCGGTCGACAATATTAATAATCCGTCTCGTGAAAGGAATTAAGTTCTGTTTAACTTTATTCGCCGGTAATAAAAAAACTTCTCTTAAAAGAAGTAATTAATTCGAGAACACAGCGAAAATTTCAACGCGGATATTTGATAATTTTTTATGAAGTATCACGTGACAAATATACCCGTATTAGGTAGCCAGGTACCTCTCAGCTGCCTAAACTTGATCGCACAGCATTTTCAGTTCGTTATATCGTCAAAAAGTTACGAACACGAGATTCTGCGACGATGACGAACCGAAAACGAAAAGTAAAATACTAAACACAATTCCTATATACATATTTACCTGCGGAAAAAAGGGCTAAATTCGAATATTTCCATAACTTTCGAGCTTCATTTTGAGAAAACGTGGTTTATAAAGTTGGAACTCGAAACATTTGTGGCGAAATCATTGGCGAAGAAATATTTCCATCGTTTCGACGACGTTCAATAAATTTAGCCCAACTTCGTAACCGTTTTCTTGAAAGTTTTGGCATTGTGAACATTTTCCGCTTTGGAATGTTTTTTTTTTTCATTTTACGATTAGTTTTTAGTCTATTGATAAGTTTATGGAAGTGTGAATGTGTGGAAGGGGGTCCCTGGAGATGGGAGCTTTGTGATGGTGTAGTGTTGCGGGTGATGAATTGACTGATATAGATTTGTCGATGAAGGTTGACTCTATCGTAGGTGATTATTTTGTTATGGTGAAGAATAACCCGAGCCTGAGCTTTTACTAACTTTTTATTGTTATTTAATTTAACTTCGGATTGAAAAAATGTTTAATGAGAAGTAGAAAAATGGTTTTTGAGTGAAAATTCGCTATGATTAAGTTGATGAATTTATTTAAAATTGGAGAATTCCTCAACTTCATTGTATTGAAAAATGGGGTTTAGTTTGAAATTTGAGTAAATTGCATTTATTTGATTCTTGAAGAATACCCTTTATCTTGATTGAATAGAGGTACCTACAATAGTTCAAAATTATCGTACTCGGCTTTTTCAACCTGAAGAAGAGAAGAGTTGTAACTTTTTGGAAAATGTGTTTGAGAAAATATTTGTTTTACATGAAGATGGAAAGTGAAAGATTATTTACTCATTGTGATGCTGAATTTCAGAGCTCAACTCGTCGGGGTTTGTAATGTAGCAATAATTTTTTTTACTCTAGGGCTATTTTGTGAGATTTACCTCAACAAAATGAACATGATGAAAAATTTTAAAGAAAATAGATGTCAAATAGCATTGCAATTTTTCGCTGAATTCGAAAACTACTTTAAAAATGTTACACCGTTTTTATCAAAGTTTTTGGAAGAACTTCATTTCCTCCCTATTGAAAAATAATTTAAAAGAGTTCTCAAGTGTATTGACTTGACGTTATCGTTTGATCAAAGAATAATCGAAGTTGATATTTTCAGGAAATGGAAGCTGAAAATGAAACATTTTCAAATCCCTTAAGATTTTTCCCATAAAAAAAACACACAGTTTGCCTGAAAGTAGCAAAAAAATGGATCAGTTTTGTTACTTTTAATATAATTAATAATTCTGATTTAAGATCTAATTTGATTATAATTGAGGCTAAAGATAAGTGGCCCCAATTCCCTTTTAATCCTTTTTTTGTCCTCTACAAGATTTAAAGACCTCAAAATTGAGACAAAAAAAAGGTTTTGGTCTTCTGGAGTATTTTTTATGAATTTTACCCAAAAAAAATTTGGCATTGCTTCCAGCTGCGTTTTTATGCAAATTATTGTTGAAATTTAAGTGACAAGACTGCTTGAAAAAATCAAAAATCTTGTAATGATCAAAAATTGTTTGGGTCATTTTTCAAATCACTGAACCAATGATTAGAATTTATGAAAACTGGGTAAAAATCAAAATTCAGTAGAAAGCATTTCTACAGCAATCTGTTGGAAAATGTCATCGTTTAGATACCAAAAATGCTCCAAATTCGCGATCTTCACTTTCTCAATCCAAAATGGTTTCCTACTTCAAGCTTAATGGTCCTGTGACTGACTAGCTCCTAATAAGATTTTCACCGTAAATTGGATTTCATTGTTCCACATTCAAATTTTATTCCGAGTGTGACCCTGCCGGAAAGAAGGGACCCTGTGTAAAAAACAAAAGTCGATGTCTTCATTTTTATGCGTTTGGTCCAGATTTGGTGACATTTGGATTGAAAACATGAAAAATGAGACACCGATTTTTTGTTTTTTACACAAGGTCCTTTCTTTCCGGCAGCATCACAAGTTCAAATTTTCCAATTCTAGTTTCGTTATTATTTTTTTTTTTCAAATCTGTGCCTATCTAATTTTAAAATTTTTCCATCGATACAATTAGTTTCAATTTGAAATTCTTTAGGGCCCTATATCAAAATTTTTTCTTTTCGACATTTTTATTACTTTTTAAAATTTCTTCCAGATTTTTTATCGAATTGAAAGACATTTTGAAAAATGGTAATTTTTTTGAAAAGTGCCAAGTTCAGTTGAAAAGAATTTTGAAAAATGGTCGATTGAAAAAAATTGAACAAACGTTTTAAGATCATTGGGAGCAATTTTCAATTTGAAAGAATCTTACAATTTTTTCAACTCTTGAAAATTTTTTTCGAATCAATAATTGGAACTGGAAGAAATTTTCAAAAGTATAAATTTGAAAAAGGATTGGTGTTGAAATGATTTGAACTTGAAAATGAGAATAAATTTGGACAGAAGTCGGGATTCCATTCGTAGTTAGCAAAAATAATTTAGAGTCAATCAATAACTGTAGAAAATCAGATTACCCCCTATTTAAAAGAATGGCCAAAATTTCCAGAAGGTGATACGACTAGAGAGGAATTCTCTTCCTCAAATTAAACGTAATTCACAAGTTTTCATCAAGATTAAAATTTTGGTTTTTTTAATTTACTGTATTAATTGATTTTTTAATATTGCTATTTCAATTAGACCAAGAAAAAACCACATAACAGGAGCAACTTGAGTTTCCTCTTTCATTTCCAATAATTGCTAAATCAATTTTTGATTGGAACTAAAAATAAATATATTCAAAAAATTTATGGCTTGAGTCAGAAACTTCGAAAAATTTTACCTAACAAGGGAGGTATCTCAACTCAATGTAAAATTTTGTACTCGAACAAAAAAAAGCTGAAAGTGCACCTTAAGAGCACCCCATACCCGAAATTTTAAGAGCTGAAGTGCATTTCTCGCATTTTTGCGAAGTTTTGAAATTTTAAATTGCTTCATAACTTGCGAAATATCAAAACTTGATTATTTGGTATAAGTATACCCTATTTTTGACCTGCCAAATCGATTGGAAGTGGTTTCGAGACGTTTCGGAGCCACTAAATTTTTTCGAAATTTTCCTGCCCAATAAAGCAAATTTCATGAAAACGATTCATATGGGAAATTTTTCTCGTATTTTTAGGCAAAAAATTCCGAAAAAATTTTAGTGGCTCTGAAACGTCTCGAAACAATTTCCAAGTGATTTTACTAATCGAAAATAGGGTATATACAAAATTTCAGATTTTTTTGTTGATTAGATCAAATTCTGATATTTTGTAGTCTATCTATAAAGCAATTTAAAATTTCAAAAGTTCAAGAAATGGGCTTCAGCACTTGAAATTTTAGGTATAGGGCACTCTTACGATGTACTTTCAATTTTTTTTTGTTCGTGTTTAAAATTTTACTTTGAGTTGGCATACTTCCTTTGTAAATGAACAAATCTAGAAGTCTGAAATTAATTTAATTCTAGTTGATTTTTTTTTTTTAAGACCCTATGTCAATTTCGGTTTGTCTTTGATCAATAATTGACGTATTTCGATCTATAGAAAGGAACTTTGCTTAGTTGTCAATAATTCTGACAAAATTTTGGCTTAATTTCAGTATTATTGCCTTTGACATGGTGTAACAGCAACTGCATGAATCTATGAGATTTCTACATCTCGTTATTTCTTCACTAATAAAATTCTCGCCATGATTGCTGATTATTAATTTATTATAACAAAGCTTTTATATAATTTAACACAATTATTGAGGTGACGAAGAAATACGCTAATACCTATTTTCTGTTGCCCTGTTTAAATTTTGAAAATGAAAAATAAACTTCATTTTTATTTAATTGCATTTTGAATTCTGAAAATAAAAAATCATCTATCCTTATTCCTTTTTCCTTTTTCCTTTTTTTCTACGTGTTGTAATTTCGATGTTTCATTTTTGATCCGAGAGCGTATTTCTTCATAAATGCTGATTTTTTTCTACTTATTTAGAAATTCTCTAACGTTCTAACGTAGTAATTTTCAATTTGCAGGGACCAATCGGGCTAGATGGACCGAAAGGAGATCCGGTAAGATATTATATATCGGTCGTATGTACACAGCACACATTTTATTATAACAACGTTCTCTCTCTCGCTCCGTAGATTTACGTGTATTAGTTATTTTTACGACACGACGTAGATTCTCGTAAGGGATAAAGCGATCTACTCGTGTTATAGCTGAACTAGGTACCTATCCGGGAGACTAAAATTGAAAAGAAAAGTATCCAGGAAAAAAAAAGCAATTCGCTGCTCTTCGTGATGTCTTCGTTTATATGAAAAACCAACCACGCGATACCGTCTGGATAAACATACTCGAAAATTTACGATAATATCGGAACCTGTAAATTAATTCAGAAGGTGGTAATGTTTCGTCGTCGTAGCCACCTAGCCAGACTTGCAGACAGTAACGAATTTATGTCGACTGCTGGCACATGGCGATGGCTTCAGACAATCCAAAGCCCGATCAAGGTGCCAGTTGGTAAATTAATTCGGTGTCTTTGGCTCGCACCGGCGCGGCGGTTTATTTGCTAAACCGCGAGTAGCGGTTAATTTTTAATGGAAAATTATTCCCGACGGTAGAGACCGCGTCAAAGGGTGTGAAATGTTTAGCGGTGTATCAATAAAAACCATTCTGCGACCTATGGAATTTGCGAGGTCGGGCCGAAGGCGAAGAAGAGGGCAATTGAGTGCGGAAAACTGCTCTATTTGCCAAGATAACGTATCGATGGTGGCCGATGTGTGTTCCATGATGATTAGATTTAACGGAATCGTTAGTCTGTCGACACTTCGGGCTCTCTCGCTGACGTGTTGATTATCGAATCGTAATCCATCATTAACGGCGAGTTTAATGGGGCGCAAGGGTGGCATGTCGAGGCTGTGGACTGAGGGTGCGAATGGCGAGGCCAAAGTCAACGACCCGTTAACTGAAAGGGTGACTGGTGGAAAAAATTTATTAAAATGTATAATGAATATGTATAACGAGCTATTAGATGCTGGGAAAATGACACGTTAATAATGTCGCGGAATTCGTAGATTAACTGGAGAGGGCGGGGAGACCTCCCCTGGGGTGGTACGGAATCGTAATTTTTTCCATGAGGGAGAAAAGAACGAATTTGGTGGAATCGAGATTGTCTATAGGCACAGAGTTTCAGAATATGTGCGCGAAAAAGTAGGAGAAATTCGGTCTTTTTTTTGTTTTTCCAAGATTCGAAGCGAGGTTTTTTTCAAGTGAAAATATTTTTGATTTTTTTCAAGTTTGAATTTTTTCAATTTTTTGTCAACTCGAAAATTTTTTTCGAATTTTTTCTTCAAGGTTTATTAGGAAATTTTTTCAATATTTTTCCAACTTCTAGATAATTGTTTGCTCGGAATTTTCCAAATTTTTTTTTTTAATTTTCTAGATCTGCAGTAATTTTTTCAGAATATGTGCGCGAAAAAGTAGGAGAAATTCGGTCTTTTTTTTGTTTTTCCAAGATTCGAAGCGAGGTTTTTTTCAAGTGAAAATATTTTTGATTTTTTTCAAGTTTGAATTTTTTCAATTTTTTGTCAACTCGAAAATTTTTTTCGAATTTTTTCTTCAAGGTTTATTAGGAAATTTTTTCAATATTTTTCCAACTTCTAGATAATTGTTTGCTCGGAATTTTCCAAATTTTTTTTTTTAATTTTCTAGATCTGCAGTAATTTTTTGTGGACTCGTTTGTCCCAAATTTTTCGCTTTCTTTCACATTTCTGTATACTAAATTTTATCTTATACATATGATGGCTTTTTGTCCTAATTAAGTATTTCAAGTTTTTAATTTTTTTTTTTGGTCGAATGATCTATTATTTTACCTCAGACGGTTTGGTTCGACAGTTTTTTAAAAATCCTTTTTCCTGTCTAACCTTTGGCAAATTTTCTATGTTTTCAATTGTTTTCAACTTCAAAATTGTTTTTAAAGTTCTTAAATTTTAAAAACGATTAAAATTTGAAAACGTTTTAAAATGAATGAAGTTCATGAGCTGAAAAAAATATAGAGTTGAAAAATCTGAGAAAATTTCAAGTTGGAAAAAATTTGGCGTTGAAAAATACTTAAAAAAAAATTGACTGGAAATAGAACAGAAAATTCTGAAAAAAATGAAATGGCCTAAAAAAAATTTAGGTTGGAAATAGTATTTTGACAACGTATTTTTGTTTTATTTCCAGTAGAATTTTTTCTCGAAGTATTTTTCAACGTCAAGTTTTCCTGCTCAAAATTTTCCCCAATTTTTCGACTTGGTATTTTTTCTAGATCATGAATTTCATACATTTTGAAACTTTTTCAAATTGTAGTTAAATTTTTTAAAATTAAAGAAACAGTTTTTGGGTTGGAAAAATTGAAAATGATTTTTTGCGGAGTTGTGAAAATAGAGTGGAATCGTTTCCAAGGAACGGTTGGAAATACTTTTTGAGAACCAGAAACAAGAAATGAAACTAAAACGTTTCTGTCAAAGAAATATAGGAACGGAAACGAAAACAAAACCGCTTTATTCGCGTTTTTCAGTCTTTTTTACTTTTTTATAAATCAACTTAGGGATAAAATTGTGTTTTCCCCCCTAATTTTCCTCAATTTTTAAAAAACTTGGATCAAATGCCGCCAAAAAGTTGCCCACTTTCTGTAAGATTTTATTATTTTGAATTAAATACTTCCATATATCAAAAATGATCCCATCAATTACCGAAAATTTGAAAATGCTGATTTGTTTTTAATTCTGATTTAAAATTTTGTGAAGAATCGAAAAAAATGCTTCTACAGTCCCATGAACCCAAGATCCTCAAAAAGGTTTACAATCCTAAAAATTTCGAAATTCTGGAAAAAGGAAATCAAAATTTCTGTATTTTTGGAAGGTGGAACTCATTTTGGGGCTCAAGGTAGCGTGATATGTCCTTAAAACTATAAATAACTGATTTAGATTTTTGCGAAATTTCCTATCAATATTTTTCTCAATTTACCTTAGTACAAAAAATTGGGTGATGTTTTCGAGAATTATTTATTAGGTAGGTAGTAGATACCTATTTAAAAAGTTATTTTTGGAATTTTTTTCTTGGAATGACGTCATCAAATATTTCATATTTCCAACTTTTTACCTTCGATACCATAAAAAAAAACAACAACAAAAAATTACGTTTTTTAATAAGTAATTTAACCACTTTTTTATGTTCCTACAATGATGATTTTTAGAGTTTGAAAATTAAAAAAAAAATCATTTAAAAATTAGAAAAATTCTTCAATTTGGAAACAAAGAGAAAAAAATTTGAAAACAAATTTCAGAGCTAAAATTTTTTTTAAAAATTCAATGATAAAAAAATTCCAAATGAAAATTTCTGAAACAGTAAGTGTGACGTTGTTGAAAATCTGAGAAAATTCAAGATTGGAAACAATTCTGACGTCGAAAAAACTCCAGACCAATTCAAAATTGTAAAAATTGAGTTACTAAAAATGTCGATTAAAATGTAGAGTTGTAAAAAATTTTGAGCAAAAAATTCCAGATTGAAAAATTTCCAAGTGGGAAAAAATTGAAAATTTTAGACTTGAAAAAAACATTGTAACGCTTGAAATTGAACAATTGATTTGGTCGTTCGTTCGCTCGTTTTCGTAACCTTTGTGACTATAGACAATCTCGATGGGATCGTTTAATGATCAGCAGGTCCCTCTCCCCGGCTCAGCGCATCGATAAATATTAGTTCATTAGAGGTCTCGTACGTGCGCGGGTGTCGAAATTAATTTTTTCCAAAAAGAGAAATACTACGTGAGTTTCCGCGTCATGAATTTCAATTCGATGTGGACGAGAGAGAACGCAGGGATAAAGCAGCAGCTCGTATCGGTAATGTGAAAATTACGTTTGGTATTTTTGCAGGGCAGACCAGGCGAAAAAGGTCAGAAAGGAGATTCGGGTAATCCAGGATTCGACGTTTATCAAGCAGTCAAGGTAAATGCGTATAATTTTCGTAGAATCTTGGGCGCGAAAACGAGCACCTTATCTATGTTTAGAATTATTTACCGTAATTAAATTTCTCGCCGGTGTGGATTCGAGCACTAGACTGGGACATTTCATCATCCTTTATTTTTTTTTTCCTATTCTGTACTGAGAGGTAAATTGTACCTAGTATATCTTCCTCTATTCCTCGCTTTCTCGTGTCGTGCTTTCGCATGGCTAATAAATGAGAAAGAAGGGGAAGAGATGGAAGGGTAAAGTATGAAAATTTACAATTCAAAGCACACGTAGCCATTATGTAAATTCAGCTCGCCTAAAGGGTGACCAAATGTCCCAGGAATTTTGATTTCTCTATGCGGTATTTTTTTTACACCTGCGATATATTTTTTCGTATCAGTTCGATATCTAGTAATTTTATTTATTACTATAACGTTGTTTTTTTTTTCCTTTCATTTTTTTCGTTTGTTTACGTATACGACGTACGCAGGCGGATACGCATTTGCAAGGGAGTTTGAAAAGATCAGTTACGACGTTACGTGGTGGGACATTAGGTTATGCGGAAATTGTTGCGTTAAAGGTGATTGAAAAATAAAAAATGATTGGTGAGATTGGGCTGCATGGGTAGAAAATAAAGCTTATGTGGAGTCTGAATAGTACTCGTATCTCTGTATGTGGTTGGTGTTTATTATAGTTTTTTTTTGTAACATTATTTATGTTTCTATTGAGTAGATAAAATATGTTGATGGATGGAGGTTTTGACATTTATTAGATCGTAGATCGTTGTTTTGTGTAAGTAGTTTTTTTTGGCTTGTTTTTTTTTTATGTTGGTAGGTTTTGATTAGTTGTTTTTTTTAGGTTGGAGATTTACCGAGTTGTAGTTTGAATTATGATGTGGAAGGAGGTGTGAATTGATGATGGAGGAGGAATTTTGGGTTTGATACTGATAGTGTTTTTTTAGAAGATGGTTTTGTGTTTGAAGAGATTGTTTTTTTTTCGTGTGGAGATAGGAATCTTGACGAGATTTCGATGATTGTAACCGTTGAATGAAGCTGAAACATTTTTGAAATTTTTTGAAGCGTGCAAAAAAAAATTTGATGACGTCGGAAAAAGGAGTGCAAGGGGTAAATTGTACCCCCTCTTTAAATCACATCAGAATGGCATTTTCAAAGAATAAAAAAATTAGGAGAAAATGTTTTTTGGGCATTAAAAATTCCAATTTTTTCAAAGCTTTGTCCGAGCAAAAATTATCTAAATTATTTGAGGCAACGAAGCGAAAAAATTCCTCTTCTGCCTCTCCCCCTCGAAAATCCTTCTGGTATTCCAAGTTTTGGTACTTATTTTGTACCCTCTTCATTTTTTTAAAGGTGTTTAAGTATACAAGTTGATTCCGACTTTTTTCCCCCTTGCACGTGCATACAAATTGGAAAAACTCGAAAAATAAAATCGAGCATTATAAATTGAAATTCAAGTATCTGATATCAGATATCAAAAATCAAATGGGTAGGTCCCTTGGATGATAGTCTTACACTTTATTTTCGCAAAATTTGAGAAGAATGGGTTAGGGGTGCACAAGGTGGGGCTCAAGGGGCTTGAGCTTCCTCCTCGAGCTTGGAAAAATGATTATTTTTATTACATAAATGTGAGAAGTGAATTTTTGTTTTTTCTCGAAAAATTTAGAATTATTGATTTTTTACTGAATTTTCAGTCACAAATCTCTGATTCCTCAATCAGTTCCCAATTTGTCGAAAAAATCAATGATTTTTGATTGAAAGATCGGTGAAAAATGACTAACTTGAAATTTGATCCCTCTCTCTATTTTTTCTAAAATTCCCAGACCAACTATTCGTAACTTCTCCTCCTCCCGGTTGCACCCTGAAATCTGGTTTTGTTAACATGTGATTATATGCTATATTTTTCATCAAGTATCCTTGAAGGCAAGTAATTTTTCATATTTTTTCAACATTTGGTAAAAAATCGAAAAATTTGAAAAATTTTCTTTAAAATGATATTGAACAAATGTTTCAATATTAGCGTTATTTTATCATTTGGAGGAAAATTTGTTTCATGATTTTTTGCTAAATATTGAAGAAACGTAGAAAATTTTATATTTTTAAAGACACCTGAAAATTAGGTGCTAGTGATACATATTTCATTTTTGAAAAAAAAATCATTCAGCCAACTTCTTCATGGTATTTCCTGGGTATTGCTATAGTGAGCTGAAAAAAGTTCGGAATCAACTCAACTTCCCCCCCCCCTCCTCCAAAAAAGGGGAATCAATTCACATCATGTGACCCTGACAAAGAAAAAGATTGAGAATCCATTTTTTTAAAAATTGTAATAAGAATTTGGGCACAAGCACTTTTTTTTTTGTTTGGTATTACATATTTCGAAATTTAGAGAATCAGCTCACTAACTTCCAAATTCAAAGGTTAGAATTTTAGATTTGTATTGTCTAATTCGGATCATTCGAGTGACTCGAATAAATACGAGTAGATAGGTAAATGCCGATTTCAGTTCTTTTGAGCTTTCTGAAATTTTTTTATTTTTCTCAGAATTGAATTGAATTTTTTTTGAAATTGATGGTAATTAATTTTTATTTAGATGATTTTTTTGATACCGTAATTCAATTCACATTATTGAAGTATTGAAAATTGGTATTTTCATCGTTTTGAAAATTTTTCAATAATTTCATAATTCATTGTTTACTTACTTCAATTTGGTAGATATTTGGCATTTGAGGCGAAAGACGAATTTCGGTATTTGAAGCATTAGAAGGCGTGAAATTACTAGTTTAGCTGTCCTGGAGTTTCCAGATAATTATCTATTTTTCTTTAGTGGGTAGATAGTTTCAAATTTTAATAAAAAATGGTAGAAATGAGCATTTCATTTACAGAGTTGAAAGTTGAACTTTCGACTATACTTAATTTCAATTTCAATCACTTATTAAGATCTGTAAACGAAATAATTTCATGTTGAGATACAGTATGTATTGATTTCGATTAAAATTTTCTGGGCTTATCAAATTTTCGTATTTTTAGCTGCCTGAATTGATTTATCAGTTGTTTTGAGATATTGCAAAGTTTTTATTGTTTTTTTTTTCAAATTTAAAAAAAAAGGTCGAATTTAATTTTAGGTAATGGGTTTAAAACTTTCTTCTGACTTTTATCATTCAGGTTCAAATAGTTACTTACAAAAAATTGCAATTTGAGTTGTTCTGCAGCCTTGAGAAATATTTCCATTTGATGTTTCCATTTACGACATGGCATGGCACCAGTAATTTTGAGTTGTAATGATACTTAAAATTGGTAAAAACTGATTTATGGAGTTAGAATCGATTTTGATCATTGGAGTATTCTAACTTTCAAGTTTTTTGAAAATCCTATAGAAATTGTAGGTATAAATAATTCTTGGATTTTTCCGTTTTGAATCAGCCAAATCCTAAATAGATTTCTAATCGTTGCTGAGCTTCTCCAAATTTAAAAACTTTATGCAGGTTAATCAAGGTGAGTTCAGAATTTCATATTTATTTTCTAGCTATTCTGTAGGTTCTAGAAAATTTCCCATTTTTCTCCAGCAACATTGCTTATTTAAATTTTTGTGATTTTTGGCTGATTAAATTAATTTATATTCTTGCATTATGCCAGAGTCCTCAGGAAATATTTTCATCTTGAATTAGATTGTCGTCTTTCGTTTTAAAGCTGTCAGGAAATGTTCCCACTCGATTTGAGCTTTTAAAAAATTTAATAGGTACCTATATCGAGCAATCTAACTATACATATTTTTCGCTCTGAACTGAAAAGCTGAGTTCCATATCGCTAGGAGGAACAACCGCCTAGATGGCGCTGTTCATGATTTGAAAACGGGCAATTGAATTGAATGATTATCAAGTTTTTATCAGTGATAAGTGATCATATTGAATAATTATTGGCTGTTGATTTTTGTGAAAAATCAACTATTTCGCAGAAAATCAGGGGTGTTAACCGAAATCGAAAAAAATAACGGTTACGGTTTAGCGGTTTCGGTTTTCAACTATTTTTTTTCGGTTACGGTTACAATTACGGTTACATTTCTTTACTCATTTCGGTTATTGGTTTTCGGTTTCGGTTACAGTGATAGTAAAAAAATTTCGGTTACGGTTAAAAATAACGGTTTTGGTTAATTTTTTCAAAAACTGTAAAAAGAGACAAAAATACTCAAAAAAATTGCCAAAATCTTTCCAGTCTCCAAAATTTGACCATTGGCGTTCTAAGTTTTCGAAAAAAATCGTAAAGTGATGAATAAATTAAGACCTCAAACCTGATTCAGGGCAGATATTTTAATTTTTTCCTTTCTTTCTCTATTCTTTATTGAAAAAGAATAGCTGAAAATCGCAAAATCAATTAACCGAAAACCGGAAAAATCATTTCGGTTACGGTTACGGTTACGGTTACATAATTTCAATTCATTTCGGTTACGGTTTACGGTTACGGTTTCATTTTTCCAAAATTTTGATTTCGGTTACGGTTACGGTTACGGTTAATCATCTATTTATAGCGGTTAATTTTGGATTTCGGTTACGGTTTCGGTTTCGGTTAACACCCCTGCAGAAAATTTACGTCAAAATCTGAATAATGTAAATTGATAAGATCGCGTTATCACATCTGCCCGTTTTCAAATTTTAGTTCAAAAAATGACCGTATGCATTTTTATAGATGGCGTTTGATCGCAAATGTTTGTTCCTCACAGTCACAGTGAACAAAACCTCCTATATACAAGGCCTGAGTGCTGGATTAATGACGTCATGGATGTGGTTAATTTTCTGTGGTATGTGGTAATTTTCGCTCAATTCACACCGATTCTGTACGTTGTTGTTTGTGTTTTCATCATGTAAACAAAACTGTACGGAGTGTGAATTTAGTGAAAACCTATGGTTAACCAATCAGAATCGCCAAAAATTAACCACATCCATGACGTCATTAATCCAGCACTCAGGCCTTGTATATAGGAGGTTTTGCAGTGAATAGAGTTTTTCGTGTAATCCGTGTAGCCTATTTGTTTGCCCGAATTACTGGTAAAATGTTATCAGTGAACGAAAACGAAACACCTTCGATTAGCTATGACGTAGGAATCGGTAGGAATACGTCATGAATACGTAGGGAAAACATTCCATTTTACCAGTTGTTTAGGCAAACCAGTTAGACTACCACGCATTACACCGTTCATGACGTCAAAAGCGAAAAACTCTATACTTAGTTGGGCGAGTTATAACAACCTGTGATATTATGTCAAAGTAAATAGGTATTAACAAGGAATATAGATATACTACGTATAATAGGTACACCGAATCAGGGGTGTGTGTGCTAGTGTGTGTGAATTACGACGTCATTGGTAGTTTGCCATTTAATTTTGCCCAAGTATGCGCGGACATCGCTGCTTATGTTTGTCAACACCACGGTTGTGTGTGCTTGTAGTTGTTATGTTATTACTCACTACCAATGACGTCAGCACCCTGCACTCCTCACTCACGCGAGTGTGTATAACAACGATCCGGTGTACCTATTATACGTAGTATCTATATTCCTTGGGTATTAATAAAATTTTGAAAAAAAATAACGTGCTTACTTTATGAAATTGTTACATCGGTACTTTGGTATGTAATTGTTTTACATTCTGTATCTGGATTTATTTATTATTCTGGAATCTTCAGTAAATTTTGAATATTTCATAGTTAACATGGTATGAGATTTCATTTCTTCGCATTTTTCTGCTGGAAAGCTGTTTTGAAGTAAGCCCATGAATTTTCGAGCTTCATTTGTGACCTTGAAACATTTTCTTGAAAACTCGAGGTGTTCAGAATGACTTCTTCATCTTTGCTCATTAACTCAATTAAATTTCATTGAATGCTTTTAAAACTTCACAGTAAGTTTCAAAACGTATAGAAAACTGTGATAAAGTACAGGTTCATTTAATTTTTTAAATTGGAAAATGCAAAAATCATTATGAATTATTTGTAAAATTTTCAATTTTCAAGACGTCGACGTTTTTTAACTCACCCTGGAAATTTTTGAAATTTTCAATATCCTTTATACTTAATTTTTTTTTAATCAAAAATCAATACCATCTTTCCTACCCAATCAGTACCCCAACAGCAATAAAAGTAGATACTTTGGGGAAAAAAATTAGATTTATTGATTTTTCATTCTCAAGCTTCATAACTTTGAGTAAAAATAAGATAGGGGGAGAGAAAGGGGAAGAAAAAATACAAATAAATTAGCATTTTACTCGAGATGGTGAGAGGAGCCAGGTGACTGGTGAAAATTGACGCATTTTGTCTTTCCGATACGGTATATAATTTCCTACGTGAATATATATTTAAAAAGCAGTACCAGGCAGCGAGTCGAAAAGTTAATGTAAAATTTCCATCTAAAAAATTAAAACATCCGCGAGTTCGCGAGATTAAATTTAGCAAGAAAAACAATTTCTTTGCAAGATGGCACAGTATTCTGCGAAAAAGTATTCAAAGAGTAAGACGAAGCCGGGGGACGGAGAACGAGTGAAAAAAAAAGCTCGAAAGAAAAGAATACAGAGTATTAAAAAGGACGAAAATCTCCGATAGCTTAGTACGAGTATACTGTAATCAGAAATACCAACCAGAAAGAGGCAGCAAAGGCTTGTGGAGTGGTTATTATTCGCGACTGTATTACAAAAGGCTTGTTCGTTCTGTGATTAAATTTAGTGCGTTGTATTGCCTATTGAAGCGATGTTTTTTTCCCCCTCCTTAAATACGAATAATTATGTTTTAATTTGAATTTTTCTTTGATTCTTTTTTATTTATTTTAGCACAAAGTGGCCTTGTATCGCTTTTAAATAAAATTCTACCTTTTTTTCTCTTTCGTTTGCTATGGTTTTGCCTGGTCAAAGGCTCCTGAGAAATTTTTATCGGTAGGGGAGATTTTGGACGAATTTAGGCCACTTTGTCAAATAGGAAGGGGGGTTGCGATAATTGGCGTATAAATAACTCGAGGTGTTGATGATTTTAGGGTTTACAAGAGCAAGGCCATAATATTTCGGCTGAAAGTATCGTAATGCTGAAAGTAAGTTGAATACGAATGTATAAAAATCCAACACGAAGGCTTGCTCGCACCCTTTTGAAAAAAAGAACAGCTTGAATGGTTTTTTTTTTACCTCGAAATAAAGAAATTTCCAATTATAACGGTCATTTTGTATCCCCGCTGTTCCATCGTGATAAATGCCATCGGACTGGTACTTTTAACATCGGCGGTCGTGAGTTTTGGAATCATAATGTCTGAAAGTTTGGTAATTACCGGAGTCGTAAATGAACTCCGCAGAAGTTTTTTCAAGAGTAATTTTACGATTACAATTAGTAGACTTTATGGACGTTATGGTTCCATGATCACGAATTGTGGGGATCCAGGGGTCGGGGAAAAGCTTTTTATGGAAGTTTGAAATTTCGAATACCTTTTTTTTTGTGGATTTGGTTTTTTTGGAGCTTTTTGCTAATTGTGTAACGATGCTTTGTAGATTGCTTGTTTTGCATGCGAGTTGTAGTTTGGTGGTTGGAGGATTTTACCGGAGTGGTCGACGAATGATTTATTGAATTGGGTTTTATGAATTTAGGGTGAACCTGGCGAACCAGGACCTCCGGGGCCTCCGGGAGTTCAAGGTGCTGTTGGTCCTCAAGGCCATGATGGAAGACCAGGGCCTCCTGGTGAACCTGGCCTGCCTGGTGATACAGGTGCTCCAGGATTACCAGGTCCTAAAGGAGATATTGGTGTTATTGGACCGGCTGGACCCAAAGTAAGGATTAGTTTATTGAAAATTTATGATTTATTGAGGGAAATCAGAGGCGTGTCGATTGGAGAGGGGGTGACACCTTTCAGACCATTTCAAAGTTGCAAAAAATTGGGAAAAGTTGGGTAAGTTGGGATTTCCAACATTTTGTCCTAAATTTCTCCAAATTTATGTTTGGAAAATTGGAAAATATTACAAAAAAAATTCGCCCTCGCATAGCTCGGGCTCAGTAACAGTAACTTAGCTCAATTTATTTTTGAAATTTTGAAATGAATCTTCTTCCCTTTTAACCCAGACTATTGAGTGTATTTTCAAATGAAATAAAATTGCCTTTCTCATTTATTAGGGGACTTTTGGGCAATCTTAAATGAAACTTTCATAAGTTTTTCGATTTTTTTGAAAGGAGAAGAAGAGCTCATCAAGGAACGTCGTTTTTTTCGGAAGACAAGAAGTAGAGCGAAAAAAGCACGAATATTATTGAGAAATTTTAGCTTTTGAATGCTCTGTTTTCCTCAAAAATTTTCGTCCTTGCTTCGCTCGGACTTGATAAATTTACGCCACTTTTCAAAATGATGTCTTTCCATACCAGATAATTAGATATTTTGAAACAGAAAAAATTTGTCCTTCTTTATTGTGGGACTGGGTAGCAATCTGAAATAGAATTTTCAAAAATTGTTTTTTTTTAAGGGTGGTGGTCATTAAGGAACATTTTTTAGAAGTTAGAAAACTAGCTCAAAAAGCCTGAATTTTTGCTTTTTGCTTTTAATACGACCGGTCGAAAAATTTTATTTTTCCAATAAATATGAGTCAACAAATTTCTTCCTTTTTTTATAATATTGGTTAGTAATTTTTTTTTACTTTCATCTCGAAATTTTCGACCAAGTTTTGTCCTCAATTTTTTTTTAAACTCAGTTGTTTCTTCAAAACTTTTTCAATCCAATCTGTTTTTTAGACGATTCTCTACTCGATTTTTTTCAAAAATTTTTAAAATTCAGACTTTTCAACTTAATTTTTCTTTTAGATCTTTTTGTCTTGTGTTGAATAAAAAAATCATTTCCAGCATTCAAAATTGTCTTGAAAAATGGGCTTTAAAAAATTTAAATTTTGTAGAATTTTTAAAAATTTTTAAATTGGAAAAATTTTTTGGTCAAAACCAATCTTTACTGAATTTAAAATTAGAAAAATCCTAAAAAGTTGGGAAATTTGTAAAATGAAGCTGGAAAATTTTATGAAAGTTGGTTGACTTTTTTGGAACAGTAGGAAAAATATTTGGGAATTTTTAAAAAATATAAGTTAGGAAAATTTGAAGTACTCCTTCCCCCTCCACCGATCATATACTTTGCTTCGTCACGCCACTGAGAGAAATATATATAATAATTGGATATATTTGATCTTAGGGTGATAAAGGCGATAGAGGAGAAAGAGGTTTGACTACTACGTTCAAAGGAGATACATTTTCAACCGGTATTATCGAAGGCCCTCCTGGACCCCCTGGACCCCCAGGTATGTGTTTGAAAAATGATTAAATCTCGGTCGAATCAAAAATTTTCCATTCTTTCTCACGCAATTTTCACCCTATTTTTGTACGTAATTAACTTTTTTTTTGTGAAATCACGCTTATAACTTTTTTTAATGAATTGAATTTGGTAATGGAGTAGTTTTTTGGTCCCCTTTTACTTTGGTTTTTTGGATTTTGGTAGCGGCGTTTTATTTTTTAAGCTTGCATGGTTAATTAGTTTGGAAGAACTGTGTGAGTAGTAGTGGTTATTTTTAAAAGGCCCCGATGGACTCAAAGGTGATAAAGGTGATGCGGGCCCTGTTGGGCCTCCAGGCTTACCAGGCGAAAAAGGAGCCAGAGGAAAGCGCGGGAAAAGGGTAAGGTGATCATGGTTGAATTTTTCTTCTTTTTTTGAATATCTATTTAGTATTTTTAGGTTATTTCGCCTTTTTTCAAAAAAAAATCAATTTCGTTATATTATTAAAAAAAAAAAAAAAATTAATACTTACTTACTTATTTGAAAGCATGTTTGATATGATATACTTAATACGTGGAATGCTGCAACAAATCATGCAAGCCTGGCATGTTCGTATTTTATGCCTGATTGATCAAAAAAAATAGTTGTTGAAGGTTGCATTCTGTAAATATTTGTGGCCGAAAAAGAAAAATTCAAATATCAAAATTGAATCTGGATGCATTTGAAGGTTTAACGCATGTATCGAAGCTGCATGAAGCAAACTAATGCTGCTTTTAATCACATCCTTTGTATGGTACTTTTATTTAGTTGATTTTTTTTTATCGATTACTCTTACAATTTTTATTTTCTAATTTGATTACCTACTTACATTTTGTAAGATGTTATTTTTGTAGGATTTTGAAAGTTTTTTTTTTTTCATGAATTTACCTACAAGTATTTTGTGAATTTTTATAGGTATTTTTAATTTCTGTGTATGTGTGTGGTAGCATCGATTGACGAATGTCGTAATTTTCAAATCACTGAAAAACAGATAGATCTCCAATGCTGAAATTTGAAATCGTGTTTTCTTGGAAAATGAAAAATTTGAAAATTTTTTAAACAATTCAACAATTTAATGAGGAATTAACAGAATTCAAAAATATTCAAAAATCTGCAAAATATCTCTACTCGTAGATGTTTTGATAAAAAAAAGAAATGAAGTACATGTCTCTTTTACCCATTTATGAGCTTGGACGCTGGCTGAACTTTAAGGATTAAAAATTGGTTTCTGATTTGGCACTAATTTTGGGTCTTTCCGAAATAGTAGAATAAGGAGGAACCTCGACTCAGAAACCAATTTTTGATCCCTAAACGTGGTTTCCATATCCAGACTCACACATCTGTTTTTGATAAAATCTCTTCGTGATGTCATAGTCATCTACTAAAAAATATATTCCAACTTGTAGTTTCAGAATAGATGCTAAAACCGCCCTTGATTAAAAATTGGTTTTTGAGTTGTGAGGAAAAAGTATTTTTCTGATATTTTTTTGTGGAGATGGGGGCACGGAGGATAAGACATTCGTTTTCAAGAAGTAGAAAAAAAGACAAATAATTAGATTTCTAGTAGGATTTTGTCACACATTTTGTTTTCTTAGGTCACCTTGAAAACCAGTTGATATTTTTTCAATCAATTTTTTTCATCGAAATTATGATTTTTTACTTAATTTTTTTTTCGCATCCGAAATAAAATATCTCACTTTGGATGAAGTTCTCTGATTTCTTAATTATTCAAATTCAGAAAATTAACAGATAATGATGATACATACCTATGTATTTTTCTTGAACTCTCATTTTTTAAAAAATCATTTTACCTACTTCAGTTGGTTATTCCTCGAACTTAATTAAATGGGTGATGGTTTTCCTTTCAATTTTTGTATCGCAATTTAGTTTTCGGCTTTGTATTAATTTATGCTGTAGTATAAAGGATTACCTACTTACGTTCACCTGATAATCAGCTTCACTATTGGTCACGTTTTGTAAGTATGACACAATATTTTATTGTACATATTTTACGAACACCCTGTGGCACAATTACACTTCTACTTACACACCAATTTGCAATCACCCACACATCTCCATTTCAGTTTTCATTCTTTCCTTCGATACAATAATTTGATCTAATTACTTATGGTCGAATTTGGAATTAATAACGTGAATTTAAATTCACAGGTGAGAAAGGAGAACCTGGAGTACCAGGACTGACAGGCACAGATGGAGTAGCAGGTCCTCAAGGTCCTCCCGGAATACCGGTATGAGACTTGAAGATGATTTAGGTTACAGACCAAATGGCAAAAAAGTGTTCATCAACTGTTTTTTTTGACGGGTCCAAAAAATGTTTGATATTAGTACTTGATCGTGTGACCTATCAAAATGAAGTAAAAGTAAAATTTCGCGCTGGATTCAAAAATGATAATCCCCCCCCCCCCCCCAAAAAAAAAAAAAATCTGGATCAGACTTCTAAATTTGTTTTGTTTTTTTATTCAATCATGGATTTAAAATTTCATGACAAAAAACAGGAGTTACGATTTCGCTCAGTTCTTTTTTCATGAGTTTCTTTTGGTGATCTATTCACAAACTACGATATGTTTTTTTTAACTTGAGCCCTGACTTTTCGTAAACAAAACTGAATTAACTAATACGCAGCGTTAAAAATTCGGCGTTGTTGCCACAATTTTTTTCAACTCATAAATGATGGGCTCAGTAATATTCGGCTCTTTTTATAAACACTGTAAATTTTTTCAAATGAGTAATTTACCAGAATGAAATATCTTATCAACAATACATTTGGCAACACCAGGAAAAAGTCAGGGCTCAAGTTAAAAAAAACAGACTATACGATAATTTTTTCCCAACCCTGAGGGGGTGGGGGTGGGTCTTGCAAAGTTAAAGCAATTACGATTTTTAACAAAGTTGCCCAACTTTGAAGGCTCATATCTTGAGATAGGGTGTACTTGGGGGAAAACTGTTGGCGAGGTCTGAAAGAAAATTGATAGGAGGTTCAAAATCGATAATCATATTTTGAAAAGCTCAAAGTTGAACTTTGGTGGTGAAAGCTCAACTTTCACGATAAGAACAAAATATGAAACAATGAAAGTTACCATTTAAAAATCTGAAAAATTACAGTAAGTAGTCCTTTTTACCCCCTTTTCAACGAACAAATTTTCATGATGGGATCTCTAGACCCCCGGGGGGAGGGTACAAGGGCCCACAATTTTGACAAAAATTCAAAGAAATCGAAAACGTAAAATAGGATTCTTTAAAAATGGTATCCAGTATTAAAATTTTTCCAGTATCGGATTGAATATTGGAAGAAATCTTGAAAAATATTAAATCAAAATTTTCTTTAAAAATTGGAAATGAAAAAAAGTGAGAATTTTTTTACCTAAATAATTGGAATCGAATTGGAAAAAATTTGAAAAAAATCGAAGTCACCAATTTCTATTTCTTCAATTTTTGAAAACTTTATATTTAAAAAATTTTTTTCAACCCTAAAATTTTTCTTCAATGTTTTTTCCTATCTGCATAAAAATTTTCCAGTGATTTTCAAAGCATTAAAACGAAAAAAATGTCTTTCTTGGACATGGAAAATCAAAAATTTCATCTAAGTCCTTTTTCTCATATACAGCTTTTGGACTTGACTCCATTTTGGAAATGAGGTCTTCCAATTGATTCAAAAATAATTTTTTCTCTTCTAACTAGATATTCTCACAAAAAATTGTCATTCCGTTTTTTTTTTCAGTGGTATGAATCTCAATAGTTCCAAAAATTTCCTTAAAACAACCCCTGGCGTCGTAGAATTCGAATATCGACTTACTTTTTGATTTTACCCCTTTCCTCCTGCTCTGACTGACCTCCATTGAATTGATCGTACATATCTCTCGTTGAGAAAAAAAATCAAGAAGTTGAAAAATTTTGCATAATACTTTCACTTACTAAATTTTAAAATTCAATAGTTTTGAAAATTGCAGGTTTCTATCTATCAAGTTTGCGATTGAAGGTGTGTAAACATTCAATATAACGAAATATGACCAAATATCAGGCCCTGTCATATTTCTAGATATGGAATTTTGGCGATTTTTTGAAATTCCAAAATTTGAGAAATGCACTTCAGCACTTGAAATTTTGGAAATGGAACTTTTTTATGATCTGCTTTCAATTTATGACTATTTTGACTCAAAATTTTACTTTGAATTGGGATAACTTGCTTGTTACTACGAAAAAGTGGTAAAAAATCTCTCTTTTTTTTGGTTTTGATTTTTTTGACCATGTTGTTCCCAATTTCAGGGCCCGAAAAAATATGTGATGCATGACCACTTGGCCGAACTGATGAAAAAAAATTCCAGCCATGATACCCCCTCAAATTTTTTTTAAATTTCAATTTAGGTAAAAAAAAATTGGGAAAATGTGAACCGAAAATTGTCAAAAAATTCTCATTCGTACTACCCAGCAACAAGATGTATGATCTATGAAAATTTCAAAATTTTTACTCACGCCTTCCAGAGATATCGTGTGTTGAAATTTCGACATTAAAAACGCGATAATTCCGAAAGAGGCGGGGGTAGGGGGTCAAAAAAAATTTTGGGATGTTTCTAGACCATAAGTAACATTTTAGTTCAATTTTGACCAATTCTGGATCAAGGGCCATTTTCGACCCTTATTAGGAAAGGCTCTTTTTTTGTCATTTTTGAGAATTCTAACCCAGTACCTAAATTTTTTCTGGCTAATTTTTTGGCTCATGGGAAAAAATTGTAAAATCCAATGCTAGAACACTTTTTGCCACAGTTGATCTGTACACTACTAGATTATCTCACTATCGAGGGTGAAATAATTGGAACGAATTTTATAGGGTGCTGCTGGACCAAGAGGCGATAAAGGAGATTACGGTGATATCGGACCACCGGGCTTAATGGGTCCTCCCGGATTACCTGGACCTCCGGTAAGTCACGATTTTAGCCATTAATACTTATTCTTTGTTAAATGACGATACAACCGTATGGACTTTGAGGATCCAAGTTTTAAACGAAGCTTATTACCAGAACTGGGGATAATTTTTAAGTAGAATTGTTTTCGTCTGAGCGAAACTTTTATAATAAGGAACCAGAAAAGTTGGGCGAGTAAACGATGTTAAACGTAGGTTTGTTTTGTGATATGTCCTCGTTGTCGTCGCGTATGTGTACAAATAATAAAAGATCTAAATGTCTGTTGAACTTAAATCTGTCACGTACAAGTGTATACTCGAAACATCTACGCCATGATATGTCTTCACGCGACGTGTTCATTTGTGTAATATGAAGTATGCTAAAAGACGCCGAGCTGTACGATGCTGCATAAATGCGTACTACGTTTATACTTGAGAACGTAAAATGGTGTACTTATTTGTATAGTTCTCATGTACATACTTAAATTTTACTATGTGTATACGTCATTAAGTTTTAATATTTTTACCCCCGATTTTTTTTTTCGCAGGGATACCCGGGCACGAAAGGAGAAAAAGGAGATAAAGGCGAATCCGTAAGTAGATTTATATTCTGGACGTAGCGATTTACCCGGCGGGTGTAATCGATTTTAATGGGTTACTTTGTTTCTCTCTGTTTTTTTTCGCTGCTGCTGTGGATTACGTAGAAATATAATAATAAGAAGATAAGAAGAAGACAAGTAAGGCTGGAGATTTATTTTATATTGTTTACAAGATGATGTGAGATGGGAAAAAAAAACTTACACGTAATTGTTCGTGTGCTTTTTTTTGTTGTAACTTTTAGCAACAGTTTCAAGGAGATGCTGCCTATGATAGTATGTTAGTGGCAGAGCCACCGGTATGTATTGAATTGGTATTTGAGATGGTGTAGTTTTTTGAGGAAATTTTGAGTATTGATTTTGAACTGTGGTTTAAACAGCAGCATGTGATGGTTGGACCTCCAGGGCCACCTGGATTACCTGGTCCGCCTGGTTTACAAGGACCTCCTGGAATTAAAGGTGATAGAGGATTAGATGGGTCGAAAGGTGAAAGGGTGAGTTCTCACGAGATGAGATTTAATTATTTAAAGATTTAGATTGGTAGATTTTTAGAAGTATTGGAAGTTGAAGGATTTTGGTTTTTATTGAGAATTCCATTTTGCAGGGCGAAAAAGGAATTAGAGGGGATCCTGGACCGATGGGTTTACCAGTAAGTAGATTCGAAATGGTAGCATTATGATTTTTCCGGATGTGAATCCTCATCCTAATTCCTGTCTTGGAAGTGGTTCTGTGGGAAAATGTGTTCCTTTTGATGATTCATTTTCGAATATGGTTCTAATGGTTTCTCATTTTAATTTGGGCAGATTTCACTTGCTAGGAAAGAAAAAACAATTTTGAGTTGGAATAAAAATAATTCTAGGGACCTTACAGTAGCGTAACTTGACATTCCCTCTGGGGGGGGGACAGAAGTCGAAGGGTGAAAATTTTTTTCTTAGGTATATACTAAATGGGCATAAAGATCTGGGATAATGGGGGGGGGAGGTTGACAGAACCTTGGTATCATACTTTTCGAACGGCGTTTGCAATTTAAATAGTGACTATTTTATGCCCGAGCGAAGCGAGGGCAGAGCTTTGAAAAAATTGATTTTTAATACCCGAAAAATTCATTTTTGAGGGTTTTGAGGGAGGTATTTACGCCACAGGCTTACATATTGAACTTTTGAACTAGCTAAAATTAAAAAGAATGTTGTTTACTTACGCCCGAGCGAAGCGAGGGCGAAACTTTGAAAAAATTTGATTTTTGATGTCCAAAAAATTCATTTTTGAAGGGTGTCTGGGGGGTTTTGTACCCACCCCCCCCCTCCCGTATTTACGCCACTGGGGACCTACATCTTAAAGAACCTCGTATCAAAAATTTCAGGAGCTGAGGTTCATTTAACAAATTTTTATGTATTTTTGGCATTTCAAATAATCTCGTCGCCTTTTAAAATATGGAAATTTGATCTGATCAACGAAAAATGCTGGAATTTGGTGTCTATTTTTTTCAAATCGATTGAAAATTGTTTTGAAATGTTTCAAAGAGGCCAGAAAAGTTTGGAATTTTCCTGCACATCACAAAATACTCTTGTTGATGACCTGCCTTAACTATTTGATCGATTGATGCACTATTCCTAAAAATTCATAAAAGTCGTTCAAAGTTCTCAAAAGGGGTTGCTCGCGATTAGGTAACTTTTCATCAGTGCTTGAAAATTCCAAAATTTTCTGATAGCTTTGAAATTTCGTAGAAATTCTCCCAATCAATTTGGATGGTCGAAAAAGGGTATGTACCAAATTTCAGGATTTTTTTGTTGAATTCATATTTTTTAGGTGATGAGGTCGATCATCTTGCAATTTACTTGGAGAATTTGCCAAAATTCGAGATGTAGGTGCTTACTTCGAATAATTTTCGTTTCAGCTCAAAATATTACTTCCCGATAGGATACCTTCTTTCTTAGTAGCGTAGCTAGCTAGCTACCCCAAATCAAGGTAAACATGTCCAAAAAAAAAGTGGTATCAATAAAATACTTTTTTGATGTTTCAAAGATGAAAAGTGCCATTTTTTTACTATGTGAATTTTCGTAAAATTTTCTATCTCTCAGTACCTGTTGAGAATGAAAAATGTCAGGGGCGTGCCGACCAAGTAAAATTTTGGGCAAATGCCTCAGTTGTTTTTGGGGTGGGTGGGTGGGTGGGTGGGTAGGTAGGTAGGTATACGTGTAGTAGGATGAGGGTATAAAATAATAAGGTGTCAATTTATTCGTAATTATTTTTTAAAATGAAAAAGAATCACACTTCACAAGTACCAAACAGACAGAACGCAATCAACTGTAATCTGAAACGCTTAATACGTATTGTGACAATTCGTTGAAATAGGTCCCAATACCTCATAGTACTAAACTTATCCTATTTTGCATTTCAAAACATTTTTTTGAAACAGAATTCGGTTGACTATAGGAACTAGGAACTTGTAACTTACACTCATCCAACCACTACCCACCCACCCCACCCACACTTGAGTAGTATACGTACACGTAGCCGCCAGCACTTAGGTACTTGAAATTGAAAATTAAGTAAAATCGGGGCATTTTTGAAAATCCTTGTGATAAAACCCACAGGTCCATGAGTGTCATATTTCCCACGAAAGTACCCAATGTCACTCACCTATCCATTCAAAAATTAAACTCAATTTTTTGACAATTTTGCTTTGGGAGAATTTCCTTTCCCTTTCAATGCTAAAATTTTGATTTTACTAAGTGAAGAAAATTCAATGTTTGGATACATTTTTCTTGAAAAATTTTCGCCCTCGCTTCGCTCGGGCTCAATAAATTTACATCATTTTTTTTCATAACAATGGTATGAAATTTCAACTTATTTCAATCTAATCTAGATAATTGAATATTTTAAAGTGAAAACAACTCTCCGTCTCATCTACGAGTATGTATCATGGAACTTGATTCAAAATTATTATATTTTTTGGAAGAACAGGAGTTCATTAAAAATATCGTGATTCATTGACGTACCCAGGAGGGCTCCAGGAGTTCGGCCCCTCCCCACAGCTTGAAAAAATACTGTTTTATTGCAAAAATATAAAAAAGTGCAGTTTTTTGCTTTTCAAATGATATTTTTTTTAAAATTTCGCCCTCGCTTCGCTCGGGCAGTATTTTGGTCATTTCCTTTTAAAAATTGATAATTTTGAACTGATTATTCAATCAAAAATCACCAATTCCTCACTAAATTCCACGTTTGTCAGAAGAAATTGATGATTTTTGACTGAGAGATCATTAAAAAATTACTAACTTGGAATTTGACTCCTCTTATTTCAAATTCTCAGCCACTCCTTTGATTAATTTCTGGGTGCGCCTGTATCGCGATTTTTGGAATTCATAAAAATAGCACGAAAAAACACGAATTTTAATACAGAAATTTCAAGTTTTGGACATTGGACGTCCCTTTTTTCAAAAATTCTCGCCCTCGCTCCGCTCGGGCTCAATAAATATTTACAATCCTTCATTCTTAAAATGATGGGACTCTTTTCCCTTTTCAATCCAATTTAAGGAGGATGTCGTTGAGGTTAAGAAGTAGATGTCGTTGTTTTTCAAGTTGAAAAAACAACTTGAAAAATGCACAAATTCATATTTCTGATCGGAAGATTTCCCTCTTTCTGAAAATAAGTCGGGGGGGGGGGGGGTTAAGCGAGGGATGGGGAGTCAGTGGGGTGGGTGGGTGGCTTTGACATGTTCTCGCCCCAGTAAGTTTTTACCTTCTGCACGCCCCTGAAAAATGTTATGAGAATTCGCATCATTTTTCATTTTTTTTTTATGGAACTTGAAATTTTGATTTTTTAACATCACATGAGAAGCGATTTTGAAAATTACCTACCTACTTATAGAATAGAGAAAAGAAACATGAATATGTAATGTTTTGTTCATATTTTATCAGATTTATCAAAATAGTTTCCCTTTTTAAAAATATGTTTTAATATTTTCTCGGCTTTTTTACTCATTTTTGAATGTTTTTAAAAAAAAAAAAAAAAAAAATACCTACTTACCTCAATTTTTTGAAATATTCTTTTGAAATTTTTATAAATTTCTCTCACATTTTTTCAACATTTTGTCATTGGTAGTTGTTTTTTAAGAAATTTTGAAAATTAGAAAATAAAGGGAAAAAACTAAGTAAGCAACATTTATAAGCGTTTAAGTCATTTTTTGCCCATTTTCAAAACATACATGTGTAATTGTGTAAGGTTACCTCAATTTTTTTCAGTCATTTTTTCATTTTTTTTTTTCAAATGTTTTGAGCAAATTTTTATATTTTTTCAAATTTTTAGAAACCTTTTCAAAACATGATTTTTTATTAAATTCATCTTGGTCAGTATTACGATACAAGGTGTTCAATAAATCGTCTGCTCAACTGATGAACATGTTGCCGATGTCGAAAATGAAGGGGAAAAATGTTATTTCTATAGACATCACGTTGAAAAATTTTTTACCCATATGAATGGGTAGTAAACTGTGAAAACTGAATAAATTCTCAATTTATGATTTCTTGCCTAACTTTGAAATTGAAGGGGCTACCAAAAATTTCTCCAAAAAAATTATTGAAAAATGAACTATTCTGGGGAATGGCAAGTAAGTGCAATGAAAGTGAAGAAATTTTGAAATGAAGACTTTTGGCCTAACATCAAAAATTAAGCAGCTAAAGGGTTCTCAAAATGAAAGAGAATTGTGAAATTTTTGCAATTTAGAATGACCTTTGACCCCTTCATTTTTGATGTTAGCCAAAAAGTCTTGAAAAAAATGTGTATTCATTTTTCAACGTACCTACTGTACAATGATATATTTTTTTGAATAATTTTTTTGTGACCCCTTCGATTTTAATGTTGGGAAGAAAGTCATGATGAAGTGAGAATTTACTCAGGTTTCAAACTTTATCCATTCCCATGGTTGGAAAAATGTTTCAACTTGGTTTTTTGAAAGCAGCATTTGCCCCTTCAATTTTCAAGGTCGGTAACACGCTCTTTTCTCATCCCAATTTTTTTTATAGTGGTACAAAAATAAGTTTGCAAGACGATTTATGGAACATCCTATTACAATTCAGAAAACCCGCGTTGCCGATATCGTGATTCCAAATTCCAAAAAAGTAAAAAAAATGGCTTCAACCATCAATGCTGAAAAAAATTATACATTTTTTAAAGGGCAAGATTTCTGGCCCTCTATGGGTCTGATCAAAATAAGAAGTTGTTATTCGAATTCTACGTCTTAAAAAAAACGTTCATCGACTTATTGAAATGTACTTTCTATGTACCTCTCTTTCTTCCCTCTTATCTTTTCTCTTCCTAAACTATCCGTAAACTTGCAGATTTTTTCAAAGGATTCCGGCATCTTCGATCCATATTTCTGCCTTCTTCTCTCCCTCCCCTTCCTTCATTCCATCCTCTGTATCTTCCTTCTATCAGTTACTTCTAATCTCATAAATATTTCGTGCAGTTTTTGAATTAATAAAATTTAATTAGAGAAAAAATTTCCAACTTGGTTTTCTTTTTTTATAAATCGAAAAATTTCTCAATCAGTGTTACCAACCTCGTCGATATCCTCATCTCGAAACATCCTTCAATCGCATTCCACTCCTAACCTAATTATATTTAAATATCGATTTTTTTCTACAAATGATAAATTTTCTTCACCAGGGTCCAATGGGTATACGCGGAGACCTGGGTCCGGTTGGTAAAGCGGGACCGCTGGTAAGACCTAATTATTCTTAAAAACAATTGTTTTCAACCGAGTGAAGACTGCAGCTTACCAATTATTAATTTAGCCGTTATTATTCGATCAATACGACGACGATTTCTGCGAAATCGTACTTCATGTTTTTCTTTTTCTTTTCTCTTAAACCTATTTTTTTTAATAATTTCTATTCGCAGTAACTATAAAAAAAATCGAGGAATATGTACGAAAAACACAATGTATTTTTTTGGTTCAATTTCGTCCCATTTTTTTTGAAAAATTTTCATCCATATGATCGAAAAAATGAAATTATAGTTACTGAATTTTAATTTTCGATTTTTGTTTTTTTTTTGGTGTAAGTAACCAAAGATTTTAAAAAATACTCATTTTCGACGATGAAATTTTAACCCCTTTTTTTCTGATTTGTATTTACTAACAGTTTTAAGAATTGATTTTACTAATACGACTGACTACGTTAATAAATATCTAAAACGATAAAAAAAACTGCACGAACGATAACGTGTGTAAAATGAGAAAGGAAAAAAAAGCGAGGTAAGTTAATTAGTAGGTATAATTAAACGATATTTGTGTAGAATGGAAGATGAAAAAAAATTATACGACCCGATTTTATTATTTTTTTTGTGTGTATAAATGTATAAAAATTTTTAATATCGCGAACTAGCTTGGATGTGTCTGTAGAACGTGTGTTATGTGGATAAAATAGCGGGAAAAATTTATTAATTGAGCCGGTGGTAAGATGAGATTGGAATGTGGCCAAAAAATCCAACCATACAATTTGGAACAACGATGTAATTTCAGATATACACAAACACGATAGAGAACATTATCTGGTGTGCAATTATCTCCATGTCTCGGATGCTTGTTAGTAACACGCATATTATTATTATCGTAAAAAGCCAGAAAAAAAAAATGAAAATAGTAAACTGAAGAGCTAAATGGCTAAAATACGAGATACCATAATCTGCGCATGCGCAATCCAGCTTTATAGCGGCTAATTGAAGCTAATAATATGTAAATTTGGTATTTTTTTTTTTCCTCTTCTGTCTAATACGAAGGCTTTTCATTATATTTGATTGCTGTATATTATCATTTTTTATACGACTCTTCCGTTTGTACGTATTTTTTTTGATTTGTGTCCCGCCCCGAAGTAGAAACGTTGAAAAAAAAAAGGTGTAAATTGAGGGCTTTTAATTGCGACGAATTAATAACGTACGTTGATCTCATAAATACGCGTCCATGCTAGTTTCCTCTTTATTATTTTTTTTTTCATGTTGATTATTACAACATACCTTGTATAATGTGTAAAATTTTACTTAGATATGTGTAATGCGTTTAAGTGTGTGTGTTTGTTTTTCTAACGCGTATACCTTTTAGGCCTAATTGTTCGTATTATCTGTAAGAATGACTACCTAACGTATGAAAAAAAAAACGAAATTTTAATAGGTGAAATTTTTAAAACAGTATTTTACCCCTTAGATCTGTATTTTTATTGTGTTATTGGTTGGTTTTGGAAAAATAATGAAAAAGAACTACTTTTCTCGTAGTTTGTATTTTTTTTTTTTTTTGGTGAAAAATATTTATCTAATTGAGAAAAAAAAATGGAAAAAAATTTTATTTTGAAGAAATAAAGCCGTATACGAAGCTTTGGAAAAATTCCGTATTTAAGTACAAATTAGTAGTAAGATCATAAATATGAATTAACCGTTAAGTATTTATGGTAGTTTATTGTATGATAAGATTATGATGGCCGAAAACGATGATTTTTGATGATTTGTGTTCGAAGGAGAGTTGTTTTCGACTGAGGGTTTCTCAGAAAGTATTGTACACGTACGACGATGATGAATATAATTTTTTTTTTCTATTATTTTTACGATTAATATGAGATTCGAATTACATGTAAATGTGTGTACAGTTTAATAAGTTATATATAAAGTTATTGTTTCTGCATGTGATTATATTTATTCTGTGTAAGGAATGGCTTTGCTGGAGGGTGGGGAGAGGATTGTCTAGGTGAGGGATTGAAGAGGTTATTTTTTGGTTCGACGGATGGGTTGAAAATGAAATTTTGATGAGTGGTTTTTTTAGAAGTAGGAGGAGGAGGAGGAAAAAAGTTGAATAGAGAAAAAATTTAGCTTAAAATTTTGTAAAAAAAAAAAAAAAAAAAAGTAAATTGGGAGGAGTACCAAAATATTATTCGATAATGTAGATTTTTAAAACCTTTTTTTTTCTAAAATTGCAGGATTGCACGTTTGTTCAAATATTTAAAAATTATTTAGTTGAAAAAATTTATTGTTATTTTTTTAAAAAAATATTATTAATTATTGCTTTTTTATTCTCTTTAATTTTGATTGAAGAAACATCAGAAAATTTATTCTATCAAAAATGCATGTGATTGAATTAAAATGATGGAAAAAAGATTGGCATCTGCGTCTAATAATTAGTCCAGTACTGAGTTAATTGAGGAAGAGGAGAGGGGTTCCGCCGCAATTTTTTGAGATTGTATCTAGTTTCGGTCCTTTTTTCGATGCCATGCTATCGCCACTTGGTTCAAAAATAATGGGAGGGAAGTTCTTTGAATTTGAAATTATTCAACTTTTCAACTTGTGTTTTGTATTCTCGTCAAAACTGCCTAAAAATCAGATTTTTTCGATTTCGAACAACCTGTCGACCTTTCAACCGAATTTTTATGGCTATTTTCAAATTCTACGGGTAAATTTTTACCATTACTTGTAGAATTTGAAAATCGTGATAAAAATTCGGTCGAAAGGTCAACAGATTGTACAAAGTTGCAAATAGAAAAAAATGTGATTTTTTTGGTAGTTTTGACGAAAAATGCGAATACATAAGTTGACAATTTTCAAATTTTTGGAATTTTTCTCCCTCGGATTTTGAAAATACCTAATGAAAATATTTCTGAATTGAGTAGCATTCAGACATCAGGAATTGGCGTCAAAAAGGGCCGAAATCCCCAATTTCAAAAAAATCTCCCCCGTCAAGTTTAGTGATGGCCCCTTGAGATCAAAAAATAACGTTCGATGGCCTTATTTATCGTACTAAATTTTACGCCTGTAGGACCTTTTGCCGTTTACTTTCAATCTGCCATTAGACTACATTAAAGAATTTTTTCTATGGACTTTTTAAAAATTGTCTCGCCTATTTTTGTTGTTCGGTTTTTTTTTTAATTACCTTGAGTTGAGTAGGTAATTTTAACAAATTTCGATCAATTGATCTCAACCTATGCAATAATTGATTCAATTTTTTAATCCCGATTCCCTCGATATTTTTTTACAGTAGTTTTCTCATCAGTTCATTTTTTTGCTGATCAGTTAGCTTTTTATTTTATGAGTAGTCGATCAATCAATGAGCAAGGTTGAAAAAGTACTCGATTACTTACTTTTGAAGGAATTTTCAATATTTCGATGAATCTCTATGAATGGTCCTTCGGTATATTTTTTTTCAAATTCATCTTCATGGAAATGATCATAGCCCTGGTGGTTTCGGAAATTGATCAATTTTGGAATAATTGAAGCACTGGATTATTCCATGGCAGCTAAGCAGCTAAGCTTGAAATAAGAAGGAGGGGTTGCTGATTTTTCATTAAATTTTGCGTATAGAGAGAGGTCCGTCAAAATATGGCGACTGGGGCAATGATCCATTTTTTAAGGAAAGAATCGAAGGGTAATTAATTTTGCATGTTTTGATATTCTAAAATGATTTAATTCAGATCACAAATTTTTCAAAATGATCTGTTTCTAATTTTTTCAAAATCTTTGATTATCAATTTTTCATCTACGGACGTATCAATTTTTTTATTGATTAAGTATAGATTTTTTTTTGAATGATCATTTTTATTTAAATAATCGATTGTTGGTTTGACGAAATTATTGATGGTCGATTTCGGATATTTTGATTATTGGGATTGATCTAGAATCGATTTCAAAAATATTTGTTGATTATAGATTTTTTTAATGTTTAGAAATTACGCGATCTTTCGAAAAAAAAACGCTGATTCAATTTGGGTGTTTGAATATTTTTAAAATAACCTACTACTATCATTAATTTTTCATTCATATCTAATCATTGCCAATTTTCATTTTTTTTAATGATATTCCATTGATTCTTTATGATAATTCACTATTGAAATCATTTATAAAATGGAGTACTGATCAATTTTTCTAAAAAAAAAAGGCAGAGATATTGCAGGTTAATTTTTTCAAATGATCGATTTTTGATTTTTATGTGTCATCGATCATCGATTTGATTGATTTTGGATTTTTCTCAAATGATTACTCACTTATCAATTTTTTGAAATGATTGATTCTTTTCAATGTACTGATCAAAAATCGATCAATCGATTTCTTTTCAATTGAAAAAAAATATCAATATTACTTTTCCATCAAAAATTATAAAAATCTGCAGAGAAGGTAGGAAGGTACAATGCAGCAAATAGGATCACTTTTGTGACCTTTACGTACTGCAATTTTTTTGTTAGATACCTTACCTACTTTTAATTATTTTTAAAAATTTTTCCACCCAAAAAGGAAGAAAAACTAAACCAATCAGCATGATAACTTCGCATGGTTTGCTTTAAATGTCTTGAAATATTCGGGAAACATGTACGACAGCGACATAGACAATTAGACGTGTCAAAGAAATAACCACAGCTGGAAGGCTACAAAGCTACAGACGGATCTCCGTATGATGCCGGTATCTTTCAACTTGATTTGCTTTCCATTAAATAATTTTTTCGCTTACGCTTAATTTATTTGCCAATTATATAACTTTTTTTTTTCAATACGTACTCAGGTATATTATTTATTTTCAATTTAAAACGAATACCTGCAAATGTATTCTTGGAACGCTCACTGCGAATGTTTATTTTTTTAAACAATTTTCGCGGAATGCTCGAGGAGTAAATTTCAAAGGCATTTTTTCCTCGACGTTTTTCCCACAATAAAAAAAATTAATTCGATTTTTTGTTTGTTTACAGGGACCTCCTGGTTTGGATGGAATGAAGGTAAACTCATCAGTTTGATTTTTTTCTCCGGTTGACTATATAAATTGAATTTTAATTACGATTTGTACAGGGAGGTCAAGGAGAACCCGGAGCTAAGGGAGATCGCGGTGACCCGGGCTTACCAGTTGGTATCAATTTCTATGTAATATTTACACAGTAAAGAGAGTTTGTTTACATTGTACTTTTCTATTTGTTTAGGGTACAGATGGAATACCAGGGGTTGAGGTACAGAACTTGAACTGAATTCATAGTTTTAATTAGAAATTAAATCGATTACTTAGAATCAATTGTATTTGTATAGTTTAAGTTGATTTCGCGTAGTTTGTAGTTTATTGTCTTAAGGTTTGGTTTTTTTTTTTCAATTTTATGTAATGCATCGTGGGAAATTACGTAGCTTTACTTACCTAGTTGTAAAATTTAATTTGTAGCTTTTTATTCGCCCGAGTTTCTCTCTCTTTCTGTGCTGTTTGTTCATGTTTTTCATGAATGGCTCCTTTTGTGCTTTTAATTTTCGAGCTTCGTTAAACTTTTATCGTGGTTTAAATGATGTTTTAAATTAATTTTCTGGGTAAATAGTCGTATTGCTTATGTTCGTGATGCTTGGCCTTCACAAATATCGTTGTGTTGCTATTATTTGTATCATTTGCGAGTTATAGAATCGAGTTTTATTGGATGTTAATTGTTTTGTGTGATTTTACAGGGTCCGAAAGGTGATAAAGGAGCTAAGGGCGACTATGTAAGTGTTGGTTAGATTTTTTCGGGGTAATTTATTTCCAATTATTTTTTGTTCTTTTTTTTTGATGGTCGAAATCAAACGAAGGAGATCATATTGATTTTTTTTCATTTTTGGCAAAAAATTGAGTATGAAATTCTTTTTCGATTTTAATTACATTTTGATCAATTTTTAATTCGATTTCTTGTATGCTAAAATTAATTAAAATCAAACTTAAAATATCGAGAATTTATTTTTTTATTTTTGATTAAAAAATTGAATCTACGAAATTCTTATTGGATTTATTACTTTTGGTTACAAAAAATTCATACTTACCTAAAATTGAACTTTTATTTCTTCTTTGAATTTTTTGCTTCAATTTATTTTAAATTATTTTTTTAAATCAATTTCCGTTTCTATTTTTTCGATGCTAAATTGATCAAAATTCAAAATAAAAGGTAAAATATCGAGAATTGATTTTTTTCTCATTTTTGATTGAAAAACTGAATCAAAGAAATCCTCGTTCGTTTCAAATTCACATTTTGAAAGCAAAAATTTTTTAAAAATTGGTTACATTACCTATTTTGAATTAAAACTTTTATTCTGTTTTTGAAATTTTTTGAGTTTTATTTTTTATTGATTTTTACCCACTTTTATTTTAATTTTTTCGATGATGAATGAATCAATCAGAATCAAACTAACGATTTTCATAACTGATTTTTTTTTAGATTTTTGACAATAGATTGAATCTACGAATATTAATTCAATTTAAATCACATTTTGATGGCAGAAAGGACAATTGAAATTTTACGATACAAATTGGAATTTGACGATCAGTAAAGTTATGACTTTTTTTTTAAAATTTTGATATGAAAAAATGTACCTCACTACATCAGATAAAATGTCGAAATTTTTTTAAAATGTTCGAATTTTTTAAAATACAAAATTGAAAATTTGTGATACTGACGTTTTGTTTTTATTAAAAAACATTAAAATCAAGGATATGCACATTTCAACTTCGGAGTTTTTGGGCTAATATTTTTGAGGATATTTTAAATTTAGTACTATTTAACCTTGAAATTGGGTTATCTTAATTCCAGAACAATTTGACGTCTTTAAAATTGAATTTTTTGAAATTTTTACCAATTTAATTTAAGGCAGATGAGTAATTTGAATTTTTATCCAATTTTTTTTTGCTTTATAGCAAAACTTAAGAATTTTTTTCATCAGTTTTGCCATATTTTCCAATTTATTGGAATAATTATATAGCACTTTTGAAATTTGAGGAAAATTGGAATGATTTGAAACCAACAAAAAAACCATAATATTTCATAATTTTTAAATAGTAGATATTTTTTTTTTGTAATTCAAGTAAGTATCAAAATTCAAAAATATGTTAGACTGAATATACATATTTTGACTGCAAAAGAACAAAAATTGGTGGAGAGGTGTCTACAAAAACTTCAAATTTGAAAATTAGATGATTTTTCATTTTTATTCTTTATGAAACTACATTTTTATGAAATCGATTATTTAGATTATTTTCTGAAATCGAACTATTGATTGGAAAATTTAAAATTAAAAAGAAATTAAATTATGAAAATTAATTGATGGAAAAAATGAAAAATGATTGTTCAAATTATCTGGACTGCCTGCAAATTGTTTGAAGCAATTATCAACCATCTTAGACTAGATATCAAATTTTATTTCTATTGCTTTTCAAATTCCAATTACTTAATTAAAAATTGCTAACAAATTTTAAAATTGGAAAAAATCTGACATTTAAACAAAGGTTGTCTCTATACGTACCTATATTTCCAGTTATTCGAAATGAAATTATTATCAAATTCTTAAAAATTACTCAGTCAAGGAAATTCTTTTGTTACCAGTATTCATAATCTAGGTTCTTTTGCTGCTCTGAGTAAAAATTGCTGAATTTTTTCCAGGGCCCGACTGGAAAACGCGGTAGGAAAGGTGATAAAGGCGATAAAGGAGATCAGGGAGTCCCTGGATTAGATGCTCCGTGTCCAATAGGCGCAGATGGATTACCATTACCAGGTTGTGGTTGGAGAAACCCGAAGGTGAGGCTAATTCGTTGAAAACTTCTCATTTTAATAAATGACTAATAATACTAACTCGATCGTGTGTTGTGCTGTTTTTTTTTGTTCCTTTTCTAACACTAATAGGAAAATACCGTTACTCTTACCACTACGCCTTCCCCATTCTTACCCATGACCCAAGATTCAACGGTGGATTATGAAAATGAATCTGACGATCGGGATGATCGCGATAATGGCGATGAAGACGATGAAGATGGGGAATACGCGGAATACGGGGGAGTAAATAATAATAATTATAATAATAACTATATGAACGATAAATCTCCTAAAAGAAGGATTCCAAAGCAATGAGGTAAAATTATCTATTCGTAGATTAATTTGCATGTTTCGATTTACTTTTTCGTTGTCGTAATATTAATTTTTTTTCGAAAATTATGTTGCAGATATGATTCATGTCACAGTGCGAGTCACTCGAAGTCCTAATTGATTTTAATTTTAGCTAATATAAGTTTAGAATTTAGTATACGAATGACAGAGTCCATTATTACAACTAGTTTTCAACTATTGGTTACCTTTTTGTTGATTTTTGTAGTATTTAAAATTAGTTCAAAAGGTGTCAATGGTTGAAAGTCAACATTGGTGTCGGATTTCTTGTATGTAATTTTTATTCGTTGTAATGGGTTTACTTAATTGTTATTTTTTTTTTTACGTACAAATATTGAGAAATAATTGAAACAATTTTGCATTTATTTTCAGGTATTTATTATGTTTTAGGATACGTGATAATTTTTTCTTTTTCATAGCCAAGATACGTTGTAATTTTTTTTCTTTGTTTCGAGAAATACCTGTCTGGTTGTCTGTTCATTTTTTTGGATAGTTTTTTTAAAGTGCCTAATTAAATTTTTGAGTTGAGACGTTTTGTTTATGCAGTAATTTTGTTGAATACATATTTATCGCTCAATTTTTTACCTTTATTGAATTTATTATTATTGTTTATTGTGTATAGTTTTTAATTTATTGATATTTAAACAATGATATCGGTATATAGTATATTGTAAGCATTGATTTTATATTCCTAGTTTTTTAAAAATAATTTTTACCATGTTGTGTTTTGTGTACAATTTATGGCAATAAATTTTTATTTATTTTACAACAAACAATAGACTGCCTTACTGGTCGAATGATCTTCTATAATTTGAGAAAAATAAAAAAGTTATGTGGGTACATTTTTACACAGTAATATTGGAATTATTGGTAAAAAATTAAGTACCTACTGTTATTTACGCAATATGAAAATTATACCACAAAAGCCATTTTTCCAGACAATTTTGATCCCTTTCTCTGTTTTTTGGGCCAAAAAATTTTTTGCTCCCGATCGACGTGCGAGGTGTCTAGAATGGGGTTTTCGGCCACGGCGAATTCAACGGCGCGGTCGGTTTGACCTTATTTCGCTTGGTTTCCGAGAAAATGGCCTTATATCAGGCCTTTTTTGACCAATTTCAAAAAGGTTCTCATAAAAATGCGAAACATGCGTTTTCTTACTAATTCGAGGTCGTATTCCAAAATTTAATTATGTAAATAGTATATTATTTAGTTATTGTATTATCGGTAATAAAATAAAGTTGAAATTTTTTCAGTTCTTTGTTTATTGCATTTTGTTGATTAGTGATCAGCGTTATATCACTACTGAATTGTTTGAATTAAAAAATCCTCGTTTAGGCACGATAATAATTGATGCAACGACGAATTGCAAATGGAATAATTGAAAACCCCTGCAAATATTTGGATAGACAACTCAAAATACACATTTAAAAATGAAAAATACTACACCTAGAGCTATCTATCGTGTAAAAAACGAAATAATTCAAGTGCAATGGTAAAAAATTCAAGTTTTTAAAAAAATTGTGTAAGTAACGCTCTCTTTAGAAGCAAAGAAGAAACTTCGTTCTGTTTTGAAAAAATTGGAATATAAACATTTAGTTTTGAAAGCTAGATATGCGCGTGGCGCTATCTATCGGAATACACAATGAACTACACAGGTAGGTAATGTAGAATCGCGTCAAGAGACCCATTTTCAACGTTACTTCCGTAATATTCCGATAGATAGCGCCACGCGCATATCTAGCTTTCAAAACTCGATTTTTATATTCTCATTTTTTCAAAACAGAACAAAGTTTCTTTCATTGTACGATAGATGGCGTTACTTTGTCCTACACTTGCAATATTCCTGTTTCACTTCACGTTTTCAGTTTTATAACTATCCGAGTATTATTTCTATTTAATCTTCGATAATTTTTCACGTTTTTAGCAACAAATTTATCCATTTCTACGTATTTAAACTTCGCTATCATCGGAATAAATCGTCTTATACCATAAAATACCTGAAAATTTGCCTACAAAAAATTGTACTCCATCCTAATCGAAGAAAAAAATTATAACACCAGCACACATACACCTCTTTTCGTTGAACAGAAGCATCAGAACATTATGAAACTACATCTCAACTTCGCGAATTCGCAAAATTATACACGCGTGATGCAATTTCAAAATTTTCAAACAAAAAATTGACCCAGAATTAACCAATGCATTATCAACTTTCATTAAAACGCCAAAATATCAAGTTCTTCACTTGAATAAATCGGTGATGGGTTTTCCAAACCTCGATTCAGTCAAGGTTGCCTATCTGCTTTTTCAAATTCGCGTTCCATTGCCTTCGCAAACTCAACTAAGTATTATCCTTACAATATTGTTAGTCGAAAACCATTCGACAGCGACAGTAAAGTAACACAACAAAATCAAATTTGTTATTCTCTTGACACAGCGGCAAAAAAATATATACAATCTAATATCTAAGTTTTAACCGATCTGGGTTAAAAAAAACACTGCCGGCCGCTCGACAATGAAAAAAACCGTGATCGGTTATCACAATCTTAAAAATTAAACGCTACGTTTAAACACAATTACATAGAAATGAGATTAATATTAACAATAACGTCCTACGTTGCCAAAATAGATGATTTTCAAAATCCAAACAAACGAATAACTTTTAATCAAAAACCGGATAACTTTTTCATACCAAGATCGAAAGAAATATCAATTTTTCACCAGAAACCCATAAATTTTCTCCATTATGATATCCAAAAAAAATTAAATCTACTGAAAAATGAATCAAAAAACTGCTACGTTGCCAAAAATAGGTGATTTCCAAAATCGAAATGGATAAATAACTTCCGAAGGAAAACCTCAATGATTTTATCGTAACAAGATCGAAAAAAATACAAAATTTTTCACCAGAATACCCCAAATTTTCTCCATATAACCAAATTTTTTTTTTTTGAAATATTTAGAATAGACGATCCGTTGCAGCGGCCAACACCGCACCTTTAATTACAACAAAGGTCGTTAAGGAACCCAGATCAACACGCCCACTTGCTCGCATCATTAACCTGGGATGTTGACGAATTCAACAATGAGGCCACTTCAAACCAGCTCACTTGCATACATCAAAATGGTGTGAAAAGTTCGCTCACCACGGGTTATGTTGCGGAAAAAAAAAACAATCCTTACCTACAAAACTAAGAAGCAACATACTATTCACAAAAATACAAATAAAAAAAGGTATACAAAAGAACAGACATTTCGTTGGCCTGTAATCATAAAGGTCTGGAAGAAATTTTAGTTCCGTGCACAGTGCCGCCGCTGATCAAGCCAGAGTCTTAACCAACCGCCGCTGATCAAGCCAGAGTCTCAACCAACTGCCAAGGCACCCACATAAACCCTCCACCAGGATCCTCGCAAACAGTCCGGTAACAAAAAAAAATCAAAAACAATATGTTCCTTACCATCGAATGTCTGACCCTAAATCCGCAGACTGGAGGATTCGGACCGGCACCCCCGCACGGACGCCCTATTACGGCACTTAATCGAAGACCGCTACTACAAACTCGAACACAGGCTTCCTAGCTAAGCTACCTAAAAGGGTAGACGCCTATCCACTCTCACCAGCCGCTCAAACACCATTTTTCGTAGACATTGGAAACTGATCAAAATCGTAAGGGATTTTAGTTCAAATTTATCGGCGTACCCGGTCAGACCGAAAAAGAGAACCGCGCAACTTTCCTGTGAAAGTTGCGATCTTTTGGGAGCCAAGCTCAGGCCAAGAGATGAAAATCAGTAAATTTTGCATTATCAGTTCTTTGTGGTGCTGCGGTGACGGCCACAAACACCGAACTGGTAAAGTTGGACAGACCTAATCAATTGAAAAAACCAAACGGGCCCTACACTCACACAGTTGAACATTTGACCAGCGATTCAAACGACCTTCGATTGTAATTAATACATGCGATGCTGACCGCCCCTCCTACCCTTCGTTAAATACGACCCTGGCGTGTAGCGCTACCCGAGCCAAGAACGAAACTGCAATATTCTCAGTATTCTCGGTACTATCGCACCAGGCATCAGTATAAAACTCCGGATCTCTTCCGATGTCGTGAGGTTTCCAGGTTCACACAGATACCGACACCGGCGCCTGAAAATTTCGACCCGCAGCAGACGCTTCTTTCCACAGTACCGAGCCTACCATGGAAGAATACCGGCTGCCTCTCTTGTGATCAATAAGGCAGGGCTGGTGCCTAGAGATCAAGAGACCACAGCCACCCCCGATCCATGTTTGGAGCTGAACGTCGAAATCCCAGATACTGGGGACGATCACATCAGGCATCCAACAGAATCCGAAGGTTTCACCAATGTCATTCAACATTGGCATTCTCTAACTACACCGCCAACCATTCACCCTCACATTTGCCAAAGTCGTTCCCTAATTCTAACCAGAAACACCATACTGGAAAATTATTCATCCCTTAAAATTAATAAAAACCCAGAAATACAGAAATTACAATGAACACATAAAATATCACCAAACAAATGAAAAATAATACAAAATAAGTAATGAAAAATACATTAAATAAATATTACGACATGGATACAGAAAAAATTCTTCTTCTCGACTTCATGAAAATATACGATCTGCATTTAATTACGTTTCTATGCTTAAATTCAGCTATAGAAAAACTTCAACGACGAAATTCGTTAAGATTCCAAATTCGAAGCATTGGCATTAGGCAATCATTTTTCCATATTTTCCGATCCATTTATATCCGAGAATACACGCGAAATTAATTTTTTTCTCCTCATAATAACACTCTTCAAAAAGTTCGCTTTCTAGCGTATCATTGTTAAATATTTTCGAATCAAAGCATCGCGACAAAAAGTACATATATGTACACAAACCAAATTTGATTCATCGTTAATTTCATCTCGAAGTAAATTTTCCGCAGTGAAGCTGGTCTACTGTTTCGGTGAAGATTTCCCAATACGACAACGCGTTTTCCAATTGCACAACTGCAAAAAAAAAACAAAAAAACAAAGTTACGAATAATTGCCAGATAGGTACATAATTAACGATGCACAATAGAATAGTAAATTTTCATCCCTCTCTCCATGCTGACCAAAGTTGTTTCCTATTTTTTCCTACGAATTCTTCGACAAAACTGTTCTCATTAAAATTATGGAAAAAAATTAATAGGTAGGTATTACAAAAAAGCTGAAATATTGCGTAAGTAGCATCCGGTAGAGAAAAAATTCAAGAATTAGCAATAAAATTCAACAATTCACGTCACGAAATTGATACCAAGGAAAAATTTAACAAAAATACATAACGTCGAATAAAAAACCTCTTATCTAGGATTTTTAAATTGAACATTACGAGAAAAAACCAACGTTTCGCTAATCGTTACGTTGAACATGAAATTTCAAAAATGAAAAATCAACATGCAACTAGGTTGGTTTGAATCTGAAGTGGTTATAATAGCATCAGCATCTTCCAACAGAACTGTGAATACCAAATTCGAAAAACGTAATACGATTTTCTGATCATTGTAGTTTTCAGCAGCGATTTCCGAATGTTTCGGAATTAAAATCAAAACAACTTACATTAAATTAATATAAATACAATTGAAAATTTGTTGCAATTTTACCTACAAGCAAATTTTCGTTGATTTCTCAACGGTGAATCAGCAATATAGTGTTATGTTGATTTTATTTCACTGCTGGAATAGTTGGATTTCACACGACTCATAAAAAGAAAAAAGTATCTTCGCCGCCGTTTTCATTTTCTAGTCTCGTATGAACGTTAATGTTCTCAATGATTTGTCGTCACGTTTCACTGTAAAAAAAGAAAAAATGACCAAATAAGTAAGTCACATATCACACACATAGAATAGATACAATTATCACTACCTACTTCACTAGAAATATATACGTATAGGTATTAAATGTTTTTGGATATTTTACGTATACTTATGAAGCACAGAGGGAGTAATTTTTTCGTGTGATGTGGTTAGAACTTGAAATTGTGCAGAAAAATGATTTTAAATGCGTCTTGTTCAAAAGAATTTTGATTCTTATTCAATAATCCAAACTATTTACGAGTTTTTCAGACGTCTTTTTTTTCGGCCACAAAAACGACTAGAATCCAATTCTGGAAATTTATGAACACCTTTCTTCCTCGCACAAAACCACTCGGATTTGTATTTCAGAGAAAAATTCAGAATATTCAGTTTCAAAAAAATGGATAAAAATTTCGAAACATGAAAATGAGAAACATATTTCAAGAAGCTGTGACAAAGTAATTATTCTTCGTATCACAATGCAGCTAGGTGATAATTCATTACCATTTTTTCCAAGACGTGATCAATATCTCAAATTCTTTTCCATTAACCCTTTGTTTTTCCATATTGTAGTTAATTTTATTTCTATCAATTTTTTATGCATCACGAACAATAACAAGCAAAATCGGTCAAAAGTGGCAATTTTTCGAAAAATTCGTAATAAAATAAGCAAAGAAACACGATGATTCGTTTTTCTTTTTGATATTCAAAAAATTCCAAAATTCTCGGTCATCACAGAGTTCTTAAAAAATCGGCATTTTGTCGGATTAATTTTTTCCACATTTGCCAGAATTAAGATCAAAAGGTAGATTTTTCAAGAGAATTTAGCAATATTTCCTTCGAGTTTTTTCAAACTTTACGTGAAAGGGGGAGAGGGATGTTCTCGATATAAATTCACAAAAAAACCTTCGTCTCATATTTTCCATAAATGTAGGGGAGTGGATGAGTACATGTTATACAACAAAATTCCATTGCAATCTCATGTGTTTTAAATTAGTGGAAAACAAAAGTGTAGAAATGGAATGCAGGATGATATTTTGACGAATTTTTAAAAGAAACTAGACAAGCAGTCGTTGAGGGCAAAGAAATTTTTAGAGCAAACAGCATCAAATTGATTTTTATAATTTTGCACGTTGAAAAATTGATACAAAAAATTAGTGAATTCTATTCAGCTCAAGTTGTATACAATATCAATTTACTCACGTTCGCATTATGGATAGCCGCATGATTATCATATTTCAACATCTTCAAAGATCGAATGCCAGGCCACAAGATATCTGAAAATTAAAAAAAAAAAAAAACTTTTCAATCACTACGATCATTCTTAGGCAAGTATAAATATCTATCACAATTTCATGTACGTGACTCGAGATTTTTCTCAGAATTTATCAGTAATACTTCAGAAAATGGAAGGAGAAAAAAATCATAATTAGAATTCTATTTAAAAAATAAAATTAAAAAATTCAGACTATCATCGATATTTTTTCGTAAAAATACACACAAGCATTTTCAGCGACTGGAAATATGTTATAAAATTCCAAACTTATTTTTCGAAGTTTATGTTTATGAAGCACGAAAGAGAAAAATTTCTCAACATGACGTCAAAAAAATCACACAAGTATCTACTCTTTTCGGCAACAAAGATGGACTCAAATCCAATTCCAAAAATTTCTACTCCCTCCATCCTCCACACAAAAACTTAGAGATTTTCTGGAGAAAAGAGCATTCGAAAGCTGAACTTTTTTTGGCACTCATATCATCTTTCATTTAACATAAATTTGCCACTAGCGACATTTCAAATATTAGTGATTTATTTTAGCTTTTGACAGGCGAGTCTCAAAATTTGAAATAGGAACAACTTTTTACTTAATATACAGACTTCGGAAGGACTCTTCAGTCAATATAAGGATCGGAAGGACTCGTTAGACATCCTGAAATTTGAACTTTTTTTTCAATTCATTGCTCCTCTCTTCTTTCGTAAAAAACGTATAAAATACAAGTCTAAAAATCATAAATTTCACGCGAATCCTTGAAATTTTTCAAGTTTTCCCAATGAGAGGTGAAACATAGGTAATCAAATTTCCCTGGCCATTCCACTATTACGTGGACACTTCCATTTTCAAATCGAAAAACGAAAAAATCATCAAACAAATTATTAAAATTAAATCTCAAATTTAAAAAAAAATAGCATAAAAATCGAGTCCAATTTTTCACTTTGATACCTTCTAAGCTGTCCATGCAGTAGCTGCTTCGATCAATCTTTTTGAGAAACGTTCTGATGGGCTGATACTGACTTCGAATCCAATTTCGAGGAACTCGTAAAATTAAAGAACTATGTACCTGTAAAAAGAAAGTTTGAATATAATTTCTAAAAAGCATTACACTCTTACATATGTAGGTACTAGGTAAGTAGGTAGGTAGTAGAAAATTGTATGCATAATTCGACAATAATTAATCGAACAATTACAATACACCAAACGAATTGAAAATTTTAGGCAATTGCAATTTTTTCTCAAACGTTGCTCGCGAGCTTAGAATTATAATGAAAACTCTACTCGGAAGGATTTTACGAAAAGAACCAGAAACTCAAGTAATTTCAACAATGAATATCACCATAAGTGAAATACCTACATACACTGAGCACTATATTTTCAAAGTCGCGTGATCGCGATTTCTCTTCATAAAATCATTTCTGTCATCGAAAGTAAGTCATAATAAAATTCCAGTAGAAATTTATAAATGAAATGAAACAATCAATTACGCACTACCTTACGTCGAAAGGAAAAATGAAAAAAAAATCGAATTCATTTCAACAAATGACAAGTTACAACTAGCTCCGAATATTCTTCATTATTCCACAACACCGAACCGTTTGTAGATTGAAAAAAAAAACGCGAATTCGTACACTTTCAAAACAAAATAATTCCTAATTTGAAAAAATTCAAAAAATCAACTGATTCAGTACAAAAATTCAAGAAACGTCGCCGAACACACTCTTAATGACAATTGAATTCAATCGCGTAAAACACGAAAGCATTACCTGGTCTAGATATATGAACTCAATCCATATTCAATCGAATCCATAATTAAATTACAGCATTACGTAAGATTTAAGCATCGTTGCTTCTGAATTACACGAAATTTGAAATTTCAAACACAGACAATGAATAAAATACACACGTAAGAGAAATAGCACAACGACCGAGTTTCCAAATAATCTGAACTAAAATACCTCGTTAAAGATTCATGGAAATAATTCAAAATTACCAAAACTTTAAAAAATTAAGCAAAATACAAACAACACAACGACGCGACGTACTACTAACGGACGCCAACAGTAAAATACATGAACAATTTTATACAATTCAAAATGGCTGACGAAAACACAAACGCGTAAACAAACGCACAAAAATTAACGAGAACCGCGTTCTCGATTCTGATTGGTCCAAACAGAATTATTAGCGCAAAACAACGTTAATGCTCCACGTGTGGTTTGTTATAAATAGTTTTTAAAATTAAAATAAATAGGTAGGTAATTATAATACGCAGTTGAATTATGAAGAAAAAGGATATCTATGTATATGGTATGTAAATTCAATTTGAAAATCAACACTTGGTCGGATTTTAACGAAAAATTGCTGAAGTACATTACGTACATACTTCGAGAATCAATCAAAAATTAATGAATATTTTTTTTCGAATTTCAAAACAACTCTCATACGTTTCATTTTATAAATGTACACGTACGAGATGATAAAGGGTACCAAGTAAATATATTATAATGCACAGTGTACACGAATTCATTGAGTTTTCTCGAGTAAAATTTGCAATCACTGAATCGAGTATTTCGATTTCGAATCTAACTAATCGACGAGTACGTCTTTCCATGATGGCTGAAGTCAATCGATAATATTACCGGCCGCCTTGTTAAATCCATCTCGGATCTCTCGAAGATCAGAACAAGTGAGATTGGACTGATTTTTTCATTACCAAAAGTTCGATTTCAAAAAACGAAAAAATCTCCAATGTAAAACTTACTCATTAGGCAGTTTTTCCGGCGTAAAATATAGAACAAATTTCGGCAGTAGTATGAGTATCTCTCGAAGAATTCAGCATCCATTTGGATATTAATACCATCACGAAGCTCGGCTTGCATATCATTTCAAAACTGATAAATTCATCTTTCTTGCTGGAAATGAAAAAGAAAATATTAGGTATTTCACTAGATTTCCTCAGTAGATTTATGCACAAAATTGAAATCATCATTGTTAAACACACGATCAATTATATCCGATTTTAGCATCTTCTTATGTACAGCGAAAACATACTTAGTGAATTTCATCCAACAAAATGCAAACAGATCTTTTGAAATACGATTCTCTCATTGAATTATACAGTTCATCTAAACTAAACTCATGCATGATAAATTATAATACATATAAGGTATAAGTTATATATCTAGGTAGGTACCTCAAAGTACTCGATCACATTTCGCTTCGCTGTTTTGGCTTCAGAGAAAAAATACCAACGCAGGACGATCTTCCTTCTTCAAAATCTCGCAAGGATCGAGCATACAGCAACGAGATAATCATCTGAAAATTTTAAGGATTTTTGTAACTAATAATGAATTTCTATTCAACATTATGGTAGCGACGCAAACTTATACAGAGTTACCTATTAGGTATAGACAAACAAGAAGAAATCACAGAAGCAAATCGAGGTAACGTGAACAAAGGTTACTTAAAAATGACGCTGTCATTGTCAGATAGTTGAACGGAGGATTTATTCATTTGATTCACATTCACTCAACAAATTTCCTATCTTAAAATTTGAAAACACAAATACTTACGAAACACACGTTCGTGCATTCTACATACAAACAGTGGTGAGTGGACATCACAACACTCAAGTTTCAAATACGTAGGAGATGACTTGCGAATTGTGATAAAACTTTTTTTCTAATTAATACAGAGAACGATACACAGGACGCGACGTTAATACCAAACATTTAGGCCTTTTCGGGCGACCCGTTTCAGTAAGTCAGTTACCAGACCTACCATGTATTTTACAACACACAAAGAATTTATAAGGCGAGAGTTGGTCGGTTGGTTACAATAGCGAACTACAATCGCGAATTTGAACCCAGAATTAGACCACAATGAAAAATTAATCAAAAAGATCATGTTACTTACCAAAACCAAAGAATTCGGACGACATTGACAAAATTTTACACAATAACATTAAATTTCTCAATCATTACTCAATCTCATACAATAATTATCGCGAAAAACGATAATGAGAGAAATGAGTAAGAGAACTGCATGGCGATGCGACCAAATAAAAAAGTTATTATGATATGACGCATGATGCAATTATGATTAATAATGACGCATTGCTCAATTATGCTCATACACAAACGTGAAAATAAACACTTACAAACTACCACAACAACGTTGCGAAGGCAGACGTGGCAGAGTGCAGTTTTGACTTTGCGCAGAGTAAATAACCAATAAAATTTTATCTCATTTTTGATTGGACGTCAATTTTTTTTATTGTAATTTTTATTTAAACCTTATGGAGCGCTAATTATAGTTCCTTTAAGATTTTTTTCAATTTTTTTTTTTAATGAACAAAAAAGAAAAATTATGTCAGTGTCACAAATTTCAAGATTTATTTTGTTTCGAATAAAGTAAGTAGCATGTAAAACAGTTAGCTGAGATCGCGAGTTTTTGACTTGGTGAATTTTTTCGCTTTTTAATGATTTTCAAAAAAAAATAATGGAACGTGTTCATTGACTCATATTGTCATATTGCAATTTTTCTTTTTAAAAAACGGGGAAATTTTTACAAACAACACTTCAAAATAAATTCTAAAATAATTTCAGCTATTCATATCGGAAAAAATCGATAAAATTGAAATATAGCTTGAAAATTAATAATCACATAATCGGATTTAGGAACCTCAAATATCTACCCAACTTCAACATCTAATTTTTTTACTCAGTTTTCTACGTTCAATTTTTTAAATTTCTTGTTTGGTTGTGTTGTCAGACTTTGCCATTAGTAAAAATTCTAGTACTTTGGTGAATATACGAAATTTATTAATAGTTTAGTTGTGGGAAAAAATTTCGTCGATTTCTACCGACGCGACACGTCGGTAAAAAACTCGAAATTTGCGAATGTACCCAGCTACCTACCTAATGATTAATAATATGTATTTTTGTAAAATTACAGTTTTTAAACTTTTTTCGGATGATTTTTTTTTTCTAAAAATGTACCTAGTTTTGTTTGTATTAGGTTGGTACATCTATCTTTACTTTGCAATTCAAGCTTTTTCCTATCCTTCCACATACATTTCGTATGATATCACTTTATTAATTTGTATCTAATTCGCACAAACTAAATAACACTGGTATTAAAATACAAAAAATTTAATACATGGAACATTTTCTTTTTTCTAACGTATACATAGAAAAAGTGATGAATGCTTCGACATAGACGTAAGTAATAAATATAAAAATAAATAATTTGTACAAAAATTAAAACATATACAAGAAAAACAATTGGCAATACAATCAACACCCAAATCATATAAGAAAGAATAGCGATGGAAGATGTGAAATATTTATACTAAATTTTTACAAAAAAAATTGACTTACGTACTGTATTGAAAGTTCTATCTTGAAATCTAGAGGTAGATGGTATTATTGAATAGTAAATTATGTAGGAAGGGATTTGAAATTTATCACAGACAGACGGATAAACTAGATTAAATAGGTACGTAGATACACATGTTTCATCTTATGAGACAGTTTGCGTAGTATTTCTTCCATTGGTTTTCTTTCTTGAAAAAAATAATAGAAATTCTTTCTATCTTACAGTAATAAATGCTTAAAGAAGTTTTTATGTACATAAAAAAAAGGCGGGAACGAGGAAGGGGAAAAGTAAATACTATAATAAGAGTCGGTGGTTATTGTAACGTAGCTCTGCCAGTATATCCTGGGATACCCAAATGGCCTAGCGAAAGTTTATGGGATCTTTCTCTGGCGATTGTGTCCATATTCGTTTGTCTATACTTTGAAGTTAACGTCGTTTGCAAACGTATCGCTAAATAACACATTACTAAGGCGGATAATAGTAGGAGACATCCGAGTACGCCGGAAGTAACTATGAAAGTATGACAGGAGTGCTCTGTCGTTAGTTCTTGATGGTAGATATCTAAAAAGGAGGTAAAAAATTAAGCATTAATTATTATTTCGTTTATACGACTTGTTCCATATTTTAATGTAAGTGTGTGAGATCGCGAGAATGAAATTAATTGGAAAAGTGTACAGGCGTACGCTCGTATTATACGTATCACATTATATTTAAAATACGACGAATAATTTTCTTTCAGAATTGGAAACAAGGTCAAGGTTGTCGGTGCGAGCTACTTTACACCTTCTGGAATAATTGAAGAAGCTGTGCACTTACCACCGGGCATCAGAACGGTGTATTCGATATTTTCATGGAATTTGGCAGATTGCTGGGTGGTATTACCCTTCGAAGCAATTTCTTTGGTTTTACTGTCAGCTGCATTAACCTCGCGTCTTCTTCGTCTACCATGACCGGATGGTTCGAATAAGTCGAGGCAGTATTCCTGAATAAATACGAATAGCTTGATTATAGGTTGAACTGATACACTACACGCCTATTGTACATATTGATGAAACCTTACAGGTTGACAGTCTCCGACATCCATGCACGCTTTAATTTGTGAATGAATCCAAAGCGTAGATCTTTCTTTCATGGTACTTAATAGGAATGCTTCGAAATCGAGGAATACCTCGTTGTGTCGATCTCTGTATCTGGCAGGTTGATGAGGTATAATGGAAGCGAAATCGCGATTCCGGCATCTAAAATGTGTAAAAGAATTTATGTAAATATTTACTTGTATCCGATTCCGATCGGTATTATGGACACTAAATTAAATTGAATTTATAATTTTTTTTAGAATTTTGTAACTGTTTCAGCACGTTGAACTTGAAATTCATCTCCTCCTCTCCCCTCCCCCTCACATAAAATAGGTAGGTAGAGTGAAAAATTCCAAGAAGGCCAAAATCAAAACTAATTTTGATCTGATTGTGGTTTTAGTTTTTCATTTTTTCGTTTTTTTTCCAATTTTGATTTTGCATCTAGTGACTGATCATTGGAGTTTTTCGAGAATAGGTATGCATAATATTTACCCGTCTTTAACTAATGGTACACTTCCGGATACGTGAGGATCGTCCGGATCTGGCGACACGGTGACTTCCATTAGTTTGACAAATTTCCAAGCTGCGGGTGTCAAAATTATTAGTTACAGGTAAAATATTGCAAACGAATAAATTATAACACGACGAGAGAATAAATGATTACCTGAGTGAGGATTAATTTTTGCTCTTAATTGTAATTTAGTACCTATTGGCACTGCTTGGTCTACTGGTAATTCGCTATTAGTCAAATTTGATAGTCTGGTTGGCGCTTCTTTATATAAAGCTACTTCGTATTCTAATCGTCCTGGAGTTTCTTCAACGACACCCGATACTCGTGCTCCGTGTGGGCTGTAAAAAGTTTAGTAGGTAAGTATTATAAAAGATCGAGTGCTGTTTACCTAAAGGATTTATGGAAATTGTAGTTCGACATTAGGACTGTCGTAGTACGTGTAAAAACTTCGTATTTCGTAATTTCGTCTGAATTAAAAAATCAATTAAACTTTCTACTGGAATTAAAGGAAGTCGAGGAGCACAAAGAGAAAATATTCGGTGAATAAATTATCATATTCGAATTCATTTTATATTCAAATACGCCGACAAGTAGGCCTCGGCGATATGCGTTGTTTAAATTTGGTTTCGTTTTGCTCTACATTTTAAAAATTAATATCGTTTTTGTTTCGTTTGTGCAATGATAATGAAGATTCAAGCTGGTTTAATCTGATACAGATGTAAGACGAGATTAACAGAGTAGGTATACGTTTCGTTGAAAGATGGAAGTCAATTGTTCGTCTCCAATGATGGAAAACTTCTAAAAATGATGCAAGGCCAAAAAGTCTCGCTTGGTTTGAATTGACTTTAGGTAACGTCGATTGCTTTGATTTCAGGATTATTGTAATAGCTATGAAATATCCAAGTCAATTTATTTATACCTAGTTTTTAAATTCAAACTTGATATAGTCTTAATTTACAAAAAAAAAAAAAAAAAAGTTCAACAGAATCATTGAATGCAATTAAATATACGGTTACCTACTCCTGTTCTGCATAATGAAGTACCTACCTAACGAATAAAAAAATTACCTCACACATTTACTTTTCTTTCTCCCCATTTTTATGAATATCCACTCCTTACTTGAAAATTAGTTTACCTACTGCTCAATTTATTTGATCTAGAAAAAAATTTCAAACAAAAAATTCATTTCTCATAACCCCATCTGCTTAACAGTTTATTTTCAAAGAAAATTTTTGGATAGGTATTACCGTATTAGGTACCTACTACCTATCTGTAAAGTCCGAGTCATGTAAAATTTTCTTATCTTCTCCCACCCCCTCCGTGGTTGAAAAGCTCTCTTCAGGAGAAAATTTGTAGCATCTGTATCAATTTTCTATACTGGGACGTAAATTTAGACACTAGACAATGTAGTAAAATTTAAAAAAATGAAGGGGGAAATACGAAGTTGATCCTGTTGAAAGGCCAAAGCAAAAGCTAGAGATTGATTTCACCGTTTTACCTAAATGGTAAAATGGTTGAATTATTCAATACTGGGAATTCAGTGAAGTGAACAGGCCAAAAATTATGTATTTTAATTAGAATTATTTGATTTGCAGTTTTACTGCATAACTTAAGTACATAACACATACGCTACTCGGCTACACGAGCCACTCATAAATTTAAAAAAAAAAAAAAATACAGTTCATATTGTTAATAGGGGATAGACGTTTGTCAGTTTGATGCGGGTAGTATTTCCTCCTTAAACTAAAATACTGCGCATAGGTTATTTACATGTTACGAACTTATCAGCGGAAAGACCATGTTTGTTTACTTTTTAAGATGCGTGTGTTTTCCTATGTGTGGTAATTTTGTTCAGGGCGAAGGATAGACTACCCGCATCAAACTGACAAACGTCTATTGGTTCAACTTTGAATGATGTCATTTGCATAAAATTTTCTTATCAAAAACTGCAAAAATGGTAACACTGAAAATTGAAAACAAACAAAATTTTATTTTTTTTACCCCAACGTCCCAATTTTTTTGCAGTTGTTATTCGTAATATTATAATTTCTATTGCTCTTCGCTCTTCTGAACATTCAATTAATCATTATTAATTGCGTAAAAGCTTATCAAAAGTGAAATTGGGTGTAATGTTTCAACTAATTGAAAAAATTAACGTAGGTAATGTAAATGTTTTGTTAATTGGGTAGATCAAATTCGAACGCGAACGCCGGAGATGATTCAAGCTTTTGCATATGACCGGTAACCTTTCAAATTACTTACATAAAAGCATGATTTTTATCCTTCTAAGCTAGAATAATATGTACTTTCATTACAGAATTCGAGATCTAAGTACTTCGTACTCGCAATCGTGTTTGTGTCAATGAAACGAATTCTACAGATGATGGAGACAAGAGTGTAACGAGGTGGTGAGTGTTATCCTTTGATCACTTTTTCATCAAAAATCATGTTAGGTATTAACTTGCGTTTCGTACTCTAGTAATTAATGCAGGGTGTTTAACTTTGAAACCACTTTACTTTACCAAATGATCTCAACATTGTAATTAATGATTAGCAATCCGTAGATACCAAGAGTTCATCTTCGCTCCGCACCCAAGTTCGGTATTTCCCACACCGATATTTTTTTCAAATCCAACGGGAACAATATCTTAATAAGCGAACAATACTGTAAGAATTACAACCGTCACATCGACCAAAGGCATTCGAACTTAGTACTGTTTACGATGACTTAGGGTTTTCCATTTCCTGATATGGTTCCGTTAAGAAAACGATGATTCAAGGTGCAATATGTTTCGTATAGGTAGCATTATGGAGCAAAATTCCTCGGCTATTGTCGCGCGACTGTTGGAATACGAATTGCAAATAAAATAGTCATCGCGGCGTATTGCAGAATACGATACGAAACGGTTTAAGGAACCGAAGACCGAAGGAAAAGGATGAGAAATAACGCGATAAAAACAAGCACGTTTTACTGTTAGTTTCGTCCGGTTCAATTCGCACGCAATTCTAACAGAACGATCGCGTTTATGGTTGGTTTCACTTCGAAAAGCATAAAACATCGAAGGATTTCTATCATATTTAGATTTTTCGTTCGCGCCGTCTTCCAATTGGTGTTGAAAGAGATTAGCTGCTAAGCTGTTCGTTTGAATGAACGTCGTATCAAGATTTGTCATCGAATAGCTCGATCGGTTGCGTCACTCGGGCCGGAGGATATGACTATGTAAGATTGATCCCTTATCATGTACGGTGTGTGAATTGGACCATTTCTTGAACCGTTTTCATGGCGGGTTACGTCGTGATGCAATGTGTTATGGATGTGTGGTTAATTAGGAACGGTATCGTGTTTGGTTTAATTGTCTTATCATTTTATTACGTTCCGGTTGTCGCAAGGCCTATTTTAAGGCGCAGTTCCGCACATTTTGCGAAGTTCCAAAAGCTTGACACGCAGTTCCAAAATTAAAAATGCGCAGTTCCAATTTTTTTGGAATTTTTTTTTCGTAAAAATATCCCAATCCTACAAACGTGACTTTTTTCGTATCCCGAACATAGAACATAATTACCAATTTTACGTTATTTTTTCCCCTTAAAACTTATTTTCGAAAATCAATTTTCCAACAGCTTTGGCTCATTGTTTACAGTAAAAATGGCCGAATTTTTATTCAACTTCAAGTATTACTCCAAAACAATATTTTATTGCACCTTAAATTTGAGGTGTTCAAAAATTTTCGCCCTCGCTTCGCTAAAGTTAAATTCAATTTATTTCATATTCGCCTTAAAATACAATATGTATTTTTGAAATTTGATCATAATTTGTGTCAAAATTTTCTGTTCTCGCTTCATTGAGAACAAACAGTGGCGTCGGAAAATGGGGTACGAGAAGTGTATTGTGCACCACCACCCCCCCCCCCCCCCCCCCAAAAAAAAATCCCATCAGATAAGAATTTTTTACGCATTAAAACAAAACATGGGAAAAAACGATTTTTTTTATGCATTAAAAACTTGACTTTTCCAAACCTTCGCCCTCGCTTCGCTCGGACATGAACGAAATTGCAATTCTGTGAATTATTTGGAGCGACAGCGAGAAAAAATACTACTTATACCACTTCCGCCGAAAATCCTTCTGTGGAATTTTAAGTCCTGGTACTCATTTTTTATTCTCTCCCCAAAAAAGCTTCCAAAATCATCCGGAACAAATAAAAAAGAGGGAAAATTATCTAAAATTGTAGCTTGGTCATCGAATTTGTGCTATTCACCTCCCCCCTCCCCAAAAAAAGCCAGAGGTCCGTTTCGTTCTGAAGGGGAGAGGTGGTAAAATACGCGTACATGCGTAGTTCCAAATTTTCCTTAAAATTGGCCCTGGGTTGTCGGTATACGTTCAGAATATAATCGTGTATCGTAACATCTGTTCGCAAGTTCTAGGTTAACTTTGCAGTATTTCTATGAATCGTTAATCCTTCTAAATATTTAATCTGAGGCTGCTGAGTACCTACTACAAAAATTAAAGAAAAATTCAAATCATGAGCCTGCAGATTTTGAAAAAGATTAGAAAGCAGAAACGACACTACCTGATGCAATTACGAAATGATTTTCAACACCTTACAATGACCAATACCGGACCAATGATTAATATTTACGTAAATTACACCAACGTTGGATTCTTATCAGTTCCACAATGGAAAAAAATTAAGTATATCTCTACAAACTGGAATCTATCATCGATCGAAAAATGCTCCCATCATTATTGAAAGTTGCAACCTTGATCACGTATTGTTTTAATTACTCTCTGAAAATGGAAACTAGTTCAATGTGATTTTTATATTCCGATTTTTTTTGGCAAATTGATTGTCATCGATCATAATAAAACAAACAGGAATTCGAACTGTATCAAAACCAAGTCAGTAGAGTGAATGCGAAGGCGTAAATCGAGAAGCATAATGTTTTTGTTATGCGTAATTACCAACACCAAGTTGGACCGGGCGCTCAACAGACCATAAAGTGTTTTAATGTAGAAGTCTAGAAGGTGGCGTTTGTTGATTTTTTTCCACTTGCCTTCTTACTTATTTCATTTTTCAAACCGACGCCGCTGAATCAATTGTCCATTGTTTTACTACTAACCTACTATTTCACTTGGTTGCCAAATACCATATGTCGTGTAAGGTTTCCGCGTTTCCTTTTTTTTTTTCGTATGCGGGTGATTGATTACGAATGAGCCTATTTTGTCGATGATATGCGAATTATTAGGTGTGATGGTAAAGGTGAATTTGTGTGAGAATCGATGTGTACCACTTCATGGCAAAAGTTTGATAATTTATTTAAGGTTTACTTTTTTTTACTAAATTTTTATGATCCATATGATTTTGTATAGAAATGACTGGCAAATTATTAATTTGTTTGCAGACACAAAATTTTTTTTTGCGTTTTTTATTCAATTTTTTTCTAAAATGAAATTACAATTTGCGTAATTCGAAGGAGAAAGGAGTTTGATTTAAAAAAATTTCATATTGATTCGTGTTTGAAAAAATATTCTTAAAATAAAACAAATGGACCTCTATCTTTGAGATCTCGTATTTTCGACAAAAATTCGAAGATGGGAGATAGGTACCTAAACCTAACAAGAGTTCAATTGTAAGGCGGTTTTTTGCTCGTTTTTTGACGTTTAATGTTTTGTATTTTTTTTCAAAGGCGGGGGTGTTTTTTTCTTCTCCATTAATTTTTTTCTGAAAAGATTGATTTTTTAGATTTTCTTTAAAAGTTTTTTTTCAAAATTATTTCTCTAACAGGTGTTTTTCTTGGTTCTTTGTTTTTTTTTCTAAAAGTGGTTCGTTTCTTTTCAAAGAATTTTTTTGTTTTTTCCTGAAATTGTTTTTAATTTTTATTGGCTCAATTTTTTAGTTTTTACTTTCCAAACCATCGCTTAGATTTTTTTTTTATTGTATACTGAAAACAATTTGATTTTTTTTTCTAATTTTATTTGTTTTTTTTTTTCATTTTATATTTTCCAAAAAATTATAGATAATTTCTTTCAGTTCTCTGTGGCCTTTCAGAGTTTTTTAATACTTATTTTGTGTTTTATACCTCTCCATCCCATTTAGTACCTACTCCTCTAATAATCATTTTAAAGTTCATGAATCGACGGGACGAAAAAATTCTATTAGGTAGTGTATTTGGAACAGAAAATGTACCCTTGAATATTTCTTTAGTATGAAGAACATTAAATAGAAAATTTTACTTGCTTCCTTACAACATTTACTCATTTTATTTTTATTGTCAAATTGAGTGAGCCGATGAGGGGACACCTCCCCAGGGGTGATTTTGCATTTGAAAAATTTCCTCGTGAATTTTAGAACTTCCGATTTTTACCGCATTTTTCTCATAGAATTCAGAAACTTTTAAGCTTCAAATGAAATCCAAATATGAAAAAATTGGCTTATTAAAGAGGAAAATCATGAATTTTTCCCTGAGATAGAACTTTTCCTCTGTTTTCTTTTCATTCAAATTACCTTTTCCCCCATTTTTTCAACACAAAATGAAAAATTTTCCAAAAATCTGACCTGATTTCGACAAAAAATCGAGTTACATATTGCTGTTGGTGAAGTTCAGCTGCTCCTCTAACTCCCCCTAGATTGACCATACCCTGCTGAATGCTGCTTTGATTTTTCTTAGTAATATTGAAATAATGCTTTTGTTAGCCAAAGATATGGATTTTTGGCATTTAAATTCCAAAACACTGGAAAGAATTTCTCGTATCATGTGATGTTGTGCTCATAATTGAACACGTAGGGATGTAAATTTGGTAACCCCCCCCCCCAGGGCTCAAAAAGGAGATTTTTTTATTACAGAAATATGAAAAAGTACATTTTTGTGCTTCTTAAATAGCATTTTATTTCTTAAAAAGTATTCCAATTATCTCATTTTAAAACTTGATGATTTTTCACTGATCTTTCCGTCAAAAATCACTGATTTTTCGAATAGTTCCTAATTTTCCTGAAAAAATCAATGATTTTGACTGAAAAATCAGAGCAAAATGGTTGATTTAAAATTTGACCCCCCCCCCCCCTATATTTTTTCTCAAATTCTCAGCTCCTCCCTTAATTAATTTCTATAGTGTGCAAGAAATTTGACTTGATTGACTTATCTGCTCTTTCCATTCTTTTCTGAACTTTTTTTCTAAATTGAAGATTGAAACTTCTTCCAATGGGTTTTCAAAAATGAAATTGTAGTGTCGAATTATACAAAAAAAACTTTGGGTTGAAATTTCAAGTTTCAAACTTTTCTAAATTATCAGTCAATCTTTTTTTCAAGGTCATATCATCTTTTTCCGAATTCTCCCAAATCATAATTTTTCATGTTTTTTAACTGTAATTTTGGAGGTGATGAGAAAGTAAGGAAATCTTCAACTTGAAACTTATCTACCATAATTTCTATATTTCAACCTTCAACCACGTGCAATATGAACCAGTTACTTGAAACTATTTTCTCATCTAAATCTATACACCAACGACACACCAACTCCCAACCCAACCAGCTCATTTTCCACCAGTAATTGTATTTCCATCAACTAGGACACTCGAAAAGAACCGAAAAAAAAAGGTTCTCACAGTGTCTAAGCTGCGCATCAACCACATACTCCGGAGATCATTAAAAACCGCAGAATTGACAGGCAACTATGTAGATGTACCTACATACACTGATACTCGTATCCAGAGCATCGATACCTACGTGTAGGCCGCGAAGGAGCACCTCGACACATAACGACGCAGCCGAAAAAAAAAATCGCTTATCACCGTACGTAAAATCTGTCTCCTTCACACACGTATCGTTTCCGCTTGCTGAGCCTTGACCCGCGAAAGCCATGACTGTGAACTACTTACGTCATTGAAGCTCTACTACCACCAAGACGAATGTCACGTGTATGCAAAATCACTCCACCTTGTCTGAGTTCGATTGTATGGCTTTTGATACTGGCTTACTCAATAGCACGATCCTCTATGGATACTCAAGTTTAAAAACTTTTCTTGGGCATTTTTTTGTATTCACGAGCAGCAGCAACTGGGGCGCGCGCGTTATTTCATGGTATCCACCAGACCATAGCAACAGGTGAACCGATCGAGTTTACACCGGTGCGTCGTTTTTCATAATACTCGGCCAAGTTTATAATCTAGATGATAGCCTTGTTTAACCTACATTGAAGGTATATCGCTGTACGCACAGCCCGTATTAGTGGCTTCGAATTCTATGAGATTGTTCGGCAAATTGAAAATGTCATCAATCAGCTAAAAGTAAATCTTGCAATATGAGCTGTGAATTGAAAGACATAGGTAATTAAAATCCGACTATGGGAATGGTATGGCAGGAAAACAGTCATCGTGACGGGGCAGAATTTTTCACCGATGTAGAGCTCAATTCGTAAAATACTTTGTTGTAGATTTTGGGGACAAAAGCCATTCAAAATCTATTTTATCAATGTCTACAGTTTGTCTCCAAAGTTCTTTCAAATTTTTTCAAGAGGAAGAAACAAAACCATTTTTTTATAATGTTGGTATCCCGGAAAATTGAAAATTTGTGTGAGTGGCTGGAAAAAAAAACTCGAATTTATACCAAAATATTATTTTCAAATTTTTCCAAGAGAAAGATATAAAACTGTTTTTTTTCTAATATTGGTATCCCTGAAAATTGAAAATTTGACAAAAAACAAATTTATACCCAAATATTATTTTCAAAAGTAGGTATTGGATTTTTTTCAATTTTTGAAGCGACAATAGTCACGTACTCGTTTATACAAAAAATTAGCTGTGTTGTATTAGCCACACCCTTGGCACGTTCTCATTGGCAACGGCTCTGCTGGCCCCGCCCTCCTAAGCTTCCTATTCGTCGTTTGGGCAGGGCCATCTATCAGCCCCACCCAGTTTGGGTGTGGCCTTCTTATATAAGCTGGATTTCAGTGCGAGCTCCTTAATAGCGATCTAACCACCGAACCTATCACATATCTTGCTAATACTGCTTAATTTCTGCTGAATTTGCGAATAAAATGGTGACCGAATACGTATTCGGACCTTTGGGTGTGAAAGTGGTGAATAAAGCTTTGACTGAGACCGACGATAATTTTGATATTATCAGTGCTCTGCCGCTGGAAATCTCGACTATGATCTTTCGGTTGCTTGACCCTGCTGCTATGAGTGCAGCTATGCTTGTGAGGAAGAATTGGTACAGGATTTATCAATCTGATCCGGTGATCAGGAGAAGTCTTCGGAGACGTGTGAGACGAAGTATTCGTGAGAGATACAGATTGGCTGGATTGGCTGCTCCTAAACGACGAATTAAGCCGAAGAGAGATGAGAAACGAAGATCTAAGAAAGCTAGAATTGACAAAGAGCATTTTAGCTCTTCTTCCACGAAAATTCGATCAATAAGAATATGATGGTGTGACAGTGACTTTAAAAGTGACGCATGGAGATATTTTTCCTAAGGATTGTACATAGATATCTGTGATATTAGAGGAGTATTAATAAATATTCAACATTTTAATTGATTTTTTCTTCTCGTATTGAGATAGGGAGTAACAAAAAGATAGGGTGAAAGGCACTTCGGCTTTTTTGGATTTTCTAAACTGCTCTTAAAAATCATAGAAAGTAAGATCAAAATTGCGAAAACTAATTCTAGAAGGATATCAAATATTTCATGAACCAAAAAAATTAATGACTTATTGCATTTTCTTTCATACTAAGTTGATTATGAAAGAATTTGCCATAGAATAAGACTAATTTGTCTGAAAAAATTTACCATAGAATAAGACTAATTTTTCTGATTGATAGACTTCTGAGCTTTATTTGAGCTTTAAATACTGGCCATAATAGTCATAAATTTCATTAAGAAGTCATGATCACGAAACAAATTGTTGAAGAAATTGAACTTTAATTTGCAGCATGGGTTCAAAATTTTGGAAGGAAAAGCTAATTTTTTTTCATAATCAAAATTATGTACTTTTTGACTCATAAATTATTTTAAAACATTCATTTCTAGTTCCCCACGAACCAAAATTTTTAAAAAAAATTGATCTTTCTATCGGGTACTTCTCGACTTGGGGAGGAGAATGTAGAAAAAAAATTACATAAATATGATCGCAAAATTCAATTTTATCTGATTGAAGAATGAAAATACAATTTTTGTTCCCTGAATTGTGAATGAAAAGTATCTATGAAAATCGATTTTGAAATTCCAATTTGAATACCTTAAAACTATATTGATATCCACATGATTTTTTTTGAGGGAGACATCATACTTATGTAGATTCTAACTGAGGAAAATTTTGAAAACATTTTTGGAACGACTGCATGAAAACTTTTACAACTTTTTCAAACAAAATTGTTTACAGAAATGTAATGAATGTAAGTAATGAGGGGTGAATTTAAAAGTCTCCATTTATTAAAAAAATTATTCTTTCGGTACATAGAACCTTTCTCGTAATCAGACCTAGAGCTGAAGAAATGAAAAATTCGATTTTATATAAATTTTTTTGTAGTTGCTATTTTCTTATTTGAGAACCTCCTAAAAATCTAAAAAGTTTCAGTTTGTAGGAAACGGTCAATTTTATCAACAGACATATAAAGTGATTATATTGGCAAGAAAAATGAGAAAAACCAGAAATAACACAAAATGGAAAAAATTTGACCAATTTTTCTATAAAAAGCAAAAATTTTAAAAATTTTTCTCTTCCTCCAATTTTTCAATGGAAGGATGGAAATGAACAGTTTTTTAAAAGAGATTCGAAGCAAAGAAGATTGTATGAAATGGCGAGAAAAATTCATGAAATAGCAGAAAAATTCATTTTTTAAATTCAGTAGACACCATTATTTGAATCACAGTCTCAATTATTCAACTTCAGATTTTCATTTCTTAAAATGTTGACTTGAGTTATTTTTTAGAGAAATAATTTTGAGTATTCCTGTTGAAAAATTCAAAAGATGATTTACCAAAATTGAAAAATGAACTGCTAGTGACACCTCAAAGGAGGATTAAACTCTTAGAGGATTCTCTACTTTTAAAAAACCTCAATTATTCTTCTAATGAGGTGAAGAAATTTCTTGAAAAATTCATCAAAATTTGTTTGATTAAATCACCAGACTTCTTACATTAAACTTTTTTAAACCGGTTTGAAATTCTAATTCTAATGAAACATGGACAACAGTGAGAGCTCCTGGCTTATAAAATCCAAGCAAAATTGAGCTTGAAATCATCAATCGAGGAAAAAAAATTGAAAATAATTCATCACACGAGTTATCATTTCAGACATTGCATGTCAAGGTCACGTACACCCTCCAACTCGAACCGCAAACCACGAGCACACCCATTTTCATGGTTAAATGGTCATACGTGAAAGATCACGTGGCACAGTTTTCAGTTACATCCTCATAAATTAAAATCCAAAGGAAAGTTTTCTATGAAAATTCATGAAAAATTGAACTTCGGAATCAACTGCACCAAAAACCATTCAAATCGAACAAAAACTCCGGTCGATAATCTACAAAAAAATGGATTTTCGTGTAATACGAATTACGACACAATATTGCGTAGATATCGTACCAAATGTAGCAAGCCGAACGAACTTGGTCTCCGTGGTCACTGAGGAAATAAGAGAGCCGAACAATCGACCAGACTAGTCCGTTATTTCGCAACAATTTATGCCGATTGTTCTAATTCCATCCGAGATGAGTTAATTATTGGCGAAAATATGAACGAAATTGCGACACATGCAGATGCAATAAGATAAACTGATTCGGAGATGGGTAAAGAATTGAGAAATAAACGAAGTAGCTGGGCCTGCGTCTGTGGCAAGCAGAAGCAGCATTTTAAATGAAGCGGACGCGTACAGGACGTGTAAATAAATACCACACATGAAGCGGTACACTTTTTTCAATATAATTTAACGCGTCAATGCTTTAGAAAAAGGACTGACCCTAATTACAGAAAATACAGTAGCAGAGAATTGTCAGATGGCCGGATAATAAAAGAAGAAAATCACAATGGAACAACCAGCCTGATATGTTATTCGGTTGTTATTACTTTTTTTTTTTTGGTTGATTCAAAAGTACCTACTGAAACACGATGACTGTGTGGCTTGGTGCTGATGCTGGGACATCCGCGTCATAATAGCGATCTATTCTCCCTCCATTTAGGCAAACACTTTTACTAGTGCTACCGGTTAAATGTAAATTTGTCGTGTCTATGTGATCTGAAGAGGAATAGACGGAGGCAGACTGAAAAAACAGAGATGGAGAAGTGACATTGTCACGATTATTCTACTTTTTATGTATTTGTTCTGTCAATTGAGCTCGCCATTCTTTTAAGCGACCACGACCAGTACGAGATGGGAAACCTGTCCACGGGTGATAATTCGATTAAAATTACCATCAGAGTGAATTTTAGACTCGGCAAGCATTGTTTTTTACCCACGACTTTTACATGAAATATGCATCAAACACGAAAATGAAAAATGGTGTGAACGACTGAATTTGAGTCTTCTAATGATGTTTATATTTCTCACATATTTTTATCATTTTCACAAGGAAAAAAGCATTAGATCCTTCTTGGAATTCAATTTAAACGCTTTAAAGTAAAGAAATAAAATTAATTCAAAAGCTACCTAAAAAAATTTAAAAACAGAATGAGATTCCTATTTTTTCAAATTCAATTCCATTTTAAATTCAAAAAGAGAAATCACAGCTTTAAAATGATGTTTAATACATTGTAAAAAATGAAATTCCTATCTCCCAAAATTTAATTCCAATTCGAAAATTTAAACTTTTAAAAAAAATTAAAGAAGAAAATACCCAAAAAATAAGCCCAAATTAACCATTCTTCATTGGACTCAAATCTTAAATTTTGATCAAAAAATGAATTTTAAAAATCGGGGAGCTTTTCAAGTATTGAAAGACATCGATGTATCGTAAATTTTTTTCGACTATTTTTTCTCTCAGTAAGTATATTTTTCAACTCCAGTAAAATTTTTTCTCAGTTTTGAAATTATTTCTTCCTGAAAATTTCGTCTTGCAGTCTGATTCATTTAACAAGAGCCTTAGAATTTCATACCCAATTAAAACAAAAAGTCATCAATGGAAAACTTAAGAAAACAACCTACATATTTGGCAATATCGAGAAATTTTTGGATTCTAAAAAAAACATCGTTTTCACCACTAAAAAAAATTCAATGACGAAATTTTTTCTTGAAATATTTCCCTACTGCATTGAAAAATTCTATCCTAAAATTTGTTTCCAACAATGAAATTCTATAATTTTTGAGACAGAAAATTTTTTTAAAAATTTGAGGTAAGTATAAAAATTTTGAAAAACTTGAAATGAAAAATAATTAAAAGAATTTAAAGTCTTGAAATATTTTATGGTCAAAGAATAGGATTCTAAAGTTGACAATTGAAAAAAAAATTACTAAATGTACAAATTTTTTTAAATGAAAAAATGTTGAAAAAAGTCTGGTTACGGAAAAAAGTTGAAGATTTGGAGATGAAAAAATTTATTTTCAGAGTTGAAAAGTTGTAATTTTGAGAGAAAATTACAACAGTTGAAAAGAAATTTGAGAAAACATTGAAAAATACAATGTGAGCCAGGTGAGCCTGGATAAAAAAACCACCCTTAGGTGTAAAAAATTGTTTTTGAGTTGAGGTTCCCCCCTCTGATTCTACAATCAATGCTCACTCAAAAACCGGAGCCGGTTTCTAGGAAAAGGAACCACTTTATCACGAAAGTCGTTTTCGAGATTCTGGCATTCTCTGAATCTACATAAAATTACTGTTCAAATAAGTCTTTTGTGACATTTTTTCATGCCAAATTGAAAGTTTTATAAGGATTTGAAATTTGATGATGAAAAAAACAAGTTTGAAGTTTTGAAGTGAAAATTCTCTGTAAAAAAACCGTATTAATGGTGCAAAAATTCAATTTTTTTCAATCTTGTGGGAAATTTGCTGTAAAATCCACATAAATTAGGTTGGGAACCGTACTAATTTTTCCAACTATTTAATGACATTTTTTACTCTCTCATTTCGAATCAGTGAAAAAAACACTGAAAAAAAAATCAAAATTAAAGCACATGGAAAATTAGCAAAATTCATCGATTTTCAGAGGCTTTTCACTGATTTCTCAAAGAAATTAGCTGGGTTTTTTGAATATCTTCCTTGATTCCTGAGCAGAAATTTCAAATGCTCTATTGACTTTTCAGTGAATTTTCACTGATTTTCCAGCAATTTTTTTTCACCGTTATCATTCAATGAAAATTTTTTCATTGATTTATCACTGGGTTGAAATTCTGGCTGTTTCCTATTTTTTTTTTTGATAATTTTCACTGATTTATAAATGAGAGAGTATTTTTACTGTTTAAAATGTGTTTCACGAGTTCCAAACTATCTCACGTAAAAGTAGAAGAATCATTGTACACGAATCCATCAAAAATAAAAAATGAATCGATATTTTCAATTCTAATTCGCAATTTTGTATTTTTCTCGAAATTAATTTAGTGATTGCATGGTTCTATTTTCCTGAAAAAATCGCATTTTAATACCTACCTATCTAAGGATGGTTTTTATATTTGAAAAAAATCGTCAGAATTGAAAAATATCTTGAGAGAGAGTACCATAGTTGGAAAAATTTTAGATACGAAAAAAAATTTGAGCGAAAAATTTCAGAGCTGAGAAAAATTTTTACCAGAGTTGAAAAATTCTTAAAGCCGAAAAAAATGCATCTTTTGGAGAAAATGCCAAAATTGAAAATATTTTAGAGACCTAAAAAAAAGTTTTGAAGAAATTAGAATGAGAAAAATTCCCTTAGAATTGAAAAAAATCAAATTTTTAGAGTTGAAAAATATGCATCATGGAAAAATACCACAATTGAAGAAATTTTACATCCGTAAAAAAATGTTTCGAAAAATCTATCACAGTTGACAAAAAATTTATTTCAAGGGATTTGAAAGTTCTTATTTTTAAACCCGAAAAAATTGTAAAAAAAATATACTACAGAGAAAAAAATTTCCAAAAAATGAAAAATTTTATCAAAATTGAAAAAATTTGAAAAAATACTGATTTTGGAAAAATCGAGTTGCATGATAACGAAGACTAGCATATGCCAAAGAGGAACGAGTAAATCGCACCATTTCTTATTTTCCTGCCCGATGCACGTTCTGTGTAAATTTAGTCTAGGGTATTATTTTTACACGCCTAACGAGTAAAATTTTTAATTAATTTGATCGCACGGTCTACGCGGTACCGGTAACGAGCTGGCGAAATTTCCATGCGTGTATTTCGCTTCTGTCCTATGCACGCTTAGCTCGGTCGGATACGGGAGTAAGGCGATAATAATGCAGCCCATCGCTGGCGTTTTTCATGGTCTGATAAAGTAAAATTGATGTATAACGAGACGTTCGCATTTTATTCGGCTTCCTCGCCACCGCACCATCGTCAAGGCGGAATTGAAATACATTTATGCTGGTATAACCGCTCCGGCCCGTCCGCCTAATCGTATTCGGCGTCGTATTGTTTGTCTAATAGTACGACTACAATGTATTCGTAGTTGTACATCCATATCCATTCAATGGGCTAATTTATATCCACTGTCCCGAGCCATTGTTAATCCGTATCATATCTCTTCGTCTCGCCAAACCCGTCCGTCGTATCGTGTGATTTTTCACCGATAACTCGACGCGTTAATAAAGTTGCAGATGCGAAACGCCGTAAAAGCGAATACCAAGGAGAAGGTGCGACGTTCGTGTTCAATCAGTGATAGCGACGGTGTAATTGACTGGTCACCGGAGTGGTTTCGGAAGTGATAATTTCTAGTGTCCAGTTCAACGGTTGAATATCTCATTTAAATGTAAATAAGTATTTATCAGAGTATGTCCTCGACGTTGGTACTTGTCCTCGAAAAATAGGTGTTGAATTGTTCGCTCATCGTCCAGGATTGTCTCGTGCGGATTTGCCTGTTTGATGCTGGATCTGGCGGTGTGGCGGTGACGGCTGGGCGATTTCGAATAATTATTTCGTTGCGTGATTTATAATTCATTTTCTTATTTTTATTTTCGCTCGGTTTGGTTTCTTTTTCTTTTTTGCGAGACAGTTCAAGCGCAAGGAGTGGGTTACTTTCGATCTCGTCTTGTAAAGAAATTTTGTCAGTGGTTCAGCAGTGTTAATGTTATGGAAAGAGATAGAGTATAAAAGAGTGTAAAGTACAATTAGGTATATTCGATTTCAATTTTTCAAAGAAATCTGACAATTGTTTGGTTTAAATGGGTTTGAATTTCAGAAGAATTGGAGACGTATTCTAGGAATCAAAAAAGGGGAAATCGTCAATTTGCGTTGCTAACTTTTGAGATGTGATGTAAAATATTATTCTAAAACACAAGGCCAGATAAAATTAGTCGAATCAAAGTAATTATTGCTTCTGTAATAGAATTACTATAGATTAAATTGACCAAATATTATCACTAAAATTTTCTTCTATCACTTTTTTAATAAAATTACTGCAAAAGTTTTGTACCTGCATAATTATTGATAAAATCTGGTGATGTTTTGACCTAATTTTATCTTATTCACTCACATTTTTTTTTGTGCAAGCAAATCTTCAATTCCATTCTTCGCAATCTTTAATTCAGAATGATATTTTTTTAAACTCAACTTTCGTTAGAATTCCATTTTAGAAATATTTCCATTCTGTTTTTTTGAAAATTTTTAATTTTGAAATCATTTTCTACATTGAGATACGAGTAATTAAGGTGTACATACGTTTTTGGTGAATAATATTTTTCATTTAATGGTATTAGTAAATATTTTTCAGGCAAAGTTAATAATCTTTGCATTTAATTGAAAATTATTTTTGTTCAATTATCAAATTCGAGGATTATTTTTGGTAGATACCTACTCCAACTTTCTTAAAGATAATTTTGACTGAAATATCCGTAAAAAAATGACTGATTTGAAATTTGACGTTTTCTTTTCTTATTTTTTTTCAATGGAATTCTCAGCTCTTCTCTTAATTGATTTCTGGGTGCACCACAATTTTCTGAAATTCGTAACTCAAGTAAGAATCCATATTTTTTGGCAGAAAATTTTTACTGAAAATAAGTATGAGTTCTTTCCGAAATTCGTATAAAAACAGTTTTTTATTCAATCAAATAGGTCTCCAACAGGAGTAATTTGCAAATATAGATGCTGAAGTTCATATCAAGGATCCCGGAGCGGAGCCGGAGGGAGAAGGGCCCCCTCTGGACGATTTTTTCAGAGCCGGAGCTGGAGCCGCCGGAGGGACTTTTGTAAAAATCTCGGAGCCAGAGCTGGAGGGACTTTTAAAAAGATTCCGGAGCCAGAGGGACCACGTCTAACCTGCTCCGGCTCCTCGCTGCGGAGGTCCCTCTTCGAAGGTCCCTCCTTTGATTTTTAATTTTTCTACTAGGAATTTTTCAGTTTTTCTTCCCTAAAAACTTTCAAAATTGTCCGTTATTGTTTTGCTTACGAGACAATAGTTGAAAATGACATGTTTTTTGTTTTTCAAAAAGTAATGATAGTTTTATTTTCATGATAATTGCATAAAATTTTTGATTTTTCATTGTCGGAGGGCCCTCCTGGAGGGAGCCTCCGGAGCTTTTTTAATCTTGCCGAAGTGGGAGGCACTTGAAAAAAATTTTCGGAGCAGGAGCTGTAGCCGGAGGCACTTTTTAAAATTTTTGGGAGTCAGAGCTGAAGCCGGAGGCATTTTTTAAAAATTTTCGGAGCCGGAGCTGGAGCTGGAGGGACGAGACCCCTCCCTTTGGAATCCCTGGTTCATGATTTTTATGGGCTTTCGATTTATTTTTGTTGAGGTTCAAAATTTTACTTCGAGATGAACTAACTTTCTTGATAAATTACTTTCTTTAAAGAAAAAATTCGAGATTTGTGAAGATTTTTGAGATACATCTCATTTTAGAAAATTTTCAAGTGATTTATAAAAAAATATATAAAAAATTACTTAACAAAAAACACACATTGTTCTGGTCAAATCTCTTATTTTTTCTAAATTTTCTGCAAGACATTGAATTTTTTTTCCAATTTCGGTCCAAAGATGGAGAAAGGTTCGGGATCAATTCGTATATACCCCCTGAAAAAAAGAGAGAATCAATTCGGACATATCCCTGAAAAAAAAGTAGAAATCAATTCGTACATTTCCAAAAAAAAAAAAAAAAAAAAAATGGGAATCACTTCGCACTATTTTAAAATTTGTGGAATCAACTCACCAGCTCCCCTCATAAACATTTAAACACCTTCCTTTTATATTTTCGTGACTTTTTTTTTGAATGTTGATGTAAATTTTTTTCCCTCTTTAAAAATTTTTTGGGTTCCATGTTCCAATTTGGCCCACCTCTCCCTATACCTCAGTAAATATTTCAAGGTAATTTTGGTAGATTGCAAAATTCTGCAGTAGTATTAGAGACAATGTCCTCTTTTTTTGGTCAATTTTAATGTAAAAATTTTATTTGGGGATAATTCTCATCCCCAGTTTGGATAAATTTTGATAAATTCCGTCATTTTGCGATCATAACTCAGGGTGTCTACCGGTCGCGAAAGTCGCGAAAGTCGCGAAAAAGTCGCGAAATTGGCACAAAAGTCGCGAATTTTTCCCAAATTACAATTCCTTTTTAAATTTTAGTTTTTGAACACATTTTTCTAAAAATTTTCGCCCTCGCTTCGCTCGGGCTCATAAATTCACATTCATCATTTTTAAATTACAAACCTTCCCTCCATTCCAGACAATTGAATATTTTGAAGCGAAAAATGGATTCTTTTGGGTAGCAATCGCGATTGGAATTTTCAACAATTTTTTTTTGAAAAAATGAATATTTTGTATCCATATTTTGAAAAATTTAGAAAAATCGTAGATTTTTTTTTTGATTTCACTAGGATTTTTTGAAAATTCAGAAGGAGAAATCATTTGAAAATGCGTTTCTTTTTTGTTGTTTTTATAATAAATTCTCAAAAAAAATTTGCCCTCGCTTCGCTCGGGCCAAATCGCATTCTATACCTATACTCAAGGGGGCGCGATGGGGGAATGGAGGAATTAATTCCCTCAGCCAATTTCTAGTCGAAAATTCCAGTAAAACTTCGGAAATCCGACAAAATTTTGGAAATTTTATCAAATTGGGTCTTTTGGTAATTTTTAATGGCTTACTTATTCTCTAAATCAGAATTTTTCAAAAATTTCGGCCTCGCTACGCTCGGCCTTATTCGATTTTTCCTTTCATATGTAATTTTAAAATGAACGAAATGCTACAAAACTGATTTTTTCTGTTTTATTACTTACTTGAAATTTTCCTTTTTAAAAATCATTTTCGAAGTTTCAAAATCAAATTTTTTAAATGCTGTGGCCTCGCTGCGCTCGGCCTAATCATGTTTTTTTTTTAAAATAATTTTAAGAAGTAAAAGTGACCAGTTTTTACCCAAATTTATCAATTTAAACATTATTGTTTTATTGCACTTTGAATTCAACATCTTCAAAAATTTTTTCTCCTCGCTCCGCTCGGAACTGAAATTGTCCTATTTTTCAAGTTTTTATTTCATTATTCTTTAAAAATTGTGTTTTTTCCTCTCCATGATGTTGCTTCACATGTAGACTTCCCATGATTTTTTTTCTGAATTTTAGATTCAGAATCGGCGAAGTTTATCAGCGACTCTAGCCTGTGAAAAGATGAGCACTTACAAGGGAGGGACTAAAAAGTGCTTGAAATTCCCTTTAAAACGAGTATACGCAAGGGGGGGGGTCTTTTGGGCAAAATTGGAGCACGGTGTGAAAAGTCTAAAAAAAGTCGCGAAAAAAGGTCGCGAAAAGTCGCGAATTTCGATTTTCCAAAATTGGTAGACACCCTGTAACTAATCATTTATTGAAATTTTTTCACGGTTTATAATAAAAATCCTACACAAATAGGTGATTTTTGAGTACAGATTTCTAATTCAATTTCTCCTGCAATAATTCGAGTACGAAAGTTGATCAGATAAGTGAAAATTTTAATGCAAAATCTATGTACACATTTCATTTCAGTCGTACGAACGAAAAAAAAAAGGTCAACACGAACCCAAGAAAAATACAACTTCGCATTGTGACATTTTTTTCCACCAAACATTGTACCTATTTTGTTGCCTCAAAAACCTAAACGAGAAACCATACAGTTTTCACAAAAAAAAAACCTAAAGAATAGATAAAATCTTACGTCTTTCACCTAGTAGTATTAAAACATACAAAACAAGCATAGAAGAAGAACCCAATTCACTAACTAAAACCCATCTTAACCGGTACGCTTTGATTGATGTGGTCGTCCAAGTAGCTGGTGTTTTCACAACATATCCGACGAATACCTGCTGCAATTCGCAGGCAGGGAATGATAAAGTGAGAAAAGGCGGATAATACGACACGAGACACGATCATACCTCAAGCTACATACGATGATGAAGATACAATACACTTACGTACGTGGACGTACATACGCAATCGGTATGTTGAATTGGATTTTTTTTTAATGGAATGACAACGAAGTCGGTGAAAGAAGCCGGTTTATAGAGACGACTCGGAAGAAAACGCTTTGCGTATTTACGCTGCTTCAATAATATGTAACAAGAATGGTGGAAACCTTCGGTGTATTAACCACTTTACAAACAGCTGCCGGTTGTAAATATTTCATTTGGTAAATTCATCCTCGCTGCAGTTCACTGCCTCTTCGCGCACCGTTATTTATGGTTCGACGCGGAGCGTCGCGTCGTGTTCTAAAATATCGCAACAGAATCCGTCCCCGAAGAAGCTGCAATTCGAATTCGACAATATGGAAATGCCGAATACTCGTATTACGAGGACGTAATTTTCATTCGTACTACGACAGTTCGATGATAATATGAGGTTTTTTCAAGATCAAGAGACGAGGGAGGGGGGAGATAAATAGAAGAAACTTACAAACTGCCCGCGAATCCAGCTGCTTTATTTTCTATGATCGTTGGTTCTGGTGGTTTGCACATGATAATCAGTTCTTGATCTGACATCATTACGACGCCTGGAAATTGTGGAAACCATATCCTGACGTGAATGAAACCCTGAAAATAATTACCTTTGTATCAGTATAATGCGTTTGCGTTTACAAACATCCTATATCAATAGCGTGCTTCCCATAAGGCACGTGTCCGCCAATATAATCTCGTTCATCGTATAAACTTACATACTTTGTACGTGTTTGGTTAATTGAATCTTGCTCATCGTATTATTTTTTTAACACGCGAGTACGTGTGAGTTATATAGCACAAATAGACGTGCAAGAGGTAAAATGAGTAGCCGAAGAATGAGCCGCCGACGTACGCAGCTGCGGAGAAAAGGCGGAGGCCGCAATCGCCATTTATGACCGTATTTTCACGCTCAATTAATACCTATGGGAATTTTTCGCGTTTGTAGAGTGGACATTGTATAAGTACGTGAAAAGTTCACAGTTCAGGAAATACACAACGCGATGGTGTATCAGTTAATGGGAACGTTGGCTTATCGGGTTTTGGGTGATAATGTGTCCGCGGTTTTTCACCTAGTTGCGGATTGGGTGAGGTTGTGTGTGATGTGAGTGAGCGTTTGAGCTGTAGAATCGAGTAGACGTATTTTTGGAAGCTCTTAACTCGCAGTTTTTTGCGGTTGGAACGAAATAGGAAATGGGCGGAAAAGTTGAGAAAAATTGACTAAGGTGGCTAAAAAGCAAGAAATAAAATTTAAATATGAAATTACAGTTGAGAAAAAATGTAAAATTAACAAAGATGGCTAAAAATCAAAAAATAAAATTTAACATACGAGTAAATTAGGTACTACTGATAAAAATGAAGACAATAAAAAGAAATTTTTTTCAGAGTTGAACTATAAAATGTAATTTTTTATACTTTCATAGGCATAGATGGACAATAGTTTTTTTTTGGGGGGGGGGAGGCTTGAGCTCTAGGTAAAAAAAGAAAAAATATATATTGATTTTGAACACCCCTTTTAAAAAATTATTTGTCATTTTTACTTGAATTTTTATCAGTATGAAGAATCAATGGAAGAAGAGGGTTCATGTCATCATTTTGAGAATAAATTGTGGAAATTTATCGAGCTCGAGTGCAGTGAGGACAAAAATTTGAAGAGCTGATAATTTTCTGAAAAAAATCGTTTTTTAATAGTTTTTTTGTTTGAAAAAATTCATCTTTTTGATGTAAAAATTTCGTGATTTTAATTTTTGTGTGTGAAACATAAGTATACCTGCATGGAAAATGATTTGAAGAGACTCAATATTTGGCGAGTTCAAACTCTCCCATGCTCCCTCATCTTTGCCTATGTTTATTCTGGATACAAAAAAATTACAATTTTTAGCTTAAAAGAACATACCTATACCTTTTTTTTTAGGTATTTTCCCACCCAATTCAAAACGAAAACCAACTTCAAAAAGACACGAGTATAAAACTGGATTGATATCGCAATCGATTTTCATTTTTCTCTTTTTTTAGTTTTTTCAATTTGGGACCTTGCCAAAAAGAAAGGACTTGTGTAAAGAAAAATCGATGTCTTTATTTTCATGTGTTTGGTCCAGATTTGGTGTGATTTGGACCAAAAAACGTGTAAAAGAGACATCGATTTTTTCTATACAAGGTCCCTTCTTTTTGGCAGTCACATTTAGTTTTGGTTTATTTACAGTTCTCATGGTTTCAGCTTTCAAATTTCAATCATTCTGTTAATGAAAACATTTTTTTTGAAAATTTTAATGTTTTTACGAATTTTTTGACGAAAATACTCGTTGAAACTCATTTCCATTTCAGTAATTCTAGTTTCTTCAAGTTTCAGTTTTCCATCTCTACCACAAACCAAAACCATCCTGATATTTTGTCAATAATAGCAGACATAAGATAATTTTTACTCCCGCCCGCCCGCCCTCCCTTCTACCCTCCCTTGTTTCATATCTGAAAAAAATCAAAGTTGCAACCGGAAAAGTCAGCGAAATTCGTTGATTTTTAACGGATTTTCGCTTCGCTGATTTTTCAAAGAATTTTCGATGCCTTTTCAGAAAGTTTTTGATATTTTACTCAGGGCATAGGAGTCAGCAAAAAAGTTGACTCCTGACTCCAGCTTGACTCCGGAGTCAAGATGGAAAGTTGACTCTTGACTCCGGCCTGGACTCCGGAGTCAAGGGAGAAAGTTGACTCCTGACTCCGACTTGACTCCGGAGTCAATTTCAGACCTTGACTCTTGACTCCGACTCTTATGCCTTGCCCTAAATATTGTGATCAAAACATAGGAGTCGGAGTCAAACTGACTCCATATTGACTCCGACTCCGGCTTGACTCCGGAGTCAAAATAGAGAGTTGACTCCTGACTCAGGTTTGACCTGGACTCCTTGACTCTGGAGTCGACTTTCTGATTTTCTATCATGTTTTTTTTCTCAGTTTCCTTACAAAAAAGTTGACTCCTGACTCCGGTTTGACTCCGGAGTTAATTTAAAGTCAGTTTGACTCCGACTCCCTGAATATTGTGACCAGAGCGTAGAAGTCGGAGTTGAACTGACTCCAAATTGACTCCTGACTCCAGCTTGACTCCGGAGTCAATTTCAGACCATGACTCTTAACTCCGGCTTAACTCCGGAGTCAATTTCGGACTTCGACTTTTGACTCCGTTCGACTCCGGAGTAAATCTTTGACCTCGAGTCTCTGACTTCGGTTTGACTGCGGAGTCAAGCCGGAGTCTGAGTCAATTTGGAGTCAGTTTGACCTCGACTCCGGAGTTAACTCCTATGCCCTGGCTGCAATTCTGTTTTCCAGTGATTTTCGATAATTTTCACCAATTCATGAATGAGGGAGTAAAAACTATATTCGAAGAAAGAAAACAATGTCCAAAAACGTATTTCTAGCTGATTTTATAAAGAATTTAATTTTTTGTCAATAATTGACGGCGGAACGAGGCGTAAATTTACGAAATTTCTTAAGTTCTTGGAATATTTTCCATAACTCGAGAAATATCTTCATCGATATGTTTTTCTCTATGAAAAATAATTTAAAAGGAACCCAAAAACCACTCGATAAACGCTGGAAATTTCATTTCGAAAACTGGTTTCCAAGATTTTATCACAAGTAGGCAGGCATCGTGAGTGCACTGCATCTATACGCACGCGCTCGTATTATATTATTTACATAATTAATTAAAAATCCAACGTGGTTTTGGGTTGGCGCGGAAATGGCGCAGTATTCCCAATCAATAATTAATACCCGAGAGGGGATTACTTTCACGCGAGGAAAAAAAAAAGGAATACGAAATAAATTAATCAAAATGAGATTTACGATTGCAAGATGAGATGCGCAAAATAAAAATAATATAATAATAACCTACTTATACGTAATCGAGTAAATGAATCTGTGATTTTTTTTTTGAGAACGTATAAAAATACGTATAGAAAAAAAATATTTGAAAGAGGTGGAAAATCAGGTCATAAAATGTCTCCCTTTTAATTTAATTGGCCTTGAAGGAAACCATCTTCGGGAAGTTGGGTTACTTGTACTTTCATATGAAGTAAAAATAATGCGACCTGTGAGAGGGACATTCGAGAGACAGACAGACGAATAAAATCGAACGTATAGATGAATGATCCATACGTTTACGAAAGTGTAATCATGTATGACGATTTATTTACATGCAAATACATCGTTGAGATGTTTCCAAAGCTGAAATGCTTCAGTATTACGATATTTCCGATACGTGTACATTATTCGAAGAATCCGTGTGGATTTTCCGAGAAAAAGAGATAACGGTGTTGGATTTTTTTTACTTCTGGTAAATGGTTTGTTCGACTATTGATAAGAATGTATAAAGGTCTGGCCGATACGAAAATCGCATTTATTCCACCGAATCGCTAATCACGCTGGCCGCTATATAATTGTTTATTTAGAACGTTTATTCGAGCGGAACAAAACTGTGGCCATCATTTTTATACTTATACAGTACCTATCTGTACATAACGTATTTCATTGTAGAAATAGAATTCGCTGTACAGCCGGGGTATCTCTATCTACGTTCCTGTATATAGACTACAATGTTGACTGTTGGGGTATTAATGCTCGGCTCGCATTACCTATAGCACCTGCATAGTGCATACCTACTTTTTATAATGATAGTTGACGATGGCTCGACGCCGGTGAAGAAATTCCCACAGATTCGCGATTCTATAAAACAATTAGAACCAGTTGTTTTCCAGCCAAATACGAGTACTAATGGATGGGTTCATTTGTATCAATTATAAGCTATTTACTGTGCGGCCGCGCGACGCGACCAGGCGAAAATTCCGAAACGAATGTAACGAGAGTCATGAATGATCATCGATGAAAAATACCTATTTGATGGTATTGTTTGTAGAATGAAGAGAGCTGGGGACGTGGGGAGAAGGGTATTACAGTGAAGGAGAAAAATGTAATATTTGATTGTGTTTTTTTCGTTGGAATGGGAAAATTTTGATGGGTGGTTGAGAGAGAAATTTTTTGAAGTAAATTGTCAAATTGTGTTACTTGGGAATTTTTTTTATAAATTGATTTGAAAAATGGTCAACTTTTGAATTATTTTTAGAGGATCTCGAGCATTTCAGGGGATGATGGGAAAGGGATTGGGAAATTTTTCATAAATTGATGAAAAATTGACTGAAATATCTTCAAACTTTTTCATTACTTTGGGATTCTCTCGGGTACCTATTTGAAAATGGAACAGGATTTGGGAATTTCTTTTATTAAATCGATGAAAAATAAATTAAGATATTTTGTTATTTTCACATTATTTGGGATTTTTTTTTCAAATGGTCAACTTTTAAATCATTTTTGGATGCTCTGGAGCATTTAAGAAGAGGATGGGAAAAGGGTTGGAAAATTTTTCATAAATTGATGGAAAATTTAGTGAAATATGTTCAAAACTTGTTCATCAACTTTGGATTCTTTCAAGTATTTGAGAATGGAACAGCATTGTGGAAATTTTTTTCATTGTGGTTATTCTAAAGAAATTTTGAAACTATCGGAATTTGAACCTAGAATTTAAAAAAATTGAAATGGCAATTTTTCTTGAGAATTTCCAGCTAGAAAAGGAAAAATTATGGTTGAATCAATTGAAGACCCCGATTCCAAAAGACAGCGTAACTCAAAAAGCTGTATATGAGAAAAGGAGCTTTATTAAATGAATTTTTTTTCCAGGTTTTGACGGTAAAAAAAATTTCGAGGAAAGTCCTTCTCAAGTACGAATTTTGGACTTTCGCTGCTTCGGAATTAGGGTCTTCAACTGAAAACCATTCAGTGGCGTCGCACGTCGTGGACGTTTTTTTGGAAAGAGTACAGAGTGGTATGGAAAAAGAATTTAGGAGAAAGGAGGAAAACAGAGAATTTTTTTGCATTATTGCCTTAATTATTTAGTTTTAATAATTATGAGTTTGATTATGCCCGAACGAAGCGAGGGCGACGTTTTGAGAAAATTAGATTTTCGATTCCCAAGAGAGGCATTTTTTTCGTTTAAATGCTGAGAAAATCACTGGAAAAATTTTCATGCAGGTAGTTGAAAAACATTGAAGAAAAATTTTAGTGTTGGGAAAAAATTGAAAATAAAAGGTTGAAATAAAATTACTTAAAAGAATTTTGGAAAAAAATTTATAACTATATTTTTCCTACTGTCAATTTTCTTCCAACTTTGATGTTTTAAAATTTCCTCTAACTCGATTTCAATTATTTAAATTAATAATTTCTCATTTTTCTTCAATTTCCAATTTTTAAAGAAAATTTTAATTTAATATTTTTAAAGATTTTTTCCAACATCTAACTCGATACTGAAAAAATTGTACAATTTTCAAAGAATTTAAAATTAAAGAAACTAAAATTTAGAATCGAAAAATTTGTACTTAAAATGAATTTGAACGTTGATCGTCGAAACCCTAGAAGTTGGTCCATTACCAAGCAATTTTGGAACTACCGCTTAGAATAACCTCTGGATTGAAGAATTTTCAAACTCCTTTATACTTTTTTGATGCTCTCGTGTATTTGAAGATAAGAAGGGAAAAAACGTCAAAAATTATTGATTTTTTTTTCTTTATTTTTCTAGTAAAAGTTATCACTTATCAGATATTATGTGAATGGGGGATTTCTTTGGTTTTTGTTCAGAAAAGTGATTAATCTCGCATTTAGGTACATAAGTTTTATAAGAACGTATCTCCAGTTCTCATAATTTTGAAGGTTGGGATTTTAAAATGATGCATAAAGGTTTTATGCAGGCTTTAACGATCCAAATTAATTTACTTCCTAGTGAAATAATTTATAATTTAACCGATTTGAACAGTATACGTTTATATGATGGGAGTCAGATACATAATACAGTACACTGACCTGTAAAGTTCAGGACAACACCATAGATTAATGTCATAAAAGTACCTCTTGGAAAGCAATTATCTGAGAAATAATCTTGAAAGTGCTTTAATTCATTTAATTAATAGTAATTTTTTGTATTGTCGAATAGCTTTTCTTTTGGATTTCGCCTATTTCTCTGTCTCATATTTTGATCGATTTGTTATAAATAAATTGACCTGGAAACATTTTTGTGGGAGTTCGAACTTGGTGTATTTAGATTCAATTTTTGCTTTTTCTAAGACCTGTAGAGAAAATTATAATTTTTATTTGTGGCTAATGATTTGATTTTTTTTCTGTCAATTTTTTCTTATTTTTTTGCATACCGAAATCGAGAAGGAAATCAATTCTGACTTTTGAACGAGGAATTGTTTTTTTTAAATTTTAATACTTACTTAATTCTTGGTTTTCGTTTTTTTTTTCACGAAAAAAATCAAAAAAATGAGCCATTTTTGGAAGAAGTACTGAATCCATAAAAAATTGACCTGATTATTTTCAAAAAAAAAAACAACAAACAAAACATGAAAATCAGGTAAATATTGAACTTTTTTGAGAAAAGAAATGAAAACAACCAAACCATTGTCGAAAAAACTGTTGTTTTCAAAATTCCTGAATCGTTGGCTTTCATTTTTTTTTACTCCAGAACCAACTCTCAAATTTTTAACACATGTCTTTTCGACCCTTCCTCCACCGTCGTCTCAAACAACTGCCAGTGGTTTTTTATCATTTTAGAAGAAATCGAAATGCACTTAACCAAATTTCAAGTTCCCAGTTTAATTTAAAAGTTCAAAATTTTTAAAAATTTCATTTTTCAAAGCCAGAAAAAAATTTGTAAAAAATTAACGAGAAAGGATCAAATAAATTAATTTGTAATAGGTAAATGTCATTTTGATCGTTCAATAACAAATTTTAATTTTCAATCAGGTACCAAACTATTTGATCTGATTTGATTTTTTTGTGCATACCAATTATCAAAAACTTTTTTTTGAATTTCACGTCATGTGGTATCAAATTTTTCCGAAGTTGTGTTCATTTTTTTAAATGATATCGAAATTTTTGGTAAACTTTTCATGTGTACATAAAATATTGAGTTTTGAATTGCATAGATTTTTTTGCATTTGAATTGTTTGTGGTTTCTTTGCTAACCTCTGATACTTGGATTTCTTTGTTAAAATGCATTTATTGTTGAAATTTTGATTTCTTTCTAAAATTTAATTTTGACTGAATTCAAATTCAGTTTTTATTATTTGTTGATCAACTTATTCGTAAAAAAATTAATTTGAAATTTAAAATTTCAAGACCAAATATGCATGTTGAAATGAATCTACCTATGTAATTAGTGTTTTGTTGAAGTCTATTCTGGAAGAGAAGAGAAGAGAAGGAAAGAGGAGCGGGAGGGGGATGAAAAAATATGTTGAAAAATGTATTACCTACTTATCCCATCGTTTTTACTTTCTATAATTTTTTCAAATTCTATTTTTAAAATATTTTTTTTTTTTAGTATCTCAACCTGACCATTTCCCTAATAATAGTAATTACTTCTTATGCTTCCAATCTCTTTGAGAGTAGATTACCTATCGCGAGGAATTTTTATAATTCTGATTCAATAACGGAACACCCTACCGAGGGAAAAATTCCACACGTGTGTTCTCAGTATTAAAAATGAAAAAAGCAGATATGAAAATGAAAAAAAAGCCTTCCAAGTTTATGGGCTCGCAATTAACCAAATAATTAATACGCCCGGCTGACCCATAAGGTAGAAAACTCCTCCAATGTTCATTTTTTTTAACGATGTGTAACTCGTATAGTACTATATCGAGGTGAGTTTCATCTCGTGCATCCGAATGGAATCAACTCCAAGAACGTATATGAAATAGGGCTATTAAAAATATATCCCGTTGATGAAAATTTTTCTCATACTTACATTTCGTTTCAGCACTCCGCATCGGTTGAAATCGGTAATTAGTAAATTGTAAGATAATCTGCTGACGTCTTGCATGTCAGGCCTTATTTGACAGACTGGATCTGATAAAGGGTCGACGGCACGGTCGTCGGCGAATAAAGGTACACCTTTGAATCCGTCAGGTTTTCTCAGTCTTGCCGATAACATATCTTTTAGTCCAGATGTACTGGCGGTAGGAGCTGGAGCTAGGGCGGCTTTACCGTTTCGCACTGAGTCGCTCCAAAAGGCACATTGGATATCGGATACTGCATTAGAAAAAAAAGAAAGTAAATTAGGGATGTGATTTGTAAAATTATTTGAAGTTTGTTTTTCGTATTTGACTTTAATTATAAAAAATTGGAAAATTGTTTGGAGGCTGATCAGACTAGCTCATAATTATTTTTTCCATCCAAATCAATTCGAAAAGGTCAATTTTTTTGATGTGGTGTAAATTTTTTCAATTCCCTCAGTTTTCAATTTTTTTTTGAAGTAGAGTAGCAAATTTTTGATATTTTTTCACCAGTAATTTTTTTTTGGAATTTGAATTTTTTCAAAAATTGTTTTCAATTTTGATTTTAAATTATTTTTCAATTTTATCACTATTTATTCAATTTTTAAAAATTTCATTTCCTAACTTAATCACTTATTGAGTCTAAAGAAGTTTTGAAAAACATAAAAGTTGGAAATTCAAAGTTGAAAAAATTTGAGGAAAAATTTTTTAATTGGAAGAATTTTTTTAATATGAAATTGAAAAATATTTGGAGAAATCAAAGCTCAATAAATTTCCAATCATAAAATTAATTTGCTTACTTACGCTTGAATGTTAAATCATTCCTTGAAAATTAAGGTAACCTTGAAAGTTCCTTATCACATTTTCAACCAATCAAAAGCCACGAAAAGGTTCCTTAAAACTCTTAAGGTTACCTTAATTTTTAAGGTATGATTCAACATTCGAGCCTTAATCACTTATTGAGTCTAAAGGAGTTTTGAAAAACATAGAAGTTGGAAATTTAAAGTTGAAAAAATTATCAAAAACAATTTTTAATGGGAAGAATTTTTTACAAAATATGAAATTGAAAAATATTTGGAGAAATCAAAGTTCAATAAATTCCAATCATAAAAATTTTCCACTTCCAATATTTTTCTCACTAAAACATTTTTTTTGAAATTTGAATTTTCTCGAAATTTTTTCTACTTCAATTTGAAAATTTTTTCCCTCATTTTTTAAAAAAATTCTTCCAACTTGAAAATTTTTCTTCGAATTTTTTACAACTGTGAATTTTTTAAAAAAATATCAGCTTCATATTTTTTAAAATTTTCTTCCAATTCAGTAATTACTTACTGGAAGAAATTTTGAAAAATTTACAATTGGAATATTTTTTAAATTGGTACAATTGATGAAAATCATACTTTGAGAAAAATTTTAAAAATTCAAAGTTTTGTAAAATAGAAAACCTAGATCATCGAAATCCTTTTTTTTTTTTTTTCCAAAAATGAAATCCGGTGCTAAACCTCATCAATCCATGACAACCCAACTTCTTTTGGTTTCTTTGTGGTTTGACGAACCCTTCGGCCTCTCCAGCTCTCTCCTCCATCAATAGTCAGTTTACCTCTTGCCCTTCTCAAAGGAACAAAATTCTAAAAAACCTAACCCGACTACGTCATTTAAAAGCAATCAACGTTGTATAAAAATATCATCCAAAAAGAAAATAACGCGGGCTCAGCCACGACCAAGAATCCGACGAAGAGGTAAAAAGTAGCACCGTCATGTCACGAACTACAATCTCAACGAATTGAGGGAACGAACGGCGACGAAAGCAAAATTATTTGTTTTTACGTTTGGAGAATTTTAATAATGTTTTTTTCCAACCTTCTGTTATTCTTAATCCGGCTCGCGAACGTTATTCGAAAACCCAAAACCCGTTAGAACAATTTACTAATCTTTTATTTTCGATCTAAGATGATTTAGATAACCTCCGGGTTTATTTGTTTCTTCATACAGACTACTAAGTATTATTCAAATGACTCTTTGGTCTATTTGAAATACCTATGTAGATCGAAATATAGAACGCGACATCGACATCGCCATTGGATTATTATCGTTGATCATTGTTGACCAACGGTGGTAAATGCCGTAATCCGATAAGCTAATCAAATGCTTCATACTTAATAGACTATCTTTCGACCACGCGATAAATCAGTTTAACCGCACTAACCGCATCCGCAATCTTCGATCTATTCGATACTCTGACTACTATAATCGAGCAGTATGACAAAAAAAACACAATAAAACAATGAGCTACTATTGTAGTTGGAATTGTTAATTAATAAGATCCAAGTTAAATGTACCCGAGCACGTTTCCCATAAAAAGAAATAAGCCGCAGTGTCTGCAGCGAAACGAAATAATTAAATAACAATGATCGATGAGAAATAAACTGTAGCTGAAGGAGAAAAAAAATCAAAACACGAAAAGGCCATTCACTATAAGGGCAATAATCGTGACGCCGCGAGAATCCCCTTCAGAAGTACTAATAAAGATACACGTTCGTTAAGGTTTTTTTCGCGTGAAAAAATAAGAAAAACTGCGAATTTGTACACGTTGGTGAAGATTTAAACGACCAGGAAGAAAAGAAAATGGAGAAAATCCGAAACATCGTGTCATAATGAATACAATCGTTTATTAATTGTTCTTACGAGTTCCCTTCTCGGGTCTCGAATCTTTGCTGTGGCTCTGAATACCGTAGAAATAATAGTTACTGTGGAAGGACAAAAAAAAAGAGGCTTGCCTTTGTTGACAATGAATATTTTATCAGCGGGGTGCTGCTTTGTGGGTTTTTAAAAAGGAAAAAAATCTAGGGTAGTAAAGGAATTGTTAGAGATGAGAAGCATTTCAAAAGGGTGATTTGTTAATGAGCTTGTTTTAATAAACTAATTGTTTTTTAGCTAAGAGGACATTTTAATTCAAAATTTTATTTTGTTCTCGTTTCTTGAGTATCTTTTGTCAGCTGATTAATTTTCGAGTGAGTTTTTAAAATGTGACGAAGTTGACAACGATATTTAAGAGGAAAAATTATACATTTTCAGATTTTACTCCATTTTCTCAGTTTCCTCAGAATTACAAAAAAAAGAGAAATTTAGGCTTTTTAGGACTGCTGTCAATTCGGCTCCAAAGTCTGACCTCGCAAATGGCTAAATGGCTTCGAAATCTAGAATATCAGTAATGAGACATCGTACAGGTGGTGATGAATATTTTCGGAAATCATTTATACCAAAGATCGAGTTCAGCGAAAATTTTTTTTAAAAATACAGTTAAACGCATTTTTAAATATTTTTCACCTTTACAAATTTTTGCTGTGACATGACGTCAGAACTTTGGAGCCGAATTCCGTACAAACTTTTGAATACTATTGTCTAAAAATTTTACGATCACTTTCGAATGAAAAGTCGTAAAATAAAATAATATTTTCTCCTCCACTTTTCAGTTTTTTTTAAAGACATTTTTGAGTAAAAGTCGTTGAATTGTAGAATTATCTCTTTCCCCTTCAATTCAAATTCTTCCCCTCTCCAAATTAACTTATTTTCGTTCGTTTTATCTGAATGCGGCACTCCTAACGAGCATATCCTCAAATAATATATTGTACAAAAATTTTTATTCCATTTTTTTCCTAATATGTTCTTCTGTCCTTTTCCAATAATTTCTTCAGAAAATTGACTTAAAATATGTTTTAAAAAGTTCGTTAGCTCTCAAATTCTTTCAAAAATCCCCTCTTGATTATGAAGATGTAAAGTTCCCATTAATTTCTTTAAAATCTTGAAGGTTGCAAAAAAATTACACTTTTCTACTGTGAAAGCCATAATTTTTCGGAATAAAATTAGGAAAACGAAATAAGTCAGCGAAAAAATTTTCACAGCTGTTGATTTGAAATTTCTTTTGGAGAGTGGCTTGGGTAATTATTGAGATCACGTTAAATTACTCTTTGGAAGTTGAAATTGTTTCAAGGGAAAGAAAACTTTATTTAGCTGGAAGCTATTGACTGTTTGTAAATTTTGCTAAATCGATTTGGGAAGTTTAAACTTATATTTTTTTCTACTCTTCATTTGCCTGTTTCAATTTTTAAATATTCAATTTAGAAAATTTTTGAACTTGTCAAAAATTTTAATGAAGTTTCAGAATGTTTTGAAAACATCCGTATTTTTTAAATAAATTCTTCACGTCTATTTTTACGGCTCAATATGTTTTCCCACATTTTTTCAATTTTATCAATATAAACAAAAATGAATTTTAAAGGAAAAAATCAGGGTTAAGCTGAAGCTCAAAAAAAAAAACTAACAGAACTAGGTACCTATTCAAACCATCGAGAATTTTTTTTCAAAGATATTGATTAAAACGATCCCAAAATTTAATGCGGTCGACGTCGTTTTCTTAGAAATGAAATTGAATTGAATCAAAACTTCACTTTCTTCCATCCGAAGAAATCAGAATTACATTTTACATTGTGCCATTTTTTTGTGGCTGGAAAAAAAATAGTTCCTTCCACATCATTTTTTTTTGGTGGTCGTTTTAAAGATGAAAAAAGGTTTGTCAATTATCATGTTTGTTTCATTTTTTTTTGTGAAGATGAAAAGAGAATTAAACCTGTTATAGCTGATAATTTTAATTTTAGATGCTACAAAATTTTTGTTAACGATCTACCTATAAGATTGGAAATAATAAATAGGAATGCTGTTTTAAAACAATGTCATCTCTGTTTTTTGGATTCCTACCTAACGCGTATCATTAATAAAAGTTATTCAATTTTTTTTTTAAGTCGTTTTTGGGAACATCCTGTATGTAATGCAAAAATTTTCAAAATTTATATTGGAATCTACTTTCATCTGAACTTTGAATGAAATAAGAAGAGAAATTTCAACCTGATTTCCAAATTGAAAGATTTTGGAGAAGGGGTCTGAGGCCAATTGTAATGTAATTTTGAATAAGTAAAAAAAATTTTTAGATTTTTTTAGTTTTGCGTCGTTGGGAAGAACATCCGAAAAAATAATTCCGTTCAGGAACCAATTTTCTCAAATTCTAACGCCAATTTCCTACAATACCTTATTTTTAAAAAATCGAATTTTGTCCCATATTTCGTTTTTATCGAAAATTTCAACTTGAATACTTTTAAACGCGTTTTCCTTGAAACTACTTTTTTCAATACTAAATCCCAAGTCCTTTTAAACCGCTAATTTCGCATAAAGAAAGTGAAAAGTTAACTCAAAAAATGCCAAAATTTTGAAAACTGCCTCTATGATCAAGTGATTCCCTTTCTTAGAAACATCCTCAAATGGAGAACTTATTTGGGTAGTTGATCATCAGAAATGTGAAAATCAAAAAACTATTTTTTCCCCGATTTTCTTGCTTGAAAACATCCAAAATGATTATTTTTTCAGCAGGAATATTCGAGCTGAAAATTTTGAATGTCTTTGGTACCGAGTTCGTTCCATTATAAAAATTGAAACTTTTTATACCTAACCTACCTCTACCTATTCATTTTTTATCAAAATTTGCAAAACATATTAATTAAAAAACCAATCATTTTCTTTTTATAAATTGCCCATTCATGGTAACCCCAGGAACCCAACGAATAATCTCTAATTCTATCCAACATTCACATTTTTTCCAATCCTTCGACTCTCCCTGACCCCTGACCACATCACGTTCTCTCATACCGGAAATACCGCATCCTATTTTGCTTTCTTATGGTATCGTTTTGATAATATTTCGACATGAAATTCATTTTGTGCTCGCCTTATCTCGAAAGATCGTAAATGATTTACTTATTTTTTCTCTTCGCTATCGTTAAAATACCAAATAACGGAAAGCGTGGCGTGTGTCTACCTATGCCCCTACCCAGCTACGGAATGCGTACCTACATATAGTGGCCTAAATGACTGAATTATGGTAAACAGCGAAGAATGATTGTAAAAAAAAATATAGGTAAGTATAGGAAAAAAAATATAGAAATAATCTGCAATACCGGTCACCTAAAAGGTAATAAATTTTACTGCGGTGGAAAGATCGCATGCGTAAGTGGTGCTGGCTCGCGTTAAACATGGTGAAAGAAATTTTCCACCTTTTTTTTTCCTATTTTAAACGATCGCGTAGGCGTGTGCTGTAGGAAATATAGGTAAAATGTAGTTAAAATATTCATCTATATAAACTCACCGTCGTAATCTTGAGTAAATGCATTGTGTAACTGAAACATAAGAAAAAGAAGAAAAAAACGGATATAAATTAATACATTTGTATACGGAAACGAAATAAATGTCAAGGTCATTCGAGTTCGTGTACCCATTCGTGCATTCTCGTTATAGTTTGGAAAGCTCACGCTGCGAATGTATTAAAATAAAGTCGAAAATTTCGTGATTTATAAATTTTTTTCTGGCTGGAAGAAAATGGGGGGACGGATTGACACCACAGCGAGGTACTGTTATTCGAGTTATGATGACTCGATGATACGTATTTTAGTCAAATTAACCACCCGCCGATGTCGTTAATCTAAAAGATTGACGGTTTTGGTTCGAAATTTATTTATCTCGAGGGGTATTAAATTGACAGATATTTTACCAATCAAATTAGGTTAATTATGCCAAGTTTGTGAATACCCCCTTCGATGGGATTATCGAAGAGATGGTAAAATTTACGATATCGAAGCTGATTTTTTACTCGAATGCGGAGTATAATAAAACCATCAGTGTCCGGAATGATTATTTATACACTACGAGGTAGCTACGGGTGCCTACGTATATTTATAATGTTAACGGAAGTTGATATTCGAACTTGTGACCAAGTATTTTTCGCCATAACAATTACCTATCGAAAAGATAACGGATAATGACAAATTTTGATGGTAATTCGAATCTTATAACGTTATTTTCATAAAAATTCCTCCTCTTGGATTTTTTTTCACCTGCGTTATGGTTGCCGAAGGTGACGACGACGATGAAAATTAATGAAACGGTTACAACCGCGAGTTCCGAATGAAGATTATCTAGAAAAAAAAATGTCTCGATAAGAAGATCACCTCGTCAAGGTTTATGATCAGCTCTTCATCTTTCTCGCCTATTCGTATATTAGATACGGATAATTAATGAAATTAAAATAGTTTTTTGAAATTTTTCCGATGGCTGGGAGGGGCACGCGAACGGGTCGCGGATGATTTCTTTCCCATAGCGTTTTAATTTGTTGCCCGGTAATGTCGCGAGGTGTATCGGATATGGTAAATGTTTGCTGTGAACTCTTCGAAAACAGGCGTTTAATTAGTACGATGATGCGTGGGAGTGTGAATGTTTGAACGATGATCGTACGAAGAATCAGTCACCGATGTGAGATTACGATACGAGGGCAAGTACGAGCAATTAATTTTTCCATCTTCGCGTTCGACGTGTAAATTGATCGAGATGTTGAAAGGGGGAGTTGAGTTGTGATGATGTAGGGTGATACATTGTTGACAGTTTTGGATGTAGATTGAGATACCGTGATAGAGAAATGGGAGTGGAAATGAAATAGTTGGGATTCTTGATGAGGATGGGATTTGATCAGGTTCAATGGCTCTTTGGTGTGCTTGGTGATTGCAGATGGAAGGGTCTGGAATGAGGGAAGGTTTATATGCCAGGTAGCTTTTATCTTTTTTTTTTTTTAGATGTAGGAATGGTGATTTTTTTTTTGAAAAAAAATTTGTTGAAATTTTCATTTGAGAATTCGAGTATTGTGTCTGAATTTTTTGTTTCCAAAATAGGACATTTTATTGATCGTCGATCAATTTTACCATTTTCAAAAATTGAATTTATAAAGTTGGTCTTTAAATTTTTCCAATATACCTATTTCGAAATCTCGATAATTTTTTGAAAATTTTCACCTCTCACTCTTCCCTTGTTTCAGGTCCCAGAAATTCGTATTTTTTACTTCTAATTCTAAACTTTTTTTACTTGGTACCTACTGAAATAAGAACTCGTTTAATTTGAAAAAAAAATCAAAAAATGGACGAAAAGTAGAAAGTATAAAAAAGATTTTCAAAAAGATGATTTCTTCTAACCTCCATTCGCCTCCATTATCCCTCTGTTACCTCTCTGTTTTGGGTGGGACCAAAATGGAAGTACAGAAAGAACAGCTGGCCTTCTGATCATCACAGAATTGCCTTTTCAGTCCCAAAAATCAAGTTTAAGAATGTGAATATGAGAAAACTAGTGTTTTTAAAAAAATGTTGCAGATTGGGTCGAAAAAATTTTCATTTATTTTGATTTTTGATGGCGAAAAATTCGAGACCAATATGAAACGAGTTGAAAATTTCAATTTTTTTATTCCTCCAGTAGTAAAGCCAACTTTGGTTCATCTATATCTTTTCCTCCTTGTATTCTCGAATGAAAATTTTATTTAATCGTGGATTGCCTGAAATTTGAGATATTTTAATTTTTTTTTTTTAAATGAGTGTATATTTTCACCTAATTATCAACCATTGAAACAATTTCAAAAATACAGTTGATGTTTTTAGATCTGCATTTAAAATCAAAGTGAAAATTCATATTCGCTTTACTTGAACAAATTTGAACAGAATATTGAATGAGAATTTGACTTTTCCTCAAAATTTCAAGTACTTAATTTCATTTCATTTAAATTAATTTTTATCGATTATTAATACTATAAACTTTTAATGGATGTTCATGATTATTGATTAAGTATTCGGCGAAGAGATTGTATCAAATTTAAGGATTAATGTAAAGTTTTTACATCTGAAAACTTCAAGTGGCTGAAAAATACGAGTAGAAATGAAACAAAAGATTTAAAAAAAATTGCAAGTGTATCACTATACGAGGTGTAGCTTTTTGCAAAAAAACAAAAATGTCTTCAATTTTAATTGAAATGAAAATTCTTGAAATTTATTGCTCTAAAATGGCTCTAATTCTGGAAAGGGAAAGGTCAAAATTTCTTTTAAAAATTTTTGCATCGAAGATATCACCATAGAGTTTTGAAATGAAAATCGGAACTGATTTAAAAATTTTATCGCCTTTTCAACGCACAAAATTTTTGACAAAATTCAGGTACTTTTGGTTCAATTTCGATCTGTTTTTGACCGATTTTAAACTTTTGATGGGTAAGATTGAATATTTTTGAGATATGCTAAGATTAAATCCAAGAATAGGAAAAGAATTCCTTCTTTCTATCCAATAATTCAAGAATTCAAAATTTTAGTATTTTTACCCCACCCAGGCCTTGATAATATTTTGGTAGATTTGCTTTATTCTGATTTCATTATCAAGTTAAATTTTAATTTTTTAAAATTTGTTTTTTTTTTCAATCTAGTTCTGCGAATTGAAAAAGCTAAAAAAATCCTTCTTTTTGTTTAACATGATTCGAAAAGTTTTTATAAAAAATTGTTTTTGATTTTTTTTTAAAAATTTGAATTAGGTAAACAAAGTAGAAAAAATATTCTTTGATGATCATTTTTCAATTTTTATCAAGTTTATAATATTTTTTATAAAAAATAAAAAATCAACTGTTTCGTGTTTTGGGAGGGATTTGATTTTTGAAGGGGGAGGGGGGAATTTTGAAACAATTGCACGTTTCGACTTTTTTTTCTTTATATTTTCCCGTTTGTGTGGTGGAGCTCTAAAAAAATTTACAAAATTTTCAAACAAATTATAATTTTATTGTAATCAGCTTGGACGCCCCCCCCCCGCATGAGACAAAAAGAGATATTAGCTAACTCTCCCCTCCTTCAATAATCACAAAATCACGTTTAAAAAAATGGTAAGTACGGTTAAAATAGGAATTTTGAAAGAAGTGACGAATTTTTTTCAAAAAAACATGCACTTATAATTTTAAAAAATTCGAGAAAATCTCTTTGAAAATAATTTTTTTTTTTCAATTTTGGCCCCTTTAGCTACTTATGCCAACTTTCCTTTATTGTTTATTATAAAATATAGATTCAGAGTTTGAATGAAAATGTGCTATTAAAAGTAATTATTCAGATTCTTTGAAATATACTAAAAAAAAATTCAAAATTTATGTTAAAAATGTTTTTTAAAAATCCATAAAAAGTTGCATGTTGATGAATCACTATCGTTTTAGAAAAAAAAAATCGTGATAATTATTCAGAGGATTTTGAGGTTTTCCAAACTCATCACCAAAAATTTTCTGCATTATGTTTTTCCCCTCAAAAATTTTCATAAATTTTTCTTGTACTCTTTCATCATTTCAAAACTTGAAATCTTTCTTCATCTTCGAGTAAAATTGAAATCTAAAAATTTTGACAGGTGTATCCATTTGAAAATTTGTTACTCTCGGTATTTTTTTCACTATTCGCCGAAAATAGGTCAACTAATTTCACTCAAATTTTTCTTCCAAAATTGAATATTTCAACCGACTCGAAACTCGTGCTCAATTTACAAAAAATGTGAACTTAAAACTCGTGCTCGATCGAAAAAATGTGAAAAAATTCCACAAAAAATAACCACACACGATCCGTTGAGCAATTCATCACCGGCTCGTCGTAACGATGCGGTGACACATGCCACTTTAATATCCGCAATTAATTGCCGCTGAAATATTGCTATTTCGGATACTTCACTCATTTGTTAATTTTCTCAACAATCGTTGAACCGAAATTAACGGGAATATTGCTCTTCTAACTACAACTTAAAAAGTCACTCGAGTAATTTTAACGAAAATATCGTTTTTCTTTTCACGACCATCTTAATTAACCGAAAGGTTACCTTGCCGTTATTTCAAGGTTATTTTCACACTTATTTTTGATAAATTTCCAGCAAAATGAGATATTACATGGCGATTCAATGCATCGAGCGAGATAAAAAACGAATTAGAAAATTGCAAAAATACTCACATTATATAATAGTAGTAAAAATATAATATTTATTCGCGAGTAATCCATCATCTAGTTGTAAATATCGTTCTCAATCCGAGACCAATTTGCATTCACCATTTGCTTAAAAAAGAGCAAAAAAACCACACCGGAAAATTTTCTACGAAAAACACGAAGGTAGTTTACGTCGAATCGAACCCAACGATTCAAGCATTTTTAACGTGAAACTTTTTCCAACTATGAAAAAAAATTCAAAAACTCGATTTTTTAAGGAGAAAAAACAGAAAAATAAACTAGCACAATAATTAGTAAAAATCGGCGGCAAAAATTCGAAACCAAACCGCACCAACACCGGAATAATTACGAAAATGAGTACGCGACTGGAACGCGACGAACGTACGAGTACCTGCGATCGTATTTGAAATGTATATCAAGATGAGCACCGCGGAAGAACTGCTGATCTGGGGACTGGTTAGACACCGACGACCGTCTGAGAGTGCAGAAACAGGTGCAATATTGGTTGATAAGCGAGGCGGGTAGACAAAGAAGAGTCAGAAGAGTGCACGCTGAAAAAAAAAACCACGCTATCCAGAAGACACGAATAAACACGTTGCATTGTCATGGGCTACTGACAAGCGTATGCCCCATTAACCGTGCTAAATTTCTTTTTAGGACTTTTTTGTTTACATTTTCCCGTTTAAACACTGCGCAAACAAACGATTTGTAATATCAATCAGCGGTACTGCCGAGACTTTTTATTGATGATGTAACGTTTACGAAGACTATATCCATAGTCATTCCTCAATCTGCAACAGTGTTTTTGCCTTATACCGATATCGATACCGATACGATTCCTTAAAGTGGGCTTAAAAGTAGTGCGATTTGGGATCAGAGACTGGGGAGGTGAAGAGGTGCTGATTAAGAGAATCAGCAGATACTATGATTAAACGTTTTTTGCACCGATGCCTTTTGTTTTTTGCTATGGTGCGGATGGCGAATTTGCAAATAATCGAGTGTTGGGTTGTGGATGAATGGTGGAGTGTGTTTTGAGGTTTGGATGTGTGCTGGAGAAATGAAATTGATCGATAGTTTGAGTTTTATTGACTGGTTTTGAGTGGAGATGTCCGGAAAATACCGATTTTTTTTGAGTTTTGAAGAAAATTTAGAGATTTGAATTGTCATATTGTACTAACAAGTTGTCCAGTAAATTTGGAAGAAGCAAAATTATAATAAGAATTTTTTTGAGAAAATTTGGCAGTCACCTAATGAAAAAAGTCAATCTTAGGACCACGCATCTGTCGTACTTGAAATGTTTTTTTGTAAATGTATTTGGATTTTCAAATTTCAGAATAAACCAAAAGTTAATTTTAGCACCAAAATAAACGTTTCTGATTTTTTTTTAGTCTCTCTCCCTGTGCCAATCTATTGACTCGAGTTGGTGAAATAAAATGTAAAAATTGGTTTGAATTCATCTATGAACCTTCTTGAATTTTCTCCTCACTCCATTAGTCAAAAAGTGTCAATGCCGAATGTTAAGCAGCTTGGAGAAAATTTTGCTCTGGAGAGAAATACAACAAGATGGGTATATTTTCGATTAATTTTTGTTCAGTTGAAAATTTGCATCTGAAATTTGATTCCCAGTTTCAAATAAGGGTAAAAAATTTCTTGCGTCAAAGTCGGAGATTCAAAAGGAGTCGGAGGGAAAGAAGAGAAGAGCCCGGACGATTTTTTGGGAACCGGAGCCATTTTTTTGAAAATCCTGGAGACGAAGAAGTCTCTTTTTTTAAAATCGCAGAGCCGGAGCCAAAGGCACTTTTTTAAAAGTCCTAGAGTCAGAACAATAACCAGAGGCACTTGAATTAAAATTCTGGGAGCTTCAGTCGGAGTAAGGAGGACCCCGTCATGGGATGACCAGAGATCCGGAGCGAAGGTTGGAGGAGGGTCCCTCTTCGGGCAATTTTTTGGAGCTAGAGCCAGAACTGGAGGCACTTTCTTAAAAGCTCTGAAGCCAAAGGGACGTTTTTCAAAAATCTTGGAGCTGGAGTTGGAGCTGGAGGCAGGGAGAGGTCTGGATTCTTTCTTGAAGTCAAGAATTTCTATTAAAAATTATTATTTTGGTTATTAATGCGAATAAGTCTCCTTTTTTTTCTCCTCTTTGGGTATTCCAAGTCTCACGTCAATACCAACTTTGTACCCTACCAATAAAACTAACTTTTCGAAGGGAGGGAAGCAAAAAAGGGTCTTTTTTACATCGTTGCCTCAATAGTTCATAATTATTTTCAATTTTGTTCATGCTCAATCGAAGCGAGTGCAATTTTTTTTTGTTAAAAATTGGTGTTTTAGGTTTTAAAAAAAGAACATTTTTTTTCATGCTTTAATCATTTAAAAATTTCTATCTGATTTAATTTGAGAGTGATATTTTGCACCCCCGTCAGAGAGAGGAGGTGGGATGCACTCCTTGTGTCTCGCTTTCCGTTGTAATTTGAGGAAAAAGAAAAATTAGAAATTAGAAAGCTGAAGCTACCGAAAATTTTACCAGTGTGGTGTAATTTTTTTACACAAATTTTTCGGACGTTTCAAAAATATTAATAGCAAGAGACATTAGAAGAGGCGTTTGCTTCAGACATATGTAAAAAATCTTGAGAGGGTAATGAAATTCAAAATTTCAAAAATGTTCATGTTCGATGTCAAAAATAAAATTTTGATTTTCATAATTTCGATTTAAAATCAAAATAATGATACCGAAGAAGGGAGAGGTATGGAGGGAGGGGAAAATTCAATTTTTCGGTGATTATTTTTGTTATAAATTGTCAAAGTACACATCACCGATGAAATTTTGAGTAGCTTCAGCTTCATTAACTTTGAATATTTCAAAAAATACCCGCTTTAAATTTTTTAAAAATGGATATTTTTACGTTCAACTTTTGGCTAAAAAATGGATGGTTTGAAAAAAAATGAATTTTTTTGATAAAAAATTTCACATACAACATAGATTATTCAGCCGTGCTCCAATTTCGAGAAAATTATTCACTCTCGTAAAAATAGCTTTCAGCCAGCATTGATCCCTTCCGTAGAGGTTCTAGACTCTTCCTGGAAATAAACATTTTAGTGTAAGTATTCACCTGAGATTGAGAAAATCGAACTCTAAAAGAACTAAATTGAAGAAAAACTCAATCAATTATTCAAAATCAAATAAAAATTGAAATCAATCCTCAAATCCCAATTTCCCAAATAAAATAAAATTCAATTAGAAAAATTAATTTTTAATCAAAAATTTATTGAAAATCTTAAAATATAATTTTATGCAGCTAAAAATATGCTATAAATGAGGTCAAAATTTTTTAGGAAACAAAGTAGTGCAGTGGAGGGGAAAAAGTTTGGTAAAAAAAAACCGGTTTCAAGAGAATGAATAATATAATATAAATGAATCGTAAAAATATTATAATATAATTCTCAGAATATATAAAATCATGCACATTCAGGGCCAATAATATAAAGCAGATTATAATAAAAAAAAAATATATGAGAAAACAATTGTCCAGTAGGTACAGAACATTTATCGATACCTATAGTTCCCGATCATTTAAATATATTACCGTTCGAATCGAATACATCTTTTGGACTTGTTGAATTTACGAACAATTATGCGGCACCTAAAGCCAGAGAGTCGGTATCAGAGTGAAACTAATAGTGTGTTACGCGTACTGTACAAGATACCCAGTTAGTACCCATACCCACTACCTAGAAGAAGAAAAAAAACACCTATAGATGAAAAATAAGGAACATAACAACAACGGTTAATCTATAAAGAAAAAATTCGCCGTAATGTGAATTGTGAATCTTACGATGAGTTGATACTATTGTATAGTGTATCAGAGGTGTTGTACCTTATACCTACTATACAAACTATATCTATAAAGTACCAGTATGCTTGTACAACACCATACCAAACAAACCAATAGAGGAGTATACAATTTGTCTAACGATATTTATTGTAATAACGGTTCAATATGGTGTTCTTTTTATAGCTATACGAATAGTGACGTTATTCGATTACTAGACAAAAATCTTATCATATGAAATGCAATAAAAACTGTACCGTGATATGAGAATTTTTGGCATTGTTGTAATTATTATATTTGGTGTCTGGCTGTGTCTATTTATATCAGTTTACCTACATTTAATTTTGCACCCATAAAAGTATTGAAATCCGCGGGGAATGTTTTTTTAATGGTAAAAATTTATTCGTGTGTTTGGGATATTTTAGAATTTTTCTGTACCTCCCTCCCTTCCTCCCTCCACCCTTCCAAATTCCCTGATAAAAACCAAGCCAATTTATACAGAAAGTTGAATTTTTATACCACTTTTTGCTTAAAATTTTTGTAAAATTTTTTTAAAAATGGTGAAAATACCTATTTTCCATTTCAATGCACATTACTCAATTATTAGTACCTTACTTTAAAAAAATTCAAAATTTTCATTTTTAGTCAAATTGTCTTAAATTGGATTTTTGCAAACAATTTTATAATCTTATTTTAAAATTTCAATCAATTTTTCGTATAATTTTATCTAAATTGTTATTGCAGCTCGTGCATAATGTGACCCTGCCGTAAAGAAGGGACCTACGACCTAGTGTAAAAAAAAATCGATGTCTCATTTTTCACGTTTTTGGTTCAAATGACACCAAATCTGGACCAAACACATAAAAATGAAGACATCGATTTTTTTTACAGAAGGTCCCTTCTTTACGACAGGGTCACATAGTCGTTCGGTTAATTTTAATTAAATGGGGGTTTTCAAATAATTTTTGATGGATTAAAATACTGTATCATTTTAAAGCGGTGGGTTCTTGATTAAAAATTTCATATTTTGTTGAAGGTAAAGGTGAAGAGGCAGGTTCCAAAAATTTAAGTCATTTTTAAAGCTTTTTAATTATACAAAATAATGCAGTTTTGCAATAAATCATTATTCATGAGTTTTAGAAATGAAAAATTCCACCAAAGCGCATGCAGATTATCGATTTATTTTTGCCTTTGAATAAATACCGAAACGAAGGGGGGAGGAAAGGAGTATCTCATCTCTTTTTAAGACGATAGCATTTCATGTGTGTACTTCGGACAATTTTCAAAAATGATTTGATTTTTTTTTAGAAATTTTGAAATGTGAAAGATTCATTTGGAAAAAACCTTGACAGTTGGAATTTTTTTTTCATGACGCAAAAAAATTACATAGGTAGGTTCATACCTACTCGAATAATACTAAGCATTTGGGGCATAAAAATTTCATTTTACAAGTGTTGATTGATCACCAAATGTACACAAATTGTATTCAATCTCTTTCATCTTCTTTGACAAAACGCAATAATTTTTTTTCAAATTTTGAAAAATAATCCGCAAATTGGTAAAGGGAACCAATGACTATCTCTAAAAAGATTTTTCGAACTTCTTATCTTTGACTCGTGAGAAGAAAAAATCAACTTTTTTCTTGAAATTGAAGGAAGGGGAATTGCAAAGTAATTTGAATATCAAGTCAAAAATTGCAGCCGTTTTTTTTCTTGAAAATTGTGGCTTAGTTTCTGTTTGATATTTTTTCTAAAAATGTTCTATATTTTTGGAATTTCTGCTTTTTTGATTTTTTTTTGGCAGAAATTAAACCCATTATTCTTTTTTGAAAGTTATTTGATTTTCAATTTTTTTTTTCTGAAAAATAAATGATGGTTTGATGTTTTTATGTTTTTGACTTTTTTTCTGGAAAAACGTCAAAAAGCAAGAATGCATATTTAAACCTTCTAGATTTTAGAGGCCCAATGAAGTATTTATGATAGGGGTTTTTTGGTGTTTTTTTTTTAGGAGGATAAGGTTTGACTTTTTTTGTTTTCTTAATGCATTTTTTTCGGAAAATATTTTTCTATTTTTTTTTTTTCTAAAAATGATTGATTTTTCTGTAGAGAATTTTTTTGGGTGAAGATGGATCTGGAAACGCTTCTTTTGAAACAATTTTTATAAAGAAAGGTGAATTAGAAAATTGAGGTGAAATAATTTGAAAAATTGAGACATTTTTTGTTCTATGAACCTCCCAAGATGATTTTTTTCAGCTTTCCAAAGTCGGATTTTTTTTAAAATTATACTTAAATAGCAAAAAAAAATGAAAATTTTCATCGTTTTTGAGGAGCTATTATGCAGTTTGCCAGTTATGCTCTCAAAACTTGAAATTGATATCACCAATCATTTTTCTCGTTAAATTTCTCTGAAAAAATTTAATGATTTTTTTTTGAACGAACCCCTCAGATGTATAAGTCTGAATTTTTTTTATTCTTTGCTCCCTCATCTTCTCCCAAATAACACCAAATTTGATTCTTCAGAGTATCTTAATTCTTACTTAATATATTTCCCTCGAAATTGATCACTTTTAATATTATGCACTCCAATCGCAGCATTCATTACCTTCTCACCTCTCTCTTCCAAATATTTCCCTAATTCGGTGAGAATAACCTCTGAACATTTGAAAAATGATTTCGGCACTTTGTTGGTTGCATATGGTTCGTTTTTCCTTTTCGGTAAAAATATCTACGATGCAATTAATGTTAAATTTTTTCGACAACTGCCAACTAATCGACTATACTCCCGAGAGATTTTAATAGGCAGTTTGATTTCAAAGACTTCTCAACCGACGAGAAATCTTTACCCATCGAATACCTGAAATTCTACTTACGCAAATGACGGATAAAAAAAAATCACGCAGGAGGAAGAGTAGACATAAAATGCACGACCTTTCAAGTGGCATTTCTCAGCATGATCCTTACTCGCGAATTTTACCTCATCAATTCATCATCGTATCGGCAGCCAAAACTTTCCATCGGATTATTTCTCTGGCGGCGGTGTAAAAATTCCAATGATTTTTTTCCACCGATCTCGATATTTATTTGGAACAAAACACAGCTCGTTGTTTCGGCACATTCGTTTGTAGAAATACGTGGACATGCGACAAATCATAAACTCATCAGATTCGTAGCTTCGGAAGTCGAACCGGTTCGAAGTCAGGCATACAGGTCGCTTGTATAAATCACTCATTCTACATTTATTATCGAAATCATAATTCAAGAAAGTAAAACTTGAAGATATCGAGCCATTAACGCATTCGAAATGAAAAATTTGTATAAATTATCCATCTCACATATCGAATTGCTTTCTTTTAAAGAGTGAAAAAAAATTGTTTGGGATATTTTCATTTTATGAGATCGCTTTCGAAGGAAACGTAGATATATTTAGCTGGCTACGTGCAAGATGCACTTAGAAAGATGTAAAAAACCATCAGGAAACGTAATGAATTAATTTTGCAATTACGACAGCACATTTTATTCAATGACAACGTGCATTCGAATAAGTATGTCAATAAAGATGATCACTTTCCGCCAGTCTGGGATCTCGAACGAGGAAAAAAAATGGTAAAATTGTCTTAGAGATATTGTTTTTTCTCCTCCTCTTTCCCAAACGTCTCCGAGGTAATTATGATAATCGTTTTATTATCATGAAAGTACCTACTCTTACGTCGATTCGTGTAAAAAAAATAAGGTGATACGTTGATACGTGCGAACCTACAATTCCGTCGTGAGTTCGGCTGGGTTCGAAAAAATACCACGAAGACGAGCCGATGTCGATGGTCTAAGCCTAGGTTACGAAGAGGAAGAATAAAAGAACCGTTGCTTTTTATATTTTGCTAATTTTTAATCGTATTGTCGGCGTTGTTTTTGTATTGGAAATTGGACTGGTTGCGAGAAGACGTTCGAGGCAATTTTTTCCCGTATTCGGCCCGTACTTACCGATCTGAAAGGGTTTTATCCTCAATGAACCGTATAGATGGCTGGTTTATTGTACGCAGAGCCGCATAAAGCGCAGCCACTCAATAGAGATGCTCTGCTCGATTATCTTAAATCAGTTAACTCGTCTTTGCGATCTTTACCAGAGTAAATATTGAAAAGAAATTGAACTGGTTCGATTGCGATGATAATGAAACCGACGAGTTAATGTGTATTTCATCTATTTGCAAAAGATCAACGAACTAGCTATCTGCAGCAACGGTTTTACAGCCAAATCCCTCAGGAAAACTACGTATCGACTCGATGGTTGGATTTTTTTTTACCCGAACTCGGAAGTAATTACCATAGTTATCGACGAGTAAAAACGCAACAGTAAAGTGTCCGAAATGATTACCGAATTTTTGGTAATTGTCGTCGGGTAAGTTTTTTCAGTCGAGATGTCAGCTTCGGTGTAATATTGGTTTATTTTGATGACGATGACATCCCACATGTCTAATTTTTGACATAAGTGTAGCACATACCTAGAAAAACATGCGATGGAAAATTTCATATACGAGGTGGCCTGCTGGACATATTTATATAAATACCGTGTCTGATAATAACTCGTACGTGTATAAAAAGTAAATTAAAAATATCAAACGATTATTTGTTCTGTTTCGCGTGAGACAAGTTTTACCTACAATTGTTCTAACGATTCGTTCTCCTAGATGTACCTACATTTATACAGTGTCATATAGATAGATGCCCCAGACGAAAAAAAATAAATAAAAAAAGGTCGCGAAATATCTTTAATTTTGATCAAAGAGTGATACGAATGATGAAAATGTTACGTCGTATTGTATTTAGAATTTCAATTTAATCATTTGGTGTATTGAAAAAATTACATAGGTGTTTGTGATCCCAGTCGTGCTACGGATAGCGAATTCGAAACGAGATCATTTCCGAAGTCCGAATCAAATTCCATTTCGATTCTATTCATGTCTTCGGTGTCTTCTTTTTCAGCTACCTATAATTAAATTGGGTATTTGAAATAAATACCGATTTAATCGTAATTGGATGAGGTGGGGGTTGTAGAGAGAGGAAAATCGATAGGTTGATTTTGAAAGGCAACATCTGAATCGCAGATGACAATTTGAGGTAAAACTTGGCTGAGTTTTCAATTGATGCGAAATGAATTGTGTATAATTACTGTTGCAAGAATGAACTCGATACGGAACATTTAATTTTGAATTGCTGGCAGAAGGTAGAACTGTCTAAAGACCGGAAATAAACGTTGAACGATAAGAAAAATTGAAATTAAAATAATCCATTCTGGGTTTTATTAGGTAAATGTGCTTATTTGCAGATGGAGTTGTTTAATTAAAACGAAATTAATGGTCTGAATAAACGTAGGTACTTATATTTATTCAAAAAATTCCACAAAAAGTGGACTATAGGTAGGCTGAATGAAGTACCGGTAGTCGAATTTTGTAATTAGTATCCCACAAAATATTGCAAAAATAGGTGAATTAAAATTGCCTCGTATGGAGTTGTACACTGAAAAAAAATAATAATAAAATTTATCCAAAAAAAATAATAACGTGTCCCAATTTTCAAAATAGGTAAAATTTATCATTTTTTTGAATAAAATTTATTCTTTTTGGTAAAATTTATTCATTTTTTGGACAAATTTTATCATTTTTTCTGATAATGAATATTATTTTTTAGAACAAATTTTACCTATTTTGTGAATTGAAACACGTTATTATTTTTTTGAATACATTTTATCATTTTTTGATTAAAATTTATTATTTTGGTAAAATTTATTAATTTTTTTTGATAAAATCGTATCTTTTTTTTTGATAAAATTTATTATTTTTGGGGTAAAATGTATTCATTTTTGTAACTTCTGTTTTTTCTGTGTATATTTTCTCGTAGTTCTCCAAATAACATGGGAACTGAAAAATGAAAAAGATTAAAATATGATTTCTTTGATTGACTGTGTAGACAAGCCCTTAGATTTTCAACCCCCTACTTAGGTGCTTACTCTCTGAATTTGAATTAGTCAAAATTGACTGATTAAAATTGACAAAATTAAGCCATTGTAGCAATCAAAGAAAAAATTTACGGGTTCAATCGGTGAATTTTCATTACTGCGAATCGGTAAAAATTAAATTTCATTGATTCAATCAGTAATTTTTTTTTACTGATTCAATTATGAAAATTCACTGATTTGCATCAGTAATTTTTCACTGATTGGCAGTAAAATGAAGCTGATTATGATTAACAGGGGAATCAGTGGAATTTTACTGTTCAACAGTGAATTGATTTTTTCTATTTCTCCAATCAATTTAGGCATTTTTGACTGATTCAAATTAAGAGAGTACGTATGTATTTGAAAAAAAATTCAGGGGCCTTTTTATAAAAAAATTCAACTCAGTAGAAAATTTTTTCAAGTTAGAAATGTTGAATTTTATTGGGGAAATTCTAGACCACATTTTTTAAAAATTAAAAAAATTATATTTCACACGAAAATTTATGTAATTCGGAACGCGATTTCAACTCAAAATTCCGTTTTCGCGCGGAAAATTTTTTTAGAAAACTGTAAACAGCTGAATAATTCTGAAAAAAAAAACTTCCTCCCCCCATTGAGCGATCAATGTGTAAAATTTTGTATCATTTATCAAATTATTGTAAAAATAATTTACGAAGATTGGTGCAAAATTTGGTAAAATTTAGGTAAAATCTATTCTTTCACTGTAGGTACCAACTGTAGGAATCAATACAAGAGAGTGACTTTTAAAACTGAAATACTTATAACTAAAAAATGATTTTTCAACCCCTCAAAAGTAGTCAATATATTTGGATGACACTGAACAAACGTTTAGAAAAAACAAACAGAAATTTTAAAAATATTGGACTCCCTTTGTAAACAATTTTTATAAAAAGAATTCAAAATTTTAACTATCCTAGGAACCAAAAAGAGTACAAATTCTAATCCTGACTACACCTCAACCTGTTCAATCTTCGTAAAAGGGGGGATATATTGGAGGATTATGAATATCCTGATATAAGACCAGAGTGGCCGCCTGATTGTCCTGGTCTCGTTTGATTCCACTTTTCATCTGGTCGCCAAGTACATATTCTCGAAACTAAAATTATGTAAAGCAGATTTTCAGCATTATTAATTTGAATAAAGTCAGTAGCGATTTTAGAAAGGAAAATCTGAGGAAGTCTGAAACTAGAAAGAAAATAAACATTTTTCAAAATCTTTCGAATACGAATTGATTAAATAACTGCTCAAAATTTGAATTTTTATTACTTTTTAAAAATTTCTTCAATTATTCATTTCGTTTGGAAGACATTTTGATAAACATGACGTCGAAGAAAATGTTTGAAAGTTAGTTATTTTCTAATTGAACACCTTTTTTTTTTGAAATTCTGTAAAATGTTTTCCCTTGAAATTTCTTCAACTTCGAAATTATTTTCCAATTTAATTTTGAAATTATTTCCCAATTTAATTTTGAAATTATTTTCCTTTTTTCAAGAATGAATTTAAACTTCATGTTTTTTAAAAAAATTTATGAGTAAATAATTGGAAAGAATTTTCAAGAACATGAAATTGAAAAACAAGTGGAAAAAATCAAATTTAGGTTTGAAATAATTGTATTAAAGAAAAAATTAAAAATTAGAAATTAGGTAAAATTTTGAAAAAAATTACGATTGAAGTGATGAAAGAAATTTAGACTTGAAAAAATTTGGACTCAAAAAATTGGAATCAATTCGAACTACATCGTTGAAGTCTTGTTCATGGTCTGGTTTCAGAAAATGATTTAATTTGATTTTCCATTTTTCTGGGCATATTTTATCAAAAAATTGGTACTTAAAAATCTCAATGGAAGTCTGACTTCCCTAACTTCCCTTGGAAAATCGCCTCTGAATAAAGTATTTTACTATATTACAAAGAAATCGTTATAAATTTTTAACAGCAAACGTCGAATCTAGCAAATTATGTATGCTTACCATTTTGGGTGTAATATGCTTTGGACACTTCGCACTAAATCCAATGAAACTTTTTTTTGGTACGTTTAGTTTTCTTGCAACCACACCCGGATGAGAAGACACATCAATGAGTTTCACCTTTACTTCGCAGGCCTGAATAGTTTCTGGTTTTTTATCCAAAAATAACTAAAATAGAACAGTTTTTTTAATTCTTAAGTCAATTTTAATAAGTATGGTAAAAATTAGGCGTGTAGAACTGTAGATCTACCTCTTTCAAACGCTGTTCTTCCAATAGAAGGTTACTGCATAGAAGTTTCCCGTAGTAAATGCTATGGGTGCCATTCGGAGCTGAAATTATTTTAAAAATGAAATTAAGTAAATATGTTCTCAAGTATGCAGATATTCTCAATTATAATTTTAAGCTTTATGTGACTTACCATCTCCCCTTGCGTTTTCAGAATAATCAATCTGAATTGTCCAAACTGCTCTACACGCTAAATCTTTCGCAGCATCGTCTCCGGCAACCTCTTTACACGCTAACTCTAGCTTCTCTCCTTCTGGTTTCTTCGTTAGTTTATTCACACTATGAGCTGCAATTACTGAAACATCTTCATACAACTTATACATGGCTGCTGCCAAATTTTCGAACGTGCATTTTTTCTTTGTCTTTTCGCAGTACTTTCCCCATGTATCCCGTATACGATTCATATTTACTCCGTCGATGAAGTAAAAGGCGAACAGCCATCTTTCAAAACGATCTAAGTCACCGTTTAATAATAACCATCCGGGAAACGCATTTCTCTCAACAATCTCGATATACAACCTTACGGACAATTTATGAAGGCATACCATGCAATCCGTCTAGGAAAAAAAAATGGCATAGATACATTAGCAATATGATTATAACCCATAATAGTCCAGTGGCAGATTGTATTTTTTTAAACATGAACAGAAAAAGGTGGAAGAGGTGTGAAATTTGGTATGATGAACAAGGATATCATAAGGAATTTTTTGAGCCCGGGAGGCAATCGCCAAACCCCATACGAGGGAAGAGGTGGTAGTTTTGAGGGGGGTTTCAACCCTCAATTTTTGAAATTGATCTATCGGCTTTTCTTTGGCGTCATTTTTATATGATTGAACCCCGCTGAGTTCGAAAAGTCATTACTTTTAAAATCCGAGAAAGATGAGTCCCTGAAATTTGAGATTTTTTGACTTGTGTTTTCGCATTTTCTCTCAAAAATGGCTGTGGTTTTTTTTGTCAAAATGTTACCCCTTTTCCCTAAACGGCACATCCCCGTCTTCCCCTTGGCTTTATTTGCAAAATCGATAACGTATTCGAAATCAGCGTCTTCGAAAACCTAGATTTCTATACGTATATCGATTTTTTGTCAAAATAATACCCCTTCCCATGAATTAAATTGAAAAATGTTGAGTTATCTGAATCGGAGGACGCTAGGAAATAATTATTCAGCAATTTACTCCACAATCAGGCACGTGAAAATTGTTGTAAAACTCATTTTATACTTTCAAAGTACCTAATAAAATTGAGCAAAACGCCAGTCAAAAACCACCCTCCTCATTCCTTTGGTGGGGGTATACGAAGTGCCTCTGGGTCTGTATTTATAGTGTTAGAATGTACTATTCAGACATCATATTAGGAATTTCGATCGATGAATATTTTCTCATGAATAATTGATTAATTGTGATTTTTTTAACCCAAAAACGTGAAAAATTAGACCACTTTTAATACCTTTAGGAGCTCCTACTCACTCAGAGCAGGGGTGTGAAAAGTTGCAAAATGTCAATATCTATGGTAATTCACCTGCTGAGTTTGAAAATCGTAGTTAAAATTTGGTTGGAAGGTCGGCAGGTTGTGAAAAATTGAAAAAATGTGATTTTCAGAGGAAAAATGCGAAAACACAAGTTGAAAAATCTCAAATTTGAGGGACTTATCTTTCTCAGATATTAAAAGTAATGACATTTTTGAACTCAGTGGGGTGCAATCATGTGAAAATGACACCAAAGAAAGGCCGATAGACCAATTTCAAAAATTTAGGGTTGAAACCCCTCCTTTAAAACCGTCTCTTCTTCCCTCGTATGGGGTTTGGCGATCGCCTCCCGGACTCAAAAAATTCCTTATGATATCCTTGTTCATGATATCAAATTTCTCATTTCTACCATCTTTTGCCGTTTACTTGCAATCTGCCACTGGACTATAATTTTTTTTAATAATACCAATACCAATGAGAATTTTTAAAATGATATTTCTTGCATTAATTGAGATAATAAACTGTTCGGGCTTTTGATATTGATGAAGGGTCTATTTCAATGTAGTTCCACAAAATTAATTTTTCCAAACAATTCATTTTTTAATTTTTTAACCAAGTACTTATGCGGATAGTCACTTGCAATTTCACCCCCCCCCCCCTTTCATACACCATGAGACAATTTTAGCTATCTGCATTTACTGACCAGAAATGGATTTAGCATAAGTTTCAAAAATTTTGTAAATTACATGTACAAGTATGTACAGTAGAACCTCGATTATCCGATTTAATTGGGGCGGAGAAACATCGGATATGCCACACGGAAAAAACAGAATGTTACGAAAATGAATACATTTTACCCCAAAAATAATAAATATCAAAAAAAAAGATGGATTTTATCAAAAAAATTGATAAATTTTACCAAAAAGAATAAATTTTATTCAGAAAAATGATAAATTTTACCTATTTTGAGAATTGGGACACGTTATTATTTTTTGGATAATTTTTTTTTCAGTGCAGAAAGTCGGATAATCCGAAAGTTTGAGTTTTTCCAGTGAGAACGTAATAAATGGGTATGTAGAGGTACCTACTTGAGAATTTTTAAAAAAAATGGCATGCATATTTCCAAAAAAAAGAATATTAATCCCTGGATTAAGAGAAAAACAACTTCAAAACAAAAAATTTAGAAAAAAATCACGTCAAAATTTTTAAAAATGGACAATTAGATCCATATAATATGTAAAGGTAAACAGTACCTATAATGAAGTTTTTTCCGACTTCTGGACTTGAAAGTCGGATAAAATTTCATGATCAGATCGGATAATCGAAAGATCGGGTAATCAAGAGTCGGATAATCGAGGTTCTACTGTACTTGCATAGTACAAAGTACATACCACGAAGAAATATTAGGTAAGTGTAACTATCACCATTTACCAGAGAGTTGTTTAAGTAAGTTACGTTGGTCTCCAAGTATTTGATTTTAATATCTTTCGAAGATATTATTTCATCTTTCGAAGATATTATTTCATCTTTCGAAGATAGTTTGTCATTGAATTCAGCTTTCAAAGATATTATTTCATCTTTCCAAGATAGTTTGTCGTTATCCAAAATTCTTATATCGCGGTGCAAATCGGTTATCTCGCGGTTCAAAGCGATATTTTCTTTTGCAAGAGCGTCACGTTCGTCAGCGAATTCCAGTTTCTTTGAATACGCATCGATTAGATTGCTACGTATATTGGTTCGTTTAACTTCACTTTTTATATCATCAAGGGCGTAGTCTAACGTTTTGACATACAATTCGGCCTATGATCACAAAGAAATTTGTAAAAATCCAAGTAAAGAGGTATAAATGGTAATATCTGAGAACTAAACTAAACAATGATTTGACTTACAAGTTCCTCATAATTTTTCTGTTTTGTCGAATAATCTGCAAAACCATCTGACATCGTACTAATTAAATTTATTAATAAAAATCCGACGATAAAACCTATTTGGAACTTCAAATCCATTATTCTAAAAGTGAAAGAATATGAATCTATTAATATCGTAATGTGTGGTAAGTAAATATCATGCATGAAAAATATGAATAGGTAACTGTATTCACTTGACGAAGGATGAAGGATCTGCTGATAAATCTTCGAAAATTTCGACCTCGTTAATTAATAGATCAATCGGAATCACGAGGATATCTGGGTGATTCGTAATTTTCATTAATTCAGTAATCCTATTTTTTCTCTAATGAAGTTCGCCTTCGTCATTTTCAATTTGGTTCACCGAAATTGATGAGCTGAATTTTAAGAATTAATTTAAATTTATTGGGTATGCGATGATTAGATAAATTTATCTAGAGATATCAATTTTTGAAATCGAGGGGAAATATTTCATTAAATTAGAAGAATTTTTCAAATTTCAGATTCCAAATCGACGGTGTTTCTTTTTAGAAGGAGGAAAGAAGGAGCAAATCAGAGGCGTGATGACCGAGGAGGGTGACCCCCCAGACGATCTCAAGGTTGCAAAAAGTTGGGAAAAATTGGGTACCTAAAGTTGGAATTCCCAATCTTTTCCCAACTAGTCCTAACTTTTCCCAAGTTTGGATTTGGAATAATTGGAAAAATTGGGGAAAGTTGAGAATACATATTGTAAAAAAAATTCGCCCTTGCCTCTCTCGGCCTCAGTAATTTTACAATTTATTTCAGAAATGATTGATAATGAATCTTCCTTCCTCTGATTTATCAGAGAATGTCGCTGACAATCTTGAATGAAATTTTCACCAAATTTTCAATTTTTTGGAAGGAGGGGAGTTCATCAAGGAATGTCGCTTTTTTTTAAAGTCAAAAAGTGGGACGAAAAAACATGAATTTTAATTTAAAAAATTCAGTTTTTTGATACTGTTTAAAAAAAATCCTCGCTTCGCTCGGACTAGATTAATTTACTTTTATTCTCAAAGAAATGCCTTTCAATGCCAGATGATTATCCTAGTAAATTTTAAAATTTATGCTTTTTTCACTCTACTTTCTAACTTCCAAAAAAACAGCGTTTCTTGATGAGCTTCTCTTCTCATAGGCGCACTCAAAGAGGCTCAGGTGGTTCGAGCCCTCTTCTTAAGCTCGGAAATTCATTACGAAAATAGTAGAGAAAGTGTATTTTTTTTGCTCTTTAAAAAAATTTCGCCCTCGTTTCGCTCGGGCAGTGTTTTAATTGCATTTCTTTCAAAAATTGATAATTTTTAATTAATTTTTCAGTTAATTCCCAATTTCGTAGAAAAAATCATTATTGTGAATGAAAAGAGCCTTTCCTAATAAGATGGTGAAATCGGCCCCTACACCGTTTGGGCTGAAACTCACCCAAAATGTTAATCTCGATGTAAAACATCCCCAAAAAAATTTTTGGCTCGATACCCCCACCCCAACCCGAGTAAAATGGCCGTAAATGCCCGAAATTCAAAAATTCGTAGCTTTGAAAGGGGTGGTTCAAAATTTTTGAAATTTTCACAGAAAATAGTTGGTGGGTAGGTGTATATGTGAGAATTTTTTCAAATTTTTTTTCGCATATTTGGGGGGGTTTTGGGGGGTTTGAAAACTTCAAAAATTCGTAGAAAAAAAAATCGGGGGGGACCCCTCGCTGGAATTTTTTTTAAAAAGTTGGTATTACCCTTAGGTATAACATATATTTTTTCAGACCCCGTGAGGGGTGCAACATGGTCACAAAAATCAAAAACTATGAAAAAACGTGTTTTTGACGTTTTTTCACCATTTTCTCACCTTTCAAGGTCAATATTTTGGAGACCAATTAAATTTGGTTTAATAAGGGTCCAAATATTCCAAAATGTAATTTTGGAATACTCGAGCCTCAAACAGATGATAATAGCATCGCGGCGTATTCAATTTTTAATGATAGGTATATTAACGTTAACGGAATAGGTACTGAACTTTCCCCATTCACCTACACGCTACTTTGTTGAATTTTTTCAATTACTTGTTTAACCCTGTTTTTTCTCATACAAAGTACCTAATTCGTCATAAGAAGCAGAAAATGTAAGTGAAAACATCCGAAATACCATTCTTGAACCGAGTTCCAAAATTGATAACATCGGGTTTATCAATAGGTACCTACTTGAAAAACCTACTCGTTTTTTCAGTCGAAAAACTCCCAAAACTACCCCAATGGCACACCCAAGCGCTAGCTTCGGCGCTAGGTACCTACTTAAATACCTACTCGTTCTTTTCACTTGTTAAACTCGTGAAACTACTTGAACGGCGCACTTCATCATTACTTAGATTCGTCAATAGGTAGGTAGGTAGGTAGGTAGGTAGGTAGGTACCAACTTGATGGCGTTAGATTCGTCAATAAGTACACCTTCTTAAAAATCGCAGTAATAATTTTCCCTAGAAATGCAGGAAGCTAACTCAAATGGCTCACAAAACTTGGAACATTGGTTTCATTGATGAGTAGGTAGCCTAGGTACCAAACCCTTTTCATTCTGAAAACTTGTGAAACCAACAATGACGAATTAGGTACTTTGTATGAGAAAAAACAGGGTTAAACAAGTAATTGAAAAAATTCAACAAAGTAGCGTGTAGGTGAATGGGGAAAGTTCAGTACCTATTCCGTTAACGTTAATATACCTATCATTAAAAATTGAATACGCCGCGATGCTATTATCATCTGTTTGAGGCTCGAGTACTCCAAAATTACATTTTGGAATATTTGGACCCTTATTAAACCAAATTTAATTGGTCTCCAAAATATTGACCTTGAAAGGTGAGAAAATGGTGAAAAAATCGTCAAAAACACGTTGTTTTCAGAGTGTTTGATTTTTTTGACCATGTTGCACCTCACGGGGTCTGAAAAAATATATGTTATACCTAAGGGTAATACCAACTTTTAAAAAATTCCAGCGAGGGGTCCCCCGATTTTTTTCTACGAATTTTTGAAGTTTTCAAACCCCCCAAAACCCCCCCAAATATGCGAAAAAAAATTTGAAAAAATTCTCACATATACACCTACCCACCAACTATTTTCTGTGAAAATTTCAAAAATTTTGAACCGCCCCTTTCAAAGCTACGAATTTTTGAATTTCGGGCATTTACGGCCATTTTACTCGGGTTGGGGTGGGGGTATCGAGCCAAAAATTTTTTTGGGGATGTTTTACATCGAGATTAACATTTTGGGTGAGTTTCAGCTCAAACGGTGTAGGGGCCGATTTCACCATCTTATTAGGAAAGGCTCTTTATTTTTTTAAAAATGACTGATTTGATATTTGACCCCTCCTCTCATTTTTTTATCGAATTCTCAGCCCCTTTCTTGATTAATTTCTGGGTAAGCCTGTGTCTCTTCTTCCAAAAAAATTAAAAATTTGTTGAAAATTCTACTCAAGATTGTCGCGAGGTGCCCTACACCTGCACAATAGCGGTTAGGAGCGGTTTGAATGCAATTTTTGGGCATTTTTGGCCCTTTTTCACACTTTTTTTTTTGGAAAATCCATTCAGAAACGGTTTCCTTAAGATGTCAACTGGTGGAAGTAATCATTTCATTCAAAAGCTGAAACATTAAATAACATGCACTCAAAAACTAAACCATCGGACTTCACAATAAATGAAAAAGATAATTTTATTCATTTAATTCAGTTTGGGAAATTTTTAAAAAGAGTTCGTAAACTTTTTTGAAAATTAATCGGGTTTTTTGAGAAAATAGGGTAAACTGTCGAGAAAATTCGAGGTTCCCCTCCCAAGAACACATCGCACAGTGGTCCAGGAGACCCCTCAAAACCCTCGAAATGATGAAAAAAAAATCACCGCCATTCGATTTGAAAATTTCACTAAATTAAAACCTAAATACCCAGTACCTAAAAACAAGCAACTAAATTTTGATACCCCGGCCCTTTCCTTTAATTCTGAGCGCGTGTTGAAAACTGTGTTCGCTGCATAGCCTGGTACATAGTTGCTTCCACATGTTAATCTTTATGTGCCGATAACTCACGTTTAAATTGGCGTAATTATAAAAGTAAATATTGAAAAATACTCCTCAAAGTATGCACTTTTCAATGCCATATTTGGTTTTGAGCTATCAGGGGCCATAATTTCATAAAAATAAGTTAAAGTTGAGGATAATTTTGCAACATTAGAAACATAAATTGGACCAAATCTATATAAAGTTCGCCGAAGTTCGATGAACTATATGGCCAGATTGATAGTGTTGGATGCCCTAAACACGACTGTGGTGTTAGTTTTTGCGGAAACTTGCGGAATGAAGATCTAGAAAGGAAAACGTAGCTCAGAGTGGTCTAGGAGACCTTTAAAACACTTGAAATTCATTATCTAAAAAATTTGAGATGAAACTTGGTGAAATATATTGTAGGTGTGGTTTTCGAGGACATAAAATACAAATTTGACAATAAAAATTTTTTCTGAGGTAAAGGGGAAGGGGAAGGGGGTGCTGAAAATTGAATTTACTCAAAATATCGTGTAGCATATCGAAATCTATGTAGGTTTTCGAGATCGTAGATTACGAATCTGACGATGAAATTTTTTTAGGGTAATTGGGAGGGGTGGGGGTGAACAAATTGAAATTTACTTAAACTTTCGTGTAGCATATCAAAATCTAGGGTTTCAAAGTCGTAAATTACGAATTCAACAAAATGAAATAGCAATTTGAACTTTTTTTCACAATTCTCACGTACTATATTTGTGTTCATATGGGTACAAACCAGAGATGGGGCGATTCAGTGATTTAAAGAATCGGATTCACGAAAGTGCGATTCATCAGTTTTGAAGAATCGCGATTCCCAAAATGCGATTCTTTTTTGAAAAGAATCGCGATTCAGAATCGGATTCTGTTGCGATTCTTTTGCGATTTTTTTTTACTGACATAATACAGTTTTTTTTTTGCAAATAAAGCACAAAATTTCGACATGAATGCGCAAAATCTGAATTTTAGTACGAATTGCAGAATAAAAATAAAGTTTGACTTTTAGGTGGTTGGAGGGGGACGGGAGGGCACCAGGGATAAACTCTCTCGCTTCTCTCTGTGCATTATTTTCTAAAAGAATCGTAAAAGAATCATAAGTGGCCGATTCAATCAAAAAAAGAATCGCGATTCTCAAATTTGCGATTCCCTAAATCAAAGAATCGAATCGCGAATCCGATTCAGAAATTCGTTGCGATTCTTGCCGGCGATTCTGAATCGCCCCATCTCTGGTACAAACACACCGTGATGATGAAAAAAAAACTCCAACGGGTGTAATTATTTGAAAATTAACAACGGTTTCGTTCATAAATCATACTTCTGTAAGTTTTTCCAAAAAGTAATATCACACTCATGTTTTACATATCTGAAACCATACTTCTAGCTATATAGTTAGATTTACGGTGCTGTACTTTGCATGGTTTTAGTCCAATAAAATTACCAATTTTTGACAAATTTAAATTTATGCACCTCCACCTCCTTCCCATTGTCTCAAAAAAATTTTCATCGTCAAATTCGTAATCTACGACCTCAAAACCCTAGATTTCGAAATACTACACGATATTCGAGGTAAATTTAAATTTGCGCAACCCCACTCCCTCCCATTGTTTCAAAAAAAAATTTCATCATCAAATTCGTAATCTACGACCTCGAAAACCTAGATTTTGATATGCTACACGATATTTTGGGTAAATTCAATTTTTAAAACCTCCCCTCCCCCTCCCCCTTAACTCGGAACAAATTTTCATTATGAAATTCGTATTCTACGCCCCCAAAAACCATACCTACACTACATTTCACCAATTTTTATTGCAAACTTTTTTAGATAATTAATTTCGAGGGTTTTGAGGGGTTCCCTGGACCACTGTGCATCGCTTCGTTACGCCACTGGAAAGAGCAACGATTTTACAGGCTGCCATAATTTTTCAATTGCTCGCTAAATGAAAATTTTCATTACGAAGATACGCTTCGTTCAAAATTTAGGTATGCATTTGATTAGAAAAAGTTATACTTAATTACTTATTAACGTGCAATAATTCGTAGTAACTAAATATTATTTATTAAATTGAGAAAAGATGAATTAAGAATTTGTCTCAATTAAATCGACTATCAGATCATACGATTTGTAAGTATGAACTTAATAAGTATCAATGTTAGCAGAGATACCCTCGCACTTATCTTGAAAATTTGATTGACCATCTGTGTAGGTAGTATGTATGTACCTCTGCCTACATTGATTTACTTTAAAATTTTAGAGTAAATATGTGGTATATAAAACGAAGCATTGCTGATGGGTAAATAAAGCATAAGTACAGTTGGAAATACATATAAGAAATATTAAAAATTTCAGACGGAATTTTCATTGATTTGCTCCTTATTCTTTCCTCCTTACAAAAAGAAACGCCGTCGATTTGGAATCTGAAATATTCCTCTGATTTAATGAAATATTTCCCTTCGATTTCAAAAATTAATATCTCTAAATATATTTATCTAATCATCGTATATCCAATAAATTTAAATTAATTCTTGAAATTCAACTCATCAATTTCGGCGAACCAAATGGAAAATGTCGAAGGCGAACATCATTAGAGAAAAAACAAGATTACTAAATTAATGAAAATCACGAATCACGTAGATATTCCTCGTGATTCCAATTAATCTATTAATTAACGAGGTTGAAATTTTCAGATAAATACTCGTGTTATTGAGATATTCTTCGCAATATTTGAGTAAACCGCGTATGCGAAAGATCCGGCAGTTTTTTTCGGCTAATAAATCGGCCACTTTTTTTACTTTTACGTTCATTTGCTGAAACGTGTATTGCGCTTTATAACCTATACCAGTTGATATTACCTACTGACGTACAAGTGCCAATTTTAGACCCGAAGATTTGTCAGCAGATCCTTCGTCAAGTGAGTACAGTTATACCTATTCATATTTTTTATGAATGGGATTTACAACACATTGTGATATTAACAGATTTATATTTTTTCACTTTCAGAATAATGGATTTGAAGTCCCAAATAGGTTTCATCGTCGGCTTTTTATTAATAAGTTTAATTTGTACGATATCAGATGGCTCTGCAGATTATTCGCCAAAACCGAAAAATTATGAGGAACTTGTAAGTCAAATCATTGTTTAGTTTAGTTCTCAGATATTACCATTTATACTTATTTACTTGGATTTTTACAAATTTTTTTGTGATCATAGGCCGAACAGTATGTCAGAACGTTAGACTACGCCCTTGATGATATAAGAAGTGAAACTTACCGAACCTGTATACGTAGCAATCTCGTCGATTTGTATGCCAAACAACTAAAATTTGCTGACGAACGTGACGCTCTTGCAAAAGAAAGTATCGATTTGAATCGCGAGGTAACCGATTTGCACCGCGATATAAGAATTTTGGATAAGGACAAACTATCTTTGAATGGCCAAATAATATCTTTGAATGGCCAAATAATATCTTTGAATGGCCAAATAATATCTTTGAAAGATGAATTCAATGGCAAACTATCTTCGAAAGATAGAGAAATCCAATACTTGGAGACCAACGTAACTCACTTAAACAGCTCTCTGGTAAATGGCAATAGTTACACTTACCTAATATTTCTTTCTAGTATGTACTATGTGGTACAGTAGAACTTCGATTATTCGACTATAAAGTCCAGAAGTCGGAAAAAACTTCATTAGTTTATGGATCTAATTATCCATTATCAAGAATTTTGATGAGATTTTTTTTTAATTTTTTGTTTTGAAGTTGTTTTTCTTTAATCCAGGGGTTTATATTCTTTTTTTTTGGAAATATGCATGCCATTTTTTTTAAAAATTCCCAAGTACCTACCCATTTATTACGCTCTTACTGGAAAAACTTGAACTTTCGTATTATCCGATTTTCTGGCATAATATCCGATGTTTCTTCGTCCCAATTAAAGCGCATAATCGAGGTTCTACTGTACATACCTACCTATGTACTTACATTTAATTTACAAAATTTTTGAAACCTATGCTAAATCAATTTCTGGTCAGTAAATGTAGATAGCCAGGATTTTTTCATGGTGTATGAAAAGGGAGAGGGCTGCATGTTTGGAAAAATTAATTTTGTGGAACTACATTAAAGTAGATCCTTCATCAATATCAAAAACCCGAACAATTTATTATCTCAAGTATTGCAAGAAATATTTTAAAAATTCTCATTGGTATTGATATTATTGAAAAAAATTATGAGTTATAATCATTTTGCTAATGTATCTATGTCATTATTTTTTCCTAGACGAATTGCATGGTATGCCTTCATAAAATGTCCGTAAGATTGTATATCGAGGTTGTTCAGAGAAATTCGTTTCCGGGCTGGCTAGTAAACAGTGGCTTAGATCGTTTTGAAAAATGGCTGTTCGCCTCCTATTTCGTCGAGGGGGAAAACATGAATCGTATACGGCAAAAATGGAGACAGTACTGCGAAACCACAAAGAAAACATGCTCGTTCGAAAATTTAGCAGCAGCCATATACACTTTGTATGAAGATGCTTCCGGAACTGTAGCTCATGCGGAGAATAAATTAACCGAGAAACCAAAAGGAGAGGATCTAGAATTAGCGTGTAAAGAGGTTGCCGGAGACGATGTTTCGAAAGATTTAGTGTGTAGAACAGTTTGGACAGTTCAGATTGATTATTCTGAAAACGCAAAGGGAGATGGTAAGTTACATAAAGCTTAAAATTATAATTGAGAACATCTGCGTACTTGAGAACATATTTTAATTTCATTTTAAAAATAATTTCAGCTCCGGGTGGCACCCATAGCATTTACTACGGGAAACTTCTATGCAGTGACCTTCCATTGGGAGAACAGCGTTTGAATGAGGTAGATCCACTTACAATTCTAGATACCTAATTTTTACCATATTTATTAAAATTGACTTGAGAATTAAGAAAACTGTTCTATTTTAGTTATTTTTTGGAAAAGAAGGAGAAAATGTTCAGGACTGTGAAGTAAAGACGCATATCATTGATGTGAATAGTCATCCGGCTGTGGCTGCAAACAAACCAGGAACATCAAAAAGAAATTTCATTGGATTTAGTGCGAAGTGTCCAAGACATGTCACAGCCAAAATGGTAAGCATACATAATTTGCTAGATTCGACGTTTGCTGTTAAAAATTTATAACGATTTCTTTGTAATATTATAAAATACTTTATTCAAATTAATAATGCTAAAAATCTGCTTTACAAAATTTTAGTTTCAAGAATATGCACTTGGCGTCCAGCAGATAAGTGGCATCAAACAAGACTCGAAGAATCAGGCGGCCACTCTGGTCATATATGAGGATATTCATAACCCGCCAATATATCCTCCCCTTCGGAAGATTGAACACGTGATTTCCCCCGCCTAAGCGAGCGCCTCAGCAGCCGGTCACGGAAAACGCAAACCCTGACTCCTGGACACTTGTGAGGTTTTGGTTCCTAGGTTAGTTAAGTTTTTGATTTTTCTAAAATTTAAATAATGCGATTTCTTGAACGCTAATTAAAAATTTCTTCAAAAACGTATAAAAATGGAATGGGGAATGTAATTTAAAAGAGCTTTTACATTGTGTGCATTGTGTGTTGAGTTGCTATGCAGTCTATCAGTGATGTCATAACGGAATTTTTTTTTCGTTACGTTATTTCGTTACGTTACAAATTTCTCAATAACGTTATTAGTTCCAGTATGTGTAACGGAAAAATGTTGTAACGCAATTATTCGGAAATAACGTTATTTCCATTTTTTCGTTACCGTTATTTCGTTACGTTATTCCGTTACAGGCAAAAATTCAAAAATATTATGCCCCCATAGCTCCCCCCTTTTTTAGGGACTGCAAAACACAAAATCGGTGTTTTTTTTTATGTCAGACTTTTTTCTTTTTTTAAAGTAATTTTGGTGAACTTGAACTCTTGACAAATTATTTTCAAACGTTGTCGATCGTTATTTCGTTATTTTATTTCATGATTCTTTCATTTCTGATTTCTTTCCAAAGATTTTCATGAAATAATTAAAATACCTACTATGGATTTAGATTCAGATTACAAAAAAAAAAAAAAAAAAAACGGAAAATTTGCCTTGAAATCTGATGTGAGACGTGAGAGTGAGACGGAGGGGTCACTTTAAATTTTTTTAAAGACGATTTTCACCTGGAAATTTTTTTAAAAATTTCATCAACTATATATTTTTCATACGCAGCACTAAAAAAAATAACGAAAAAAGTAACGAAAAAATAACGTAATTTTTTCGTTATTCGTTACGTTACATTTTTGAAATATATTGTAACGTTATTATTTCGTTACAAGTAAAATTCAGTTACCGTTATTTTTTTCGTTACGTGTAACGGAAAAAATTCCGTTATTTTCGTTATTTCGTTACGTTACGTTATTCGTTATGACATCACTGGCAGTCTTAGAGGTTGCAACTCTGTTCTGTGATCTTTCGTAATGTGAAAAGTCTAACCCATGTGTTAATAAAAGTTCAATTGTAACGATTAAATTTGCCTTTCTAAATTTATTTTTTGAAAAAAAAAACTTGTTTTGGAAAAATTATTTGGCCATTAATTGTAAAAGTTTGAATTCAAAATTTCAATATAAGTATTTGGCCCTCCCCTTGGGAATTTTTTTCTCGACATGTCAGTTGGCACTTCTGAATAGAGTGATAATACGCGGTTATTTCCAAATTAAATGCATGTTTTTTCTTTTTGATGTATTTCTTATCAAGAATGATGAATTAATGCATTTAATTTGAAAATAACCGCGTATTTTCACTCTATTCAGAAGTGGCAACCTACATGTTGAGAAAAAAATTTCCAGGGGGGGGGGCAGAATTAAATAAACACCCGGTATACCAAACAAATTTTTCTTTTTACTAATTTTCGTTCTCATTTTCTCACTTTCAGAATTTTGTCATTGTTTAAAGCCAAAATACAAATAGTCACCTGACCTCTATGGAATATTTTCTGGTACCTAACCTCGGTTATCCCTGTAGGGTATTTTTTCAAAAATATAGTTTTGTCAACATTTTTCTGAATTTGTCTTCACTTATTTTCAAGTCTCCACCAATAGGCTCACCGGGGTTCAAGGGCCTTTAGCCCCCTCCCCCCTAAGCTTGGGGAAACTATTTTTTTATTGCAGAAATGTGAAAAAAGGCACTTTTTTGCTCTTAAAACATTTTTTTTTTTTTCAAAAAAATTTTCGCCCTCACTTCGCGGCTGATTTTTTAATCAAAAATCACAGATTCTTCGATAAATTCACTGTTTGTCAGAAAAAATGTTGACTGAAATATCAGTGAAAAATGACTAATTTGAAATTTAACCCCCCCCCCCCCCCCCTAATTTTTTATCAAATTCTCAGCTTCCCCTTAATTATCTAATTCCTGCGTGTGTCTCCGTCACAATATTTTCTCCTATTTTTCAAGTCCTAATTTTGACATCCTTATTTCCTAATTTTAAATTTCTATTTTGATAATTCATTGTATATATGTACTGATGTGTATTTATGTAAGTATATTATTTTCAATGATGTCTTTGTGTTCATAATTTTTCCAACTTTTTCCTAACTAAACAAACTTTAGGTATGTTTAAGAGCATCTCTTATCTACCCTGCAACATGCAACGTGCAACTTGACCCATGTTTCAAATTTTTTTGATTTTGTTGCAGAATTTCTAAAATCAATCTTTGTTAATTATTTTTACAATAATGTGATACATGATACTAAATTCTACACGTTGATCGCACAATGGGGATTTTAAAGGGTTTTTATTCAGAATTATTCGGGTGTTTACAGTTTTCTAAGAAAATTTTCCGCGCGAAAACGGAATTTTGAGTCGAAATCGCGTTCCGAAAATATGCGACCATATTTTTTTTTTTGCGAAAAAAGGCGAAATTTACAAATATTTCGACGCTGCGCTGCTCGAAATTTATACGCCGATTTTCGTCGAGAAAACCAAGGGAAAACAAAATTTCTGGTCAAAATCGAGTTCCAAAATTATTCGGCTATTCGTTTTTTTCCGGATTTTTTTTTTTTGCGAAAATCGGTCAATTTCAATGCTGGCTGACTGGATTACGCCGATTCGCCCATGAGAGCAATATTCCGGCTTAGATTTTAGTGTATTGGTGTACCTAATTAGAAAATTAGAAGATAAGAAAGACTCGGGAGAACCCTGGTCCGCTTCGCGGCCTCAACCCCTCGATAAAAAAGTACCCAAAGGGAAATATTCAAAATAAAGTACCTTATATCTACATACTACATGGCTAAACCTAATTGAAAATATTCTATCATGTTCACTTGTACTTATACAAATTACCATATTACCATAAGAACAATACGACCTTGTTCGGTGCTTGTTCCATGTTCATTATGCATCCTCGTCCATAAAGGCAATACCTACACGAACGAATATTGAATTTAATTCGACAAAATATTCTAATTTTCGCAGCAATACGCGTTCTTATTTCGTCGATGCTAATATCGACTCGACGACGATACCGTTCCAAATTTAATTCCGGTTCCGACAATGTTAAGTTAAACCTGCTCTAATTCGCGATACATGTAATATATCGATTCTGTTCCACATTCTGGAGCAGCGTTGACAATATAACGTCGTTGTATACAACAGTGCATACTGCACGGTAAGTACACCTACGCGACGTCGACGCACTTGACTCTTTCGAATGCACGTAGGTATCGTATACTTTATAGAATTTTATTCGTCGCCGTCCCATGAACGCATCTCTAATCCTAATGAACCAGTTCATCTGGACGTTATTTATGGGCCTGCGCGCCAAAAACAATAAAAAGCGTGTTATAACGTCGTATACATACACCAAGTTCTTAAATCGTGGTTATGCAGCTCGCTCAAACTGACCAATTAACCCTTACGTCACGAATTTCCTCGCATCTGGAATACCCGAGTTGGTATTTTTTTTCTCTATATTTTTTTTACACGCGAGAAAATTTTTTTCTCCGTGTGCTTCGAATCGACCGCGTTGTAATATCTCAGGGTCGGAGAACTTCATTTAAGATGGTTTGCGGTGCGCTGCACTATGGTATTATTAATGAGGCAGAAAACAGTAGATTAATTAAATAATACGAAATGAGATCAACCTTTTTTTTTGTTGCTTTTCTCGTTATTCTTACTGAATATGCGCTTGCGAGAATTCATGCAAGTGCAGCTGATGCATTTTTTTTTGGGAATTTACAGAAGTGGTAAGCAAAACGAGATTAGTCAACAGTCAACACCAGTTTTTCACGGCAGATGATTCGAATATGAGTGAAGAATAAGGTGAATCACACAGAAATTTAGCCAATAATTTTCACGGAATCTGTTCCGAAAAATGAAAATTTTTACCAAAAAATCACTCTCACTGGGGTGGGGAAGGGAGAGAGCCAAATCAAAAAATGAATGAAGTCCCCCCCCCCAAAAAAAAGGAAAAAATCAGGGGCGTAGCCAGAAGGGGTCTGGATATCCCCTCCCTTGAGGTCAAGAATTTTTGTGAAAAATGCTTTTTTTAGACATAAAAAATCCAATTTTACATAGCGTCGCCTTCGCTTCGCTCGGGCATTAACCAGTGGCGCAACCAAGGGGGGGCTAAGGGGCTAAAGCCCCCCCCCAAACTTCAGGTCGATTTAAGCTAATGGTTAATTCTAGTGTCCTCTAAGACGTTTCATTAGTTTGGAGCAATTTTCGGATTTATATGTATCTTTGAGGACCTTAATTTTCCAAGAATTTCGCTGTTTCGCTAGTTCGGAGGTGAAAATCAGCACATTTTCAAAATTACTGCCCTAAATCGATCAAAACGAGTTTTAAGAAGAGGTTGAGGGGGTGGTATGGATGGAAAAAACTCGAATTTACACGAGTCTCCCTTAATTTTACCCAAATGAGGTGTTCCTTTTTGAAAAATTTATTGTCATTTGTTTTTTAATGCTCTTTGTACTCTGTTGTTTTGAATAAAATTCACGTTTATAATTTAAAGGGGAACAAATCACAATATTCCATGAAAATAGATTGACACTTCCCTCGTGGAACCGCGCCGAGAAAATTTGGGCCCCAGGGGGATAATCTAAAAGCGAAAAAAGGTCTTTCAGGGAATTTTTAACATCGATATTCAACGTAATTAGGTAAATTTACCCATTTATTTCAAGTTCCCTCACCCATGGCAAGCCCTAGTGAGCCCCTCGAAAAAAAACGGGGGTTCGGGGGACCCCCTCTCTACACAGGCCTACACCCCTTACTTTTCCCGTGAATTCTAGCCCCCTCCAAAAAAAAGTTCTGGTTGCGCCACTGATTAACAGATTCATTTAAAAAATGCTTTTTTTGGGCACCACATATTCAGTTTTTTCGAATCGCTGTCATATGAACTATTTAAGGCTGAAGTGCGAAAAAAAGCTCCTTTTTACCCCTCCCCTTCCCCTACCCACCAAAAATGTCTCGTTTTTCAAGTCTCTGTACTCATTTTGCAGCCTCCCAAAAAAAAAGTTTCCAACGCCACTGGTTCGGGGGGCTCTCCCTCCTTTCAGACGGCTCTGGCTATGCGACTGAAAAAAATCGATTAAAATACGTGTTTTAAAAAGATAAATAGATTCTACTTGGAAAAATTGAGAAAATTGAGCTTTATGTTGTATTTATTTGAAGTCCTTGAATCTAATTCTTAGAATAATTTGACTCTGAAGCCTAATTCGGACCCACGGAGGTGTGAGAGGAGGGAGATCGAAGTGGAAAAATTCCAGCAATATGGTCTGAAAAGCAAAGTTCTTGGACCAATGATATGGAGTTCACGAGTTAAAGAAATCGTCACTTTTGCTCCGTTTTCGAGAAGTAGATACTGTGATTTCTCAAAGCTTTGGGGTACTTATTTTAAGCTCACCTGTGAAATTTTACCAAAGAGGTATTCCAAATCGAAGAAGAATTTTTAATTGAAACAAAAATAAATCTAATGTGCAATTGTGCAACCTAAAAGAACCCCATATTCAAAATTCCAGGTGGTTAAATTCTGTTCTCAAATTTTAAATTTTTTAATTGTTCTTCATCGCTCTTCAAATTATGATAATTCAATAATTAAATCAACGAAAAAAGTTTGGAAAATACCAAAATTTTCTGGGGGCTCCAAATCAATTCGAAACCACTTTCCATTGATTTGAAAGGTCTAAGGTGAGGCATTCACCGAATTTGTTTTTGTTTTTTTGTCGATTATACATCAAATTTTCAAAGTTGGCCGAACAATAAGGTAAGTTTCTAATTTTGAAATTTCAAAAATTTGCCCCAGTTCGAAAAAAGAACTTTGGCGACCTCTGAAATTTTATACACGGGTTCTTTATGATGTACTTTTGATTCATTCTCATTTCAGTTCAAAATTTTACTTCAAATTGAGATACTTTCTTTGCTTGCTGAAAAATATTAAAATGTGACGCTTAAAAAAAAGCAGAGTTCATATGAAGGTGCTTTAATGGATCGAAATTCTGAATTTTTCAAAACTATCTAACGAAATATCGAGTTCCTTGATTTTTGATCTTATGAATAGATTTCCAGACTCATTTTTTTCAAAATGCACAAATAGACCCCCCGCGAGGTGGAAAAATTAACCAAAGAAGAAAAATTGTCTTGTAAAGTACCTATTAGGTAAATTGCATGTTATTCAACCCCCAGAATCGATTTCTGATATAATTTTGACTCCTAATTTAATATCGAGACTGTAGCAGTAAAAGCTTCTCGGGTAGAAAGGAAAATTTCTTCTTTCCAGATGTCCCAAAGGTCTCGATTTCAGGTCAAGAGTTGAAATAACTTCGAATTGCAGTTTGGTTTCAATGTCGACATAAAACATCGCCAATCGTGGCTCGACGCTCGACAAGGCGACAAAAAAATTTGTCAAGCTGAAATATACGAGCAAGATGTACGCTCATGCCATACTCAAGCTGCAAAAAAAGTATTTCACCGAACTGTATCTGTTTTATGCGATAATATTTCTTTTGTTCGTCTACCTACCTAATTGAATCGTTACGAAATGTTTAAACGGGCGTTTCATCATTTTTTTAACGACTCGATATCTGTTGGCTGTTGGTATTTTGCGGTTTTGATTTTTCAAGTGTAACAGAATCGTGTCGATGTCGTGCCGTCAGGTGTATGAAACAAAAATGTCAATAACCACTGAGAGATAAACCACGGTACGCGCCATCGCCTCGCCTGTCCCGGTTCACCATATTAATAATACCGAAAGGGTAATCTGCCTCGATAATTCCCCGGCTCTAGAAGATCTCGCAATTACAATTCATTTAGCGCGGTTGTATTGTTAGAGTTGAACGAGAAGCGTTAACATTCGGTGTTTTCGTGGAACGATTCGATTTCCAGATTCCAATTTGAATTAGGAATTGTGCTTTACATTTTTATTGTAATGATTGACTGAATTTCAAAGAATGTGTTTTCTTGAAAATTCCAGAAGTAAAAATTTGAATCGCAAAGTCGCAATTTCTGGTAATCATGGGACAAGTTCCAATTATCACAGAGATATCACAAGACAATTTCTGGAAATCACCGGATATCATGGGGCAATTTCTAGAAATCATCAGGATATTGCAGGGTCACTTTTAGAAATCAATGGATAATTTCTGGAAATCATGAGGTTAGGTATCACTGGGCAATTTCTGAAAATCACAGTGCTATTGTAGGGCTATTTCTAGAAATCACAAGACTATTATGGGTCTATTTCTACATATGTTTCTAAAAATCATAGAACTGCTACAGGGCAATTTCTGAAAATCACAGGGATGACACAGGGGATTTTTTAAAATTACGGGGTTATTTTGGGAGATTAGAGGGTCATCATAGGGTGATTTCTGGAAATCATGGGGGGGGGGACAATAAATGATTTGGAAAATTGGATTCGGTAAAATGAGATTCAGAAATCCTAAAGAATCAAATTTACAAAATGTGCTTTTTTCAAAAAAATTTTGATTCAGGATTGTGTTCTTTTGCAATTCTTTTAGAATCATTTCTTTAAAAAATATTTCATAGAATTAGGTATAAAAGTGTGTTGCCAACAACATTTATTTTCTTTCGCTCGTTCTTTAGAGTTCATGAATGTTCAGTTTACCCTTTAAAATTACAATAATGATTTCTCTCACTCTTCAATTCTCCATCTCTCCTCTCATTTACTTTCTGAAATAACTCTTGCTCTATGCTCCGAGCTCCGAGCACATTCTTCAAATTTCTGGGCTCTTGCTACCACTACTAGCTCTTTATGGCAAATGCTCTATTTCTCTAATGGAGAATCGATACCAACATTAAAATTAAGCAATAAGCTCATAATGTTCTTTTTGATTTCTCATTTTGCATTTTTAATTTTCATAAAGACGCCTGGCTCTGGCTCCCGCTCCCACTCTTTTTGATAAATGCTCTTCAAATTCAAATGAGTTAGTGGAATTTTTTGAGCTTGAGCTCTCATTGGTTTTGAGATTTTATTTTTTTGCTCTTTACTCTTGATCTCGGCTATCAAATTCCATTTTGTAAATGAAAAAAGAAAAAATATGCAAAAAGAAAATGAAGTGATAGTAGAAGCATAGAACAGAATAAGAACAAGAAGCAAAGAGCAAGTCAAATTTTAGAAGAACAAATGAACAAAAGAGCGAATAATGAGAAGCAATGGAGAATAAAACAAAACAGACGCCAGTTTTTTGGAAGAAATGAAAGAACGAACGACACCTAGAACAATTTTTCATTTTTTTACTTTATGTTCCCATTTTTGCTACTAATTTATTGAATAATCTATAAATACAATAAAAGTACCTAAGAAAACATCTAGAACAAAAAATGGGGTATAGGTACCTACGCCTAATAGTTTCACAAAAAATACTGAATTTTTTCAAAAAATAATTCATTTTTTAAAAAAAGTTGAAAATTGAAAAAAAAATATTGAAGAATGAGAACAAGAACAAGAATAAAAGGACATGAATTTCTGTCAAGAAAATGAGAATTGGAGACCATAAGAACGATGAACAGAGACAGAATTTCCCCGTTCTATCATCACTGGAAGAATTGTGTTTGAAGAATCACAAATTAGCGATTCACACAAAAAAAGAATTCTGATTCTTGAAATTATGATTCATTGAATTGAAGAATCAAATCGAAAATCCGATTCAGAATCGATTTCAGAAATTCTTTACAATCCACGCGAGCAATTCTGAATCGCCCCATCTCTGATCACACGTCACAGGATCATTTCTTGAAATCACTGGGCTGTCCCGATTTTTCTCAATTTTTACTTCCATTGCTGGAGTTTTTCTGTACCATTATTATTTTTCTCAAAAAAAAAAGATTTTTTTAAAACATTAAGTATGAAAATTTCAAACATTTTTTAAAAACCAAAAATAAAAATTATGAAAATTTAAAAAATGAAAAGTTTTTAAAAATGTTGAAATTGAAGGAAAAAATTGAATTTCAAAAAAGATGACTTTTTAAAAAAGTTTTTTGAGTGGAAAAATCGAATAAAAAATTTGTCGAGGTTTTTGATTTTTTACGAAGGAATAGCAGTTCATAAACTTTCCAATAATGAAAAAAATCACATTTTGAGTCAAAATAAGCATCGACAGTTGGAAAATCTGTAAAAAAAATTTTGACGTTTTGGGAAATTTTTCAGCATAAAAAGAGAAAAATTGTAAATTCGTCTAATTTACGATCAAAACGCGAAAAGAATCATATTTCTGGAATCGCGTCGACGAGAACAATTCTACCGTTTTTCCAGAATCGAATTTGGACAATTAGGAGATAAGAAAAGATGCCCATTTCTTGCCCAATTTTCAAAAAAAAAAAAAAAAAGGTAACTTGGTCAACTTACAGATCAAAAATCAAAATCATTCGTATAGCATCAAGATTCAGGTATTTCTTCAGGAATTTTCAGGCAAGGGATACTCGGAGTTGGAAAATTCAAAAAAAAATTCTATTGAAATTTAAAATTTCTAATTTTTTACTTTCCAATAAGTCAACTCTTCCGGTTCGTCCCTTCCGGTCCCTTATTTGTTTTCGTTTCGAATTATTTTCACTGTCGTTCTAAAAAGTTTTTAAAAATGTTGAAATTGAGGAAAAAAATTGGATTAAAAAAAATGGGCTTTTTCAAAAAAAATTCTGAATGGAAAAATCGAAAAAAAAAACATTTTTGTCGAGGGTTTTGATTTTTTACGAAGGAAGAGCGGTTCTCAAACCTTCCAATAATGAAAAAAATCACATTTTGACTTTTTAGTCAAAACAAGCATCGAGAGTTGGAAAATCTGTAGAAAAATTGTGACGTTTTGGGAAATTTTTCTGCATAAAAAAAGAAAAAATCCTACTCGGAGTTGGAAAATTTTAAAAAAATTCTATTGAAATTTAAAATTCCTAATTTTTTGCCTTCCAGTAAGTCAACTCTTTTGGTTCGTCCCTAATACCGGTCCCTTATTTGTTTTCGTTTCGAATTATTTTCACTGTCATTCTAAAAACTCATACTTTCATGTCTGCTTGTTCCTCTTCCTCATTTGTATACTTTGGAATTATTTATTTAATGTATTTATCAATTGAAAATTTTCATTTTTCGAATCACGACCATCATTTACGTACTCATTTACCTAAATGTATACGATAATTACTCCGACAATTAATCATCGGTATGTTTGGTTTTTATATTACAGATCGAAAGAAATGCGAAAAAGAAAAGAAATCACATTACGGAAACGTGTAAACTCGAAACATGGTTTGATCTTCGGTAAGTACTTGTACCTTCCACCTGTACCTATACCAAACATAATTACTAGTCGTACTTAGCGATTAATACAACGTTTTACGAACGTATATCGCACCGTTAATTAAATCCGATTAAAATACCCATTTTAAATTATATTAATCTCGCGCTAATCCTCGATACCGTGATCTTATCGCACGATCGGGTATCGTCAAAAAAAAAAAAAACAGACGACGTGCGATGAGCTGTGATACCATGGGCTGCGGCATCGGCATCGCACATGGAGCAAATTCTGGAACATGATCATTAAACGGCGCGTTGAAAAGAGTTAAAAACGCGTTAACTATTTACGATATCGTAAACCTGTATCGCGGCGATGGTTCGAAAAAGGCCACAAGTCGAGTCTCAGTAATGGACCATCCGTTTGGCAAATATTTGATAATTTCTTCATCTTGTTTTTTAATGATCATGTAACCTTAACCTAGGTTTTAGACCTAGGACCTATCAATACGATTGGAAAAAATAACGAAAATTCATTCGCCACTAATTTACTCATCGCAGTCCCACGAGCCCAGCGTGCGGAGTAAATCGAAAACCAGCTGGTACTTACTTTTTATCAAGTTTATATAAAACGCCTTGTTCAATTGTGACCTTTTGTTGGGCGGCAAGAAGAAGAGTAGATTATACGTTATTGATTGCGGAAACACTCTAATTTTATTGGATATATCAAATGGTAACGCACGATTTTTGTTGAAACGGGCTCGCGACGAGAAGGCAATATCGTGCGTATATTTTTCTCCTCCGGTTGACGGTGTGAGTAATTTTTTTTTCAATGGTGAGATACTCTGGAGGGGTTTTTTGAATTCGTGTATGCGTAAAATGTGTTTATATGGCGGATTTATTTGTATACCTTTTTTTTTCGCATTCGTTTGTCTCTTATCCGCGACGACAGACTGGTAGGCATCGTGCGACGGTATACACGCCGGAGTATAAATAACGGTATGCTACAGATTGGAAATGTGTCATTAACACGTTTAGTGTATCGGTGAAATTGGAACATGTTTAACGAAATTGGTCAGTTTAACGAAGATTTAACGCTGTGAGATTGAACAATGCATAGGTAAACGTTGATTTGCCAAGATCACCGAACAGGAATTTGTCGAGAAGGATGATAAAAGCATAAAATGTACTCGAGATGATCGGTTACTCGAATGTGAGATGGATTTGCTCAGCTTGGGTATATTGAAATCATTCGGCGAGGAATTGCCAATGAATGAGTATGATGGTTGCAGTTTTTTTATCTGTGTGTTTTGATGGGTTTATGTATTACGTGCGGTGTCCTATCATTGGCTGTGTTCGAGCTGAGTGAATGTACGGTGATGATGGATTTTTTTTATCGGATTTATCAAGTAGAAGATGAGCTATTGAAGTAATCAACGGTAGAGTTTAATTACGCGATGAATGCGGAGGTGGTATGAAGTGAGGAGGATAAGTCGGTCGTGTGCAAAAGCCGTATGATTTGGAAGAAGTTACGAGTTTGGAAAAATAATCTGAAAGGATAATAGCCAATTTAAGTCATTGAATGAAAACGGGACTAAGAATTACATGAAAAAATTTCGAATTAAAAAATTAAAAAAAATTCAAAATGTATGGGGGAGATAGGTTGTGTTGTGTCATTTTTCAATTTTTTTTTTGCCATGTTCTGTGATTCCGTCTTTTTCTCGAATAAATTTTCAACAAATAAAAATCCAAATTTAATCATTGTTAGAGAAAAACAAAAACAACTGAATCATTTTCAGAAATGAGCTGAAGAAGCCGAAAAATTTATCTATAAAAAATGAACAAAAAATCAAGAAGATAATAATTATTTTTTGAAATTTTAAAAATTACTGAATAAGGCAATATTCCTTGTCTGAGGGGAAAACACAACTTTTGAACTTTCTATTCAACTGTTAATACTTTTCCCCAATTTTTTTTCAAAATTTTTGAATACTTTTCCAAATTATTTTTTCTTTTTGTTGTAAATAAGTATTAGTTTTTTCAAAACATGGGTACCTGCCTTTTTTTTTTTTTTTTTTGAATAAAACACATTTTGAATATTTTCACATCATTTCTAAATTAAAATTTGGAAAAACAATTTTGCCAAAATTGCAAAAAATCGCTTTTGTCTATGCATTTTTTTAAAAATCAGAATTTTTACCATTTTTACGCTTAATTCTACTTTAAGTAAGCAGTGTTGCCAACAATACAAATGTATAACTTTTCAATTTTTTAGTCATGTTTGACAGTTCAGAAAAATTGTTATGCAAAAATGCCACACTCGTCCAGAATTGCCCTCTTTGCTCCCACAAAATCAAACCCATTTCAAAAAATTCAAACATTTTCAAAACAACGAAGAATGAAAAAATCTTTAAAAAAATCGATGAACGAAGACGTAGAAACAGATAACAAAACGATTGAACTTTAAACCATTTTTTAAAAGAAAGACCGAGAAACAAAAAATCTTGATCATTTTCTGAGAAAAAAACAAAAGTATAACTTTCGATAGAAAAAAAAAAGGGCTGTCGCTTTTTAAATGATTGCTGTGTTTTTCTTCTGCCTATGCCCCCCCCCCCCATCAGGTGTGTGCTAAACATTAAGAAAAAACAATTGAATCCATTTTTTTAAAAACAAAAGCCAAACAATGCAAAGTTGAAAACTGAACAACTGAAGCCATTTTCTTAAAAAATTGAATCACACTTCAAAAAAAAAACAAATCATTTTATAAAAATTCAAAAAATACCTAATTGAATTGCATATTTTCAAAAAAAAACTTTCAAAAAACAAATCATTTTTAAAACCTACCATTTTTATAATGAACGCAAACGAATTAATGCATAAAAAAATCGAAGTATTCTAAAAAAAAAAAAAAAAACTGAACCATTCTTTGAAAAACGAAAAAATCATCATTGCAGAAGAAACACGTTGGTTTCAGTCAAAAACAAAAATTCCTTTCAAATTTTAGGTAAAAAACGAAAAACTTGACAAGTTTTCAGATTTTTCAGATAACCTTTAACTCAAAAATTTTGTCGTTAAGGCATTTTTCAGCGATAGGTACCTAGTTGAAAAATTCGTTTTTTGTGTTTTATTGAGATTCTTTTTAAAAATAAAAAAAAATATTATTAAGTATAATAGTTTTGCAAAATCCCCCCTTGTCTCATTATCAGTATGGAACTATGGATACGTTTCCGCAAAAAATAGATTTTTCATCGCTGCTCCTTATTTTGGAATTTTTGTTTTTTCTGAAGTTTTGAAGTATTGAGAGATTGTGACGAATCGCCACCAATTAACATTTTTGGGTAAAATTAGGTATTCACATTTGTGGTATTTTTAAACAATTTTTTTAAGCTTTTTTATGTAAATAACACAATTCCAGAAGTAATGGGGGGGGGGGAGAGAGAATAAACTTGGAGTCAGTGAAAAAAGGAGAGAGGATAGAATTTTTACATTATCACATGTTTTGAAGTTCAAACTCAATTTCCTGACTTTTTATATGTACATATTTATATTTTATGTACCTATTTGGGGGTAGTAAGTTTTCCATTTATTTTCGGAAAGTTTTCTGTTTTTTTGGCTGCTTTTGTGCGAAATTTGATTTCTTATTCATAATTTATTTTCTATTCGGTGCAAAATTCGGAAATTATCAGCACATTGATATTAATTTTGTGATTTGGTTTTTTGGACAAATTTTCAATTAAATGCTATTTTATTTTAAGCCAATTTCGTCTCTTTCTTTAGACGTCTCCATTCATTCGAATTTCCTCCCTGCTCGTAGTAAAATTCTGTACAAGTAGTCTATGAAATATTTGCTCATTTTCAACAATTTTCTGTCAATTTTTTTAAAATACTTAGACTACAGATTTTTGAGATTTTCAATATGATCATTCTTTGTTCTTTATGGATTTTTTTGGTAATTTTTTTACATTTTCCTTACTTTTGGTCATTAAATTCTTGAAATTTTCTTAATGTTAATATGTACCTATACTCTGCCTATTGTATGCAAATTTTTTGTTACTCAGAAGTTCATAATATGTTGATTTCCGACATATTTTCAATAGTTGGCTAATTTTTGGTCAGTTGAGTTTCTGCCATTTTTCTATACACATTTATTTCAAATTTTTGAAAACTTTCTGTGTTTCTAGAAACGGATGAAAATTTTTTTTTATTGTTGTTGGTGAATTATTGTGTTTTTTTTTGAATTGCATTTGTAAGCCTAAATATGGAAATTAGAAATCAACCTTAAGTAAAAAAAAATTCAAGTTGACCCTAATTTTGTACCTTTAAGAAGGAATAGAATGAAGGGGAAATCTCAACTCAAAAGCCAATTTTTAACCCTTGAAGAGTGATTTCTAAACTCGCATTATAAGTTGGAAAACTGAAATAAATTTTTACGTATAATTTATTAATTTTCTCCAAGTGTCTCTGTCTATAAAATTACAATACAGATGGATATCTCCTAAAACCAGCATTCTACAACATTTGATTTTTTTTACGCTCCTAATATTTTTTTTCAAATTTCACCTCTTCGATTCACCATCGTTAATCGCACTTTTTCTCACTCGTTGATTAATTCCCATTTGTAATCGATATTTTATTGATCTCGCGGTACAATTAAGTTTCGCTTAATTTCCATATACCTGGAAAGTTCTCCATATCCCCATAAGCTATTTATCGAATGACCTGTTCCGTTACTCTATTACTAATTTATCGGCGAGATCATCGACTATTTAATTTAGTGCGGGTAGAATAAATACACGCGTATGCATTTTATTGCATATTCTATACCGAAGCTGTTATCGTGTGACCCATTTGTACTTATAAAACACTAAATTGATACGTATAGTTAATTTCCTGTCATATACTCTGCTTCCCTTTTCTTTCTGTTCTCAAATACCGAGCCGACGAAAATTTTACGCTAATTTTCCCAAACTCGTACCTAAACTTAATTCTTTACATTTTGCCACGATTTAAACCGCTCCGTTGACAAATTACATTTTAATTTTACTCTGTTGTAAGATCGCGCGTAGGTATGGCCGCTGCGTCTGAGCGTCGTAAAATTACCTAAACGGGCGTACCTTATTGTCTATTAAATACGACACGATTCGATTTATTTGCGTAATTTTAGTCCAGTTATTCTTCGCGATAAAATTATTTAACGTTATAATGTAATATTAATTAGACAGAGGTATTTCGATGATGACGACGTCGACGCCATCTCCGCGCAGCCACCAGCGACCGTTAAAACTACCGCACGAATTTCACATAGATTTTTCATCTTCGCTATTTTTATACGAAAAAAAAAAAAATCTAGTCGTTAGTTTACACCATTAAACGATGTGTTCTTTATGTAACCACGTAAGTATATTACTTTATAATGTGAAATTACCTACAAATCTTCTTCGAGAGCATTACCGTGCTCTGGTATTCTTATAAATACACGAGCTAGCGTTTTGTTGTAAGGAAAAAAAAAATCTTCGCCTTTCTATTGTCGTAAGTATATTGTACGAGCACCACAGTTCCGCGAAACTGCCCGCAACGCGGTTGTCATTCTTGACATTTTTTGTTCTTTTTTTTTCGCGTATGCAAAATGTAGCGTATGTATCTGAGAATGGTATTTTTATGAGATTTTAATGGGGAATTTTTAGAGCACCAGAAGCGTATAAGAATTTGTTAAATGGTCTATTTGGTATTCTCCGGGTTTAATTAATATCAGTGATGGTGAGGTCAATTTGAAGAACAGAATGATGAGGTGCAGTTGGTGCTTTTGTGTGACTTTTTCACATGGTTGGTATGACCAGGTCGGTTCCCTAAGGAATATCCCGAGGAAAAAAATTAGATCCAATGGATCTGATCAGATGCGGTCTGATCTGATTACATCTAATTGAATCCTCTCTCTAAATTGAAAAAAATCAGATCTAGGTATAATTGTATTTGTTTGGATCTAATTTCATATTTTTCGATTCAAGTTCATCTTCTTGGATTCAATTGGATAAAAAATTTGGTAGAATTGTAAAATTAGATTCAGTTGGATCCAAAAAGATCTGAAAAGATCTGAAAGAATTCAATTGGATCGAATTTTTTTCTCAATTCAAAAGAGCAAATGTCTTAAATTGGACCAATTTGGATTCACTTGGGTCCGATTGGATCGTGCCATTTTTTAGATCCAATTGAACCCAATTGGATCTAATTTTTTTCCTGGGATGAGATGGCTGTGATACGATTTGAAATTTAAAATTCGTGTTTTTCGTAGTTATACGAATAAAAAATGGAATATCATACTAAGAAAATTATTTTTTTCTCAGAATGGTCTGGCTGGATAAGAGATGAATTTGATCCCGTTCCATTTTTTAATCTAACCCCCTGAGGTGGTGTCTCAGCTGTCCCTAGATGTAAAAAAATTTCAGAAATTTTTTGACCCCTTTCCTTTACCTTTCTCTCTTTTGAAATTGAAGTTTTGAAAAATTGTTTGTATTATTTTTAATAATTTTTCATTTCGACGAAAGTGAAGGAAATTTTCTGTACTTTGACATAAAGTTACCGATGTCGTTTTTTAAGAAACGACTAAAAGTGATGGGTTCAGAATATTGGAAAGTGGTCGCTTTTGAGGAAAGGATAGTAGACAACCATTTTCAAATTTAAAACATAAGATTGCTCCTATTCAATCGTTTTTGAAGAAACAACCAGAAAAAATTATTTTCAAAAAGTGAGGCATCGTCGCTTTTGTCGTTTTTTGAAAATGGACAGAAAAAATGGATTTAGGTTATTACAAAGTCTTTTTGAAGAAACGACCATTTTTCAGTGCTGAAAATATTACATTTTCTCAATCAAAATTTTTGTTTGAAAAAATCAACATGACAAGTTAACAATTCTGAGAAAAAATTCCATGGGATGATTTACGAACTTCATTTTCATCTCAAAAATCATCTCGCGGATTCGTAAACATGATTATGGCCCCAATAACAATTACGATTTTTCCGAGCTTTTGAGACCAGAATAATTTTTGAGATGAATTTTTTATCCCAATTTTTATTCTGCGATTCTTTCGAGGCATTGAGGATAGGGTGAATTTTAGGGTGAATTGTGAAATGAATTTTCATCTTGAAATTATCCCACGATTTTTCGAGTTTTTATTTTTACGCCTGGGATAAATTTTATAATGAATTTTCATACCCGGCCAATTCTTTCCTTTCAGTTTTTCGAGATTTTTTTAGACTGGGACGAAGTTTTATCCAAGCACGCATCCCATGATTTTTTCAGAGATTTTCAGACTGGGATGAATTTTTATCTCAAAATCATCCCAGGATTTTTGCAAGTGTTTGCACTTAGAATGAATTACCGTTTCAGTAATCACCCAATGATTCTTTGATTTTTTCAGGCTGGGAGGGATTTTGGGATGAGTATTTGTCCCAATAATGATCATCTTACAATTTTATTTTTTTTTGAAATTTTGAGACTGGCATGAATCCTGGAATTTCAACCCAAAATCATCCCTCGATTTTTTTTAAATTTCGAGACTGGGATTGAATTCTGGAATGAGTTTTCAACTCACAATCACCCCACTATTCATTTTAGAGGTTTTGACTTGAGTTAGAAATGAGTTATGAATGAATTGCGAGATGATTATTCTTCCAATACTCATCCCACGATTTTTTCGAGATTTTTTGCAGCTGAGATGAATTTTGAATTTTTATCCTAAAATCATTCTACAATTTTTTGAGATTTTAAGGCTAGGATGGATTCTGATATGAATTTTCATCCCAAAATCTTCTCACGATTTTTTGAGTTTTTTTCCCGTGGAATGAATTTTAGGATGAATTTTCATATTCATTCTGTGTTCTTTTTTTCCTAGATTTTAAAGCTGAGACTGGGATGAATTTTAAGATGAATTATCATCCTAGTTATCCCACGATTTTTTGACTTTTTCAGGGTGGAAGGAATTTTGGATGAATATTCGTCCCAATAATCATCACATGGTTCTATCATGGTTTTTGTAGCTGGGATTAATTTCGAATGAACTGTAATTTTGGTAATCATCCCATAAGTTTTTTAAGATTTTGAGGCTGGCAGGAATCCTGGATGAATTTTCATTCCAAAATCATCCCACAATTTTTTCGAAATTACCAGGCTGGGATTGAATTCTGGCATGAATGTTCATCTCAAAATTATGCCACGAGTTTTTCGAGTTTTTGGGGTTGAGAGAAATTTTGGAATGAATATTCGTCCCAGTAATCTTCCCATAAGTTTTTTGAGATTTTGAGGTTGTGATGAATTCTGGGATGAATTTTTATCTCAGAATCATTCCACGATTTTTTCGAGATTTTAAGTTGAGGATGAGTTTTGGGATGAATTGTGGGATTAATTTGATTTTTTTCAAAATTTTGAGGCTAGAATGAATTTTGGTATGAATTATGATTCCTAAATCTTCCCACGATTTTTTCAAATTTTTAGAGCGGCATGAATCGTGTAATGAATTTTTATCCTAGGTAATTATTCTACCAATTTTTCGATTTTTTGAGGCTGCGAGGAATTTTCGGATAAATTATTCAGTCATATTTTCTATCAATTTAAAATACTAACGTATGGATTTTTTTCGAAATAAAAGAAAGAATTTCGAAGTATGTAAATTCAATAAATGTGCCAACTACAAAAAATACCAAAATAAATAGCTGTATCTTCGTAAACCCTCTTCAATCTCTGGTATAATTTCAGGTGCGAGGATTCAGCGGTTCACAAGATACACAACACGTTCGTATTCGTAGGGTTTTCTCGTTAGTATGCTTTTAATCGTATTGTCGAATGTTTCGCTTCAAATCGAACAACTTCCTGCTGTTTGATGGAAATTAATTGTCATTTTATCGCGACGCGGCGTAGCGACGTCGCATCTCGTTCGTGATACTACAATTTACTATCTTTATCTTTATGGTTGTGATTTGCAGCTTGTCGCGTAGCATCATCCTCAACCCGAGTGCATTTATTCGTCTGGTAATGAAAGGATGAAGGGGCAAGGGGGGACTTGGACGATTATTTGTTCGCGACTGACGCGAAATAACAATGGTCGCGATGAAGAATACGGTATGACTTCTCGACTAAATCTATGGCTAGATACGATTTTAATTATTCGACGAGTTCAGGAGGAAAAAAAATCAGTAAAAATGCAAAATTGGAAAACGTTTTGTTAAGTCGTTGCGAAAACAAAGACCTGGGCGAGTTCATGGGACCCGGTGTGAATTTAATGGACGTGATAGATACAGATGAATAATTAATTCGTGGCTATGGATTTGCTGACGATGGTCTGAGATTTTTTTCGCCTATTTTAATATTTATGGAAAACAGTTTTGTTCAAATCGATTATCGAATTTTTTCCAAAAAGTTCAACGAATCGTGTAACTTTCTCTTTGAAATATGTAGGTGAATCGTATTTACCCATGTGGGTATTTTTTGGCAGCATATTTTGGTATTTGGTGTAAAAATCGAACATTTAATGTAGTTTCAGGAGTATCGTGTCACGAGCTAGGCGACATCTCCCAAGTCACGAATCAATTAGAAATTTACTAATCGTGATTTTAGGTACCTCGATGGTGAAAAAATCACATCGACAGGGGAAGTTTGATATTAATTTCACTCGATGTGTCGTCGATGTCGCTTCGACTGGATTTTCATTCGTAAAAATGAATCTGCTCGAGTATTATATTTTTTTCTCGATGGTTTTATTTCGTGTGATTGTTTGTGGCGGTGAAGAATTTGAGTCGGTTGAACGACCCAAACGATTTTTCCAAAATTTCAACTCGTATTTTTCAAAAAGCACCGAAGCAACGGTTGAAATACCTAAAATTAACGTTTCGCGGATTTTAAAACCAGTCTACGTTTTCGATAACGATTACCTATGCAGTATTGGCTCCAGCGAATGTAAAAATCAGCCAGATTTTGGCATCAGGTTGGAAACATCGACTCCGGCGACTTATCTAACTCCTCCTACCAAGGTATTCGATCCATTGCCCAAATTTGACGATCAGCCTGTCGATGGTCCGGGTTCTTTCAACGGATATGTGTACCCAAATAATGATTACGATCGAAAGAATCAATTCAGCTTCCACAGTACTCATACTGAACCCTTCAAAGTATCCGTATTCGGTAAGATGAAGCTATTAATTTGTACGAGTGTGGTAAAGAAGCGAGCAGAAGGATTGTGAACTTTGCAGCCGAGGTACACATCGTCGAATAAATTATTAGGTACTTTACCATCGCGAACTCGTTCGTCTTCGATCACGCTTTTAATCTAAACGAGTAAACGATCCGTTGTATAGTCAATACGCCGTAAATAATACAAATTAACGAGCCATTCTTATCGCGATTGTAAATAATACCACCGCGTCGATATTTCACTTATGATGAGATTTTTTCAAAAATATAATAAGTCGCCGTTTACCCAGGTAACTTAATCGTCTCACGTAGTTTATTTAGGTTTTTTTTTTTGTAGAAGATCGTACGGAGTCGCGTACGATGAAACAATGAGCCGGATAAATAGAAATAATCGTGCGAAAAGCCGTTTTATTTTCATTATTTCGAAGTGCGTATGGTGATAAATTGACGTTTGTAGGGCTTCGTATGCGTACAGAGCGAATTTGCGATTGAGATGGTCGATTATCGATATTGTAATGAGGTGAAATTTGATTCGATGGAGGAATATTTTTCGTGATTGGTGTGCTTTTGGTTATATTCGCGTTTAAAATTTTTTATAAATGCTGTCGTTTATGGGTATGGTATTTTTAGCACGTGAAAAACAATTCATCGAACGAGATTGTCAAGCTCTGAATAATGTCGATATGCGTGTTTATCAGCGAGATTTTGTATCTTCGAGTTAGATGAGACGCGATTAAGATTTGTAAATGATGTTGATGGTGATTTAATTGAAGCGAGATTGAGCGAGTTTTGATAAGTAGGTTTTTCGAAGGTGTACTGCGTTCGTGTATTTGGATGAGTTGAAAGTTTTTTCTTGTTTGATTGTCGTGTTGAGATTGTTTGTGTGGTTTGTTTTGGATTTTTTTTCTAGTCTCGGATTTTTTTCTCCAAGTTTTTGTCTATTCATTGCGAGTAGGTGTCTTAATTAGATTGATAGGGCCATTGAATTTTTTTTTAATCCAAAAATTGGCAATTTTTTATTTGAAGGTTCCTGTTAAATTTCTCACTCAAATGTATGATCAACAACCAATATCTTTTTGAAATGTTAGGGTGTTATGAGGTTTTGATGTGAGAAAAATTTAAATTTCGTTAGCAATTCAATTTGTACCTTCAGTTTCTCCGCAATTTCAACATCAAATCGTGAAATTCAAAAATCATTTTTGACATTTGTATGGAAATAAAAAAAATATTTCTGAGATTTTTTGAAAAAAGTAGGGGTTTTTAATTTTTTTGTATCAAATGCAAATTAAAAAAGACAGTACTTCATATTTTAATTTTAATTTGATATAAAAAAATTGAAAACTCCAACTTTTTTCAAAAAATTCCAGAAATATTTTTTTCATTTCCATGCAAATATCAAAAATGATCTTTTTCGTGAGTAACAACAATTAAGGGCAAACAAATGGCGCAACGCTCATTTTTGTTTTTGAAAAACGAAACAGTCGAATCGTTGTAAAAAACGAAAGTATGTAGTTCAATTTTTGTAAAAAAAAAATAACGGGGATGACAATTTTGTTTGAATATGAAAGAACTAAAATGCAAGAGAGTTTATTTTTGTTTATGCAACAAAAAAACATTTTTACTTACCTGAAAAAGAAAAAAATGGCAATTTAAAAAAAAGTGACCATAACAACATTCATTTTCTGTATAAAAATAACGATGGTCATTTTTTTCCCCCACTTTCAAAAAACAAAAATGGTCATTTTCTTTTGTAAATAACAAAAATTGTCTTTTTTTACTCGAAAATAACAAAAAAATTAGACATTTTGACGAATAAAATAACAAAAATGTTAGTTTTTACTGTAAAAAAAAAAACACAAAATACTTCTGCTTAAAAATAATGAAAATGGTCCTAATTACTCAGAAATTTATTATGGAAATGGCATTTTCACCTGGTGCTACGGTTCTGTTTAGTTTGTTTTAGTTCTGTTTGGGTTCATTTAATGCTATTTGGCGTCATTCGGTGCAATTTGGTGCCCTTTCACCATTTATTTTCATTTTTTGGGGTTGTTTCTTCGTCAAAATGATGAAAATTATCATTCATTCTTTAAAATGACAAAAAAAAAATGTTCATTCGTTCTTCAAAATCAGGAAAGTGATCTTTCATTTTTCAAAGTGACAAAAATGATTTTTCATTCTCCAATATCACAAAAGTGGTCATGTATTTTTCGAAATGATAAAAATGGTCATTAATTCTGCAAAATATTCAAAATGACGAAGGTAAATTGAAAATGAAAAAAATGGTTATTCATTCTTTAAAATGACAAAAAATAATCGTTCGTTTTTCCAAATGGCAAAAATGATTTTTCATTATTCAAAATGACGAAAGTGGCCATTCATTCTTCAAAATGACAGAAATGATCATTCATTTTAAAAAAATAACAGAAAGTAGTGATTTTTTTCAAAATAACCAAAAATGGTCAATTGGTCATTTATTTTTTCAAATGTCCAAAATGGTCATTCATTCCTCAAAAGGACAACAATGGCTATTTATTCTTTCAAATTTCAAAATGATAAAAATTGACATTAAGTAATTTTCTGAAGTACTGAAAATGATTACTTAATCTATCATTTCAAAAAATAAAAAAGTTCATTTTAATTCAAAATTGGAAAAATTTGCTTTTGCTTTTAAAAAAATCACAAAGCAGCCAATTTTTTACTGATAAAAACTACAAGAATTTTTAGTTTACTTAAAATTAAAAGAAAAATATTAGATATAAAAAAAAAATATTTTTTTATACTAAAAATGTTTAAAATTCCCATTTTTATACCTACTGAAATTGACCGAACTGTCAATTTTTTTGAACAAATAACGAAAAAACTAATTTTTACTTGAAATGACCAAACAGTCATCTTGTGTAAAATAGTGAAATTCGTTGTTTTGAATTGAAAACGAAGAAAGTTATTATTTTTTAAAAAACATAAAAAATTGGCTATTTTTATCAATAAGATCTAATATGACCATTTTTTTACTCGAAAATGACAAAAATGATCATTTTTGTTGCGGAAGATTTTTTGTTTGAATTGACATTGACAATAACTTCTGTAAATGATTTTGATAAATCTGTAGTTTAAAATGATCATTTACTTATCATGAATATTTTTTCTCAAAATTCATTTAATTCGTGTCCAATTTGAAACGAAAAAGTTAGTGATTCTTGCATCTGCACTTAGATTACTCTTTATTATCTGTTTACATACGATTCTATGTATTTTTTTTTTTTCAATTCAATAATTTTTCGACCAGATTACTTATATTTATTCTCGAGTAATTCGCGTTGTGCACTTCTATACCATTTTTTAAATCAATTCGAAATTTTTAGTGGTATACTTACCTTACCCTATATTTTGTGGTCTCCAACCGCGAATAATCTTGGCAAACACGTGCCATTCTCGGAACAGATCATTCCTCAAGCTTATGTACTCCAATTTCACACAAAATGAGCAAATTTTTCGGAACCAAATCGCATCGACACAGTGGCGATAAGTCAAGATAAATGGGCACCTCTCGCCTCCTGTACACAAATGGATCTATCTTCAATTACTCCGTCTCGTCTTGGAATCGCCTTAATCTGATAATCGCCTGTGGGAAAACAGATGGGCTACGGTGGCGGGGCACGATAAATGGGAAATCACATAATCTAACGAGGTGTTATACTAATTATAACGATAACACGTAATTCGTCATTTTTAGCCAAACTCGTCGTACAATTACAATCGAGCCCGATGAAAGATGGCATTGGTGCAGCGATTCGCGCGATAAATACGAGTATTTTTTCCGCGTCTTTTTTTCTTTTTTGAACCAATTTATGAAATTATTTCACACGGTAACCTACATTTTTACATTATCGCGTTTGTGTAGCGTAGATATATATACAATAAACAGCATGCGGCGCGGTGTGAAGCTATTAAATTGTAATATGGAGTACGTTAATATCGAATCGAGAACCGCGCCAATGCAATGGTAACCTTTTTATAAACAAATATCGACGCGGAACCAGTTTAATACGAGCTGAGCAGAAACACGTTCGTGATCGTCCATCGATCGACATGAGTCATTACTTCAATTTTTTTTTGTTTCTGGTACTTGGCGTATTCAAACATCGATCGTCGAATTCGTAATTAGACTGAAGAGCGTGTAAATGTCGGCGAATAAAAATCACCCTTTTTTTTTCCTACGTAGGCCTAGGTTTGTTGTAGATATTTGTGTCCATATTTTTCGTGAAAATGAACCTATATTTGGTATTTTTTTTCTCCTTAGCAAGACGAACGTGATTCTCGAAATAAAGCACTTTTATTTTTTTCTAATATGGACAAAATAATCAATAGAATTATATTATTGAAAAGTTTAATTTTGGAGGGCTCGTCTCTTGAAGTATTCATTTTCTTCTAAAAATGAAATTCCCAACATTTTAGCTCCCTCTGTATACTTTCTCATTTATTAATCTGTGAAAATTACCTCGAAAACCTCTAGAAAACAGAATTTGAGCAGAGTAATAAATCAGTGAAAAATTTCACTGGAACCGAACAGTGAAAAAATTGCTGAAAAATCAGTGAACTTCTTTGAAAAATCAGCAAAAAATTTGCTGAAAAGTAAAAAATTTAACTGACTTGCCATGTGCCGCAATTCTGATTTTTTTCAGTGACTTTTTTACTGATTCGAAATGAGAGAGTAAATTTGGATACCTACGTTGGGCCTTCTTTTCTGTTAGATATTTCACGTGTTGAAAAAAAAAGGTGGAAATGATTCAAAATTTCCAAGTATTTATCAAAAATCTGAAAATGGGACTATTTTGATTTTTACCACTAACTTGGGACTTCAGAAATCATCCTGAGAGGTTGAAAGCCTTCAAATGATACCTTTTTACTATTTCTACCACATTTGAGATCTCTAAACTCCTCTTATGATGATTTTTCGGGTCCGAAGTCCATTATGTTTGTATTTAATTAATGAAGTAATATCGCAATAGTTGCGAAAATTTCAAAAAATCGTCAAAATTTGAGAAATGAACTTCAGTATCCGTATGAGTTTTTTTTTTAATGATGTCGTTTCAATTTACTATTGTTCAGACTGTAGGTAAATTTCACTTTCAGTTGGTCAAATATGAACTTGAATTCTAAATGTTATCTCGGTTTAAGTTCATATTTTCAAATATGAAAGAAAAAATTTGGTGAAATGTCGTGATATAATCGTAATTTCTCCCACACAAAGCTTCTAATCGTAAAACTAGTATCATTTTCGTACTCAGCGTATCCGAAAACCCTGAAATCGATAGGTCTCAAGGTATGTTATCATTTTTCAAAAACTTCTCCCCCTCACCCCCTCTCCCTCTAACAAGAAATAATATTACAATTCCACTGAAAAATAAGAGTTGATTTGCATACGAAGAGTAGTTTTTCAATTGTTGGGCATTTCTAAATCGAATGTTAATACTTGAAGTATTACAGTTTCGAAGCATAAATACAATTTTTTGTTGAAGGGGAGGGGGTGGGGGTGGTGCCTCCAAAAAAGTGATAAAATATCGTCATGCATATCGATTTCAAGATTATCGGTGGCTCTGATTTCGAATCTGATGGTAGTTTTTTTGTTTAGAGCCGCATTTCAAAGTTAGAATTGAAGGAGACGTCACTTTAAACTATTTTTAAACCGCTATAAATTTTCAAGTCGAATAAAAAACTACTTCGGAAAAAATTTTCGAATCAAGCAATACCTACAGCTACACTTTCGGTCTTAGCAGATTCTTAGCTTGTTGAACTCTTCAAATCAGTTTAAATAATGACAAAATAGGATTGATTCAGCAAATTTTGGAAAAATGGATCCGAAATAATAAAGTACGTCAAGTTGAAATTTTTCTCTTAAATTTTCATTAAAAAATTTTTGTAGGTGTATAATTTCTAACTCTAATTTTTTCTCAACATTTTTCTTGAAATTTTTTTCAACTTTTTTCCAATGTGTAATTTTTTTTGTACAATTTTTTTTTTCATTTCAATTTTGATATTTTCCTCGAAATCGTCCTTTAAAATGTTTTCAAATTGACATTCTCTATTTTCAGTACATATCAATTTTTTGATCAGATACTAAATTTTTAAAAAAGTGATGATAAACGTAGTCAAAAATAACGAATCTGCAGTTCTGACCTGATAATTTGACTTAGTTAGTATGCAACCTGAAAAACAGATCCAATTCTGCCTTCAGACAATACTGGAATTTTTGAAATTTTATGTACATTCCTTTCCAATTTTTTTCCTTCTTTGGCATATTATTCTATATTATTTGTAAATCTCGTTAGAAAAAAGAGAGCTCGATGTATGATCCCTAATTGCTGCAGAAGGGCTAAAATTTTGAAAATCAAATTTTTAAGGGAAAATGACCATTCTAAGGGTGAGACCTCCAAAATCCGAAAAATATACAATTCAACTTATCATAACAAAGCACCCAAATTGCACATTTGGAAATTAATACCGATAAAATGATGATTGGTCAGATTAGTACAGTCGATAGGGGACCGGACCCGGCGAAAAAGGCAAGTAAAGGTTTTTTTGCTGGAAATGGTCTAGGACCATGCCCTGAGCAACATATGTCGACCCGGCCGTGTCAGACCCTGTGCTCCCCCCTCCACGGTGGATTAAAGCCCCCCAAAATGGGTTTTTCGCTTCTCCCCCCTCAAATATTGATTTTGGGGTAAAATTAGCGCGGTAGTTGTAATCTACACCGAAATACCTACAAAATGCTTTTTTTAAAATTTTTCTAGCGTCAAGGGGGGCGGACCTATGACCATTCAAAGTTGACCATGTTTAGGGGTTTCATACAAATATCGCAGTTATATTCGTTGTAATGGATGAAATGCACCGATTTTGTGATTTTATCGCGTAAATATTTTTTAGTATCCCATCGTAAATTTTCACATTTTCCCTCCTCCCCACCCACCCCTCTCCCCGTCGCATTACGTCCCGTAGGAAGTAGCCAAAAAAAACCAAACTTGGTATGGATAAACCCGATGAGTAACCAAAAATTTCAGGATCATCACCCTGCCTGTGATTTTTATACAGACGTGGGACAAAATTTTGGGGCCCCCTCCCCCTCCCCATTTTTGAAATGATGCAATTTTTACATTATGGGTGTCGATTTCATATAAATTGAGGTTGTTGATTACGAATATGATATTACTTTTGAAATTTGACGATAAGGAAGACCTTTTTCACCTCTTTTTGATGTGAAAAAATGAATTATTATTTATTAATCAGTCAAAAATTTTATATTTTTTAAATTATTTGAGAATGTAGTCAAATTTTATAGAGTTAATTAAAAAGAATCTTCCGAATCACTATCATCCATTGAGACATCTTTTGTTAATGAATTGGAACAATCAACTCCACAGCAATTCCCACATCTACTCGAACATTGCAAACCTAAAAAAAAAATTGTTGAAATTTTCTGCATCTGAATTTTCGAAATTAGTACATAAATGTGACGCGCCATGAGAAACCGACCCTTAAGGTGAAAAAAAAAATGTTGAGAAAAACGCAAAAATAGGTTGAAAAGTTGATATTTTGGCGTTTTTCGCGAAATTTCATTTTTCACCTTAAGGGTCGGTTTCTCATGGCGCGTCACATTTATGTACTAATTTCGAAAATTCAGATGCAGAAAATTTCAACAATTTTTTTTTTAGGTTTGCAATGTTCGAGTAGATGTGGGAATTGCTGTGGAGTTGATTGTTCCAATTCATTAACAAAAGATGTCTCAATGGATGATAGTGATTCGGAAGATTCTTTTTAATTAACTCTATAAAATTTGACTACATTCTCAAATAATTTAAAAAATATAAAATTTTTGACTGATTAATAAATAATAATTCATTTTTTCACATCAAAAAGAGGTGAAAAAGGTCTTCCTTATCGTCAAATTTCAAAAGTAATATCATATTCGTAATCAACAACCTCAATTTATATGAAATCGACACCCATAATGTAAAAATTGCATCATTTCAAAAATGGGGAGGGGGAGGGGGCCCCAAAAATTTTGTCCCACGTCTGTATAAAAATCACAGGCATGGTGATGATCCTGAAATTTTTTGTTAATCATCGGTTTTATCCATACCAAGTTTGGTTTTTTTTGGCTACTTCCTACGGTACGTAATTCGAAGGGGAGAGGGGTGGGTGGGGGAGGGGAGGGAAAATGTGAAAATTTACGATGGGATACTAAAAAAAAAATATTTACGCGATAAAATCACAAAATCGGTGCATTTCATCCATTACAACGAATATAACTGCGATATTTGTATGAAACCCCTAAACATGGTCAACTTTGAATGGTCATAGGTCCGCCCCCCTTGACGCTAGAAAAATTTTAAAAAAAGCATTTTGTAGGTATTTCGGTGTAGATTACAACTACCGCGCTAATTTTACCCCAAACTCAATATTTGAGGGGGGAGAAGCGAAAAACCCATTTTGGGGGGCTTTAATCCACCGTGGAGGGGGGAGCACAGGGTCTGACACGGCCGGGTCGACATATGTTGCTCAGGGCATGGTCCTAGACCATTTCCAGCAAAAAAACCTTTACTTGCCTTTTTCGCTGGGTCCACCTATTTTTGGAGCTATATCTACTGTACTAGATGTGCTATGCGTAAAATCGTCCAGAAATGGTAAATTCACGATCGGAGTGACCACCTCGAGGAGCATTCAAACGACGCCTATAATCGAGAATAGCTCACCTTATTACCGGGTCGAAAATCCACCTCGATGCTCAGTGGCCACGATAAATTCGACTTGTTTTCAAATAACCCTACACGAACCAGATCTTATCAATTGCGGAGTTTATTATTGCAACTCGGATACGGAGAATAATGTGAGTATAATTGCGCCGGTTAACGACAATGCTAACAATATGATTAAGATTATTGTCGCGCATCTTTATGAAAAATACTCCTCGTATAATGAGATCTGCTTCTCACATGGAAGAGTAAATGTCGCATTCATGAAAGTAAGACTGGAAAGCTCTGGATTTATCGCCTCGATAACAAAACAGAATAAGTTGACTGTTGAATGCTATTTTTTCGAAATGTCAGATCGAAAGATCTACTCGTCTTGGGCTCCTTTTTTTTTTTTTTGCAGCTGATGTGTATGAATCTGAGATTCCCTCTGATACCGGGTATTAAAACCAGCGATGATGTAAGCGTGAGAATCCAATGCCATCCGCAGCAACAACTGTTATCTCATGTCAAACAGTTGCAATTAAAGCCATCACACCTTAAGTAATTATTTTATTGAGGTATTATTTTTTTTTATAAGCCATTTGTATGTACGTGTTTGTAAAAAGGGTTATGAGTGTTGCGGTATCATTATACCTAGTCGAATTATTTGAAAAATGAGTAAAATGTACGGCGAAGTTAAGACGGTACCGTTTAGTCTTGGTCGGCGAATCGAGTGCTGTAGGTGAGGTTCGCATGAGTTGCAGTGGATGGTGAATCGAGTAGATTTGATTTATGGTACTAATGTAGGTATTTGGTTTACTGGGGCTGCATCACGTTCAGGTGGTTTTTATTCGATGTTCGTATTAACATTAATAGGTATGGGTAAGATGAAAATGACCTACTGAATTTTATGTCTTTATCCTTATTCGTACATTGATTATCGAATAGGTAAGTAGGTATACATAATTTGAAAATTCAAGCAAAAAATTCTAATTTTTAACAAAAATTAACTAGAAATTGATCAAACATTTTACTGTTGTCAAGCATTGTCTAGAAATTCAATTTTTTAATTTTTAAAAATGAACATCTTGTTTTGAGAAGCTGCTGTTGATTGAGCCTTGATTCATCTAAAATGATGTAAATTGAGCAAAAAAAAGCACTGAGTACAAATACTTGACATGTAATATTTTAGTAAAAAAAAAAAAGATTTTGGCTTATCCTTGGGTTGGCTTCTGCTGAAATAAGTCTTTCCGTTTTGTTAAAAATGTCAATTAGGTAGTAAAAAAATAATCCATGCAAGAATTTATTCTGATCAAAAATCGAGCTGAAATTATTCTAGCAGAAATCGATTTTTTTTTGTCCCAGAGAAGAAATTAGGTTCCTTTAAATACAGCAGTTAAATTTATCAAGTTTGAAGATATTTCAATTGAAACAATTTTTTTGAAAATTGGCATGTATGTAAATTGCCATTTTTGACCACTAATATTATTTTAAAAACAGCAGAAACAAAAAGTGACTTTTGAAAATGGATAGAAAAGTTGATTTTTTTTAAAAAATACAAAATCAAAATTATTTCTCAATAAACGATGAAAATAAAATGAATACCCAGCAACACTTGAAAATAATAAAAAATTACATTATTTAAAAAATTTGGAGAAAAAACAAAATCAACATTTGAATAAGTATAAATGACAAAAATAAACATTTTTCGTGAGAAATGACAAAACTACCTACCTAATTTTTTAAAAATTACAATAATACGTATGTTTGGAAAGGCGTAAAAAATAATTTTTCAACAATGAAAAAAAAATTAACATTTCATAAAATAATGGAAAATAACGTTCAGAAAATCATAGAAATTGATTTTTTAAAAAAACTGAATTACAAATTTACCTAATGCTTTGTAGAATAAAAAAATGACGCTTTTTGAAAACATAAAATTGACCGTTTTACAAAAAAAAAATACAATATTCAATACTTTTTTTTGAAAAATGACAAAAAAGACTTTGTGAATAAAAAAGTCAAAAATTGAAATATTTTGAAAAATAATTTCAACAATTGTCGAAAATGACGAAAAAATACAATTTAAAAAAAATGGCGAGTAACGAGTAAGACAGCTTTGAAAAACGACGATTTTTGAAACTTCCTCAAAAACTTGGATTTTTGTGAGCAGGCCAAAACATATGAATCACGCAGTGCAATGCCCTGTTTATTCGCACGTGCGCCAATGACCCTGATAAAGAAAGATGCCTCACGATCAGTGAAACGAGCCAGTTTACTACTCATTTAACGTAAAATTATGTAAAATTGTATATCTGGAAATAGTGAAGGCGTTCAAAAGGAATTTTGTATCATCAAGCCTAATAAGGCAATTTGTACGTCATGGAAGTCTAATGTATGTTTGAATATTGTAAAAAGGGGCAATAATTATAGGTACTGTAAGAGCAAGGATGCTGTGATGATTTGTTGAACTTGGAGAAGTTTAAGAGCTTATTTATTTTTGTACATCAGTAATAACTCGTTGATTTGAAGTGTACAATTTTAAATTGACTACGAATGACAATGGAAGTACGTATTCCAACTGGAAATAGAATTTCTAGTCGAAAAAAAAGTAAATCGATTGTGGATCATCCCATATCCAAAATTTCAGGTGCTAAAGCTCATTTTTCAAATTTTGGTCAATATTTAATTTTTTTTTTTTAATTCTGAAATTTATTTGTTGTCTATGGGGAGTGGTAACCAATTTTTGAGAATTTTTTCATTTTTTACGATGCATTCTAGTCCAAATCCCACCCTTAAACATTGAATTGCTCAAAGGGTCTGGCCGGATAAGGGGTGAATTTGGTGCTAGGTTGAATTTTTGTTCTAACCCGCCCAAATGGTACCAATGTAAAAAAAATCTGAAAAAATTGTTAAGCCCTCTCCCCTTTCCCTTCTATTTTGGAGGGATGGACATTTTATTGCTTAAGAATTTTCAATTTCAACCGTCAAAAATCAAACAATGAAATGGCCATAACTCCAAATAGAAGGGGGGCAAAATTTTTTTCAAATTTTTTCACATCAAGGGGTATTGAAATGGATATTTTTGAATAGAAACTCGCATTTTTCCCGGTCTGTTCCACCAACTTTAAAAATCTGAAAAAAAAAATCAAAAAGAAAAAATGTATGTCTTTTAATTTCAGAATTATGGCGATTTTAAAGTTTCAAAGTGGGGTTTTGGCTAGAAGGCAGTGCAAAAAAATCTGAAAATTTTTCAAAAATTGGTCACCAGTCGCTATTTTGAGAAGTGGGGAAATTTTGGGGGTTTTAATGAGGCAGTTTCTGTTTATTTTTGATTTATTTTAGTTTCATGTCAAAATTCTATTTCCAGTAGGAACGTCGTGATTTTCCTTTTGAATATTGAAATGAAATTTTTAAGATTTTCCGAATTTAAAATTTCCTTCTTTATATTTTTGCAAACAATAGATGATTAAAATTGAATAGGTAATTAATACCTACTTTATTTTATTCAAGTTTTAACATAGGCAGATCATTGCCACTGATTTCAACCGTTTCGAATAATAATGCCATTCAAGAATTGCATACCGATGTGAATCTCTATGCTCTTACTAGCGCAGGATACACTCATTTAATTAGAAATAACGACGTGGTCACTCTGGGAGAAGAATTACAGCTCAGAGGAGTGGTCAGACAAGGAGATGGTATTTATTTTCACATTATCACGAATAACGATAATTCATGAGTGTGATGTAATTTATTATCATAAATTATTGCGTATTTAGGATGGCAATATTCTAGATTTGGGAGAATCATCGTCCAAAGAGTCCTTTCTCCTTCTTCGGGATACGTTTACGGTGAAAATAATGACGCTGTGGTCATTGTAGCTGACGACGGATGCGTCAATTCTGCAATGAAGGTGACTAAAATGTATCAAATCCCTAATTTAATCCTCTGGTGAATTTTCAAACCATTCTATTTCGTACAGATCATTTTCCCAAATGCCCCCTTCAATGATCCCGTAAATCCGCTGGTATCGATGATGAATATGAAGATGTTCGTGTTCAACAATATGAAAGATGGAGATGAATTGACCATGTCTATTACAATGTTCGGATGTGTTCATTACGAGGATTGTTTCATTGTGAGATAGCATCATATTCTCTTTCAGAATTAGATGCCTTGATTTTAATTCTTGATTTCTGCTAATAAGGAAAATTCATGCCAAAGTCGGTCGAAAGAGAATCGAGTGAAAAGATCGAGTCAGCCAGAAATCAACAACACTGTCGATTCCACTTCGGAAATCACGATTAAAATAAGGACAACACCGAGTGAAAAAAGTACGAGCAGATATGACTAATTTTGAATTTCCTAGAGAAAAAAATTCAAAGGAAAATGAAAATGTGTGGATATGTTTTTAGAAATAATGAAATGCGACGAATACGAATGTGAAGAGATTATTCAAGAAGAAAGTCATCCAGTGAAATATTTCATTGTATTGAGTTGTTGCTTCGTTGGAGTTGTGATTGGTCTGGTGTATCATTATTGTTTTATCAATTCGATAACGAGATAAAATTTGGTTGTTTCATTTCATGTACTTAAATTGCTGTACATACCTATATGTACTTCAGGTCTAATCCTCGTGTTTAAACATTTAGATATATATTTTTGGCTGAGGGCTGTTATCCTGTGATTTGATTAAAATTGTCCTTTTTATCCTTGAGTTGATTTTTTTAAAATTCAGTGATATTAATTTTTAGCCCTACTTTTTAAAAATTGCAGAGACAGGTTTCTCTGAAAATCTATGCAAAAACCTACAGAATGGTGTGAAAGGACCACAACAAGTACGAGGTTTTTTTTGTATTTTCAAGGGTGGTCATATAAATTCATCGAAATTCCAGAATATGATTAAGTAATGTTTTATTTTTGGCAGAGACGAGTTTTCAAAAATTGGCCCAAAAACTACTGACTCAACTTGAACAATTTTCTAAAAACTCAATTTTTTTAAATCAGTTTTTTTCAAATTATTAAATTCTTCAAAACACAAATAATTTTCTAACATTCAAACCAAAACTTGAACATTTTTTCCATAATCAGACAGTTTTCTAAAAATGGTGTAGTTTCGAGAACTTTGACAATTTTCTAAACCTATGACTAAATCTACACGAAAAGGGCTTCAGGCACGGAATTGAAAATACACTGCGAACGACTGAATCGTTCCTTTTCTAACTCTATGACTCAAGTGGCCCGCTTGCTTTTTTTTCAAGTTTGAATTTTTTCTTGATTATTTTTTCAAAATTCAAAATTTTCTTCCTAGTTCAAAATTCGAATTTTTTCTCAATTATTTTTTCAAAATTCAAAATTTTTTCCAAGTTCAAATTTTCTCGATTTTATAACTGTACATAACGTAAAAAAAAAAAATACAAATAAAGTTTGTCGTTCTTGTTCTTTTATTTCCAAAATTGATAATCTTTTCAAAATTTATTCAAAAATTCGTCACATTAAGTATCAAAATTTTGTTATACAGGTTCAGGTTTTAATGTTTTACTTTTTTGTTTCAAGTATTTCGATCTCCTATCTCTGAAGAAATTTTGAATTTTGAAAAAATAATCGAGAAAAAGTTCGAACTTGGAGAATAATTTTGAAGTTCGAAAAAATAATCGAGAGAAAATTCGAATTTCGAGCTTGGAAAAAAAGCAAGCGGACCACTTGAGTCATAGAGTTGGAAAAGGAACGATTCAGTCGTTCGCAGTGTATTTTCAATTTCGTGCCTGAAGCCATTTTCGTGTAGATTTAGTCATAGGTATTTTCTAAAAAGTGGAAAAAAATTGTAATTGTTCAAATCTTCTGAAACTTTAATGGGCTGGGAAAATTTCCTGAGATTTGAAAATTTTTCAAACATGGACAATTCTTTAAAAAACTGAACAATTTTTTCAAAATTTGATCTATATTTTCTCCAAAACTTGGACGTTATTTTTCGTAACCACTTTCTTAATCTGAATCAGTCAAAATTGACTGATGAAATCGACAGAATCATGTTACTGTAGAAATCAGTAAAAAATTTACCGATTCAATCGGTGAATTTTTCATTTTTAAATCCGTAAAAATAAAATTTCACCGATTCAATCAGCAATTAATTACTGATTCAACCAGTAAATTAAAATTTTTACTGATTCAGGTAAGCAAAAATTACGGATTCAAAAATAAAAATTTACTGATTAAATCGGTAATTTTTTCATTGATTGATAGTCAAATTTTACTGATTGACCATGGAATCAGGGAAATTTCACTGCCAATCAGTGACATGATTCCATTCCGTCTCTTTCAATCAGTCAATCTTCAGATTTTGACTGATTCAAGTTTAGAAAGAAGAAAAATTGATGAAAACAATCAATATCAATGCACTCTTTAGGTAGGTACATCTAAATCAGTAAAATTTGGCTGTTCGAATCAGTGAAATGAATTTAATTGATAATGAATAATTTTCCACTGATCATTTAGTCAAAATAATCAATTTTTTCTGATAAATTGGAAATTTATTGAGGAATTAGTGACTTTCATTTTTTGAAAGATCGGTAAAAAATCGTGTTTGAAAAACAAATAACACACTTTTTCACCTGTTTGTAATGAAAAAATATCTCCTTTTCAAGCTGGAGAAGGAAGTCGAAGCCTCTGAACCCCCCGTAGCTAGATCCACTATTTGAAGGAACCCCCTCTGAGTAAGGAATTTTGGTGGTGCAGAAAATGCAAAGATATCTGGAAAATTACCAAGGCATCTCAAATTCTCAATTTCATTCGAATTGAATATCAGATGAATAATTATAGCATAGGTAGATCAGTTTTTTTTTCAATATTATGTACCTGTGTGCACTTTGCTAATGAACACGAACGATTATACTTTCTCTTGGCTCTTTTTTACTAAATTCCGAATACAGTAGGAGGTCTGACTATAATCTTCTAACATCTTGATAAGTTCAAATTGAAAAAAAATATGCAAATATCGTACCTATACCTTGATAATATGTCTAATTTGTTTAACGTGATAGGTAGTTCCTAAGCAGCTTATAATAACACTGATTTGAAATAATACGAAGACTGATCTCGGTTCTTGGTCGTAACCTAAACACAACCTATTGACATTTTTTCGTAAACCAGTTGTCAGCTGGATATTCTATTTTTCCCATTAGTAAATTCACTATCGCCAGTCAAACGAGAAAGATAAATTTAGGTATTTCCTGAAACATTATGTAGTATGGCATACAATATGGATATTGGATTTTGAATTAAACTCAAGGAGGCATACAAATTTTTATTCCTTGCACCCGCATCCATTCAGAAAACTGGGACTAGGAGGCCAGCGGTATTTAAATTAGTTATTGATATATTCGGTATTGCAAATACACGTGTTTTTTCACCATTTAAAATGGTAATAATAATTAATGACTATTAACTCGGACGTCAGTCTAGGTATACCCTAAAGTAACAATATTTACAAAATGCAATCGATCTTTTCACACGTATTTTGAGATATATTGAAATTTATCGTCGGCGTATCGTGGACTCGTGTCCGATTAATTATTCTTTCATGAAAAAAATTTCTCGCAATTTTGCAGCAGGTATAAAAAGATGCATTTTTTTTACTGAGAATGAATGAAAAAAAAAACTCGTTTGAAACTTGTTTTGAAAGTACAATTCACGTTCGTACATTGGCAAGTTACCTCGTCTAATTCATTAATATCTATACCTAGATACGAATATTAACTAATAACTTCATTGTGGATGATAAACAGTGTTGTATACAATATAAATTTGTTACCTGCGTTTCCTAGATACCCATTAACATTTTAATTACGTACCAAAATGGTAAAATTTTCCATTCCCATGCTGGCTTAATTTAATTTACTTTGGACCATTGCAGGGGATTTCATGTTTGAAGGATTCACAAAAATTGGTAAATCCCCCCTCGTGATGTTGACCAAGCGAGTGGTTTATTAGATCGCGTGTACGAGATGCAGCTGTTCCTTTTTTTATTTATTTACGCTTTACTCATTAAAAAAATTGAAAAAGACGTAAATGTGAAAATTCCAATTGTCACGAGGTTCCTGAATTATTCGATATGTACCTAAATGCGTAGAAATCATGTGTAATTTAATTAATTGAGTGAACGTCGGCGTGTGTATCTGGCTATGTGTATCTGCAGCTAGATACGAATATGATGCTTCAAAAAATTAGTCATACGGTGGAAATTGAAGAAGCAAGTTTGGTTTTAGCGATTTACACCTACGTTTGTTGGGTTGTAATTCGAGTGAATTTTTCGTTGAAATTTTCACCGTCGTTACGATGAAAGAAGATGAAAATTTTTTATCAAGTAAGTACCTACCTGTGCTTATTGGATTTTTTTATGGGTATGGTGTGTTGATTAAGGTGATTGGATTATGATAGTTGTAGTTTGTAACCTTAAATATGCCTTGAAGCTAATTTTTTTCAACGTTAGATTATTTTAGGTGATTTTCATTTTTAAATTATAATCTAATTTTTAAAATTCAGATAGATATTTTAAAAAATACTGGGGGTGGTCGTTTCGAGGGGAGGAGATAGCTCAAAGGTTGTGCTTAAATTTTGAAGCAACCTCGTAAAGGTTTGATTTTTCGATTCAACCTTTTCCGTTTTCCAATTGTCCTTAAAAGTCTGATCAATTTCGAAATTATCTGGAAAATTTGAGAGAATTTTTTTTTAAATCAAAAATGATCTGGCCAGCATATTTTTACCTGAAAAATTCCGTTGAATTTTAGTTTTTGCTCTTGACTTCATTTTTAAGGTTGCCTTTTTTGTATTATTTACCTACTTACTTATAATTTTTTTTTGTAAAAAATCGAAAAAAATTACTTTGAGGAAATTTTACTTTTGAAATTATTTTCATAAAAATATTTCTGTCCAAAAAGATCATCAATGCCGATTTTTCATTTTTTTTCTTCGTTACTTCCTGGGTCAGTTTTTCAAAACGAAAAAAAAAACACGTTTTGCAAATTTTCGTTTCAAAAATCGGAACAAGAGTAAGATGATTTTTTGAGTTTCCTCAACCCTAAAAAAAAAACATAAAATTTCATAGGTAAATTTATGAATGAATTTCTTTTTGAAAAAAAAGTGATAGAAAGCAGATCCAAAAAATGATCAAATCAAAAAATTCAAAACTGGAGCAAAAAAAAGTAACTCACACTGCTCAAAATTTGATATTTTTTGGTATCGTTTTCCTTCATTTTTCCTTCTATTTGCCTGGAAAAAGGCAGACTAATTTCAAATTAATTTTTATCTAGAGTCAGATTGACTGAATAACTCCATCTCCTTGAAAATTCAAAACGCTTCTGGCCATTTGAAAATAAAATAAAAAGGAAAAAAAATTGGAAATCTGCTACATCAAAAAGGAAATTTTAAAAGTAGAAAATGGGGAGTTTTAGACCATCTATTCGCTCATCAAAAATAGTGATTGATTAAATTTTTGTTGAATATTTTTCAAAATTTCAATACGCGAGAAATTCATAATTCTGACAATTTTGAAAAAGTGCCACTTTTACATTTCATTTGAATAATTTTCAAAAATCAAAAGTACACCATAAGAGAACTACATTTCCGAATTTTCAAGTGTTGAAGTTCCTTTCTCGGATTTTGACAATTTTTTATTTAAAAATTTTACCTCAAGGTTATGCAAAATATAAAAATTTTATCTAATAAACGAAATAAGTTGAAATTTGGTATATACCTGGACCTATCATATTTTCGACCTGCTGAATCGATTTGAAGCGGTTTTGAAACGTTTTGAAGTCACCGGAAAATTTTGGAATTTTCCAGTGCCGGAGAAAAGCTCATGAAAATGGTTCATACAAACTTCAGCATCTGTATAAACTCACGAATTATTGATATTGATGACCAATTCCATCGATTAAAATACTATTTTTCAAAATAAGTAACTTTGAGTTCAAACTCGTACTTTATTGCCGTGAAATTTTTTTACTAAAAAATGTGAATTTTTACTAAAAATTACTAATTTTGGAAAATTGTAGGTACTTTAATCGATCAAACAGACGGCCAATAAGGGTAATCTGCGATTATTGGTGTTGAAGTTTTTTTTAACCCGTTTTTATGGGCTTGTCTCCAGCACAGTGTTGGAAAATTCCAAAAAAAATTGGAGGCTCCGAAACGACTCAAATTTTTATATTTTAGAGGGCCATGAGGTAATTTTGAAGTTTCATATATTTTTCAGAAGTCTAGAAATGAACTTCGGCCCCTGAAATTTTGGATATGAAATGCTCCTATGATGCGCATAGTACATACGTACACATTTTCGATTTTTTTTATATTTGAACTCAGAATTTTACCTCGAGTTTGGATACCTCTTTTGCAAGAATGTAGGTATTCTAGGTACATATGAATCATTTCAAGAATGGTCTCAATTTTTCTTTCGTTTTTTGCTGAAAAAATTTATAAAATTATTATGCAAATACGCACGATTTTGTTTACAGGAATAAAGGAAAAATGAATTTCCCGAATTTTCTGTTAGTTTTCTCATCTCTGCTGGGCCGAAATGATGAAAAGAATGGAACATGGAATTCCGCATCGAAAATTAACCAAACCGTTGTAGCTGAAATTGATTTAAATCCGATCACTAATGACTCATCGATTCCCAATGATATCATCGCGACCACGTTTTCGTCGAAAGAAATGTAAGTTTGGCGTTATTTAGTAATATCACGAATTTTACGACTTTTTTTCCCTTCGATCATTTGGACGGTTCTTGAATAAATTTCCCACCTCTTTTCTCCTATTCTGAATATTTTCATTTTTATGTCTTACTGCAAGTCACGATGCAAAAGTGAATTATGTGCTTATTTGTTATCTGGATAAGTATGTGTTTTTGAGTGGAAAATTTACGTGGCGATTTCTTCTAGTGAGCTGTGGAAAATCAATTTACTCTATTTACAGGGTGTTCAAAAAATTTCATGTCAAGACGTAGATTAGTCATGAGAAGTGTGGGAAGTGAAGAGAGGGGGTAGAAACGAAATTTTTTTTATTCGAATGCAATCTCGCCCCTTCATATTTTTCATGAAAATTTATCATCATCTGAATAGTGATTTTAACATACAACATACATTTATCACTTCTGTTGTTCGATAATTATTTATGGAAATTTGGTGTACCTATTTATCAAAAAAATTATTTTCAAGTTTTTGAAACTCCAGCCATTTCAGTCAATTTTTTGATGATTTTTTTTGCACACTAGAAAAAAATTGTCTCCGTCAATTTCCTTGTAAAACGATTTCAAATCTTGACACCGTGATCAATAATTGGCCATGGCCATCCGTCTCTCATAGGACGAGAAGAGGCATCTTTATTGAGGACTGAGGAGGTTGATATCTTTTTGAATAATTTTCATTATTTTAATTTCAGAAAAGTTATGGAAAATTCAGCGAATTTTGGAATTTTTTCTCCGAAGTTGAGCAATTTTATTTACTATTTATCGTATATAATTTAAACTTGAATTAGGTACCTATTTTGTTTCTAAAAATTGTAAACTTTTGAGGGCATTTGAAACTTTGAATTCCGATTTTGAACGATTTTTTCCTGCTGGGATGAAAACATACTTATGAAATGAGAATTTGATGATAAAATCTGAAACAATTATCTGACTCCCTTCCTCTTCACCCCTATCTCCTTCCTTTCTTCCCAATAATAATTTAAATAGAAGAGATGCATTTTTAAGTTTTGTTACAGAGTTTAATCACAAAAGAAGTTCGAAAATTGAAAAAAAAATTGTATGAGAAATAGGAAAAAGTCGAGACTCGAGAAAGAGTATTATTGAAACATATTGGCAACCATGAAAAGAAAACCTTTTTATGATTATGAACTTGAAATATCTTCATAAAAGAATTGAAACCCTTTAAAAAAAACTATGAAATCGCACTTTGTAGCAAACTTTTCTTCATTCCGTAAAGAGCTCGAAATTCTGGATGTTTTCGAATTTTGACTCTAGTTTTTATTTGAGAGGTAAATTTTGGGAACCCCTAAAAAAATTTGAAACTTGAGTGTCAAAATCAAAAAAAATCAAAAAGTAAAATGTCGATGCATTTTTTTGCATTCAAAAAATTTAATTTAAATTTTATTTTCCCGCCAATTTTATGATTTTTGGCCCTTTACTATACCCCCTCTACTTCCACACACACACATGGTGTCTACTTGCAGAAAAAAAAACTAAAAACTTCGGAAAATAGCTAGAATTATTTTTTTTTTAGTAGTAAGAAAACCAAAAAATGGAAAGAATTTTCTACGATTCCCCATTTTTTGAATTTTTTGGTAACGGATAAAAAAGAGATTCCTTTTTGGCAAATCGAAAGCGAGAAAAATGACGAGAGAAATCCAGAAAATAGTCAGAATTTAAATCCATTTGGAAAGCATCTGTCACAATACAAATGAACAACTTTTTTTCTAATTAAACCGTCCATTGAATAATTGAAAAAATTGAAATAATGTCAATTTCCTGTTACAGTTTCCAGCCTCAAGCAAATTCATGTCGAGAGATTTCCACCACACCTTACATCCCTCATGGAGACCTTCGAACCAGAACCTGCATGTGCGACGAAAATTGCCCCACGTACAACGACTGCTGCAACGATTCCATCCATCTCGACTCATTCACTTCTCCTCGTATCCACTTCACCTGCACAAATACTCCCTTAAATGGAAATATTTACATGGTGGACAAATGTCCAATCGAGTTTATCGATCTGGAAACCATTTACAAATGTGAAACTCCAATCGTCTCCAGAACTATGCACGATATTTCCCTAATATTGCCAGTCACCAGCTCGAAAAATATCACATACAGTAATTCATTCTGCGCCATTTGCAATAACGAGACTCAATTCGAAGTTTGGGATCCGGCACTTTATTACGAATTGGAAAAAGTCAACGATCGAGTGATCTCAAATGAATCTGTCAAATTGATGGATAAAATTTATTTCAACCAATCTATAATTTTATCCAATCTTCGTGTTGAAAATGGAACCTCATATAAATCTCAATTTAATAATCTGACTTACAAATGCAGTATTCTGATGATAATGCCAATTCATTTAAGATCATCGGTAAGATATTGTCGTTCCAATGAGAGCATTTTGGTTGGAAATTATCAAAACGAATCTTTCAGTGAAACATGCCCTGATAATGTGATCAAACTGGACAGGAATAATTTACCGGAAAATTTAATCATCAGAGAGACAAAGCCACCGGATTTCAGCCTGGAGTTACGTAACAAAATCAACACCCATATTAAGACTTGTGTTTATGCTGTGGCCGAGACAGGAGACCTTTGTCAAGAGAATAGTTTCTTTTTAAGGGACATCGACGTCGTTTTCATGAAAAACGAGCAGATCTTTGTGAAAAAATACAACATTACTTTCGATCAGACTGAATACTCCAATGAAACTGTTCTCAAAGATGCTATCTACGTTTGTGGCACCGAATTACCAAATCCGAAGAGAATTCAAAACGCTATCAAAGTATTCCTCAGCAGATCATCATCCTGTTTAATTATCCTTCTATTGATAATGAACGCGAATAAGAAAAAATTGCAGAGCTTATCGGATAAAATGACCTACGCCTACTGTGTGACTATGGTTTTGGTGTATGGAGCATTTGAAATGCATAGGCATCCTAGATGGTGCCTTTTCACCGAAGAAGCAATGCATTATTTTTTTCTCAGCCATTTCGTTTGGTTTTTGGCCATGTCTTACGAATTATGGAACGTCATTTGCAGACTATCGGTGAAATTCCAAAGTACAACGGGCAAAAGTCACACGAAAAGGTTTATAATTTATTGTCTAATTTGTTGGATTACGCCATTGCCTGTCATACCGCTCACAATGTATTACAGGAGGTTTGTAAATATACCGACGAATTGTCCGTCGATTCCGGGATACAAAATAAGGAAACCGTGTTTGACAATTCCGGAGTCGCCGATAGGCATGTACGTGTTTTTCATCAATAGTGTGATTATCTGCGTGAATGTTTTATTATTCGTGCACGTTTGTTACCATATTTATCTGACGAAACGTCGGAATGTCAAATCAACGTCGCATAATAATTATTTCGAACTTTTTGTCAAATTGGCTTTAACGATGGATTTACAATGGTTCTTTTATTTATTCTCGTTTAGCGATATTGAAGCTTTGAAGGTGGTCAATACGATGTTAAATGCGTCTCATGGATTGATTACTTTTTTAGCCCATGGGGTAAAAAAGAGCACTTTTGTAAATCTGTACAAAAAGTATAAAAGTTATTTCGATATTGTACAGAAATTAAGGAATACTATTGGTCAGCTGTTTGGTGAAGTGAAAAGAGCTTCTTTTTTAAAACGGAATTCTGTTGAGCCTTCTACACAACATACTGGTGTGGATTTACTTTCAAATGTGTAAATTTTTTATACGAGATTTTTTTTTGAATGAATATAATTTATTTGATTTTTTTTTTATACTTATTTGTGTATTTTTTTGGTGTACTTCCTATTAATATTTTGAGAATGAAAAAATTATGTGTAGAGGTAATGAAGTTGGAATATTTTGTTGGATAATTGCCATTTTCATTTTAGAAGGTAGATAATTTTTCAATTTTCATGGCATGAAATTATATTTTCGGCTCTGTGGGTAATTATGGAAAATATTTACATCGTGAATATTCGAGATATCTGCATATTTAATTTATGTAGGTATAGATTGATTTCAGAGAAATCATATTTTTTAACATAGAACTGGTTTTATTCTGGGTATTTGACAGACGTAAAATAGCATGAGTCAGACGCCACTTTGTCTGCCAGAAAATTCTATAACAATGCGAACTTGAGGTTTTATTTTGATTACGAATTTGCAAATTTTAATAAATATGCTTTGTTGAGGTGCTGAAATGTTGATTTTTTGAGGAAAACATTGCAGTGCAGATGGAAAACTTTTTTTATGGGGTAAGAAATTTTGTTTATGCATGACTCATGCTATTCACATGATTTCATACACCGGTAGACCGGCACTTGAATTATGTTTAGCACGTGTTATGAAAAAACTGGTTTTGCATTAATTGCATTCAAAAAATTTCTTGGGTACTTGTTTTTTGAACATGCTGTTGCAATAATATGCTGAGTATGAATGCATTAGGAAACTAGAGTGCAAGGGTGGAAAAAGAAGGTAATTAATTAATTTTACTCAATTGAATAATGTTTCACCTATCTCTACTCGAAGTGAAATTTTTGCCAAATTCAAATAAATTAAAAATAGGTACATTATTAAAAAAAAATATTAGAAATTTTGGGTGCCATAGTTCATTTTTAAAATTTTGGCGAATTTTTAAAATTTTAAAATTGTGAACTCATCTCCCTGCAAAATATGTAATATTTATAATCTATTTTCAATTTCCCTAAGCGGTTGCAACTAATAATTTTAAGGTTAAGACATTATTATTGAAATTCATTTTTTTAGTAGATTTTTTTGGGGGAGGGGAGGGGAATTTGAAAATATGCTCACGGTGTCTATGTCGAAGTATTTAAAAAGCTGAATGTTGGTAAATTCCCTACTTTGACCCCTTCCCCCTTCCTCATGAATTGGAAGTAGTTTCGAGAAGTTTTGAAGCCTCTAGAAAATTCTGAAATTTTCCAGCACTAGGAAAAAACTAGTAGGTAAAAATCGTTCGTAATATGAACTTGAGTAGGTACCTTACCTATAAATAAAGTATCTATCAAATTCCAGCTTTTTACCTCGATTTATACCCTGCTGTCGTATTTTTAAATTACTTATTTTTTCCAGTAAAATTTTTACTCAAAAGATACAGTTTTGAAATTGAAGTTACAAATTTCGGAAAATTATGCTGTAATCAATAATTTGTGTCACTATTTTCACCAATATGGCCAATTCGAAATTACAGACAAGTGCTCAAATTAAATTTATATGGATCAATTTTATGGTTTTTTTCTGGTACTGAAAAATTTTGAAATTCCATTTCCAAATCATTCGAGAAGTAAAAAAGGTACTTACATTTATATCAAATTCCAGTTTTTTTTCGTTTGAGTAGGTAGGTCAATTTTCATATTTTGCGTTGAAATTTTAAAAATTCGCCAAAATTTGTGAACTGAACTTTGACTCCTGAAATTTTGGATATGGGGTTCTTCTAATGTATTTTTGATTTATTGCTTCCTTGTCAGTAGGTGCAATGGAAAAAAAGTTTCGAATTTGGAAATATTTTGGGTGACTCCTTTTTATTTTATGAAAAAAAAAAAAAAAAAAAAATAGAAATTGTTATGAAATTGTTTCATTTTTTATCAGCTCCCTTGTTGTGAAGTTGATTGAGAAAATTTTAAATCAATAATTTTAATAAATTTATGATTTTTTAAAAGTAAAAATAGTGTAAGCTTTTTGCTGGCAGCACCTTCCTACGACTTTTTTTCACTCGTAAAAGAAAAAATAATTAACTTAATATGTAAATTCTAAATTAAATTACCTGATGATAAAATGAATGTCGAACGTCATCATATTAAATACTCGACATACCTATTGAATGGTAATGGTTTTATATAATAGCCTGCGGTATCGCGGTTGAAATTTTATTGTAAATTTAAAAATACCCAATGTACCTAGATACAAGGTACTTACTTCTATTCGTAGAATAAATGCAGTAATTTTGAAAATTTATTATTCCGCGCAAGATTTCCATCCAAGGTGAACTGGCTGGACGTGTATTCACTATTCAGCTATTAATTATGTACCTATATCTATGATGAACTTTGGTGTGGAGTTGTGTCCAGTTGACACCTGAGGTTGTATAAATACACGACGTAATGGTCTAGTTTGACCCATAGTTTGAAATAATATGCCATTATTTTGTATAATGATAGACTCCGAAATTGATAGCGATCGCTTCGGTTTCTTATGAGAAATATTTTTCTATTTCTGCTACTAGCTTCGGAATTGTTTTTTGATTCAATTCGATTGTTATCGTGATCATTAAGTGACTACGTTTTATGATTTCTTTTGTGAAAAGAAATAGAATTCAGTTTTACGTATCTACACTGTAATTTGATGAAAAAAAAGTGGAAGGATTCTAGTTTTTAGTATTTTTTTTATGAATCGACGTAATCTATCGTGTTCCTCAATTTTAGCAGATTTTTGAAGTTTGTAGGGAGGCAGAGACACATTTTCAATTCAAAGAATTGGTTACAAAAGGAGTAGAATAGTGTGAAGTGACTCAAAGGAATTATTTATTTGAATTGGCATCTGGCATGTCCTCAACTTTCACTAAATTGACCATTTTCGCTCACTTTTTCAAAGTTTTTTGAGATACTTTTCAAAAAATTGATCAAAAATTGAATAGTTATCTTGCTCCCTCCTCCTCCAAGACAAGGTTGTATGATACAGGAAAATGTACATTTCCATCCTTCATCTTCCAGCTCTAGCTGAGATCTACGTCTCTGGAAGTCTAGAATCTACCTAGAACAGAAATTTGAATTTTTTAGATGCCTCCTGCCAGTACCCCTCCCCGCACCCCAAAATCCAGAATTTGGATACTGTATTATTTTATTTATTTACACTCCCCCTTTCCCTTTCCCTCTCCCAACGGAGCAAAATGCAAAAACAAAAATTTAGTGGTTGAAAAATTGAAGAAATCGAAATTAATTAATTAATTAATTAATTACAATTAGTTCGATTTTTTGTTCAGCAATTCAGCTTCAGCTCAGCATAAATGAAAATAAAATACAAAAATTTTGCAATTTTAATTTTAATTTTTTTTTTGAAAAAAAAAATCGATAGGTACATCAAAATTCAAAAATTCAAAATTGGCGAAATTTCCAAAAATTCTTTGAAAATTCTCACTCATTTTTTCAAACCATTCTTCCATTTCGAAATTACATCGTAATTACTTGGTAAATTACCATGCCCATTTTCATCAACGCTGCCTGAAAATGTTATTTACAAATTTTTTGATTTCACAACAAACTTTTTTTGCGTTCTTGTAATGACCGAGTTTCTTTCCTGAACAAATGAACAAATTTTGTGAATTTTTCCATATCTAATCCATTTTCTCATTCCTTTTTCCTCGACTCGACAAAATACGATGACGCGATGGAACCGTACCGAAGTAGAAGCTCTGATATCGATGTACGGAAGTCATCCTTTCTTGTACGACACCAAACACGACGACTATCACAACAGAGCCAAACGAGACAAAGTGCTGACCGAATTGGCCGAGAAGATTAATGAAATTCGAGGTAATAAACTCGTCCTAGTCGACATCAAGAGTAAAATAAAAACGCTACGTACTCAATATGGAGCCGAGAAACAACATATGGCTGAATGGTTTCGAACCAACAACATCTCCATCAAAGAGGAACCACCGCAGGAACCTTATGAGCCGAAGTTATGGTGTTACAATAGTCTACAGTTCTTAGACGAGTTCACGAAAGAAAGGGCTGATAGCAGTATTAATGGATTTGATGAAGTAAGTATATCAGAAAATTTACCTAGATCAGTTTCAGTGTCATTCAGTTTCTGTAGATTTATTCGAATTATCATCATCTGTGCTCTTTTCAGCAGAAACTCAAACGAATCGTTGTTCGTACCAGTAAACCATCTGCAACTCCTGAAAAAGCTTCTCCTGTGCTTGAAAAAGAAGACGTTTTTTCAAATTTTGTTGCTCAGGAGTTGAAGCAGATCACCGATTCGAAGTTACAACACGAGACGAAATGGAAGATTCAGTTGGCTTTGAAAGAAGGTGTCGAGAAACAAATGGAATTGAATGCCGAAGGATATATTACCGAAGTTTTTGTCGAATGATCGTACTCGTTTTGTTATTATGATTCTCAATTTTTTTCCATATTTTGTATATAAACGTAGCTTTGGTTCCTACCGCTTGTATATTGTTGATATGCCAGTTCGGTGTATTCAATTCGATGAGTGGAATTTAGAGGTTGGATTTTCTCACGTATATTGTAATTTTTTTACAATTTTATATCAATTGATGAGTGGTGAATGAGAATAAAATATGTGTTGTATTTATGTCTTGAAAACCTATTTTTTAATTTTTTTTTTTTTTTTCGAAAATAATCGTCTTTTTGAATACTTAAGACCTTGACACTTGACGAGCTTCTTAAATCAATCTTTTTCGTGTTTTCCCTACTTCAGAATTTTAATAATCGACAAGGAAAACCTATCAATAACATTTCAAACTTTTTATTGGAATAAATAACATTTTAAAAATATTTTAAAACGCATTCACATATACAATTAATTAAAACAAACGAGTATTACATCATTACACCTAAAATATCTACATTTGAGGTGGCGCAAAAGCAACAATAAATAGCAAAAAAATTAATTAAACCGCAATAATATTTTCATCTTTGAATTGACGAATGGTAAAAATAAATGGAATTAAGACCAATGAAATAGCTCTGTTTAATGACTTGGGTGCGCGTGTGAAAAATTGACACATGTATTAATTAATGTAGTAAAAAGTCACACGGTATGAGGTATTTTGATATGGTAGAATGTTTAACGAGCGACAGAATGTAAATGCTGTACAAAAAATGCAGATAAAAAGCTTATTCGAATAATGTGTTAAGTACAATATGATTTTAGTCGCAATTAGCGAGCTAATCGGTTCATTTATATTCTTCCAAAAATTTCAAATGGAACGATTCTAATCTTTCTAACATCTCTTTTAGTTTTTCAGGCTGAGGTAGAATGGTTGTCCTGTGAAAAGAAAAAAGTTAGAATCGAATGGAAATCAGATCATATGGGAATAGGTAACTTGAAATGTACCTGAAATGATAGGTTCCTGGTTGTTGACCGAATCCAGCTCCGGGAACGACGCAGATACCGGTATTTTCCAATAATTCGAACGTATAGAAAACCGACGGATCTTGATTTTTTGATTTAGCTTTGGCTATTGCTTTTTCCGGTAAGTGTATCTAAAAATTATACAGATTAGAATTCCCAGTCGATGAACATAATTATTTGGCTGAATTCGTAATTTTATAATTACCCTGGGAAAAGCATACATAGCTCCTTGGACTGGATTACAGGTGATTCCAGGCATCCTATTGAACGTATCAGCGACCATTTTAGCTCTTTCGGCTAATGACTGCAATACAGCTTTTTTCTCTTTGGTAAATTGTTCGTAGGATTCTTCACCAGGTTGGGGAGGGTTCACAATACAATCCAAAGTCACCTAAGGGTATTCCCAATTTTTATATTTTTCTGGGATATAATTTTTTTAAATGAAAATCATCTAGTTATCGAATAACTCACTTGTCCATGTACAGTGGGGCATAACATAGCAGAAATCAATTTAAAAAGCATCGCTTTAACTTGAGGATCTAAATTTATGATCTCAGCGTAAGCTCCTCGTAATCCACATTCTCCCATATAGCCTTTCGAGCAAGACATGAAAGAGGCCAATTCCATATTCGAATATGGGGGTCCCATTTCCCTTAATACTTTCTTGAACGAGTGGAATTGACATCCCTCGGCGTAGACGTTGTCTTGATACACCTGTAATTTTGATAAAATTAGTATCCACTTTTTTTTTCAGCCGACGAATATGTTTCAAAAATATATTGTAATTTTACCTCGTCCGCAAATAAGAAAAGTTTCTCTTTGTATGCGAATTTTATAACTTCTTCGATGTTTTTGCGAGATAATACTTGACCTAAGGCAAATGTATGTAGATTAGAGTAAATTCCAAGTATTTATTTGTATGTATGTTCATATGTAATGTAGGTACTAGGAAGAGGTAACTTCGTGATTAGCTTATGCAATTTTCAAATAATTTTTCATCGTCTTATCGGTTGGAAAAAATTACGAATTTGATAAACCGAGGTAAAATTGCGGTGTTTGGAAATATTAAAACATGGTTGGGTTAAAGTCTCACAGTGCTGATGTATTTTAATAGTTAAATTTCATTATCTTTCGAAAAAAAAATACTTTGTAGCTGTCTAAATGTTCAGATAAGTTGAATTTTTCGTACTAAAGCACCAAAGGTTATACCAAATGGGGGGAGGGATCTACAAAATTTTTTAAAAAACTATAAAATGGGAAAAAATATGACAGAAAAAAATAAAATACCAACAAGAAAAATTATGATTTAAAAAATTTCAATTTTCGAATTTTATAATTCCTTTAAATTGAAATTGAAATGAAGCGAATATTTTTTCATATGTCTTATGCAAGATTGAATGGCGAATTCAAGTTTTAGAAATAAATATAATTATTTCGAATTTTTTTTTTTGCAAAAATAAAATCTATAAATTTTATATCCTTTTGGGATGCTTTCAATCGCCTAAAATTTTTCACATGGAAATTCAAAATTCAGAGAGATTGAATTTCTTGATTTTTTTTAGAAAACTAATGTTCTAAAAACTATCAAAAATGCTGATTGGGCCAAATGTTTAAAATTTTCAATGGAATTTTCATGGTCATAAAATATAATTATAGTTTTTGGTAATTAGAAAATTTTCGAATTTTTTAAATCAAAATCAAAACGCTGATTATTTTTGAAGACCAAAGAGAAAACAAAAGCCAATTTTGAAATTAGGGAAACTTTTAATGTAATTAAGGTCACAAAAAGTTAAATTTTGGGAGTTGGAAAATTTTCGAATCCTGATAAATTTAGGCTAACGCTACCTTGGACGTTATGATTTTGGTTTCCAATTTTGTGGAATTTTTTTTTGACGACACCCCCACCCCTCTCCCTCAGAACTAATTTTTTGTAGAACTTAAGAGACAAGAAGAAGATGAAGGTCAATTTCAAGGACACGAAATACTCGAATTTTCAGTAATGTAAAATTTTTAGTTATTATAAATATTTACCTAAAACTGATCTTTTTTGAGTTTGAAGGAATATGGAGGCCAATTTCCGGAATTTTTCAACTTTTAACGCACTTTCGCGGTTACAAAATACATCGAATTTTAAAATTGGAAAAATTTCGAGTATTTGTGAAATTCGGCCCAAAACTGATCATTTTTTTAGTTTTTGAGGAAGGGAAAATTTTTCGGTGAAACTTTCAGATTACAAAAACGCTGATTTTCGGAATTAGGAAAATTTTCAAACTAAAACAGTTTCAAAGGTCGTAACTTTGGTATTAACTTTTTGAAGACATTTTTTGACTCTTCCCCTCCCCTTCATAAAATGAATCCGTGAAAATCCTTTTCATTTTTCGAGACTAAAAAAGAAAATAAGGTTCACTTTTGAAAATTATCAATATAATTCTGCGTTGGAGTTGGAAAAGTTTCCAAGTTTTTAAGAAATTTGGTCCAGAAAGAAATCATTTTCAAAAGTTGAAACAAAAATAGAGGCCCAATTTTGAAATTTCAATTTCGTCAATTTTTTGACACCATTTCAAAATTAAAAAATACCTATAAATCCGTGTTGGAATTGATAATTTTTAGATCCTCAGGGGGAAAAGGCCATTCTAAAGAATATAACTCGAATTTAAAAAATTTTTAATTTTGTGTTTTGTAAAATTTCTTCAAATTTATAAATGTTAAAAAATATTTAAAAAATTAGAATTTAAGAAATTTAAAAAAATTGAAATCACAAAACTTATGGATTTCTGGAATTACGTAAACTTTTTATGCTATTTCGGTCATGAAAAATCTACTTTTTTTGAAATTGAAAAAATCCTGAATTTTTATAAAACTTGGCCAAAAAACTGACCATTTCTCAAGTTCAAGGACAGCAAAAAGTAACTCGAGATCGAGATAGATTCATGTGAATTTTAGGCGATCTCAATAGTTGATCTAAATTATTTATATGATTTATTAGCGAGAAAATCTGACTAGATAAAATTAATTAATTATTTTTTTTTACACACCTGTAGGATTTCCAGGATTAATAATGACTAGAACTCGAGGATTACATTTCTCTTTGGCTTCGTTAATAGATCGTTCCAATTCGCTAATATCTAAACTCCAATTTTTCTCTTCATCCATATAATAATTTATCTGCAGGAAATTAGAAACATAATCAAATTTCCAACTATTTGGTAGCACGTTCAAAGGTCATTCTGACATCACTGCCAGTGGTATTTAATATCAAAGTACGATTATAAAATTTTCAAACATACGAAATAAGAATTCGTCTGACTGAATGACGTACAGACATATGTGTATCAATTGAGTAACTGGATGATAAAAGGGCCTAACTCGAATTAGGCCCTTTTGTCATCCACCGTGAAAATGGATACTAGAATGGATATACTACTTATCAAAATTGGTCCCATAGGGCTACCTATCGTACATTGTCTGTAATCAACCATCAAAGTTTCCTACCTGTGTTAAAAACCTGCAGGAAGTAGGCACTTTTGTCATCCGACGACTTTGACACTGGTTCTAACAGTACGAAATCATGAAAATAACATTCATTTTTGATGTTATTCGATTTCATTAAATATTTTTCAACTTTTCAAAATTTATTTTCATAATTTCAAACTGTCAAGACCGATTTTAAAGTCGTTGGATGACAAAAGGGCCTAACTCCCCCTTCACCGTTTCATTAATAACTCAATCATAAGGCTACTAAAACGGAATTCAAATGAATATTTCTTGAAAGGGATGTTTGGGCAACACAATATTTAAAAAACCAGATCATTTCATCAAAACATTTAAACGATATCAGCTTGCGAAAACTTAAAATGCGTTTTTCTCTAAACAGCGGTTTCAGAATTAGGCCCCTTTGTCATCCAGTCATTCAATTAAATCGAAAAATTTATTCGATAATTTCTGATCGAATGCAATTCAAATTCCGGGTGTAATAACTCGAGTGTTTATTTCGTACGTGTAATTAATTTACACGCACGAATTGCATTTCGAGTCAGGTTTACAAGTGTAATTAAATCGAGCCGTCGATACGAACAGGTACATGATTTACGATCTCTCGCACACGATCTGGTTACTTACTTGATGCATATTAAATTCGGCGACCGAGGCTGAATATAAAGGGTACTGGGGTATCGGTATCATAACACCAGGAACTTTATTGTCAACTTTTTCATTCAGTAGTTTTAATACTGTCTGTAAAATATGGAACGATATTACAAATCGAACGAATAATGTTGACGAATCTGGCGCTGCTGGGGAGATCTCATACCTTGATACCATTCGATGCACCGGCAGTTAAAATGATATCTTGGTAATCACTCGGGATACCGTCTCTTCTTTCAATATACCTCGCGGCGTGTTTTCTGATTATCTCAATCCCAGGCGAATCGGTGTAAGAACCTTGAATAAAATAAAAAATACGTGTGATTTTCTACAGCCACAAAAATTTTTTTATGACTATAATCTATTCATATACCTATGCTGTTGCCACCACAATTATCTAAAATAGTACGTGCCCTTTCTTTCACATCGTTCGGGTAATTTGGTGAATTTAACAGCTCTGGAACGGTAACTAAAGCCAAGACCTTGAATAGAGGAAAAAATTAAACAATCGAGTATTAATCTCTCATCGTGTCGCTTTAATGGGTAATCCTTTTGAAAAATTGTTTACTTGACGTATGAACGTGATTGGCTTCTGGCCCATAGCATGACAGTCGCCGATATTTGCTCGAATAACATCTTTAAAAGGTTTACTCGTTTTCTGTAACAAAACATGGGGTATTTTTAGTCGCAAACGGATTCATTTAAAGTCCACTTGTAAAATAATTAACTCAATTGACCAGCCAAGGCCTAGACTACTTTTTTTAATTTTTATACGACTGCGGTGCTACCATTCGCCTGCCTAATGATTTACGTAATCAGTTACGTACGTGATTACTCGATTACTTAATCATGGTCGTGGGTCGTGCTAACTCTGCCGATATTTCAAACGTTATCTTAATAATTAGCGATTACAAATTAAACGAAGGGATTATAATATCAAACAGATCCGGTCGATAGTTTAATAAGGTGCAATTACGCGCGAGAATATTGAATTTAATATTTCAAACGATAATCCGCCCATAGCGTCGGTTACATCGCTTCGATAAATTTCCCAAAGGTGCATCGATTATCACGTAATTTTTCCCACTATTTCATCCAAATCGATTCGTGTATTTTTTTTATCGAAAAATTCCCTCAATTCCGACCTAAATGGGTAATTTAAAACCATATTATCGAGTCAAAGGTTATAAAAACGTATTGTTTTGAAAATATAAATTTATCAGTGACAAGGTAAAAATACGGAATTGTTTGGTGTAGGTTTCAAGATAACAATTTTTTTCAATTAAATACGTCATACATTTTCGGTCTAAAAGGAGTGAAGTTCAAAGAAAAAAATGTCACGTTCCACTTTTAAATTGCATTTCAAGTGGTTGCAAAAATCGATACCAGAAATATAATTGTAGAGTACTTAATTATCGAGCACTATTTGGCAAAAATACGATCAATTGACCCACTTAATAGGAATAAGTTTCGAACCAATTAGTCACACATTAATTTAGAGAATGTTTGCAAAAAAAAACATGATTGACAGATATTCCCACTGTGTTTTTCGTCAGATAACGACACAACATGAGTAAAGAAATGAAAAAACTTTCATAAACGAGTCCGAATTTGGGTAAATATTCGCAAAATTCAATACGGCGAAGTTTTTATGGCGAAATGGATCGATTCGTGGGTGATTTTTTTATGATGCAATAGCACGCCTAATTCCGGCGTGTAGACCGCAAAAGTAATGTGCAAATTTTCGCCGCTCTAGAATTCGCAAAAGGTGAACGAACAAGTACAGAAACGTGCAAAATAGATAGTTCATCAAACTTACTTTTTCCAAGAGTTCTTTCTGAATTTCCACCGCTCTGATGACCAACGGCCCTCGGACAGCGTACTCCATTTTTTTCACCGCCGTGTTCATATTATCGAGGGTTAAAATTTTCTCGGTTTGCGTACTGTAGTTATTCATTTTGTATCTCTTTTTCACGACGTTAGCATTTAGAAACTTTTTACTCGATTGATCGGCGACTTCAACTCGACGATTACTGAGATGGCGCAATGTAATCCGGTAACACCTAGACTTGTACGACACTCTGATCGCCGTGGGTATGATAGTAGTCATCATGCGTGACTTGACAGGTATAATTAAGGTTTTTATCACGATGTAAATAAAACAGACGCAGATACTTGAGAAAAGCACTCGAAACAACGCGCCGAGTTTCAATCGATGATCATACTTCACTGTTTGATCGGGATTTAATATTATGGTAATTAGTACGAAAGATTAAAGATTATCAGCGAACATTTTTCGTTATCACCTAGATAGAAAAATTTTTGCTGAAAGGTCAGATTTTCAAATTTTTCGAAATGAAAAAAAATTGGCCAATAGTAGATAAGGAAAGAAGGGTGGGGAAGGTAACGTGTCGTGGCAAATTACCGGTTTTTTCGCGAATACGATTAAATTGCGTAATTGTAAGTTTTTTTGATCTTATTCGACAAATTGTGATTAATTAGTATTTTAATATTTATAAAATTGTATTTAACATCTTGTTTGGCAATTTTTTCAATTTTTTGTGTTAGGATCATGGTGCCAACCTGATTCCTCAACGACCTAGAAATTAGACATCCCCGCCATCCAGTACGCTACGCGCATGTCCATCACGTAATGCAACGCCAACACGAGACTTGGAACTGACGCGGAGTTCATTATTAGAATACTGCTCGTATGAATAACATCGTTATTGTTTGTTAAAGTTTTACCTGTTGTGAAATTATTCAATACAGTTTATGAATTGTTCCCGTTTATTGTTTTTCATTAATTGGTTATTAAAGACTAAACGGTTAATTAATCCGATATTGTCGGAAATAGAGAAAGGTAAACCTACGGGTATTTTCTATAATCCTAACATGGCAGCAGTCGCGTTGGTTCGAAAGCATGGCGGCGCCCATTGTGCCGAAATGCCAGTTGAACTTTTTCGTTATGGTTAATTTCTAAGTTAATTTATGCTTTGCTTATTTGCTTTAATTAGCGATGGATTACTCATACTTTGGTATGGTAAATCGCAGCTCCGCAGTGGCATTATTTTATACTTAGAGTAGATTGCATCATTGTACTCATCGTATGTACTTTTACAGGAAAATGTCTAAGTGGCATTTAAAAGCACGTTTTCGTAATTTCCCTAAGTGTGGAATTAAAAATTACGATCAATACCAGTATTTGAGTACAGCGGAATTAGTTTCCGGCATGGTTCTTGTACCGTGGCGTTACAGAGCACATGGTGATGCAATATGACGCAATAGGTTGTAATAGGCTATTTTAGATGTAGTTATTTATTTTGCTAAGTATTTCTGTAATTCCTTACACAGAGTTAATTTCTACCAACGGAATTAGTTTCCACCGGAGAAATTTCTGTTAATTTCTGAAAATTTTTCCTACCTTAGTGGTGGCGAAAATTTTTCCCACGTGTTTGGTATACGTAACCGTTAAACTGGCTTTCTTATGTTGTTTCCAGTTTAACACCTTAAAAAGCCTATTTATTTAGGTGACGTTTAGAGATCCGTTTCAGTGTATGTTCACGCAATTCAGGCAGATTTTATTTTTAATTGTACCGCATTGATCATGGTCGTCGTGATCGGATTTTTCTGTGTGAAAAATCGTACTACCCGGTTATATTGCATAAGTTGCAGTACAGTTTATTACCGCCCCAGCCGTTTCCTCAAGTGGAGACAAAATCAAGGTACACAAAAGCGCTTAATTTTAACCTACAAGTGGTTCAGAAAATTTTAGCGGCACGTAATGAAATTTCGCTACGTAGGCTTACAGTACCTCGTCACGTACCTTGAGACGACTGCTAAGCCAGACGGCTACCTAGCGTTATTTTCGTTACAAACATAAGTTGTAATAGTACACAATCAGTTAGTATTCCGTACTCAGTGTACCGAATAGCCGCTCAACAGCATTACGTACTATATTTTAGTGAACACATATACACTTGAAACTAACCATACCTGTTTAAAAGATGGTCCCTGGAAAGGAACTCTATTCGTCGCGTGTTAGGGGGTTAGACAGGGCTAGTTGCAGGACTGTTTCCGGGCTAGTTCCTCCTAACAACCTAGGGTAAACTTAGGATGTGCAGGTATGTCTACAGCCATTCTAGGGGAGCCTGCGAATCGCTCGGTGTCCTCGAACGATTTCGTACTCGCCGACCTCTTAGTGAGATATCCTGTAAAAGCGATGACATTTTTCTTAGTGAAAAGCTTGCCAAGTTCATTCGTTGTGAAAGTTCGCTAGCTTATCTCCCTAGTGAATTTTTCGTACTCGGAACCTAACTCTTCTGATTCTTTCAGATGAGCGGTCGAGACAACGACCGAAACCGAAACGACGGAGGAGGCGGAAACGCAAGACCGCCGGATCCCAGTGGAGACCGCCATCGATCAGCTCGTCGAACATCTCCCGATCGGAACAGGCCCGCCTCAGAGCAGGACGGCAACCGATCCGCTACCCAACGCTCAGGAGACCAGTCTACAGGTCAGCGTTCAGCTAGCGCAGGGGCTTCAATTTACCAAAATTGGAACCCGGCAACTTTACGTGCGCTCCAGGAGTCACTTCCCGGACTTATTGAACTCGCAGAATCGAGTCAATCAGCGAATCAGGTTCAAGCACCCAGTGGCTCAGGAACCAGCGGAATCAGCAATTCCAGGCACGGTGCGTCAGACGATCACAACGTAAGTAATTTCTCGTATTTCGAGAACTTCACGCACAGTAGGTTGTAGTTTCGGTCACTTCTCAGTGAGGTGTCATCTGCCTGCAAGCTAAAAGTCGTATACCTTGGGCAATAATGTTTACAGGAAGGTCATTCTAGCGACGCGCCTAGGCCGTCCGACACGACCGGTCACCGTCTTGTCCATACAAAGTACAAGATTGTGTATGACCGAGGACAGGGTTCAGATTTTAACACAGATACAAATGTAAGTGTAGGAAATACGTTAGCTATCTCCTCGTCTACATCCGAGGCTCGCGAAAATATCGCGAACGGTAGTACTCAAACCTTAGTGGTTGCAGAACCTCATCGCAACAAGAGCTTTGTGCCCGTCGATGACTCAGCACTGGATTCTAGCGGACAAGTCGGACTTCAAAGGATCCCTACGCCACGTCCCTACGTGACAGATGCCGATAACGATAGCGTTATGGGTACTCACGATAGTGCAGACGATGTTCTCGCAGAGACGGATTTCATCAGTCAACTGCTCAGACAGAACGATCCTTCATCAATTCAACAGCCCGACCAGTTCATCGTTCCGGCACCAGCTCATCAACAAACACCAGAAAACCAGTTGTCTGTGGTGACAGACACAGCCTCTTGTACCTCAGTGGTACACAGTACACAACCGAACTACGTCTTAGTGACAGCGCCTTCGTGCAGTACACTCACGAACAATATTAACCATACATCAACGCATTTACCTCTGAGTGGTTCGACGCAAGCGGTTACAACGCATTCGTTCAGACACCCAATTCCTCATTCGTTCAGTCATTCGAATCAGTCAGGAAGCTCAAGATTTCAACCGTACGCGCCTAGCTCAGGACACAATCCATCTGCGCAGTCCACCCGCATTTTGGAAACAACAGCTATGGTCCGTCAGCGTTTGGGTCTCAAAACGGTCAAATCATAGTCGATGCGGCGACCCTCGATCAGTTAATTCGAGATCGCACAAATCAAGCGTTAGCAGAACTCAGGAACACCCAAGGTGTGCCCAGAGTACTAACCTATGATGACCTCAACCCTCACGCGGACGACTCGAACCACATTCTCACCGAAAACTTCGACTTCGACGTCTGGTTTGCGTTACTTCGTGATGACGCAGCCTCCCGCGGATGGGATATCGACAAAGCTGATAGGACACCCGAGGAGAACGCCAAAATGAAACGATTTCTCAACAAGAGGATCGATAAAAAGTACGTTGATCAAATTGCTTTGTGCGAAACTTTCAACGAAGCGCTACGTATCCTTCGTGGAAAACGAGTGGCTGAAGAAAATCTTAGTGTAGAATCTCTCCGTGAGAAATTCATCTCAGCTCGGATGAAACGAGGTGAATCGGTAGACGCTTTCGTCTCCAGACTGGACTCCCTTCGGAGACAGTATAAACTCACCTCGAAAGGCTCTCACGAATTCTCAGACTTTGAATACTTTGACACTCTTAGGCGTGGCGTTAAAGATATTTACCCTGGTATACGACTCAAGCTTGATATGGCAGGCACATACCCTAAAGTTTCGATCGCAGACTTACGCAAATTTATTTTGCAGGAAGAACGCGCAGCTCGCGATTCTCAGCCAGAACGGGCTCATTTAGCCTCAGATCGCCGACCTTCGTCCTCTCAGAAAAAGGGGAACGACAGACCACCCCAAAAGTGCAGAAAGTGTGGTGGCTCCCACCGCACTCAGGATTGTCCCACCAACAGACGACGGTGTTACAACTGCAATAAGTACGGCCATCTCGGCAACGACTGCGATAAACCAGATCGCAGAGAACGCGCTCGTTCACGTAAGTCGTCCCCTCCTAAGTGGAAGGACAACCGATCAAAGAAACTTGGGTATAAGCCAAAGCGCCCGTTTTTCAAGAAAAAGACTGGAAAATCCTTCAAGAAGGGTAAATTCAGACGAAACAGGCGCAGTGGCTCTCCCAAGAAAGATACTAATTCGAATACGAATAAGAAGGCAGCAACCTAATCGTACCTATCTTTCGTTACAGCGGAACATCGAACTAGCTCGACGCAAGCTGGAAATCGTAACGCAGCTGTCCGGCCTCAGTCAAGTGCCGCAGGGACTACTGGATGCAGAGACTGCTCGTCGAATCAACGCATGTCTAGAAGTAATTCCCAGTCCAGAGCCGGAGTTTCTGGATCACAGGCTCGATCCAACGAATACGTATCGCGGCGACCCGCTGTGAGACTCAGTGTCATCAGACGAGACGCTGAGCGACTCCGACAACCTGGCTCTAGACCTGTACTCGACCTGGCTGATGTACCGCCACCGTACTCGGACACCGAGTCTTACCAGTCTGTCAGACTCGACCGAGACGCCCAGGACGACGAAAACAGTTTCTACTCAGACTCCGATTCGTATATCTCGGATGACGATATCAGATCCAGAAACGGACGACGAGAACGATCACCAGTCCCAGACACAGTTGCCTCGTGTTTTGAGGAGGCTGTTCAAATCTTCTCTCAGGTCCTGTATCCGCCAGTTTTTCGGCAAGACACGGACGACGCAGAGGAGATGCTGAACCAGCGAATTCTCGATTGCCAAGCCATCGACAGAGCACTCGAAGAGATCCAGATCGTTCGTCAACACGTGTTCAACGAAATCGGTCTTCTGACTGATCTTGTAAACGAACAACGTGCGGCTGAACGTGCGGTTGCTCAGTTTAGCGCCGGATCTGTCTACCAAAACGCTCGGACACAGTCCCACTCCACAGCATCTGCGAGTGCGCCTGCAGTTCCCTCAACGTCCGGCCAGTCGCTCAGACCTCCAATTCCAACCGGAATTTCGATCAGACCTTCGACTTTCCCAAAGAAAGGTTCAATCACGAAGACCATCAATACGACTGGTCAGAGTCGGATCAGACCTCAGTGGTTTGCTCCGAATCAACCGATCCAGCTGCAAGGCTTTGTGCCGTCACAAGCACGAAGTCCAGTACTTCAGACCGCCTCAGTGGCTCAGTCGAGTCAGTCTGTAACCCCAGCTCATCCTACAGCGGAAGGGACAACGGCGCAGCTCGCGTCCCTGTCGATCTCCGACGTTCAGCAAACGTCAGCTCAAGCTCATCCCACCGGACAGGAAACAGCTCCAACTCAGAACATCGCACAGACATCAGTTGTCGCCGCGCAGACCAGTTCTCCTGCGAGAACTCAGTCGAGCAGATTTCTGTCAGATCCCGAGGCTCAGTTAGAATTTGCCAGAACCATCGGACTCACGCCCTCTGTTCAACAACAAGGAACACAAGCTCTCCGGTTCCAGTTGGAGGACGCACAGTTTGCGGACGCTCCACCGAAAAGCCCGAGAACTCAGCCGAGTTCGAGCAAATCTAAAGCCAGATCCGAACAAGTCGAAACGTCGCAGCCTACGACGAGCAACGTCGCAGCCAATCAAGCTGCTGAAATCGTTCCAACTCCCGCAGCTCCGGCAGTCAGACATCTAACCATCCAAGTTGGCAATGGTCAACAGTTGTCAGTCACGCCAGTCCAGGAAGACATGGCCACACCTGCCGACATTGCTTTCTTCGATGACGTCATTCGTCGCCAGTACGGCGCCTTAGTGGCTCACTGGGCACAGCTCCGAGCGGACCAGGCAAACGACAGTCAGAATTCTGTTGCGACGCCGCAGAATATCCCCGACAGTACTTCGGCGGACTTCGCTCTTCAAGCTACCACAGGTAAAGTTAATCCTAATTGTATTACTTTTATTGGTGATTCAGGTGCTACGTCTCATATGATTAACGACCCGAATTTTCTTCGCGAAAGTTCGAATTTTCTTCACAAAATTCAAGGTGTAAATTCTGACCCAGCTAGCGACTTAGTGACCGCAGCTAAAGGTACAGTTCAGGGCTCGGATCAGCGGAATCCACCGATTACACTTAGTGATGTTTTCTACGTTCCGAAAATTTCCGAAAACTTGCTCTCGTTCAGTAAACTTGCAGCAAAAGGTTGTGAAATCGTGCTGAACAACAAAGTAGCTCGTGTCACTGACACAGCTACCGGTAAGGTGGTATTAGAAGGTTCATTTGTTGACCCCTTCTGGAGATTCAACATTAGTTGTACGGACTCCCTACAGGCATTAGTTGTCTCAGATCACACTTACCAACGGAAGAGACCTCACTCTCCTCCCCCTCCAGCAAACAAGCAACCTCGTGTCGAGCAGTCTACCTCGATATACGATAACCCTGTACCCTCTACAAGTACTCAGTGTACAGAACCTGTTCGTCAACAGCAAAACACCGCCGAAGAAAATCCCAATCATACAGTGTCAAGTCAGCAACCTTCATCTAGCGATTCAGAACCTTCGTTAGTTGACAGTCAGCCCACCGTTACTCAGCCCGTACCGGCTACTACGTCAGAAACTTACGTACACGGAGGCACTCCGGCAGCCAAGGTCACTCGAAGCTCAGAAGTCTCCTTGGAAGAAGAACTCGACGACATTCATCTTTATCACGAGATCATTGTCCTCGCAGATGTTCAACCTGAAACCGGCGTAGTCTCTGTTCAGAACGATGATCAGTTCAACACAAACATCGTTCGCCACAACTGCTTACGTTGGCATTACCGTCTCGGCCATCTGCCGTACAAGACTATGTGTCTCTTAAAACAACATCTACCGGTCCTTCGTGGAGTCGCGTTAGACAGGGATATTATCCAAAGTTGTTCGGTATGCAACGTGGCAAACATGCGCAGACTCTCGTTCACAGAGACGAGAAAACGGCACACGATACCGTTTAAACGCATACACTCCGACCTCATGGGCCCATTCACTCCTACCACGTTAGTGAAACAGTGGAGATGGATCGTAACGTTCATCGACGACGCCACTCGCTTTGCAGTAGCTTACACGATGCACAAAAAGTCAGACACTTTCGGTTGCTTCATTCAATTTCTAAAGGAGATTGACAGATTCACAGGCTACACAGCGAAAGTTGGCTTCCTACGTTCAGATAACGGAGGAGAATACACGAGTACTGAGTTCAAGAATTTCTGTATAGCCAACGGAATAACTCAGGAGCTACCTCCAGCTAATACTCCCGAACACAATGGTACTGCAGAAAGATTCAACCAGACCATTTGCAGACGTATGAGAGCGATGTTCGTCGATTCACAGTTACCACTTTACTATTGGGACGTCGTCCTTGCAGCAGCGATTAAGATCTACAATCGGACGCCACACGCTAAGTGCGGATTCAAGAGCCCTTTAGTATCAGCTTTTCCAGACGTAGACCCCCGTCTACACCAATTCAGGAGATTCGGATGCGTAGCCTACGTCCATAAAAACAAACCTCTCGACTCGAAGTTTGAAGCTAGAGCCTTAGTGGGAATTCTAGTTGGATACGGCAACACGTATTACAAGATTCTTTTACCAGAGTCTCAGAAAATCATCAAGGCCAAACACGTCAAGTTCTGCGAATTCAAGAATTACGCAGATCTCAAGAATCTCAACGACGAACCTGGCAACAGAATCTCCGAAACCGATTGGTTGAAAAGCTTCACTGATGTGTACAGAAGAAACGAGGACGGAACACCGATGGAAAACTCTCCCGTTTACGAAGCAGAGCGATCTGCCAGTCAAACATCAGAAGCGGAGGGAGCAGTTCAAGCTGAACCAGTGTCTCTTAGTGAGGACCCAGCTGAAACTGCTAACTCCCCATTGTGCGAAACGGAGGGAGTAGATCCCAGCGATGACGATCTCAGTGATTACGACATCGTTGAAGAGGAAATCGATACCGACCTAGTGTTTACGGCTGAAGTTCGTGATCAGTACTTCACGATCAAGCAACATTTTGAGGAAGGTGTCGCTCGTCTCAGAGAATACTACCGACAGAACGACATCTCAGAAGATCTCGAAACGTTCGCTCTGATCACCAGCCTGGTATCTGACCCTCTCACGTACCGCGAGGCCATGCAGTCTCCGGAACAGTCCAATTGGGAAGTTGCCATTGCAGAAGAACTAAACTCTATGAAAGAGAACGGAGTTTGGGAACTAGTCAAGAGACCCGTATCACGATCAGGTCGTTCCTTAGTGGTATTAGACTCGATCTACGTGTTCAAGAGAAAATTCGACACGTTAGGTAACATTCGTTACAAAGCCCGACTAGTGGCTCGTGGCTACGGTGACCCTCGAGACTACCGCATCTCCCAAGTCTACGCTCCGGTGGCCAGAATAACGTCAGTCCGCGTTGCTCTCGCAATCATCAACAAGTTTCGGATGTTTGCATTCCACCTAGATGTTAAGACAGCATTCTTAAATGGCACCCTCAATGAGGAAACCTATATGGAAATTCCCGACGGACTTCCGGTAACCGCAGAACAACGGCGTACTATGGTTCTTCGCTTGTACAAATCTATCTACGGCTTGAAACAGAGTCCGAACTGTTGGAATCGGAAATTCACAGAAGAAGTCAAGAAGTTGGGTTTCCAGGTCGACATCAACGATCCGTGTGTGTTTTGGCTAATTCTACCAGGATTAGTTATCTTTCTCGTTTTATACGTGGACGATATTCTGATCGCAGGAACCGATCGAATAAAACTCAACGCGATCATACGAGAGCTTATGCGCTTGTTTAAGATGTGTGACCTAGGCGTTCCAGCACGGTTCATCGGATTGGACATCAAGTGGGATCGTGACAACTCAGTGATGCAGATCCAACAGCGTGAATACGCTCAGTCGGTCCTTAAACGTTTCAACATGACAACCGCCAAACCGCAGGATATTCCGATGATTCCTCGCCAGACAGCTAACAGAGCTACGAGGAAAGACGACGAAGTCGTTCAGAGTTGCGCAGAAAAATCCGCATCCGGAAAATCCATCAATCGCAGGGAACGGAAACGACTTGATCGCATCAAGAATTCCAGGAAATTCGACGGCGAGCCTTTCCCATTTCGCGAAGCAATCGGAAGCCTCATGTACTTGGCTAATTGCAGTCGACCAGACATCATGTTCGCGGTGCATTGGTTGAGCCGCAGACAGATTACTCCCACCAGGAAAGATTGGGAAGAAGTCAAACACATTTTTCGATATATTCTCGGAACTATAGAATATGGACTCATCTACCGAGGTAAAGGTGATGGAGTCGTGGCTTACTCAGATGCCAGTTTTGGTAACTGCGACGCAACGCGCCGATCTACCACTGGCATGGTCATTTTCTTGTACGGAGACTTAGTGTTCTGGACCAGTAAACGTCAAGAAGTGATCTCCACGTCTTCTATGGAAGCAGAGTACATGGCTTTGAACGCCACACTCAAAGAGTGTATCGGCATCAACGCCACAGTTAATCGTACAACCGGAAAGAGCTTAGTGCCTTTCAAAATGTTCGGAGACAACACAGCGTCTCTCAAAGCGACAGAGAAGCCCGGCACTCCATCTCTCAGACATGTCCCCGACATCAAATTTCATTTCATCCTTGAACACGTCCTTAGTGGAACGGTCTCGGTTGATTGGATTTGCAGTAAAGACATGTTAGCAGATATTCTTACCAAAGCTTTACCAAAAGTACCTTTTCAGTTACTCAGAGACCAGTTACTCAGTGTATTGCATGTAGAAAAATCTTAGTCACTATCAGTTAATTAGTCGTTTTTCTCAGTCAAAACATGCATACTAATTGTTTCTGTTTATCAGGTATTCGTTCACTTATCAACTATGGTATAACCATGGATCAGCTTCAACAGCTGTGCGCAGTTTGGAACGTTCCGCTCGTTGAGAACTTCACCCTTGCTCAGCAACGAGTTTCTCTGGTGATTAACTCACGTATCACCGTCGGCAAGGAGTGGAAAGCAGGAAACGTTTCGCCGCAACGACAGCGGAAGAGTGACGACGCCAATGCAGCACCATCGGCTACGTCGCAGTCCCAGGAACCGTCAGATCAAACAGGAACTTTGATCATTCCTGATGAATCAGTCATCGTAGGCGACAGCGAAGTTTTCGAATACAGTCGCAGCGAAGACGAAACCGACCAGGATCTCTAAGTGAGACAAAGCTCATAAGCCTCAGTGGCATTGACAGTCGTTTTTCGTTGCAGTCTCAACGAACAGTAATTTCTCAGTTTTAATTAAACAAAATCATACTTAGTGTACAGTCATTTTGTACTATCATTTAACCCAGTGATCAGCACTTGTTACCTGATTAACTTTTAAGTGCAATATTTGTTACGTTTTATAAAATAAATTGATCTTAGTGCTCAACGGTGTTTATTTATTGTGCGCAGTAAACGTACAAGGTATTTTGTCACAGCTTTCTGGCAAACCGTTTAAAACAGACTTTTCTGAAGAACTACGATTCTACGAGATAAATCAATGAGATCAGAGGATCTCCAGTTTTTCGTTTATTATTTCTCTTTACAGGTTTAGTTCTTCAATTACGTTAATTTCTACGACGCTTCGGAAGGAGGGAGTGTTAGGATCATGGTGCCAACCTGATTCCTCAACGACCTAGAAATTAGACATCCCCGCCATCCAGTACGCTACGCGCATGTCCATCACGTAATGCAACGCCAACACGAGACTTGGAACTGACGCGGAGTTCATTATTAGAATACTGCTCGTATGAATAACATCGTTATTGTTTGTTAAAGTTTTACCTGTTGTGAAATTATTCAATACAGTTTATGAATTGTTCCCGTTTATTGTTTTTCATTAATTGGTTATTAAAGACTAAACGGTTAATTAATCCGATATTGTCGGAAATAGAGAAAGGTAAACCTACGGGTATTTTCTATAATCCTAACATTTTGATGAAAAAAACGTTGAAAATTCATTAAAATTGTACCGGTAATTACATGCAATTACCAAAGTTCCACAATGAATGTCGTTCGCTTTTTTTGCGGTGCCTCAACACTGAAAGAAAAAAACGAATATTTTATAGAAAAGTCGTTATGATATTGTGAAATTGCGAAGGCAACATTCGCCTACTTTTGTTTTTCTTTTTATCTATCGCAGAAAACTTTCTTTGCAAAGTGAAACTTTTAAACTTAATTCAACTTTTTTGTCGTATTATTAATTAGTGTACGTTTGAATATTAATATTTAATTATCCATCGAAGGTTACTGAAACTGATGAAATAATAGTAATAAGTTCTTCTTCACGTAGCGTAGTTAATTAGTCATAAAATACACTAATGTTTAGGTTATTCAAAGTAATAATTTTCGTCGAGTGTAGATAACCTATCTGGTGAGTATAATTTACTTGTAGAAATACTTATAGTTTATCTAACAACCGGACGTATCAACGAGATATTTCCTTTGTACCCAAAGTAATTATTTTTTGTTAATTTGATTCAGTTTAATTGGACAATTGTGCAATTCCGAACTGACGAAAAATTGTACATAACTCGTTCGTATTAATGACGTCAGTTGTGTATTAACATCTGTTTCGATTGTACAATCATGGAATTATGTATTGTTAATAAACTAAAGCTATTGATCAGATTTATAAGCGGTATTAGTTGCTTAATCGTTTTTGGTTTGCTTTTAGGAACATGGACGAACCACAGCCGTCGGATATATGCAGAGTATGCCGCTGCGAGGCTACTCCCGACAAGCCACTATTTCATCCGTGTATTTGTACGGGTAGTATAAAATGGATTCATCAAGAATGTCTAACGCAATGGATGCGATACAGCCGCAAAGAGTACTGCGAATTGTGCCGATACAGATTTACATTTATGCCGATATATGATGAAAATATGCCTAGACATTTACCACTCAAAGATATAATAACCGGATTACTAAATACAGTTATAACCGCTTTGAAATATTGGCTTCATTATACCATCGTAGCCGGAGCGTGGCTTGGTGTAGTGCCCATCGTAGCGTGCCGAATATTTAGTTGTTTATTTTCGTTATCTGTTGATTCGGTAAGTTTTCGGAAAAGTAATCGTTGTCTTAGTCGGTCAATATTTGATTAAAGAACTGTTTTGTTTATAGATTTTGACCTTACCGTTTGATTTATTTTCGATGAAAAATCTCGCCGCTGATATGTTCCAAGGAAGTTTTATCGTTACCTGTACATTATTCGCGTTTATTGGATTGGTATGGTTAAGGGAGCAGATTTTACATGGTGGTGGCCCTGAATGGTTAGATCAGGAAGAAATTGACCATAATCATGGGATTAATAGACAAGCTGATCAGCCGCTTGCTGAGAGGATGGATGAGGCAGATAATAATAATGTATTGCGTCGTAATTTCGTTATATTTTGAAGTTATTTGAAGATCACGACGTAAAGTTTGACTGATTTCAGGCCCCTGCGCAGCAAGACGATCACAGGCAAGAGCAACCGGTTGTGGATGATCACAATAATTGGAATCCGGTTGAATGGGATCGAGCTGCTGAAGAATTAACGTGGGAACGGTTGCTAGGATTGGATGGATCGTTGATATTCCTCGAGCACGTATTTTGGGTGGTTTCGTTGAATACCTTGTTTATTTTATTGTTTGCTTTCCTGCCCTACAATGTCGGATCTTTATTCTTGATGATGACGGATTTGAAAGAATATGCGAAGGCGTCTCGATTTGAAGGTTTGTTTGTGTTGACTCGAAAGCTAATTTATTTATTTTGATTCTACATCGTGTTTGTTTTGTTACAGGATTAGTGACCACTCTTTGCGGTTACATGGTGTCGAGTTGCTTCTTGGTTATTTTACATACGATTATATCGGTCGCTAAATTAACGAAAATATCACGTTTACTAGGATTATGTTATATCGTCGTCAAAGTACGTAAATAGTTGATCGACTTGATCGTGATTGATTATCGAATTATAATGATTTATTATTTGGTCAGGTTTCTTTATTGCTGGTCATCGAAATCGGAGCATTACCTTTGATATGTGGTTGGTGGCTGGATATTTGTTCCTTACCGGTATTCAATGCAACGTTGAAAGATCGAGAAGCGAGCTTTACCGTAGCCCCTGGAACATCGATGTTTATTCATTGGCTTATTGGAATGGTTTTCGTGTACTATTTCGCCTCATTTGTGCTCGTCCTGAGGGAGGTTTTGCGACCAGGTGTTTTATGGTTTTTGAGAAATTTAAACGATCCTGATTTTAGCCCCATTCAAGTGAGAATCGTTCTTTCACGATTGAAAATTTTTTTGATTCGAATCATTAAATTCTGATATTTTCCAGGAAATGATACACCTATCGATGTACAAGCATATTCGCCGTTTAATGGCATCCTGCGTTATTTTCGGTATGGTAGTAATGCTAATTCTGTACGTACCATCCCGTATTCTAAAAGCAATTTGGCCGTCTTTCCTGCCTTACGTCATAACCTCTCACTCGGAATCGGTGAACGAGCTATCTCTAGAATTGCTACTGCTGCAAGTGATAATGCCAGCCTTGTTGGAGCAACATTACATCAGGCAATGGCTACGAGCCACAATACGCGTATGGTGTTTGACGGTAGCCTGGTGCCTGGGCCTGAAATCCTACCTGTTGGGTAACGGAGCCCAAAATACCGACGACGCCGGAGCTCCGGCTGCCGCCAACGCTGCAGCTGCTGCTGCGGCCGCCGATAACGTAGCTTTGGCCGCTGGCGGATTAGGAGCTGCCCATCAAGCTTTGCTCCAGCGTGGCGGTCCGACCGGTTTCCAACCTTACGAGAAACCGAAATGGTTCCCGATGAGGATCATCGCTTTGCTGCTACTCATCTGCATGACGACCGTTGTCGCCAGTCTAATTGTGCTTACAGTTCCGGTATACGTTGGTCGCAAAGTAATGGCTGTTTGGCCATCGCTGGTGCTCTCGAAACCGGTACCAAAGGTGCACGAATTATATACCGCTTCGGCTGGAATGTACATGTTGTGGTTGATGGCTCGTATCATAGCCACAATGATCAGCTGGCTACCGAAAGGCAAAATGGTCGTTATACGCAGGATCACGAAAATGAGCCTGTCTACGATGAAAGCCATGTTTGCGGTGATTTGGCTAGTCGGCGTTATACCTTTTCTATTCGGGTTACTGGTCGAGCTGGTGATCGTGGTACCAATGCGAGTTCCTTTGGATCAAACTCCAGTCATATGGACGTGGCTCGACTGGGGTCTCGGATTGTTATACATGAAGATCAGCTGCGCCCTGTTGATGATGGGTCCCGATTGGAGAATTAAACGAGCCGTCGAACGAACCTTCCGCAACGGTTTCCAAAGGATGAATCTAAAGTTTACCATGAAAGAAGTTATTATGCCTGTGGTCGGTACCCAAGCTTTACTGTTAGCCTTGCCTTACGCCGTCGCTCACGGTATCGTACCGATTTTCGTCAAGAGTTTCTATCTGCGTAATGTGATCGCTCGCCGAATTTACCCGTTTTTGTTAATCTTGGCCTTAGTCTACAGCGGAGCCTCTTTCGGCGGTAGACAATCGGTCAAATGGTACGAGCATATCAGAAACGAAAGATATCTCGTCGGAAGGAAACTGATCAACTATAATCATCGACGACAGCCCGCAGAAATATCACCACCGGTCGCCGAAAACGAATCGTAGTAGCGCACAAAGTGAGAATATTAACCACAGGATTTGACTGAATGTTTATTTTTTCTTTCTCCGTACCCCCTCCCTATGCCCATTTGGCTCCCCATACAGCACCCGGCTCTACTTCAAATCTACAATGCGTTTTTTGGTTGTACCGTTATTTTTTCCTCTTTCCTCAGTCTGTTTTTTCAGTAGATTAAGCGTTGAAGTGATCCTTTCTGTAATCCTTTTTTCTCGATTCGTTTTCCCCTTTGCGAAGTTTATTTGATTAGGTCTAGAGCATGTTGAGAATACCACTGTGGATTCGCATGAACGATTTTTTTTCCTAACGTGAGCGCGAATTTGTGGGTAGAAAAACGTCTCGTCTTTACCTACACATTTGCTACGGTGATTGTATTTTTTTTCGGATAATACGAAAGGTTTTTTTGTTTTTTTTTTCTGAGTTTTTTTTTCTCTGTCTGTGTAACGTTTTATATAATTATTAATTTAGCTTGAAAGAAAAAATTTTATTTTGCTGTGATTATTATAAGTTAATTTTAGTTCTCGTTCTCGTTTGTTGTTTTTGGTATGGTAACTAAGATGAGAATTTTAAAAAGCGATCGGAGTATACTGAGATGAATAATGTATGGGATTCGCTAATATCGTTGTACACAATCAAAAGTACTTACATTACTATTCTAACTACCAATTTTGAAGCACGATTTGCATTTTACTATGTCGAAAAATTTCCCGTATTTTTCCAAGTTTAAGATATCGTATGTACGTATTTGCTGTGCGAATCGTGTTCGTATTTATGACTACGAAATGTTACGAATATTTTTAACAACGATTCTGTAATGATGCGCAAGTTCGGAGTTTAATAAGGTAGTTTGAAAAGGATTTCGTGTGTATATGAAATTTAGCAAATACGTATTTATGCCCATCTACGTGTGCTTTTTTTATACGCTTCTCTGTTTTATCTGCGGCGTTCGGCGACGTTGTCGAGAATGAAATTTATTTTAATTTTTACGATTGTTTAAAACAGAGTTGATCCAGTTGATTTTGGTATAGTCATTGTGAGGTTACTTTTAATAAAGTCGTTTTGTAATGCAAATTTTATCTTGTTTTTTTTTTTTGGATGATGTATCTGATACGAATAAATACGATAATCGATTGTATTCTTTGAGAGCAGTTTTTGTTGCAGTGGAGTTTATCTATTTTATAGGATATTCAGTCCTGGTGGAAAAAAATGATCGGATCAATTTTTTAAACATTGATAATTTGCCATTCGCCTTGATCTAGTTAATCATCAAGGTCTAAATGTAGCCAGACATCCAATAGAACTTTGGACACTAAAAACTCTTCCATGAAAGGGATTGCAGTAAGGTCAAGTGGGTTAAATGTGAATTTTTCTAGTGATCGTGGTACCAATTTTAGATTGTAAGTGGTGCAAATAGCAAATCCCTGATTGCAAAATAAAAACGTAAAAACGTAATCAGTAGAAATATAGAAAATAACAACGAAAGAACGAAATATAATTAAAATTATTAATAAAAAAATTCGGAAAATAACAAATACTTATTTTCAAACATCCGCTGGCCGGATACTTATCGTCAAGACGCATAATACATCCTACTTATCTTTTTCTCCCAATCCATTTTCCTTTTTTGTCTCGTAAACAAATAATCTATCATCTAGGTCGACTGTAGATAGTAATATTTGAATGGCATTACTTTTTTTTAAATAACTCAAATGGGCTTCTTTCGGTTCGTTTTCACCACCTTTCCATTTTCCCTTATGAAACATTTCGCTGAGTAAATTATAAGCGTGTGCGATTCCTTTGGCGAAATCGGATATATTACTGCGTTTCATTACTACTTCGGCTAAATTTCTAAAGAGTTCTGTGGGAGGGTACGTGAGGTAATGCGTCCATTTTTGCTTTCGGACTTCTTCCAATTGATCATAGTAATTTGGAAACTTGGCGATTTGGGCTTTATCTCGTATAAATTTCGGTACAGAATTTTTTGATGGTTCATTATTATATTCATCTGCGTAGTGTTCGTATTTGATAAACTCATTTTCGAACATATCAATGACTTGACGAGTAGCCATCGTCCATTTACAATCACTCAATTCTTTTTTCAAGGTCTCCTCACGAAAATAAAAATTGAATAAATATCTATATCAGAGGCATCATGGGCATCAATGTAGGTAAATCTTGAATTTTTCAAAATCACAAATTCGAGAATATTCTCGCAAAAAGATTTTTCACGAATTTGTACATCAATATAGGCTCAAGCCCTTCCCCCCCCCAGTCATGTTCCAGATCTCCGCCTATGCCCAAGCTCCCTGATTTCATGATTTTTAGCCCCCACCAAAAAAGTTCTGGTTGCGCCACTGTCTATGCGAATTCTCTCGGATGAAAAACTTTCAGGAATGTCAACTTGTCATCACAAATTTAGAATACTCTATCTAGTATCTACTAAAATGATTCTACCGGCCCAAATATTTTTCCTTTTCTTTTTCAGACTGCGGTTTGGCGAAATAAAAATGATGACTTACTGTTTCTTTCTGAAATTTTCCAATTTCTATAAAAGCTGCATCGGCTCGTGCTTCGGCTTGTACACGCGCTTCTTCGCGTTCTTCAACAGCTATTCGTAACAACTTGTTTTCCCGCTGAACAGGGTCGGTAATCAGGGATACTCGTTCTCGTAGTTTTGCAATTTCCTGTCACAGAATCATACTTTCAATCACTGGTAAGGAAAAAAAATGAGCGTATGTCTGTTCACTTATAGTATCGTAATTGATGGGAAAGGTAGCACATAAATTCATGAAGTAAAGTATTGGAAAACCATAAAACACAAATGTTCTGGAAAGACTCATACTTAGTGACAGATTTTATATCATCCAATTAATTTGTAGGCTGAATGAAACCAGATTAACCAGAAAGATATTCTTTCTTTGATCTACTAAAATCGACTGACTTTCGAATCTGATTGATTTTTTACAGCCTATACAGTACAGGAAAAATCTCCCATTTCTAAGACATACCTATCTACGTATCTGATAATTCAATGATAAAAATTTCATTAGTGGCTTGGAATTTATCGAGAACAGTTACACATCTTACATATACGCCTGGTATCATGCAAATTCAGATTATTGCGGAAAGAAAATGATCAAATTTATCAAGATTAACTCGCTCATTAAAATTTAGGTACGATTTCATTCCCTTAAGTATACCTAATTACCTACCTACCTTTCCTTTCATTTTTTCATACAAATGTCTCATAAGTTTCTTTAAGCTTTCCTTTTTAATTTTTGATGACAACTAAGTTAGTAGAAAACTCATTCTCAAAGTGCTCACGTCTACCTACAGATCAAAATCGATCAAGATGAAAAGAAAATTGACAAGTGTCTTGAGACTGACTTGTTCATCAAAATGCATGGTTTCATTTCCTTAAAACCAAAAAATCTTAGGAAAGGTCGAGAAAAATTTTTTTGAAGTTGAATTAGTAACATTATTTTAAACCTGAATTTTTTCGACATTAATTCCAATTTGAATTTTCATACTTTTTTAAATTTCATTTTCCAAAATATTCCTTTCATCCTTTCAATTATTTGGTCAGAATTCATTTTTTGAAAAACATAAAGTTAAATTTGTTTCAAAGAAAGGAATTAATTTTTTTCCAGTACCAAAATTACGAATCGATCCACAATTGGTAGTTTTTCAACTTTGGGGTTTCAAAGGCTTAATCATACTCTTGAAATTACCACCCAAAATCACAACCCATCAATGCATTAACATGTTATTACATGAGAATACGTGGGTCCCAGAATAGGTCTGCAGACCAGAATGTCTATTTTTATTACTGTAAAATTCTCGAAGTTGAAAAAAAATTAATAAATGGCCAATCAAATGGTTTTTCTTACAAGATTTCTTCGAAACTTTTACAAACTTTTTAACCGATTTCAGCCTGTTGAAAAGCTCGATTTTAAGCAATACCTAACATGTCTTAAGAAACGAAAAAGGGGGCAAATTTGAAGAGTAATGAATGAATTTATTATGCATTTAATTTTCACATTCAGAAAAACTTCAATATTCCGATTTTTGAATTTTTAAATTAATAATCAGAGATCTGAGACTAATGTAAACACAATTTTTCAATATAGGTATTTTAATGCCAAATTAAATTCAACAAAATATCAAAAATAAAAAACTTGATTGTAAGTGTCATAACCTGATACTCAGCACTACGTACAGTATCACGTTTACCAAAACCAAGAAAAAAGGATTAGGAATAAGAAACAACATTTTTATTTCAAAACAATTTTCATTATTATTAAACAGCAAATACATACATAGTAAGAGTACCTAACAATATACAAAGACATACTTACCTATATATTATATAAACTTTAGCAAAAAGTACATAAAAACAAATGCGGTACATGGTACAGAGATAAAATAATCTCAAAGTATTTTAATTTTTTTTTTCAAGTTCAATTTTTTTTTTAAAATTTCTATTCGGCACCAAAATATTTTTAAAAGAAATTCAATTATCAAACAATTTTCTATATAATCTGGCCAAATTGAATTTTTTTAAATAGATGTCAGAAATTCTTCATCATCTGGTCAAGTTGAATTTTTTTAAAAATTGGTATCAGAAAATTTGAGTTTTAAAAAAGTACAAAAATTATTTAGCAAAAATTATTATTCTCAATTTTTTCTACTCTAAAATTTTTCAAGTTGAAATTTTCTCAATTTTTTTCAACTTGAAAAATTTTCTACGCCGTTTGAAGTTTTTAAATTTCTCTCAACTTGTTTCATTTTTTCAGTTCAGCAAGAATTCAAAGAAAATTAGTAATTGCATTTAAAATTTTCCCCATTTTTTCGGTTAAAAAAATATTTATAATTAGAAAAATTTTCAAGAAAATAAAAACTTTGGAGAATTTTGATTGGAATACTTCAAGTGAAATGAGAAAAGCGATTTTTTCCGTCCCACTTTAACAGACTTCGGACTGTCAGACTATTTTTGAGTCTGGTGTGGTTAAAAAAATCGGCCTTTCCATTTTCCATGGAATAAGGACGTTCCTACCTAATTATATCTAATATAAAGTACTCTAAAAAATACATATGCACGAAGCTTGCAATCGACAAAAAAAAGTAATAGAAAAATTACTCTTTAGAAAAGAGAGAAATTGTTGCAAAAGTTGGGAGAGGGGAATTTTGAAAAAGATCAATTTTGGGCTACCTAGACATGTGGCGGCGGGGGCGGGGGATAATAAAACATAAAATAATAACCAAACCTGGATTCTTCGATGTCAGGACTGAAAAGAGAAGGAATATTTCATGTTGAGGAGGAGGTTCAGGAAGGAACCTATACTCTGCGACGGAAAAGAGGTGAAATATTTGTCAAGACATACACAAGGAAAAAATATATTCGGTTAGTAAAAAAAAAACACATTATAATAATAAATACCAAACCTGGATTCTCCGACATTAGGACTGAAAAGAGAAGGAATATTTCTGGAATAGGAGTGAACCTGTTAAAAAGATACTCTAATTCCATCTTTCGAAGAAATGAAAAATTTATCCCCATGGATGAGGGGTAGTAAATTGCTTGTACATAGGCAATTACACTGATTTCCGCAAAAACATGAGAATTATAAAATTTCCCACGATAACGTTCATCTTGTACGACTTTGAATATTGAAATGAGAAAAAATGTTGATTGCGATAATTGTGCGTAGGTAATTACGTTCATTATGAAACGATGTTTGCGGTCGCGTTCATATTGCATGACTTGCACGACTTCAAATCGAGATCAGTAAAAATAATACCGATTAACCTACCTTTAATAAGTATCTACTGAAATGAAAACGAAAATTGGCGGGAAGGATGAAGGGAGGAAGGAGTAAACGAAAACGAAATGAAACAATTAGTACCTATCACATCACTGAATTTTTAGTAATTTTTGCCAAATTCCGCAATTATGTCGGAATTTGGACGAAAAATTTAGTCCAGAATACAAGACGCCTGTTTTAGGTCATATTGAGAACATCGACAAGACCAGTTGTCGATGCAGAGCGAAAATGGCATCAATCACACGAGCTGAGCCGGTACATCCGATGGGATCGCATCCATTGTATGATTGCCCTTCCATCCAACTGGCGTACCCGAGGGGTAAGTTGTGCAATCAAAGTTACGTTCCAACGTATCCTCCAGCCACCCAGACTGATCGCTTGATTGAAGTCAAAACGCTCGATTTTCCCTAAGTGTGGTAGCAATTTTGAGATAGGAAAAAAAAGATCCAAATAAATACGACTCCTGCACTGATAGGTACTATGGAAATGGGAAAAAAGGATAAAAACTTTCTCTGGAGCTAAAATCTCGTTCGATACGATAATATTACAGTAAAATTATGCTCAGTATCTGGTACAATTGCAAGTACCGCAAATTATCTCAGGAGCTAAAATCTCCTTCACTACGCCAATAATATAATAAAATTAGTATAAGTAGGTATCTGGTACACTTGCAACTTGCAAGTACCTCAATGAATATTTATCAGCAGTATACGCGTATGTGGATTATGAAACTGCCTTCAATTGCATTTGCGTTCATGTTGCAAAAGTTTGAATAGAAATTATAAGTAATAATATTCACCTTACCTTTGGTACTGAAAAGAAAACAAAAAATTAAAGGACAGGATGAAGAGAGGAAGGAGTAAACAGACGAGAAATGAAAGAATCAGTATCGCTGAATTTCAGTACATTTACAAAGTTTGGTTTTGAAAAAAAACCGTCGCCAAATTCCGCAATTATGTCGGAATTTGGACAAAAAAATTTAGTCCAGAAAACAAGACGCCTGTTTTAGGTCATATTGAGAACATCGACAAGACCAGTTGTCGATGCAGAGCGAAAATGGCATCAATCACACGAGCTGAGCCGGTACATCCGATGGGATCGCATCCATTGTATGATTGCCCTTCCATCCAACCAGCGTACTCGAGGGGTAAGTTGTGCAATCAAAGTTACGTTCCAACGTATCCTCCCGCCACCCAGACTGATCGCTTGATTGAAGTCAAAACGCTCGATTTTCCCTACAAATGTGGTAGCAATTTTGAGATAGAAAAAAAAATGATCCAAACAAATACGACTCCTACTTCGATACTGAGGAAATTTGAAAATAAAGGATAAGAATTCTTCTGTAGAATAAAACTTCGGAGAAAAGATCTCCTTTACTGCGCCAATAGTACAAAAAAAATAATAAATAAGTATCTGGTACACTTGCAAGTACCTCTCTATGAACAGCATCAGCGGTATGCAAATTCGATTCAATTTTTACACACAAGTATCAGGTACACTCCAAAGTACCCATAATCCGTATAGAAATTCAATTCGATTTATATCGATTTCAGGAAATGGCGAATCAAAAATGTCGTATTGAAAAATATAATGCAGTACCGTTATTCGCCAATATACAGTGATCATCCGAAAATATGTATAGTATTCGTGATAAATTCTTGAAAACGTGTGGAAAATTCGTACTTTCCAACAAATATTGAGTAACTTCTTATGAGTATGTAGTCGTTGTATCACAATAACATTATAATAAATTGGTAGCTTTTCGATATGTCCGGTATTTCCAATAAATATCAACTTCTTATGAGCATGTATAGTCGTAGCATCACAACGAATTTCTTATTGTTGTGGCATCGGTTAACAAAGGGGTTTAGTAAAGACTAGGTAGCCAAATCATAAGCCAAAATTCCAATAATTTCAAGTCAGATTTACATATACATTAAAATTCAAAATCAAAATGAGAAAATCTGCAATGAAAAAATTCTAGAGTAAAATTGTATCAAAAATATTGCGAATAAATCGAAATTTTTTTTTAAATGGCAACAATGTATCAAAACTTGAGCTAGCTTTTGATGTACAAAATTTTTAAAACTTCAGTAATTCATAAGTAAATGATTTTGAAATTAAAAAATGAAAATCAATTAATGGGGGGGGGGAGGAGGGTGATTTTACGAACATGTGATCATACGTATTGCAAGCTAGCGCGAATAAATAAAAAAAAATGTAAAATTTCAAATCAAACTCACTCAATACGAAGATGCAAATTTTTGATGAACCGGTTCAGGCAGTAATTACTGATGTTGTTCTCGGTAGAGTGAGGTGGGTTCCGATCCTAAAAAAGATGAAAATGTAAAATTAAATAATGAACATGTTTGTTATGATTAAAAGTCAATACGGTTAGATAAGCATTCTGCACCATCGAGATAAAAAAAAACCTTATACTACAAAATTTAAAAAATATCTATTCATAAAAAAGCAGGCAATGAATAAAAACCTAAAAAAAAATTCTAAATTAAAATAAGCGAAAAATTTTAAGCAACATTTTACCAAAAAAAAAAAATCAAAAATCAAAAAAATATAGGTAATTTTGAAAAAGGGGATAGAAAATTACTCACTATTTACCAAAAGAGTCTAGTCCAATTTCCTGCCTTCTAACAAAAAATCGAATTGAATACCATAATTCGAGAAATTTCACCAAAATAATAAGCACAATCAGCTTAAAAAACTTTTCTAAAAGTTTGAAAAAAAAAAATAGTAAAAATGATGAGGTACCTACTACCTATTTGAAAAGAAATGATTTAGGTATTAAAAAATGGGATACATTGATTGGAGAAATTCCGATAAAATTTTAACTAGAGAAATTCTTTTCAAAAATCAAGAATTGAAAAAAACAATCACCGAAAACCTAATGATGAAAAAATAAAAGAATGGATTAAAAAATTGGGTAATATCCAAAAAAATTTTGATATAATTAGGATGGAAAAAAATTACGTTTCGAAAACAAATTATTAAAAAAAAAGTTTTATTGGAAAATGGTAATTTCGTAGGTACTCGAGACTTTCACAATAGATACGTATTAGGTATAAAGCTGAAATTATTTCGAAAAATCTAAATATCGAAATTAAAAAAAAATCACAGCAAACGAACTGATGAAAAAAAGAATAATTACAAAATCATAAATCCGATATCATTCGAGAAATTTTCGAAAAATGTGAATCGAAAATGTAACAAATAATTCATTAAAATGGACTAAAATTTCAACGAAGTTTAAAAAAACGAATTTAGTAGCAAATCGAAATTTCACCAAAATAATGTGGTACATTTAAAAGAAAAAAAGTCACCGAAAATGATGAAATCGAAAAATCAAACGGGTAGGAATAAAAAAAAATCAAAATAAAAGAAATGAAAATTACAAAAAAATATATGCAAAAGCGACAAAAAAAATTACTCACAAGAAATTCAAATGAAAATAAATCAAAAACTCATAGGTATTGAAACAGCCAAGATCTCAATTTGAGACATTTTTATACCTGTACGATAAATCTATCAAAAATGAAGAAATGTTTTCATTGAAAATAAATCAGGTAAGCAAGTTTTTAAAAATATGCACTCGTAAGCTCAAATGAAAAATTTGAAAAAAAAAATCCAAAAATGAATACTCAAATTTTACCAACTCGTAGATATTGATTGAAAATGAGGCTAAAAATTTAACAAAACGTTCAAAATTAAGCAGAGCGAAAGAATTCAGGTAAAATATTTGCAAATAAAAATCTAAAATTAAAAAAAATCATACAAAAAAATAACAGAGGAATCGAAACGAAATGATTTATAAATAAAAGATCAAGCATCGTAATTAAAGACATTAATAAATGTAAAAGGCACAATTACTAAAATCAAAAAGAAATCATTGGGTTAAAAAATCGGATATTTTAATTGAAGAAATTCTGGCAAAATTGACTGGAAAAATTCCTTTTCAAAATCAAAACTTGAATCATAGAAAACGAAATAATGCAAAAAAAATGAGAAAACTCATTTAAAAATCAGGTAACATCGGAGAAATTTTTGAAAAAATCAGGATTAAAAAAAGATTACCACTCAAAAACAAGCAAAGAAAATAAATTAAATTGAATGACTTCGTAATCTGTGGAATGCAGTGGAATTTTTATTAAAGAATACGGATGTAAAAAAAAGAAAAATACCTAACTGACTAGTCAAAAATCCGATATCATTCGAAAAATTTTAGAAAAAATGTGAAACGAAAATGTAACACATAATCCATTAAAATTGATTGAATCTTACACGAAATAAAAATAATTTCATAGAATTTAAATTACGTAAATAAAAATTTCACACCAAAATCAATGAAAAAAAAAACAATTCATCAAAAATTAAGATTAAATCAAAAGAAAGCCATTTTAAAATATTGTGACTTCAATTTCAAAAATTTTTGCCTATACAATATATTTACCAACAATGAAGAATGCTTTTATTTAAAATAATCGATATTCAAATAAAATTAAAAACGACAAAACTTAATGGAAAGATTCCACATACCATTCATCTTGTTCAAGTTCTCATACGAAAATCTTTATAGGTATTTCTGCATTTTTTTTGTAACAGCTCGTTAATCTTCATCGTTTCAATTATGATCAATGGATATCTGTACGTCGAGACCTAAAAAATTACACAATTGATTACCTATATTTCTAATGAAATTACGAAAAAAAAATAATAAATAAAAAGAACTTAAAACTGAAGGGAAAAAGTTAAATCGATGAAAAAAATGTTTGAGGTATTCAGTAACATACTGTAAAAAAAGAAGAGAAAACTCCAGGTAAAAATCCGGGATTTTGATTTCGAGAATTTTGACAAAATTAGCTCATAAAATTCAACCCAAATTTAGAAAAAAAAATAATAATCACCTAAATCAAAGAAATATAAATCGAAAATAAATTTGAAGGGAAAAACACAAGCACCTTCGTGCTAAATGAATACCTGTAAAACTATCGGCATGAATGTATTAAATAAAGTACACAATAAACGTGGGAGACGTGGTGTATTAAAACAATATCACACGCGAAAACGAATATTAAATGTCACTTCACATTACATTACTTTCAATTATTCGAAAATTACGTTATACGAATCAATCAGTTATTTGCATGTAATATTCAGGCTTACGCCACCAAGGAGTACGTACTGCACCTATTAGCTCAGTTTAACGTACTAACGATACCGGCGTCGTACATCGACGTCGTACTAGAAAATTGGTTAACGCAGTGTTACCACTCACGTGGATAAAACTGTCTCGTTACCTCTGATGTATGGGCATCGGAATTCCCCTACATATGCCCTTTCGACTATTAGGTAGGCACGGACGAATCGACGAACCTAGTTAGGGGAATTCCAGAAAAACTAACTAGCTGGAATATCCGCATCTGCCCCGTTCGATGATTGTTGGTACTACCTTGGTGGCTTAAAAAAAAACTATTGCACAAATGACAACTTAACTTTAACTATTTTAAACATCAATAATATAACATATCAACTTAACATTAACAAAACAAGCACGGAAAAAGAAATACAAAACAGGTATGTATCAGCTAGTAAAATTACGATTATTATTCTTAAGTACTAATCCATTTTCTTCTTCCAGGTCGTTGGCATCCATCGGCACCGGCAACTGCATGCTCATCGGATTTTGTTAACGCCTCGTCGGATTTTGTTAACACTCAAGTCCTAGCTGATGGTTAAGCCTGTCTTTCGGATTTTTCAATCCAGACTATTGACGATTTTGTAGTCAATTAATTGCCCTAGTCACCACTTTTTAATCATGTTATTTATTTTTTTACAGCTTTTTACAATGTTATTTAATTTTTTAGCCGCGACCCACGTCGTACACAATATGTTGTTAACACAAGTTATCATAGACGGCTTAAAATCGCTGGACGATTTCTATGAAGTATACATACGCTGCCGCGGCCTCGCGTGGTTAGCGCTAGGGCGGGGGGTGGTGTTACTACACGTGCGTTTGTTGTTTTTCTTATCAAAATAAACACAAAAAATTCACATTACACATAAGTACATATAAATCACGTTAAAAATTAAAAATTGATTAAAATATTAGAATACGTAGTCAAAAAAAATAGTCGAGTATTAGCTCAGTCATATTTTCTCTTTTGGTTTTCTCATTACTACGTTGATTAAATTAACTACAGCGGCGACCAACTTTCCTTGTTTTTTAATTCTTCCCACGGTGGTTTCGTCATAATTTACCATCTTCGTTGGTCTTCCACTTCTAGTTAAGTATTGCTCGGATGATGGAGCGTTAGTGATTTGAACCGCGTTCGTTACCCCGCTTGTACCTGGTCTCGGACTATTTCTATTGTCGTCATTAGAATTCGGTGCGTCTGGAAATTCGGGTTCCGGTGGTTCATCTATTTCAGAACGAATACGAATTGCTGCTTTTTTACGTATTTCTTTAGTGTTATTGTTGATTATAGCGTTATCACTGACTAGTTTTATATTGTAAGGTTTGTTGATATTTAAATAATGTTGAATTTTTTCTTCCAGAGACGGAGTATCAAGCTTCGATTTCAACTTTGGGTCAGTTTTTATCTCTAAAACCTGCTCCGCTGTCAAAAATAACGACAGTTGACGAACGTTGACCGTTTTCAAATCGTTATCATCGTCGGTAGCTACGATATCATAGCTGTTGGCGTTGGCTGGACCAAGTACTCGATATGGACCGTACCTCTTCGCGTATAGCTTCGCTGAGGTGCCCCTGCTGCTGCTGGACTTCGAGTGCGCTGTCATTAGTACTAAATCGTTGGGCTTTAGCACAGTTGGATCACCATGAGTTTTATTATGAGTCTGTTCATCTTGCTCATGTTTTAGTCTTCTTTTGAATCGAATTAATTCAGCTATCGCTTTCAGGTCCGTCATTTCATCGATCTGCTGTTCAGCTGCATCGAGTGTGTATACAGCTTTTTTCGCGAGATGATCTGCTATCATGTTCATCTCTTCAAAGGTACGTGCATATACGTGTACAATTTCGCACCGTTCGAATCGGTTCATCAGCTCTCTGACTTCTTTGAACAATTCTGCGTGTTTTACAGGTTTTTTGTTCGCATTTTTGAAGTCTCGTTCTATCCACGTTTTCATGTGGAGATTTATCGCTTTGACGACGTAATCCGAATCGGTGAGTATCTTCAGTTTTTCACGTCGCTATTACTCATTAATTCGAGTGCTTTTCTCACAGCCAGTACCTCAGCCAGATTATTCGTGTTGACATAAGCCGGGTGGTTCGTTAACTCAGAAATATTGATGTCGGAATCCAACTTGAAGCAGATTCCTATTCCTGCGATCGGATTCATTCGGCCATTGTTGCTACACGCACCGTCGACTGAGACACGTACGTAACCGTCTCTATCAACCTTCAGCTTCTCCTGTGGTACTTTTCCGTCCGGTAGCTGATCACTCGTGATTGATGGTTTCTGTTTTTCGATCTGCTGAGTTCTTAATTTTTTCAGCTCGAATTTTGCATTGACACCGTGGTTCGTGGTCGGTATCTTATCAGCTGTTGGATCACGAATGCCCCAGGCCTCATTTGGTTTTATCCCGAAGATGGTCGGCGTATTATTTAGCTCATCTTCGATCTCTTCAATGTACTGATCCCACCCGTGGTGAGTATATTCATCAGTTTCTTCGTTTCGATTGATCTTTATTCGTAGCTTATCACCGATAGATCTCATGTTGCGTTCAACCGACGAAGCGTTTGCGCAATACGGAGTAATATGAGCTACTTTGATTTTATGGGCCTTCAGGGTCTTATTCCACAGATCGGACGTAAACTGTTTTCCATTATCGGTTATCACTTTGTGTATTTTTACGCCTAAGTTCTTCGTATAATGGATCACTTCAGTCATATTTTCTACGACTGTTTCAGCTGTCATGTTCATCATCGGACGTATCCACAGACGAGACGTGAAGATATCTTTCGCAACGAACAAGTAGTGCGGCGCATCGTCGTTGTTCGCAACTGGTCCGAATAGGTCCACAGATAGGACTTCACCTACACCGTAAGCTTCGATTTGTGCGTAGTCCAATATCTTCTTTTTACCGTAGATCTTGTTTACGTTGCATACCACGCATTTCGATGTTATTCTCTTCGCATATTTCAGCGCGTTCGGCGAGTAATACAATCTCTTGAAGATCGTCTCCAGCTTCACGGCGCCAACATGGCCGTAAATATGATGTAAATATTCGACGGTGTCTGCGAATAACATATCCGGTAGCACTGGTACGGTTGTTCCATCGCTATACGTTCGGTGAAGTATGTATGCATCGTCTGACGTTCTTTTAATCATTGCATACTTTTTCATATTAGCCCTTTTCGTCTTTTTCTGACGAGTAGTTAACTCTTCGTCGTGGGCTGTTATGATGTCGATAATTCGTAGGCACTCTACGTCTTGTGCCTGCCAGATATGGATGTTGTCAAGTAAGTCCAATAGGTCCTGTTCTTGACTCTCGAGGAAATCGCATTCGTACGGTTCCAGCTCCGTCTCCATCGAATACACGGTTATATCTTCGTCCTGGTTCTTGTAGAACGCTTTTTTCGATTTTAGGTCGAATACTAGATCGAATCCGTTCAAAAACGTAATCCAGTTGGCCGCTTTTCTGTGTGTTTGCGCCAAACCTCTGAATATCTGGATGATTGACTTTAGATCCGACCTCACGTGTATTTCGCGTCCGTGTAGCCACATCTGGAGTTTTTAATCGTTGTTACCAGCGTCTGCATCTCTTTGTCGATCGCTGTATATCTCGTTTGGTAATCCTTGAACGTGTGACTCGAGAACATCACCACGTCTTCGTACTCCTCCTCTTTTTGGTACATCACCGCGTTCATTGCATGATCGGTGTAGTACGTGTCGAGGTATATCGGACCTTCTCTGGGCGGAGCTAGATCGAACGGTTTGCAGTATTCTTCTTCGAGTCGTTTGAAGGCTTCCTCTTGTTCCTTGCCCCAGACCGCGCGATCCTTTTTCTTCGTCATACGGTACAGGGGTTCGAGAATTTCCTGATATTCCGGTATAAAGCGCCGGTACAAACCCGTTAGCCCAACCAGGGTTTGAATTTCCTTCTCGGTTTTCAGCGAAAACACACCTTTCTTCGTGTGCTTGGCCTTGAATTCTTTGAACTTTTCTATTTTGGCGTTCTGCTTACTGATCTTGTCTTCAGCGAGTTTAAAGCCGAGATGTTCTGCTGATTCCTTGAATAGTTCCGTTTTCTCGGGATTCAAAGTTAGCCCAGCACCGATGATTGCATCGAGTATTTTCGCCAACAATTCGACCATCTCTCTGAACGTTTTAGCGCGTAGCAGTACGTCGTCGACGTATTTCGTTACTCCGTCCTGGTCTTCGATGATTTTGTTGATGACCTTGATGAACTCAGCTGAGGCTATTTTTAATCCATACGGAAGCCTTTCGAACTGGTATACTTGTCCGTCAACTTGGAAGCCGCAGAACTGCTTCGAAAATTCATCTAAAACGAGCTGCCAGAATCCGCAAACGAAATCTAGCGATGTGAAATACTTCGTTCCCGGCGCATCGGTAATTATACGATCAAGCATTGGTGCTTCGTTGTAATTATTTTCGAGTAACTTATTTAGCTCATCTGGATCTAAACATGGTCGAATGTCACCATTTTTCTTGACTTGTAACGTAGTCGTATTGATATACGGTGTATCAGACGGCGTGATCCACATTTTGCGTAACATAAGCTTGAGTTTTCTCCGATATGCCGGCAGCAATTTGTTGCTCGGTTTATACTTTTCACCCCTGAATTTTGGTATATTCAGCGGGTCTTTAAACTTGAAGTGCACCTGCTCCCCGTTATACATCCCAGGGAAGTCACTGAAAGCGGTAGCACGTGATTCGAGAATATTGTACGCCCACAAGGCCTCGTCTTGATTGACGTCTTTCCGGTTAACCAATCCCTGCAGCGAAGTCCATAATTTTCGAGTATATTTCTCCGGACCGTGATCTTCATCGTATGGGTGTGGTTCGTCCCACTTCGTCGCTTTCGAATATTTCGCAGCGATGTATGCACCACGTGTTGCGTGCTCTTCGATGGTGTCGATTTCGTAGATTGTCAGCGAATCTTTGTATTCTCTCGGTGACATATAATCTACGACTGAACGATGAACTTCGCCAGGTGGTTGTACTGTCGCAAAACCACCGTTCAAAATTGGCTGGATACCGAGCTGTACCATCGTGGCGGTACCCATGATCAGTACTTTCTTCTTTCCGTCGAGTATATGGAAAGGTACTTCGAATTCGTGCACATCCATCTTCAAAGTTACCACGAGAATATGCGATTTCGTATCGACTTTTCTGCTATCAGCAACCGAGACCGTTAGCACCTGGTCGGCTTTCATCATGCGTATTCTACCGACATGATTTCTCATCAGATGGTTTGCCATTGCGTTCGATATTACGTTTATCGTCGCACCCGTATCGAGTTGTAACGGGTATTTCTGCTCATCCACGTAGATGGGTACTACGCATTTTACTCCTTTTTTGAGCAAATGCTGTCTTACGCGTTCATCCATCTCCTCCATGACCTTGAGTAGCGATACTTCTGGCTTTGGGCGATTTTCGAACTGCTTCTTGATATCGATTGGCGGTTCGATCGGATGTAACATGTTTTCTGGACCATTTCTCGAGATAAATTGGCTGTCCAGAGCTTTTTCTTCGTCCGGTGATAAATACTGATCAAAATCTCCTGCGATTTGATTCACTTCTGTTATCTCCGGTTTCTCGGGGTTAGCACTCGTGTGGTTGCATTTTTGCCCCTCTACGCAGTCGCATTTCTTCGGTTCTTCAGTAATGCGTTTCTTCGTTGTTACTTTTTTCTCAGTAACCAGGTATTTTTCACCTGTAGCGTCACGAACGATCGTTTCAGAGTAATCACGTTTTACCTCTGTATGTATCTTCTTTTTTCCAGGTATCCGGTTACGTACACGTTCCTGGGTATACTTCCAGTGATCGCTAGCCATTTCTTGCAAAACTCGCGGTTTCATGGATTGAGATGGGTAGTATTTCCGGTAGTGACCTGTCCAATAGTAGGCTTTCTCCAAAGGTATCACATTATTCGTCTTATCGATCTTCAATCTTCTAATTTCTGTTTCTTTTCCGTTGATCTTCTTGTTTTCAGTTTCCATGAACAACTGCGCTGGATTACGCCACATGGATACGTTCGGATTTTTCGTTAAACGGAGAAACATGTTCAAGTAGGTATAGTACCTATTTAAGCTGACTGGTAATTCGCCTATGCGTCTTGGCTTAACCAGTGGCATCAAAAATACGATGTGTTTAAATCCTTTTGATTCTAACAGCCGTACTATCTTGTTCAGGGTTTCTTGAATATATTCGTTAGGTTTTGACGAATAATTCAACTCGAATTGAAGCAGAGAAACGATGATTCGATCCAACTTGAACGTCTGATTGACCATCGCAAGATAGAAATTCTCAATCGAAATTTGCTCCTTCAAATATGGACATTTCTGGAGTTCAGTGTCCGGATCATTATTCTGACGAACTAGGAAGTACGCCAGCGAATCTCCTGCCAACTGATAATGGTCTCCATTGATCTTGATCGAGTGTAGTTCGTTTGCTTCGTATGCCGGTTCTCCAATCGATGACCTAGCGCTTTCTTGTACTGATTTGTACTTGTCATGCGCTAGTTTAAAGATTCTTGAACTGGTTGCTCCGGACCTACGTCTTCAACGGTTACCGCTTCGGGTAGGTTTCCGTTTTGCTGGTTCTGTTCATCACCTGCTTCGATGTGATGAATTTCAATCGGCCCTCTTGGCTTTACTGGATTGTTATTTCCTGTAGTAGCCACCACGTTGTTGTTATTTGGACGGTTTTGGTTGTTATTAGCGGCCGGTTGATTACGATTATTGTTAGCTCCGTTATTACGATTGTAAAAACCGTTCGCCGGAGTATTATTAATGGCCGGTGGATTCTGGTTAGCACTATTACCTGCCGTGTTTGAGTTGGCATTGTTGTTTCTGTTGCCATGATTACTGCCTTGACCGAACTTGTTTTTGTTTACAAGTCTCTGGCTGTAATTATCGTCTTCAAGCACTGCCGGCGTATAGGCATGATCAGAATATTTAAATTCCTTCTTCATCGCATCGATAAATTCCATGAAATTCTTTATCGATTTACGGTCGTTAATCGTGCACTGGTGATAGTAGTTTTCGGGTAATTTATCCCTCAACATTTCAACCAATTCTTCTTCTTCTATTTTCTTGATTGATTCCAGTGATTGTTTCCATTTCTTGATGAATTCGAAGAAATTCTTAGTCGTTCCGGTGTAGGCCGTTTTCAGAAAATAGGCGACTGCTTTTTTCTGAATAGGCTTGCTCCAAACTTCTTCTATGAAGTCGTCCTTTAAATCGGCTAGGCGGCGGCACTGTACACTCGTTTTCTTCCAACTTTTATAGTCTTCGATCGACACACAGCCACGGAACGCCCTCATCAGCTCTTCTTCTTCGTATCCTTTGTCCTTTGTATGTAGGTCAAAGGCATCGATGAACGCCCATGGGAAATATTGTTCGTGCTCGCCAAATTCGACTCCAGCTTCGATTAATTCCCTTGAAGTAATTCGTTTTGGGAATTTCACCGTCAGAGTACCATCATGACCACCTCTGGATCCATTTGAAGCGTTGCTATTGCTAGGCCTAGCCAATAGGTCATCTACGTCCTCTCGTAGGCTCGTGATCTGTCTCACCGACGAACCTATCCTGCTATTCAATGTCTCAAATTGGTTGTTTACGTATGTCTGATTGTTTGTTTTTTCGATCGCAAACCTATTTTCGATGTTTGACTGATAGGTCGCGATTTTATTTTCGGTATTGAAAATATCCGCAGACAGACGTTTATCCAGTGATGAAATCTTGGTATTGACCAACTCATGGTTGTTATTGGCCAACATTTCGACGTTCGTAATTCTGGATGCATTATGCTGTACACTAGCTTCGCACAGTTGCACTTTTTGAAGAGCAGCGTTCGCCTTTCCATCCGTTGACTCGTACAGACTTCGCAGCTGATCCAGTTCACGTTTTAACTGGCTTCTCTTCTTGTCTTTTTCAGAATCCGAGTCGAATAGCTGGTTGGAATTCTGTGACGTCGATTGCATAGTCGTTGTATGCTGAGTATTTGATGTATTACCTGCTGACATATTCGCGAACGTATGCAGATTTTCTTCTAGATTATTTATACTGGTATCCAATACGTTGAACGGCTGCTCAGAGTTAACCCCTGAATTACCTGCACCTGGTTTAACATGTGCATACGAAGTATCAACAGGTTTAGCATTCGGTTTCAATATCTGTGATATTTTACCACTCGCGATTTGTTTCTGTGGGCGTTGTGTACCTACAGGCAACACGTCAGCATCCGGTTCCGGTTTTAAGCCTTGATTTGGTTTATCATTACCCATGATCGTTAGCTCAAAATCCGTTATCACAGTTGACAAAAATCGGGTATTAAAAGTATAAAAACTTAGAAAAAATATACCACTGACGTGGACAAAAACACTGACTAGAAAACGTCAGAAAAAAAAATTCAAAAAATAAAATGACGCGAAAAAATCGCTCAGAAACGTATTAAAAATAAAACTGGGTTAAAAATAAAGTAAAAAGTACGAAAACGGTATAAAATACCTCACTGAGTTAACGCAGTAACACAATGACAACGTGGTTTCACAAAACGAGCACAGTTTTACCTGCCTGCTTTGTTAACACAGTACTGGGTTTTTTCTCACGTTAACACAACTCCTTGGACGTCTCCAACTCGTTGATCTTCGCGAAAATCCACACCAGAAAACTTTGAGGGCTCACTTGAACTTAAGCACAGCTTCCAATCCAAGTTAACACCTGTATCCGGGCGCCAAATGAAGGGAAAAACACAAGCACCTTCGTGCTAAATGAATACCTGTAAAACTATCGGCATGAATGTATTAAATAAAGTACACAATAAACGTGGGAGACGTGGTGTATTAAAACAATATCACACGCGAAAACGAATATTAAATGTCACTTCACATTACATTACTTTCAATTATTCGAAAATTACGTTATACGAATCAATCAGTTATTTGCATGTAATATTCAGGCTTACGCCACCAAGGAGTACGTACTGCACCTATTAGCTCAGTTTAACGTACTAACGATACCGGCGTCGTACATCGACGTCGTACTAGAAAATTGGTTAACGCAGTGTTACCACTCACGTGGATAAAACTGTCTCGTTACCTCTGATGTATGGGCATCGGAATTCCCCTACAAATTGATAGAAACAATTGAGGTAGGTATAAAGGGGGGAAAATGCAAAATTAAAGAAATGGAACGAAATTGACGAAAATATACAAATGATGGAATTAAAGGAAACTATAAAAGAAAGCCATTAAGAAAATTTGAGTTCTCGATTTGAGGAATTTTTCCGATACAATATATCTGCCAAAATTGAAGAAATGGTAAGTATCATAGCAAATAATTGATATTGAAATGAAATAAACAACAACAATAATTTCATAAATCAAAAAATACGAAAAACGGGATAAAATGAATTTTTGAAAATACATATAGTACGGAAGCTCACCATTTATCGTGTTGAAATTCGCATACGAAAATTTTTATAAACGGAACAGTCAGCTCGTTTGTCATCATCGTCTCAATTATCAACGGATATTTGCACATCTGGACCTAAAAATTACATAAAAGATTACATTTCTACTTGAATAACAAAAAAAAAGTGTCAAACTAACTAATAACTGGAGGGAAAGAAATGAAATTGACGAAAAAAATAGATGCAAAAAAAAAAAAAACGAAAAGAAAACTATCGAGAGGTAAAAAATCAGATATTTTGATTTTAGAATTTCGACGAGAGCTCATGAAATTCGCCCCGAAAAATTGACAATTTAAAAAACAAAATTCACCTCGAAAAATTGACAATATTAAAAAAACAATCACCAAATGAAATATGAAAAAAATTCACGGAAAAATACACAAGAAAAATTTTATTGCTTGACACGTTGCAATATAAAAAAAAAAAAACGAAATGATGAAAAAAATTAAAAGATCGTATTATGGTAATCTGAGAATTTTAGAACTGAAATGAAAAAGAGTATAATCATGGAAAATCGTCGAAATCCAAATTAAATTGAAATATAAAAACGTACGTTACCTATATCATTAGCTGAAAAATTAAAATTTTCGAAAGAAATTGTACCAAAAATTAAAAAGTAAAAACCCATCTATAAAAAGTAATTTTTAAAAAAGCAGAGTTCTCAATTTGAAAATAATATTGATATTGAAATTACATAAAAAACGATAAACTTTCACGGGAAAAATTTGTTAATTTTTTTTTCATAATTTCGTAAATCAAAAAATTCGAAAAATTGGATAAAATAAATTTTTAAAAATACAGAGTGCGAAAGCTTACCATTTAATAGTAGGTATTCGAGTTCTTATGCAAAAATGTTTATAAACGGCACAGCATTTTGGGATCTTTAGTGGCAGCTTTTCGTCTCAATTATCAGCAGATATCTGCTCATCTGGACCTAAAAATTACATAATTTATTAGGTACATTTCCAATAGAAGAACAAAAAAAAGGAATCAAAATAACTTATAACTGAAGACGGAAAAATGAAATCGCTGAAAAAAATTAATAAGGTATTCAGTACCTAACATACCTACTGAAAAAAAAATGAAAAAAAGCACAGAGATGAGAAATCAGATATTTTGATATGAAAATTTTGACAAGAGCTTATGAAATTCATCCTAAAAATTGAAAATTAAAAAAAAACAATCAATTATCAGAAACAAAATTATACTATCTGAATGAAATATGTATATGAGAAAAATTCCCTTGCTTAACGCAACGAAATATAAATGTAACTGAATTTTAAAAATTTCCGAAAAAATCGTCGAATTATTCGAAAATTTTTTGGAGGAATTTTTACCAAAAATTGAAAAGTAATCATCATTACGGTATTGAATTTTTTTAAAAAATGATGAAATCCAATCACATTTGAGAAATTGAAAAAATCTGAACCAAAAATTCGAACAGAAAGAGAAAAAAATATTCATTAAAATATTTAAATTAAAATTCAAAATATGAAAAAATGCACGAAAAAAATTCAACAAATAAAAAAATCAAAATTACCTTTATCAAGTGTAGCCCAAAAAATTCGAAACAGCAGTTTTCACCAACTATAATGATGTCGAAGTTCTTGAATAATTTGTTTCAGAAGCCAAAATTCGATGTGATTATCGCAGTCGGCGAGAAGACGCTGAAATTCAAAAATAAAATTGAAAAGAAACGAAAGTAATAAAATAATCGTATCAATAAGTTTAGGAATAATTTTCAAATAATTATAAATAAAAAATGAAAAATGAAGAAATCACGAAAAATTAATGAGAAAAAACGGAAAAAATCAGTCAAAAAAAGATACAATTCAGAAAATTTCCCACCAAAAATATTTTAAAAATCATTCGCTAAAAATAAATTCGTCTGAAAAATGGAAATTTTATTCCAGGATTTTACACAACGTTACATATGAAATTGGTTTCTTTTAGAAAATCAAAACAAAAAATCATTAAAAAAATTGACGAAAAAAAAATTAACAAGAAAAATGAATTGAAGAAATTTAATCAGTTCGAGAAATATTTGAAAAAATCTGAACCAAAAATAGGAAAAAAATTATCCATTAAAATTTTAAAATCTATGAAAAAATTCACTACTGAAAATTCGACTTGACTGGAAGAAAAAAATCATCATTTTGAAGATATACAGTGTAACAGAACTCACCATGCTGGTAATTTTATTGCAGTTACGAAAGTTCTTGAATGAAACGACTTCCAAACAGTGCACTTGTTCCAATTCGAAACTTTCTCAGGATCCTGTATTCGAGGGAGCCGGCGGCCAGCAATGTGACACTGAAATTCAAAACAGAAATTAAAGAGCCGAAATGAATTAAATGATAAAAATATCGTGATTATCAAACGAAATGAGAAATTTCTGAAAAATAATACTTTCATATATTCACTTAACGTTGATTAGTTGAAAAAAAAAAAATCAAAACTGAATAAATCACTTCATACAATTTAATGAAAAAAACGAAAAAAAAATCAAAACTCAAAAATTAGTTGAAAAAAATCGAAACTGAATAAATCACTTCATACAATTTAATAAAAAAAACGAAAAAAAATCAAAACTCAAAAATTAGTTGAAAAAATCGAAACTGAATAAATCACTTCATACAATCGAAAAAAACGAAAAAAATCAAAACTCAAAAATCCGGCATTAGAAAATTTTTTGAAAATTTGAAACGAAATCGAAAAGACGAATTTACCTAATGAAAAAATGCACAAGAAAAATTCAATTCGAATAAAAAAAAAAGATAACGCAAGTTTTAAAAAATAAAACAGCAGTACTTACCATGTGTAATGATGTTTTTCAATCAGTGTGATTATCCCTACCTCAAGACCTCATTAGGAAAAAACTAAAAAACAAAGAATGCCAGGCCTGTGCATTGTTCCTATACAGACAACGAAAACCAAAACACAACGAAAGGCCAAAAAATTCGAAAACTAACAACCAACACAACGAAAGCTCCAATTTCAAAAACCAATAACCAGCATAAAGAAATGAAACAAAAATCTCAAATTCAAAAACAAGCGACCAACACAATAAAAGCCCCAAATTCATAAAACATAGCAAAAGCCCCAAAATCGAAAACAAACGACCAACACAATAAAAGCTTTAAATTAAAAAACCACTTAGAAGTTGAGAAAAGAGAAATTAAACGACAGAAACCAAATAATAAATCTTGAAACAGATCACATCGAAAATTGAAAATATCTAAGACGAAACGATCAACACCAAGGAAACCAATAACGAAAAAAATCACATCTAAAACTCTACGAATTTCTAGCAGAAGATAGGAAGATCCCTACACGATACTACGAGCTCGACGATAACTGAAGGACTAATTCTAATTTTCAAAATCACACAGGCATCATCACCAAAAGGTAAAAGTACCTAATCTAATCATAATACCCTCTCTCCCTCAAAAAATACGGACAAGAATCAAAAAAAAAAAAATGATGACAAATTGCGCTCTCATTGGATCCAACCCCCAATTCGCTTCTCCCACTTTTCTAAATTTTTATTCGAACATTTTGCGAAAAGAATTGAAAAAATGACTCATTAAACAGATACGCCAGTCGAATGGAGATTCTATAGATTTTTTCCAATTCTATTGAACCTTTTCAATTTCAACAACATGCGTACGTAAATGATGACTCATGACTCAATGACTCATTAAACAAGCACGCTGACAAAATGACGACTCCACATGAGCTTTTTTCCAATTCTATTATTGAATCTACGAGTATTCAACAACATAGGTAACAGAATGAAGCATGCAAATGATAAAAACGACCAAAATTTAATCAAAAAAAAAAAAAAAAAAAAAAAGGCATTGTATTGTATAGGCGAGTTTTAAAATAAGACGTGTTGAAATTTTGGGCCGAGGGTAAACGGTTATCAAAGTTGAATTCAATAGATAAAATTCCAATCCGAGACTGAGTCACTTGTTGGGTTTTTCCAGTTCTATTCAAACCTGAGCACTAGTTGGAATTTTGTGCAGCCGGTACAGGTAAACTTTTCCCAGGCTAAATTCGAAAAATAAAATTCCAATTTGGGAACCAGACTTTACAATTCGAACAATGACATGGTACCTAACAAATGATACTGATCCTGTCAAGGCAAGACCGAAACGTGATCGAATAAAGGCATTATAGTATTTTATCAAGATTATACTTACAAACGAAACGAATCGGAATTTTTGGCCGATGAGGCGGTGATGAATATTTCCGTCGGAATTTTCGGGCGATAGGCGATACCTAGTGAACAACTTCAAGGTTAAATTTGACGAATAAAATTCCAAATAGATAAATCGAAACATAAGTAGATGTTAATAATAACGCATTGAATTGTTTTTACCTACAAATAATTTTTTTCACAATAATTTTCGTATGATCTCTAGCCCCCCTTCAAAAAATTCTCGTTGAAAATTATAGAAATACTGTGTCTAGGTAGTTTTGATGTTTTCAGGGGTCGTATGGTACAAAAATTGAAAATCAAAAATTTGTATCGTGTTGAGATTTTTGTGAAAACCTGATATCAAATTCTTTTGGGCATTTTCTTGCTTTCTTCAACAAGATCGTATCATTAGAAGCGGGACAATATTATTCTTTCCTCACAACAACCTCTGCAAAAACGCACAAGTACATACCTTAATTTGACTAATTTAATTTGGAATTAGCCTACTTCGATGCAATTATTATTATACATATATGTAGGTAACTAAGTACAAACCATTTATCCATAGAATTACGTACTTACCCCAGCCCAGAAAGTAATTTATTTTCAGTCATTTCACCAAAAGTACGCGAACTATTACCTATTTCATCAGAAGGAATAGAGGACCTTAAATTAATCATGATATTAGACGAAATCAAGGAATAGATATACCTACTTACATATCTACATACGAGTACTTAGGGAATACGATAAACGGTTGGTCAGGATCATACTCTATAGGCAAAGGTCAGGAGTCAGGATATTCGTTTTATTGTTTTTATACCCGAATAAACTGATGACTCCATAATTTATGAACCTAATAATTAGTTCAGCTCATATTTTGTACAATGCGGTTCATAACTAGTAAAACAAGAACAAAATCTTCTCTTCTGGAACTTCAAATCAAACTACTTTGATATCAGTATCACTTATCAGTGATGGTTTATCACTCAGCGCAAACTAAAACAACTCAACGCAGCATTTGTGATTGTGATTGTGAGTTTGGGCATGAACTTGAATGAAGTTTCTTACGAATAGTGGTTTTACTGTTTTTTCTGGCTTTTTCCATCACTTCTTATAAGAATATAATGTTTTATGACTTGTGATTGTCCGCGAGTTAATTTCGAATTGAATTATGAAGGTAACTCGTGTGAAACATTTTAAAATTTCACTGAATTTCAAGTCGTGAATTGTTTATCAAGTCATTCTGCACGACGATGTCATCGACTTCCGTGGGCTCAACGGCGCCCATACCGCAACAATTGACTCATATAAACACGGATAAATTGTTTGTTAAAGTATGGGGTATTATGAAAAAAGATAAACTTGACTTTGTTCGAGACATGATCGAAGTGTATACTCCGAAATTAGCTGAAGGATATGGCAAACTTCGTAACCTCACTGAGCTAATCCCAGGCAAGGTGGTTTTGGCATTATATAATAATGTGTTTCAACGTGCCAGAGTCCTGCGGTTGGACAGCGGTCGCAAAAAAAAAGTGATTGTAAATTTTATCGATTTGGGTGTTGTGACGTCTGTTGATGTGAGCGATGTACGTATCAAAGACTCTATCCTCAGTTCGTTGTTGGTAGGATCCGTACCGCAAACTGGCTTAGCTGAAGATTTCATTTTAAACGGAGTAATCGCTAGAAAGCAATGGTCCAATCAAGAAATTGAGTCGATTAATCTAGATTTAAGGCATTGTACCGAACTTGGCTTAAGCGGCATTGTCGGCGACAAGAAAATCATTCAAGTTATTATAACCATAAATGGCCAAAGAATCGACTTGAGCACTTTTCTCATCGAAGAAGGATTATGCGACCATATTTCGGAAGACAGTTTCACTGATTTGTTACGTTTTAATTTCGGTAAAATGAGTGTGCCTGTGGCAAATCCATTCACCACATCACCTCCGAGTATTCCCGATGTACAAGTTCCGTCCTCTTCCGCGATTCCTAGACAGAGCAAAATTCGTAGCACGAACGTTGCTCCAGTTTATTCTACCGATAAGTCGCACACATCTTTACCGCCTGCATATAAATCTGTCAGAGATACGGTTACTACAATTCAAAGTTATGTTTACCCCACGTTACCGATCAATACAACTCATGATGTTATAGTTTCTCATGTTATCGATGGAATGAACGCATTCGCCGTTCAATTAAAGGTACTGTTCTGATATTCAATTCCAGTATTATTTGATCTTGATATTTTCTATGTTTCGTAGAAATCCGCCGATTTCGACTTACCTAAATTAATGACACGAATTAATGAAATCTGGCCTATACCGATTATCAAACCAATTGGACCCGGGGATTTATGTATAGGAAGATGTATTCAAAATGAACGCCTATGTCGTGCAGTCGTGACCGATGTATTGGCAGATGGTGCCAATTTAAATTTTGTTGACATTGGCAACACGGAAATCGTTCCGTTCGACGAAATTTATAGAATTCCTCCTAAGTAAATTGAACAAATGTGATTTTTCTCGTGTATAGTAAAGTAAGGGTTGCATTTTAATGCAAATTCATGTTTCAGGTTCGTTCAAGAACCAGTAATGGCTTTACAATTCGCATTAGCTGACTTGCCAATTTCTCTCAGCTCCGACGAAGCTTCTACCATTTTTACTAAGATGGTCCTGCAACAAGATGTAGCTTTCAAATTGAGAGTCGTCGAATCTGTGGTATCAACACAGCAACGTTGTGAATTGTTCTACATTGCTAAAGGAAAACCAATAAATATCAAGGCCAGAATTATTAATAGGATCAAACTGATGAAACCTGTGGAATACAAAAAAATCACGCTTAAAAAGTTGGTATTCAAGAATTTATTTTTCATCAGATGAATATTTTTTGATTGCTTATTAAATTGAAAAATCATGATAATATCACATGTTCATTAATTTTTTTCATCGTTTACGTAGGTACCTACTAATTGATAGACTTGGTTTTGTGAATGGCAAAATATTAATTTAAAATCGTCGTTTTCTAAATGTGATTATTATATTTATAGGAATCAGGTCGCAGACGTAATTGTAACATATTCGGAATCTTTTCTAAAATTTTTCGTCCAGTTTGATCTGAATCAACCGGTATTGGAAATGTTGATGAAATGCGTCGAAGAATACTGTTCAAATTCTGAAAACAATGGCATTGTTTTCATGGAAGACTTTGTTGAAAATATGGCCGTTTGCGCGCCTTATGAAGATGGCAAATACTATCGTGGTTTGATTTTAGACGGCGAACCCGATAACGAAGGCAATCTTACCGTTTTTTATGTCGATTATGGAAATCACGATACTGTAATAATGTACTCCGTTAATTTAATACTTATACCGTTCGAATATTACAATTTGAATCATTTTATCAGGTTCATTATAGTAAAATACGTATCATGAATAATGAAATGATTTCCCAGTTTCCTATGCAAGCCACTGAATGTCGATTAGATATCGATTCCAGCTTAATTGAAAATCCGGGAGTTACCGATTCGTTCATTGCATTAGTTGACGGCAAAAATTTCAAGATGTCTGTGAAAAATATCCTCTCTGGAAATGTCCTATTGGTTGATTTAGTCGATAAGCATGGTTCAAGTATAGCCAGCTATCTAACAAAGTCTTTTGGCGTCAAGTCAACTTCCGCTGGTGATGCTGTTTCATCGCGAGCACCTTTACTGCAGTCATCATCTAGTTTGTGTTTTTTTAATCGATATTGTAATTCGAGTGTTAAATTTTTCAAATATTATTTCTAAATTTTATTTTTTAGGCGATTGGAAAGTGGTTAAAAGAGATTTAAATTCCAACCACCTTCAATCACGTTTTGATGATCGCGGAAGAGGCAGCCATTTTAAACCTACCTGCAATGATTCAGACAGCGCCAATTCTATCGAGGGTCCATCAAATGAAAAATCCAGTGACAGCGGTTCGAAATCTGATAACGAAGAATCAAGGCGTCGTGGAGAATTCTACGATTATAGAAGTGAAGACATATACAGTGGTTTTCGAGACCGTAAGGATACCAGAGGTTCTTATGATAACGACAATGATACGCGGAATTCGCGTAAAACTCAGAACGACAATAAAATAGGCTTCGGTGGAAGACGCTTCAACCACACTTCTAGAGATAGAAAAAACAAACCATCGGATGGTGATTTCGATGGTCGGTCGCCCAGTAGAAATAAATTCGATGCTGAATCCCCGAGAAAGAACAACAGATCTAAAGATAGTGGATTCAATGATAGACTTCTTCAAAGAGGTAACCATTTTGATGACGAAGAAGAATCAAGTAGTCGATTTTTGCGTCGTCGTGCTCGTTCATCCCGAAACAGACGTAAGCATAAAACAGATTTTTCAGAAAACGAATTTATTTGATTAGGTACTCAACTTTTTGGCTTATTTTCAGGACGTCAGAATGTTGACCCTTCCGATTCCAGGGGTAATATTCGGCTAATGACGCCTGTGCCACTTTGAAAGGTCAAAAGTCGAAAAATGTAAGTGTTCCTCAACTTCAATTAGAAGTATCGAATTAGGTACCAAGAGTACTCGTATGATTTCTGTATGTTTAGTATTTGGGAGATTATTAGATGATTTGGAAGGATTCTTTTCTAATTTTTGTACTTACAGGTTGTTTTATTTTTTATAAAATGCATTTCGTAATTAAATGTACGATATGGCGTGAATTAATTCCTGTGTAGTTTCCTTCGAGTGATTTTGAAAATCTAGTGTAGCAAAAAGTCTATTTTTAAAAAAATGTATTTTTCGCAATATTTTATCGAGGTTTTGTCATAACTAAATTTAGAGAAGGTAAAAACTATAGAGGGGGTTTTGAATAAATTTCTTGGAGTACCTATTTCGAAACATTTTCTATGAACGGAGTCCTCTTCGCTAATTGGTCTTATTTCTTCGAAGATATTTTCGAAAACAATCCAGCTGATGGATTGTTACTGAAAAACTGTACAACTGTTTCATTAGAATTTAGGATAATTATGCGAAAAGAATGAATCACTTTTCTGAAAAAATTACAATCTTTTTACTTTTACGAATGCGAAAAATTTAGATGTAGGTATCATGAAAAAAAATAATATTTCCAAAAACTAGGCATTTTATATTATTTAAAGTTGATAGGTAATTTTTTTATATGAATTTATTTTCAAAATAAATCTTATTTAACTTACTTATATTTTTAAATAAATTAAGTTTTAAAAAATTATAAAAAATTAAAAATTCAATTATTTTTGAACCTAGAATTGAAGTATTAAAAATTGAGTAATTTTTTCCAAAATGAACTTTTTTTCACCGATGAGACAAACATTGGAACTTTGCATAAAAATTTATAATTTTTTTAGAAAATTAAAAAGTGGACAAATTTTCAAAACAAAACTAAACAAGTTTCCAGAACCGCAAAACTTCCAAAAATTTACGTTTTTTTAAGACGACTTTTCAATTGAGTAAGTAGCTATCTAGCTAAGTACCTATAGATACCTAAACCAACTACCTAGGCTAATTCATTTTCCGATGAACATTGGAAGTTGAATATTTTTTTCAAAATGGGTCAAGTATCTAAAATTATTATTTATAAAAATATCCGAACAATTAAACAAATTTTTTCAAAGCAAAGAAAGTTTTGAAATTCTGAAACAAAAATTGGATAATTTTCCAGCATTGATAATTTTTTTTGGCCTATTTTGAATATTGGACAATTATTTTTTCAAGGAATGGACATGTTTATCCTTATCTGTTTCCAAGTTTGGACGAAGCGAATTTTCAACACAAAAATTGAATTGATGATGATAAAGTAGTGCTTGGAACTTGGAACCAACTTAGAACTGGTTAATGATATCACGTAAACAACCAGACGTCATTTTGCTTCATTCCATTCAACAGTTTACCTTTACCCAACACGTCGTTCGACTCGAGCTTTCAGTTCTTTTGTTATGAAAAAAGTGTTCTGTTCGGACATGCAAAACATGAACACCTACATAGACGATGAATTTCTTCGAAGTTTAGTTTGGTGAGTTGTGATTGTGTGTTGTTTTGTTTTATTAGGTACTTGTAACTGTCCGGGAGTTGATTTAAAATTGAATTATAAGAGTAACAATGTGTTGGAAAATTCAAGTATATATTTTTTGATTGTACAGATGCTTTCAATTTCAAATAAAAAGGTATCGTAATAATCAAGTTTAGTTACGACGATGTCAATGGCTTCCGCTGTAAGAATGTCGGCGTATGCGTACATACTGGAAGAGCCGGAACAGATGACCCATATAAATACTGACGGTGTTTTTGTCCAAGTATGGGGCGTTCGTGAGAAATACAAGTTAGACTACGTTCGAGTAATGATCGATTTTTTCACTCAAAGATTAAATGACGGATTCGGTCAACTACCCAGCTTCACTGAACTTATCCCGGGCAAAAAAATGTTGGCGATTTACAAGAACCAGTTTCAACGTGCCGAAATCATGCAGCTAGATAGCAGTGACACGAGGAAAGTAATCGTAAATTTTATAGATTTCGGTATTGTGACCTCAGTCAATGTAAGCGACATACGTATTTGTGATGGCGACAACATCTTTGATAGTGTTATGAATACTGGCTTAGCTGAAGATTTCATTTTACACGGAACGATCGCTAGAAGGCAATGGACCAATCAAGAAGTGGAATCGGTTAGTTCAATTTTAAAACGAACTGATATTGAATGTACCGTGATTGGAAACGTCGATGTCAAGAAAATCATTCAAGTTAATATTCCAGTGAAAGGTCAGTCGAATTTGTCGAGAATCGCTCTGAGTACTTATCTTGTGAGATCGGGACTAGCAGATCAGATTTCGGATGCCATTTTTACCGATTTATTGCGTTCCAATTCTGGTAGAACGAATATATCTGCGGAAAATCCACTTCCTTCGTCGGGCACGATAACAAACCAAAGCAATAATCTAAGCATAATTCCGATTAATCGTAATAACACGTCGCAGATATCTTTACCACCGACATATCAACAGATCAATGTACCAAGACCTGTTCAAAACGCACAATCGGTAGCTATAGTTCAGAGTTACATTTATTTCACGTTACCAGTCGATTCAATGCATGATGTTGTTATTTCTCACGTTGAAGATGGGATGAACGCTTTTGACGTTCAATTAAAGGTACTTTTTTCTTTTTTAATTCGAATTTTACGTATGTCATATTAATTTTTTTGTGTCTTCGCAGAAATCAAAATATATAGACTTACCTAACTTAACGGCGAAAATTAAAAATATCCGGCCTGAACCAATTACCGGTAAAATCGAGCCAAGAGCTTTATGCCTGGGCAGATGTCATCAAGATTCAAATCTACGTCGTGCAGTTGTATGCAGTGTATTAGCTGACGGTGCTAGTTTACATTTTGTCGATTTCGGTTGTCTGGAAACTGTTCCGTTCGATAAAATATACAAAATTCCTCCCGAGTGAGTTGAACAATCGTGTTTATATTTTGATTCGGTAAAATTCGGTTGTATTTGATACAAAGTTGATGTTTCAGGCTCGTTCAAGAATCACCAATGGCATTACGATTCGCTTTAACCGACGTGACGAATGCTCTCAACACTCCCGAAGCTCGTAGTATGTTTACTAATACAGCCTTGCGAGAAAATCTCATTTTCAAATTGAAAGTCGTCAAACCTCTTGTACCAACGCAGCAACTTTGTGAATTGTTCATCGTCGCGGACGGCGGAACGATCAATGTCAGGAGCAAGATTCTTGATAGAATGGTACTATTGAAATCTGTGGAATATAAAAAACTCACGCTTCAAAAGTTAGTATGCAATTTATATGTACCTGCTTTCATAGATATGACAATACGTTTAATTTTGAATTTTCAAAATCGAAGCTTTTCTTTGAACTCATTATGATTGATAAATTGTAAGAAAATCTTGGATTTGATTAGGTATTCAGGTACCTATTATGAAACAATACTGTTGATTTTGATTGGACTGATATCAAATCTGTTTTATAGGAATAATGTAGCTGACGTAACCATAAGCTATTCTGATTCCCCACAACGATTTTTCGCACACTTGAAACAGAACCAAACGACATTAGAAGTGATTCAGAAAAGCATCGAAAATTTATGTATTAATTCAGAAAATGAAAGCGGATTTCTCAACATGGATATCTATAAAAACAGACCCGTTCTTGCGCCCTTTAAAGATGATAAATATTGTCGTGGTTTGATCATCGAGGAAGATTCGGATTGCGATGGCTACGTTAACGTTTTTCATGTAGATTATGGAAATTACGATACCGTACGAACATTCTGTTTATTTATCATTTGTATAATTCGAATTACTTATTTATATTTTTTTTGTCAGCTTCATTACAAGAAACTGCGTTTCATAAATCCTGAGATGGTGTCCACTTATCCGTGTCAAGTCATTAAATGTCGATTAGACATCGATCCCAGCTTGATTGCAAATCCGGAAGTCACCAGCGCTTTTATTAAATTAACTGACGGCGAAAATTTCAAGATGTCTGTGAAAAATATTCTATTTAATAATATCCTTCTGGTTGATCTAGTCGATCAGCGTGGTTTAAATGTAGCCAACCATCTATTTGAAACTTTTGGCGCAAAGTCATCTGCCGCTGATATTGCTTCACCAAAACCACTTCTACAGAATCCGGCAATTGGTTGGTGTTTTTATCGATATTTTATTCAAGTTTCGTATGGTACTTGGTAATTAATATCATTGATTTTCATTTTCAGGCAATTGGAGAGTGGAAAACAGTTTATCTACGCAAAATAATGATTTTTCCTAGTAAGTTGAAGAAATTGATTTATTATTTTTTCAAATCATTAAATAATTGTCACGATGCTCATTTTTTAATGGCAACCTGATTCGTATTTTCAGTCATAATGAAAAATCGCGTTTAGATTCATCTGGTGCGGACAACTATGTTCAAAGTAGGAATACCGAAAATATAAACGAAGATCTCTGGAATAGTCCCATCTATGAAATTTCCGATTCCGATGGCGAAGAATCGCAGTGGCATGATGAATTCAGTGGTGATCATGGTAATGACAGATACGCTTATTCTCAAGACCGTAACGAATGGAATTACAATAATAATACGTGGGAGACCTCATACAATAATCAAGACGACAACAGCATTGGCTCCGAACGACGTTTCAACGACCGTTTCGCAGATAGGAGAATCAAAACATGGGACAATGTTTTCGGTGTTGGGTCGTCTAACGACGATACATCTGACAATGAATATCCGAGATGGGGTAACAGATCTGAAGATAAATTTCCTCGAAGAGGTAGACGTTCCCAAAGGGGTAGATATTTTCGAAAAGGTGGACGTTTTAATACTGTTCAAAATAAGCCATATAGATTTTCGCCACCTAATGTCTTTTCTTCAAGATCCCGATGTAAGCATGAATCAGTTTTTTTTTTTTTAAATTGAGTGTTTGATTATTCAACTTTTTGCTTATTTTCAGGATATCGTCATGGTGTCAGATTTCCCGATTGCAAAGAATGTCGGCAAATGAGTGTATTTTTTTCCCCTTGAAAAATTATTATTCAAAAATATTAGTGTAGGTACCTACCAATATCTGAATGTAGAATGTATTGACTTTCTTTCATGTTTCAAACGTTTCGTTTTATTTCAGTTCTCAGGAAAGGACATAGTGAAAGAACTGATGATTTCATACACTCCGTTTTTCAACGTTCGCTAATCAATTTCATCAAATAGATTTTTCAAAGTTACGACCGCTTTTGTATTGATTAATTCGAATGATCCCGCTTGGAAGATGGCTAAATAATTTTGACTGTTCTTTTTCATTTTTCTACTTATTTGCAAGTTGTTTTATTTGTTGAATATGTTTTGTTATTAAATGTTGAGAATTAATCCGACGTTAATTGATATTTTTAACAGACAATTTTCCTGAAAATGGTCACTTTTTCCAAAAAAAAAGACAGATTTTCAGATAATGTTTGTAGGTACTTAAATCTGGGTTTTTCCAAACATGAAAAATTTAACATTTTGAAACAGACTTTTTTTTTTCAAATTGATATTTTTTCAAAAATGCATAAAATTTGAAAATTTTTTACAAAAATTGGATGATTTTTATTTTTTTGAGATAAGTATAAACAGTTCATGGTAAATATTGATAGCATGATTTTTGAATTTGGGATAATTTTTCCAGAAAATGACGTGGCTTGATCTGTCAGAGGTGGGCTAGTGAGACTTTTTTAATTTTTGGATGAAGTTCTTGTTTTTTATTTGACGACGACTTAGAACCTGAATAGGTACCTTCGAGATACCATAAACTTGGGCGTCATCAAGGTTGAACGGAATGCATGTTGCGAAGACTGTTCACTGTTTCCTTTTTCTGAGACTGTGATCCATAAAGTTTCAACTTTTAAGGCATACCTTGGCAATGTGTCCATTTTTATTACAGGAATAGCATTGTAAAATATTTCAATTCATTTTACATTCCTGGGTGCGATTATTATTCTTCTCATAATGCAGGCAAAGACCATCTATGCCTAATGCTGCATAATCGACACAGCGGCGTCCTCCGTAAGTAGAATTTGACCTGGACTGAGACTGATTTCGAGGATGTGGAAACTGGTTCCGTTTTGAATTGTAGCGTTGTTTTGACCCAGTAAATTTGGAACGAGATCGATTATTTGGCTGGCGTGATACACGATTTACAGGGTCTAGAGAAATGGGACTTTCAGTTGAAGTGGCATTATTCCAATTGTTTGGCTGCCAATTTTTGAAGTTTCTGAAGCTGATGCTTTTTCCACTGCTTGTTTGAATGTCAAGTCCTTAACTTGGAACAGTTAGTTCCCAATTATTGTGTCGTAAGGTTCCGAGTAATGACTAAAGACATCGTTAATCTAAACATCTATGTGACGACTGACGGCTTGGTTATACACAATAAAAAGTATTTATGGTATATTACTATTCTGACTAAGTCACTCCTATGCCACACAAAAGAACCATTGGGAAGCAACTGAAGAAATTATAATATAATATTTGTTCAAGTAATGACTCTTAAAATAAAGAAGAATAAAATAGATATGTTTTTAACTCAATTTTAATAATTGAAGGTTTCTTGCAACACTTAATTCCAGAATGCGAGCTTTGATTATGGTTTTTATAGTGGAACACATAACAAGTTGACATTGTTCAACCTGGAAATTAAAATTTACACAAATTAAAAAAGTTCTCGAACTGTATGTACTCGTTATTCACGAATACCTACATTGCATCTTCTTGCATGACGAAAGTTGAGGTCCAATAACATATAGCAAATCGGACAATTTTTTTTTCTTTCAATAGTACATTTATTCGCATGTGCGAAGATCCGCTTCATCCTTCGACATTTCGGTTCATTACACGATGGATTAAAACATTGCTTAACATGCAATACTGTTTTGGTAAAAAAGTCAGTCAATTCCTAGGTAAACATAATATCAATCAGTAATATGTTGATGTTATGAACCAACTTGAAAGAATAGAATTATAACGGTTACTTACTCGAAGATTTGTTGGGGGTTTCCAATCGTAACTATACTTTGAACTCCGTTTGTCTTTTTTGAGATCCTAAAAAAATTCTCATTTTAAAATGACGTGAAAGTAAAAAAAAATCCAACACGAATGAATAAATAAAAACTCCGATGAAGGATAAAAGCAAACGATGTCGTAATTTAAATATACCAAACTACAATTTAGGATAGAAACAAAAAACTAATATCTAGTATTAACTTACATTCAAGGAATCTTTCGGATCATTTTTCGTTTCAGATCTATCAACTTCCAAGCTGGATTCCCACAATTCTGATTTTAAAATTTTCTTGTACCCTTGCCCATTCTCTTTAGCTTCGTCAACGTCGATTTTACTGGATTCGTCTTCACCTAACACACGAAAATCAATCATTTAAAACTGATACAATGTAACGAGAAAATACGAATAGCCTACGGTAAATTAGAAAATAAAAAACACCATCAACGTTACCTTCAATCATAGGATTAGCATGCGAATATTGAGGCTCTAAACCTTCCAACGATTTGGCTGCTATCGGGAAAAATAATTCTTCTTGGGTGATTTCTTCTACACTATCGTCAGTAGACTTTACTGTAAATGATGAACTGGGAACGTCTTCTTTAAAATCCTAAAGAAAAAAGTTCTTCATTTTAGGAAACCGCAGCGTGACGTCACAGTATCATTTGTGTGTGTTAACACTGTGTGCGTATGTAAATAATCTCGTTTGGTACGAATACGAATTACGAACTTCGCATATCGCATGTAAAATTGCGAGTTTTCAATTTCAAATTTCTTTGCATGCAACACAGCGATTTTGTTGAAACAAAAAGGATTTAAAAGGAGGATGATTTTTCTTCAACATATGAAGTATAATTCGTACAAACGATATAAGTCAGGAAAGTGAAAAAATACAAATGGTATAAGAAGTCAAAAAACTATATACAGTATGTGAAAAGGGACTTCAGTGCGACTTCATTTTCAAAACAATAAAGTCTCTTTTCTCATATACAGTTTTTGGACTTATACCATTTGTATTTTTTCACTTTCTTGACTTATATAGTTTGTGTGAATTATACTTCTATCTAAGTTTCAATAAAAGAATACGAAGAAAAATGAATTTGAAAACTCGCGATTTTGTATGCATTTAAATGGGACGACACTTTCGGTTCGTACCAAATGAGATTGTTTACTTACACATACAACTTTAGGCTATCGGTAGGTATTAAATACTTACATTCAAGGAATCTTTTGGATCATTTTTCGTTTCAGATCTATCAACTTCTAAGCTGGATTCCCACAGTTTTGATTTTAAAATTTTCTTGTATTCTTGTCCATTCTCTTTAGCTTCGTCAACGTCGATTTTATTGGTTTCGCCTTCACAAGACAACACACGAAAATCAATTATTTAAAACTGATAAATAGCCTACGGTAAATTAGAAAATAAAAAACAACATCAACGTTACCTTCAATCGGATGATTGGCATGCAAATATTGAGGCTTTAAACCTAATAATTTTTCTTGTGTCATTTCTTCGGCACTATCGTTGACTAAAAAACACGAATCGATTGCGACGTTAATTATCCGATAAAATTAACGTTGCCATCCCAGAAATGATAACCACGTTGAAAGAAAACTTACTTTTAATGCAGTGGTTTCCTAGAACGTGAATCGGACTGGAGCCTTCCATCAATTTGAAAATTAATTTACTGGAGGTTCTGGTTCTGTGAAACGTAAAAATTCATCAATGTCTGAAACCTGCAGTTGGTACTGTTAGGTCGATCCCGTCGATGAAAGTTCAAGTGTAGAATAATGTTTTCCACGCGTACATGAATTCTAAATGATGATCATTTGATCTTTTGATCACTTATCAAATGATTGTTTTTTGTTTACGTTATTTTGCCTACGCGCTGCGTTGCCAGACGTTAAGTGTTCTGGCCTTGTCAACACGTTGTCAAACGCATTGGTGTTTCACCCACGTGGGTTTTGTTTTGTTTTGTTCCTTTTGGAATTTTAGATTTTTTTTTTGATCGTGAAAAATCATGAAATGCTCGATTCTGTCATCTGTTCGCACAGTTCGCGTAATTTTCTTCTGAATTTTGCGATGAAACGTAGTATTTAATTATTTATTCGTGCCATGTTTTTTCACATCTTCGATAATGTAACATACTAATCTGCGTACTAAAAAGTTTGGTTTAATTTTTCATAAGAAAGTTCCTTAAATCACCACAACGATGTCCGAAAATCAGAACAATCAAAACTCCTCGTGGATTCCGCCGAAGAAAGTAAAAAATGAGAAGAAACAAAGAATAATCCTGAGGAAAACTTGTCATCAGATGACAAAAGATCTGGAGATTTCCCATGCTCGACAAGGATCAATTTCTTTTCAAGTTTTGAAGACCTTCCCGGAATCGATCATCCGCTGTTTGAATGGTAAAGAATGGTATGGTGCTATGAGTTATTTAGAAGCGTTGTTACGTAATATTGATAATGGAATAGATAGCGTCAGACGACTCGTGTTTTTGTCATGGAGATCAGAATGTTGTTTTAAAATAGCTTACTACGAATCTTGCGTCGAAGATTGTCGCAGAATAATGCACCATGTGTCGAACGAAGGCCCTAGAAATATTTTCTGGTTCAAGTCACGATGGCTACTGATTCATTCTTTGATAGAGCTCCGACAATTTGAGGAAGCTAGACCGATCGTTCAAGAGCTGGAAAGTGTTTGTGAAAATTTCATCAAACACGAGTGTGCAAAATTACTCAAAGAAATAGGTATGCAATTTAGTCTTCTACGTTTTGTTTCTGCATTCAATTAATCGTCTTTGTTTGTGATATCGATGTTTAACGAGTCGGTTGCTCTTTTTGTTGTGTAGGCAAAGAGATACCTCTCGATAGTAAATTGAACAAAGTGAAAGACGCAGATGTTGGCCAAACTCTACTTTGTGTATTTTGTAACCTATTGTTCGAAAACGAGGATGAACTAGGAAACCATTATTTAACTGAAGGTCACCATCAAGCTGTTATAAGTGACGAAGGGAGAGATTGGAAAAAACGACCGCCACCTCGTAAATTAACTGACACCAACCACGAATATATGTGAGTTAATGGCATTTGTGATTTGATAACGTACTTATTTGGGAAATTCTCATTCTGATTTGTATACTTATATTGTTATATTTTTTCAGTCTTTGTCCAGCTTTCATTAAAGATGAATTTGCGGAGTGTAACTTTGGGTCACAATGTAGAAAAGCTCATGGAATCGAAGAATTTAACGAATGGAGAGAACGATCTGAATATCGTAAGATGAAACTACTAGTCGAAGAAACCTTACCATGCAAAAAAACATACGCCGAATTATTTCAAAAAAAGTTCTTACCTTTCTAATTTTAATAAGTTGGCACTATTTAAACAGTGAGGTATAATTAATTTTTTTTGAACAGATTATCAGAAACATCTGATGAAGAGATGTTGATGAAAGAGTTTCTCGAAGGAGTTGACGTAGAAGTTGAAGGCGAACTGACCACCGTCCACCATGCAGCCACATGTCATAAAAAATGGATCTTCAAATTACAAACGTCTCGTATCCTTAGAGCAGTCATTCTTCTACATGATTCGCATAGAGACAAATTTCTGCTTAGCCGAATTACAGCAACTATGATTAAAAATGAAAAAGTGGTAAAGTTGATGGATGAAGAACCTGAAAATGCTCAAGAATGGATTTCGCAGTTCGACGACGAACACTGCAATGAACCATTGAGCTATATTGTGGAAGTTGAAGTCCATATCAAAAGTTTTGGATCATACTGTCAATCTGTTTTATTTGATTTCGGCCAAAAACCAGTGCTAAAGAAACAACTGCGTGTTGATGCTGTACACGATAAAGAAATATTGAAAATGAAAGAAATACAGAAGGTTTCTCGAGTAGGTATCTTCAAATATTTTGAAAACGTACTCTCAACCAGAAAGTTTATGTAAATTTTTGTATTAATGAATTTCAGAAGCTTGAATTATTACTATCGGAAAGATGGACCAGTAGTAATGCCTTGATTATTCCTTTTCTGACGTCTTCAGAGAACGAAGAAATTTTGTCAAAATATCCCGTTCCTATAGAGCCAAGTTTTCTCAACACCCAGTCAATAATTGATAATCATGCCACATTAAATAATTATCGTTCAAGAATGCATAATTTACTGTATATTGAAGAAATGGCTTATTATGAGCAGGTAATTGCCGATTATCGAATCTCCCAGTTCAAGTAGGTAAAAGAAATCATATCAAATTTATTCGTCATCCCTGAAATTTTATATTTTTATGTTCTCAGATATCAAAATACAACACTCCTAACTCCATACAAATTGTTAATTCATTACCAAAAGTTTCCGATTCCGGTGTAGAAAAATTTCCCATCAATGGAGAACTTTTTGCTTCGATGTCTTTCGACGAAGATATTTCAGAAGACAGCTTAGCTGGTCGCTTGTTGCTTAAGAATTGTAGGACGGTTCTATTGGGAGACGCGAAAAAAAGTAAGTAATCAACTTTACTTGTGAATTTTATTTTTCTCAAATATGTCGTTTTAATAATTACGTTCTATTGAAAAAATTCAGTATTAAAAAAGAAGATGAAGAATCGCAGTCCAAATGTTTACGAAGCTGTTATCGAAAACGTAGCTGAAAACGTCGTGTATTTACGTCTCTCAGCAAGGACGGTTGCTAATCTGAAATTGAAACCAGACGGTGAGGGCATTTGCAATGAGAAACTGGAGATACAGTTCCAATTGAATCGGATTAAATTTTGCGAATGTCATCAAGCCATCGATAAGATTCTCGATTTGATGATAATTTTCCCCGATGTGAAACAAGATATAAAATTACCAGAAATTAGCGAGATGTAGGTATCCGAAATATGTACATCTTAATCTTGGGATGCTTTAAATTTTTAATTGCAAATAATTTACCAATTTTTTTCACCAGTGAATGGATGAAAAGTTATTCCAAATTGAACGATAAACAAAAAGAAGCTGTCGCTGCAGTCACATTACCTCGTAATACGACACTGCCTCCTGTTTTAATTATAGGTAAACCATCTTCGATTTATTTTTAAAAATTTTGCCAGTAAGAATTTGTAGTTTATAAAAATTTATATATTTTTCAGGACCGTCTGGTACCGGAAAAACATACACGTTGGCTCAAGCCGTAAAGCATATTTTACTTGAGCAAGATTCAAGAATAATAATCTCTATGCCTTCGAATAATGGTGCCGATATTTTCATTGAACAGTATCTTCATCCTTATGTTGAATCTGGTTTCAAAGAAGCTACTCCGTTGAGAATTTATCACCATGAACATCAAGTATCTGCAGTATCTAGCACTGTTTTAAAGGTACCTTCATACCTACTATTATGTGTAATATTTTTACATTTTTTTGAATGTTGAAGGATTTGTGTAGGCCTGTGTCGAAAATTGTTATGAAATGACTAAAAACACGTGACAAAAATTTTAAAAATTTCTTCAGAAAGAGCCTAAATTTTTGAAATTCTGAAATTATAAAAAACGAGTTTTTATTGATGATTATTTTTGGTTTGAGAAGGATGGAGGTAGGGAAGAAGGAATGCTTATACATGATTTTTGAGAATGAAAAAACCACCATTAAAAAACGATTTTTTTCAATTTCAGCAATTTTAGAAATTCTAAATTTTTATGGTGGGGTTGGAAAAATATAAATATCTACGACCAAAAAAATTATTTGCCTTTTTTTTTGAGATCTCTTAACAAAATTTTCAAGATAGGCCTATCAAAAATTGAAAAAAAAAATCAAAAATTCTGCACCTCTCTCAGTACGTCTAGTCTACCTACCTGAACAAGTTCATGAGGCAGCAGAGTATTCATCTTTATACATTTTTCTCTTATTTTCTAATCTGTTATAGTATTGTTTGATCGAGACCCAAACTGATACGAAAACTTTCAAGATACCTGCTCTGGAAGATATCCAACCCCATCGAATTATCGTAACGACCGTAAACGGCGCATCTTATTTGTTAAATATTAACCTACCGACAGGTAGATACGAATTATTTACAAATTACGATACTCTTCGAAAAGTCTTTAGTGTACCATTTTGTTATGTTTGTTTTTCATTTTCAATTCTATTCAGGTCATTTTAGTCACATAATAGTTGACGAAGCAGCTCAAGTATTAGAATGCGAAATCACAATACCTTTATCGTTGACCAACGAAAAAACTCGCATTGTGTTAGTAGGAGACCTCACACAGGTATAAAAACACGATCACTAAAGATGTGTCAATTTCAATAACTGAATAATTACCAGGTAGTTGAAATTATTTATTCATTTCAATATAGCCACGTCCAGAAGTATTTTCCACGTTTGCCAAACAGAAAGGATTCCATGTACCGCTGCTTCAAAGGTTGCATAAAAGTTACCCTACTACCTACCCAAAGATTATTTTAAGCGATAATTACTCAGCTGTAACGGTTCGAGACGTAAAAAATCAGCCACAGAATATCGAGCAGCGAAAAAATTCAGCTACCAATCCAGTACAAAATTGTGCTAATGCCGGAGCAAAACCCACACCTTCGTTGGGATTTCAATCGTTTCAAAGATTCGCCTATCATCCCAATTCGAATCTAATGCTGCCACGTACATCTCAAACAGCTCCAAGATCTTCGATGATATTCACATCACCGATGCAGTATCAACAAAATCCTACAGCTTATCCGGCGTATCGCACCTATGTGCCTTATACAGGCGTCGGTAGTTTTCCTGCTGGAACACCATTCTATCGTCCAGTGTACCCCCGTCATGCTAGTGCTATGAATCGTGCACTTAATCATTCGACACCTATACCTCCAGCAAGGCAAATGCGACCGAAATAAAGTTTTTGGTTTGAGAAATCGCTGATGAGACGACTTCGAAGATGGACAGGAACAATATAATGTCTTACTTATTATTTATAATCATTTCTCTGTGATAAGTTCTGTGTTCTGTCTAAAAATGTAAAAACAATGTGATAGATGAGTCTGTGATAGATAGGTGATTATTAATAGCTAAAAATTACCGATTGTAGGTTATTCAACTTTTAAAATATATATGGAAATAAAGTTCTGTTTTTATAGTTACAAATGCTTAATTTTTCATAATCATATTATTGTACTGGTAAAATAAAGTACCTACTACCTACCTATCTCTTTATCTTTAATTTTTTTTACCTATACCATTTTTTGAAATAATTTTTGCGATAATTTAAATTTGTAATTGAATGTGAGAACTTTATAGAAGATAAATTTTAATTTGTTTAAATATACAATTATTTTAACTATTCATAAGAAATTTTGTATTCAAATTTGAGAGTAAACGTTTAAGCATGAATAAATTATCAAGCTAACCGACCGTAATCTGTCTGACGAAGGTCTGACGTGTTCGATGTTCACTGACCACCGTTACTGCGCGCAAAGTATCACGTGTTGCCGGTGCGTGCCATTCTGTCGGTTATTAGTTTCGTAGTTTCGTGTTGATTTTTATTTTTTCGTCTTTTTGCTCCGGTGCCATTCAAAATAGACGAAGTAATATGCATGTGTTTAGTCGTGGATGTTGTGGTTCGGTGTCAATAGTTGATAATTGATAACATCGCTGATTACGTTCGCATTTTGCTATTTATTTTCTTAGTTGCACTGTGTGTTGCTAAACCACTAAAACAGTGATGGTTCATTTCCGACGGAAATTTAAGATTCAAGTGTGAAGTTGAAGTAGCCAGCTTTATTTAAATACAATCTCAATTTTATGATGACACGAAGTCAACTTACATGAAATACGGTATAGAATTTTGGTGTACTGAAGCAAAGAGACGATAAAGTTGTTGAACGTATCTGTGATTCCGAGTATGTTATGTATTTATTTATTCATTCATTGTATCCAACTGTTGCTGTTATTTCTAGTGTTATAAAAAAGGACACGTTTGCATTTGAATAATATTTTTCATCTTCGTACCGATAGGTGCCAAAAAAATCGAAGTTAAATTAATCTCCATGTCTCAAAGTATTGACGACTTGTTCGGATTCGTACCACAGCAGAAAAAGAAAAAGAAAAGGAAAAACTCTAGATCGAAACAGAAAAAAACCTGCTCTGAAATGGCCGACGAGAACGAAGGTATCCAAACCGAGCAAATTTCATCAATTCAGTCGATTCCAGTATCGATAATCCAATGCTTGAATCAAAAACAATGGGAAGGTGCTTTACATTATCTCGAACCGTTACTAGACACTGAAAATGATGGAATGGAAAACGTCAGATTACTTGTGTTTTTGTTATGGAGATCCGAGTGTTTTTTCGAGATAAATGATTACGAATCTTGTGCCGAAGATTGCCGTAGAATTATACACCTCCTACCGGATCAAGATCCCAGAAATAATTTTTGGTTCAAGTCGCGCTGGCGTTTAATTCTTTCGTTAATACAACTCGAAGCGTTTGAAGAAGCTAAACCCATCGTTCAACAATTGTCCAATGTTTGTGAAGAGTTCATCAAACACGAATGTGTTAAATTACTCGAACGTATTGAAGGAAGAAATTCGCTGTTAGATAATGAAACGATAACGTTGACATCTGATGATGCGTCTAACCAGATTGATAACGAGAAGCTTTTGTGTGTGTTTTGTAACCTAAATTTCGAAAATGAAAGCGACCTAGGAAACCATTATTCGACGAAGAGTCATCTCAAATCTGTAATTTCTAATAAAGGAAGCGATTGGAAAAAACGACCTCCACCTCAAAAATCAAATTCATCTGATGATACCTCCTACAGGTACGTTAGCAACCTTTATGATTTGATTAGTGTAAAAGTATATCTGTTTCTAAAATTAGTTTGCATTTGTTAGTCTTTGTCCAGCATTCGTTATCAGCGAAATTGGAACGTGTGATAATGGTTCTCTATGTGAAAACGCTCATGGAATCGAAGAATTTAACGAATGGAGAGAACGATCCGAGTATCTCAAAATGAAACAGCTCGCTGAGAAAGCATCTCGGTGTGGTAAATCGTACACAGAGTTGTTTCTCAAAAGGTCAGTATCTTGTTGAATTACCTTCGATTGAACTATGAATGTGGAAATCTCATTTTCAATTATATTGCACACCTATAGATCAGTTGAAACATCAAATCAAGAAAAAACGATGAGATATTCTTTGGAAGGAGTTGACGTAGAAGTCGACGGCGAACTAACCTCCGTTGTCCATACCGAAATATGTGATAAGAAATGGATTTTTAAATTGAATACGACTCGGGTCCTGAAAGCAGTAATTCTCGTGGACGATTCCTATAGATATAACTTTTTGCTGAATCGTATCACAGCAACGTTGACTAATAGTAAACAAGTGCTGATCGATGAAGAACCTACTAATGCCCAAGAATGGATTTCGCAGCAAGATGACGAGAACGAAGGCCAATTGACGTATAAAATCGAAGTTATTTTTTTCACCAAGAATTACGGAACTTATTGTCAAACAGTTTTGTTTGATTTCGGTCCAGAATCAGTCCTGGCAAAAAAATTAAACGTCGGTGTAATTGATGAAAACCCTGGAAGAATAAAAGAAATGCTCAAGGTATAGCTTTAAAATACGCGAATTTTTTCATTATGAGATGAACATTTTATAATAATGAATAATTCTAGGAGCTCGGATTGTCATCGACGGAAAGATGGACCAGTACTAATGCTTTGATTATCCCTTTTACTACTGCTGGTGAAAATATAACAAAAGAAGAAGAAATTTCGACCAAGTATTGCGTTCCTACCGAACAGAATTTTCATATTGCAAAATCGATAAATGAGGATAATATTACACCGATAAACTATCGTTCAAGAATGCATCAATTATCGTTTATTGAAGAAATGGCTTGTTACGAACAGGTAATGAATTTGTAGAATAACAAAAGTGACATTTTCACGTACTTAATATTGATCTTTTTGCGCATTGGTTTTTATTAGATAGCAAAGTACAACATTCAAACTCCAATTAATTTTGTCAACTCATTGCCTAGTATATCTGGAGCTAAAGAAAAAGTTTCCGTTAATGGTGAACTCTTTGCTATCATGTGTTTTGACGACAATATCTCAGAAGATAGTCCAGCTGGTCGATTGTTGCTGAATAATTGTACTACGGTTCTAATTGGCGATTCGAAAAAAAGTAAAATTTTATGGAAAATCATCATTTGAAATTTTTTTTGAGTTATATTACCTTGCGTTTGTTTTCACTTTTTCAGTATCGAAAAAGAAATCACAGAATCGTAATCCGACTGTGTATCAAGCTCTTATCGAAGATATAGGCAGAAACATTGTGTATTTACGTCTATCAGCACGAGCTGTTACTAACCTCAAGTTGAAACCGCAAGCTGAAGGTGTCTGCAATAGAAAATTAGAAGTCCAATTCCAGTTGAACCGATATGCGTTTTGTAAATGGCATCAAGCTATCGATGGGATTTCCGATTTAGCAATAATATTCCCAAATTTATCGCAAGTTATTAATTTGCCGGATATTTACGAAATGTAATAATCTGAGAAAATTTTGATCCTGAAAAATGCCAAATTTTAAATTCTCGACGGTTGTTTTTTTAAATAGGAAATGGACAGGAGATGATTCTAAACTGAATAATAAACAAAAAGAAGCGGTTGCTGCTATAACGTTACCTCGCGATACGCCACTACCGCCTGTTTTGGTTTTAGGTGAATTAATTTCAAAATTGAATGTTTAATTTATCACCTATACAAGTAGATCAAATGAATATTAAAAACGCATCTTTTTTCAGGACCTTTCGGTACCGGAAAAACCTATGCGTTGGTTCAAGCCGTAAAACGCATTTTACTAGAAGAAGATTCAAAAATATTGATTTGTACGCATTCAAATAGTGCTGCTGATGTTTACGTAGAAGAATATCTTCATCCTTTAGTTAATTCTGGGGTCAAAGAAGCTGCTCCGTTGAGAATTTATCACCCCGAACATCGAGTAATGATTGGTAAAGCAGTTTTAAAGGTATGGTGCATGGCGGTATTAGATAGGTATATAAGATTGAAATGAAAGAATGCCTTGTTATCTGTATGTTTTTACTTAAATTTTTTGCAGTATTGTTCAATCGAGATCCAAAATAATGCGAGAATTTTCAAAGTTCCAACTTTGGAAAATGTGTTGAATCATCGAATTATTGTGACGACTATGGACGTTGCTTCCCATCTGTCAGATATCGATCTGCCGGCAGGTACGTTTACATTACTGGCGGATTCAGTTGACTTGAACAGCTGTGCTCATTTTTTTTTTCTTCGAAAGTGTTTTTCTGCTTTTCATTATTTTTGTCTCTCTCTCTCTCCCCGTGGCCTATCATTTCATTTCTCTAACCAAGTGAACGATTTTTTGCTTAAAAGTCAAAAGTAGCCTTTCAAACTGAAAAAGTTATTAATAGGTCGAAAGTCGAAAGTATTAGCATAAAATATTATAAAATTAGACAATTCTCAATAATGGAAATGAAAACATTGTTAAAAACTAATTCATTTTAAAAAATGTAAATGGTTCGCGCGCAAAAAAATTCAAAATTCAATAAGTATGCAAAAGTTGAACAATTACCTAAAATTTTTTAAAAATTAGGCAATTTTCCATTTTTATGAATTTAATAAGTAATTTTTATATAGAAATTGATCGATTGAAAAATTGCAACTTTTTTCCCCAAACACGAACGAATTTTTTGTATATCTGAATAAAAACTATTTTAAATACTAATGCCCAATATTTTTCAAACATTAACATTGCATAATTTATTTATAAATGCCGTCTTTGTCTGATTTTTTTTTACAATTTTTCAAATTATAGAATTTTTAAAAAATTATATACAATTTATTTGAGGCGGTTTTTTAAACATGAGCGTCTTTTTTTGCAAGTTTGATTATTACATTTTTTAGCTGTAAAATATTTTTGAATGGTGTATTAAAAATTGACAATATTTTCAAAAAGGGGATGAATTTTCCAAAAATGGGACGAGCTAAACTTTGAAATAGCTGGAATCATTTTCGAAAATGAATTGATTTTCTCATAAATGACTCCACCTAGTTTTCCGAAGTCCAAACATCAAAAATAGGTCTGTTTTTCGAGAAATTGAACCATCTATTTAAAAAATTAATCAATCTTTTAGACGTCGATATTTTCTTTAAAAGAATATTGTACAATTTTCATCATTTGATGATTTGATGAGTTGTAGTTTCAATTGTTTCATTTAAAATAATAATGTTGGCGATTTTTAAAAAATTTTAGTCACTTTTTATTTTGTATTATCAATTTCACTAAATTCACGTTTTTTCCCCTTAAATATAACAAAACCCCTAAAACATGTCATCCATTAGACCGTGAAATTGTGGTGATTACTTTTGGTGAATGAACATCTTGTGCTACGCTGGGCTCACAGCTGGATCGGACAGTTGTTAATAATGAATGATTCAGTACAAAAGAAACTGATCATTTTTTGTTTTCTCTTTTTTCTTACAGATTATTTCACTCATATTATGATTGACGAAGCAGCTCAAGCGTTAGAATGCGAATCCCTGATTCCTCTGGCATTAGCCAACGAAAGAACTCGTATTGTATTAGCAGGAGACCCCATGCAGGTAACAAAAATAACCCGTGCAATGATTTCCAGCATTCGTGTCAAAATAAATCTCTTTCTTCTTTTTCTCAATAGCTGGGTTCTGAGATATTTTCATCATTTGCCAAACAAAAAAAGTTCCAAGTTTCTTTACTTCAAAGGTTGTTCGAAAGTTATCCACCTACCTTCCCTAAATTCATCTTCGGCACGAATTACAGAACCCATAAAGTCATCGTGGATTTTAATTCGAATATTTTCTACAATAACGTATTAATCAATACTGTAGAGCAGCCGCCGCATGATAAATTCTATCCATTGAATTTTTTTTCTATTGGAGGTCAAGATATCCAAGAGCATTCTGGTTTTCGTAATTCTAACGAGGTAAGTAATAATATCTTTTTTTATAAGTATAGGTACACAATGAAATTCTCTTCTAAAAATAACATGATAGATAATCACAAACCGTATTTTTTTATATAATAGGTTCAAGAATTGATAAAACGAGTCATCGAATTGAAAAATAATTGGCCTGCTAGCTGGGGTAAATTTAATGAAAATTCGATTGCTGTATTGACTCCTTATCAAGATCAAACTGACTATATTCGTTTGGAACTCATGAAATATAAAACATTGAATATCGCTGTCGAGAATATTTCAGATGTTCAAGGTATGATTTTATACATTTTACAGGAAAATTTTCATCATCTGCTCAATTGAGAATTGTTTTCACAGGTAAACAATTCCGTGTGGTTTTTTTGAGCACCGTTCGTACAGGTTTCACTTGCGCGGTTGAACCAAAATCTAAAAATCCACTCGTCAAGGATTTCGGTTTCTTGTCTGATGCAAAATTTATAAATACAGCTCTGAGTCGAGCTCAGAGCTTAATAGCCGTTGTCGGTGATCCGGTATCGTTATGTATTTTTGGACAGCATCGGTATGTATAGTTGGACTATTCGACGATATCTTTTCTTCATTTTGTTTTTAATTATTCTTTATGTGTCGATTCTCAGAGATATTTGGATGAAGTTTATCGATGCATGCTCACGTAGCAATAGTCTGCACGGCTTGACGTTGCCGGAATTGAAATTTCATGTATTTGAGACTGAGAAACGTAGAATCGCAACAATCAATCCGTCTCAGCCACATCATCCTCAAGCAACAACCACAGCTCCACCGGGATTTTCATATCCATCACTAAAGGCTGGATATCCGCTTTTCCCCCAAATGCCTCTTGCAAGTGGACATTATATGCAAATAAATTTCCATGGTGGTAACGTATATGCGTACAGTAACACGGCACACCAACTGCCTCATCAAGCATCAAATACGACCACCAATTATCTCAGCTCGATGAATATGAAACCAACAGCTTGGCAAAATACTCCTCAAGCAGGCCTAACAAGATCTACGATGGTCTACATGCCGCCATATCCGTACAGTTCCAAAGGGCCTTACTTCGGTTTTGGTGTTTTTCCTCCAGCAACTCAGTACACTCAATCTCAGTTTGTGGCTTCTCCTGGCCTGGCATCTTTTAACAGTGGTGCCAATTCGACATCGATACCTTTATCGCAATATACTCCATCGAAATCTCCTTCCGTAAGCTCTATCGCCACCGAAGCATCATCTCAGTCTATTGAAAATAATTTTTCTTCAAATCCTGTCTATGATCGAGGTGATTTCGTGCCTGCAGATCAAAATAGGTACGTATCGATGATTATTTTATATTCAAAACGAATTTCTAAACTCATATGTAAATTTTTATTTTCAGAGTTTGTGAAAATGACTCGAAATCGGGAATAAATTATTCGAATTTAAGAACTATTGAAACTGATAATTCAATGCCACAGTTTACGGATAAAACAGAGCCCGAAGAACAGGTATCTATTAGGTCTCTATTGCTGTTTATTTAATTATCACGTTCTAAAAATTTATGCATTTTCTTTTTCTTTATAAGGAGGAATGTAACGAATTACTAGCCAAAGCAATTATATCATCAGGATCGCCACTCAACTTGGTTGAAAACGAGTACTTTAAGGATTTTCTTAAAAAGTTACGACCATCATATGAAATTCTAGATGAAAAATCTTTACGAAAAACTCACTTGGATCAAGAATTTGATAAAATGACTGCTCGTGTGAATGAAATATTGGCAAATGTTCCTAATATTGGATTGAGAATTGACAGCTGGAGTTATCAGAGGTAGGTATTGGAGTTCTAGATCATTTTAAGCTCTGACGCATTCATTCGCGTCAGGTCAGGGTCGGCTCTTTTTCATTTTCCCAATAGGTGAAAACTAAGAAATTTCACTGAATTGTAAGAACCATTGGTGGGGATAAAATGTTATTTTCGAATTGTAAAAATTAAGTGCGAACATTTGTCTGCACATGTGCATTTATCTAATAATTTTGTATCTGAAATTTGAAAATTACATACGGCCAAGTGTAGCGGTGCTAATACTTTTCCAAATTTTGATTTTCGAACGCTGAAAATTAGTTTTGAGAAGAAAAAATTTAATAAAATTAGTTGAAATAATTTTGAAGCAAAATACGAAAAAATTGCGTTTGTTGGATTCGAATTATTTTAAAATCATAGAAGGAAAAATTTAATCAGGCCGAGTGCAGCAAAGGTGAAGTTTTTGAAAAATTTTGATTTGGGGGATAAGTAACTTCAAGGTTGAATAAAATTGTGGTTTTTAAGGGATACTTTTAATCAAAAAATAATGTCAAGATATTTTCGTCATAATCATAGTTTTCTTTTAAACTTCCAAAAAATTTCATGGAAATTTTAACCCCCCCCCCCCCTGCCGACGCCTAACACGTAAAATTATGGCTAGTGTTTTTCAAGAAAAATTTTAAACTGTCCCAGCTCAGAAAAATTGTCCAATTTTTTAATAAAAATATCTAGTTTTTTAAAAAATTGCCCTCTTTTTTTAAAAAATCCAATTTTTTAAAATTTAAAAAATGTTTCATTTTTTCATGTTTGAAAAAACTGATGCAATTTTTGAAAAATAAATTCTCCATTTTAAAAATACTGGAACAATTCTCCAGAAATCGTCAAATTTAGGGAAACTGAAAAAATTGCACTGGTTTTACGAAATTAAACCTACAGTTGTCAATTTTTTAAAATTTGAATATTTAAAAATCGAGCACTTTGAAGAAAATTATGTATTTGAAATTTTTCATTATTTTAAAGAAATTCAACCCTTTTTTAAAAAATTGCCCAATTGTTTAAATAGAAATTCACTCAGTTTTTTTTTTGCTAAAAATTGCATATTTTTTAAATTTATTCGATTTCTAGAATAAGTCCATTTTTTTGAAAGAAAATTGTTCGATTGTTGAAAAATCATTTAGTTTTGGAAATTAAATTGATTGATTTCCAACGTTTGAAGGATATCTTCTTTTTTTAAAAATAAATTTATTGTTCAATTTTAGAAAAATCGTCAATGCTTTTATTTTTTAAGTTTTGAAAATTTTTTAAGGAAAAAATTGAAAAATCATTTTCGAAGTTGGGTAAAATCTAATTATTAAGCGAGGTGAGGGGAAAGAGCTGAAAATGTTGAAAAAAACAAACTCCTTGTTTTTGAAAAAAAAATGACGTAGAAGTTTTAGTCGTTTGGTTCCGCCACTGATTTCTAAACATCCTTATCCTATTTCATTCTAATTTTCTGTTTACAGATACGAAAGTGTAATCAATATCATGCTAAGCGTGCCGGAACCTATTCTCTATAAATGTATCCGAACAACCGAGGATCAACAAACCGAAGAATATATAATCGAGATAATATCCAAAGTAATCGAAGAATTAGGATCAGAACGAGTATTCGCAGTCATCTGCCACAACACTGCCACCGTCGAAAAATCCAAAGAAATACTCTCCAAGCAATTCCCTCATATTACAGCCACACACTGCTTAGTCGAAAGTTTGAATTCGATCGTTGATTTTTTGCTTGAAGAATGCGTCACCGTGAAAACAATTCGACAGCAATGTTTCAATTTGGTCAACGCTATTGAAAAATCACGAATATTGTCGGCTTCTTTTGCCAAAATCAAGAAAGAAGATCCAACGAGGTACGAACCTGGATTAATTTTGCCCATATCGAGACAATGGGACACGCTGTTGAAGTGCTTTGAAAGCATCATGCTGAATAAATCAGTACTTCAGAAACTGGTGCAAGGTGAATCTGTGCAAACCCTCATCGAAGATGTTAATTCAACTTTGCGCGATGGCGAGCTTTGGAGTCTATTCAATAATATCGTCAGTTTTAAGTCGACGTTACTCAACGATATATTTTGGATCCGTTTGAACGTTACGTTTACCCTTTTGAAACCAATTATAAAATGGATTTTGATCTTGGAGGAAGACAAATGTCGCATTTCAGACGTCGTCGATGCCTTCAAAGATATCAAAAATGGTTTCGAAGTGCTCGAAAGAAGCATAAGCACGTGTATTCCAGTTCAAGAAAAATTTGATATGATTGAATACCTCGACAGAAGAAGAAAAGAGGCTCTCAAAGAAATCCATTTCGCGGCGTATTTCCTGAATCCTGCAAATACGGTGCAGTATGAGAAACTTGACATGATTATGTCATCGGAAGAAATATCATCGGCTTTTCGTTTCATTCATAATATGACTTTGCATCCGTATTTAAGCGTATCAACTCAAAAAATAATGAATGAGATTGCGCAATATAGAACAAAAAAAGGTCACTGGAAGGATGATTTTCTATGGGAAAATGTCGAAAGTCGAGATTTTGATCCTGTTAGCTGGTGGGAGGCGTATTGCAGTCGTACTGAGTTATCTAAGGTATTTGCTGTAATTTTATGATTTTATTTTCAGGCTGAATTTTAATTCTCTCGTGTTTTTTTTTTATTTTAATCTAGATTGCCATTCCAATCCTGGAAATGCCTGTTGTTTCGGCTTCCCCAGAAAGATCGTTCAGCGAAATATCGATCAAAAGAGACCTATTGCCGGGCGAAGACGCAGTGAAAATTACCTACATCGCTCACAATATGGATTTGATGAAGCGTACCAAATCTAAATTTGATGAAACGCGTCAATCTGAACCGGTTGAAAATAGTGAAGATGATGAGTTTATCGATGCTGAGTTTGATCATTGAATAATATGAATTCAACGAATTGAAAAGTGATACTGATGACTTTGACTGAGACTATTCGTCATTTTTCATTCTCAAAATGATAATGTTACCTACCCAAATTTTCACTTTGTAATTTCTCAAGTATCTGTCGACTGTTTTATCTAGTTACCTGCAAACTTGAATTAACCCGAAATTGATTCGGATTATTACCTATATTGAAGTACTAGATACCTATTTGTTAAAAAGTTTTTTTGTACTTACTTAAATATCGTAATTGTAATCACTCATTTTTTTCGTGTTCGAGTGAAATTATGTCTTTATGTAATGTGTTGAATTTTTGATACATGTTTTTTTTGTACACGGTTATGAAATAAACAGAGCCGTTTGCTCAGTTTTGAATATTTAATGCTGCCATTCTCATTTGTTTTGACCTTAACAATGCTCATTAGGGTTATTTTGAGAGATTTCGAGCTTTTAAAAGCGAAGGAGATGAAATTCATAATTTTTTTTTGGTACATATTTAAACTTTTTCAATGTTGATGTGTTTTCTCCCTCTCTATGATTTCCCATATTTTTAAATGGTTTTAATTTTCTCCAACAAAATAGAAAAAATTTTAAAAACCATAAATGCTCAAAATAGGAGCTGAATAAATCTAATCGAATCCATTAATTTTAAGCTAAAGTCTTGTTTTTAACGTCGAGCTTTTGTTCTTGTGATGTGTCGCCCGTTTTCGCCTAGAAATTTAAAATTGAGGTTTTCAATCGATCAAGTGGTGACTGAACCCGATGAGTGCGAAATTTGTACGTCAAATTCGACTCCTTTTTTAGGTGCTCAGCTTTCAAACTGACTTGGATTACTGTTTTTGTAAATAGGTACATATGTACAGCTTGTAAATGCAATCCTCACTTCCTCAAAAAATGGCTCCAAAATTGTTTTTTTTTTCAGCTTGATTGTTTTGAAAAAATTTATCAAACTTGAGTAATTTGAAAAATGTAAAATAAAGTCGTTTGAAGAATAGAGCAAGTGCACACCTTCAATGAAAACAGAAAATTTCGACAAAAAATACGATTTCTCTCAATGAAGAAATTTCATTTTTGTTCATCTCATTTTTACGGCGAACAGGGTATGCAATTTTATTAACACCGGAGAGTTGACATGAAGAAGAGTTGCGGGAAGGTAAGTAGGTAGTAGGTACCCAGTCTACCTACTTGATTAAATTTTTTTTTAAATAAAAAAGAGTGGAGATTTTTGAAGTTAGATACGTGCTCAAAGACATTAACTTGAAAGTTCAAATGTTGAACCAAATTATAATTCAAGATCAGGTAACCTATGTTTTTATTTTTTTGATTCTGACAGGTGAAATCAAATCAATGGTGAAAAGTTGAAATACATACCAGATTTTTCTTTTTTTCTTTTCAAGTGACAGAAAATCCCTGAAACATTCCTGATGTAAGAGTTTAATCTCGTAAATTCAATAATCATGATGCTTACCTATCAATTCTCAAAAATATTCCTGAAGTATTTGTTTAGAAAACAACCATAGTCTATTTTGGAATTCTAACTTCGAAGAGTTATGTACTTTGAAATGAAATCTGAACCAAAAAAATAACGCTGATAATTTATTCGCAGATAGATGAACAACTCATAGAAATAGTCCATTTCTTGAAGAGCAATTTTTATCTAACTGTTTAAAGTTGGAATTTTATCATAGACTATGTGATTGTTCTCTAAACGAAAGCTTCTATTTGAAATTCTGTTTCATTCAAATCAATTTTTTTTCGCGCAGATTTTTACAATATGATTGCTAAATTTCGAAATGACAAATAATTCGGCGACAATTTTTATTTTTTTCACCCAAAGCAGGCTGCAGGCAAAAAATTAGAGATTTTTGCTCGATTACATGATTTCATTTTTTATTTCTCATTTTATGATAGAAATCTTCATCTAAAATTATGGAAAAGCAGAAACAAGTAAATACCTAGGTACGTACAATTTTTTTAAAAATGGAATACAGTAGAACCTCGATTATCCGACCCTCGATTATCCGATTTCTCGATTATCCGAGCATAAAATTCTATCCGATTTTACTCGATTATCCGACTTTCAAAAGTCGGATAATACTTTATTATCCGACTTCTTTTAAATTTAGCTCTTTTTAAGCTCGACAAACATATTTTTCAGCTTAAAAATATCACAAAATACATTATTTTCTGTCCTTCAACTATGATTTTTCAAAAAATAATGAACAATCCTGAATCAGATAAATTACTTAGTGAAATTCCTGTCTTTTTGAGTGAGTGAAATGAATTTCATGAAAAATTCATGATTAATTCACTGATATTTCAGTCAAAAATCACAGATTTCTGATGAAATGCACATTTCATCAGAAATGCAATTTCTCATCAAATTTTACTGATTCAGATTTGAAAAATTAGTACCTAAATTCATTGCTTGTCCTGAAAATCTTGCATTTCGTCAATTTTTCTTTGCTCAAAATCTGTATTATGAAAATACATCTAACTACACCACTCTAAGTACATAATTCCTTTTCGATTTTTACGGATTCTATTTTTTGAATTTTTTTGTTGGGAGTTGTTTTTTTTCAAATCCGAGTTTTATATCTTATTTGAAAGTTCATGCATGCCAAAAATGTTTTAAAAATTTCAAGTAAACTCATTAATTACATTTTTTTCCTGAAAAAACTGAACTTTTTGATTATCCGACTTTTTCGCACAACCGAGTTTTTCCCGCCCCAATTAAATCGGATAATCGAGGTTCTACTGTAATTTTTTTTCGAGAAGAAATATATTTACTTATTATTAGGTACACAATTTCAAAAAAAACAAAAACATATTAGCTATTTTTACAAAACATTTTAAGATGTTCTAAAAATTAGACGAGTCTTTTTTTTTTTTCAAAAGATGGGTGATTTCTCAAAGATTGGAAAGTTTGTAATTTTTTCTAACATTGTTTTTGAGAGATACTGAGGTTGCTGTACAGCTGATACGTTTGGACAGGTTGGACTGTAATTTTTGAATATTTTTTTTCTATATAATTTTTAATTTAGGTACTTCTGCGTGAAAATTGAACCTCACTTTCTTTTATAAAATGGACTTTTTAAAAATTCTAATGAATCAAAACGGCGTCCATTTCCTCGTTCATCCTGATTCATAATTATAAATCGTGAAAAAAGAAAAATGCTACCAACAAATTCAAAAATTCGCTGATTCAGCAAAATAAAAAAATAAAAAAACACTTCACTTCTGCCTCGAACGGTTCCACAGTGTGAATCTTTCAGAACGTGTATCAGCTGTGACGTCACTCTCGTACTGTGTTTCGTCAACTCGTCAATTTTTTCTCTGTCTATCGATGATAAGTTATGTTTCGGTGTAATGTGTGGTAATGGGGAGATGGTTTGTTTAAATAATTTCGTACAATGTGAATAATATTAAAATTTAATTCAAATGTAAAGTGCTCGGTCTCTATTGTGAATTTTGTACATACAGGTTGTTTTATTTGTCAAATGTATCTTGTAATTAAATGTAGTGAATTAATGCGGCGTGAAATTCCTGTGTATAGTATCCATCGAGCTGACGACAAATTCGATGATAGAATTGTGTAATGTTATTTTTAATCATGTAAAATATACCTATGCTCACACTGCAGCCCGAAACCATTGATGCGATTGAAGCTGCGTACACGTCGCCGAGTTTTATTTAAATTGTACATACGATATTCGCCAGTAAAATGAACGGATTCGAGTTCATCGTCATCGAATGTCTAAAACAGAAACGATGGGAAAACGCATTATATTATCTAAATCAGCTGCTAGATACCGACGACAACGATAAAATGGAAAACGCTAAGTTACTCGCGTATTTGTTATGGAGAAGCGAATGCTTCTTCGAGCTCAACAATCACGAAGCCTGTGCCAGAGATTGTCGTAAAATAATGAACCTCGTACCAAACGAAGCGCCTAGGAATAATTTCTGGTTCAAGTCGCGGTGGCGTTTGACTCATTCGTTAATACAACTCAAAGCATTCAACGAAGCTAAACAGATAGTCCAACAGTTGATCAACCTTTGTACCGATTTTACCAAACAGGAATGCGTCAAGTTACTCGAACGGATCAAGTTCAGCTCTCAGTTCGTTAATGGCGGTGATAAAGAATGTAAAGCTACGTTAATTGAGCCCGTAAACGAAAAAACGGGTAATTTTCAGATTGGTAAACAATGCGGTATCGTTGACGTATCTTATCGATTGGTTTATTTTCTATGTGCAGATAAGAAGACAGCTAACGATGGTAGAACGAACGACGGCGGTAATAAAAGGAGCCCTTTTTTCTGTATATTTTGTAATATTCTGTTCGAAGACGAGGACGAATTTCGTAGCCATTGCTCGACGCAGAATCATCAACAGACTATTATGAGTGACGAAGGAAGAGATTGGAAGAAGAGACCACCACCTCGAGGATTAACTGCTGATACTTATAAGTAAGTTTGCTTCGATTCTAAGTCACAATCAGGAATATTTTCACTCAATTTGGCTTCTTGTGTTTCTAGTCTGTGTCCAGCCTTCGGCAGTGGTGCGATTGGACAATGTAAAAATGGTGCTCAGTGTGTAGACGCTCATGGTATAGAAGAACTAAACGAATGGAAGGAACGATTCGAGTATCGTATGATGAAATTACAGCGTGCCAACGAAGCTTTACTATATGGCAAATCGTACACCGAATTGTTACTTAATAGGTATCCTATCTTTACTCCTAAACACTTTGATCGATTCGAAACCTAATCATATTCTCGTACTAGATTGGCCGAAACTTCCAATCCAGAAATGATAATGCGAGAGACCCTGGAAGGAGTCGACGAAGAAATCGAAGGTGAACTAACTACCATCATCGATACGAAAATATGCGATAAAAAATGGGTATTCACGTTACACTCGCCACACGTCCTCAGAGTAGTAGCTCTGTTATACGATTCGCATAGAAATCACTTTCTGCTCAAGCGAATAACTACTTTAACCAAAAATAAGAAAGTGTTAATAGACGAAGAGCCTATAAACGCTCAAGAATGGACTTCACGATTGAACGACGGAGAAGAAGAAATATTAATACACAAAGTAGAGGTGACTTTTTCGACAAAACTGTACGGTACGTTTCGTCAAACGGTTTTGTTCGATTTTGGACAAGAACCTGTGTTAGCGAAGCACATCTGTGTCGATGTTGTGCCCGTCAAAGATGCTGAGAAAATGAAAGAAATGCAGCAGGTAACGAAGTGGTTTCATTGAGATGGATTTTTCGTAATTAGTGCATTGAACTTCAACCTGGTACTTGATTTTAGGAGCTTGTGCTGTCGTCGACCGAACGATGGGAGAAAAGTAACGCTGTAATTATTCCTTTCGTGACGACTACCTTTGAGAATAATCTTTCGGTGAGGGAGAAAGAGCTTCTAACGAAATACTACGTTCCTACCGGCCATAAGTTCACTATAACTCAATCTATGATCAACGATGATATAGTTACGATGAACAATTATCGTTCGAGGATGCACGAATTATTGTATATCGAAGAAATGGCGTGTTACGAACAGGTAAATGCAGTAAAATTTTAGTATGAGAATTTACATGCCATTGTTGAGCCTTCTATTTATGAAAAAAAAACATTGAGTCGAGAAAAAAATCAAGGTTTTTGAAGAAATGTTTCCCATTTGACTTAAAAATCTTTTTGAAAAGTTTTCATGTTTTTTTTTTGAAATTTCATCGAGTTTTTATTGAAAATTTTGGGTGAAATTTGTAACTGGTTCTTTTTTTGTAATATTTATTTATTATTCGTGATGATCTGATGAAGTGCGTTGATCCAGAACGTTACCTTCAAAATGATTTAAAAATGTATTTTTTCTGGCACAAAATTTGAAACAAATTCTTGTGTTGAATATTATTACAAAGAGGGAGAGGGAAAACAATTTTTCAAAAATCATACTTTTATGGGAAAAAAACACAAAATTTTCCTTGTTATTATTTTTTGAAAATTTTCGAAAAAGAAAACTTCACCTCTAGAAACTTTTGATCGAAGTTGAGAATCCTTCATTTCAAGAATCTATTCTTATGGTTGACAGTTTTGTGTACGGAATGATTCTCCATTTTTTTAAAAAATTCATTTTATTACTTCAAATTTTCTATTTTTATTTTTAGGTGGCGAAATACAGCGTTCGAGCCAGCGTTCAGATCGTCAGTTCGTACATCTTATCACCGAGTGTTTTTGGAGCCAGCACAGCGAAATTTTCCACCAGCGGTGAACTATTTGCAATGATCTTTTTGAACGAAGATGTTTCCGAAGATAGCCCAGGAGGTCGATTGGTACTAAACAACTGTACCACTGTTTTATTAGCCGACGAGAAGAAAAGTAAATAAGTAATTTTTTTATTGAAACCATTCGAATATTTTCTACATGATTTTTTTAAAATTCCAGTTCGAAGATCGAAACAGATGAAAAAACCAAAAGTGTACGAAGCTCTGATAGAAGACAAAGGTAAAAACACCGTTTACCTGCGTCTCTCGGCACAAATGGTAACCGACCTGAAGCTGAAAGCAGATACGAGTAAAACCTTAGAAATGCAATTCCAATTAAATCGGATTCCATTTTGCGAATGGCATCAGGCTGTCGATTGTATCTCGAATTACAGAATAATATTCCCAGATTTATTACAAGTTCCCGAATTACCAGATATTAACGAAAAGTAAGCTTAAAAAAAAGGTCAAGATTGTTAATTGTGAGAATGTCGAATTATTAAATTAATTGATGGGTTTTTCCACTAGAAAATGGACGGAAGATGATTCTAAATTGAACGAGAAACAAAAAGAAGCCGTTGTTGCTATAACGTTACCTCGTGATATGCCACTGCCTCCTGTTTTAATTATAGGTAAATTATTTTCCCCTGAAAATGAGTAATAATTGATTGGAATTGATAGATGCATTTTTTATAGGACCCTTCGGTACCGGCAAAACGTATACGTTGGCTCAAGCCATCAAACACATTTTAAAAGAAACAGATTCAAAGATATTAATTTGTACGCATTCGAATAGCGCTGCTGATTTATACATCAAGGAGTATCTTCATTCGTATGTTAAATCTGGTCTGACGGAGGCCAGACCTTTGAGAATTTATTACCATAAACGTTGGGTATCTACTGTTAGCAGTACGGTTCTAGAGGTACGAATTAAACAGACGATAGTAGCTGGTGGAAGATAAATTTTTACAGTAATATCTCTGTTTTTTGTTTCGATACAGTATTGTTTAACCGAAGTTCAAAACGGTACGAGGATTTTCAAAGTTCCAACTTTGGAAGATATTTTGAAACATCGTATTATTGTCGTTACTCTGAATATCGCATCTCATCTGTCGACCATCGGATTACCTCGAGGTTGGTTACGATTCTAGAAAATTTTCCACGAGATGGCTCCGTTTTGATGATTTTTATTTTTAATATTTTCGATTTTGTTTTCAATTTGATTCAGGTTATTTTTCTCATATTTTGTTGGACGAAGCTGCCCAAGCAATAGAATGCGAAGCCATAATGCCTTTGGCGTTGGCCAACGAAAAAACTCGTATTGTGCTGGCTGGAGACCATATGCAGGTAAAAGGATCAGTTCTTTGCTGATTTCAATATGCCTAGATTAGGAAGCTATATTTTTAAAATGAAAATCACAATAAAATTAAGATCAAATTTTTACCCATCAGAAGATCTTTGAGTTGGTATGAAAATGTGACCCCAGTTCGAGGCAATTCTTACGTATCCAATTGAAGAATCGCTGTCTGTTCATTTTTGGCAACCTCGTAAATTAATTTATTTTGCCAACAAACCGATCTAATTGAGGTCAAATAGGGCTATTTTTCGAACATCAGGCTATTTTGTCAATGTATTGATCATATTAAACTATTTTTCAACTAGATTGATTAGATAGAGCTTTTTGGTGAGTTCATGACCGAAAAGAATGAAAAAAAAAATCGTAGAAAAATTTAGTTTACTTTTTTTTACCTCTTTTTCCGATTTCTTCGAATTCGATTGTAATCCTCTAGAAAATAATATTGTTTTCCATCACGTAATTTTTTAGTCAACTAAGCATAAATTTCAATAATATTGACTAATCGACCATTTTGTTTCGCAGCTAAGTCCAGAGATATTTTCATCGTTCGCTAGGCAGAAAAAATTTCACGTGTCGTTGTTACAAAGGTTGTACGAAAGTTACCCAACTGATTATCCGTTCAAGATTATTTTATGCGAGAATTACCGAGCTCACAAGGCCATCGTTGAATTCACCTCGAATTTATTCTACGATAATAAGTTGATCAGTGTCGGAGGCCAGCCTAAGCATAAGAAATTCTATCCTTTGACTTTCTTCACTGCTTTGGGAGAAGACGTACAGGAGAAATATTCGACTGGATTTTACAATTGCGCTGAAGTAATTTTCTGAATCCATTTTTTACAGTTTTTTTTTCTTTTTTTTTTTTTAAATGGACAATTGTATTTTTTTTTTCAATCAGAAAAAGATTTTTGGAATTGGAAATTGTAAAATGTTCCTTCTCCCGAATTTTTGATAAATTTTGTGTTTCGAAAATTTTAAAATTGTAATACTTTTTTAGTGTCTTTTTTTCCATTTTGGTACTTTAATGATTTTTTTTTTAATTCTGTTCTGTGGAGTTTTTCGTTTCGAAAATTTCTGCAAAGTTCTTTAATTTGAAGAATTTCCAAAAGTTGTGAATTTTAAAGAATTTTAGTGATCATTTCCAATTTGAAGATTTCTTTAAAATATTTGCGTTTTGGAGATCTTTGAAATTTTTCATTTTTTTCGTTTTGACGAATTTTTAAAGGACTACATTTTTAAGAATTTTGAAATGTTTCCATTTTATATTTTATTTTTAAATTTTGATATCTGAAGTTTTAAAATTTTTTTTGGAAAATTGAAAAAAAATTCTAGTTTTTATTTTAACAGTTTTTTGTTTTGAAAAATGTTTTTAATTTTTGTATTTTAAACTGTTTTCAAAAATGCTGTATTTTGATGATTTTTAGAAAAATAGCTGTGTTTTGCAAATTATTCCAAGATGCTCCCCTTCGAAATTTTTTGTATCTGAAAATTCTGAGAGAATTATAATTATTCTTTCGATGCGGGTGAAAGTTGAAACAAATTTTTTTCCTAAAAAACGTATGTTTCCATCAATGTTGAAGGGGGGGGGGGGGGGGGGACATAATTTTATATGTATTTTAATGAGACGGTTGAAAAGCCAAGAACTGGAAAATTTCAATATTTCAACTTGAAAAAATTCCCTCTGTATTCTGTAAAATTTTATATTGATTCGATGTAATGGAAAAATTTATCCAGTTTAGAAACCATCTTAGTTTCAGTTGATAATATTACTCAATAATTGTGATTTGAACAGTTATTTAAAAGTTATTCAAACTTTGGAAAATTCCTATATTATCTATTATTTATTGATCTTGTTTTTTGTGCTCATCCAGGTGTACGAATTGGTTGAAAGAGTAGCCGAGTTGAAAAACGACTGGCCAAAAAGCTGGGGCGAATTCAACGAGCATTCGATCGGAATAATGAGCCCATACCCTGATCAAGTTTACCGAATTCGTATCGAATTGAAAAAACGTAGATTATTTGGAATCGCTGTCGAGAGAGTTCTAAATGTTCAAGGTTCGTGATAAAATTGCTCATTTTATCAATAAATCATTCCAGCGAATTGACAACGAATTCAATTTCATAATTTATTTTCCAGGTAAACAATTTAGAGTAGTTTTTCTCAGCACAGTTCGTACAGCTCGAACATGTATCACTGGTGAAGTGGAATCGGAAAACGCGTCTTTAATGGATTATGGTTTCTTATCGAACAAGAAATTATTAAATACAGCTGTGACTCGAGCTCAGAGTTTGGTAGCTGTTGTCGGTGATCCGGTTTCGTTATGTTCCTTGGGACGATGCCGGTTCGTAAAATAACCTCAGATGGCGCCTCGTCTTATTCTTATACAATTTTAATTTTTTTTTCTTTTGATTTAGAAAAATATGGGAGATGTTTATCGAAATATGCTCAATGAACAATAGTCTGTACGGTTTAACGTGGCAGGACCTAAAAAGTCTACTTTTGGCAGTCGAGATGAAACGAAAATACAAACTGAACCCGTTAGCGCCGGAATTCATACCACGTTGCTTGCACGTCGAACCGTATCTGCAGATTTTCGGCTCATCGGCGTCCTTATCTCAACCACCTCCTGGAATGTACTCTTACAACGAGGCCACTACCGCCGGAGCACCCATCAGCCAACTCAACAACATCCAATCAGGCCGTGTTTACACCTACGACAACATACGTTACCAATTACCTCAAAAGCAGCCAACCGTATTACCATCCGCAGCATCCGTTTTACCGGTTCAAGTAGCCGCACCTCCTCCGACCGTTTCTTCGACCGTCGGCTGGAGTCAATCCGGTGCCACTATCTCGGCCCTAAATACAGCTCCGGTCAATCCTCTCAATGCAGCTGTCGCAAATCACTACAGTCCAGTCACGATCAAAGCTCCGCCACCTCCTCAGACTCAAACCACCATCCGAGCTCCTCCCGGATTTCCACCTCTTCAAGTCCGGCCGAATTCAATCGTCTATCCGCAAGTCACCAGTACTCCTTTTGCCACCGCCAATGTTTTCCAACCTTTTACTCAATCTCCGGCTACGTTTATTCCTCCCCCTACCGCTGTCCGTAACGGAGTCACGACCGAAAACGGGATACCGTTGCATTTGACGTTGATACCGCTCTCGCAGTACATGCGGTCGCATCCTCCGCCAGCTACCTATACCACAATTACATCCACCTCGAAAACATTCAGCGCTGCCTTACCTGCCGCCGCTGCTGCCAATTTTGCTACCGCCAATCCGGTCTATGGTGCTCCTTTGATTCAGAATGGGTATAAGCCGGTGATTAACGGAGCCTACGTGCAGAATGATTTGAACTACGTGACTACCGAGTTCCCCCAAGCGGCGTATACTGTGCCACCGGTTGCCGTCAGTGCTGGAGCCGTCTCTATTCCAGGCGCAGCTAATACTGTTGTTTCTAGCAATGTTATCGGTAATCAGGTGCGTTTCAAGTGATGCAGTTCTATTTTCGAAGTCCTTTGAGCAATAGTTTTATGATAATTGTTGTTCTGTTTTGGTTTTTTTAATCCAGTGGGAAGCTGAATTGAAGAATATTCTACCGCCTAATATTAGTTTGACGGAAATATTGAAGAATACGGTTTTGCAAAAGCAATGGCTTTCTTATCTCGTTGATTCGAAAATGATACAACAAGCTCAGATGTAAGTATCTAAAAATGGAATCATTTTGTCATCAATACATTTTATTCCAAAAATTCTTAGCTAAAATCGGCTAAAATTCTCTCTAAACGTAGATAATGAGTAAATTTTGTGCATTTTGGTGCCAATATTGAATTCGTTATCAGCTTTCTCGAATCCATCCACCAACGATATTATACTCCCATTCTACACGATTTTGAATAGTTCAATTGTTTTTTCGAATTGAAAATGAACGATATCTGAAGAACAGAGACGAGAGGCTGAAAATGGATGCCAGATTCGGAACCAACGACCTCAAATTAATCTTATTCGATTCCTATTTCGAAAATCCAGTGCTCATTTTTTCTCTCGGAAAGTAGATTATCGATTCAACTGTCCAAAATCGTATAGAAAGGGGTTGAGATATCGTTGTATTAATTTGAGATCGTTAATCGTAAAAAAGTCATTCCTGCCATGATCTTGTGAATATTTCTGGTGGTGTTCATACGTTTCATTATTTTCCCAATTCCCGATCAATGGGTTGCATAACCACACGTTCATAGGCGAAATCAAAATATCAAAAATGAACATTCTCGATTAACAAATTTTTGCACTCGTTTCGATCTACGCGCTGCCGTTTTGCCAGAAATTGGATTTTGGAAAAGAAAACTGATTATGCCTCGTAAACAAAATTCGACCGATGGAAATGGACATCAAATCCATGACCAATGACTTCTATGTAGTCATATTTGACTCTTATTTTGAGCGTTTTCTGCTTTAAAAAGGCTAAAATATCTAAATAAGTTATGTCGAAACAAGTGTGGGTAAGAAAAAAGTGAATAATTTTATGCCTAATACAATTTTTTTCCAAAAATAGTGCATTTTTTTCTTTTCCATTTTTGGATGCCTTTTTTCGCAGTCAAATGCTCAAAATGAGAGACGATATTATGTCGATTTGAGATCGCTGATTTCGAATCCGGTGTTCATTTTCGACGCTAATCCCTTGTTCTCGAGATATGATATATTTTTATCTCGGAAAATTAGATTTAATTGTCCAAAGTTGTGTAGAAAAGGAGTTGAGGTATCAAATATTATGGGATTTTTTTCCTCCAGAAATACTTATACTTCAGCAATTTTTTTTTCGATTTGGCCATATTAAAGCTCAAGGAGCCCGATTCCACAAATATAGATTGCTAATTCTGATTTTGGTATCTATTTTTGATTTTCGAGTTTCGTTTTTGAGATATATACAGCCAATTTTCACCTCGAAAATGAAGTTTCTGGCAAAGTTGTGGCTTGAGGATCGAAATTGCTGCCTAATTTTCATTCGCGAATATCCACGAATCTAAATCTCTAAATGAAAATCCGACACCGGATTCGAGTTCAGCGACCTCGAATCTGCCTACAGACCTTTTCCAAGAGCATTTGGGCGGTAAAATTTTCCGATGACTTTTCCGCCCCAAAAACAGCCGTTTTTCTATGAAAAAAGTCATCGAAAACTTTTACCGCCCAAATGCTCTTGGATTTCGTCCAAAAGTAGATTCGAGGTCGCTGAACTCGAATCTGGTCAGATTTTTGATTCGACCTTTTGTTGCAATTTTATTGGCATTTTTCTTTTCAGTTTTTCCGATTTTCATTCGCGAATATCCAAGAATCTAAATCTCTAAATGAAAATCCGACACCGGATTCGAGTTCAGCGACCTCGAATCTGCCTATAGACCTTTTCCAAGAGCATTTGTGCGGTGAAATTTTCCGATGACTTTTCCGCCCCAAAAACAGCCGTTTTTCTATGAAAAAAGTCTTCGGAAAATTTTACGTGAGCCTAAAAACGACCCTCAAGAGTCAAAAATTTGTTTTTGAGTTGATTTCAATTTTGGATTTCTCAGAAAGGATAGAATTTGGGGGGGGGAGAGACCTCAACTCGAAAACCAATTTTTTATACCTAAGGGCAGTTTATATGTATATCCAGGCTCAAATATTAAAATTTTTGCTGGTGAAAATTTTCTATTTGCCATTTTCTCCGCGTTTGATCCATTTTTAAGTTCAAATTTTAAAAATCCGTTTACATACTTGTTTTATTTCAAAATTTTATGAAGAATCTCTACTGAGGGCTTTAAAATCTTCTAGACTGTTGGAAGGTTTTTTTGCGAATTTCTTCACGTTTTGATCTTCTTTTTCATGGATTTAATGTATATTTTCTTTTCTATTTGATTGAAATGGAAAAAATCTTTCCTAAATGAGAAAGATGAACCTCTTTTCAAAATCTGCGCTGGAAAAAAATTAAATGGAGAATTTTTCAAGACCGTAAAAAATGTGAAAAAATTAAAATTGTACAAAGAAATACAAAATTAGTTTAAGATTTTAAAAATTGAAATCTTTAACGAAAAAATGCTATTTTTTCAGTCAAAATTGCTATTTTTTCAACAAAAAAATCTCCTTACGTCCGAACATACACAAATTTCAGAATTTTAGAAGATCTATTAACTCACATTCAAAATATCCTCAAAGGAACTTTTTTGAAATTTCAATGTTGAAAAGAGTAAATAGACCTTTCCTTCGGATTTTTGTGGTTTTGGTTTTGAAAAGCGATCATTTTAAGTAATAATCAAACAATCTAAAAATGAATTTGTGACCAAAAAAAATAATTTTGTTTTATTCCTTAAAATGAACAATTTTTTCTCTATTTTCAGGTTTTTGAACTTGATCGGTACCTACACGGTGAAAGAAAACGTCCAGCAGCCATTACCCACTTCTACCACTACAGCCATCAATCGACGAGTGATCAGAGCATCGGACGTCGACTTATCCAGTCAAGAAGCTTATAATCTATCTCGTGGTGCAGTCAGTGGAGCATATTGCGTTTCAGAAACACAATCTTTGGTAAAAACCCCCCCTCAAATTCATTTCTTCCCCTCCACCCTAGATACTCATATTTCTATAAATTGCCTCCATCTAGGTAATGAACGGCGGAGACAAACCAACAATGATCACCAGTATGCCAGCCAAAGAATACGAAACAGTCGCAGAATCGTCAATTCCTCTCGATATCCATCTACCTTCCTCTCTTCTGCCAGACATACTGCCTTCAAACAGCAAACGAGCCGGACCTTTGTACAACCGACAACCTAGCAAAGCTAACTGCAAACCTGACTCGATCGAGTACGTCACTAACACCAAGAACAGCGTGCAGATTAATTCGATGTCCGAAACTTTATCCAAGAATCTCATCGTCGGTGACGTTCCACCATCTTATCTCGATACTTACCCTCCTATATATAAAATGGAAAACGGAGACATCGCTTCGGCCTACCCAGCATCCGAATACGATCCTAGACACGCATCTTCTGCCGCAGCCAACGAGCTCCACACCAAGCGATTATTCAACCAGCAAAATATGTGGAATTTGCTACCATATTCGTTACATAACGAAAACGCGAACGCTTTTAATGACGCTAGCGCTATGACCTACGCAGCTGCGCTACGACAAACCCAAGATAAAATCGCCGAAAGAGGAGTCAACGACAAGTCGTATTTTAATTTCAACTAATGCGTTAAAATTTTGTTGCGATTTCCCCTTTCTCTCTCTCTCTCTCGTCTTGGTAATATTCTAGTCTCATTTCTTTTGCATTGTGTTTCTTTTTCTCTTTTTTTCTTCGTTTTGTTTTTTTTTTTTTGATGAATCTTTTCGTCTTTTTTTTCCTTTGTGAAATTCTACCGCGTGTAAATAAGTAACCGAGCCTGCGAAAAAAATGTGTAAATAATTTGTAAAAAGAAATCGATATTGGATAAATTACGTATAAAAAATATTAATTACGTGTCGATGGTTCGTAATCATGGAACAAAACGTAATTATTAAAAAAAAATCAAATGTCAAATTGTAATTTTTTGTATGTTTTTAATTGTTTCAATTTTAATATTGTGTAAATTATGTATGGTTTTTTTTTTAGTGATTTTTCCTGTTGTAATTTTATCATTACTTTTCATTATGAATAACTTGTTTTCTCTTCTTTTAATTTTTTTTTCGTTGAATTTTATATTTCGATCTTATTTTACGTTTTTTTCCTAGAGGAAAGAAGAATGGATTTTTTAAGCCATCCCTTTCTGATTTCTTTTTTGATTTCACCAAAACTAAAAATTATTGAAGCGAGTAATTTTTCGCTCTTTGAATTGTGATCTTTTGAATAATCTGAAAATTTTCGATTTTTTTGAAGAATGATTTGAACAGAGTTCATGATTAAAATTAAGTGTTGCAATTGAAGCAAATGTTTGAAAAACCACCATAACTCATTTTGAAATTTCATTTTTAATTTTGAATAGTTATTGTGAAAAAGTTTTGCCCCTAAAAAAATGGTAAATATTTATATGAAATATTTTATTCGTTGTTTGAAGGTTTCCTCGCGCAAATTTATTTTCACAATACCCTCTTGAAATCAAAATTTTGAAATGAGCTATGTTTTTTTTTTTTTTTTAACGGACGGTTCAATTGAAACATCGATTGAACAATTCAATTGATGATTTAACGACGAATCGATCAATCAAAATCGAAGAAAGTCATCGATGCATTCGGTGGCGGTGACAGATCCAGATTGGTGCTTTTTCTGACATGACACAGCCATTCATTCTCTTCAAGTGTAGCGGTGTCAGTCGCAGGCATTTAGGAATCGTATTCAATTTTTTACAGAAAATAAAAATGATTTTGGTGACCTAAAAGTTTGAAAGAATTATTTCACATTCCTTAAAATGGTCCAATTTTTTAAAAATTCGCTTTGAAACACGATTTTCAATGTTTAGAAAAAATCGTCTCATGAAAAAAAAATCAATTTATTAATTATTACCACTTCTTGAGAAACATTGAACTATTGGAAAAGTCATATAGGAAAATCAGTACATTATAAGAAAAAATTTTGTAGTTTCAAAAGAATCGTTCAATTTTAGTAAAAATCATTTATATTTTGAAAAATTATTCAAAATTTTTTACAAAATATTTCAGTTTTTCTTCTCAAAATAACAACCATTTTAGTAAATCATTTCATTGTTAAGTCGTTGCCTTTTTAGAAAAATTATCCACTTTGAAGAAATCCAATGAAATGTTTTTTAAAAATAAAATCAAATTTCTGAAAAAAATCAATAAAAAATACCCTGTGGTTTGAAAAATTTCCCAATTTTTGAAAACACTGTTCAATTTTTAGAGAAATAGTCTTCACTTTTAAAAAATTGTAGGATAGAATAATTTTTTGCAAGGTTTTCAAATTTTTTATTTTTCTTTCCAGTTTTGAAAATTTCTCATTTTATAAAATCGGAAAAAAATTAAATCAACTTCAAAATTACCCAAAATTTAATGGGAAAGAGAAGAAAGTTAAAATCACAAAAAGAGAGAAAAAATATTCTGTCATTGAAAAAATTGGGTACAGCTGTTCAAATCTGGATCTGCCACTGAATTTATTGATCGATTAGTTGAGAAACGATCAATTCATTGATTACCTATTGCTATTATACAAATTGACTCAATTACCTACCTATCTACACGACTAGATAATTTTGATCAATTTTTTCTTTGCAATCTGTTTATTGTGCTAATAGGTTTATGATTTAATTTGGTAAAATAATTCTTGAAACCATAGTCATAAATAATTCCTTTTTATTGGCTAACGTTAGTTATACTGATTCGATTTTCAACTTATTTGAAAAGTTAGAACTCGATGATTTTTTCCTGTTTCGATTTCTGGTGTAAAGATGGAAAGAAAAATTTGAATAAAATTCCTCTGTTATTAAAAAAAAATGAGTCGATCCATTCAATGCTTATAGTTTATCTACAATTTTTAATTTTTTTATTACCTTTTTTTATCCCTTATCATCGTTTATTTTTTACCACTCATTATTAAAACGAAAAAATTCGTTATTTTGCTAATTTGACTTGAAAAATGCTGCATCATGTTTTTTTTTTTCAAACAAATACCTTTGATAATTTAAATGAGCTGACGATGAGTAAGAACATGAAATAAATTATAATTTGATAAAAATAATTTTTATTTTACTATTTTAATTTCTGTGACTTACTTTAATAGATTTCATCACTATTTTTATGAAAATAACATTATTCCACTTACTTATGTATTTAGTTGAAAAAAATAGTCACGATTTTCTTTTTTCGTTTTTTTCTTGTATAAATATCTACTGTGATTGTTCTAGAATTATTTTCGTTTCTGCTTAATTAAGATGCTTTTGTTTCCGATTTTTTTTCCTTTGTTTCGTTGATCTTGTTCTACTAAATTGGCCAAATAAGTTTTCAATTTTTACCTGTACCTATCATGCATTATGTATTAAATTATTCGAATTAAATGCCCATATTCGATCCTTTATTTTTTTAGTATCCCTATGCGCTTGTTAATGTTGCAATATTGTGAACAAATTTTAGTCACCTACGTTTATGTTTTTTAAAAAATTCATGGATGTAGGTACTTATGTAAGTATTGTATAAATTCTTTATTAAAAATTTAAATTTTCGGTGTTGTACTTACGAAATTATTCTACTGTGTGACATAATATTGTTAGAAATAAAATACCTACATATTCGTCTATCGTAATGATTTTACAGAAAACTGCCTTATCTTATATAGGTACCTACTTGCTTTGGACCAACTTAAAGTTGCAAAATTTTTCTCACGTTAGGTACAGTTTTTCGTCTTTTTTTGAAAGTTCCATCTTATTTTTCCGAGGAAACTGATTCTCATTCCTAAATTTTCTGATTTTGTAATTGCATTTTATTTTTTTCTTCAAAAAAATAGGGTGTTCAGTTTCTGGAAAACTTGAAAAGATATGGGAAGTTTGAAATTCTGGGAATATTTAGGAAATGTCAAAGAGTTTTGGAATTATCTCTGAATTTTTTTTTAAAACTGAAAAAAAGATTAAATCATTTGAAAAGTGATTTTTTGAAGATGTTTGAGTCAGGCTAATTTTTGAGAATGACTGTAGCTCGAAATCACTCTTTGGGTGCGCCCCTGCATCGACACATTACATTGTGTTCCCAAAATCAATTTAATGATTCCACATTGCTTACTGTTTTTAAAATGAATTTTCAATATTTCTCACTTTGTATACCTACGTATAAAAATCTCCTGAGACGGCTTCTCACGCAATTTTGATTTTCTAAAACACACAAAAAACAGAGCTTTTTTCAAAAGGAGGTGCAGAGCACCTCGTACTCTCTTCCCCTTCCACCTGGCAGGCTCAATATTTTTTGGGTAGGTCTCCCACTCGAAGTAAATCACTTCACCAAATTTGGTCATAATCCAAGATTGATTTTTTTAAAAAGAAATTTCAATTTTATAGATTTAATTGATTTTTCAGTAAGTTTTTATCGGGTTTTCAGTAAATTTCCAATGATTTTCTAAAGATTTTTTACCCACATTTCAGCAATTTTCCACAGATTTTCAAGATTTTTAATTTTTTTTACTAATATTTTAGAATTTTTCGCAAACTTTTCAATATTTTTTCACTGTTTGCTATCAGAAATTTTTTTTTCAATGATTCATAAACAATTCTGATTATTTTTCAATGGTTTTCAATACTTAGTTTTCACTGATTTACAAATGAGAGAGTACGCAGCGAAGTAGATAAATTTGTAAAAACGAATCATTTATTTTAAAAATAAATAGCATGCTAATAATTATTTACAATATAATCCCTAACCAAACATAAAAAAATACTAACAAATAAAGGTGAAAAAAAAAACACAAATGAAATTGAACACCACTTATCATATAAATTTCTACAAAACAACCAAAGCACCTGGCAAAACTGCCATAAAATCATACCTAATAAAAATTGAAAAAAAAAGAAGAAAAATTGAACACAATCGAGATAGTTGAAGCTTTGACGAAGGAAATATTCAATGTGTTCCGTAATGCCTTCTCTGGCATAATTTCAACTGGCAACATAATCTGTCTTTGAATTTACATTCATAAATATCTGGAATGTAAGATTTAGTGGCATCGTCTAGGATCATCGATATGGAACAAATACCGTGTACTTCGATCTCAAATTCGATCAACTGTTTGAAAAACGAATTATTCGGATTTATGCACGGTCTTCGCCTTTCCACATGTTGATAGGCTTCCCTCAGGGACATATTGTGGTGTTTTATCAGAAACGCCAAGCAAATCGATGCCGATCGACTGACTCCTGCGATACAATGGACCAAGACTCTGCCACCTTGTAAATTCGCCTATACAAATGAAAAAAAAATTAATATTTCGGGCCAATTTCTCAAATCAAATACACAAAATCTTTCAATTTCTCGTACATTTTGAATAGCATCAGTGATGGTGTGGAAATATTGCGATAAATTTGTCCGCGTGGAGTCCTGAACTGGTATCCTTAGATAGGTAATATTTTCTGCAATAGGTGGATCGGGCAATTCATCCCTCGTGGTACAATTAATCACACAGGTGATCCCCAATTTCTCAAACGTATCAGCTCTCAAAGCGCAGGCTCCGCATAAAAACAAGTTCTCGGTAATCTTCGAAATGCTGAACCTGCAACATGAATTTTTTCCACAAAATTAAAATCGTACGATTGTTTCGAACTACAAAAAGTAACAATGACCTTTTGGTAAACATCCAAACAACGTGGTATGTCAATTCGTCGAGGTATCTGTCGTAATTTTTAACTCGGTAGGTCGCCTCCTCCCTCCCCCCTCGTCACCAAAAAGTCACATTAGACTCATCACTTCATTGAATTTCGCACCTCTCTTTTACATTGTGCCTGCGATAATTTACTTAGCTCATTCAAGTGTCTCGTAGCGTTGAAGAATAGTCGACCATTTATTTTAATGATGTTACCTCTTTGTAATTCGCCAGCAGTAAAATTCAATTGGGTGAAATAATTTTAACGAGGTCGTTGTTCTAGTATCAAAAGTGACAGAAAAAATTCCCTCCGTAAACATATCACGGCGGTGTGCTCAAGCCACACACGATTTTGCTCCGATATAGATACACAAACAGACGTTACGAGTGGGCGATATTGTCGTATAAATAGGTATACGTAGAGATTTTGTATTTAAAATGTCGCCCGAGTAAATGAGCAATGATTAAAAAATTCGCGTTATTTGGTAAAAGACACTTGACACAGAAAGTACCTAAATATGTGGATGGAATGAGTCGAGATGAAATTAAATGACGCGTACGAGATGTTTTCTCTTATTTTCTTCAATGAAGTAGAAATATTTTCGCAGAAAATGTCGCCTCTCGGATGCCGAAATGTTTTTTCAACGTTGAATAATTGGACCGTCTCTTCTCCCCTCGATCTCCATTGTTGTGATAAAAATTGGGTTATTTCCTTGCGAATTTCCTGGTGAGATTGTTTTGGGCTTTAGGCAATTAGATATTGGAGGGAGGGTGGGGCTGAAAAATGAATTTATACAGATGTTTTTTGGGTACGAAATTGCCAAAATTTGAAGTTGTTAAAATTTTGTTCTAGTTTTTAAAAAATTTAAATAAATTGGAGAGCAATGTTTTGAGAAAATTCACATTTTTTGTCTCTCAAAATTAGAAACTCATACAATCAAAATTTCTGTGACCTTTGTAAAAAAGCCATTTCCCCTTACATCTTAAATAAATAAATTAGTAAGCTGGCTTTATTAACTATACGTAGTAGCACTAAAGAAGAAAAAAATAATAATAAGAGATTGGGTCAAGGAAACATAAATGATCATTTTTTTAATGGCTTTTGTAAAGCCATTATTTTTTTTATTAATACCTAGAAAAATTTATTTATTATGCAATCTTTCTTCAATTTAAAATAGTACTTTGAAGGACAGCTCATTTCCCCTCTCCTTGTTTCCTTTGCTTCGACTCTACATGCAATTTGTAAGACTGAAGTATGTTTTTTTTTCATTTACCTACTTCATCATTGAAATTTTTTTAGGCGTTAAAAAAATGTTAAGAAGTTATAAAAAATTGAATTTTTTTGAGTTTTAAAATAAAAATGCTCTTAATTTAAATCGAATAAAACTTGGGGTAAATATTCTCAATGTTTTAAAATCTCAAATTTTCGGGTCATTTTTCTGAAAATTACTCAATTTTCTGAAAATTTTTAGCAGATAAATTCCGATTTTCTGAAAATTCTTCCTACACTTATTTCAAAAACTTTTCAACTTTTCAAAGAAAAAACACATGATTTTCGAAAATTTTTCAAGGTCATTTGATTTTTAATTTCATCGAAATCTCCAAGTTTTTCAATTTACTTCAGATTTTACAATCATTGAACTCTCCAGAAATGTTCTCTATTTTATACTTACTTACCAAAATATTTTCAGTTATTTAATAGATAGCTGGTAGGTCTAGGTACATATCACAAAAATTTTCCTTTATCTCAAAAACATTTCAACTTCGCATAACATTTTTAATTTTTCAAAATGTTTCAATTTTCTCAAAATTTTCCAATTTTTCAATTTTTTTAAAATTTTTATTTTTTTAATTTTCTTAGAATTTTTTATTTTTTTGATTTTCTTAAAAAATTTTATTTTTTAAAAGTTTTTCAATTTTTCTCAAACTTTTTTTCAATTTTTTAGTTTATTTACCCTAGATTTTCCATCCTTTCAACTTCCCAGAAATTATCCAAATTTTAAATTTCGCAACAGTTTTCCAATCATTCATTTTTCCCAAACTTTCGTAATTTTCAAAAATTTCAATTTTCTAATTTTTTTTAAATTTTAAATTACCTATGTACCTCAATATTTCCTTATTTTTCAATTTTTCAACTTCCCAGAAATTCTCCATTCAAGTTTGAATTTCTCTCAACTTTTTCAATCATTCAACGTTCCAAAACTTTTCCACCTCTCTAATATTTCTAAATGTGTACAATTTCGTTTCCCAATTGTTTAAAATATCAAGTATCTCGATTTTTAAAAATTTCCTCAATTTTTTATTGAATTGACCAATTTTTTAAAGATAATTTGAGTTGATATGCCCTTTTAGGTTGATTAAACTACATTTGAAATGTTACAGGCCATTGAAGAAGCCCAAAATTTTACAGGCTCTTGCGATATTTTTTTTTAGAAATTTTACAAACCCGAAAAAAATAACAAAAATGGAATAAAATTGAAATATTTCAATAAACAAATCTACCAATTTAAAACAATTTTCTGCTATGAATCTATTATTCACAAAGTTGGCCATTTTTGCAACCTTTGGACTTGGTTAAAAATTATGTCCAGTTTTGTGGAAAATTTGTAAAAAACACAAATTACCTACCTTTTTATTACCACATAATATTCCTTAAAAATTCTTTTCCAATTGCCAAAAAATAAAATACATTAATACTTGAAATTCTACAGTTTATTTTGCATCAAATGTAATTTTTCTGACTGAATTATGCAATTTTATTATGCAAGGAGAGTTGGAAGTCTGATGCTTGTAGAGACATACTTATTAAAGAAGAGATCGGTGGTCTAGATCCCTCTTGACAAAATGAATGTAGAAAAAAATGGCAAAATTTTAGCCTCTGAAAACATGTTTTTGAAACATTTCAAGTCCCACTTTTCTCGAATCGTCTAACCTACTAAATTGATCAATATTTTACTGAATATCGTGAAGGTTTCTTTAAAATTTTCAGCACCAGAAATTTGATGATTTTTTTCCACAAAAAAGACCTCCTTCACTACTTTTCCGACTCATCCCTGATCCTCTGCTTTTTACTTGATCCCAGCTCGATTTAATTTGTAGGTACCTAATAAATTTTAAAACATAAAAATTAATAAAACTGGAGGCTTTTTTCATCAATACCAAAGTGATTAAGTACCCAAGTACATTTGGAATATTGAAAAAATATAACTTGAGAACTTGACTCAATAATTCGAAAAATTCTGCGGCTCATTTCAATCCAATATTCTTAGACCTAAAATTCTCCGAATTTCATAAAACGTTCGCACATAAAACAAAAAAAAATATTTTGACAACTTCTCATCTACACTCAAAAACGTATATTTTTCAACGAATCGTAAAAAAAATACCCATTTTATAGTTTGGCTTCAAAACCTCGCCTTTTCGAAACACGTTGGCGTATAATGTGCACAATACGTTCATACGTTGGGCAAAAAATTCTAATTTAAAAATTTCTTGTCTCGTTACGTGGAAGGAATTCGGTGCATAACGAATTCCGCAAACCTACGTACACATGGCGAATAAAATTTGTCAACGCGATGGCTATTGCAGTTTACGTAACAATTTGTACCATCATAATTTACTTTTCGAGTCAGCGAATTCGGTTCGCATTCTTTTTGAATAAATTTTAATGCACGTCCGAGTACCACGCGAAACAGGGTACATAAAAAAATATCCATAACTCTCAATGACTGATGTTTTTCACGTAGGAGAGAATGGTACGATTATTTAGGGACGAATTGTATTTCAAAAAAAACTTTTTTATAGAGCTTTTTAATTCCGATAATGCGTGTCAACTGAAAATTATTGTACGAAAATGTCACCGCGATGGTTGAATAACAAAAGGTATAGGTCTGTGCCTATCACTAATTCTCAAAATATAATTTTTTTTTCAGCATAACTAAAAAAAAATTGATATAAAAGTTCACCACAGCTCATTCAACCCAATATTTCGATCAAAATTTTCAATTTAAGGGGAAGAGGATATCTCTCAATAAAAAAAAGGCCCATTTCTCGAAAAAAATCATCAAAAAATCAATCATTCGTCAACTTACAAATATTTAGCCGGATCCATCGGTTTCAAATCATCCTGATCAGACTGAAAATCGATCCCAGGTTTGGTACACCTTAATTCGGAATTCTGCACCTCCGATGCGACCATTTTGCTCTCACGTAAACAATCCTCCAATCAAAACAACACTAGAACAACAGAACGATAACCTCAAACGCACGGTTCTTTATCAGTTAAACAACTAAATGCCAGCGAAACCACCATTCAAACCGAAACCACGAACCGAGACATCGTTTCTATGGCATATGGAGGGATAAGCGACCAAAAACATGCGCACATTTGTGATAAAAATGCGCGATTTAGGAGTAAACAATGCGGATTCATTTCGAAAAAATGGCAAGAATTTAGAACCGGTGCCAAAATACCGTCTGAAAAGCACCCACGATTTTTAAAACACCTCATTATTACATGTCCTCGATGTTAGTGAACGTCTTTGACTCGGGACAGTTTCGTTCTTTTTTTTTGCTTCCCTCGACCATGGGTCGAGTTGATTTTACGACCAGCGCTTTTCTTTTCGCTGTTTATTAATTTTTTTTATTATTTTTTCGAAAGCGGCGTCGTTTCGATTGTAAATGACAAATGAGGACGGATTCGAGAAGGTTTTTCTGTTCGCCTTTTTCGTCGAATTTATTACCGGACGTTCGCAAGGTTTTTGCGGTATTTTTAGGCGAAATTTATGTATTGTGGAAGAGAGGAAATTTTAAATGGTTTTGGTGTCGTTGAGGTGGCCTTGAAAATAAGAAAATACGTATCGATGAGTAGTATGAGATTGGTTCCAAAATATCGACGAATTATTATAGAAAAAAATTGAATGCTGAAAGAGGGAGAAAAGGTTGGATTGTGGAAGGGTTGAATCAGGATCAGGAGAAAATTTCGTTTTTCATAATGTTTAATAGATCAGAAATCTTTTTTTGGTTTTAATGCCGATAGGAGGAAGACTTCGCAAAAATTTTGAATGAAATTTTCAACAAATTTTCAATTTTTTTGGAAGAAGAAGAGCTTATCAAGGAACGTAAAACAGGACGAAAAAAAACATGAATTTTAATGAAAAAATTTCAGCTTTTTGATGCTGTTTTTTGCAAACATTTTCGTCTTCGATACTTTTACCTTAATTCTCAAAGTAATTAATACCTTTCAATGTCAGATAATTATCCAAGTAAATTAAAATTCGTGCTTTTTTCATTCTACTTGCTGACTTCCATAAAAACTGCGTTTCTTAATGAGCTTCTCTTCTCATAACTCATAAGCTCACCCATGGGGCTCAGAGGGCTCGAACACCCTCCTTAAGCTTGGAAAGAAGCACTTTTTCTTACAAAAATAGCAGAACAAGTGTAATTTTTTGGTTCTTCGAAGTGTATTTTTGAAAAAAAAATTGGCTCGGGCAGTGTTTTAATTGCTTTATTTCAAAAAATTACAATTTTTCAGACAATATTCTCAATTTGTTAAAAAAAATCATTATTGTAAGTCAACAATTATTTTTTAAAAAATGACTGATTTGATATTATTTTGACTCCTCTCCTCATTTCTTACCGAATTCTCAACCCCTCTCTTAATTAATTTCTGTGTGCGCCTATGTCTCTTCTTCCAATTTTTTTTTTTTTTTTTTTGAAAATTCCATTCCAGATTGTAGCGAAATGCCCTAATAAATGAAAAGGATAATTTTTTTATTTAATTCAACTTTGGAATTTAAAAAAAAAAAAATGTTCTAGTAAATTGGAAAAATCTTTTGAGTCAAAAGCAACAGTGGCGTAGCCAGAAGCGTCCGAAAGGGGGGGGTCTGGGTCGGAAGCTTTTTTTTGGGTGGCTGCAAAATGATTACAGAGACTTGAAAAACGAGAAATTTTTGGGAGGAGCGGAAGAGGGAGGGGTAAAAATGAGCCTTTTTTTGCACTTTAGTCTTAAATAGTTCATACAATAGTGATTTAATTCATGCCCGAGCGTAGCGAGGGCGAAGCTTTGAAAAAATCGGATATTTAATGTCTAAAAAAGGTATTTTATAATGATTTTGTTAATGCCCGAGCGAAGCGAGGGCGAAGCTTTGATAAAATTGGATTTTACAATGTCTAAAAAAGGCATTTTTCACAAAAATTCTTGACCTCAAGGGGGGTCCAGACCCCCAAAACCCCCCCTTGGCTACGCCTCTGAAAAGCAATGTTTACTTAATTTAAAATTAAAGACATTGGGACATTATTAAAAAGAGATTGTAAATTTTTTTGAAAATTAGTTGAGTTTTTTTGGGAAAATAGGGAAGAATTTTTTTGGGAAATTGGTTGGGAAAAATTCGAGATTACCCCCCTCCCTCCCCGCAGAACATATCGCTTCGTCACGCCTTTGACGTTGGACTGTGTTGAAAAAACGTTGGTCTGTTATGAAAAACAACCATTTCGGATCCAGTTGAGTACCCCAAAAAATTTCTACAGCCAAAATTTTAGCCACTAAAGTTGACTTGAAGGGGAGTTATTGGTGTTGGATAATTATCAAATAATCGTCTCCTCACTCCGGAAAAATTACGAAAATCTAGGTAGGTACCTAATGTCTGAAATAGAAAAATTAAAATAACTCAGCAATTTATGGCGTATAGGGCGCATAGAGCGTGACGTAATTTTTATTGTTATTTTTTACAAGCCTTTAATAAAATTTTTGTTTTGGCTTGTCACATCTCGCGTACTTCCTTTATTAGAATTTTCCCTTCCCCCACCCTTCAAAAAAACGTAGGTATACTAAACAATTCTCATTAATTTTTTTTGTCTTCGACGAGACTAGCAGTTTTTCAAAAACCCTGGAATTGTCAATCGGAAATTTCGAATAATGTTGATTCAACTCAAAACAGCCTTCTCCGTAAATTTTTCATTTATCCATCTTTCCTCATAGTCATATCTCATTTAAAAATTTTATTAATGTATAGTGCCAAAACTACGAATAAAAAATGTCGCATGATTTTCATTCAAGCCTCCAACGGCTCCAACCGTCCAAATACTCGGAAAGAAAATGAAATTCGCCCATGCGACTTTAATCCAAATAAGCTGACACATCATGACACAGCGCAGCACGACAGCACGACACATCGAAACGAACTCGAACATCTCGCGCGCCTCCAATCGACCCAAATAGTTCGCGAACGTCATTCCTAAAAAACTATAAATTGCAAGCCTACCATTCACTAGAGAACTATTTTCGTTGTTTTTTGTAATTGCATATGTTAAAATTATTTTGCACTCACCATGGCAGAATATTCATAACCCGAGTTTTGACACCAAGAAGCTACGTGCTGCTCGGCTGTTCGCTTTACTCGTGAAGATCGATGGACAGAGGGATAGAAGAGGGTCGCCGCTCTTCTCTTACGAGTTATATTTATTAGTATTCGTGCTAATGGAAAGAGACGTATAATCATTAATTACCGTTTAAACGTGAAATAAAAATTTTCCAACCATCAACATTTTCACGGTCAGCATATGCCAGCGTGCTTTATGAAGTTTAAACTTTGTATAATATTTCGTTACACGTAATGTACTTTCGACAAAGAAAGGTACGTTCGCTTTGCCCCTCGTTCGGTATAAATTGTCTCTTTTTAAAAATATTTTATTAAAATAGCGAAATTCATTTAGAACTAAGTCGTTGCCAGGAAAAAATACGTTTTGAAAATGAACTGGCAAGGATGAAAAATTATTCGGGAAATGAGTGAAAAAAGTTGACGAGAGGAATGTGCTGTAGGAATTTAGTGAAAGTGTAACGAAAATTAATGCAGAATTTGATGTTTAAAAAGAATGATTCAGTTTTACATCGTGAAGTCAAATCCGTTTAATGGAGAATTGAAATTACCCCTCTCCCTCCTTCAATATTCATGCAGAATCAATAAAAACTCAAATCGCATTAAAGGATGGTTTCTGTTCGGTAAGGAAAGGAGGGGTGGATTTTTATTTTTCAACATGTATTTACCTAAGAAATTACATTTTGCGTTTTAGATTTTTTCTTGTTTTTCTCTTGAAAATTTCTCAAAATTACTTACGTCATAATTTTTGCATTTTTGTATTTTTATTGAACTTCTCTTCCCTAAAAATTGTTTGAATTCCTCGATTTTTTTTTTGTAAATAACTGTGTTTGAATTTTTGACAATTTTACTAAGAATTATTTTTTTAAAACATTAATCTAGTTTTTTATTTTATTTGATTCGAAAATTCTTGTTATTGTGAGGTTGTTTTTTCTTGAAAATTGTTTGAACTTCTTTACTTGGAGTTTTCCCCAAAAATGGCTTGGTTTTCTGAATTTCTCCAGAAAATTATCAAGGTTTATTTCATATGAGGCAATTTGAGTTTTGTCAAAGATCGTGTAATTTATAACATTTTGACAAAATTTTATATTTACGTAGCAAAAATTAATTTTTATTCAGTTCGAAAACCATTGGAAGAATTTTATTTGATAAGTAGGTACCTAATATTTTTTCCATTGGAATCAAAACCATGAATGATTTTTTTTTTCAATTTAAATCTCTTTCATTCAGCAATTTCAAATAAAATTCCATTTCTCTTCCACCAGTTTTTTCAGCTTTGAATCAAAAATCAGCCTCAAAAGCTCAGAAAAGAATTTTACTGTACCCAGAAAAATATGTAGATAAGTAATAGGAAAATTCGAGAAATTAAAAAGTCGATTTTCACCCCGAATATTATCGAAGCCATAAAGCTTTGAAAAATCATGGGATGATTTTTGAGATTAATTTTTACCCTCAAAATTATCCTAGCCTCAAAAGTTCGAGAAAATCGTAGAATGATTTATGAGATTGATTTTTATCCCAAAAATTATTCCAGCCTCAGAAACTCGAAAAAATCGTGGGATGATTTTTGGGATTGATCTCAGCATCAAAGAAATTGGAAAATTGTGAGATAATCTGTGAGAATGATTTTCATCTCAATAATCATCAGAACTGACTCAATAGATAGGAAAAGTCGTGGAATGATTTGTGAGATTGATTTCGATCACAAAGTCATCTTATTACCCGAAAAAGCTTGAGATAATTTTTTACCCTAAAATCATTTCAAAACTCTGAAAATCGTGGGATGATTTTTGGAATTGATTTTTAGTTTTACTTTCAAAATCTTCCCGGCCTCAAAAGTTTGAAATAATCGCAGGATTAGATTGATTTTCATTTCACAAATCATCCCATCGTCAAAAGCTCGGAGAAATCGGGGAATGATTTTTGGGGTTCGATTTTTATTTAAAAATCATGCCAGCCTTAGATGATCAAAAAAATCGTAGGATGATTTTTAGGATTGATATTTATCCCAAAAATCATCCCGCTTTAAAAAATCGTGGGATGATTTTTGGAATTGATCCCAGTCTCAAATAAATTGGAAAATCGTGAGATAATTAGTGAGATTCATTTTCATCTCAATAATCACCCCAACCTCAAAAACTAGGAAAAGTCGTGAAAATAATTTTCATTGCAAAAGTCATTTAATGCTTGAAAAAGCACGGGATGATTTTTGTGATCAATTTTTATCTCGAAAATCATCTCAACCTCATGAACTCAGAAATATCAGGAAATCTCGAAAAATCGTAGGAATGATTCATAATCTGAAAAGCTCTAAAAAATCATCGCAGCCTTGGAGCTTGAAGAACTGAAAAATCGTGGGATGATTTTAAGGATGAAAATTGACCTCGAAAATCACTTCGGCCTCATAAGCTTGGAAAAGTCATCCCAATGTCAAATGCTCGACTGAAAATGAAAAGTTTTTTAAAAGAAATTTTAAACGTTTATTTCAAAAACTAAACCAGTAAGTTTTAGAAAATTTTATCAAAAACCCACTAGAATTTTCAGGAAATTCTATCAAAATGAAAACTGCTAAGAATTTGGTGATTTTCAATTTTTTGCACTGAAATTCGAAAACAGTGATGCATTTTTCTCGAATAAGATTCAATTTTTCCAAATGAAATAACCTTTTTTTGAGCTTATTTTTTTCTCACTTCCATTTTTTTCCAAATTGAATTTTGAAATTTTTCGTCAGTAGATTTTAACATGGAAACAAAAATAAAATTCTTGAAAAAATTTCAAAAAAATATTTAAAGGAAACGTAGAATTTTACCTGATTTTTTTCCATTGTAGCCAAAAAAATGAAAACATTTATAATGAACTGAATTTTTTACAATTTTTGAAATGAATTTTGAAATAAAATAAAACTGAATTCGAGGAGAAAATTTTTTCATCACTTTGAGGTAGGTAATCCGGTACCTATTTCGTTTAATTTAACAAACACATTTCTCTGCCACGAGAATGATGAAATTTCGAAAACTGCGCACAATTATCGCAACATGATTGTCAAAGCCAACTTATCGAAAGGTGAATTTAATTTTGCCAAAATATGTAAATCTTTAAAATTTCCCAACGACGCCATAAAAACCTCCTATTTTTAAACTTCACCCAGCCATTTATCCCAAAACCGAAAATCTAGTCCAATTTCACACCTCATAAAAATATTCCCCTTTAAAAATCGATCTTTTTGGACATTTAAACTCTCAAGAGATTTATCTACCGTCAGAATTTCATCATCACATGAAAAAATATAGCAATAAAATAGACATATTTCTTTCTTTTCCATCTTAATACTCCAAACATCATTACCCGTGTGACTAATCACGTCAAAAATACCATTCGATGGGTTTGGCAATCAGCAGCATCGCATCCCACAGTCAAATTCAGCTATCTTCGGTACCATTGTACATAAAGGAGCGAATAAAGAAGCCACCGACGATGTTCAAGCGGAAAGATATATTATTAGGAGTAATTTTAAAATTTACTATGGGTCGTTTCCGCGTGTAACGAAACATTTAATATTGTATTATTCGCGAAAGCTGTAAAATTTCTCTCAGCTCACCTGCACCGGTGGCCAGAATTTTCGTCTATTTCGAATTTTCATTTTACACGGTCAAGTCACGTTTCACGGTTATTTCGACATGTGTTCGATATGCTCGGAAATTTTTCTATCATTTTGGAGTAGGGAATCAACCGTGGCTCGAATTCTGATCCATGTGGATTCCAAAATAGACATCGAGGCTGGCAGGGCGGAGAAATTGAGATATTTACATATTTGGGTAAATTCGCTGACCAAGACATCACGCCAAAGACAAACGCATTTGAAAAATAATCGTACCGAGAAACAAAGAGACCGATAAATCATCTCACAAACATTCAGTTTCAAAATAAAAACATCTTTCTGCAATTCTTGGATAATTATAGGACCAAAAATAATGCTCGACATTTTAGGTCACTAAACTTATTATTAAATATCTGCAGAACAACAAAAATACCAACAAAATAAACGCAAACAGGACGTAATGGACGTTCGTGGTGACGCAATAAATGGAGAATACGGCGTCAAAGATGACGACAATGGTGCGGGTGAACTCGGCATTCCTTTTGCTACGAAAAAAGAAAAAGACGAAAAGAACCGCGATAAAAATAAATTCACTTTACTGCGCTACGACAATAACAAAAAAAAAAAAAGAAAACTATATTTACTTCGCGAACTATGTAAGCCGAAAAGTAAACATTGTCGATAGACAATCGGACACTGTTTCCTGGTGCCGTGTATAGCCAAATTCGTACATGATAATGTTATTTTCTTTTTCATATGGTCGTATTGTAAATGTCATGTTGAATCTGTGAAGATTGATCGCTCAATACGAAGCAGGGACTAGCTGGCCACAGGCCAATAAAATTCCTATGCGATGCAAGTGGCGCCTTTGGATATTAATGTCATTCGAGAATTACACTACACGATGCATTGTCCGAAGCGAATGTAAATTTTAATGTTCGTGCCGAATATTTAACCACTTAGGACACCATACAGACAAAATTTTTTATATTTATTCGAAGGTTTTTTGTTCTACGTTGATATCGTCGGAGTGATTTATAAAAGCGTAGTTGAAAATAGAGAGATGCGAATTTTTGAAGGTAACTTCGAACATAGAGGAGGATGGGAGGTGAAAGTAGAGCGAGAAATGAGAAATGTGGCCAATAAGTTTATCAATAGGGTCAGTTTGGTGAAAACACCCGATGGAGTATGATAAGAGATCGATTACTTTTTGATACAAGATCTCAAAATTATCTCAAATTTTTTCAATCCAAATTTTTATGATTCATCAATTTCGAATACGATTTTGAATTTTCTAAATTCACAACAAAATTTTATCATTTTAGAAAAAGATAGGGGATTTTTATTCTTCATTTCGCTAAATTAATTTCTGATATAACGACTAGGTTTCCAGAATTAGAAACAGAGAAAAAAAATGTATGGCATAAAATCAGGGAGAGAAGCGAATGGAGGGTACATTTCGTCGGACCCGCCCATAATGATTTTGGAAATGAAACCTATATACATCGTTAGTGCTTCGTTAGTGCAGGATAGTGCACCAAGTTTTATCGTTAGTGCACACCCCCCTCCCGAGTTATTTAAAAAAGTCTTTGGGCGGGGCTGACGAAACGTGGCCCCGCCCATGTTGGCTTTGGGGGATGAAACCTATATACATCGATAGTGCATCGTTAGTGCAGGATAGTGCACCAAGTTTCATCGTTAGTGCACGCCCCCTTCCATCTCAATCATATGTGTTTTTTTTTGGAATTTTGGGCGGGGCTGTGGAAATGCTGCCCCGCCCATGACGATTTTGAGGATGAAACCTATATACATCGATAGTGCATCGTTAGTGCAGGATAGTGCACCATATTTTGTCGTTAGTGCACACCCCCTTTTCACTGTAATTATGCGATCTTTTTGAGTGGTTTTGGGCGGGGCTGGGGAAATGCTGCCCCGCCCATACACCAAATGAGTCGAACCTGGTGTGTATCGTTAGTGCATCGTTAGTGCAGGATAGTGCACGCATGCTCCACGTTAGTGCACACCCCGTCGATTTTTTTTTAAAAATTTAAAAATTTTTTTAATAGTTTTAAAAATTTTTTTGGTTTTTAAAAATTGATATTTGACAATTTCAGGTACTACAAAATAAGGGAAAGGGTTAGGTCGCGGTCGTACCGGGCTGGGCTCCCTTATGTATATGTCTTGGAACTTGGGGGAGGGGGAGGGGGCAGTGGGACACACAGTGGGGCAGAATGAAATTTGGCGCGTCCAAAATCCAATTTTCGGTTGATATTGCTCTTTTTTTTCAAAGGTCACGCACCCCTCCCCCCGGGGTAGAAATATAAATTTTTGAATAAAATCGCGTTTGGTATCGAAATCATAGGATTTCGATCCGCTGAATTCAAATTTGGCATTATTTTTTTTTTAGAACCCACGCAACCCCCTATAGGGGGAAATTAATTCAAAGAGCTTGTAATAATAAGATGGTGAAATCCGCACTTTTTCCGTTGGGGCTGAAACTCACCCAAAATGTTAGTCTTGATGTAAAACATCCCCAAAAAAATTTTTGGCTCGATCCCCCCACCCCAACCCGAGTAAAATGGCCGTAAATGCCCAAAATTCAAAAATTCATAGCTTTGAAGAGGGTAGTTCAAAAATTTTGAAATTTTCACAAAAAATAGTTGGTGGATAGGTGTATACGTGAGAATTTTTTCAAATTTTTTTTCGCATATTTGGGGGGTTTTGGGGGGTTTGAAAACTTCAAAAATTCGTAGAAAAAAAAATCGGGGGGACCCCTCGCTGGAATTTTTTTTAAAAAGTTGGTATTACCCTTAGGTATAACATATATTTTTTTCAGACCCCGTGAGGGGGTGCAACATGGTCAAAAAAGTCAAAAACTATGAAAAAACGTGTTTTTTGACGTTTTTTTCGCCATTTTTACACCTTTCAAGGTCAATATTTCGAAGATCAATTAAAATTGGTTTAATAAGGGTCCACATATACAAAAATTACATTTTTGAATAATCGGGCCAAAATCAGATGATAATAGCATCGCGGCGCTTCTGATTTTTAATGAAACATAAGTCTAGTGCAATTAGACTAACAAAATTATAAAGTACTGAAAAAATTCTGATCAAAGTTTTTTTTTTCTACCATACCGAACAACATGATAAGACTTCTTGTCCCCTCTCCCCTCCAAGGGTGTCGGAGGCCCTAGAGAAGGGGTTATAAATCCCCAAAAATTGGGCTTCGTCTTGTAACTCGGCGAAAACGTAATTTCTAAAAAAAAAAAATAGTTCGTAGAATATTGAGTTTGTTATAAAATGGATTTTTTCACTTGTTCGTGTAAAACGCGTACTAAGCCTTTGAGACAAAAAATGAGCTAAAATTGATAGAACTTGAATAAGTATTTTTCACTGATTGGCAGTAAAATTACACTGGTTACCAGGAGAATCAATGGAATTTGATTGATTATCAAGGACCGGATATGTACATATGTTCTAAAAAACGCAAAATATGTGCATATTTTATGCGCTAAAAAAGGGTGACATAAGTAAAAATATGAGTTGAAAACTCGAAATATGAGAAAATATGTGAATACGATATGGGTCAAGGGTATCAAAAACAGCTTTTTTTGATCCTCTCAAATTGCTGAAATATAATTAATTTTAGGCAATTTTAACTGATTTCAGTAATTTCTCATTGATAAAAAGTGATTTTTGATTTAAAGTCCAAAGTATTTACTTTATCAAAAAAAAAAGTTGCGGTATGCATTTTCATTTCTCAGACAAAAAAAATTAAAAAATTAAATGTTGGGTGGTAAGTATAAAATAAAGGGGGTAAAAAAAACAAAATGAGTAAAATATGCCTAAAAACGTGAAAAATGGTTAAAATATGACCAATTAGGCGCCAAAAATGATGAAATATGTAAAAATATGAGTTCATACCAAAAAATATGCGAAAAAATGCGCGATCATGGACCTCAAAAAAATCAGAATTTTTTGAATTGCAAAGAAACTATTGATATGCGCGATAGGAATGTTCATAGGAAAATAGGTATGTTTTTTCATACATAACCGGTGATCCTTGCTGATTATCAGTGACTTGATTTCCTTTATTTCATCAGTCAGTGTTGTTATTTTTGACAGATTCAAATTCAGGGAGTAGGCTTAGTACGCGTTTTACACGAACAAGTGAAAAAATCCATTTTATAACAAACTCAATATTCTACGAACTATTTTTTTTTTTTAGAAATTACGTTTTCGCCGAGTTACAAGACGAAGCCCAATTTTTGGGGATTTATAACCCCTTCTCTAGGGCCTCCGACACCCTTGGAGGGGAGAGGGGACAAGAAGTCTTATCATGTTGTTCGGTATGGTAGAAAAAAAAAACTTTGATCAGAATTTTTTCAGTACTTTATAATTTTGTTAGTCTAATTGCACTAGACTTATGTTTCATTAAAAATCAGAAGCGCCGCGATGCTATTATCATCTGATTTTGGCCCGATTATTCAAAAATGTAATTTTTGTATATGTGGACCCTTATTAAACCAATTTTAATTGATCTTCGAAATATTGACCTTGAAAGGTGTAAAAATGGCGAAAAAAACGTCAAAAAACACGTTTTTTCATAGTTTTTGACTTTTTTGACCATGTTGCACCCCCTCACGGGGTCTGAAAAAAATATATGTTATACCTAAGGGTAATACCAACTTTTTAAAAAAAATTCCAGCGAGGGGTCCCCCCGATTTTTTTTTCTACGAATTTTTGAAGTTTTCAAACCCCCCCAAAACCCCCAAACATGCGAAAAAAATTTGAAAAAATTCTCACGTATACACCTATCCACCAACTATTTTTTGTGAAAATTTCAAAATTTTTGAACTACCCTCTTCAAAGCTATGAATTTTTGAATTTTGGGCATTTACGGCCATTTTACTCGGGTTGGGGTGGGGGGATCGAGCCAAAAATTGTTTTGAGGATGTTTTACATCAAGCCTAACATTTTGGGTGAGTTTCAGCCCAAACGGAACCAGTGCGGATTTCACCATATTATTCTTACAAGCTCTTTGAATTAATTTCCCCTATAGGGGTTGCGGGGGTTCTAAAAAAAAAAATAAGGCCAAATTTGAATTCAGCGGATCGAAATCCTATGATTTCGATACCAAACGCGATTTTATTCAAAAATTTATATTTCTACCCCGGGGGGAGGGGTGCGTGACCTTTGAAAAAAAAGAGCAATATCAACCGAAAATTGGATTTTGGACGCGCCAAATTTCATTCTGCCCCACTGTGTGTCCCACTGCCCCCTCCCCCTCCCCCAAGTTCCAAGACATATACATAAGGGAGCCCAGCCCGGTACGACCGCGACCTAACCCTTTCCCTTATTTTGTAGTACCTGAACGTGTGACATATCACTTTTTCAAAACCCAAAAAAGAGTGAAAACTATTCAAAAAAATTTGAAAATTTGAAAAAAAATCGACGGGGTGTGCACTAACGTGGAGCATGCGTGCACTATCCTGCACTAACGATGCACTAACGATACACACCAGGTTCGACTCATTTGGTGTATGGGCGGGGCAGCATTTCCCCAGCCCCGCCCAAAACCACTCAAAAGATCGCATAATTACAGTGAAAAGGGGGTGTGCACTAACGACAAAATATGGTGCACTATCCTGCACTAACGATGCACTATCGATGTATATAGGTTTCATCCTCAAAATCGTCATGGGCGGGGCAGCATTTCCACAGCCCCGCCCAAAATTCCAAAAAAAACACATATGATTGAGATGGAAGGGGGCGTGCACTAACGATGAAACTTGGTGCACTATCCTGCACTAACGATGCACTATCGATGTATATAGGTTTCATCCCCCAAAGCCAACATGGGCGGGGCCACGTTTCGTCAGCCCCGCCCAAAGACTTTTTTAAATAACTCGGGAGGGGGGTGTGCACTAACGATAAAACTTGGTGCACTATCCTGCACTAACGAAGCACTAACGATGTATATAGGTTTCATTTCCAAAATCATTATGGGCGGGTCCGACGAAATGTACCCGCGAATGGAGACGTGGTGAAGTTGGGTTAGTGGAAGGGCAAAGTACCTAGGTACCTACATTAATAATACTGAGAATCTCCTAAGAATATAATTATTCTGACTTAAAATGAAAATTTCTGGCGAAAACCTAATTTTTCAACAAAAAATTTAATTTTGCCATAATTAAAGAGGAAAGACGATTTCTTTCTTTGTCCACTATGG